>JASDDO010000022.1:228967453-231441786 GCA_030015575.1 Agapanthus africanus | reverse complement strand
GTGCGTATGTTCCGTGGTATATTTACGTTACCATACTCAGCCTAACTAACCTTAGGATGTATATCTTGATTTGTCCTTCCTTTGACTCTCTGTTATTGATTATTCCTATTCGTTAGCCTTATCAACCCTCGTTTCTTGTTCCAGTTGATATGGCTACGCGAACTAGGCGAGCCGCAACCAGAGATGCCGCTGGGGCGAGTCCGCCTGTGACGGCAACTGGTACACCGGACGTTCCGGCGGTGCATGAGCAGGTTGATCCTCCTCCTCCAGATCGCATGACTAGGATAGAGGAGGGCATGTTAGGATTGCAGCGAGTTGTAGGACAGTTAGCTGAGGCCACTCGAGTATAAAGACAGGATCCGGCACCGACCATCGTAGAGTCCGAGGTACAGCCCATGCAGATGGTCGCACTTGTAGACACGAGGGTGATGGAGGTATCGCTTACAGAGTTTATGAGGTTCGGACCTCCGGTATTTACAGGGACCGATGTAGCGGAGGATCCTCAGTCTTTTCTAGATAGGATGGCGAGGGTTGACAAATCATTGCGATGTTCTGATGCAAGGTCAGTTGAGCTGACTAGCTTTCGTTTAGAGGGACTTGCACAGGAGTGGTGTGAGTCGATGGAGAGAGGGCGAGCTACGGGTCTTCCTCCGATGTCGTGGACCGAGTTTTCCGAGGTCTTTCTTGCCAGATTTCTTCCACAGAGTGTGAGGGACGCTAGAGCTAGCAGTTTTGAAGCGTTGCGGAAATCTGCGAGTATGTCGGTGGCAGATTATGATTTACGATTCACCCAGCTGTCGCGCTATGCTCTATATTTAGTTCCTACGGATGAGCTTCGGGTGAAGGGGTTCCTAAGGAGTCTGGATACGCAGTTGTATCTAGCTATAGGCTCCCAGCATTTTGATACGTATGCGCAGGCCATGGATGCAGCGATACGAGTGGAGGAGCATTTGAGCGAGGCAGTGGTTGTTCCGGAGCTAAAGAGGAGTAGACCGATTCGGCCAATGACCAGACAGTTTGGCAGAGGTAGAGGCAGATATACTCCAGGCCACAGTTTTGGACGAGGTTGGACCCAGGGAGAGATTTTCAGTTCATACCCCGATGATCAGAGAACCCCATTTACCTGTTATAATTACGGACTTCCAGGGCATATGGCAAGGGAATGTACACTCCATTAAGGGACTGTTACTCCGCAGGCTGCTTTACCCCCTCCACCTTCTACATCGATGGCTTTACTTCCTCCCCTAGTTGGTACTAGCGCCAGGCAGTTGCACCACGAGGTCGAGGCTTTGCAGGACGCTCTCATAGAGGTCGAGGAGATAGAGGTAGAGGACGACAGGCTGCGGGCAGGGGCCAGGCACGAGTCTTTGCACTGACTCCACAGGATGCCCAGACATCCAATGCAGTTGTGACAGGTACTCTTGCAGTATGTTACTTAGATGCACATATTTTGTTTGATCCTGGTTCTACACATTCTTATGTATCTTCACGCTTTGCACTTTCTTTGGCGAAAGAATCGTCGTTGTTAGAGTTACGGTTAGTGGTGATTACTCCGCCGGGAGATTCTTTCATAGCTCGACACGTATTCAGATCATGTTCTGTACGTATTGGTGATAGAGGTTCGCTAGTTGATCCGATTCTCCTGGATATGTTAGATTTTGATATACTTCTCGGTATGGATTGGTTGGCTGCTTGTCATGCCTATGTAGATTGTCGGGGGAAAGCGGTTAAATTTTGTTTTCCAGGTGAACCGATCTTTGTTGTGCAGGGGGACTGTAATATAACTCCTGCTAACCTGATTTCTGCTCTTTGTGCGGGAAGACTCTTGAAGAAGGGTTGTCGTGGTTTCTTAGCATTTGTTCAGGACTTAGGAGCCGTTGAGATTCTGTTGGACCAGGTTCTGATTGCACGAGAATTTCCGGATGTGTTTCCTGCTGAATTACCAGGATTACCGCCCGATCGCGATATTGAATTTTGCATTGGCTTGATTTCGGGTGCGGGGCCTGTTTCTATACCACCATATCGGATGGCCCCGACGGAGTTGAAAGAACTCAAAAGCCAGTCACAAGAGTTGTTAGATAGAGGACTTGTTCGTCCCAGTGTATCGCTGTGGGGAGTTCCTGTCTTATATGTAAAGAAGAAGGACGGTAGTATGAGACTGTGCATCGACTACCGACAGCTGAATCGCGTCACTGTGCGAAATAGGTATCCACTACCTCGTATAGATGACTTGTTCGATCAGTTGCAGGGAGCTGGGTACTTTTCGAAGATTGATTTGCGGTCAGGGTATCACCAGTTGAGGGTTCGGAAAGATAATATTCCAAAGACTGCTTTTCGCCCACGATATGGGCACTATGAGTTTCTAGTGATGTCGTTCGGACTCACCAACGCCCTAGCAGCTTTTATGGATATGATGAACCGTATCTTCAAGACCTTCCTTGATCAGTTTATTATAGTATTCATTGATGATATTCTCGTTTATTCCCGGAGCAGAGAGGAACACGAGAAGCATTTACGTATCACGTTGCAGACCTTGAAGGAGCATCAGCTATTCGCAAAATTCCCAAAGTATGCTTTCTAGCTGGATAGTGTGGATTTCTTGGGTCACGTAGTTACGAGAGATGGGATACATGTAGACCCAAAGAAGATCGAAGTGGTACAGCACTGTCCCAGACCTGTGTCAGTTACTGAGGTTCGGAGTTTCTTAGGTCTGGCGGGTTATTACCGACGCTTTGTGCAGGATTTTTCTCGGGTCACCGCACCGTTGAACGGATTAACTAGAAAGGAAGTTCCATTTCTTTGGACAGATGCATGTGAGCAGAGTTTTCGGCAGTTGAAGACTCACTTGACGACTGCACCAGTCTTATCTTTACCTTCTGGGTCAGGTGGTTTTGTTGTGTATTGTGATGCATCTCGAGTAGGTTTGGGCTGTTTATTGATGCAGCACAGCAGGGTTATAGCTTATGCTACTCAACAATTGAAGAGGCACGAGCAGAACTACCCCACTCATGATTTGGATATGGCTGTTGTGGTATTCGCACTGAAGATTTAGAGGCATTACTTGTACGGTGAGTCGTGCAAAATCTTCACAGATCATAAGAGCTTAAAATATATTTTTCAGCAGAGGGATCTGAATCTAAGGCAGCGTAGATAGATGGAACTCGTGAAGGATTACAATTGTGAGATCTTGTATCATCCAGGCAAAGCAAATGTTGTAGCAGATGCTTTGAGTCGGAGACCTGGAGTTAGCTTATTTGCACACCTTGCAGAGACAGTCTTCTACAGACTGGCAGATTTTATGTGATAGTCGTATACAGTTTGAGTTCACCTCGACAGGAGGACAGTTAGCACATGTTCGCACCCGACCTCAGTTACTGGATCGTATTCGAGAGACACAGACCGCAGATGCTCGTATAACGGAGATTATGGATCGGGTTAGGCAGGGCAGAAAGTCGGAGTTCGTGATAGATGACCGTGGAGTATTACGTTTTGGGACTCGCCTTTGTGTGCCATATTCTGATGGATTGAGACGTGAGATCTTAGAGGAGGCCCATCGATTAGCGTATAGTACTCATCCTGGTTCCACCAAAATGTATCATGACTTGAGGGATGTTTATTGGTGGGAAGGAATGAAGAGGGAGGTTGCAGAGTTTGTTTCGAGATGCTTGACTTGTCAGCAAGTCAAGGCCGAGGAACAGAGGCCGGCAGGAGAGTTGCAGCCCTTGCCCATTCTGGAGTGGAAATAGGAAGAGATTTCCATGGATTTCGTTGTGGGTCTACCCAGGACTAGCATAGGGTATGATTCCATTTGGGTGATTGTAGATAGATTAACAAAGGCAGCTCACTTTCTTCAGGTGAAGACGACGTATGGGTTTGCACAGTTTGCTCAGATTTATATCGATGAGATTGTACGATTACATGGAGTTCCGACGTGCATAGTATCAGATAGGGGTACCCAGTTTACTAGTAGGCTATGGAAGAAACTTCAAGAAGCTCTTGGTACACGACTGAGTTTTAGTACAGCTTTTCACCCACAGACAGATGGTCAGTCATAGCGTACCATTCAGACTTTAAAGGATATGCTTCGAGCTTGCAGCCTTGATTTCAGTGGTAGTTGGGATCGTCACCTACCTTTGATAGAGTTTTCGTACAACAATAGTTTTCAGGAGATGATCCAGATGGCACCCTTTGAAGCTTTGTATGGGAGGAAATGTCGATTACCCGTTTGCTGGACGGAACTGAGCGAGAGTAGCATTTTGGGACCGCAGATAATACAGGAGACTACAGAAAAGATTCAGCTGATACGAGACAGAATGAGAGCGGCCCAGTGCAGAAAGAAATCATATGCAGATCGACGACGTCGTAGACTCGAGTTTGATGTAGGAGATCATGTATTCCTTTGTGTGTCTCCGATGAAAGGTGTGATGCGTTTCGGGAAGAGGGAAAGCTCAGCCCTAGATATGTCGGACCATACGAGATTTTGGAGAGAGTGGGTGGCATAGCTTATCGTTTAGCACTTCTACTGAGTTTTCCAGATGTGCATACGGTGTTTCACGTATCGATGCTTCGCAAGTATCTTCACGATCCTTCTCACGCGATCCAGCATCAGACCTTACAGCTTGAGCCTGATTTATCCTACACTGTGCAGCCTGTAGCTATTCTAGACCAGCACGAAAAGAAACTGAGATCAATGGTACTTCCATTTGTAAAGGTTCTATGGCGAGGAACGAATCATGAGGAGATCACCTGGGAGACCGAGGATGCAATGCGAAAGAAATTTCCACATCTTTTTGAAGTTACGTCTAGTTAAGTATTAAATTCGCGGACCGAATTTCCTTAAGGGGGGATATTGTAGCATTTTGAAAATTTAGAAATAAATAAAATTAATTTATTAAATAATAAAATGTTAAATTAAAAAGTTAGTAAAACTACATAAGACATTTTCATAAATAATATATAAAACAAATTAAATTAAAATTTTAATATGTAACATAAATAAATTATAAGGGTTTTAATGTGAAATTTAGCTTCATTTTAATTAAAATAGTTTTATGCAATAACATAGGTAGTGAAAGGTTGTTATGTAAAAATTTAGGAAAATAGTGCAAATTTGAATTATTAAGGGTGTAAGTAGAAAATGAGGTTAAATAAGGTTTTTTTGTTCAGAAATTATTCACAAGATAAATAATTGGGATGATAACACCTTGACTCCTCCTACTCTCATGCACAACACACACCCCACACCTCCTCCTTGCATGAGGATGGAACCCTTTGGTTTTGACACCTCCTCCTACACCCCACCCTTCCCTTTTCTCATATATATATTATGTTCAAATCATTTAACTAATTTACAACCTAAAAAATTTAAAAGAAAGAAAAAAGAAAACTAAAGCAAATAAGGAAGAACAAGAGAAAGAAGAAAAAAAGAGCTAAATCTAGGGATTTCTCACCATCAAGCTAAGAGTTTGGGTGTCTTGAAGGGAGCTTTTCAATCATCCTCAGTTGGTAAAAAAGCCTAATTCAGTAGAATTAATTCTGGATTTGGTTTAAGTTTGAAATCAAAGGTCTAGAATATCGTATTTTAGGCAAAATTAAGCTCTGTTGTAATCTGCTATAGTTTAGATAAAAGTTAACTTAACTAAACAGTGCCTTAATGTTGTATGTTGGACCTAGAACCAACCATAGGAGCACGAACCCGGGGGCTCGGGATTTGGCCGGCGACCAATAGGCTAAATCCGGCGTCGCTGGATTTTTAAAGGGAATTGGTGTTTTGGCTTGTTGGGTAGGTCTCTGTGTAGGTGTTTGGTTATTTTGGTATTGTTTAATCAAGTTAGTTTAACTGTATATAAAATCTGTGAACTAATATCGGAAAAGAGATCAAAATTCTGAAATACGACACCGATAAAACGTAACGCGTTCTGTTTTTTGTCGCGATGCAGCGTTGGATTAAATTTCAGTGAGGTTGAGCTCGTACGTAGTGTAATTAGCACGTACAACTTGTGTTTTCTTGATTTTTGCCGTATCGGAAATGTAGCCGTTTTCTTATACAAATTAATTAAATGATAGATTTGAGTGCGGGAACTTCGGAGGCCGCAAGGAAAGGAAAAGGATTGGCGATTCCTGAGTAGTACGACGTATTCCGGTGAGTAGACTAAACATCTACCGGGGGATTGTGTAAAGATGGCGTGATACGCCCGTATTTTGTTAAGTTGAAAGATTGACTTTATATGCGAAGTTAATAACATGCATTCATATATACCTACACATCACCATGTTAATAGTTGTTACAACACCGCACAATTATCGACGAGTTATGCCGCACGTGCACATTTTTACATGTTGCACTTCACCTCGTCGATATTAACATGTCACTTTTACACTAAATAATTATCCTGTTAAATATGATTCTATCATACTTTAAACATCATTAACTGTAGTACTTTGCATAAATGACATCATGTTTCGTATTTAATTGTTCAAAGTTGATATAAGAGAAAATTTTATTATTGAGGATTTATGGTTTCGAGCTTTCCTATACCATTGCATAAATCCAGTGATTGTTCGGTATTGAAGTGACATGTCCACCATGAGATGTTTTTATGATTTGGTTTTTATTCCGAATCGAGTTGGGGGTCATACGGTTGCGGATTTATAAGTTATCCAGACTGAGTCGGGGGCATAAAGTTGGATACATGGTGGACCCGGTCGAGACCGAAACGTAGGATAGCCGCATGATAGGCAGGGAGCCTAACGAGGATACTCGATACCGGAGATAGTTATGAAACACGGTGGATATTTATACAATATCGACCGGTGTTATTGATTACAGGATCGTTCGAGGAACGATGCCTGAGAGAATAGAAGATTTGTGTCGATGATGGACACAGAAAGATGAACTTTATTTGGAAATAAATGATGATACATCAGTTTTGGTTATGTGATTAGTAGTACGGATTCATGTTTTCCACATGTTATCATGCATCATAATTATCCTTATTACAGTTACTTATAATTCGTCATATTTACATTATCAGCCGTTATATGTTAGTTTTATTCACTGAGTTGGCAACTCACCCCTGTTGTTCCATAGTTCCTTGCAGGAGTAGAGTGGACGGTTAGCAGCAGTGCAGATCCAATTTTTTTCATCTTTTATCGCTTCTTTTGATAGGTGGGTTACATAAGTAGTAACCTTCTCTTTTGATATTGTATTTTGGATCTAGAAAATCTCCATCAGACTTTGTATTATGACTTCGAGTGAGAGATGGTTATATGTATATTATTTGACAGATGAGATCGTTTAGTTCTATAAATTGTTATTTCTTTTACTTAAGTCTGAAATTCTTATTGATGTCATATACGCTTGGATATTTATTTCCACTGTTATTATTGTTGATCCTAACTAGGGATGCAACCAAACTTAACACTTTATAATTGTTTTTATTATGAATTCACTAGTGAGTTACTATTAAGATCTTAATTAAATGAAACTGTGACTTTTACTTAAAAATTAAATTTTTATAAAAATTCCGCAAAAAGGATTTGATCTTGGTTTTTCGGCTTGCTCGGGTTATGTAAATATATTTAGATATTGTACAATCTAAGTGCTGGTTACATCCAAACTTGGGTCGTGACACCTCCTCCTCCTTCCCTTTACACCACCACCTTGCACTTTCCACCTCCTTCTTTCTCTACCACAAACCCTCACTCTTTTTCTTATCTCACCCCATTGTTCAGTTCATAAGATCAGAAGTTAAAGAAAGCGAAGAGAAAGAAAATATTAAGAACTCACAAATGAAAATAAGAATGAGTGAAAAGAAGAGCTAAGTGCTAAGGCTTCACCATCACCCTCTAGCTAAGACCTTGAGCTTATGCATCTTAGAGGAAGCTTTTCCAGTGATCTTGCTGTAGGTATAATCCTTGAACCCTGTATAATTTTTTATTTCTGAAATTGCATTACATTAGAAATCGAATATCGTAATATCGTATTTTGAGAAACTTAGCC
This sequence comes from Agapanthus africanus, assembly GCA_030015575.1. Lineage (NCBI taxonomy): Eukaryota > Viridiplantae > Streptophyta > Magnoliopsida > Asparagales > Amaryllidaceae > Agapanthus > Agapanthus africanus. The sequence continues at coordinate 231,433,784 of JASDDO010000022.1, read as the reverse complement.
TCTGTTTGAATCTGCTATAGTTTAGTTGACAAATAAAGTAATCAAAAAACTAAATAACTTATAGACTAGACCTAGAATAAAGCATAGGAAAACGACCCATGAAGCTCGGATTTTGGCCAGCGACCATCACAGAAAATCCGATCTCGCCGGCCGTTAAGGGAATTGGGTGTTGTGGGTTTTTTGGTATCTCTCTGTAGGTGTTTAGGTATGTTTGGTATTGTTTAAATAAATTAGTTTTTCAGTGGGTTAAATCTGTAAGCTAATATCAGTTTAGGAGTAAAATTATATATACGACACGTTGCATGTTTAGTGTTTGTGATAATTTAACTACAGAAAGTGAATCTGGAACTAATAGGTATAATCAATAGAAAAACTAGAAAGACCAAAAGTATAAAGAGATCAATATAAAACACCACTTGAAACCAGAGCGCCAAACTCCTAAATTAATCCGGCGACACTCACCAAAATTCCGGCGACGCCGGTCATCCTATGGATTTTGGTGTTGATTCTTCTTCTGTAGCTTTGAGTTAGTATTTTATAAGTCTCTGTATTATTTGTGTTGTCTAAATAATTACACAGTAAAATCTGGGAACGTTTTAGAAATGGTTTATCAAATTTCAGATATTTAAGATACGGAGTTTTCGTATTTTGATGTTGCTGCTGAACCGTTGATGTTTATACGTTAACGACAGAATTATATTGTCATTTTGGGTTAAGTGTGCTGTTGGTTCTAACCTACAGGAGTTTAGCTTGTTATTTTGGTTTTCGATACGATATTTACATCAATGCGATTTAAATACGAATATAGGTACGATTCGAGGATTCCGAGACGGAGTTGGCGATGTAGCATCGTGGATTCAGCGAGCTTTTAAGTTGATGAGTAGATTTACATCTACTGGGTAAGTCGGGTGGATGGCGTATAGCACCCCCGCAACCTTACAATTAGTATTATGATATCTAGTTAGTTTAGTGTTTATTCAAAATATTTATATTGTATCGCATCTAGTATGTCCTTCAATTTCATACAGTTTCATGCATAGAATAGATGAGATACAGTGATACGATATGGATATGGTTTGATGGATTTGTACGAGAGATCATGCCATACTTGTGATGATACAGATACAGTGATACGATATGGTAATGGTTTGATAGATTTGTACGAAGGATCACGCTAGACTTGAGATGATACAGATAGAGTGATATGATGAGATATAATACAAGGATTTATATGTAGTGGAAATGATGAACTTTGTATGCTGAATAACGATCACATTATCCTTTGACTCGTAGAGTTAGGTTATATTCTGTTTTAGGATGTAATACTTGTGTGAGCTATATTCTTGTAAAAACTACGATTCGTTTTTCTTTTAAATAAAAAATACTAGGATGCGTGCCAGTTTCTAAAACGGATATCTATTTTAAATGTAGGGCAGTTTCCTTATTTTAAACTTAACGTTTCGATCATTTCTAAAGATAAGAGTATAGCTCATAACAAGTAATTACAATAGTTACGTTTAGGTTACTTTACATATTTGCATTATATTATCCATATTTTACGTTTTTGCGTTACGCACACTCTGATAGAAAACTGCACAACTACCAATGAGTACTATGCTGCACAAGCATGCGAATGTATGTTACACTGCACCTCATTGGTACTGCCATGTCACTGTAGAACCGTGCTCTTATATATGTATTAAAATAAATAGGTTATTACATCGTAGAACACTTGCACAAATACTATTGATTGCCATGTTGAACGAGCACAAACGCGTATGCTACACTACACATCATTAGTAGTACCATGACACGGTAGAATTGAAATCTATATTTATGTGATATAATTACGTAGTCTTCTTTATTCCGGTTTAAATTACGAATATTAGTACTATAAATGCTGTATTTGATTTTTATGGATTTTCTGGATATTTTAATCCTGATGACATATATCGGTGGTATGGGACACTGTTATATATGTATATATATAATATATCATCAATATAATTTATGCAAGTATTCTTATTTCTTACTTGATATTTTGATATGATAAGTTAAACGTCCACCATGAGTTTTATGTTTCCTGATTTTGATTCCGAACCGGGTGGGGTAGCTATACAGTTTCGGATTTGTGAATATCCGGACCGAGTTAGAGGGCATACAGTCGGATACATGGTGGACCCGTTCGAGGCCGAGGGGCAGGATAGACGCATTATAGGCGGGGAGCCTAACGAGGATACTCGATTCCGGAGATAGAAATGAGCACGACAGATATCCATAGGATACTGACCGAGGTTCGATTTGGCACGGCGGATATCCAGGGGATACTGATCTTAGCCATGATATCGGGTGGCGATCATCTGTTGAGATAGTGTCGACGGTATCTGCATTTACGTGTCAATGCTGGACAGGAGAGATTTCGGATTTCGATGTCGATGCTGGACATCTATATATATATATACATATATATATTGATATGATCATTATCATGAGGTACACAGTTGGATATTATTTAGTGGATTCAACCAGGACTGATCCGGAGGACAGTACCTGCATATATTTGTACAGACATTCATATACAAAAAGGGATTCCAACACGAACTATAGATTCATGATTTTGACTCATATGACATTGAGATATTATAATTGGGATTGCATGATAGTTAGTATTGCACAAATGCATATCATATAGTATATTGGTACAGATTATGATAGGACTATATACATGACCTAGGTATAGTCATGCATTTCGATTTCTACCTTTAGATGTACTTTTATTCACAGAGTTGGCAACTCATCCCCGTTGTGCCACAGTTTATTGCAGGTTTTATCGCTTGGATTATCAGCGGCTTGGGCACACATTCTTTTCGGGGATTGATTGGTAAGTGGGTTATTATTGTATCATACTCACTCTTGATCATTCATATATTCTTGTATCTAGTGGAAACTCCATCAACTTAGAAGTGGTACATTATGGACTTAGAAACAAGACCTGGAGTTTATGTATGGTGATGTCGTACTCTTTGGAGTCGATTTTCGATTTAGATTGTTGGTTGCTCTATCGTTTGGACGTGGAGACTAGCTTCCGTTGGGATGCTGTTTTATTATGTTGTATCGGTTTTTCTAAAAATGTAAAGGAGGTGATGTCCAGTTTCAAAACGTCATAAAGACTTTTCAACATACTTAGTTAAATTTAGATGTTATTTAAACTGATTCTATCTAATGACTATTTTAAACTCACCTCCAATAATTTCAAAAAGGGTTTAGATTCCGGGTTTCGGCTTACTTGGACCGCGTCGACGTCTTTAGATGTCACTGTTGGATATAGTGCCATCAAAGTCAATTATTGGATCGCAGGCACGTGATTGCAATGATTGAGGGAGGACCTATGCCGGTATGACAGTCTTACTCAAGATGATAGTATGCTATTTGGTTTATCTGTATCATCATGTACATGCTTTAGGTGACCTTACAGATCACAATTACACGTTGATAGAGCCCTTAGGATTCTTGCTTGACTCCCAGCAGTATGATGGCGATCATATACGTGAGAGTTGGGTAGTCTATATACACATCCTTAAAGTGGTCCCTAGTCGTGGGAGTTTCGAGACTGGGCATCGACACTCCATTAGTAGACTAGTGTATACAGTCGAGACCCCGACGAGGGGCGGTGGCCGGTCTCACAAGCCATTGGTGTCAGTTGGATCACCTAAGATGTATACAGGTGCTCATTGGGTTATGAGTACACCGGACAGGACTCGCCGGGAACATGCTAGTTGGTATTATACCTGACGTCAGATAGCAGTTCCCTGGTGACATATGTACAGGTTAGTTCATCGACCTGAGATCGTCATTTATCTCGTATGAGTTCCCAGTGTGCTTTGAATACTACCCTACCACGGCTCAAAGGAGTCGTGCAAACAGGTTTTAGTTGGGTACAGTCCCGAGCCATATGGAGGCAGTGAGTGGATCGGCAGGGGTTTCATCTCTCCCGGTATTGGATGTGAGATCGCGTTGTGTCTAGGAGAGCCATTACACGAAGACCTTGGCCAAGGCAAGTGAGATTTACTGGTAGGTATTCCAGTAGTATCTCAGGGTGTTCAGGGCTACACTCCGACATAACTTGTACCGCTTTTGGGGGTCTGACTTTTACCAACCCCCTAGGCCCGACATCCGATACTCATAGACGAACGGATCGGACTGTATGGATATTGTCACTGACAGGCTCAGTAGGGTGTCAGGATGAGTTCGCTCATCGACCTCCCTTTTGGTCAATACCTGGTAGCCCATTACGTACAGTTAGTACTACTGACGTGCTAGTGGTTAAATCCATAGCCAAAGTATTGACGAGTCTTTAGAGTCCCCTACAGACAGTTTCTCAAGTTTCGGGCGAAACGTAGAGGTCGTATGGTATTATGGGAGGGTTCGATCATATACGTGCAGTCGTGCATGGATCATGATCGGGCGGGTCATACTAGTGGGCTTTGGTTAAAGCCGGATCCTAGTATTAGATTTGTTGGATTACTTTAGTCTCATCGCATTTGCATTCAGTCGGAATGCGGATGCAGGTATGTATATACAGGTGAGGGGTATTCTTGTGATCCGTCACGAGTTTTGATGCCGTTCTTTTTATTGTTGCAAACATTTGGATTAATGTTTTCTTGTGGAAATTGTGAGTGGAATTCATCATGAGGTGCATTAAATGTGGCATATGCAATCTAGTGACTCATGGTATCATTATTTGTGCAAATGTCACATTTTATGATTGATTATTGTGTTGATATGATGCTTGGAGAGAGAGAGGGCAGCCATGTTAGGCTTGGGGTTGCTCCTGATTTATTCTAGCACTCTCATTTTTCTTCATCTCAACATAATAACAAAAGACTCTCTATTTTCTTTCTTCTTCTTGCTCACAAGTTCCCCCATTGGCATCAACTTCTACCTCCACTCTAACCATCTCATGTGTTGAGAATCCTAGAGTGTCAAGAGACAAAGTTATCACACACATTCTCTACTTCTCCTTGGACACGTCGGCTAGCAAACTTCGTGTCCGAGTTGCTTCGGTTCGAAGCGGGAGCCCGTAAAAGGATTCATAGATGTGGTGCCCTTTTCGACGAGAAGACCGGAGATCGAGCGAGATCGGAGATGCCGCAAGGAGCTAGAGATGGTGGCTAAAGACCAAAGGACACGGATCGATCGGTATAGCTTTTCTAACCCTCTTTAGATTGCTAGATTAATGTTAATGGTTCGATCCGGGTAAAAGTCTGCGTTAGCACCAGTTTCAAGTTTATGAAAAGTTATTTGTTTCCGTATTTTAGCCTCGGATCGACGGCCGGGGCGCTACCGTAGACTTACATGGTATCAGAGCCACTCCATTAACCATTACTAGCTTGTTCTAACATGTTACAAACATCGATCGATCAAAATTTCCGAAACCGCATTTCAATTTTCTGAGTTTCTGTCGAAATTTTTTTGTGGTCGAAAAATTATTTTGGGTATGTCAGAAAATCAGGCAGGCTTTTTTAAGACCTCTGTAGAAATTTGGTAGCGTGAGTCCACAGTAACGCCGCGGAACCGCGGCAAAACCCATGTTTTGGCCGCGGTTCCGCCGCAGTTATGTGGCTTCAGAGCACCATTTTTCTTGTGCTGGTCTTTTGTGTGGAATTGCGGTTTCTGGATTATTTTGTTTGGGCCCAGATTTGTTACAGTACTGAATTTGTGCTTGGGGCCCACTTCGGGAAATTTTGTCTATCGAAATTTAAATAAGTTGGTTCGCAGTACTTACATTACTATCTATGACTGTTCAGTTGATAAAACTGCACATTTGTTATTACATTTTTCCTACTATTTCTATATTAAAAAGGTCTTTATTATAATATATCATACATATGAGGGTTTATCTGTTAAAAAATACTATTTTCCATGTGTTGATATATTGCAATTAACATTTGGTAGGAAAATGTATGCAAATAATATCATTGACCAAATCCTAGTAGAACAAAGTGTACTAAATATTATTTGTTAAGTTGTTGTGCAGAATTTGCAGTTCTAAAATCAAGGAAATCAAGTTGTTAAAGTAAACCTGACTAATCAAGAAATCAAAATTAAGAAATCAATTCTGGCAGAAGAAAAGAAAAGATTTCCAAATTATGAAGGTTCCAGAGAAAGACACATGTCACAAGAAGAGAAACTACAAAAAGAAAATCGACGGATAAAGATCTTCTGGCCGCGGATCCGCGGCCAGAGCTCCTTGATGCCGCGGATCCGCCGCGTGTCAGAGTGAGTAAAGGCTAGAATTTCTCTGGTGGAATCCTAACTAAAGGTCCCCAATTTAAGCATCTAAATTTCTGGCTTTGGGACAATAAATAAAGACCGAGAGCCTCTTGGAAAAATCATCAAGCCGACGAGATCACGAAGTCCAAGACGGCTCATGCATCCACGCTGATCATCAACTGTTCGTCTACCTCCTTAGAAGAGATCAAGAAGCAACTAGTAATTGTAATCATTTTCTAAGGATCAAAGTGTAATGAATATTGTTGATTAATAAAGGTAGCTCTTTTTCTTATTCTATTTCTTCGTAGTTTAATTATGCATTTTCTCTCCATCTCTTTTTCTCCTAACATGCGCGAGTAATTCTCCGCTTGTTAGGGTTCGTAGGATTAGGGTAGGCTAATGGATGATGAACATCCCTAAACCCTTTTTAAGTCCTATAAAGTTTATGAACTTTATCAAAAGAATCATTAACATTCTAATCGGGCGCGCTAACAATTCTTTGTTCGTCTCGACCGCGATTAGAGATTAGATTAATGATTGTTTTGGTAAAGGCTAGATATGAACGGAGTTCCGTGTCGAGACAAGGGTTAAGAGTGGGATTCCTTTTCCCTCCAGAAACCCTAATCTACACGCATCACCGTCGTTCTAGTTTTAAATCTATTAAAGGATAAAAAGGGTAACTTTTAATTAATCATCCATGACTACTAAATCCTAATGAACCCTACAAGCCCCTTCTTATATTAACTACTTCCCTAAAATAATCTAGATCTATATTTTGCATTAGTGCTTAACGTAGATTTAGAAACCATTCTACAATATTCTTTATCCCTCCTCTCTTCCTCAACACATCTAAAGTAAGAGTAAAAGATTCAACGTTTCCCAAAGGACGACCCGTACTCACCTCGGTCTAGCTACACGCGACACCGTTCTGATTGCGGTTAACTACTACAAAAACACTTTTTCACATAAATCAAATGGCGCCGTTGCCGGGGATACGTGCGTAATTTTTTATTCTTACTATTTTTGTTGAATTCTTAGACGATTCATATCATTATTAAAACAGAACTGCAAATTGCATATTTAACGATTTCTGCGTGAATTTTGCGAGGGAATCTGGAGTCACGGACTTGAGGAAACAGGAGATCTAGGGTTTCACACTTCTCCGGTATCTTTCTTAACTCTTTCTCTCTCCTCTAAAATCCAATAAAATCTATTTTCTGCAGGATTCTTTGCAAAATACCGCCGCTCAAAAAATCTTTTTGCAAAAGTTTTGTGATTGGTTTTGTTTTGCATATTTTAATACGGACTTTAAGGGGCAAAGACCAAATCAAGATTAGGTGGGGATTTCATCACCCTTCCTAAGCCCCACAAATCACAAACCGAGCATCCGCATCAACCCTACATTAATTTAAAAAATATCTAGACCAGACTCTAAGGACTGTCGCGCTCATTAAGGACAGAGGAAGGTCGTGGGTAATCTATCGCTTATCCGCATTACTTTTGTAGTGCCTAGGCAAGTGTGTCCAAGGCGAGTGGTTACTTAATTAGGACCACTACTTTCGTAGTGGGGAGCCTCCCACTCATCTGGCACTTACCTGGCTACAAGGGTAGTAACGAGGCGGTAGAGGATTGATCATGCAGCTTGTCCTTTGGAAGTCTAGGAGCGGTCTAGAGACTGGACCTAGGTGACCTTAGTTCTAGGGTTGCTTGTGCATTTTAGAGTGATTTGTCTTGAGTCCCACTTTTTCAAAATAAGCCAATTTTAAATCACACACACGCTGCCACTTGCACTAAACCCTCTTAGTGCATGCTCGGCTGGACACGGGATCCTAGTGCCCGTCTTGTCCGCGTTCCTGCTATCGACGCCGAAGTCGGTACTTCTTCATCTTCTTTTCCCCCACCACACACGACCGAGATGGACGGCACTCCATCAGATTATAACACCACGCTGCCACCGCCCGTAGGTGCGCAGAATCCACCGCGCATCTCTCTCCAAGAGAGATGCTATCCTATCCGTGGTTCTCTTCCCACTTGTCTATCTCTTCTACCACCTAACGGGGATAATTTCGAAATTAAACCCCACTACATCAATCTGCTGCCCAAATTTCACGGGCTTGAATCGGAAGACGCATACGTTTTCATTACCAAATTCGAAAACGTATGCGCAATGATGGGTACTTCACAATTGACTTTAGATGTTATGCGCTTACGTCTTCTCCCATTCACACTGTGCGACTTGGCAGAAAAATGGCTTTATAATACTGCCGCACACTCTATCACTAATTGGGATGAATTCGTCATAGCATTTCTTAAGAAGTTTTACCCAAACCATAAGACTGCTCGTGTTAGAAGCGAGATCAACCAGTTCACCCAGCTTCCCAATGAACCATTTTGGAAGTGCTTTGAACGTTTCAAAGATCTGCTTGTCCAATGTCCTCATCATGGAATCAATAGATGGGATTTATGCCGAATTATTTATGAGGGCATTAATCCAGCGACAAAGCAGATGCTTGAAACAAATTGTCAATGCAATTTCATGTCTAAAGACGACGGTGAAGCTTGGAAATATCTGGAAGTCCTTGCTGAACACACTTTGCAGTGGGAAAGCGTAAGACCACCTTCTTCTAAGGGAAGTATTCATCAGCTCGATGTTCCCATCGCAGTAAAAGCCGAAATGGCAGCGATACAGAAGAAACTCGACGCTATTGAGAACAAATTCTCCCTAAATCAGGTCACGCTTCCTAAGACCGTCTGTGGTTGCTGTTTGGATCCTTCACACTTAACGGAAGAATGTCCTATGAATGCATCGTTTCAAGCTAATGCTGCTTTTCAGCAGCGACCTAGAAACGACCCTTATTCTTCCACGTACAATCAAGGATGGAAGAATCATCCTAACTTTTCTTGGAGTCAAAACCAACAAAGCAATTATCAAAGACCTCCTCCACAGCAACCACAACCACAGAATCAGCCCTCCTTTCAGTCACAGAATTTCCAAAATCCGGCCAACATTTCTACACCACAAGTGGCCGGTACTGACAATTCACTTGCACAAACTTTGGATATGTTCATGAAACAATCCATGCAATTGTCGGCTGAGATGAAGTCTTCTATTGATACCATAACGAAAAACTCCGCCTCCCATGGTGAGAGTATTAAATCAATAGAAAACCAAATCGCACAGTTAAACGCCGCAATGAGTGCGAGAGAAAAAGGGAAACTCCCATCTCAACCCATACCTAATCCTGGCCACTCAAAAAGTTATAATGTGAGTGTTGTTACCACGTTGAGATCGGGAAAAGTCCTGAATAACCGAGTGGGTGAGCAATGTGATGATAGTGACACCAATGATACCCCAGCTTCTTCTTCTTCCCCTAATTCGTCTAATCTCCCACCTTCACCCGAGCCTATTCTCCGTTTTCCCTAAGGCTTAAACATTTCGCCGAATCTATCTAAGTCGATTCCCACTCCAATTTTGGGATCGAATCCGTCCCCACAGTTTTCTCCACAAACGTTGGACCCAAAACTTATTGATCAAGCACCTTATCCAAACAGGTTAAGGGGCAACATACCAAGTCCACAAATGGAGAAGATTGTGGAAATTTTTAAGCAAGTTAACATAAACATTCCTTTCCTAGATGCTATTCAACAAGTTCCGTCATATGCGAAAATCCTAAAGGACTTGTGCACTAGGAAGAGAAAAGTTCAAGTACCTAAAAAAGTTTTCCTTGCGAATAATGTGAGCACAACTTTTACACAACAACTACCCAAGAAACGAAAGGACCCCGGAAGTCCTACAATTTCAATTTCTATTGGGGGTAAAAATATCAATCGTGCTCTACTCGATTTAGGTGCTAGTGTTAACTTGCTTCCGTATTCTGTTTATGAGCAATTAGGGATCGAAGAGTTAAAACCTGCTCATTGCACTCTTCAGATGGCCGATCGATCTATCAACCAACCTAGGGGTGAGCTAGAGAATGTGTTAATTAAAGTCGGGGAATTCATATTTCCTTTGGACTTTATCGTTATTGATACACAACCTGTGGCAAACCCACGCAATCAAATCCCAGTGATACTCGGTCGACCTTTTTTGGCCACTTCTAACGCAGTAATCAATTGTAGAAACGGCTCTATGACCCTATCCTTTGGAAAGAAGTCAATTGAGCTTAACATTTACAAGTTGGGAAGTGAACCCTCTGAACCCTATGCTCATGTGTGTTCTGTCGAATTAATGGATGTCGACAGCAGCGAATATGATCAACCTCATAATTCTGACTCTTTTCATATGTTGATGCTTGACACGGACTCTTCCACCGAGTTGTCCGGGTCAACATCTAACGCTGATAAGGAACTTTTATAGAGTCTGACGATCACCCCATTTTTTCTGATGACATTATTTTTCGGGGTATCGATGAAAGCTTTGAGGAAATTTTCGCTGATGAACTCGCATTTTTATAAGACACGGGTGTTGAGATGAATCAACTCCAAGATGAAGAAATTGGACCTCCACCCCTTCTTTTGGACAATCATGATAATGCGAGTAATCCATCATCACTATCATTGTGTCGTCTCTCCAAATTGAGACGCAATCCTTTTCCATCACACCTCTTATCACCTCCCCACTTCTTCACGTCAAAAGGTGACATGTTCTTCCACCAACCTTGGTACTTCATCGATAAAATTTTTGAATGGTTGTTGTTGACTTTTGGTCTTTGTAAGGCTTTACTTTGACCACTAACTTTAACCCCCCCCCCAATGATTTTAATTGCCTAATACTATTTTACTCAAGTTTGGGGGGGGAATATTTTGGCTCTTGTAAGGAATTTTTATAAGATTGTGAGCCAAGAAATAAGTTTGGGGGAGGATTTTCACTTTAATATATTTTTGCTCCCATTAATAATTTCCTCCCAAGTCTACAGGTTTTGAGCTTAACGGATGACATCAGTGAGGACACTGCTGTAAACAAGTTTGGTGGAGGTTTGTGTTTATTTACGCATCAATTTGCATCATACTTTGCATAAGCACAACATTTTTTTCGAAAATTTTTAAAAGAAAAATCCTTTTATAACAAAAGAGTAGAAAGTGAAAAATTACATCCAAAAGATAGGAATAGTTTAAGAAAACCAAGAAAATTAGAAGTTTTCTTAAACGAACTAGTAATAAGTAGTTATGAGCTGTTGTCCCAAGAGTTAGTAAGATGAAGGAAGTCACTAATCTGAGGATAAAATAAGTCTGAAAAATAGTTTCTATTCTGGAAGCCAAACATTTGAATGTTGATACCCTATTATATGCACTTACACACGTCTTGAAACTCGGGATAGTAGAGGATACCTTGAAATGCTCTTGTCTAAAAGCTAAAGTATGAAGGAAATGAAAAAATAAAAAAAAATGAAGAAAATATAAAAATAGTGAAAAGAAAAAAATGAAAACTGGTTTTGTATCACCAAGGCAACAATAAAAAGATATAGCGAGGGTGCTTCATCACCTAGTGCCCTAAGGCCAACTGGTCTGGGAGTCACTGCTAAGCCTTAGGTGGTGCAAGACGAGAAAAATATTATCACCTATTCTGCAAGCACATAAGTAATCGGTCGGTTAGTACCTCAAGAAGTATTAACGGTCGCATGAAAATGTGTGAGCAATCTAAATATTCATCAAGTTAAAAAATACTGAGGTAGATGGACAAGAGTATGATAGCTTGAATTGAATTCTCTGAGTGTAGGGATGTCCATTACACACACGTAGGGGTATATGATCGATGTTTGGATGAAAGGTAGGAACGAAAAATAAAGACGGTGTTTTATTGAGGGATGATGTGACTTCTAACATTTTTTCATGACTATTAAGATAGGGCTCATGACAACTGAAAAGCTAGTGTAGTTGGAAACTCTTATTTTCAAAGTCTTTCTTTTATGGTTCTTATCTTTATATGTAAATTTCACTATCTCTCTTTTATTATAGGATTTTGTGGGTGTAATCCGCTGAAAACCCTCAGGAGACAACACTCCTCCTACTAGGGACACCTAGAGGTTTAACGGCTTATTGCACGTGCACAGTGCAATCGTGTTTTCCTACGAAAGTTTGCTTAGTTTTCTCCTTTCTTTTTTCTCCTTCTCTTGAACAAACTAGTTTGCTCGGGACGATCAAAGATAAGTTTGGGGTTATTTGTTCAGTTGATAAAACTGCACATTTGTTATTACATTTTTCCTACTGTTTCTATATTAAAAAGGTCTTTATTATAATATATCATACATATGAGGGTTTATCTGTAAAAAAATACTATTTTCCATGTGTTGATATATTGTAATTAACATTTGGTAGGAAAATTTATGCAAATAATATCATTGACCAAATCCTAGTAGAACAAAGTCTACTAAATGTTATTTGTTAAGTTGTTGTGCAGAATTTGCAGGTCTAAAATCAAGGAAATCAAGTTGTTAAAGTAAACCTGCCTAATTAAGAAATCAAAATTAAGAAATAAATTCTGGCAGAAGAAAAGAAAAGATTTCCAAATTTTGAAGGTTCCAGAGAAAGACACATGTCACAAGAAAAAAAAACCACAAAAAGAAAATCGACGGATAAAGATCTTCTGGCCGCGGATCCGCGGCCAGAGCTCCTTGATGCCGCGGATCCGCCGCGTGGCAGAGTGAGCAAAGGCTGGAATTTCTCTGGTGGAATCCTAACTAAAGGTCCCCAATTTAAGCATCTAAATTTCTGGCTTTGGGACTATAAATAAAGACCGAGAGCCTCTTGGAAAAATCATCAAGCCGACGAGATCACGAAGTCCAAGACGGCTCACGCATCCAGGCTGATCATCAACTGTTCGTCTACCTACTTAAAAGAGATCGAGAAGCAACTAGTAATTGTAATTATTTTCTAAGGATCAAAGTGTAACGAATATTGTTGATTAATAAAGGTAGCTCTTTTTCTTATTCTTTTTCTTCGTAGTTTAATTATGCATTTTCTCTCCATCTCTTTTTCTCCCAACATGCGCGAGTAATTCTCCGCTTCTTAGTGTTCGTAGGATTAGGGTAGGCTAATGGATGATGAACATCCCTAAACCCTTTTTAAGTCCTATAAAGTTTATGAATTTTATCAAAAGAATCATTAACATCCTAATCGGGCGCGCTAACAATTCTTTGTTGGTCTCGACCGCGATTAGAGATTAGATTAATGATTGTTTTGGTAAAGGCTAGATATGAACGGAGTTCCGTGTCGAGACAAGGGTTAAGAGTGGGATTCCTTTTTCCTCCAGAAACCCTAATCTACATGCATCACCGTTGTTCTAGTTTTAAATCTATTAAAGGATAAAAATGGTAACTTTTAATTAATCATCCATGACTACTAAATCCTAATGAACCCTACAAGCCCTTCTTATATTAACTACATCCCTAAAATAATCTAGATCTATATTTTGCATTAGTGCTTAACGTAGATTTAGAAACCATTCTACAATATTCTTTATCCCTCATCTCTTCCTCAACACATCTAAAGTAAGAGTAAAAGATTCAACGTTTCCCAGAGGACGACCCGTACTCACCTCGGTCTAGCTACACGCGACAACGTTCTGATTGCGGTTAACTACTACAAAAACACTTTTTCACATAAATCAGTGACCGTGAATGTCATTCGAGCGGTAAATCTTGTCTAATTGCTATAGTCCTTTTAGAAGGATTTGCGAACGTGACATTCACGTTGATGTTCTGTGTTGTGCTGTGTTGTTGTGGATTTGTCATGGTGGATAGCTTGCGTGCAATGGTAGTGCAGTTTTGTTATATTTGTACATTTGATATTGCGGGACGAGCGTCCGACATGTGGACAGTCGTCACTGCCTGTTTGTATATTATTCTTTTGGGGCACGACCGGGTTGAGGTCGATGTACCCGTTGTACATATTTTTATTTTCTCTTCTAGGATTACCCTACGGTGGAGTGCACGGATAGCCGGGTTCTAGAGGGCAACGAGCCCGCATCTCATGGCTTTGAGACGGAGGGGGCTTTACCGTAGAATTGGCGGGCTATTCGCCGCACTCGTAGGGGGTATAGGTTGACCCAAGGAGGGGTGCTCAAGTTACCGGATTCCGTGAAGTGCTGGGTGGTCCATTCACTTTGTTGAAGGGGGCTGCCTCGCTTCAGGTTTTGGCGGGTAACTTTCCGCGCCCGCAGGGGTCTAGGATTTCATTGCACAGGCTATCCACACGACCAGGGGAACGTCGGGTTTCAGTTGCGGCTCAAAGGAAACCCGGGGAGCCCAGATTATTTGTATTGTTCTGTGATGCTTATTACATTTCTGTGATGTTGCATTTATCACGCCAAGAGCGATTATTATATATTGATATATATATACTAGTAGATGTTGTATATGTTTTACATCCGCGCTAGTCCAGTCCCCGCTCTGTCGTTAGTTAAGTAACCTAACGGGTGATGACGGGACCGAGTGGCGAATGCGGATGGCATATACGTACATCATATTTTCGTTCTTTATTGGTGTGATCAACTGATGGGACTGCATTGATTCGGATCAATGCAAGCTAAACAAACCCGTTTGATGTTGTTGGAACAATTTTTCAAAATGTTGTTATTACAAGGACGTTCTCTTTTGCTTTGCACAGTGGTATTCGGTTATGAATATCCAGCACCTCAGTCGACAAGGCAAGGGCCGAGATCCCTTCACCGGGAGTGACCCCTTGGGTAGAAGTTTGCGTCAGGGTAATAATTTCACTATAGTCGATTACTTTTTGCTTTGCATCGTGGTATTCAGTTGGAATATCCTGCACCTCATTCTACGGGGAAAGAGCCGAGATCCCTTCACCGGGAGTGACCTCTTTAGCAAAGGTTTTTGCCACTATATTTTTGTAAAAAGCTATCCGGTTCCTTCAACGATATCAAGTTCATTACGTTAAAGGTTTTTCGCCAAAATCCATTCATAGCCCTCCGTCATTTCAGACGGGTAGCACTTAGTATTCATGCTATGTTTGTTGACCTTCGTGTTAGATATGTATGCCCTAGAGGCCTGTATTGTATAGGATGCTAGGCATGTATATGTGCAGAAACAATCTTTGCTCGAAATGATAGTATGCTATCTGGTTTATCTTCATCTTAACTTGTGTTATATTTCATATCTTTATATGCATGTTGATGAAGCCCTTTGGATTATGCTTGACTACCAGGATTATGATGAGATCATACTAGTGGGGCCTGGATAGTCTATAAGCATAACCTTTAATAGTTCCTAGCCGAGGGTATATCGAGACATGGCATCGGTATTACCAAGTTAGACTAGTGTGTACGTTTCCTGGCCCTGGGGGGCGATGGTTGATTCCACAACCATTGGTGTTTGACATCAAAGATTGTACACAGTTGCTCATTGGAGAATGGGTACACCGAACATGACTCGCCGAGAACTCCTAGATGGTATATATACCAATTGTCAGATAGCAGTTCTCTGGCGACACTTGTACAGGTTAGTCAGTAGACCTAAGATCGTCATAGTGTCTTGTGTGATTCCCACTATGCTTTGATTTCCTCCCTACCGCGGCTCTGCCGAGTCGTGCAAACAGGTGGATTTTGGGTACAGTCCCAAATCGCATGGAGAAAGTGAGCGATAGGAGGGGTTTCTTCTCTCCCGGTATAGGGAGTTGGTGTCGCGCTATGCTTGATCGGCCATAACATCAAATCCCTGGCCAGGGTTCTCGAGATTTACTGATAAGTGTTATCAGTAGTTTCTCGAACCGTTATGGGCCGTAAATCGACATGACTTATAAAGTTACTGGGGTCTGACATTTACCACCCCTAGACTTCATATGCGACGTATCAGACGAAGAGACCGGACTGTACGGTAAGTGTTGCTTGCAGGCTCGTTGGGGTTGTGATGAGTTCGCTCGTCGGCCACTTTTTCGTCATGTACCTGGGTAGCCGTTACGCACAGCTAGTGTCACTGATGCGCTTGTGGTTAAACCCTCAGCCAGCATATTGTCGAGTCTTTAGAGTCCCACACAGAGGGTTCCCTCGATCAGGCGAAAGATGTAGAGGCCGTAAGTTGTTACGGCAGCCGTAAGGTGTTACGACAGGGTTTCGATTATGTTCGTGTAATTGTTACAGGAATAATAATCGGAATAATAATACTGGTAGGCTTTGGTTTAAGCCGGATACCGGTATTATATTATTGGATTAATGGTATTCGTATTTTTCGGAATTCGGATACGGGTATACGGTATTCGGAGGAGGGGTATTCTTTTAATTGTTACAAGAATACCTTCTAGAAGGTACCACCTCATAATGACATTATTTATTTTATGAAAATAAATAAATGAGGTGGAAATAAGAAAGTCCAAGCATGGTTGAAAGAATGGGTTATTTAATTTTATATTGTTTTGGAATTACTATTGAAGCATGGTGCTAATTTTATATTATATGCTTCAATTATTTCATTTGCAATATATCATTTTCTCATGCAAGAACTCTCTCTTTATCACAAACACTTTCTCTCTCCTTCTTCTCTTCTCCTCCTTCATCCTAAGCTTTACCCTTCACATGTGTTGTGAAACAAAAGTTTAGGATTAAAGATAATCCAATACCCTAATCTCTACATGATCCTAGTGACCTCTTCTAGCAAACTTGGTCTCTAGGTTAAGCTCTTATGAAGAGTTTTTAGCTTGCACGGCAACTCTCGCGTGGATCATCTAGGTCTTGGGGTGGCCGGAGATCGAGAACATCGGCAACATATAAAGGAGCTAAGGAGTGGCAAGGAGAAAAAGAGTTGCACCAAAGAGAAGACCCGAAGGACCGTATCATTGAGGTATAATCCCTAACATAGTAGAAAAGATCTCTAGTTAGGTTTTTCTAGTTATGGTTTAGACAAGATCTTATGAAAAGTGCGTGTTGTATGCAAAGAAAATTTTTGTTTATCGCTTCTGCCGCCTCACAAGAGTTGTGGGAGCTTGCAACATGCACTAATATGGTATCAGAGCCTAACTAAACCATAATTAGATTATTAGCCAAAAGTTAGAACTTCGATCGACGAATTTTTCCCGGAAAAACACATCTTTTATCCGCGTTTTCTGTCGATTTTTAAAGTGTTCAAAAAATCAATTCAGTGGCCTTAAAAATACATGCAGGGTTTTCTAAGCACACTGTAGAAAAACGAGACTCTAACTCGCCAGGAACGCCGCGGATCCGTGGCCAAACTCAGTGTTTGGCCGCCGATCCATGGACGAGTCATGGCCGAGTTGACTCGTTTTTCAGCAGTTTGTTTAGATTAAGAAAATTGTGTTTCTGGGATATCTGGAATTTACACAAAGTTGTTTGTGCTCTGGATTATGACAAGTGTTGGCATGGTTTAAAATTATCGATGGAAATTCTAATGTGCTTGGCTAATTGGGTCTTCTTGGTTAATGATATGTGTGTTTGAAACGTCGACTAATTGCTATAAGTTGATTAGTCGGGGTTGCACACTTCTGTAATGATATCATGAGATGGTATGTGTATATGAATATGTTGGATCGTCGTGATGAATGGCCGGAGGATGTGAGAAGAGCATTTTTCTTTTCTTTCATTCAATGTAACTTGTAAAATGCAATGTAATATTATTTTGCGGGGCACATCCGGGTTGAGGTTGTAGGCACCGTTGTATAATTTCTTTTTACTGTTTTTGCTCTTAGGATAGACCCAAGGTGGGGTGCACAAACTACCGGGTTTTCGAAGTGCCGAGTGGCCTACTCACTTTGTTGACGGAGGTTGCTCCACTTCGGGAATATGGCGGGTAGTTTTTCGCCCCCGTAGGGGTCTAGGGTGGGGTTTTGGCTATTCCCCATAGAACCCGTCTTTCATTAAGGCTTGAATGAAATGCGGAATTTCTAGTATATCCAATGTATTCATCTGTGATCTGTAATGGCTATATTTATATATTAGATATATAATAAACGTTGCTTATGTTTTGCACCCGCGCTAGTCCAGCCCCCGCTCTGCCGTTAGTTAAGTAACCTAACGGTGCATGACGGGGCCCAGTGGCGAATGCGGATGGCATAAGCGTACGCTCTATTTTCGTTTCTTTTCAGTGATGTTTAGGAAACGTAAATGATGGGACAGCATTAATGTGATTAATGTGAAGAAAAAGAAACCTGAAGATGTTGTAGAATCAAATTTTTAAAATGGGTAACTCTAGTTTTTGCTTTGCATAGTGGTATTCTTGAATATCCTACACCTCATTCGATGAGGAAAGGGCCGAGATCCCTTCACCGGGAGTGACCCCTTTAGCGAAACTAGCAAATGTTACAAAGAACTCGATTGTTTTTATGGTTGATCTAACTTTTGTTTTGCATCGTGGTATTCATCAATATCCTGCACCTCATTCGATGAGGAAAGAGCCGAGATCCCTTCACCGGGAGTGACCTCTTTAGAAAAATTAGAAAGACACTACAAAACCATTCGATTTTTAAAACTGGTGCTTAAACCACTCTTTTCACTCGATTCTACAACGATATCAAGTTCAAAACGTCAAATGTTTTCACAAAAACCATCCGTTGCCCTCAGCCATTTTTGGAAGCAGAGTACTTAGTATTTGTGCCACGTTTGTTGACTATAGTTAAGGCGTGGTGTACGGTAGCTAAGTGATGTCTTCCTACAAAGCATTTGATGTGATCGATTAGGACATTCGCTTGACTTTGTTGACCATAGTTAAGGGTCTTGCGGGTGGGTCAAAATCAATCCCGAAATAGCGGGTAGAACTTGACTGTGCTTATGATTTGTTGACCATAGTTAAGGTCATAAGACACTAGGGGTAAAAATCAAATCGGGAATTTCAAGAGTTGAAATTTGCAATGAGATTGCATACCTTCTATTTGATGGTTGGATCCCGATCCCACTGTGAGTAAAAGTTACTCCCGGGAGAATTTTGCACTTTACGATTAGCTAATCCAGTAGGTGTGTAGAAATGTGTCAATGGGGTTACGCCTCTAGGAAAACGAGGTTTACTTTAATTAGGTCCGTGCGAAAGCACGGGGAACCTCCCTCGAAGTACTGACACTGGCCTGGCTGACCGGTTAGCGAACTTGCAGATTGCAATTAATCATGGCTAATTTTCTTTTTGAAAGGTTTGAAGGAAAATTTGATAAAAAGCAGTGGGAGACATCAGTTAGATAAGATTAATAACCTATCTATTTATGCAAAAGCAATCGCTGAGTGTCTTCTTTTCTCTGTCCTAATGGCAGATACCTATGACGGGACTTAAGCTTTTATTAGACAAAAATAAACTCAAGGGACCGAATTACAAAGATTGGCTAAGGAACGTGAATATTGCCCTGACCTATGATAAGGTCGGATACGTCCTGACTACTCCAGCCCCTCCTATCCCAGGCCCTGATTCTTCAGTTGCGGATAAAGAAATCCGCAAGACATGGGATATAGACTGCGCCATAGCCAAGTGCCTCGCGCTTGCTTCTATGAACAATGAACATCAAAAGCAGCACGAGAAGATGGATGTTCAATCCATCTTTCTCCATACAAAAGAGTTGTATGGAGAGCAATCACGTACTCTCCGATACGAGGCATCTCGAAAGTTGTTTCAGATGCAAATGGCTGCTGGCACGTCTGTAAGTGACCATGTATTGAAGATGATTGGACTTATCGAAGAACTTGAGGACCTGGGTTGGACCATGGAGAACGAGCAGTATGTTGATATTGTTCTACAGTCCCTTTCCCCTGCCTTTGCTCAATTCATTGTAAACTTCAACATGCACAACATGGAGAAGTCTTTTCCTGAACTCCTCAATATGTTGAAGAGTGCAGAGAGCACACTAAAGGTAGCGAAAACTCCCGCTCTTATTGCTGTGCCATTTTCTTCCTCCGTCCCAAAAGCAAAAGCCAAATCTAAGTGAAAGGGAAAGAAGAAGAAGAATCCCATCAAGCAGAGAGGCGAAGTGAAAAAGGCACCGGGAAGGGACAAGAAAGGGGCTTCTGCGACAGGACGAGGGGAATGTTTCCACTGCCACCAGACTGGGCACTGGAAGAGAAACTGCGTTGGATACTTGGTCGACCTCAAGAAGAAGTAGCAGGGTGAAGCTTCCACTTCAGGTTTGTTTGTAATAGAAAACTGTTTTTCAATTAACTCTGCTTCCTGGATATTAGATACTGGGTTAGGATCTCACATCTGCAATTGACTGCAGGGGCTGTGAAATAGCATGTTTTGAAGAACGGTGATCACACTCTCCGGGTTGGGAATGGTTCCTCAGTATATGCTACAGCAGATGGAGAATATCACCTTGGTTTGCCGTCGGGTTGTATATTGGTTTTGAACCCGTGTTATTTTGTACCCTCTATGTTATGTAATATTATATCTGTATCGGTGTTGGACAATGTAGGATATAATTTTGTACTGCAATCTAATGTTATGAACATTAACCTTAATCAAGAGTTGATTGGGTCTGGTACATTAAATAACGGGATATACGTTCTAAACAACATACAGTTTTTAACGTACAACACACAAACAAAAGAAAGGTTTCAGACATAAATGAAGCTTTCATTTGGCATTGTAGACTTGGTCATATTAACGAAACAAGACTAACCAAGCTACATAAAGATGGATATTTAAACTCATTTGAATATAAATCTTATGCGACTTGCCTGTCTTGCATCAAAGGTAAAATAACCAAAACTCCATTTACTGGACACGGAGAGAGAGCTACTGAACTCTTAGGCCTCATACATAGTGATGTATGCGGACCAATGTCTACACATGCAAGAGATGGTTTTTCATACTTCATAACCTTTACTGATGACTTCTCAAGATTTGGACATGTGTTCTTGATGAAACATAAGTCTGAAGCCTTCTAAAAGTTCAAGGAGTATAAATCTGAAGTAGAAAAACAAACAGGCCTAAGTATCAAGAAACTTCGATCAGATCGAGGAGGTGAGTATCTAAGCTCAGAGTTTCTAGATTTCCTAAAAGAGAATGGGATTCTCTCTCAGCTCACGCCTCCGTACACACCACAGCACAATGGAGTATCGGAAAGGAGGAATCACACCCTATTAGATATAGTACGATCTATGATGAGTGATGCTGAGTTACCAATATCATTCTGGGGGTATGCATTAGAGATTGCGATTCATCTTTTGAACAGGGTGCCGACCAAAACCGTGTCTACCACTCCATATGAGATATGGTATGGGAAGAGACCATCTCTTATAAGATTTAGGATATGGGGTTGTCCGGCTTATGTGAAAAAGCAGAATCCAGACAAACTCGAGACACGATCGGTTTTGTGTAGATTTGTGGGATATCCAAAACACTCATATGGATATCTCTTCTACCACAAGGAGGAACAAAAAGTGTTTATTTCTTAGTATGCCACATTTTTAGAAAATGAATTTTTTCCAAATGATACTGTTGGCAATGCGGTAGAACTGGAAGAAATTCTAGATACACAAACAATTACCGATGATTTGGTTGAACCTGAGATTTCAATAGAACCTGACGAACCTCAGCCACTCCGTAGATCTAGTAGGACTTCTCGCCCACCTGATAGATACTATGGTTTTCTAATTGATGGTGATAAAGAAGATTGCATCATGGATGATGATGACCCTACTAGTTTTCAACAAGCTATCATGAGTGGTGACTCAGTGAAGTGGCTGGATGCCATGAGATCCGAAATGGAATCCATGCACACCAACAAAGTATGGGCTTTGGAGGTTGCACCTTCTGGAGTAAAACCCATAGGGTGCAAATAGATCTTTAAAAGAAAGATCGGTGTGGATGGTCAGGTGGAGACCTATAAAGCTAGGCTGGTAGCTAAAGGATTTCATCAAAGACCAGGACTGGACTATGATGAAACTTTTTCACCAATCGCGATGCTCAAATCCATTCGGATCCTGCTTGTTATAGATGCTCACTATGATTATGAGATCTGGCAGATGGATGTTAAAACAGCATTCCTAAATGGTGATTTAGAAGAATGCGTTTTTATGGATCAGCTAGAAGGCTTCATGGATAGTGGGAGCAGCGGAAAAGCATGCAGGCTTCTTAAATCCATCTATGGATTAAAGCAGGCATCACGGAGTTGGAACATCTGCTTTGATGATACAATTAAAGAGTTTGGTTTTATCAAAAATGTGGATGAACCATGCTTTTATAAAAGGATTGTAGAGAGTACTGTTACATTCCTCGTATTGTACATGGACGACATTCTCTTAATAGAAATGATATTCCTATGCTACAATCGGTCAAACTATTCTTATCGCAAAGCTTCTCTATGAAAGACCTGGGCGATGCCTCGTACATTCTGGGGATTAAGATCTATAGAGATAGATCTAAGAAATTATTGGGATTGTCCCAATCGAGATACATTGACACCATACTAAAGAGGTTTAGTATGGAAGATTCCAAGAGGGCTAATTTACCCGCTTGTCATGGGATCACCCTCTCCAAAGAGATGTCTCCTAAGACTGATGAAGAGAGGGCTCGCATGAGCATTATTCCCTATGCTTCAGCAGTAGGATCTATAATGTATGCGATATAGTGCACTCACCCAGATGTAGCTTATGCACTGAGTGCAGTAAGCAGGTATCAATCCAACTCAGGGGAGAAACACTGGACTGCTGTGAAGAACATTCTGAAGTACTTGAGAAGAACTAAAGAAATGTTCTTGGTGTATGGTAACGGAGATCTCCAAATGGAGGGATTTACCGACTCCAGCTTCCAGAGCGATAAGGATGATAGTAAGTCCATCTCAGGGTTTGTATTTACCCTAAACGGAGGGGCGGTATGTTGGAAGAGTTCCAAACAAGATACCGTCGCTGACTCCACGATGGAAGCTGAGTATATTGCTGCTAATAATGCCGCAAAAGTGGCAGTCTGGATGAGGAAGTTCATTTCCGAACTTCAAGTGGTTCCATCCATCGCTAATCCAATACCTCTGTATTGCGATAACAATGGAGCCATGGCTTTGGCAAAGGAACCGAGGTCCAATCAGAAATCCAGACATATCTTGAGGCGGTATCACCTCATCAGGGAGATAGTGGATCGCCAGGACATCGAGGTACGGAGAGTAGACACGAAGGACAACACAGCAGATCCATTCACCAAGGCCACCCCTCAAGTCCAGTTTGAGAAACTGTTCGAGCTGTTGGGCATGCGGTACGCAGGCAACTGGTTCTAGTACAGACAGTTGGTACTTATTGCATCAACTACAGGCCTTTGTGCAAGTGGGAGATTGTTAGATATGTATGCCCTAGAGGCCTGTATTGTATAGGATGCTAGGCATGTATATGTGCAGAAACAATCTTTGCTCGAAATGATAGTATGCCATCTGGTTTATCTTCATCTTAACTTGTGTTATATTTCATATCTTTATATGCATATTGATGAAGCCCTTTGGATTATGCTTGACTACCAGGATTATGATGAGATCATACTAGTGGGGCCTGGATAGTCTATAAGCATGTCCTTTAATAGTTCCTAGTCGAGGGTATATCAAGACAGGGCATCGGTATTACCAAGTTAGACTAGTGTGTATGTTTCCTGACCCTGGGGGGCGATGGTTGATTCCATAACCATTGGTGTTTGACATCAAAGATTGTACACAGGTGCTCATTGGAGAATGGGTACAACGAACAGGACTCGCCGAGAACTCCTAGATGGTATATATACCAATTGTCAGATAGCGGTTCTCTGGCGACACTTGTACAGGTTTGTCTGTAGACCCGAGATCGTCATAGTGTCTTGTGTGATTCTCACTATGCTTTGATTTCCTCCCTACCGCGGCTCTGCCGAGTCGTGCAAACAGGTGGATTTTGGGTACAGTCCCGAATCGCATGGAGAGAGTGAGCGATAGGAGGGGTTTCGTCTCTCCCGGTATAGGGAGTTGGTGTCGCGCTATGCTTGATCGGCCATAACATCAAATCCCTGGCCAGGGTTCTCGAGATTTACTGATAAGTGTTATCAGTAATTTCTCGAACCGTTATGGGCCGTAAATCAGCATGACTTATAAAGTTACCGGGGTCTGACATTTACCACCCCTAGCCTTCATATGCGACGTATCAGACGAAGAGACCGGACTGCACGGTAAGTGTTGCTTACAGGCTCGTTAGGGTTGTGATGAGTTCGCTCGTCGGCCACTTTTTCGTCATGTACCTAGGTAACCGTTACGCACAGCTAGTGCCGCTAACGCGCTTGTGGTTAAACCCACTTCCAGCGTACTATCGAGTCTTTAGAGTCCCACACAGAGGGTTCCCTCATTCAGGCGAAAGATGTAGAGGTCGTAAGTTGTTACGGCAGCCGTAAGGTGTTACGACAGGGTTTCGATTATGTTCGTGTAATTGTTACAGGAATAATAATCGAAACAATAATACTGGTAGGCTTTGGTTTAAGCCGGATACCGGTATTATATTATTGGATTAATGGTATTCGTATTTTTCGGAATTCGTATACGGTATACGGTATACGGAGGAGGGGTCTTCTTGTAATTGTTACAAGAATACCTTTTAGAAAGTGCCACCTCATAATGACATTATTTATTTTATGAAAATAATTAAATGAGGTGGAAATAAGAAAGTCCAGGCATGGTTGAAAGAATGGGTTATTTAATTTTATATTGTTTTGGAATTACTATTGAAGCATGGTGCTAATTTTATATTATATGCTTCAATTATTTCATTTGCAATATATAATTTTCTCATGCAAGAACACTCTCATTATCACAAACACTTTGTCTCTCCTTCTTCTCTTCTACTCCTTCATCCTAAGCTTTACCCTTCACATGTGTTGTGAAACAAAAGTTTAGGATTAAGATAATCCAATATCCTAATCTCTACATGATCCTAGTGACCTCTTCTAGCAAACTTGGTCTCTAGGTTAAGATCTTACGAAGAGTTTCTAGCTTGCACGACAACTCTAGCGTGGATTATCTAGGTCTTGGGGTTGCTGGAGATCAAGAACATCGGCAACATCCAAAGGAGCTAAAGACTGTCAAGGAGAAAAGGAGTTGCACTAAAGAGAAGACCCGAAGGACCGTATCATTGAGGTATAATCCCTAACATAGTAGATAAGATCTCTAGTTAGGTTTTTCTAGTTATGGTTTAGACAAGAACTTATGAAAAGTGCATGTTGTATGCAAAGAAAATTTTCGTTTATCGCTTCCGCCGCCTCACAAGAGTTGTGGGAGCATGCAACATGCACTAATACTTCGTCAAGGCATAGTGAATGGTAGCTGCTTGTTACTTTTCTATTGCATAGATAGATGCGTTGGTTTGGGACAGTCATACAGCCTTGTTGACCTTCATCAAGGGCTTGTACGGGTGGGTTCAAATTAACCTGGACAATGACGGGTAGAACTTGGCATGTGACTTATGATTTGTTAACCTTCGTCAAGGTCATAAGAGCATGGGGTAAAAATCACATCGGGAGTTTCTAAAGAAACTGAAACTTGCCAGACATGCGCATACCTTCTGGAGTGTGATAACGTGAGTGGATTCCATCACGTTATCATGCGATGATAGTTGGATCCCGATTCCCACTGATGAGTTGGTTTACTCCTCGGGTGATCCCGACTAATTCTTCTTTCAGGTTTGGAGGAGAATTTGAGGATACAGTGGGACGTTTCCTGATTAGATAAAGTGATAACCATTCTGATCTAGGTTAGAGTGCACGCAGAGTGTTTCTTTTGTCTCTCTCTTTGGCAGCGACCATGGCCCGACCCTAGACTATGACTCAGTGACCAAGATTAACCAAACTTTCTTAAAACACTGGCTTTTGGATTGTTTGAGTTGCATACCTCATTGCCACTCCTACTTTTACCCTTTTTCTACGGAACATTTCGTATCACTACGAATGTCCACATCCATTGGATAAACCCATCGTATGGTTATATACGAACTCGAAGGAACTCGTTCCAGATTCGAGGATGGTTTCCGGTTCTGGAGAAAATGATTAGGACTATTCAGTTGTCCTTTCCTTTTACCTTCTCTCAGGTTGGGAGTGCTCCTTGGATTAGGACGGTACACCTATTACGCAAATTGGATAGTCTTCATCCAAACCATAGGCAGGTGCCGAAAGGTAGGGAATGAAGAAAACCGATTAGCCTAAGTAAGGTGTACAGAACGTAATAAGTAAAGACAAGTAAAGGGGTTAGAAAGAGGGCAATATAAATTGCAACTGCTATTCATGACCAAACCAAGTATTTCATCGCCACTCCTACTTCACCTTTGTATTTCTCCAGAACACCCCGTATCACTACGAAGATCCACAGTTATTTGGATAATCCATCGTATGGTTATATATGAACTCGAAGGAACTTGTTCCAGTTTGGGAATGGATTCTGGTTCAGGAGAAATAGGAATAAGGTTTATTCAGTTGTCTTTTATCTTTACCTTCTCTCGCGTTGCGAGTGCTTCTAGAATCAGGGGAGTACACTCATTATGCTTATTAGATAGTCTTCTTCCAGACCATAGGCTGGTGCCGAACGGTAGGGAAGGAAGAAAGCCATTTTGGCCTAAAGGAGGTGTACAGAAGGTAATGACTAAAGACATATAAAGGGATTTGGAGAGATGGCAAAGAAATATACGGTTACAGTTGTGAATCTGATAATGGAAGAGGCATTACTAGGAATACCCGGATACCCCATTCGAAACATTTTCATGTTTCAGTTTCACTGTGCATTGTTAATAAAAAACTGATTTCCCAATTAGACACTTGCTCCAGGGTATGTATTTACCAGGTATGATTCTCACATCTGTATGGTTTTACAGATGATGAGTGGGAGTAAGTTATTGGGAATTAGGTGATCGTACTCATTATATCGGGATTCGTTGTAATTGGTGATATTTGAGGAAATCGCCTTGGTTATTGCCGGACGACAAATATTTGGTTTTGAATATCCGTTTTTATGCACCAATTTCAAATTGATATATCTGTACGTTTATTATTATAAAGTGGGATATAACTTTTTGAAATTATGTCCATGACATTTACCTATATCAGTGGATGGTTAGGTAAGGAGCGTTAAACAGTGGTGTAATTCTTCTTAACCATATGTACAGTTTTCATCCTACGACACACAGGGAATGAGTTATTAGACTCAGGGGACTTATACAGAGTATTGTATATTGTCCAGTGTCCATTAGGACAGAGGGGTTGGTACTCGTACTATATTCTGTTTACTTGTGACTTCTCTAGTTCTACGACATGTGTTTCGTAGAAATGCAAGGTCTAAGTTTTGAGAAGTTATAGGTATAAGAATAAAGTAGAGAACCAGGTGTTGCAAGTATCAGGATTCTTCAATGTGATCGAAGATGTAGATATTTGTGTATGGTATTTAGTTGATAGTAATGATTTTGAGAAACTTGTTTCTCTTTCAGGTTACTCATATCTATATGCATTCCTAAGTTGAGTAACGCTGATCGGCATCTTTCCATTTAGTTGACATGCACTGGAGATAGATGCATGATTTGAATCAGGTTCTAATTAAATCTGTGCCTCTGTTTCTATATTGGATATAGAACGATTCATATCTTAATGATGTTAAGGTACGGGGAGTTGTCCGGTTTATGCTTAAAACCAGACTCTGGATATCTCAAGGCACGTTTCTGTAATGGCAGTTTGTGGGTTGACCCGGGCTATGACGAGGGTTGATTTTCTACCATCTGGAAGATCAATAGTGATATTGTTCTTGACTCGCCACGGTTTTAATAAAATGGACTTTTTCAGAAAATAGTAGTGGGAGTATGGTAGAGCTGGAAGTGATTCCAGAACCGCAAACGATTACTGAAAATTTAATAGGACCTAAAGATTCAATCTGGATTGTCATTCCATTAGCCACTCCGCAGATATATAGGGTAACCTCAAGCACCCGAGAGGTACTCCGGTATCCTCAAGGATGGTGACAGGGAGGTTTTTGTTTACCCAGACTTAACACTACTGTTGTTCCAGGCTATGAGACCCGGCAGGAGGATGAATATAGCGTCGTTCTAAACTAGCTTTAGAAGTACATGTGTATATGACTCTCCCAGAGGGTTATCGTAGTCAGTGGGAGCAGCGGAAGCATAGTGGGCAAGTAGCTCATGTCTATTTATAGACTAAAGCAGATATAGCGGAGATAGATCATCTATTTCTGATGAGACAGACATAGGTTTGACTTCATCAGAATATAGGATGGATCTGTTAAGAATGTAGTAGGGTGTGATGTCCTGGTATTTGGATGACATACACAGAGTAGGAAGAGAAATTCCTATACTACGATCGGTTATACTTTGGTTATCACACAGTGGTTTCTCCACATAGGATATAGATATAATATCAGACATTCTGGTTACTAGATCTATGGTTTTAGATCTGGATTTGGGTAGTGTCCCAATCTGGGTACTTAGACAGCATTCTAAAGGTGTTTTAGAATTGACGACTCCTGGCATGGTGGTGTACCTGCAGGTGATGGAGTCACCCTCTCTAAAGGTGTCTTACAGACTAAAATGGAGAGGGATGTGCATGATTGGAAGATCACTTGCTTAGGCAATTGAGTCAATCATGAGATGTCAAGTACCACACCAGATGTTGTTTTTGCACTAGCTGCAATAAGTTTAGATATTAATCCAATTCTGGAGAAACATTCGGAAGCAGTTTTAGAACATAAGTGCATGTTCTAGGGATATGATAACAAAAGCCTCCTTCGGGAGACGGTTATCATTCCAGGCTTCCAAGGTGACCTGGATGACAGAGTGACCGTCAGAGTTATAGTTTTCCCTCTGATGAGGGGCAGTAGTTTGGACAGGTGGTCCAGACGGATACTGAGGGAGGCATGGCGCAGGATACTGATTATGTTCAGTTGACGATACAGTCTAAGAAGTTTGGATTTGGAGTTCATTTATGAACTAGGTCCTATCAGATATCCATACATATTCTAAGACAAGTATTGCTCATTTCGGGAGATGGCTTTCTCCGCGGACTTGAAATAAAGAGAGACATAGAAAGAAACATCAGGGCGGATCTACTCACTGAGGCTATTCCTATAACGCAATAGTTTCACAAACGGGATTTGTAAGACCGATCAGTAGAGGAGTTGGGTTCGGTATCACACGGGCTGTGAGTATGCGACATCGCAATAATTAGCCTTGAGTGCAAGTGGGAGATTGTTGGATATAGTGCTCTTAAAGTCAATTATTGGATCGCAGGCACATGATTGCAATGTTTGAGGGAAGACCTATGCCGGTATGACAGTCTTACTCAAGATGATAGTAAGCTATCTGGTTTATCTGTATCATCGTGTACTTGGTTTAGGTGACCTTACAGATCACAATTACACGTTGATAGAGCTCTTAGGATTCTTGCTTGACTACCAGCAGTATGATGGCGATCATATACGTGAGAGTTGGGTAGTCTATAAGCACATCCTTAAAGTGGTCCCTAGTCGTGGGAGTTTCGAGACTGGGCATCGACACTCCATTAATAGACTAGTGTATACAGTCGAGACCCCGACGAGGGGCGGTGGCCGGTCTCACAAGACATTGGTGTCAGTTGGATCACCAAAGATGTATACAGGTGCTCATTGGGTTATGAGTATACCGGACAGGACTCGCCGGAAACATGCTAGTTGGTATTATACCCGACGTCAGATAGCAGTTCCCTGGTGACATGTGTACAGGTTAGTTAATCGACCTGAAATCGTCATTTGTCACGTGTGAGTTCCCACTGTGCTTTGATTACTATCCTACCACGGCTCAAAGGAGTCGTGCAAATAGGTTTTAGTTGGGTACAGTCCCGAGCCACATAGAGGCAGTGAGCGGATCGGCAGGGGTTTCGTCTTTCCCGGTGTTGGAGGTGAGATCGCGCTGTGTCTAGGAGAGCCATTACACGAAGACCTTAGCCAAGGCAAGTGAGATTTACTGGTAGGTATTCCAGTAGTATCTCAAGGTGTTGTGGGCTACACTCCGACACGACTTGTACCACTTTGGGGGGTCTGACTTTTACCAACCCCCTAGGCCCGACATGAAATACTCATAGACGAACGGACCGGACTGTACGGATATTGTCACTGACAGGCTCAGTAGGGTGTCAGGATGAGTTCGCTCATCGACCTCCCTTTTGGTCAATACCTGGTAGCCCGTTACGTACAGCTAGTACCACTGACGTGCTAGTGGTTAAATCCACAGCCAAAGTCTTGACGAGTCTTTAGAGTCCCCCACAGACAGTTTCTCAATTTTCGGACGAAACGTTGTAGAGGCCGTATGGTATTATGGCAGGGTTCGAACGTATACGTGCAGTCGTGCACGGATCATGATCGGGCGGGTCATATTAGTGGGCTTTGGTTTAAGCCGGATCCTAGTATTAGATTTGTTGGATTACTTTAGTCTCATCGCATTTGCATTCAGTCGGAATGCGGATGCAGGTATGTATATACAGGTGAGGGGTATTCTTGTGATCCGTCACGAGTTTTGTTGCCGTTCTTTTTATTGTTGCAAACATTTGGATTAATGTTTGCTTGTGGAAATTGTCAGTGGAATTCATCATGAGGTGCATTAAATGTGGCATATGCAATCTAGTGACTGATGGTATCATTATTTATGCAAATGTCACATTTTATGATTGATTATTGTATTGATATGATGCTTGGAGAGAGAGGGCAGCCATGTTAGGCTTGGGGTTGCTCTTGATTTATTCTAGCACTCTCATTTTTCTTCATCTCAACATAATAACAAAAGGCTCTCCATTTTCTGTCTTCTTCTTGCTCACAAGTTCCACCATTGGCATCATCTTCTACCTCCACTCTAACAATCTCATGTGTTGAGAATCCTAGAGTGTCAAGAGACAAAGTTATCACACACATTCTCTACTTCACCTTGGAAACGTCGTCTAGCAAACTTCATGTCCGAGTTGCTTCGGTTCGAAGTGGGAGCCTGTATAACGATTCGTAGATGTGGTGCCCTTTCAGACGAGGAGATCGGAGATCGAGGGAGATCGGAGATGCCGCAAGGAGCTAGAGATGGTGGCTAAAGACCAAAGGACACGGATCGATCCGTATAGCTTTTCTAACCCACTTTTGATTGCTAGTTTAATGTTAATGGTTCGATCCGGGTAAAAGTCTGCGTTAGCGCCAGTTTCAAGTTTATGAAAAGTTTTTTGTTTCCGCATTTTGGCCTCGGATCGACGGCCGGGGAGCTACCGTAGACTTACATGGTATCAGAGCCACTCCATTAACCTTTACTAGCTTGTTCTAACATGTTTAAAAGGTCGATCGATCAAAATTTCCGAAACCGCATTTCAATTTTCTGAGTTTCTGTCGAAATTTTTTTGTGGTCGAAAAATTATTTTGGGTATGTAGGAAAATCAGGCAGGCTTTTTTAAGACCTCTGTAGAAATTTGGTAGCGTGAGTCCACAGTAACGCCGCGGAACCGCGGAAATACCCACGTTTTGGCCGCGGTTCCACCGCAGTTATGTGGCTTCTGTGCACCATTTTTCTTGTGCTGGTCTTTTGTTTGGAATTGCGGTTTCTGGATTATTTTGTTTGGGCCCAGATTTGTTACAGTACTGGATTTGTGCTTGGGGTCCAGTTCGGGAAATTTTGTCGATCGAAATTTAAATAAGTTAGTTCGCAGTACTTACATTACTATCTGTGACCATGAATGTCATTCGAGCGGTAAATCTTGTTTAATTGCTATAGTCCTTTAAGACGGATTTGTGAACGTGACATTCACGTTGATGTTCTGTGTTGTGCTGTGTTGTTGCGGATTTGTCGTGGTGGATAGCTCGCGTGCAATGGTAGTGTAGTTTTGTTATATTTCTACATTTGATATTGCGGGGCGAGCGTCCGACATGTGGACTGCCGTCACTGCCTGTTTGTATATTATTCTTTTGGGTCACGACCGGGTTGAGGTCGATGTACCCGTTGTACATATTTTTATTTTCTGTACTAGGATTACCCCGCGGTGGAGTGCACGGATAGTCGGGTTCTTGAGGGCAATGAGCCCGCATCTCATGGCTTTAAGACGGAGGGAGCTTTACTATAGAATTGGCGGGCTATTCGTCGTACTCGTAGGGGGTATAAGTTGACCCAAGGAGGGGTGCTCAAGTTACCGGATTCCGTGAAGTGTTGGGTGGTCCATTCACTTTGTTGAAGGGGGCTGCCTCGCTTCAGGTTTTGGCGGGTAATTTTCCGTGCCCGTGGGGGTCTAGGATTTCATTGCACAGGCTATCCACACGACCAGGGGAACGTCGTGTTTCAGTTGCGGCTCAAAGGTAACCCGGGGATCCTAGATTATTTGTATTGTTCTGTGATACTTATTACATTTCTGTGATGTTGCATTTATCACGCCATAAGCGATTATTATATATTTATATATATACTAGTAGATGTTGTATGTTTTTTATATTCGCGCTAGTCCAGTCCCCGCTCTGTCATTAGTTAAGTAACCTAACGGGTGATGACGGGCCCTAGTGGCGAATGCGGATGGCATATACGTACATTATATTTCCGTTCTTTATTGGTGTGATCAACTGATGGGACAGCATTGATTCGGGTCAATGCAAGCTAAACAAACCTGTTTGATGTTGTTGGAACAATTTTTCAAAAAACTGTTATTACAAGGACGTTCTCTTTTGCTTTGCACAGTGGTATTCGGTTATGAATATCCAGCACCTCAGTCGACGAGGCAAGGGCCGAGATCCCTTCACCGGGAGTGACCCCTTGGGCAGAAATTTGCGTCAGGGTAATAACTTCACTATAGTCGATTACTTTTTGCTTTGCATCGTGGTATTCAGTTGGAATATCCTGCACCTCATTCTACGAGGAAAGAGCCGAGATCCCTTCACCGGGAGTGACCTCTTTAGCAAAGGTTTTCGCCACTATATTTTTGTAAAAAGCTATCCGGTTCCTTTAACGATATCAAGTTACGTTAAAGGTTTTTCGCCAAAAACCATTCGTAGCTCTCCGTCATTTCAGATGGGTAGCACTTAGTATTCATGCTATGTTTGTTGACCTTCGTCAAGGCATAGTGAATGGTAGCTGCTTGTTACTTTTCTGTTGCATAGATAGATGCGTTGGTTTGGGACAGTCGTACTTCCTTGTTGACCTTCGTCAAGGGCTTGTACGGGTGGGTTCAAATTAACCTGGACAATGACGGGTAGAACTTGGCATGTGACTTATGATTTGTTGACCTTCGTCAAGGTCATAAGAGCATGGGGTAAAAATCACATCAGGAGTTTCTAAAGAAACTGAAACTTTCCAGACATGCGCATACCTTCTGGAGTGTGATAACGTGAGTGGATTCCATCACGTTATCATGCGATGATAGTTGGATCCCGATTCCCACTGATGAGTTGGTTTACTCCTCGGGTGATCCCGACTAATTCTTCTTTCAGGTTTGGAGGAGAATTTGAGGATACACTGGGACGTTTCCTGATTAGATAAAGTGATAACCATTCTGATCTAGGTTAGAGTGCACGCAGAGTGTTTCTTTTCTCTCTCCTTCTTTGGCAGCGACCATGGCCCGACCCTAGGCTATGACTCAGTGACCAAAATTAACCAAATCTTCTTAAAACACTAGCTTTTGGATTGTCTGAGTTGCTTACCTCATTGCCACTCCTACTTTTACCCTTTTTCTCCGGAATATTTTTTATCACTATGAACGTCCACTTCCATTGGATAAAACCATCGTAAGGTTATATACGAACTCGAAGGAACTCGTTCCAGATTCGAGGATGGTTTCCGGTTCTGGAGAAAATGAATAGGACTATTCAGTTGTCTTTTCCTTTTACCTTCTTTCAGGTTGTGAGTGCTCCTTGGATTAGGAATGTACACCTATTACGCTAATTGGATAGTCTTCATCCAAACCATAGGCAAGTGCCGAAGGGTAGGGAATGAAGAAAACCGATTAGCCTAAGTAAGGTGTACAGAAGATAATAAGTAAAGACTTGTAAAGGGATTAGAAAGAGGGCAAAGTAAATTGCAACTGCTATTCACGACCAAACCAAGTATTTCATCACCACTCCTACTTCACCTTTGTATTTCTCCAGAACACCTCGTATCACTACGAACATCCACAGTTATTTGGATAATCCATCGTATGGTTATATACGAACTCGAAGGAACTTGTTCTAGTTTGGGGATGGATTCTGGTTCGGGAGAAATAGGAATAAGGTTTATTCAGTTGTCTTTTATCTTTACCTTCTCTCGCGTTGCGAGTGCTCCTGGGATTAGGGAGTACACCCATTATGCTTATTGGATAGTCTTCTTCCAAACCATAGGCTGGTGCCGAACGGTAGGGAAGGAAGAAAGCCATTTTGGCCTAAAGGAGGTGTACAGAAGGTAATGACTAAAGACATATAAAGGGATTTGGAGAGATGGAAAAGAAATATACGGTTACAGTTGTGAATCTGATAATGGAAGAGGCATTACTAGGAATACCCGGATACCCCATTCGAAACATTTTCATGTTTCAGTTTCACTGTGCATTGTTAATAGAAAACTGATTTCTCAATTAGACACTTGATCCAGGGTATGTATTTACCAGGTATGATTCTCACATCTGTATGGTTTTACAGATGATGAGTGGGAGTAAGTCATTGGGAATTAGGTGATCATCCTCATTATATCGGGATTCGTTGTAATTGGTGATATTTGAGGAAATCGCCCGGGTTATTGCCGGACGACAAATATTTGGTTTTAAATATCCGTTGTTATGCACCAATTTCAAATTGATATATCTGTACGTTTATTTTTAGAAAGTGAGATATAACTTTTTGAAATTATGTCCATGACATTTACCTATATCAGTGGATGGTTAGGTAAAGAGTATTAAACAGCGGTGTAATTCTTCTTAACCATAAGTACAGTTTTCAACCTATGACATACATGGAATGAGTTATTAGACTCAGGGGACTTATATAGAGTATTGTATGTTGTCCAGTGTCCATTAGGACAGAGGGGTTGGTACTCGTACTATATTCTGTTTACTTGTGACTTCTCTAGTTCTTGTTGGCTATAGTGCCCTCAAGGGAATTATCATAGTCGTAGGTATGTGATCATGATGATTGAGCGAGGACCTATACCGATAAAACAGTCTTACTCGAGATGATAGTATGCTATCTGGTTTGTCTTTATCATCATATGTTGATAAAGCCCATAGGATTCTTGCTTGACTGCCAGCATTGTGATGGCGATCACATACGTGGGAGCTGGGGTCTATAAGCACATCCTTAAATGTCCCTAGTCGTGGGAGTATCGAGACTGGGCATCGATACTCCAGTGTAGACTGGTGTATACTTATCTAGACCATGACGAGGGGCGGTGGCCGGTCTCACAAGCCATTGGTGTCAGTTGTTCACCTAAGATAGTATACAGGTGCTCATTGGGTTATGATTACACTGGACGGACTCGCCTGGAACATGCTAGTTGGTATTATACCTATAGTCAGATAGCAGTTCCCTGGTGACATGTGTACAGGTTAGTCTGTCGACCTGAGATCGTCATTTTTCTCGTGTGAGTTCCCACTGTGCTTTGATTACTACCCTACCACGGCTCAAAGGAGTCGTGCAAACAGGTTTTAGTTGGGTACAGTACCGAGCCACATGGAGGCAGTGAGCGGATCGTCGGGGATTCGTCTCTCCCGGTATTGGGGGTTAATGTCACGCAGTGCACGGGTGGCCATCACTAGAAATCCTTGGCCGGGGTATGTGAGAATTACCGATCCAGGATCGATAGTTTCTCGGGTAGTGATGGGTTTCATACCGACATGAATTATCGCGTTGTTAGGGGTCTGACTTTATCTACCCCCCTAGACTCGATATGTGACACTCTTAGACGAACAGACCGGACTGTACGGATATTGTCACTGACAGGCTCAGTAGGGGTTCGGATGAGTTTTCTCTTCGGCCTTCCTTTCGCTCAATACCTGGGTAGCCGTTACGTACAGCTAGTGCCGCTGACGTGCTTGTGGTTAAACCCACTGCCAGCGTTTTGACGAGTCTTTAGAGTCCCACACAGAGAGTTTTCACGGTTCAGGCAATATGGTGTACGTGACGTATGTTGATACATACAGGTGTCCGATTGAATATGTACACAGGCTGCACAGACTTTAATCGGACGGTTGATAATACTAGCCGCTTAGGATTAAGCCAGATTGTTAAATCAAGTTTTGATTTAATAATTTACATATGTATTTATATATATGTATTCTAGTATTATTGCTCACTATTTATTTTCTCTCTTTGGCTATTCGTATTTTCGTACGAATACGTGTATGTGTATTTCGATACATATACCGGGAAGTATTCCGTATTTGTACGGAATGACTTCTAGAAGATTTGCCACCTCATTATTGATTTTCCTTTTTAGAAAAATCATTTGATTCATAATGAGGTGGAAAGTTGATTGGGTCAAAACATGGGTTGGCAATGTAGAGATTGGCATGGTCTTCAATTGTTTATTGATAATTAGACATAGTGTTTTTTGGTGTGTTTTTTTTGGTGGTAAAATGGAGGGGCCAGCCACACTTGATGGGGGCTTTTTTCTCATTTTGTAGAGCTCACTCTCCCTTCATTACACCCACACCAAAAAAGACTTAACCATTTTTTGAGCTCATGCCTTCCATGCTTTCATCACCTCCAAATCTTCCATGGTTGCTCTATGAGCATAATATTTTGAGAGAAAAATATGGTGAGACTATCCTACACTCCCCACTCTCCACTACTAGCAATTTTGAAAAGTCGGTTGGTTCGCTTGGCAAACCTGAAGCTTGCGCCGTTTTCCTCGGGTGGATCATCGGAGATAAAAGAAGACCGGCGACCAAAGTCGATCCGCATCACTTGGAGCATGGAAATGGTTGAAGACCCGAAAGACTTGGTTCATTAGGTATAACCATTCTATCTCCTTTTGTTAGATTGCTAGTTTTAGGGTTAATGGTTTCGATCTTGCAAATCGGGTAATGGTAACGCCGGGTTTTAAGAAATTTTTGTTCCGCATTTAGCCACGGTTCGATGGCCGGGGCGCTCCCACTACCCAAAAATGGTATTAGAACCACCCATTAAACCCTACTAGCTAGTTTGCACAAGCTTAAAATCTTGATCGATCAAAATTTCGAAAACTATTTTCCGTATTATCAAGTTTCTGTCGATTTCTGTAAGTGCTCCAAAAATTATTTCCAGTAGCTTAAAAATCCGTGCAGGCGATTTCATGAATGCAGAAAAAATTTGGGCTTCTAAAGCCTCTAAAGCGCCGCGGAACAGCCGCACTTACCCCCTATTGGCGGCGATTCCGCGTCCATTTAGTAGCGACGGGCCATGAATTTTTTCCTGTAGCTCAGAACATTGAATTGTGTTTTTATTGTGAAGTTTAGTTTTGGCCCAGAATTTTTTGGGTACTGGATTTGCTTTTGGGGCCTTTGCGGATAAGTTTAGTCGATTGAAATTTTAACTGTGTAATTTTTCAGTACTTTACATTTCTATCTGTGACCGTGAATGTCATTTGATCGGTAAATCTTGTCTAATCGCTATAGTCCTTTTAGACGGGTTTGTGAACGTGACATTCACGTTGATGTTCTGTGTTGTGCTGTGATGTTGCGGATTGTCGTGGTGGATAGCCTGGGTGCAGTGGTAGTACAGTTTTATTGTATTTGTACATTTGATATTGCGGGACGAGCGTCCGACATGTGGACTGACGTCACTGCCTGTTTGTATATTATTCTTTTGGGGCACGACCGGGCAGAGGTCGATGTCACCCTTGTATATTATTTTCTTTTCTGTACTAGGATTACCCCAAGGTGGGGTGCATGGATAGCCGGGTTCTAGAGGGCAACGGGCCCGCATCTCATGGCGTTGAGACGGAGGGGGCTTCACTCTAGAATTGGCGTGCTATTCGCCGCACTCGTAGGGGGTACAGGTTGACCCAAGGAGGGGTGCTCAAGTTACCGGATTCCGTGAAGTTTTGGGTGGTCCATTCACTTTGCTGAAGGGGGCTGCCTCACTTCAGGTTTTGGTGGGTAACTTGCCGCGCTCGTAGGGGTCTAGGAGTTCATTGCACAGGCTATCCACACGACCACGGGAACGTCGGGTTTCAGTTGTCGTTCTATGAAATCCGGGGCTCCCAGATTATCTGTATTATTCTGTGATGCTTATTACTTTTCTGTGATGTTGCATTTATCATGCCTGGGATGATCGTTATATATATTTATATATACTAGTAGATGTTGTATATGTTTTGCACCCGTGCTAGCCCAGTCCCTGCTCTGTCGTTAGTTAAGTAACCTAACGGGTGATGACGGGACCCGGTGGCGAATGCGGGTGGCATATACGTATATTTTATTTTCGTTCTTTTCTGGTGTGATTAATTGATGGGACTGTGTTGATTCTTATCAATGCAAGGAAAACAAACCAATATAAAAATGATGTTGTTGGAACCAAGTTTTTTTAAAATTGACATTACAGATGTACGCTTTTGCTTTGCATAGTGGTATTCAGTTTGGAATATCCTGCACCTCATTCGACGAGGCAAGGGCGGGAGTGACCCCTTGGGCAGAAGTTTGCGTCAACGTAATAACTTTACTATAGTCGATTCCTTTTTGCTTTGCATCGTGGTATTCAGTTTGGAATATCCTGCACCTCATTCGACGGGGAAAGAGCCGAGATCCCTTCACCGGGAGTGACCTCTTTAGCAAAAGTTTTCGCCACTATACTTTTATAAAAACCACTTGGATTCCTTCAACGATATCAAGTTCATTACGTTAAAGGTTTTTCGCCAAAAACCATCCGTAGCGCTCCGTCATTTCAGAAAAGCAGCGCCTAGTATTCGTGCTATGTTTGTTGGCTTCCGTCAAGGCATAGTGTGCGGTAGCTATGTGTTACTTTTCTGTAGCATGGATATGCATTAATCTGGGACAGTCGTGCAGCCTTGTTGGCATCCGTCAAGGGCGAGTACGGGTGGGTCTAGATTAATCAGGACAATGACGGGTAGAACTTGACTTGCAACTTATGATTTGTTGGCATCCGTCAAGGTCATAAGCAGCTTGGGGTAAAAATAATATTGGGAGTTTCAAACATACAGGAAACTTGCCAGGCATGCGCAAACCTTCTGGAATGTGGTGACTTGAGTGGCTTCCATCAAGTTATCATGCGATGATAGTTGGATCCCGATTCCCACTGATGAGTAGAATTACTCCTCGGGTGATTCCGACTAATTCTCCTTTTAGGTTTGGAGGAGAATTTGAGAAAACAGTGGGAGCCATCCAGATTAGATAAAATGATTATCCATTCTGATCTAGGTTAGAGTGCACGCTGAGTGTTTCTTTTCTCTCTCTTTGGCATCGACCATTCCCCGACCTTAGACATTGACTCAGTAACCAAGTTAACCGAACTTTCTTAAAAACACTGGCTTTTGGATTGTCCAAGTTGCATACACCATTGCCACTCCTTCTTTTAACCTTTGCTTTTCTCCAGAACACCCCGTATAAGTACGTATATCCACTTCCATTGGATAAAACCATCGTATGGTTATATACGAACTCGAAGGAACTTTTTCGAGGATGGTTTCTGGTTCTGGAGAAAATGAATAGGACTATTCAGTTGTCTTTTCTTTTTACCTTCTCTTAAGTTGTGAGGGCTCCTAGGATTAGGTGAGTACATATATTATGCTTATTGGATAGTCTTCTTCCAAACCATAGGATGGTGCCGAAAGGTAGGGAATGAAGAAAACCAATTAGCCTAAGTATGGTGTGCAGAAGGTAATAAGTAAAGGCAAATAAAGGGATTAGAAAGAGGGCAAAGTAAAATGCGACTGCTATGATTCACGACCAAACCACGTATTTCATCGCCACTCCTACTTCACCTTTTTATTTCTCTAGAACACCCCGTATCACTACGAATATCCAATTCCATTGGATAAATCCATCATATGGTTATATACGAACTCGAAGGAACTTTTTCGAGGATGGATTCTAGTTCAGGAGAAATAGGAATAAGGTTTATTCAGTTGTCTTTTATCCTTACCTTCTCTCAGGTTGCGAGTGCTCTTAGGATTAGGAGAGTACACCTATTATGCTTATTGGATAGTCTTCTTCCAAACCATAGGCTGGTGCCGAACGGTAGGGAAGGAAGAAAACCACTTAGCCTAACGATGGTGTACAGAAGGTAATGAGTAAAGACAAATAAAGGGAATTGGAGAGATGGCAAGGAAATATACAGTTACAATCATGAATCTGATAATGGAAGAGGCATTACTAGGAATACCCGGATACCCCTTCGAAACATATTCATGTTTCAGTTTCACTGTGTATTGTTAATAGAAAACTGATTTCCCAATTAGACCCTTACTCCAGGGTATGTATTTACCAGGTATGATTCTCACATCTGTATGGTTTTACAGATGATGAGTGGGAGTAAATTATTGGGAATTAGGTGATCATCCTCATTATATCGGAATTCGTTGTAATTGGTGATATTTGAGGAAATCACCTGGGTACAGTTTTCAACCTACGACGCACAGGGTTTGAAAGATTAAACTCAGGGGACTTATACAAAGTATTGTATGTTGTCCAGTGTCCATTAGGACAAAGGGATTGGTCCTCGTACTATATTCTGTTTACTTGTGACTTCTCAAGTTTTGGACAAGTGTTTCGTAGAAATACAAGGTCCAAGTTTGAGAAGTTATAGATACAAGAATAAAGTAGAGAACCAGGTGTCGCAAGTATCGGGATTCTTCAAGGTGATCGAAGATGTAGATACTTGTATGAGCTATTCAGTTGATAGTAATGGTTTTGAGAAACTTGTTTCTCTTTCAGGTTACTCATAATTGGACGCACTCCTAAGTTGAGTAATGCTGATTGGCCTCTCTCCATTTAGTTGACATGCACTGGACACAGGTGCATGATTTGAATCTGGTTCCAATTAAATTAGTGCTTTTGTTTCTATATTAGATACATATAGAATCAATTTATATCTTAATAATGGAAAGGTATAGGGAGTCGTCCGGCTGATGCTTAAAACCAAAATTCGGATAAACTCAAGGCACGTTTCATTAATGGTTGTTTGTGGGTTATCCCGGGTTTTGACAAGGGTTAACTTTCTACCATCAGGAAGATCAATAGTGATATTGTTCTTGACTCGCCACAGTTTTAGTGAAATGGATTTTTTTTTCAGAAAAACAGTAGTGGGAGTATGGTAGAACTGGAAGTGATTCTAGAACCACAAACGATTACGGAAAATTTAATAGGACCTAAAAATTCTATCTGGATTGACATTCCATTAGCCACTCCGCAGATATGGAGGGTTACCTCAGGCACCCGAGAGGTACATCGGTAGCCTCAAGGACGGTGACAGGGAGGTTCTTGTTTACCCAGACTTGACACTACTGTTGTTCCAGACTATGAGACCCGGCAGGAGGATGAGTACAGCGTCATTCTAAACTAGCTTTAGAGGTGAACGTGTATATGACTCTGCCAGAGGGTTGTCGTAGTCAGTGGGAGCAGCGGAAGCTTAGTGGACAAGTCGCATGTGTCTATTTATAGACTAAAGAGGATATAGCGGAGATA
Organism: Agapanthus africanus; assembly: GCA_030015575.1. NCBI lineage: Eukaryota > Viridiplantae > Streptophyta > Magnoliopsida > Asparagales > Amaryllidaceae > Agapanthus > Agapanthus africanus. Next base: position 231,392,019 of record JASDDO010000022.1, on the reverse strand, counting down.
GATCATCTATTTTTGATGTGACAGTCATAGGTTTTTGAATTCATCAGAATAGGAGATGGATCTGTTAAGAAAGTACTAGGGTGTGATGTCTTGGTATTTAGATGACATACACATAGAGGGAAGTGAAATTCCTATACTACGATCGGTTATACTGTAGTTGTCACACAGTGGTTTCTCCACATAGGTTATGGATATTATATCAGACATTCTGATTACTAGATCTATGGTTTTAGATCTAGATTTAGGAAGTGTCCCAATCTGGGTACTTAGACAGTATTCTAAACATATTTAGAATGGACGACTCCTGGCATGGTGGTGTACCTGCAAGTGATGGAGTCACCCTCTCTAAAGGTGTCTTACAGACTAAAGGGGAGAGGGATGTGCATGATTGGCATATCACTTGCTTAGGAAATTGAGTCAATCATGTCATGTCAAGTACCACACCAGATGTTGTTTATGCACTAGATGGAATAAGTTGATATATTAAACCAATCCTGGAGAAAAACGAATGGAAGCAGTTTATGAACATAAGTGGATGTTCTAGGGATTTGATAACGGCGGCCTCCTTTAGGAGACGGTTATCATTCCAGGCATCCAAGGTGACCTGGATGACAGAGTGACTGTCAGAGTTATAGTTTTACCTCTGACGAGGGACGGTAGTTTGGACAGGTGGTCCGAGCAGATACTGAGGAAGGCATGGCGCAGCAGACTGATTAAGTTCAGTAGTCGATACAGTCTAAGAAGTTTGTTGGATTTGGAGTTCATTTATGAACTGGGTCCCATCAGATATCCAGAAATATTCTAAGACGCGTATTGCTCATTTCGGGAGATAGTTTTCTCCGCGAAGTTGAGATAAAGAGAGACATAGAAAGAAACACTGGAGCGGTTCCACTCACTGAGGCTATTTCTCGAACGCAATAGTTTTACAAACGAGGTTTGTGAAACTGATTAGAAGAGGAGTTGGGTGTTCGGTATCAGACGGGCTGTGAGTATGCGACATCGCAATAATTAGCCTTAAGTGCAAGTGGGAGATTGTTGGCTATAGTGCCCTCAAGGCAATTATCATAGTCGTAGGTATGTGATCATGATGATTGAGCGAGGACCTATACCGATAAAACAGTCTTACTCGAGATGATAGTATGCTATCTGGTTTGTCTTTATCATCATATGTTGATAAAGCCCATAAGATTCTTGCTTGACTGCCAGCATTGTGATGGCGATCACATACGTGGGAGCTGGGGTGTATAAGCACATTCTTAAATGTCCCTAGTCGTGGGAGTATCGAGACTGGGCATCGATACTCCAGTGTAGACTGGTGTATACTTATCTAGACCCTGACGAGGGGCGGTGGCCGGTCTCACAAGCCATTGGTGCCAGTTGTTCACCTAAGATAGTATACAGGTGCTCATTGGGTTATGAGTACACTGGACGGACTCGCCGGGAACATGCTAGTTGGTATTATACCTATAGTCAGATAGCAGTTCCCTGGTGACATGTGTACAGGTTAGTCTGTCGACCTGAGATCGTCATTTGTCTCGTGTGAGTTCCCACTGTGCTTTGATTACTACCCTACCACGGCTCAAAGGAGTCGTGCAAACAGGTTTTAGTTAGATACAGTCCCGAGCCACATAGAGGCAGTGAGCGGATCTTCGGGAATTCGTCTCTCCCGGTATTGGGGGTTAATGTCGCGCAGTGCATGGGTGGCCATTACTAGAAATCCTCGGCCGGGGTATGTGAGAATTACCGATCCAGGATCGATAGTTTCTCGGGTAGTGATGGGTTTCATACCGCCACGAATTATCACGTTGTTAGGGGTCTGACTTTATCCACCCCCCTAGACTCGATATGCGACACTCTTATACGAACAGACCGGACTGTACGGATACTGTCACTGACAGGCTCAGTAGGTGTTCGGATGAGTTTGCTCGTCGGCCTTCCTTTCGCTCAATACCTGGGTAGCCGTTACATACAGCTAGTGCCGCTGACGTGCTTGTGGTTAAACCCACTGCCAGCGTATTGACGAGTCTTTAGAGTCCCACACAGAGGGTTTTCACGTTTTAGGAAATATGTTGTAGGTGACGTATGTTGATACATACAGGTGTCCGATTGAATATGTGCACAGGCTGCACAGACTTTAATCGGACGGTTGATAATACTAGCGGCTTAGGATTAAGCCAGATTGTTAAATAAAGTTTTGATTTAATAATTTACATATGTATTTATATATATGTATTCTAGTATTATTGCTCACTATTTATTTTCTCTCTTTGGCTATTCGTATTTTCGTACGAATACGCGTATGTGTATTTCGATACATATATCGGGAAGTATTCCGTATTTTAACGGAATAACTTCTAGAAGATTTGCCACCTCATTATTGAGTTTCCTTTTTAGAAAAATCATTTGATTCATAATGAGGTGGAAAGGTGATTGGGTCAAAGCATGGGTTGGCAATGTAGAGATTGGCATGGTCTTCAATTGTTTATTGATAATTAGACATAGTGTTTTTTGGTGTGTGTTTTTTTGTGGTAAAATGGAGGGGCCGACCATACTTGATGGGGGCATTTTTCTCATTTTGTAGAGCTCACTCTCCCTTCATTACACCCACACCAAAAAAGACTTAACCATTTTTTGAGCTCATGCCTTCCATGCTTTCATCACCTCCAAATCTTCCATGGTTGCTCTATGAGCATAATATTTTGAGAGAAAAATATGGTGAGACTATCCTACACTCTCCACTCTCCACTACTAGCAATTTTGAAGAGTCGGTTGGTTCGCTTGGCGAACCTGAAGCTTACGTCGTTTCCCTCGGGTGGATCATCGGAGATGAAGGAAGACCGGCGACCAAAGTCGATCCGCATCACTTGGAGCTTGGAAATGGTTGAAGACCCGAAGGACATGGTTCATTAGGTATAACCATTCTATCTCCTTTTGTTAGATTGCTAGTTTTATGGTTAATAGTTTCGATCTTGCAAATCGGGTAATGGTAGCGCCGGGTTTTAAGAAATTTATGTTCCGCATTTGGCCACGGTTCGATGGCCGGGGCGCTCCCACTACCCAACAGTTCTTAGACATGTGGTTCATAGAAATGCAAGGTCTAAGTTTTGAGAAGTTATAGGTATAAGAATAAAGTAGAGAACCAGGTGTTGCAGGTATCAGGATTCTTCAAGGTGATCGAAAATGTAGATATTTGTGTATGGTATTTAGTTGATAGTAATGATTTTGAGAAACTTGTTTCTCTTTCAGGTTACTCATCTCTGGATGCATTCCTAAGTTGAGTAACGCTGATCGACCTCTTTCCTTTTAGTTGACATACACTGGAGACAGCTGCATGATTTGAATCAGGTTCTAATTAAATCAGTGCCTCTGTTTCTATATTGGATATAGAACGATTCATATCTTAACGATGTTAAGGTACGGGAAGTTGTCCGGTTTAGGCTAAAAACCAGACTCTGGATAACTCAAGGCACGTTTCTGTAATGGCCGTTTGTGGGTTGACCCGGGCTATGACGAGGGTTGATTTTCTACCATCTGGAAGATCAATAACGATATTGTTCTTGACTCGCCACAGTTTTAATAAAATGGAATTTTTCAGAAAACAGTAGTGGGAGTATGGTAGAACTGGAATTGATTCCAGAACCGCAAATGATTACTGAAAATTTAATAGGACCTAAAGATTCAATCTGGATTGTCATTCTATTAGCCAATCCGCAGATATATAGGGTAACCTCAAGCACCCAAGAGGTACTCTAGTATCCCCAAGGACGGTGACAGGAAGGTTCTTGTTTACCCAGACTTGACACTACTGTTGTTCCACGCTATGGGACCCGGCAGGAGGATGAATATAGTGTCGTTCTAAACTAGCATTGGAAGTGAATGTGTATATGACTCTGCCATAGGGTTGTCGTAGTCAGTGGGAGCAGCGGAAGCATAGTGGGCAAGTAGCTCTTGTCTATTTATAGACAAAAGTAGATATAGCGGAGATAGATCATCTATTTCTTATATGACAGTCATAGGTTTGACTTCATCAGAATATGGGATGGATCTGTTAAGAAGGTAGTAGGGTGTGATGTCCTGGTATTTGGATGACATACACAGAGTAGGAAGTGAAATTCTTATACTATGATCGGTTATACTTTAGTTGTCACACAGTGGTTTCTCCACAAAGGATATAGATATAATATCAGACATTCTGGTTACTAGATCTATGGTTTTAGATCTGGATTTAGGTAGTGTCCCAATCTGGGAACTTAGACAGCATTCTAAAGGTGTTTTAGAATGGAAGACTCCTGGCATGGTGGTGTACCTGCAGGTGATGGAGTCACCCTCTCTAAAGGTGTCTTACAGACTAAAAAGGTGAGGGATGTGCATGATTGGCAGATCACTTGCTTAGGCAATTGAGTCAATCATGTGATGTCAAGTACCACACCAGATGTTGTTTTTGCATTAGCTGCAATAAGTTCAGATATTAATCCAATCCTGGAGAAACATTCGGAAGCAGTTTTAGAACATAAGTGGATGTTCTAGGGATATGATAACGACAGCCTCCTTCGGGAGATGGTTATCATTCCAAGCTTCCAAGGTGACCTGGATGACAAAGTGACTGTCAGAGTTATAGATTTTCCTATGATGAGGGGCGGTAGTTTGGACAGGTGGTCCAAGAGGATACTGAGGGAGGCATGGCGCAGGATACTGATTAAGTTCAGTTGATAATATAGTCTAAGAAGTTTGGATTTGGAGTTCATTTATGAACTAGGTCCTATCATATATCCAGACATATTCTAAGACAGGTATTGCTCATTTCGGGAGATGGCTTTCTCCGCGGACTTGAAATAAAGAGAGACATAGAAAGAAATATCAGGGCGGATCCACTCGCTGAGGCTATTCCTCGAACGCAATAGTTTCACAAACGGGCTTTGTGAGACCGATCAGCAGAGGAGTTGGGTGTCCGGTATCACACGGGCTATAAGTACGCGACATCGCAATAATTATCCTTGAGTGCAAGTGGGAGATTGTTGGATATAGTGCCCTTAAAGTCAATTACTGGATCGCAGGCACGTGATTGCAATGATTGAGAGAGGACCTACGCCGGTATGACAGTCTTACTCAAGATGATAGTATGGTATCTGGTTTATCTGTATCATCGTGTACATGGTTTAGGTGACCTTACAGATCATAATTACACGTTGATAGAGCCCTTAGGATTCTTGCTTGACTACCAGCAGTATGATGGCGATCATATACGTGAAAGTTGGGTAGTCTATAAGCACATCCTTAAAGTGGTCCCTAGTCATGGGAGTTTCGAGACTGGGCATCGACACTCCATTAGTAGACTAGTGTATACAATCGAGACCCTGACAAGGGGCGGTGGCCGGTCTCACAAGCCATTGGTGTCAGTTGGATCACCTAAGATGTATACAGGTGCTCATTGGGTTATGAGTACACCGGACATGACTCGCCGGGAACATGCTAGTTGGTATTATACCTGACATCAGATAGCAGTTCCCTGGTGACATATGTACATGTTAGTTCATCGACCTGAGATCGTCATTTGTCTCGTGTGAGTTCCCACTGTGCTTTGATTACTACCCTACCATGGCTCAAAGGAGTCGTGCAAACAGGTTGTAGTTGGGTACAGTCCCGAGCCACATGGAGGCAGTGAGCGGATCGGCAGGGGTTTCATCTCTCCCGATATTGGGGGTGAGATCCCGCTGTGTCTAGGAGAGCCATTACACGAAGACCTTGGCCAAGGCAAGTGAGATTTACTGGTAGCTATTCCAGTAGTATCTCAAGGTGTTGTGGGCTACACTCCGACACGACTTGTACCACTTTGGGGGGTCTGACTTTTACCAACCCCCTAGGCCCAACATGAAATACTCATAGACGAACGGAACGGACTGTACGGATATTGTCACTGATAGGCTCAGTAGGGTGTCAGGATGAGTTCGCTCAACGACCTCACTTTTGGTCAATACCTGGTAGCCCGTTACGTACAGCTAGTACCACTGACGTGCTAGTGGTTAAATCCACAGCCAAAGTATTGACGAGTCTTTAGAGTCCCCCACAGACAGTTTCTCAAGTTTCGGGCGAAACGTTGTAGAGGCCGTATGGTATTATGGCAGGGTTCGATCATATATGTGCAGTCGTGCATGGATCATGATCGGGCGGGTCATACTAGTGGGCTTTGGTTTAAGCCGGATCCTAGTATTAGATTTGTTGGATTACTTTAGTCTCACCGCATTTGCATTCAGTCGGAATGCGGATGCAGGTATGTATATACAGGTGAGGGGTATTCTTATGATCCGTCACGAGTTTTGATGCCGTTCTTTTTATTGTTGCAAACATTTGGATTAATGTTTGCTTGTGGAAATTGTGAGTGGAATTCATCATGAGGTGCATTAAATGTGGCATATGCAATCTAGTGACTCATGGTATCATTATTTGTGCGAATGTCACATTTTATGATTGATTATTGTGTTGATATGATGCTTGGAGAGAGAGAGGGCAGCCATGTTAGGCTTAGGGTTGCTCCTGATTTATTCTAGCACTCTCATTTTTCTTCATCTCAACATAATAACAAAAGGCTCTCCATTTTCTTTCTTCTTCTTGCTCACAAGTTCCACCATTGGCATCATCTTCTACCTCCACTCTAACCATCTCATGTGTTGAGAATCCTAGAGTGTCAAGAGACAAAGTGTCCGAGTTGTTTCGGTTCGAAGCGGGAGCCCTGTTCATATCAGATTTTTGCATTTTTATACTGCCCATTTTTTATCACATTGCTTATAGGTAGGTACTCTTGATCCGTGTTTGCTAGATAATTGCAGGTTACAGGTTCTCAGCTCTAAGCAGTGAAATTCATGGAAAAGCGCGACAAATTCTGGATTACTGCCAACCACAGATAAAATACGGGTCTCCGCTCTCTATAAGTATGTTGCCGCACACCAGTTTAAAGGACAAAATGGCAAATCAATGGTCATTTTTATGCACAAAGCATAATGTCAACACAAGATCCAAGATTTCTACGCGGAGCTCAAGAAAATCATGACAAAAGATCCACACCAAATCACCTTTTGATCTGCTGAAAATCTGGAAGAAATGTGAAGAGCTTCTGAGAAACCAAGTATATCACACTGAAGAGAACAGCAACACAGGGAAACCAACCAAAAACGACATGCCAACTCCCCTAAATGGCTGCGGATCCGTGGCCAACATGGCGACTTGGCCGCAGATCCGCGGCCGAGTTAACTCGGTTACAGAAGATTTTTTGGGGGCAGATTGGTAACTTCATATTGGCCCAGAATGTTGCCCTAGGGTTTCAGTTTTCTGCCTATAAATTGCCCAGAACAATGCCAAGTGAAGGGTGCTTATTCTTGTGTTAAATTTTAGGATAGATTTTGAAGTTCTTCTTCCTCTTTTCATCTTTTCTCCATTAAACCTTGTAGTGAGCTTTTATGAATGAAGTGATGAATAAAAGAGTTCTTTTCTTGATCATGCTTGTCTCGTTACCTTGTTAATTATATTTGCTTGTAATTTTCATTTGCTAATTTAGTTGTTGTTATTTGTTGTTTGTTTATTTCTTCTTCTATTTTTCTTTATCCTTAACAACAATGATGCTTAATCTTGATCCTTGCCAAAGTGAAGTCTCAAATAGCTAGTTGTAATCTTCTAACCTCTTTCTTTCTATCTTCCTCCTTTTGTTGTATTTTCCTTTTTTTGTAATGGATGAGTAGTTTCTCACTTGTCAGGGTAGGATAAGGAAAGTTTGAAAGAAGGAAATCTCTCTCACTCTTTTCTTGCCCAACATCTTAATTCGGACTCTCGTTAATTGAACCACAATCCGCTCCCTACGGCACCCTATCCTACATGATAGCGGTGATTCTTTAGAGAGACCGGTTGTGGTTGAATTAACCGGAGGTTAAGGCTAAGAGCCAAGAACGGACGGACAAAGACCAAAAGGAAGAAACTAAGCGTTGGAAGGCCTAGCTTATACTCGCAAGTTCCTTCCTAGTCGTGCTAATCCCTATTGTTGCCGATTACCGTAACACCGATATTATGAGTGGCAACGAAAGAATGAGCGACTCCTATCTCAAACTAACCTAATCCTAACCCTAACAAGCTCTCTTTATATACATTTTAGCACATAGTTAATATCAAACAAACCTGGACATTTGGACTTAACTCGTTAAAGCACATAGAAAAAGATTCACATCTCCCTGCGGACGACCCGTACTCATCCGGCTAGCTACCAAGCGAAACCGTCTTGATTGCGGTAATTAACTAAGCACGCAAAATTCTAACAATCAAATGGCGCCGTTGCCGGGGAGACGGTAGTTTATTTCTTTGTGTAATTTCGGGTTAATTTGTGAATATAACCGAAAAAAAAACAAAAAAAATATATTGTACAAATCATCTTGTTATTTTTGATTAGTTTTTGTGCAAGTGTGCAGGATAAAAAGAAGGTCTAGTTCAGTGCCAAAGACGTGGGAAGTTAGACCCATAACTCGCGGCTACACCGCGGGTGATCAAGACGGAACCAACGGTCTACTGTAAAATTCTGGAGCAGACCCAGTGAGCAAATAAAGATTCAAGGGCTCCAAAAAAGAAGGGTACAGCAAACCCAGCACATGCAAGAAATTTGAAGGCCCAAAACCCCTTTATAGCCGCGAACCGCGATATAAGTGCTGGTTTAGCCGCGGAACCACCGCTTGTTGCTGACATCAGCAACCCAAATCCCCTGTGAGTCTTTCTACCCTCTTCCCCACTCCTCTGAACTCCACTGAACTATTTTTTCTGCAGCATTCTTTGCGCAAACTCTCTTCCCCCTTACAATAAAATTGATCTTGTGCAGGATTCTTTGCGCCGCGCTAAAAAATAAAAATTTTGATTACAAGTGATTGTTACTGCTTTGCATAATCTTAATCGGACTTTAAGGGTCTTGAAACCAATCCAGATTGGGTGGGGATTTCATCACCCTTCCCCGGACCCCAGAAATCACATAAGGCATATGCATTGACCATTATTTAATTAAAAAATACTAGACTCAGCCCTAAGGACGTCGCGCTCAATAGGACAGAGGACTAGTTGTAGGCATCGACCGTTTATCCTAACCTGACTTTGCGGTGTCTAGGCAAGTGTGTCTAAGGCGAGTGGTTACTTAATTAGGTCCACTACTTGTAGTGGAGAGCCTCTCACTCACCTGGCACTTACCTGGCCGCAATTGGAGATGAAGAGGCGGTTTGAGGTCCTATTTCTAGCCCTTTGGAACAATTAGGAGCTGTCTAGCTGACCTAGGTGACCCTAGATCTAGGTGTGATTGTGCATATTTTGTCTGTGATTGTTTGAAGCCGTAAGTCCGTACATATTTCTGCGAAACTTTTTCTAAAAAAAACACAAAACAAAAACTTTTGTCGCTAGAATCCCATTTTTTTCACCCACCTCCCATCGTATTTCTCCATTGACGTTTTCTTACCCTCACCTTCTCCGCTTTGACTACATTAAATTCATTTAGTGTATGTCCTCTTGGACTAGGGACCCTAGTGCCCGTTTAGTCCGCGTTTCGTTAGTCCCTACGGACTACGCGATCGACACCGCAGTCGAAACTCCTTCCACCCCTTTATCAACCCTACCCTTACCGGCCAACTCCGACGTTGACCGGGATTCTGTTCATACATCCTCACCTTCACTATCACCAACTTCTTCTTCTGCGATGTCAGGATTTAATCCTAACATCCCTTCAACTCCCCCGGGATTGATTCCACCTCCTATGGATGCGAATAACCCACAACCACCGCCTGTTGTAGCGCCACAGCGAATCGCGCTCCAGGATCGTTTCTATCCCACCCGCTCCGCACATCCTACCTGTCTTTCCCTTCCACCGGCCAATGGGGATAATTTCGAAATTAAGCCCCACTTCATTACATGCTTCCGAAATTTCTTGGGCTTGAATCTGAAGATGCCTATATCTTCATCAACAAGTTCCAGAATGTTTGTGCCATGATGAAAACGACCCAGCTGTCAGACGATGCTATACGGCTACGGGTCATTCCGTTCACTTTGTTCGAACTTGCTGAAAAGTGGCTGTATAGCACTGCTTCCCACTCCATAACTAGTTGGGACGAGTTTGTGAAAGCGTTTCTCAAGAAATTCTATCCAAATCACAAAACCGCGAGGATCCCTAACGAAATCAACCAATTTTCCCAGCTTCCTACTGAACCTTTTTGGAAGTGTTTTGACCGATATAAAGACCTTCTTGTTTAGTGCCCTCACCACGGTATTGAGAAATGGAAACTTTGCCAAACTTTATACGAGGTCCTGAATCCAGCAACCAAGCGGTTGTTGGAAACCATTTGTCAAGACCACTTCCTATCCAAATCTGACGAGGAAGCATGGCAATTCTTCGACGACCTTGCGGAACAAACGCTTCAATGGGAGAGCACCAGACCAAGTACTTCTTCTTCTTCTTCCTCTACTTCTACTGGTCAGTCTAGGGTAGGCATTCACCAACTCGATGTCTCTATTGCAATGAAAGCCGAAATGGCTGCAATAACGAGAAAACTTGAAGCGATAGAGAGCAAATTTTCATCTCCTGCCCCTGCCCCTGCCCCTGCCCCTGTTCTTCCCCTTCGTACCATTTGTGCTTGTTGTTCCGATCCATCTCACCTAACCGAAGAATGTCCTTACAATCCACCATCTCAAGGACATGATCAGGTTAATGCTGCATTTCAGCAAAGACCAAGAAATGATCCATACTCTTCCACCTACAATCCCGGTTGGAGGAACCACCCCAACTTCGCCTGGAATCAGAATCAGCATCAATTCCAAGGCAACAATTTCCAGATGCCCCCTCCTCCACAACAACAAGCTCAGCAAAAAACTCAACATCAATTTCAGCAACCCTTCCAACCCCAACCTTTTCAAAATCAGACGAACAACTTTGCACCCAACAATTCTTTTCCTCAAAACAACTTTGTTCCGTCAAACAACGATAAGGTTTCCTCACTAGAACGAAGTCTGGAGGCGTTTGTAAAGCAATCCACTCAATCCACCGCCAACATCCAGTCTTCCATTCAGTCTTTGGTGCAACACACTGCCGCTCACGGGCAAAGCATCAAAACCATCGAAGCCCAGTTGCACAACTGAATGCGGCCTTAAGCGAGCGAAAGAAGGGAAGCTTCCATCTCAACCACTCCCAAATCCTGGTCACCCACATAATGTACATGTTGCTCTTGAACAACAGAACCATAATGTGAGTGCCGTGACTACATTGAGATCTGGAAGGATGCTGCACAACAACATTGGGTCACGGATAGATGATGACACCCCGGCCGCTTCTTCTTCTTCTTCTCCGTCTTCTGAGCCTATTCTCCCTTCTTCAAAAGGATCTTCTTCTTCTGCTGCTCTGAACGGACCTATATCTCACTCCACGAAAACACCGGCTCTGGGATCCGTTCCAACTCCACAATCTCCTCCACAAACATTGGACTCAACCAATTTCAAAAACGTTCCATTTCCAAACCGGTTGAGGTCCAATAAACAAAATCCACAAATGGAGAAGATTCTGGAGTTGTTTAAGCAGGTTAACATCAACATTCCCCTTTTAGAAGCTGTCCAACAAGTCCCTTCCTACGCAAAAATCTTAAAGGACTTGTGCACGAAAAAGAGGAAATCTCAGGTACCCAAGAAAGTTTTCTTAGCTAGTGCTGTGAATGATGCTCTTACCCAATCTTTACCTCAAAAATGGAAGGACCCTGACTGTCCTACGATTTCTATTACCATTGGGGACAAGAACATCAACCGCGCACTTTTGGATCTTGGTGCCAGTGTTATCTTACTTCCGTACTCAGTATATGAGCAACTAGGTGTAGGAGAGCTGAAACCCACACACTATACTCTCCAAATGGCCGACCGATCGATCACCCATCCTAGGGGTGAGCTAGAGGATGTGTTAATCAAGATTGGGGACTTCATATTTCCCGTTGACTTCATTATTTTAGACACACATCCTGTAGCTAACCCCCGGAATCAAATTCCGGTGATACTCGGTCGCCTATTCCTTGCAACCTCAAATGCTGTGATCAATTTTCGAAATGGTTCGATGAACCTATCTTTTGGAAATATGACAATTGAACTCAACATTTTTAGGTTGGGGAATCAACCCTCCGAACCTAATGCTCATATACTAGACGTTTGTTCAATCCAGGAGATCACCCCAGAGGACTGTGAATTCGAGGAGTTTTTGTTCGATCACAGCAATCTTGACACCACTAGTGCGTCCCTCTTTGAACCCACTGCTGCTTCTGCGCCCGACAATGACTACGAGTGTTTCACTTTCTCGAACGATCTTGGCCAGTCACTACCCGAGTTTGAATCCTTCGAATTTCTGGATGAGTTACCTGAACCATCCAACTCGGTCGCTTACACTCATTTTGAACCTCTGCTGGAATCCTTTGAGTTCGAGACCTTTTCACCAATCTTGCCTTCAATCATTTTACCTCCAATGCTCGAACTCAAGCCATTTCCGTCTCACCTTAAGTACGCTTACTTGGGTGAGAACGAGACCCTTCCTGTTATCATCTCGGCCTCTCTAGCTCCAGAGCAAGAGAAAGCCCTTCTTACGGTCTTGCACAGCAATAGGCAGGCCTTTGGCTGGTCAATGGCGGACATCAAGGGGATTAGTCCCCTGATCGTTGAACATCACATTCATCTGATGGATGATGCCAAACCAGCCAGGGATCCACAAAGGCGACTCAACCCAGTCATGAAGGAGGCTGTAAAAAAGGAGATCGTAAAGTGTCTGGATAGTGGTATCATTTACCCTATCTCTGATAGCCAGTGGATTAGCCCGATTCATGTTGTCCCCAAGAAGTCGGGCATAACGGTCATAACCAATGAGGCGAATGAGTTAATCCCTACTCGCACCCAGACTGGGTGGCGAGTATGCATCGATTATAGAAAACTCAACGCCGCAACGTGGAAAGACCACTTTCCGCTACCTTTCATTGACCAGATGCTTCAACGATTGGCTGGACACGAGTACTACTGCTTTCTTGATGGCTACTCCGGCTATAATCAGATTCCCATCGCCAAAAAAGACCAGGACAAGACCACATTCACTTGTCCTTTCGGCACGTTTGCATATCGTCGCATGCCCTTTTGGTCATGCAATGCGCCCGCTACCTTCCAGCGGTGTATGATGGGAATCTTCTCTGACATGGTGGAAAAATTCTTGGAGATCTTCATGGATGATTTTTCCATTTTCGGTGATTCCTTTGATGGGTGTTTGCTGCATCTCGACGCTGTCCTTACCCGGTGTAAGGACAAGAAGCTCACTTTAAATTGGGAAAAATGTCACTCCATGGTGCGCGAAGGTATTGTCTTAGGACATATCATCTCGCAAAATGGCATTGAGGTAAATAAAGCGAAGATTGAAGTCATTTCTAATCTCCCTCCTCCCAGATGCGTCAGAGACATCCGAGCCTTCCTTGGCCATGCCGGTTTCTATAGACGGTTCATCAAGGACTTTAGCAAGATTGCTAGGCCCTTCACACTTTTGCTGGCCAAGGACACGACATTCGACTTCATCTCGAGATGTGTGACTGCGTTCGAGTCATTAAAAAGCTCACTCACTTCTGCTCGCGTTCTTTCTTCTCCTGACTCGACGCACCCATTTGAGATTATGTGCGATGCATCCGACTTTGCCATCGGAGCTGTCCTTGGACAACACATCGACAAGATGCCGCACGTAATCTATTATGCTAGCCGAACCCTGAACGACGCCCAACTGAACTACACAACAACCGAGAAGGAATTCTTGGCTGTTGTATTTGCTTTAGAAAATTTCAGGCCCTACCTCATCGGCTCTCCAGTCATCGTCTACACGGACCATTCTTCTCTACGCCATCGTTTTGCAAAGAAGGATGCAAAATCTCGGCTGATACGTTGGATCCTCTTGCTTCAAGAGTTTGACCTTGTCATCAAGGACAAAAGAGGATGTGAAAACGTAGTCGCCGACCATCTCTCACGACTTTCTTCTTCGTCGTCGCTTCAAATTCCGATCAACGATGTTTTTCCGGATGAACAGCTCTTGACAGTATCTTGCGAACCCTGGTTCGCAGATATTGTGAACTATTTGGCCACATGATTACTGCCGACTGAATGGTCAAGTCAGGATAGACTTCGATTCTTATCCCAAGTAAAACACTTTTACTGGGACGAACCCTATCTGTTCAAGTACTGTCCCGACCAGATTATTCGTCGGTGTGTCCCTGACAATGAATTCAAGAGTGTGCTGTCATTTTGCCACGATCAAGCTTGTAGCGGGCATTTTGGCCCTAGAAAGACAGCCGAGAAGATCTTGCAGTGTGGTTTCTACTGGCCACAACTCTTCAAAGACGCTCATGAATACTGTAAGACTTTCTCCTGGTGCCAACACTTGGGCCGGATATCCAGGAGAAACGAGATGCCGCTCCAACCAGTCTTGGTTATGGAGATTTTCGATGTTTGGGGGATTGATTTCATAGGGCCGTTTCCCAACTCTTTTGGGAACTTGTACATCCTTCTCGCTATTGATTATGTCTCTAAGTGGGTCGAGGCTGTGCCCAGCCGGACTAACGACAACAAGTTTGTCGTTAGATTTCTTAAGGAAAACATTTTCTCCCGTTTTGGGCACCCCCGAACGATCATTAGCGACAATGGAACTCATTTCTGTAATAAGACTTTCGAGGCCTTGATGCAGAAATATTCCATTAATCATAAGCTATTTATGCCCTACCACCCCCAAACCTGTGGGCAAGCCGAAGTTTCAAATCGGCAAATCAAACAGATACTGGAGAAGACGGTTTCCAAGAACCGTAAGGATTGGTCGTTAAAACTCACTAATGCCCTTTGGGCATTTCGAACTGCTTATAAGACCGATCTTGGCATGTCTCCTTATCGGCTTGTTTACGGAAAGGCTTTCCACCTTCCAGTGGAAATAGAGCATCGCGCATTTTGGACGATAAAGGAGCTGAATCTATCTCTCGAAGATGCGGGCAGCCATCAGAAGCTGCAGTTGAACGAATTGAGCGAGTTTCGGGATGAGGCTTATGAAAACGCGGTTGTCGTTAAGAACAGAACGAAGGTGTTTCACGATAAACACCTTTTGCGCAAAACATTCGCACCTGGTCAACAGGTACTGTTTTACGACACCCGGCTACATTTCCATCCAGGTAAGCTCAGGTCTCGCTGGAAAGGGCCATATTTTGTGCGGAATGTGTATCCGCAAGGCGCTGTGGATTTGGAGAATCCAAAGGACGGTTCATTTTTCAAATTAAACGGACACAGACTGAAACCGTACCTTAGCGCCGAACCAACAGAGGAGCTCCTGGTCTTACAGGAGCCGGTTTACCCTGCATAATCTTCCTCTGCCTACCACCAAACTTCGGTTATCCAGCCAAAACAGTGGACACTGTTTCAAATAAGTTTGGGGGTATGTATATACCATTTTGTATATATTTGTGGATATTCTTGTCCGGTGCATATCCATTTTTCACTATTTTCTTTTTTAAAAAAATGTGTATATCTAACCGATAATTTTGACCCTTCAATAATTTTTTCATTCAATGACAGTGAGGACACTGTCCAGTTTAAATTTGGGGGTACGCTCGGTATGCATTTCTAACCTTCGCATTCATATGTATATTTTGCATCTGCATACTAAAATCCATAAAAATCAGAAAATTTTCTGAAAACATAAAAACTTTCTCGTCAAGTTAGCTAGTGGGAGAACTCAGATTCAACGTTTCGACTGTTTTGTTTGATAAGATAAGAATAACTAAATCTTTTTTTTAGATTTTGAAAACCTGAAAGATAACTCTCCTTTTAAGTTATCTATAGCTGATATACGTCTTTACATTACACTACACGTGTCGTGAGTTTTGAAAATTAGATGACAAGTCTATTATGTCTGAAAACTTTTAAATGGATAAATTATTTTCTGAGGATCAAATAGGTTTGTTCTGAAATAAGTAATATCAAGAATAGTTTATGAAGTGAAGCGGATATGAAGGGATGTTATTGATGCCTTAATTGGAACTAATTCTGAAAAATAACCCATCTGGAACTTGATTGGAACGATTACACACCTAACCCACTAAACACGTCTTTTATCCAAAAAAAAAATAATTGAACTGCCGGTTATATCTCCGTTCGCATTAAATCGTCATGATTTTCACGCTAAATTGTCTTTTGTTTTTGGGCCTAGGTAACTTGAGTAATTAAGTCCGCTGGGGTGTCTCTACACCTAATGCCCTAAAGCCAACTGGTTTGGGTGCATTGGCCTAAAGCTCGTTAAGAAGCCTAGAAAGTCCAGATTAAAACAAATTCAAGCAAGTGTTCTCTCCGAGTTAAAATTCCTAACGGTTCTTTGTGTGAGAATAATCTTGATAAAAGACAGGTTTTTATAAAAAAGTATTTTCTAGCGGAGATATGAAGGTTTTATTCTATGATAAAGACTATTGCACGTTCACAAAGTTGTGTATGAAATGAAAACAAGAAAAAGGTGGAGTGAAAAATAAGACCTAGTTTCCTGTTAAGGAAGATAGAAATTCTGAAATTGAAACCTTACTGGAAAATGAAACTTGAAAAATACTTAAAACTTATGTGATCCTTTTTAAATTTTTATCTGGGCTTTATTTTGTGACATGATGACTTTAATCGATCCTTCTGAAACTTAACGACACTATTTGCACTGCACGTAAAGACATATAAAATCTTAAGTTAAATAAGAAGTGAGGTGTGAAAAATGAAGGTTAGATAGTCTAGAATTAGGATAATAGAATTGTTATTTTTAAAACAAAACCTTAGGGTTTGAATCTTAGTTATTTCGCAAAACTAGCTTGACGGGATTTTGTGGGTAGTATCCGCTGAAAACCCTCAGGAGACAACACTCCTCCTACTAGGGACACCTAGAGGTTTAACGGCTTGTTGCACATGCTCAGTGCAATCGTGTTCCCTGCGAAAGTGAGGTTAGGATTTTTTGTGAATAAATTGGCTTTGCTCGGGACGAGCAAATGATAAGTTTGGGGGTATTTGTTCATATCAGATTTTTGCATTTTTATACCGCCCATTTTTTATCACATTGCTTATAGGTAGGTACTCTTGATCCGTGTTTGCTAGATAATTGCAGGTTACGTGTTCTCAGCTGTAAGCAGTGAAATTCATGGAAAAGCGCGACAAATTCTGGATTGCTGCCAACCACAGATAAAATACGGGTCTCCGCTCTCTAACCGTATGTTGCCGCACACCTGTTTAAAGGACAAAATGGCAAATCAATGGACATTTTCATGCACAAAGCATAATGTCAACACAAGATCCAAGATTTCTACGTGGAGCTCAAGAAAATCATGACAAAAGATCCACATCAAATCACCTTTTGATCTGCTGAAAATATGGAAGAAATGTGAAGAGCTTCTGAGAAACCAAGTATACCACACTGAAGAGAACAGCAACACAGGGAAACCCACCAAAAACGACATGCCAACTCCCCTAAATGGCCGCGGATCCGCAGCCAACATGGCGACTCGGCCGTGGAACCGCGACCGAGTTAACTCGGTTACAGAAGATTTTTTGGGGCCAGATTGGTAACTTCATGTTGGGCCAGAATGTTGCCCTAGGGTTTCAGTTTTCTTCCTATAAATTGCCCAGAACAATGCCAAGTGAAGGGTGCTTATTCTTGTGTTAAATTTTAGGATAGATTTTGAATTTCTTCTTCCTCTTTTCATCTTTTCTCCCTTAAACCTTGTAGTGAGCTTTTATGAGTGAAGTGATGAATAAAAGAGTTCTTTTCTTGATCATGCTTGTCTTGTTACCTTGTTAATTATATTTGCTTGTAATTTTCATTTGCTAATCTAGTTGTTGTTATTTGTTGTTTGTTTCTTTATCCTTAACAACAATGATGCTTCAACTTGATCCTTGCCAAAGTGAGGTCTCAAACGGCTAGTTGTAATTTTCTAACCTCTTTTTTTCTATCTTCCTCCTTTTCTTGTATTTTCCTTTTTTTGTAATGGGTGAGTAGTTTCTCACTTGTTAGGGTAGGATAAGGAAAGTTTGAGAGAAGGAAATCTCTCACTCTTTTCTTGCCCAACATCTTAATTCAGACTTCCGTTAATTGAACCACAATCCGCTCCCTACGGCACCCTATCCTACATGATAGCGGTGATTCTTTAGCGAGACCGATTGTGGTTGAATTAACCGGAGGTTAATGCTAAGAGCCAAGAACGGACGGACAAGGACTAAAAGGAAGAAACTAAGCGTTGGAAAGCCTAGCTTATACTCGCAAGTTCCTTCCTAGTCGTGCTAATCCCCGTTGTTGCCGATTACCGTAACACCGATATTAAGAGTGGCAACGAAAGAATGAGCGACTCCTATCTCAAACTAACATAATCCTAACCCTAACAAGCTCTCTTTATATACATTTTAGCACATAGTTAATCTCAAACAAACCTGGACATTTAGACTTAACTCGTTAAAGCACATAGAAAAAGATTCCCATCTCCATGCGGACGATCCGTACTCAACCGGCTAGCTACCAAGCGAAACCGTCTTGATTGCGGTAATTAACTAAGCACGCAAAATTCTAACAATCAAGCCCGTAAAAGGATTCATAGATGTGGTGCCCTTTCTGATGAGGAGACCGGAGATCGAGCGAGATCGGAGATGCCGCAAGTAGCTAAAGATGGTGGCTAAAGACCGAAGGACACGGATCGATCGGTATAGCTTTTCTAACCCTCTTTAGATTGCTAGTTTAATGTTAATGGTTCGATCCGGGTAAAAGTTTGCGTTAGCGCCAGTTTCAAGTTTATGAAAAGTTTTTTGTTTCCGCATTTTGGCCTCGGATCGACAGCCGGGGCGCTACCGTATACTTACAGTCACGTGATTTAAGTGTCGGTCGCGTGCCACATTTGGGTCGTGACAGTTATATATACAACTTGTGTGTGTAGGACTTACACCATATCCATGATAAGTTTAGGGTTTTAATTATCTTTAGTAATTCATTTTTGAGTGGAATTGTATCATGCTAGAAGCTTGGAGAAGCTAATTATGAGTTTTGACTTAGTCCACTCAATTTGTTTTACACTAAAGATATTTATAAACCTAACCATTATCCTTGGTATGGTTAAGTCTCTACAATGGTTAAGTGTATGACAATAACTCACCATGGTTTTAAATCTAACCTCATTCTCATTCTTTTGTTGTTCTCATCTTCATCTTCTTCTTCACAACTCCAAAGCTTTCTAGGTTTTGGATTAATGAAGAAATATTGTGGGAAAATAAAATATAAAGTGAGTCCACTTCCTATTTCATCATCCTATACACTTGCTTGGGTAGTAAAGGGTGTTTTCTTCACAAAGTTCTTGACCTAGTGAAGAGGTAGCTTGGGTTTAAGTCTCTTCGACGTAGATCATCTTCGGCCTCGAAGACTTCGTGCAAGCTTGTTCATTTCTCCGAGGGAACCATTCTAGAGTTCGGGAAATCTTCACTTGCAGCGATCGCAGCGAAAGGACCTCAACACGGAGCTTTAGAAGTGAAGGACCGGTCTAAAAAGGTTGTATTCCTTGCTCACTACTTGTAATGGTTGATTACATGTTATATTTTGTCTATTCACTCTAGCTTGATCCTAGCTTAGGATTGATTACCACCTTAGAATTTTTTAATTTGGCATGAAAGTTGCTGTGAAAACCCAGTAGGGTGCTAAGGAATCCCAACACCGGTAGATTACCGAGCTTGGAATCTTCCATACTAAATCTTTTCAGTATGGTGTCGATGAACCCGAACTGTGAAAGTCCCAATATCCTCTTAGATCTATCATGATAGATCTGGATCCCCAGAATGTAGGAGGCATCACCCAGGTCTTTCATGAAGAATTTCTGTGACAAGAACCTTTTGACTGATTATAACAGAGGAATGTCATTTCCTATCAGAAGAATGTCATCCTCGTACAATATGAGGAATAGCACAGTTCTTCTTACAATCTTACTATAAATGCATAGTTCATCTGGATTTTTGATAAAGTCAAATTCTTTGACCGTCTCATCAAAGCAGATGTTCCAAAGAAATGACATTTTGTAACGTTCTAAAAATTCGATTAGGTTAATTATGTATTAATTATTGATAATACGTTTTTTCCGTAAAAACCAAGATATATTTATTTTTCCACATGGACTTAAATATACCTATTTTAACTATGTAATTGCTAGTATTGATATTTAATTAGTCACCTATTAATTGCTAGTTTACATAAATATTTTCCGTAATTATTTATTTATAATTATTATTTTAATCATACATTTATACCCTAATTAGTGTTAATTGCAAATTAGTTTGGGTTAACTACAAGTTTTGTGCACCATGACTCAATTAAACCAAAATATAACATCATGTTAAAATGAAATAAAAATTGGTCAAGATGGTTCTAGAAAATTTAAAGAAAACTTAATACTAAACAAAATAAATAAAAAGTGAAATGAGGTATGGGGCATGTTGACTTGAGCATGGTGTGTGATGTTGTGGAGGTAAGTTTACCCAAACCCTCACTCTCCCCCCTCTCTCTCTCTCCATTCGGCAGCAGCCCCCTCCCCTCATTTTCATCTCTCTCACTTGCAAAACACCTCATTTCCTCACTAAAAAATCCACAAAATCAACACTAATTTCTAGTTTAATCCTCTACAAAAATCTCTTGTTCAATCTAGCATGGTTCTTTGGATCAAGTCCACATTTTGGTTGCAAGTTTGGTTCTTTTCCAAACCATTGTGAGGTGTAAATCTTAATCTAATTATCACTTTGTTAATTTTTGCTTTAAAACTAATTTTATTAGTTAATATAGTTTAATTTCATGTTTTGAATATTAAAGAGAAGGGTTTGGTTTAAATCAAGATTTTATCATCTAATTATGGTAGCATGTGTAGATTAACATATAAAAACCTTGCAAAATCTAATCTAGATGTTAACTTGCTAATCTTTACTCTTAAATGTCCTAATTAAATTTTCATGCAAACTAATTTCATAATTAGTGTGTAAATAGGTGAGATTAAAATATGGTTAATAATTGTATGGTCTAATTAAAATAGTAAGTGAAATTTGTGACCACTTGGTTTGCTAGAACACCTAGTTTTGCACTAAAAAATCCTTTTGTTTGCTTACTAGGATTTTAGAATAATTATGTTTTATTTAGGTTTGAGGTGGTGATGAGCTAAAACTTGATTTTTAAGATATGTGATGTGATGTGATTGTGCGAATGGTGCGATTGGGTGCTAGGTTTGGGGATTGCTACGTATAGCGACCCCTAGTTGTGGTCGTGGCGACGTCGTGCGCGTTTTGTGCACCAAGTGCACACAAGTCTAACTTGTGGGCGTTAATTCTTCGTATCGTTTATTTACGTGTCTCTTCAGAGTATCTAGCCTTATGTGATGCATTGTGTAATCGTAGGATCGGTTGTAGGGACGTCGGACTCGGCGTGAAAGGAAAGGCTGTGATTGGATTAGTTTAGCCGAGCCGTCCAGGTGAGTAGATGTACACATCTATGGGGGGATCGTCTGGATGGCGCGAGACGCCCGATAGTTAGGATTATAAGTAGTGCTTGTATCTAAATGCGTAGTCTCCTAGTCATTCATCTTATTGCATTGCATCATCTTATATACATATGATATTATCTCATAGGACACTTGCACCATTACCATTGGTTCATACCGCAAGTGCACTATTTTTATGTGAACACACACGCCATTGGTAATTGCTATGCCACGAACACTATAGAACTTGCTTAGATCAGTATCTAAAATATTTGCATCATATATGATATGTAAACTGGTAGTTGTATATTCATTTCATCAAGATTGATACGTAGGATGGCTAGTCACATATACATACCTCATTGCATCATACTACATACATAGTTTCTGGTCATACGTCGCATGGCACATACTATCGTATCATAGACATCCATCATCACCGATATGTTTACATATTATGATTCTCTTGAGAATTTCAGTATTTATGAGATTTTTGGATTTTGGAGAAAAACGCAAGAATTTTATAAACCTATTATCATTTTAAAAATAGAAATTTGTGGTTTTCTTATGATATGATGTGTGTGGCGTCTACCATGAGTTTTCTCGGTTCTTGAGTTGTATCATATACCCGATTCGAGGAGGGGATGCACCGTCTGCGGGTACATGGTGGACCCGATATAGTACCCCAGGGAGAGAATGTTTTCATGGGGATGACGATGAGTCTGGTAGGGGAGCACTGCCGACCGGTTATGATTTCCGTGGCGGATATCCAGAGGATACCGACCATAGTCGTGTGATTTGATGATATGGGCCGATCCGGACTGACGGAGCCGAGATATCGAGATATCGAGACATTTAGATATTGGGAGATATATATATATATATATATATATATATATATATATATATATATATTGTCGATGCTTGACACAGATTTTCTGATGATTTCATTGATGATACTTCAGTTTATTGAACAGAGATTTTTCTAAGATAAGAATAAAGATTTTCTCATACCAGACATGTTCAGGTTTCGTGTTTGATTATGCATTCATGTTAGTATATCTTATCATATTAATATACGTAGATTGTTAACCATTTGCGTACATACTTACGATAGCCTTATTAGATGTTACTTACTACTCATGAGTTGGCATCTCGCCCCTGTTGTGCCCAGTATCTTGCAGGTCTGACCCATCAGCACAGTAGAGGCGGGTGTACTTTCTCTTCTGCTTCTTTTGCTTGGACTTGTGGCTTTGCTCGTAGGTGGGTTGCGAGGATGCTTTTGTTCCACCTTGTATTATTATTTATATCTATTATCCTCCATCTACCGCTTCTACCATTATATATGTGACCTAGAGATGTGACAGTGAGATTAGTTTATGCGTTGTTCTCAGGTGTCGAGCTCACTTGAGGCGATGCGACGTTTTCTTTTCCACGTGTTTTTATTTTCTCATTTGCTCTATTATGATATATATTGTGTGTGGTTGTGATTCCGCTATTGGCGAAGAGCTAGCTCCCACTTGGGGATGCCTTTATTCACTACTTATATGTATTCTTGTTTTGTACCCGTTTGGGGCCTGTTTTTACAAAGGAGACTCTGCCGAAATTTTCGGAAAAATTTGATATTTTAAAGTGTTTTAATGTGACTTCATTTTACTAAAACCACCCCTTTTAAGCTAAGTTTTCCTTCACTCTATTTCCTTAAATGGTTTAGAATTTCTGGGCTTTGGCTTACTTAGATTACGTTACGCCTCTAGAAGTTGCGTAATTTAAGTGCCAGTCACGTTCCGTACCATCGAGTCATGACAAAGTTGGTATCAGAGCGATAGCTTTTACCTTTCTGAGTGTAGAATGACCCTTGGTAGATGGTGTAAGTGACTTAAGCAGAGTGACATAGCGTGTGTATATTCCACGGCATACTTACGATACGGTACTCCGCCTAAGTGACCTTAGGGTATATGTTTGCTTGTACTACCTTCCTTTATTCCATATGTCCTTTTGATTCGATCGCAATGTTCTTATCAATCCTGTATCTTGTTCTGGCCACTATGCCACCGAAGACTACGAGGGCTAGAGGGCTGCCGCAAGAGATGAGATTATAGTAGGCTCGTTTGAGATGAGGACCGATCAGGCGGTACGCCTACCCCTCAGGGATAGATTGATCCGCATTTTCCAGGCCGGGTATCTAGGCTGGAGTCGAGTATTCAGGACTTACGACAGATGGTTGGATCGTTAGTTGAGGCTAGCCGAGCTCCGAGAGCCGATGATGTCCCTCCTACCGCGAGGACTGTGATTGTACATGCTGCTCAGATAGTTGTTCCTACTGTTACCAAGACTATTTCCATATCCTTACAGGAGTTTTCGAGGCTGAAGCCTCCAGTTTTTACCGGCACAAATGCAGCGGAGGATCCACAGACATTCCTCGATAGGATGGCTAGAATTTGTCATTCACTGAGATGTTCTGACAAGAGATGGGTTGAGCTTACGAGTTTTCGTCTAGAGGTTCTGGCTCAGACGTGGTGCGAGTCGGTTAAGAGAGGCCGAGCTGCAGATCTACCTCCTATGACTTGGGATGAAATCACAGCTGTATTTCTTGCTTGTTTCCTTCCGGAGAGCGTTCGAGATACCCGAGCTCGTAGTTTTGAGTCTTTGCGTAAGACTCCAGGGTTGACAGTGTCCGAGTATGACGTTCAGTTTACATAGTGGTCCGATATGCTCCTTACCTGGTGGACACTAAAGAGAAACGCATAAAAAGGTTCGTGTACGGACTAAACACACAGTTATTTCTTGCTATTGGTACCCAGCCTTTTGACACTTACACCGCTGCTATGGACGCGGCCTTACTGTTGGAGGAGCGCATTTCTGAGACTTTTGTCATTTTTGGACCGAAGCGGATTCGCACCGGTATTCCAGCTCAGAGGCGACTAGGTAGACGCAGTGACAGGTTCTTTCCCGGAGACGGTGGTGGACCGAGGCAGAGGACAGCCAGCTACTAGTAGGGGACAGGTCGAGTGTTCGCTTTGACTCCTCTGGGTGCGCAGGCATCCAACGCCGCTGTGACAGGTATTCTTTTGGTGTTTTCTTCCGATGTGTATTTCTTTCTGGTGTTGTTCGAAATGGTATCCACATATTTTGTACTGAGGTTTAGCCGATAGTAGTCCTTGCTACATCAGCCGCTTGTTGTGATTTCTCCCGTAGGCTAGTCTTTTATTGCTCGATATGTTTTTTTCGTTCGTGTTTGTTTTGTTCGTATCGGAGATGGGGATTCTTCTGTTGATTTGATTTTCCTCGATATGTTAGATTTCAATGTTCTTCTTGGCATGGGCTGATTAGTTACTTGATATGCGTCCGTGGACTGCCGTGAGAAGGCAGTCAGATTTAGTTTCCGGTTGGGCCAGTTCTTGTTGTTCAGGGAGACCGCAGTGCTACCCTTCCAAGTTTGATTTCTTCCCTTCGCGCTAGTCAGCTTTTTAGAAAAGGATGTCTGGGATTCTTGGCTTATGTTGGTGATGTTAGAAACGCGGAGGTTCCCTTGGACCAGGTCCCGATTGTGAGAATGTTTTCAGATGTTCTCCTGACTAGTTGCTTGGATTGCCACCTGTTACGACCAGAAATGGCACGTGACTGGCACTTGAATCATATGAAGTCTATAGGACCCCATCTAATTCAAGTAAGCCAAGAAAACCCAGAAATCTAAACCATTTAAAGAAAGAAGTGAAGAAAACATGTTTTAAAGCAAGTGGTTTTAATAACATAAGCCGAAGTATGCATTTTTAAAATCTCAAGTCTTTTCTGAAAATTTCGGCAAAGTTTCCTTTGTAAATAAAAGGGTACAACATGCATAATATGAATAAAGGTATCCCCAAGAAGGAGCTAGCTCTTCGTCAATTGACGGTCACAACCACGCAAGCATATAATATACAACGCCAAGGGCGAGGATCGAAACTCAAAAGGAAACTCAAATCAACATGAAAATCAAAATAATACAACGCGCGACTCTAAGGTCGAAAAAATATACAGCTGGTCTTCTATGGTTAATAAATAATACAGTCTGGTTGATAGAGTTTCTAGATACAAATGAATATAAATAAAAGGTACAATGGTGGTAACGATGCAAGTGAACCCACCTACGCAAGCAATCACCCGAAAAGGAACAGTGTGCCATCAAAGCCGCAACGAACCTGTACGGCAAAACCTGTAGGCACAACGGGTGTGTGTTGCCAACTCGTAAGTAGAAAACATCACAGAGCAGAAATCGTATGTATGACTCAATCCTAGGTCAATACGATCATAAAATATATCCTCAATGACAATATGGCCTGAAGCATAAATATAATGGCAAGGGTAAACATCTATGCATAAGTGTAATCCCATATGCTCGTGTCAGTGCCTCAGGTAGCAATATATCGTAAATATAAGGTATGAATGCGATATAATGAAAACGGAATACATCATGAATGAGAAAAATGTTTTCATAATATAATGAGATTTCTGTATAAACATTTAAGTATCATCAATGAAATCATCAGAAAATCAGTGTCAAGCATCGACACAAAATATATATCTCTATATCCCAATATCTCAATATCTCAGGCTCCGGCTATCCGGACTGGCATGTATCCTCTAAGCTCAATATCTAGGGCTCTGGCTATCCGGACTGGCCCATATCATCAAATCTCAAAACCTCAGGCTCCGGCTGTCCGGACTGGCCTGTACTCCGATCGATATCCTCTGGATATCCGTCGAGTCACAATACAATCACCGGTCAGTAGTGCTCCCCTGTCACAGACTCAACTCCATCATCCGCGACCTTCTCGCCCTGGGGTACCGCACCGGGTCCACCATGCATCCATAGACGGTTCCTCCTCCTCCTCGAATCGGGAGTATGATATCGCTCAAGAGCCAAGAAAACTCATGGTGGATATATCTCATATCATATCATGAGAAAACCGCAACTTTCATTTAAAATGATAATCAGTTTATAAAATCTTTGTGGTTTCTCTAAATTCAGAAATCTTATGGAAATCCGAAATCCAAACTGAAAGTCAATAATAATAAATACTGGGCTCCGGCAATCCGAACTGGCCCTTATAATATTGCATGACTAATGAATGTAAAAATATGCATGAAATATCAAGCAATGAATGCAATAACGAATTAACATATGAAACAATAACATATAGGACTATCAGCTAGCAAGCTATGTCAATGAAATAATATTCTCTAAAGTGTGCGTGACATGGCAATTACCGGTGATGATGTGTGTGAGCCTGCAAGCAAGTGTATGTGGAGCATACACATCATCGGTAATGGTGCTGGAGTCCTGACAGTGTGGTTTCATAATCACTAAAGTACAATGTAAAAATGCGATGCGATGATAACAACATAATAAATGGCAAATGAATAGTAAATGCAACAATAATATACGGAACATGAATAATAACGTAACAATAAATAATCTACATTTCTATATATGTGTCATACCGTTTTGCCATTTGAAATAATATGAATCGTGGTGTTTTGAAAATAATGGCTACTGTGTTTTTAAGAAAAGGTGTGTCCTTTGAAATATCCGTAAAATCCCTTGGTCTGTCTTTAAAATACTCATGATTCGTTAGTTTTGAAATAGGTATGACCCGAGTCTAGTCTAACATCTACAAGTAACTACTGGACTAAACTAACAGGCTAATCGAAAAGAGGGTAAGGAAACTACCTAAATCTGAGTCGATATATATAAATATAATAGTCGGTGATCCCGTCTCAATAGTATCACATACGATATAATATACAATATGTTATTCTTGTGTCAATCATCAATATATAGCTCATACAGTAAACCCATCGTACGGCATCCCAAATCTGGGTACAGGTCGAATATCACGTTTATCATCTTTTATCTTGTATCCTTATCATCGTATCATGATCTGGGTACTGATCTAAAGTCTAGTACATACTGATACCATCTACATATATGTATGCGTGTGTATGAAAACACATCGCCCAAGGACCCGCTATCACATCATGTCGTATCTTATAATACGAATCATATCACATCACCGATCTCATGGCACCATGCCCAATCTCATCGACTCATCTCCAAATACCATGTACTATCCACATCATCCCTGTATATGTATGTGTTTGTGTGTGTGTGTATACACACACACACACATAGTCCCATACCTATATGCGTGTATATATATATATACATATCCCCATATACGCATAAGTAATAAAATGTATGCAAGTGTGTGTGTGAGTGAGTGTAAACCTTATTCTAGGGTTCGCGACTAAGAAAATAACTAAGTTACTTCTAATACACTAAACTAATTCATGAACATCTAAAATATTATTTACTATCATCCAAGTTTCACAACACTTAAACATATATAAAACATATATATCGTATACTACACTACGAACTGCGGGGGTGTTATACGCCATCCACCCGACTTCCCCCGTAGATATATATCTACTCACCTCGATCCTCGCTTGCTGGAGTCGATGACGCTACGCTCTCCTCGTCGTCTCGAAATCCACGTGAGGGTACCTACAACCAATACACAATCGCAAATGCATATTAAAATCAAGTCGGAAACCAAAACGGCACATGTTTCGCTCATAGGTTAAAACCTATAGCCTCGCATGCAATACACGACCAAAACCCTAGTCGTTGACGTTCAAATGCCACAAGACGGAATACAATATATAATACCAAATCCCAATTCAATAAAAGCCGCAAAACGAAATCAGAAACATTGAAAACTTGCTCCATATTTTTCCCTAGGTGAAATTAGTCAATTTTGCATATGTAAAGGGTCTAAATTATAGCAAATGGAGATATGGACCAAACACGACACCAGACCCCCCTGCTCTAGCCGCAAATTGAGGCCAGAAAGGATAAATCTGCTACCTGGGTAAGGTCATAGGGGCTAGGGTTTCATTGGTGGGTCATAGGTTACCTGCATGACTCACTGTGATTGCTAAATAATTTTCAGGTCACCCGGGTTATAGCAGATCACCAAACTTCATCACAAAATCCACAATTTCCCGATATCGGGGTTTCTAGGTTCGTGTTTCGGGGTTTAAGTCTCTGGTTTAGTCTAGTACACAATCACCACAGGGGTTGTATAGCCTCTACTAACCTCAATTACGCCTTACAACTCAAGAATTCCCCAAACCCTAACTTGTAATTTCCAAACCTCACTAAACATCGCCTAATCACTTCTAAACTTACATAGGTGCTAAAGTAAACGAAAAACTAAACAAATGGTGAAGGGAATACCTCATTTGGCAACTCAAGAAATTTCTTGAGTTGCCCCAAGTATTCATAATCGGATTTTTCTTGGTCCAAAGTGTTTGTGAGAAGCTTGAGCATGTTTTTAATGAAGTGGGGATGAGATTTTGAGGTGAGATTGAGGGTGTTTGTGAGGGTTTTGTGGAGGAGGGAGATGAGGGCAACCATGGATGAAGAGGAGAGGAAGAATGAAGAAGGAAAATAATGAAGGGGATAAGAGCCATGGTCAAGTTTGACCCCCTACCCTCTCTCTCTCTCATGCCCATCCCTCATTACAATATTCATTTTATTTTTCTTTTCTTTTGTTTTCTTTTCTCTTCTCTCTTCTTTTCTCTCATCTAAAATCAACCCAAAACAAGAAAACCATATAGGAAAATGTAATACAAGTGTAAAAATGATACGGTGCATGTCATGTGCACAAAACTGTATTAATGCATGATTAGCAATATTTAATCGCGATTAGCATTAAAAGTAATATAATTAATTATATAAAAATCTATAAATGCTCAAATCTTATAAAACACCCTCTTTTCAGTAATTTCTATAATTTTCCAAATATTTCCCGATTTATCGGTATTTAATTATACCGCACTATTAAAATATTCATAATATTTATTATTTAATTATAAAAATTCCCAAAAATAATATTTTATTTTTCTGAAATGTTACAGTCTTCTCCCTTAAAGAAATTCGGTTCTCGAATTTAAATTTAAACTCCCCCAATTTCTAAAACATTTCAGTAAAAAAATCAAGTCGTCGGGGTTCCGAAATCATAAGTACATAAAACGCATCGTAGCGCAATGCATGTGCATGAAAAACGAGTATATAATCCAATATCAAAACTCCGTCAAGCATCCCACAATCATCGGAGTTATGGCGAAGACACCAATGTGAAAACCCAAATCGAAAACCAACATGATATACATCAAAACTATAACACGTACATAATACACATCGGTGTAAAACTCGTCCGAACATCTGAAAGAAATGCATGCCAAAATCTTTTCAAATCGCTTTGCGATGCGTGAAAAGGATGGATTCACTTACTAACCAACAAGGAAGAGAACGCATCTCGGACGTCTATTGTAAGAAAATAACTATATATATATATATATATATATATACCCTTTGTTTAATATACACGCCCCGCCGTTTTGAAAACAATGTTAGAAGGGTTTCGTTTATAAAAAATTTCGTCTCATCTCGGACACGTAGGTAAATACTGAGACTATAGCTCTTTCTATGGAAATCCCTTCGATAACTATCAAAGCATGCAACATTATGTTCAGGTATTGTCCTCGGACTAGTCCTGCTTAGCTACTATACCAAATAGTAAATATCATAAAAACATACTGCTCAAAATCAATCCCAAAATGTATATAAGAATGCCACGTGCGTCTAGTGTGCACGGAAATCGAATCCATGAATGTGCCATACATGTGCACAGAAACAAAAATCTAAGTGCAACGGGTGTGCACGAAAACACCTGTCAAGGGCAACGAGTGTGCCTGACAGCAACATTAGGTGCATCATATATGCACGATGAATCTCGATTTTGTGCATCTGGTGTGCATCAAAATCGCATAAAGCCCCCAAATATGCGCAAGAATTCAAATCCAGTGCACAAGGTGCACGAAAACAAATATCGAATATCACAATCGAAATCGACGGTATACAACACATTTCAATCCAAATCCAAATCAGGTATACCATGGTATATAATCTCACAACCATGTGCATCAGCGTGCACAAAAATTAAATCAAAACACTAAAAGTGCATGAAACTATGCCGAAAGCATAAGTCAAATCACATGCATACCATAGGTATGAAATCAAAATCAACATCTTGAATGATATCAAATCGAAGTCAAGTGCAACTGTGGTGTACAAAATCTCAATCATGCGAATAAATCGCCCGAAATACCGAAATCAAAGATGGCGGAAACAGTCCCGTTCGAGCACATCCTCTAAAGATCTCTGGCCAACTGTCACGGTCACTCATAACATATCTCGTCGACGATGCCGAACTCTGGCCTACTGGGTGTGCGCAATTGAAATCGCTATTAAAATCGAATTCGGAAAACCGATACGGCACACGGTGCGCTCATAGGTTTGAACCTATAACCTACGCGTGCAAAAACAATCAAACAACCCTTGTTGTTGATGTACAAACATCCAACAACCAAATACAAATCCAAATAGCAAAACTTAGCATTCAAAATAGGGAAAACATAACCAAAAACAACACTAAAGTGCTCCCAGAATTTGATTAAGGTGAAATTGGGATGAACAAACAAGTATAGGGTGTAGTATATGGGGTATTTGAACTACTGGAACAACCTGGAACCCAACCCTAACAATTTGGCAAGCCACATGGCCTTAAAATCCGGCCTCCTCGGCCCTTGTGTCTCCGTTGGGGCTTGTTTGGTCAGGGTGGTCTTCTATTGGTCAAATTTGGTCCCTAGAGTTGTTTGCTAAACTCAGATATTCCCCGTGTTGCTCCAGATTCACTGTATGCTCACAAAAAGCAACCAAAACCGACACGAAACTAATCTAAGTTTATGGTCTCTGTTCTAGGTCCAGAATTTGATCTCTAGGGTCTTATACACCCTTACTACAGCTCACAAGTCCACAAGTCACCAAACCCTCTCTTGAATTTTCCAATTTCACAACCCACACCATAAACACATTCTAAACTAACTAGAATGCAAGGAAAAACAAAACTACACTACATGAAAAGAGATATACCTCATGGTTACACCCAAGCAAAACCCTAGAAGTCCTAATATTGTCAAAATCCCTCTTTGCTTGGTTCATTGCGATGAGGGTGAGAAGGTGATCATCTTTTGTGAAGGGGGTATGGGGTTTTGATGAAAGATTGGAGATGGGTCATAAGGGTAGAAGGTGGAAGGAGATGAGGAAGAAGAAGGAGAAGAAAATGGTGGAGAATAACAATGAGGCAGCCCCCCCTCTCTCTCAATTATTCTCACACTCTCTCTCTCTAAGCATGCTTACTCTCATTATGATGTCCCCCCTCTCTCCTCATGTCATCATGACACCTTTTTCCTTTATTTTCTCTTCTCACCATAATAAAACCATAACATAACACAGCACAAATGAAATAACGTGTAACATGTTATGGTGCACTAACCATGAAAACAGTAGAAACACGGATTTGGCCTAATCGCGATTAGTAGTGCACTAATCGGGTTTTTATCAAAACTGCCTATAATAAATTTTAAAAATGCCAAATCCTTTAAAAATATTTTTAAATGAATAATTTATTTTAATTTCCAATTATTTCACAACTATCGGTATATATTTATACCCTTTTTCGAAAACCCCAATTTCGCAAATCGGGCAGTTTTCGGGAAAAATATTATTTTAATATTATATTCCAAAAATAATATTTTATATTTTATGAAATGTTACAATCTTCCCCACTTAAATAAATTTGGTCTCCGAATTTAAATTTAAACCCCCAAAATCTAAAATATTTCAATAATCAACTCAAATCAACGGGGCTCCGAAATCATGGAAGATGTAGAAATACTACAGCGCATCGCGTGCGCCCGAAAACGAATACAAGACTCAAATCGAACTCCATCAAGCGTCACGCAAATCATTTGATTTGCACGTAAATCCTTGGAGTTACAATAGAGATACAAAATCTTGAAATCCACTACTGAAATCCAATATACACTAGTCAAATACTATAATACATGTATAGTACGTATCTTTGGAAAACTTTCAAGAACTGAATAGAATACATGCAAAATCTTTTCTGAATCACCGCATGAATGCGTAACTCTCGGCATAAATAACGGACGCTCTTTTGTAAAATAATAATATATGTCCATATATGTTTTGCTAAATATACGTTCCGTCGTTTCAAAATATCCCAAAAGGTTTTCTTTTAAAAACGTTCGTGTCGCTCACGGACACGTAGGAAATAGCGAGACTATAGCTCCTTTTTGAAAACCTCTTAGTAAGCTTTTAATGCATGCAAAATACCCAGGTACCGTCCTCAGATCAGTCCTGTTCGGCTATTACATAATATAGTGCTCACCATGAAAACAAAGTGCTCAAAAGCAAAATCAGCATAAAAAGGCGTATCCAACAATCACGTATGTCTAGTGTGCACGGAAATCAAATCCGAATACAAGTGCCACAATATGCACAAAAGCAAAACTAAGTGTAACGCGCACAAAACCTAAATCTGGTAACACAAATGCTCAAAGACATAAATTGGGTGCAACCAAGGTACGGAGTGTAAATCCAGTGCAAAAAACGCATGAAATATAAATCTGGTGCGACAAATGCACGAAATGAAAACCTAGTGCAACAAATGCACGAAATATAAATTCGGTGCATCCAGTGCACGAAATACAAATCTGGTGCATCCAGTGCACGAAATACAAATCCAGCGCATCCTGTGCACGAAATACAAACAAAGTGCATCCTGTACACGAAATACAAACACAGTGCATCCTGTGCACGAAATACAAATCCAGTGCATCCTGTGCACGAAATACAAATCTAGTGCATCCTGTGCACGAAATATAAATACAGTGCATCTATTGCACGAAATACAAACACAGTGCATCCTGTGCATGAAATGAAAATACAGTGCATCCTGCGCACGAAATGCAAATATGGTGCATCTAGTGCACGAAATACAAATACAGTGCATCATGTGCACGAAATACAAATACAGTGCATCCTGCGCACGAAATACAAATATGGTGCATCAAGTGCACAAAATACCAATCCGATGCATCAAATGCACAAAATACCAATCAATAACTCAAATGCGTAAATAGCAACACCGAGTGTACCAAGGTGTATAAAATCATAACGTGTGCAACTGCGTGCAAAAACACATATCAATGCACTGCAAGCACATATAAGTTATACCGAGTGCAAAAATCAAATCGAGTGCGTATCATACGCACAAAATCAAATCAAATGTATGAAATCCATGAAATCATAAACATGTGCAGCCAAGGCACAAAAATCAATATCAAGTGCCTAATAGACATGCACAAATCGAAAACCAACACAACGGTGTATAAAAACATATACCAAGTGCAATAACTATGCACAAAATGTAAATACCCAGTAGGTGCAGCCATGGTGCACGAAAACAATATCATGGAACTCAATCATCAAAACTAAAATCCAAGTGATATAAGAGTGATACTCGGATCATAAACGCAAATCGCAAAAAATGACATCGAGGTACACCTCCTACAATGTCGAAAAAAATGTCGGTGCGCCCAAAACTGGCAGAGCAAGAACATCTGCCTGCCTCCTGCTCACGGTCGGCATCCTCTATCTCTGGGTCCTCATTTTTCTGTGTATTCACCAATCTCGCAATCCATCGGTTCGTCGGCCCGGTCAGGTGTGCTAACGGAAATGATTCCGCTCTGGCATTCTCTAGTCATCTCTCGGCCAATCAGCATGACCACTCATAAAGAAGCACGTCACTGGCGTCGGCCTCTGGCTCTCTGAATACACGTGACATAACCGATCCTGGGTGCAAATCTCATTGCTGCAGTGTCCTGGAAGGAATCCTACTCAAGGTCTCTTCCGATCTTGCCTATGCCGAACTATACGGAGGCTGGTACTCTTGCATAATCCTTTCTCGTTTTTCTAGACATCTGCGTTTTCCGCACACATTTCCTCGGGAACTGGCCGTATCCCAACACCTCTGTAAGCATATCAGATCTTTGATCTCGACGGGAAGTAATAATAGCTCGCCAGCATCTCGCGCGAACCTCTGGTTCCACTCATCCGTATCATCGTCTACTTTGACTCCACATCATGCTATCTGCGCACTGCAACTGTTCTCGGCCACGGTCAATCCGAAGTCTCTCACACGGACTCAAAATCACGAACTCGGTATCTTCATCAGTCTATAGAAGGTATCTGGTCGAACACATCCTCAGGAACTCATCCTAACCATTGGAAGAATACTCAATACTCGTCTGTTCTCGATCAACTCACAACGCATCTGAGTGAGGTCCTCTATACGAAACTAGTCAGCTTGCTGATCTCTTATCATATGATATCCGGACGACGCTAAACTTTTCGATCGAGTCATCAAGGTCCCAAAATTTCCCGAAAGCTCAACACCCGAGCATAGTTTAATAATATCTGGTACATACTACAGTACCTCTGGACCAGCCGTAGAAGGGTAAACCCAAGCCTCACTGATGGCACCGCTAAACTGCCGCAAACCCTAAGGTTCAAAAGCGGTTCCATGGTCATCATGTCGAGTTAGGGTTTCATTCTTCTAGAGGGCCCACAGAATTACTTGCATGTTCCTCCGAATACTTAAACTTGGAAAAAATGGGTTTCTGACATTCGTTCGAACTTTTTAACTTCGCCTAGGTGACATGCTAATACCATTCGTCCGCACGCTAAACAATGCCTTAATCCTCCAGGAAAGGCGATACATCAACGGTCATCTGTTGATTGGTCTGCTCTATATCTGAGTAAGACTCTCCACACTGAAAATCTTCAACTCAACTGGGCCTGCGCCGGCGCATCAATCTGATGAATCACCTTCGTCTCTCAAATCGGGGAAGACTAGCTATCATTTGTCGCATCTCTGCCTGGAAGCTCCAGCGATCTCAGCCCGTAAGCCCTGGAAGCGACATCATATCAATCTCAGCAACAGCTGGGTCATCTGTCTGCGCGGTAGACGACATCGCCATCTTTGAGGTATGATGTACATCAACAGTCCTCTCACAACTGGCAACCTCTATCAATGGCCCGATCATCCGGTGCAACGCCAAACACTCGCCTCAGGTAAGAGGTCACGACACAAACGCTAACTCGAGACGTTCCCGTGTCACCAGAAAACACGATGGTCAGTTCTCGTCCATGACGAGCTCGCCCAAACCGCATCACTAGCAGCAGCTCAATCTGCGCTCAAACATAGTGACAGGAACCTCAATCGAGTATCGACGAAGACAGATCAAAGGCATGGAAGGAAACGACAGATCCAGAATGGATACATGATCATAAGAAGGAACAGCATCAATGAGAGTATGATCATGGAAACAAATAGAATCGAGGATCTCAAATGGATGTATAATCATGGGTATGAAGAGAATCATAGATCTCAAAATATGTACATCGTAAGGTTTCTTAAGTGGAGTATCGTATCGTAAATATGCCGCAGAACATACGTACGGTATGTCACTCTACTCAAGCTACCTACTCTATCAATCAGGGTCAGCCTATGAAACGAAAGTTCGGGTCTAATACCTCCACGTTCAAGTCTAAGTTCCATAAGGTCAAGCCTAGGTTCTGAAATACATACCCGTCCTAGACTCCGCATAGTCAAACATAGACTTGAACCAAGGTTAAACCTAGCGCTCTGATACCAACTTTGTCACGACCCAAAATATTAGCTCGTGACCAGCACTTGAATCACGCAATGTCTAAAGGCGTAACAGAATTCAAGTAAGCTGAAACCCAGAAATCTAAACCTTTTTAAGAAAATAAAGGAGGTGAAGTTTTGAAATAAAGGTATAATGAAATCAAGTTTTCTTAAATGCATAGAAAAGGAACATGAATATTGCAAGTGAAATTTGCTAGTTTGAAAACATGTTTCGTCTTTTAAAATTTTGGGCAGCACCTCCTTTGTATATTTTGATCCAAAACCACAATACAAGATAATAATAAAGGCATCCCCAAGCGGGAGCTAGCTCTTCGCCAACCGGCGGATCACAACTACACAAAGCATAAATATAAGTATGCGACGCCCAACGGCGAAGATCATCTCAAAAGATAAAGTATAGCAAGACATCAACCCCAAAAGCGAACAAAAAATCCATCGCTCAAGTCTCGCAACTACAAGTCTCACTAAGTCTCATTACTTATACAAAAACTAGTTTGATTTGATGGAGTTGACTAGATACAATATGAAATAGTAAATACAAGAGTGGATACGATACAAATGTCCTACCTACCTAAAAAACCACATAAAAGTAGCTATGTGCCAGCGATGCCTCTACTGATCCGTGCGGTCAACCTGCAAGAACTGTAGCACAACGGGGGTGAGTTGCCAACTCGTGAATAGAAAAACATCTACAAGTAGAAATCGAATAAACAACGACTCCTAGGTAAACTATATCATAAAGATAATACTATGATATCTAGGGAGACCGAGTCATCATATGTGCCAACAATGTAATAAATATCTATATGTATGCGGATATAATCCAACAATATAATCAATGTATGTACGCATGTGGATCTCGTCCACGTGTCAACCAATGACACAACAACATCATGCAGGTAAATATCATAAAAGCATATGCATGAAGGTATGAGGATATAAATCAACGTGTGTCCCTCGCGACACATCAAAATCATGGAACCTGAGTGTCCAGCATCGACACTCAAAACATCATGAAACCCGAGTCCAGCATCGACACGTAAATCCTCATATATCTCAAGTGCCACATCCTCAGATCGGCCCTCAGGCGCTGCATAATTTGGTCGGCCCTCATATCCATCTCACTGCTCCGGTCGGTATCCTCCGGATAACCGCCGAGTCCAATACTATCACCGGTAGGTAGTGCTCCCCTGCCAGGCTCACCGTCTAACAATACGAGTCTTCTTGCCCCGGGATACCTCACCGGGTCCTCCATGTACCCGCAGACGGTGCCTACCGCTCCTCGAATCGGGTTTCACATGCCACTCTCAGAACCGAGAAAACACACGGTAGACGCCCTGAAATATCATATCAATAGAAGCCGGGGTTTTAAAACAATACATTCTTTCTTTTAAAATGACCGCGGTTCTCAAATCCAGAAATCTCATGAAAACAACATATCTCAATACGTATAATCATAAAGTATGATGTATGCGACATATAACAGAAATGTATTCATATCCATATATCATGCAACATGGAACAGTAATATGCACATGTCGAGGGAAAACCGCTCTTTTAAATGAATCCAGTTTTAAAAATAAATCATGCGGTTCCCAAATCTCCAAAATCAAATACAACATCATATAATGGTGCATATGTGTGTGTATACAAGTATGGTGTACAATATGTATGTGCGCAAGTATGGATGTACAAGTAGTATATATTCAAGTATGAGTGTACAATATGTATGTGCACAAGTATGGATGTACAAGTGGTATGTATGCATATATGAGTGTACAATATGTATGTGCGCAAGTATGGATGTACAAGTAGTATATACGCAAGTATGAGTGTACAATATGTATGTGCGCAAGTATGGATGTACAAGTGGTATATACCCAAGTATGAGTGTACAATATGTAGCTATAGCAAGTATATCATGCAAGGAGTCATATCCTGATGCAGCAGTTCTACTGTGTAGTGACATAGCAATTATTGATGATGAAGTGTGTGAGTCGGCCAATCTGTGTAAGTGTAACATACGCATCATCGATAATGGTGTAGGTGTACTAGCATAAGTATATGTAATGCAATGAGAATAACATGAATGCAGCATAAGGTAAATCATATGCAAATGCTGACGGGTATATGTATCTAACATGACCGAGTCAGTGAATCTATCAATTGGCATCTAGCCACACAACATCATGTACGGTATAATCCATCGTACGGCATCCTCTAGTCAAGGGTATGGATCAAACCTTAAGTCAAACTCATCACGTATGGAAAATCATCGTACGGCGGCATTAAGCTATCAGGGATCCTATCAACCTATGCGACAATGAGGGGTACGGACCTAACGTCTCGTACGACATACCACACATGATTCATGACATTATATATATATCTATATACCTATGTCCCAGGTCACATCTATAACAATCTCGTATTTGGGGACCGGCAAGGTATCAATCACCTCAATCGACTCGCATCCGTATGTCAACATATCATCATATCACATGTCAAATCGTATTCTCTTTTCATCATAATTATATCTCACATAATGTCAATTTTTACATATACATTCTACCTTTACTATAAGCATAAGTATCTTATCTAACATACACACCCGAACCATACAAACATTTTTTTTTGAAAGATGCGAATCGTAGTTTTGAAAGTACGGGCTACAATGTTTTTAAGGAAAAGATATCATTTGAAAATCCGTAACGTCCCTCAAGGTATCAGTTTAAAAGATGCATACGATTCTTCGGTTTGGAAATTGGTATGGTTCAGATGACACAATTACGTTGGCTATCTAGTCCTATAGTACCCTAAACGGCAATATCGTCAAACGTCATCCTCAAATTCCGTCATTTCATATTAGTCGTATCAAAACACTTCTAACTACATTTAGTTTATAATATGGTTTCACTAACAATCTTTTAACTCTAACCCTAGATTCCTAATCTAGGTTTTCTTAACCATATGCTACAAATCGGATTCCACCAAAACTTTGCGGGGGTGCTATGTGCCATCCACCCGACTTTCCCCGTAGATATAGATCTACTCACCTTGTTCCTTACTTGCAGAAGTCGATGACGCCATGCTCCGTCACCTCGGAAACTACATAAAGGTACCTACAATGATACACAATCGGAATCGCTATTAAAATCGAATTCGGAAAACCGATACGGCACACGGTGCGCTCATAGGTTTGAACCTATAGCCTAGGCGTGCAAAAACAATCAAACAACCCTTGTTGTTGATGAAAAAACATCCAACAACCAAATACTAATCCAAATAGCAAAACTTAGCATTCAAAATAGGGAAAACATAACCAAAAACCACACCAAAGTTCTCCCAGATTTTGACTCAGGTGAAATTGGGATGAACAAACAAGTATAAGGTGTAGTATATGGGGTATTTGAGCTACTGGAACAACCTGGAACCCAACCCTAACAATTTGGCCGGCCACATGGCCTTAAAATCCGTCCTCCTCGGCCCTTGTGTCTCCGTTGGGGCTCGTCTGGTCAGGGTGGTCTTCTATTGGTCAAATTTGGTCCCTAGAGTTTTTTGCTAAACTCAGATATTCCCCGGGTTGCTCCAGATTCACTGTAGGCTCACAAAAAGCAACCAAAACCGACACGAAACTAATCTAAGTTTATGGTCTCTGTTCTAGGTCTAGAATTTAATCTCTAGGGTCTTATACACCCTTACTAGAGCTCACAAGTCCACACGTCACCAAACCCTCTCTTGAATATTCCAATTTCACAACCCACACCATAAACACATTCCAAACTAATTAGAATGCTTGGAAAAACAAAACTACACTAAATGAAAAGAGATATACCTCATGGTTACACCTAAGCAAAACCCTAGAAGTCCTAATGTTTTCAAAATCCCACTTTGCTTGGTTCATTGCGATGAGGGTGAGGAGGTGATCATTTTTTATGAAGGGGGTATGGGGTTTTGATGAAAGATTGGAGATGGGTCATGAGGGTAGAAGGTGGAGGGAGATGA
The DNA here is from genome assembly GCA_030015575.1 of Agapanthus africanus. Taxonomy (NCBI): domain Eukaryota; kingdom Viridiplantae; phylum Streptophyta; class Magnoliopsida; order Asparagales; family Amaryllidaceae; genus Agapanthus; species Agapanthus africanus. The sequence continues at coordinate 231,351,758 of JASDDO010000022.1, read as the reverse complement.
GGAAAAAGAAGGAGAAGAAAATGGTGGAGAATAACAATGAGGCAGCCCCCCTCTCTCAATTATTCTCACTCTCTCTCTCTCCAAGCATGCTTACTCTCATCATGATGTCCCCCCTCTCTCTCCTCAAGTCATCATGACACCTTTTTCCTTTATTTTCTATTCTCACCATAATAAAACTATAACACAACACAACACAAATGAAATAACATGTAATATGTCATGGTGCACTAACCATGAAAACAGTAGAAACACGGATTTGGCCTAATCGCGGTTAGCAGTGCACTAATCGGGTTTTTATCACAACTGCATATAAGAAATTTTAAAAATGCCAAATCCTTTAAATATATTTTTAAATGAATAATTCATTTTAATTTCCAATTATTTCACAACTATCGGTATATATTTATACCCTTTTTCGAAAACCCCAATTTCACAAATCGGTCAGTTTTCGGGAAAAATATTATTTTAATATTAAATTTCAAAAATAATATTTTATATTTTGTGAAATGTTACAGGCTGTCCGGACTGGCCTGTACTCCGATCGGTATCCTCCGGATATTCGTCGAGTCACAATACAATCACCGGTCAGTAGTGTTCTCCTGTCACAGGCTCAACGCCATCATTTGCGACCTTCTCGTCCCGGGGTACTGTACCGGGTCCACCATGCACCCACAAACGGTTCCTCCTCCTCTTCGAATCGGGTGTATGATATCGCTCAAGAGCCGAGAACACTCATGGTTGATATATCTCATATCATATTATGAGAAAACCGTAACTTTCATTTAAAATGATAATCGGTTTATAAAATCTTTGCGGTTTCTCTAAATCCAGAAATCTCATGGAAATCTGAAATCCAAACTGAAAGTCAATAATAATAAATACCGGGCTCCGGCAGTCCGGACTGGCCCTTATAATATTGCATGACTAATGAATGTAAAAATATGCATGAAATATCAAGCAATGAATGCAATAATGAATTAACATATGAAACAATAACATATAGGACTATCAGCTAGCAAGCTATGTCAATGAAATAATATTCTCTAAAGTGTACGTGACATGGAAATTACCGATGATGATGTGTGTGAGCCGGCAAGCAAGTGTATGTGGAGCATACGCATCATCGGTAATGGTGCTGGTGTCCTGACAGTATGGTTTCATAATCACCAAAGTACACTATAAACATGCGATGCGATAATAACATAATAAATGACAAATGAATAGTAAATGCAATGATAATATGCGGAACATGAATAATAATGTAACAATAAAGAATCTACATTTCTATATATGTGTCATACCGTTTTGCCATTTGAAATAATACGAATCGTGGTGTTTTGAAAATAAGGGCTACGGTGTTTTTAAGAAAAGGTACGTCCTTTGAAATATCCATAAAATCCCTTGGCCTATCTTTAAAATACTCATGATTCGTTAGTTTTGAAATAGGTATGACCCGGCTCTAGTCTAACATCTACAAGTAACTACTGGACTAAACTAACAGGCTAATCGAAAAGCTTGTAAGGAAACCACCTAAATCTGAGTCAATATATATAAATATAATAGTCGGTGATCCTGCCTCAATAGTACACATACGATACAATATACAATATGACATTCTCGAGTCAAGAATACGGATCTTTCTTCAATATATAGCTCGTACGGTAAACCCATCATAGGTCATCCCAAATCTGGGTATGGGTCGAATATCACATTTATCATCTTTTATCTGGTATCCTTATCATCATATCATGATCTGGGTACTGATCTAAAGTCTAGTACATACTGATACCATCTACATATATGTATGCGTGTGTATGAAAACACATCGCCCAAGGACCCGCTATCACATCATGTCGTATCTCATAATACGAACCATATCATATCACCGATCTCATGGCACCAAGCCCAATCTCATCGACTCATCTCCAAATACCATGTACTATCATCATCATCCATATATATATATATATTTATATATACATACATAGTCCCATACCTATGTGTGTGTGTATATATACATATCCCCATATACGCATAAGTAATAAAATGTATGCAAGTGTGTGTGTGTGTGTGTGAGTGCAAACCTTATTCTAGGGTTCACGACTAAGAAAATAACTAAGTTACTTCTAATACACTAAACTAATTCATGAACATCTAAAATATTACTTAGTATCATCCAAGTTTCACAACACTTAAACATATATATATATATATATATAACATATATATCGTATACTACACTATGAACTGCGGGGGTGCTATACGCCATCCACCCGACTTCCACCGTAGATATATATCCACTCACCTCGATCCTCGCTTGCTGGAGTCGATGACGCTACGCTCTCCTCGTTGTCTTGAAATCCACGTGAGGGTACCTACAACCAATACACAATCGCAAATGCGTATTAAAATCAAGTCGGAAACCAAAACGGCACACGTTTCGCTCATAGGTTAAAACCTATAGCCTCGCATGAAAAACACGACCAAAACCCTAGTCTTTGATGTTCAAACGCCACACGACGGAATACAATATTTAATACAAAATACCAATTCAATAAAAGCCGCAAAAAGAAATCAGAAACATTGAAAACTTGCTCTAGATTTTGCCCTAGGTGAAATTAGTCAATTTTGCATATGTAAATGGTCTAAATTATAGCAAATGTAGACATGGACCAAACACGACACCAGACCCCTCTGCTCTGGCCGCAAATTGTGGCCAGAAAGGATAAATCTGCGGCCTGGGTAAGGTCATAGGAGCTAGGGTTTCATTGGTGGGTCATAGGTTGTCTGCATGACTCACTGTGATCGCTAAATAATTTTCAGGTCACCCGGGTTATAGCAGATCACCAAACTTCATCACAAAATGCATAATTTCCCGATATCGGGGTTTCTAGGTTCATGTTTCGGGGTTTAAGTCTCTGGTTTAGTCTAGTACACAATCACCACAGGGGTTGTATAGCCTCTACTAACCTCAATTACCCCTCACAACTCAAGAATTCCCTAAACCCTAACTTGTAATTTCCGAACCTCACTAAACATCGCCTAATCACTTCTAAACTAACATAGGTGCCAAAGTAAACGAAAAACTACACAAATGGTGAAGGGAATACCTCATTTGGCAACTCAAGAAATTTCTTGAGTTGCCCCAAGTCTTCAAAATCGGATTTTTCTTGGTCCAAAGTGTTTGTGAGAAGCTTGAGCATGATTTTAATGAAGTGGGGATGAGGTTTTGAGGTGAGATTGAGGGTGTTTGTGAGGGTTTTGTCGAGGAGAGAGATGAGGGCAACCATGGATGAAGAGGAGAGGAAGAATGAAGTGGGAAAATAATGAAGGGGATAAGAGCCATGGTCAAGTTTGACTCCCCACCCACCCCTCTCTCTCATGCCCATCCCTCATTACAATATTCATTTTCTTTTTCTTTTTTTTTTTGTTTTGTTTTCTTTTCTCTCTTCTTTTCTCCCATCTAAAACGAACCCAAAACAAGAAAACCATGTAGGAAAATGTAATACAAGTGTAAAAATGATATGGTGCATGTCATGTGCACAAAACCGGATTAATGTAAGATTAGCGATATTTAATCACGATTAGCATTAAAAGTAAAATAATTAATTATATAAAAATCTATAAATGCTCAAATCTTAAAAAACACCCTTTTTCAGTAATTTCTATAATTTTCGAAATATTTCCCGATTTATCGGTATTTAATTATATCGCACTATTAAAATATTCGTAATATTTATTATTTAATTATAAAAATTCCAAAAAATAATATTTTATTTTTCTGAAATGTTACAGTTTTCCCCTTAAAGAAATTGAGTCTCCGAATTTAAATTTAAACAACCCCAATTTCTAAAACATTTTAGTAAAAAAATCAAGTCGTCGGGGTTCCGAAATCATAAGTACATAAAACACATCGTAGCGCAATGCATGTGCATGAAAAACGAGTATATAATCCAAAATCAAAACTCCGTCAAGTATCCCGCAATCATCGAAGTTATGGCGAAGACACCAATGTCAAAGCCCAAAACGAAAACAAACATGATATATATCAAAACTATAACACGTACGTAGTACGTGTCGGTGTAAAACTCGTCAGAACATCTGAAAGAAATGCATGCCAAGCTCTTTTCAAATCGCTGTGCGATGCGCATATCACTGCACAGTGGCGGACGTCTATTGTAAGAAAATAACTATATATATATACCCTTTTTTTAATATACACGCCCCGCCGTTTTGAAAATAATGTTAGAAGGGTTTCCTTTATAAAATGTTTCATGTCATCTCGGACACGTAGGTAAATACTAAGATTATAGCTCTTTCTTTGGAAATCCCTTCGATAACTATCAATGCATGCAATAATATATTCAGGTATTGTCCTCGGACTAGTCCTGCTCAGCTACTATACCAAATAGTAAATATCATTAAAACATACTGCTCAAAATCAATCCCAAAATGTATATAAGAATGTCACGTGCATCTGGTGTACACGGAAATCGAATCCATGAATATGCCATACATGTGCACAGAAATAAAAATCTAAGTGCAATGGGTGTGCACGAAAACACCTGTCAAGGGCAACGTGTGTGCCTGACAGCAACATCAGGTGCATCTGATATGCACAAAGAATCTCGATTTTGTGCATCTGGTGTGCATCAAAATCGCATCAAGCGCCCAAATATGCGCAAGAATCGAAATCCAGGGCACAAGGTGCACCAAAACAAATATCGAATATCACAATCGAAATCGACGGTATACAACATATTTCAATCCAAATCCAAATAAGGTATACCGTGGTATATAAACTCATAACCATGTGCATCAGCCTGCACAAAAATCAAATCAAAACACTAAAATTGAATGAAACTATGCCGAAAGCATAAGTCAAATCACATGCATACCATAGGTATGAAATCAAAATAAATATCTCGAATGATATCAAATCGAAGTCAAGTGCAACTGTGGTGCACAAAATCTCAATCATGCGAATAAATCGCCCAAAAGACCAAAATCAAAGATGGCGGAATCAGTCCCGCTCAAGCACGTCCTCTAAAGATCTCTGGCCAACTGTCATGGTCACTCATAACATGTCTCGTCGACGATGTCGAACTCTGGCCTACTGGGTGTGCGCAATATGACCGATCCTGGGTCCAAGTCTTCTCGTATAGTATTCCAGAAAGGTCTTGTCGGGGTCTCTCCCGATCTCGTTTCTGCTGAAATGCCCAGAAGATATCATCCTTTTGCTAAATCTGTTTCTTATTCCGGAACGGCTGAATACTCATCGCGACTCCTTCTAGAAGGTATATCCATGTACAACGCCTCTGCATGCGTATCACATCTCTGATGTCAGTAGAGTGGAAAGTTATCTCATCAAGATCTCGTACGAACCTCTTACTCTACCTTTCTCTAATGTCGACTGATTCGAACTCGTCTCTTCGTGGCTGCATGGACTGCGCTCCAACGGCTATACTCGTATCTGGAGTCTCCCAAGCAATGTATCCCATTGCATGATATTTGAAAGACGTAGAACTTTTCGATCAATTTGTCAAGGTTCCATAATCCCCCAAGAACTCAACATCTTGGGTACAGTTTAATAGTATTCCAGTACATGCCACAGTACCCATGGACCAACCGTAGAAGGGAAAACCCAAGCCTCACTAATGGTACCGCGGAACTGCTGCCAACCCTAAGGTTCAAAAGCGTTCCCATGGGCATTATGTCGAGTTAGGGTTTCATTCTTCTAGAGGGTCCACGAAATTACTTGCATGTTTCTACGAATACTTTAAACTTGGAAAAATGGGTTTCTGACATTCGATCGTCTCTATCGACTCTTAACGTATCTGCGTGAAGTCGTCTCTAGCTGGAATCAGTCAATCTGATGATCTCGCATCGGGGTAGGCAACGAATCACATTTCTTAGTCTTTCATCTTTGGTGACTAGCAATCTTCTATCATATCACGAAGTATAACTCGTGTGGCATGTTGGATATATATGCCCTAGAGGCCTTCATTGTATAGGATGCTAGGGATATGTATGTACATGACAATCTTGCTTGATATGATAGTACGCTATTTGGTTTGTCTTTATCTTAACGTGTGATATATTTTACTTTGTATTTATATACACATGTTGATAAAGCCCACAGGGTGTTTGCCTGACTACCGGCGTTGTGATGGCAGTCATACTTGTGGGAGCTGGATAGTCAATAGGCACATCCTTAAATGTCCCTGGTCGCAGGAGTATCGAGACTGGGCTTCGATGCTCCAGAGTAGACTGGTGTATACATATCTAGACCCTGACGAGGGCGATGGATTGGTCCCGCAGCCATTGGTGATGTGCACCTAAGATTGTATACAGATGCTCACTGAGTGTGAGTACACCAGACAGGACTCGCCGAGAACCGACTGGATGGTATTATACCTAACGTCAGATAGCAGTTCTCAGGTGACATGTGTGCAGATAGTCTGTTGACTTAAGGTCGTCATTTGTCTCGTATGAGTTCCCACTGTGCTTTGATTACTACCCTACCATGGCTCAAAGGAGTCGTGCAAACAGGTTTTAGTTGGGTATAGTCCCGAGCTACATGGAGGCAGTGAGCGACTGTTAGGAATTCGTCTCTCCCGGTATAGGGAGTCGATATCGCACTGCGATCGGTTGGTCATTACCATAAGTCCCTGGCCAGGGCTGATTGAGAATTACTGGTGGACTGATCAGTAGATTATCGGATGGTCTTGAGCTACACCGGCACGACTTGTACGGTTATTAGGGGGTCTGATGTTCACCACCTCCCTAGACCATACATGCGATACTCTCAGACGAACAAACCGGACTGCGCGGATATTGTCACGGACATGCTCGGTAGGGGTTACGGACGAGTTCGCTCGTCGGCCTTCTTTTCGACACGTACCTGGGTTGCCGTTACGAACATCTAGTGCCACTGATGGACTTATGGTTAAACCCACTACCAGCATACTGTCGAGTCTTTAAAGTCCCACACAGAGGGTTTCCCTGGATCAGGCGAGACGATGTAGATGTCGTATGGTCTTACGGCAGGGTTTCGATCGCATTTGTGTACTGGCTACTCGAATGAAGATCGGACGGATAATACTGGTAGGCTTTGGTTTAAGCCGGATACTAGTATTGTAGTATTGGATTATACTGATCTCAGTGTATCCGTATTTTTCGGAATACGGATACGGGTATGAAAATACGGAAAAGGGCATTCTTGTAAATTCACAAGTTTGGCATTCTAGAAGGAGACACCTCATTATAGTTTTATTCTTTTTCATTAAAGGATTAATGAGGTGGAATTAGGAGTGTTATGAAGCATGGGTTGAAAGCATGGCTATGGATTTTTTTATTCACTTTGGAATTACTATTCAAGTAAGGTTGCATTTTATTTCATTAAATAATTCCATGGTTGAATTATTGTGAAAATACTTAGCCATTCTCATAGCTCATTTTCTTATCATTCACACAAATGCTTTCTCCCTCCAAGGTTTTCTTCTCTCCTTCTTCATGAAACTCATACACTTGCATGTGTTGCAAATCAATCAGTTTTGAGATCAACTAGTTCAATACATACTCTTTCTACATCCACTTAGTAATCTCTCCTAGCAAGTAAGATCACTAAGGTATATCATGGAGGTTGGAGCTTGATCGAAGGCCCCTCGGGTGGATCCATCTTTGACGCAAAGGTGACCGGCAACCGAACTATTCCAAAACCTAGAAGAAGCCAAAGAAAGGAGATCAAGAACAAGGAGCTTGAACAAAGGAGCAAGGAGCAACTTGAAGACCCGAAGGACTAGGAACGAGGGTATAACTCCTTTACATAGTAGTTAACTCTCTCTCTTAGTTTAGTTTTGTTAGATGAGGCTTAATAAAGATCCTAAAGTGGGAAAAAGTTCATGATGCTAAACAAAAACTAGTTTCTTTTGAAGTGAGAAAACCGTTTTTAAAGTATTCCACCTCCCCGCAACCCGTGGGGTGTGCATCATGGACTTACACCGGTATCAGAGCCATATTAAACCTTATCTAACTTGTTAGTAAAGTGTTAGAAATTCGATCGCCGGAAAAATCCCAAAAACGCGCCCGAAAAACCAACTTTCTGTCGATTTTGAAATCTGGTCCTAAAATTTTTTCATAGGGCTTAAAAATACAGGCATGTTTTTTTTAGGAAAACTGAAGAAATTTGGGCCTCTGAGTCGATCAACTCACCGCGGAACCGCGGCAGAACCCAGAGTTCTGCCGCGGATCCGCGGCCGAGTTGGCTCTGACTCGGTTCAAATTTCTCTGTTATTCTTATTTTATGTTTTTGTGATTTTTGGGATATTTTGATTCTGCCCAGATATTTTCTGTAATCTGTGGAACTGAGGGTAGATTCAAAATTGCTTAATCGATCGAAATTCTAATTGCTTTAGCTAATCGGTTCTTCTGTGATGCTTTATGTGTTTTGAAACGTCCGCTAATCGCTATACGACGATTAGTGGGGGTTGCACATATCTGTAATGATTGGTTTGTGTATATGAATGTTATTGGACTGTCGATGATGAATAGCCGGGGGATGTGAGACGAGTGTTTTCTTTTCTGTCATTCAATGTAATTTGTGAAATTGATGTAATATTATTTTTGCGGGGCACATCCGGGATGAGGTTGTAGCCACCGTTGTATTATTTCTTTTTACTGTTTTTGCTCCTAGGATAGACTCAAGGAGGGGTGCACAAACTACCGGGTATTTTGAAGTGCTTAGTGACCTACTCACGTTGTTGAGGGAGACTGCTTCACTTCTGGTACTTGGCGGGTAGTTTGCCGCAACCGTAGGGGTCTAGGGTGGGGTTTTGGCTATTCATCACGACCATGGAACCCGTCCTTCGTTATGGGCTTAAACGAAGTGCAGTATTCCTAGTATATCCAATATCTTCATCTGTGATCTGGAATGCTTATTATTGCGTGCGACGAATGGATATATCTATATATGATATTTATTAGGCGTTGCTTATGTTTTACACCCGCGCTAGTCCAGCCCCCGCTCTGTCGTTAGTTAAGTAACCTAACGGGTGATGACGGGGCCCAGTGGCGAATGCGGGTGGCATAAGCGTACGTTGTATTTTCGTTGTTTTCTGCAAAGGTAGAATTAAATGATGGGACAACATTAATTTATTAATGCAAAGAAAATAAACCTAAACTAAATCGTTGGAACAATTTCAAAACCACTCGGTTTTCTTCAAAAATCAAATTTTAAATGCGGAGCTTAAACCACTCCTTTTAAAAAGCTATCTTGGTTCCTTCGATCATATCAAGTTCACTACGTTAACGGTTTTTGCCAAAAACCAGCCGTAACCCTCCGTCGTTTCAAATTAACAGTACATCGTATTCATTCTATGTTTGTTGGCCTACGTCAAGGCATAGTGTATGGTAGCAATGTGTTGCTTATTTGTTGCATAGATAGATGCATTAGTTTAGGACAGTCATACAGCCTTGTTGGCCTACGTCAAGGGCGAGTACGGATGGATCTAAATTAATCAGGACAACGACGGGTAGGACTTGACATGCATCTTATGATTTGTTGGCCTACATCAAGGACATAAGAGCTTGGGGTATAAATCACATCGGGAGTTTCAAACATAAAGGAAACATGCAGATTTAGCATACCTTCTGGAGTGTGGTGACTAGAGTGGCTTCCATCTAGGGCATCATGCAATGATAGTTGGATCCGGATCCCACTGATGAGTAGGATTACTCTCGGGAAATTTTCTCACTTAACAATCAATGCTATAAACCAAGTAGGTGTCTAGAAAGGTGTTAGTGGGGCTACGCCTCCAGGGAAAAGAGGTTCTTTAATTAAGGAATTTCACGAAAGCGTTGGAAAACCTCCCTCGAAGTACCAACACTGGCCTGGCTGAAAGGTTAAGCAAGTATTGTGACGTGTGATTAAATCCTGACTAATTCTTCTTTTAGGGTTTGAAGAAGGATTTGAGGAAACAGTGGGAGCAATCCTATTTAGATAAACTAATAAACCAATCTAAACTTGCAAGAGCATATGCTGAGTGTTTCTTTTCTCTCTCTCTGGCAGCTACCATGAAAGGACTAAAACTATTAGTTGAAAAAATACACTGACCGGGCCAAACTATAAAGATTGGCTAAGGAACGTCAACATTACACTGACTTATGACAAAGTGGCATATGTTATCACCGCTATTTCTCCCCCTATCCCAGGACCAGATTCCTCAGTTGTGGACAAGGAGGTTCGCAAAACCTGGGATCTAGACTGTAAGAGAGCTAAGTGTATCGTGCTGGCGTCCATGAACAATGAACTCCAGAAACAGCACGAGGGTATGGATATTATATCCATCTTTCTCAATTGCAAGGAATTGTATGGGGAGCCTCCCGTATCGTGAGGTACGAGACCTCAAGGAAACTCTTCCAGATGAGGTTAGCTCCAGGATCACCTGTAGGAGAGCACGTCCTAAAAATGATCAGCCTCATTGAGGAACTCGCAAACCTGGGATGCGTGCTAAAGAATGAGTTGTACATCGACTTGATTTTGCAGTCCCTTCCCCACACCTTCTCTCAGTTCGTGCTGAACTTCAACATGCACGAAATGGAAGCTGATCTTCCAAAGCTCCTCAACATGTTGAGGGTAGCAGAGACCTCCTTGAAAAAGGAGAAGACCCCCGTTCTGTATGTTGGCCAATCATCTTCTTCTAAATCTAAAGCGAAAGCTAAAGGGAAGAAGAAGATGAAAGCCACCAAATCGAAAGGCGGGGTCAAGAAGGTGCAGGGAACGAACAAAGCAGGAAGGGTGAAGGCAGATAAGAACGAATGGTAATATTGTCACAAGCAAGGGCACTGGAAGAAGGATTGCATGGCTTTCAAAGCCAATGACACGAAGCAAGCTGCTGCTTCTGCTTCAGGTGTGTTTGTAATCGAAAATTGTCTTTCAGTAAACTCTACATCGTGGGTACTTGATACCGGTTCTAGTTCTCACATCTGTAATTCTTTGCAGGCTCTGAGAAACTGTAGAGCACTGAAGACAGGTGATATGACTCTCCGGATGGGCAATGGAATGCACGTGATGCTATTGCAATAGGGGAATATCACCTGGGGTTGACTGGTGGGCACATTTTGGTGTTGTACAGCTGTTTTTGTATTCCCGGTATGCTGTGTAATATTATATCAGTATCTTTGTTATCTAATGAAGGATATAATTTTGCGCTTGAAAGAAATTTCATGAACATTCTCCTAAATCAAGAAATGATTGGGTTTGGCACACTGGAAAACGGCATATACATACTTAATCAACCTCAAGTTTTCAATATTCAAAATACGCTTAAAAGAAAGGCTCCAGATTCAAACCAAGCCTTCCTATGGCATTGTAGACTTGGTCATATAAACGAAACAAGGCTGACTAAGTTACATAAAGATGGATATTTAGATCCGTTTGAATATTCATCATATGCAACTTGTCAATCATGTATCAAAGGAAAAATGACCAAATCTCCGTTCACCGGACACGGAGAAAGAGCCACGGAACTCTTGGGACTTGTACACAGTGATGTATGTGGTCCAATGTCTACACATGCACGAAGCGGTCACTCCTACTTCATCACTTTTACTGATGACTTCTCTACGTATGGACATGTGTTCTTGATGAAGCATAAATCCGAGGCCTTTGAGAAGTTTAAGGAGTATAAAAATGAAGTGGAGAAACAAACTGGTAAAAGCATCAAGACACTTCGATCTGATCGAGGTGGAGAATACTTAAGTACCAGTTTTCTTGAATGCTTAAAAGAGAATGGAATTCTCTCTCAGCTTACTCCACCTTATAAACCTCAGCATAATGGTGTATCAGAAAGGAGGAATCGCATGCTACTGGACATGTTGCGTTCAATAATGAGTAGTGCTGAGTTGCCACTTTCCTTCTGGGGTTTTGCGCTAGAATCAGCAGCATACCTATTAAATAGAGTTCCGACTAAATCTGTGCCTACTACTCCATATGAAATGTGGAGCGGGAAGAGACCATGTCTCAAGTATATCAAGATATGGGGGTGTCCGGCATATGTTAAAAAGCATAATCCGGACAAGCTCGAGGCACGATCGGTTTTGTGCAAGTTTGTAGGATACCTCAAGCATTCAAGGGGATATCTGGTCTACCACACTGAAGAACAAAAGGTGTTTGTCGCTCGCCATATTGTCTTCTTAGAGAGCGAATTTCTTGCAAAAGAAATTAGTTGGAGCGTGGTAGAGCTGGAAGAAATTACAGAACCTCAAACTACTGCCAATGATTTAGTAGAACCTCAGGTTTCAATGGAGCCCGATGAACCAACGCCACTCCGCAGATCTAGTAGTCTTTCTCGTCCTCCTAAAAGATACTATGGGTTACTTGTAAATGGGGATTAAGAGGATTGCATCATCGATGATGATGAGCCTACTAATTTTCAGCAGGCTATCACGAGTAAAGACTCGGTGAAGTGGCTGGATGCTATGAGATCCGAAATGGAATCCATGTACACCAATAAAGTATAGACTTTAGAAGTTTCTCCTCCTGGGGTGAAACCAGTTGGATGCAAATGGATCTTCAAAAAGAAGATTGGTGCATTTGGACAAGTGGAAACATACAAAGCTAGACTCGTTGCAAAAGGTTTTCGTCAAAGACCAGGATTGGACTATGATGAAACCTTTTCACCAGTAGCTATGCTTAAATCCATTCGGATCCTTCTTGCCATTGCTGCCTTCCATGACTATAAAATCTGGCAGATGGACGTAAAAACAGCTTTTCTAAATGGACATTTAGAAGAGAGTGTTTACATGGATCAACCAGAAGGTTTCTTAGACAGTGGGAGCAGCGGAAAAGTGTGCAAGTTGCTTAAATCCATTTATGGATTAAAGTAAGCATCGTGGAGTTGGAACATCTGCTTTGATGAGACGGTCAAAAAATTTGACTTTATCAAAAATGTAGATGAACCATGCATTTATAGGAAGATTGTAGAAGGAGCAGTAGTCTTCCTCGTTTTGTACGTCGACGACATACTACTTGTCACGACCCGAAAGTACGGAACATGACCGGCACTTAAACTACGAACGTCTCGAGGCGTACGTAATCTAAGTAAACCGAAAACCCAGAAATCCAAACCAAGAAAAGTAGTAGAGTGCAGGAAAAACCAATTTAATGCAAGTAATTTCAATAGCATAAGCCGAATTATGCGGTTTTTAAAACATCAAAAATTTACTGAAAATTTCGGCAGAGTCTCCTTTGTAAAAACTGGCCCCCAAACGGGATACAACATGAATAGTATACGAAATCAATAAAAAGGCATCCCCAAGCGGGAGCTAGCTCTTCGTCTATCGATGGTCACAACCACACAAGCAATATAATATACAACGCCAACGGCGAGGATCAAAACTCAAAAGGAAACTCAAAACCACCAGAAATATAACGAGCGACTCTAAGGTCTAAAGAATAAACAACACTGGTCTCTATCTCAATAAATACATGTTTGGTTAATGGAATTTACTAGATACAACGAAATAATATTATACAAGGTAATATGATGGGTATGATACAAGAAAAACCCACCTACTAGCAAGTCACCCGAATGAAACTGAGCCCGCAAAGCCGTAAAGAAACCTATACGGCAAACCTGCAAGAAACTAGGGCATAACGGGGGTCAGTTGCCAACTCGTGAATAGAAAAACATCTACGCACAGAAATCACATAAATAACGCAACCTGGGTCAATGATCATAATATATCCTCAAATATATAACCAGCAGCCTATAACAAGGCTAGGGTAAATATCTAACCCGAGTGTAATCTCATATGCCCGTGTCAGTGCCTCAGGTAGCAATTTATCATATGAATGAGGTATGCATGCATGAAACAGAATACATGTAAATGAAGAAACTGTTTTCATAAATTAGTGAGATTTCCTTCGTATTTTTAAACTGAGGTATCATAAATGAAATCAGTATCAACAGTGTCTAGCATCGACACAAAACATAAATCTCACTGTCTCGAAATATCAATGTCTTAATCTCAATATCTAGGGCGCCGTCAGTCCAGACCGGCCCCTACCATCCATCTCAAGACCACGACGGTATCCTCCGGATATCCGACGCGTCGGGTAATATGATCGGTCGGTTGTGCTCCCCTGCCGGGCTCAACGTCAACACCACATTCCTCTTGCCCCGGGGTACCGCACCGGGCCCACCATGTACCCGTGACGGTTCCTCCACTCCTCGACACGGATCTCGAAAACCACAACAAACTCATGGTGGACGGCATTTTACATCACTAGAAAACCGCAACATTTTATATTTTAAAAGATCATAAGTTGTAAATTTTGCGGTTTTCCCCGAAATCCAGAAATATCATAAATCTCAAGAAATCATCACAAGTGCATATGTCAATGATAATGAATGCATAGGGTATCAATAACCATGTTGCAATGTAGGATTAATAAACTAGGCATGTAAGGCAGGTACACTAATATCATATCAAACTACTAACTAACAAGCTAAGTCAAGCAAATATATTCTCTAAAGTGTACGTGATATGGCAATTACCGATGAAGATGTGTGTGAGCCGGCAAGTAAGTGTATGTGGTACATACGCATCATCGGTAATGGTGCTGGTGTCCTAACAGCATAATGTCAACAATGCAATATGAAATAACAATATAAATATGCGATGCGGAGAGAGCAACCAAAATGAGCGGGAGCTAAAAACTAGACGCAACTATAACTAATCTGCATTAATCTAATATAAGTCCTACAAATGGTGCCATTTGAAATAACACGAACCGCGGGGTTTTGAAAATAGGGCTACGGTGGTTTTTAAGAAAGGATACGTCTTTTGAAATATCCGTAGATCCCTTGACCTGTCTTTTAAAATACCCACGATCCGCTAGTTTGAAATAGGTGGGAGTCTAATCTAATCTAACAACTACACTAAACTATACGGCTGAACTAACAAGCTAAGCTACAGGTAAGGAAACCGCCTAACATCTGAATCGATACATATACATACCTGTATATATATTAGTCGGTGATCCCGCCTCAATAATATCATATCCG
The DNA here is from genome assembly GCA_030015575.1 of Agapanthus africanus. Lineage (NCBI taxonomy): Eukaryota > Viridiplantae > Streptophyta > Magnoliopsida > Asparagales > Amaryllidaceae > Agapanthus > Agapanthus africanus. Next base: position 231,336,687 of record JASDDO010000022.1, on the reverse strand, counting down.
ATATCATATCTATAATCAGACATCCCACGTCAAGAGTGCGGATCAATCATCAAAATATAGCTCGTACGTAAATCCGTCGTACGGCATCCCAAATCTGGGTACGGGTCAATATCACATTCATCATACTATTCATCTGATATCCTCTTTATCAAATATCATGATCGGGGTACTGATCTATGTCTAGTACAATATTGATACCATCTATGTATGCATGCATGTATAAGAATCACTACGTCAAAAGACCCGCTAAAACATCATGTCGTATCTCAATACGAACCAACACACATCACGGATCTTCTGGCCTCAAGCCCAATATCATCGACTCATCTCAAATCCCAATTACTATCCTCAAATCCAGTATATAAACACATAGTCCCATACCCATGTGTAAATATACACATCAATATATAATCCCATGTACGCACATATGAAAGAAGAATGTATGCAAATATGGGTGTGTGTGTGTGTAGCGCAACACTACCCTAGGGTTCGCAACACTAAAGTAATCCAACACACCAATATCCATCCTAAGCATCGTTATTAATCCCAAATAACATATAAAAAAAATGTTGCTGTGTATACGCATCCGTATACACCACCACGGACTGCGGGGGTGCTATACGCCATCCACCCGACTTCTCCCCGTAGATATAAATCTACTCACCTGGTCCTCGCTAGCCGGTGGCGATGTCGACACGCGCTTTCTTGTCTCCTCGAAGTCCACATGGGGTACCTACATATCATAACGCACCGTATCGCATTAAAACTAAATTCGAAGTCGAAACGGCATACGAAAATCAAATCGGCACGCGTATCACGCATAGGTCCAAACCTATCGCCTACGCATGCAAGAATAGTCAAACCAACCCTCGATGTCGATGTACAAACGTCAAACCATCGAGAAAAATCCAATCACACTCATTTGCACATTCACGAACACTAATTTTAATATAAACTAGGTTAAAACTCGCAAAAACCCCAATTTCACTTAAAAAGTCATTTTTCCGTAAATCTAGCAAGCACAATTCGCCGTTTTTGTACAAAACATGATGTTTAAATGAATGTAGCGGCCAATATACTTATTAAATATCTTAAATAAGTCATAGAAACAATTTCCGGAATTTAATCTCATTAAATTTCAAAAACCCTAATATTCTAGTTTACAAAATACCCTTTTTAACAATTTCATAGCAAAAATGCACAAACTACAATTTAGGTTCGATTTCCATGATCTAAAGTATTAAACCACACTTAATAAAGTTAATAATATGATAAAAACTCTAACCATATTTTTAATCTCACATATAAATGCATTTCATAAAAACCTAGTTTGCATAAAAGCTTATTTATTGCAAATTTTAAATTAACAAATTGCAACTAGCCACTAGATTAGGTTTTACATTTCCACAAGATGATAATCTACACTTGATTATCCTATTAGTGATGGTTAAACCCAAATTAGCTTCAAACCATACTCTTGAATTCTCAAATTAGCAACAAGAGCAAAATTAACACTTTAATAACTTAGCTTTAAGAAATTAACTAACAAATTAAGCAAAAATGGTTAGAATTTATACCCAATGAATTGAAGATCCACAAGCACACACATAGCCTCCCAAATTGAAATCTTGTTCCCTAGATCCATGCAATTTTGGCTAAGCTAAAATGGGTAGGAGTCGGATTTGGGTTTAGGGATTTTTTTGATGGATTTTGGGGCAATTTTTTGAAGAAGTTTTGAAGAGAAAAGAGAAGGGGAATGGGGAGGGGGCTGTTGCTGCTGTAGGAGGGAGGGGGGGTCGGCTGAATGGGAGTGGGAGAGGAGAGAGAGGGAGGTAGAGAAAGTGGGGGTGAAAGTCAAGGTCAACCAAAGTCAAAAGTCCACCTCATTTATCCATTTTCTTTTCTTTTCTTTCATTTCTTTTCCTTTGAAAATCTAAGTGGGGACAAAAGAGGGGGCTGCTGAATTCTTCAAGGGGATAAGTGAATGGGGGTGTGTGAGTGTGGGTACGGGTGTGGGGTGATGAAAAAGGATAAATACAATACCCCAAACATCCATTTACGCTAAAAAAAAGCCTTTTTTCTTCAATAATTTCTAAACCGTTTTGGCAAATGATTTCGTTCCAAAAACCACATGATAAAATTTTATTTAATGTTTTATGATGCACAAAATTTTTTTCAACTCATTCCACTTTGTAATTTTCCCTAATTAAATGTATTAGTGACGGCTTAAAATAATAATAAAATAATATTTTTTTCAGAAAATTTGAAATTTCACCAGCGGCTCAATAAACACCAAATAATAGCAATTACATAGCTAGAATATGTATATTTAATTTTTATAATAATATATTTGCATTTTGACTTTTTACAGAAAATCCCTTTATTTTACCGATTTTCCGAAATTTCACCGAAACGATTTTCAAAACGTTACAATCTTCCCCCCTTAAAGAAATTTGGTCCCCGAATTTAAATTCAAACTCCCCCAAATACTAAAACTTCTAAGAAAACCATCAAGTCGTCGGGGCTCCGAAATTGTAAATACATAAAACAAATCGTAGCGCAGCGCATACGCATGAAAAATGAGCATATAACTCAAATCAAAACTCCGTCAAGCATCCCGCAATCATCGGAGTCATGGGGAAGACATCAATGCCAAATCCAAATCAAACCAATATGATATAACTCGAAACTATACATGTAAACATCGAATCTATATCTGTAAGTATCTGAAGGAAATGCATGCCAAATCTCTTTAAGTCGCTGTGCAACGCGTATAACACTGCACAGTGAAGGATGTCTATCATAAGAAAATAACTATATACATATATAGCTTTGTTTGAAATATACGTTCCGCCGTTTTGGAAACAATTTAGAAGGGTCTCCTTGTTTTAAACATTTCGTGTCATATCAGACACGTAGGTAAATACTGAGGCTATAGCTCGCTTTTTGGAAATCCCTTCAATAACTATCAATGCATGCAAAAATATATTCAGGTACTGTCCTCTGACTAGTCCTGCTCAGTACGAAAACACATAGCAATATCATGAAAAAGTACTGCTCTATACGAAATCAATCCCAAAATATGCACATGAATGCTACGTGTGTCTGGTGCGCACGGAAATCAAAATCCATGAATGTGCCATACATGCGCACAGAAACAACATCTAAGTGCATCGGGTGTGCACGAAACATCTGTCGTAGGCAACATGTGTGCCTGACAGCAAAATCAGGTGCATCTGACATGCACGAAAAATTCTCAATTTAGCGCCTCTGGTGTGCACCAAAATCACCCTTCAAAACATGCGCCCAACATGCGCGAAAATCCAAATCAGGTGCATCCATCGTGCACGAAATCATGAAATCCAATATCAAGCGCCGAACGTGCGCAAAATCAATCAGGTGCACAAGGTGCACAAAACAAATATCGAGTATCACAATCGAAATCGAACTCCAGTGCATCTAAGTGCACAAAAGGCGTATCACTGCACTGCAAGCATATAATAACTATACAGAGTGCAGGAACCAATTCGTGTGCGTGCATACGCACAAAATCAACTCAAATGTCTAAAACCGTAAAATCACAAACATGTGAAACCAAAGCACGAAAACGATATCAAGTGCAACACTGTACAAAGATCGTAAATCCTCAATCATCAAAATCAAATCATACGAATAAATCACCCAAAACATCGTGATCAATAATGGTGGAATAGTACTGCTCAAGCGCATCCTCTAAGAATCTCGGCCAACTGTCGCGGTCACTAGTGGGACGTCTCGTCGATGATCATGAACTCTGTCCTGCTAGCGTGCGTAACCATGAATACTCCTGGGTCAAGGTCTTCACTGTGAATTACCAATCTCTCGGTCCATCATCGTGACCACTCGTAAGACAGCATATCACTGGCGTCGGCCTCTGGTTCTCTGAATGTACGTGACACCTCTGATCCTGGTGCAAGTATCATTGCAGCAGTGTCCTGGAAGGAATCCTGCTCACGGTCTCTTCCATGTCTCGTCTCTGTCAACTGTCCGGAAGTCATCGTCCTTTACTATATCTGCGTCTTGCTCTGGAACGACTGCATTCTCATCACGACTCTTCTGGAAGGTATATCCAAGTACCATGCCTCGGCATGCGCATCGCATCTCTGATGTCGGCGGAGTGGAACGTCGTCTCATCTAGATCTGGTACGAACCTCCTACTTCACTTTTCTCTAATGTCGTCTGCTTTGGACTCGTCTCGTCGTGGCTGCATGGATTGGGCTCCAACGACTATCCTCGTATCTGGAGTCTCCCAAGAAATGCATCTCACCACCTAACATCCGAATTAAGTCGAGCCATCCGATCGAGTCATCAAAACCTCATAATCCCCCAAGAGCTCAACCTCTTAGGCACAGTTTAATAGTATCGAGTACATACCACAGCATCGGTGGTCCAGCCGTAGAAGGGCAAACCCAAGCCTCACTAATGGCGCCGTAGAACTGCCGCAAACCCGAAGGTTCAAAGGCTTTCACACGGTCATTAAGTCGAGTTAGGGTTTCATTCTTCTAGAGGGACCATAGAATTGCCTGCATGTCTTTCCGACTACCTTAAACTTGGAATAATAGGTTTCTGACATTCGATCGTCTCTGTCGACTCCCAACGTCTCCGCGTGAAGTCGTCTCTAGCTGGAATCAATCTACCTGATGACCTCGCATCGGGGTAGGTGAACGATTCACATGTCCTAGTTATTCATCCTCGATGACTAGCGACCTTCTATCATCTCTTAGTACAACTCATTCTGCACTAACGCCAGCATCTGGGGCAATATCTCGTCGTTCGCAGCAATAACTGGCTCGCTCGTCTGCACGCTGAACAGTGCCTCAACCATCAAGAATAAGCAACACACCAACGGTCATCAAAATCTGGCTGGCCTCTGCCAGTGGCCCAATCCTCTGATACTGATCGGCACGTCCGAGAAATCTCATAAAGGCGATCCGCCAAACGCTCGTGGCGCGGAAACACAATCAAAAGACACCTCTCTACAATCGGGTGTCGCCGGAATTTCGCCCTGGTCAGTCCTCGTCCGTGACGAGTTCGTGCTGACCGCAACTCTAGCCGTAGCTCTCCCTGCCCGTAATCGTGGCAGCAAAACCAAACTGGTAACGATGAGGCTAGAACAAGAAGGAATATGTACATCCTAAGGCTTCTTAAATGGAGTGGCGTGTCGTAAGTATGCCGCGGAACATATCAACGGTACGTCACTCTACTTTAGTCACCTATTCCATCAACCAAGGGTCATCCTACGCTCCGAAGGTTAAAACCTAACGCTCTGATACCAACTTTGTCACGACCCGAAAGTACGGAACATGACCGGCACTTAAACTACGAATGTCTCGAGGCGTACGTAATCTAAGTAAATCGAAAACCCAGAAATCCAAACCAAGAAAAGTAGTAGAGTGCAGGAAAAACCAACTTAAAGCAAGTAATTTCAATAGCATAAGCCGAATTATGCGGTTTTTAAAACATCAAAAAATTACTGAAAATTTCGGCAGAGTCTCCTTTGTAAGAACTGGCCCCCAAACGGGATACAACATGAATAGTATACGAAATTAATAAAAAGGCATCCCCAAGCGGGAGCTAGCTCTTCATCTATCGACGGTCACAACCACACAAGCAATATAATATACAACGCCAACGGCGAGGATCAAAACTCAAAAGGAAACTCAAAACCACCAGAAATATAACGAGCGACTCTAAGGTCGAAAGAATAAACAACACTGGTCTCTATCTCAATAAATACATGTTTGGTTGATGGAATTTACTAGATACAACGGAATAATATTATACAAGGTAATATGATGGGTATGATACAAGAAAAACCCACCTACTAGTAAGTCACCCGAATGAAACTGAGCCCGCAAAGCCGTAAAGAAACCTGTACGGCAAACCTGCAAGAAACTGGGGCACAACGGGGGTGAGTTGCCAACTCATGAATAGAAAAACATCTACGCACAGAAATCGCATAAATAACGCAACCTGGGTCAATGATCATAATATATCCTCAAATATATAACCAGCAGCCTATAACAAGGCTAGGGTAAATATCTAACCCGAGTGTAATCTCATGTGCCCGTGTCAGTGCCTCAGGTAGCAATATATCATATGAATGAGGTATGCATGCATGAAACAGAATACATGTAAATGAAGAAACTGTTTTCATAAATTAGTGAGATTTCCTTCGGATTTTTAAACTGAGGTATCATAAATGAAATCAGTATCAACAGTGTCTAGCATCGACACAAAACATAAATCTCACTGTCTCGAAATATCAATGTCTTAATCTCAATATCTAGGGCGCCGTCAGTCCAGACCGGCCCCTACCATCCATCTCAAGACCACGACGGTATCCTCCGGATATCCGACGCGTCGGGTAATATCACCGGTCGGTAGTGCTCCCCTGCCGGGCTCAACGTCAACACCACATTCCTCTTGCCCCGGGGTACCGCACCGGGCCCACCATGTACCCATGACGGTTCCTCCACTCCTCGACACGGTGTTGGGTTAGCATAGCACCTCATGAAGGGTTTGGAAGCATCACATGAACCAAATATGTAGTCTTTAGGTTGCTAAGCTAATGAACATAGAATCGTTCCTAGAAGCGATTAGGGTTTCAAAATTTTCATATCGTCATATGAAAGAAATGCTAGGGTTTAGAGAGTACAACCTTTGTAGCTCCCTACGCTAGACTCCTCGGCTACTTGGGGTTTGAAAGAACTCCGCTTGAACTCCTCGACGTCACCGATGATCCACCCGGAGTCCGCTTTGTCCAAGCTTGCGACTTCTTCCGATCAAGTGAACGAAATCGAGTCAACACTCCAAACAAGTGGGCTAGGCTTGTGTAAAATGGTGTTGTGGTTCTCTTTCTCACTTCAAAATCCTAACTTGTTGATTATATAGCTCACTATAAAAATCTAGAGAGCTATGAAGGAGGAGGAAGAAGATAATGGCAATATTGAAGAAGATGATAACTATATCTCTAAAAATGAAAATAGAAAAATATATCAATATATATTTTCCATCTATCATCTCAAACCATGGTTGAATCATTATTGTACTAGGGTTAAAACACAAAAGGAAACTTAACCTAAGGTTAAGTGGTGGGTGAGAATGGTTAGGTCAAAAGAAGTGTGTAGAACAATTCAAATAATACACCTTATCTTTCCTTTTATGTTTTAGCATAAATACAATAATAATTCATAAAAAAAAATACCATGGTGTGAGTCTTATATTGCCACTATTTTCATATACATCCAACCATGATAAATGTATGTATGCATGTATGTATGTATACACATCCATATGTGCATGAAACAAGAATGAAAGAAAAACATACATGCATTCATACATCCATTCCAACACAAGAAAGGATTTCTAGTGAGCAACTAATGGTTAAATGATAAATCAACACTTAATTTACCAATCCGGCCATATCTCATATGACCCCTACCAAAAGCAAGCGGCCCGATCAATTTACGGTATCCCATACGCGCATTTTAATCGGGTCCTTGCGAACATCGCATACGCGCACCACAACGTTTCGCCTGGATTAGGAAACTCCATTGTGGGACTCTGAGACTCGTCAATACGCCGGCAGTGGGTGATGATCATATCAAGCACCCCCAAGCCGCAAGCGGTCAGCTAAACGTAACGGCCACCCGGGTATTGAGCGATCAGAAGAGAACAAGCGAACCTGCTACAACTCCCGTCGAGCCGATCGGCAACACTTCCCGTACAGTCCGGTCTCCTCGTCTGATATGTCGCATATCAAGTCTAGGGTTGGTAAACGTCAGACCCCAATAACCGATAAGTCGTGCCGATGTGAGGCTCATAACGGGTCGAGAAACTACTGGTAACACTTACCAGCAAATCTCTGATCAGCCCTGGCCAGGGACTTCCCTGTTACGGCCAATCTAGCACAGCGCAACATCAACCCCCAATACCGGGAGAGACGAAACCCCTCCTATCGCTCATTGCCTCCATGTGACTCGGGACTGTACCCAAAAACCACCGTTTTGCACGCCCCTCATGGACGTGGTAAGGTGGAGATCAAAGTACAGTGGGAATCACACAAGACTCTATGACGATCTCGGGTCTACAGACTAACCTGCACAAGTGTCACCTGAGAACTGCCATCTGACGTGAGGTATAATACCATCTGGGAGTTCTCGGCGAGTCCGTCCAGTGTACCCAGTCTCCACTGAGCACCCGTATACCATCTCTGATGTCAAACACAAATGGATATGGGATCATCCATCGCCCATCTCATGGGTCGAGAGTGTAGGGTTCCTAGGCACTCTTGTGAAGGTTCATAAGGCATCAAACATGCCCGGATTAAATTTTAGACGTGCCGAACAACCCAAAGCCGGGATCTTTGCTAGATTATTAGGGTTTAATATGCAAGATGATAACTTTTATCTAAGTGTGAGGGATTACAACCTTTGTAGTCCGCTCCTTCACTTCACAAGCTCCGAGTAGAAGTCCCTTTGCCGCGATCCACGATCTCCCGGACTCATGAGAGGCTCCACGACTCGAACGATCCATTCTAGCTTGTCGTATTCCAAATCTCCGATCATCTACCTTGAAGTTGCTTCGACTCAAGCTTTCTCACTCAAAAGAGAAGAACACACTAATCCCATGGGCTAGATGAGATGAGGATGAGAGAGTAGTAATTTTGCTTTCTTTTAATATCATTTTCTCATTTTATTTCATCACTTAAGAAAAACTAGCAAGCTTTCTTGAAGAAGGAAGAAGATGATAATGAAAAGATAATGATAATCCTTTTTCTTTTGTGATGAATAGAATATAATCATATGATTGAATTGTAACCATGGTCAAGGATGAATGGCTAAGAATAAGTAGAGAAACAACTAGAGTTAGGGTTTGGTTAAGTTAAAAATGTGTCATCCAAAATATCTTTACAAATGACAAAAGAAAAATGCTTCTAGAAGGAACTTGAAGCATCTAACCCTAATCAAACCCTAACCTCAATTAATCATCCTTAAACATGTTTAACAATTAATCATATCATGTCACAATAACATATATCACATATATATTATATATTTGCAACAAAAGAAAATAATACAATTTAACATATATCGCATATATATCAATGAATCATCCATTGAGAAAATGAAATAATAAAGCATGCCAATATTAGTTAATATAATAATATATCTTATATATTATTATATATTAAATCATCGAATCAACACTTGATCCGACGATCCGGCTATATCGAATATTACCGACTAATATATCATGTACCGATTCATCGAATCAACACTTGATCCGATGACCCGGTTCATATCTAAATATCGCGAGAATATAATACGGTATCCCATATCGCATTATTCTCGTTCCTGCGCATATCACATATGTGCCACTACTCTGTTTCGCCTGAGCCAAGAAACCTCTCTGTAGGACTCTAAAGAATCGTCAATACGCCGGTAGCAGGTGATGATCATATCAAATACCCACAAGCTGCAAGCGGTCAGCTAAACGTAACAGCCAGCCAGGTATTGAGCGATCAGAAGATCAACAAGCTAGCCTGTGCGTTCTCCTGTGAATCCAACCAGTAACACTCCCGTACAGTCCGGTCTGTTCGTCTGATATGTCGCATATCAAGTCTAGGGGTGGTATACGTCAGACCCCAGTAACCGATAAGTCATGTCGATGTGTGGCTCATAACGGGTCGAGAAACTACTAGTAACACTTACCAGTAAATCTCTATATCAGCCCTGGCCAGGGACTTCCAGTTATAGCCAATCGAACACAGCACAACATCAACTCCCTATACCGGGAGAGACGAATCCCCTCCTATCGCTCATTGCCTCCATGTGATTCGGGACTGTACCCAAAAGCCACCGTTTTGCACGCCCTCTTGGACGTGGTAAGGTGGAAATCAAAGCACAGTGGGTATCACACAAGACTCCATGACGATCTCGGGTCTACAGACTACCCTGTACCTGTGTCACCGGAGAACTGCCATCTGACGTGTGGTATATCACCATCTAGGAGTTCTCGGCGAGTCCGTCCAGTGTACCCAGTCTCCACTGAGCACCCGTACACCATCTCTGATGTCTAACACCGATGGATATGGGATCATCCATCGCCCATCATATGGGTCAAGATGCGTATACGCTAGTCTACTCTGGTGTATCGATGCCCTGTCTCGATATACCCTCGACTAGGAACGGTTATAGGATATACTCATCGACTACCGTGGCCCCACTAGTATGATCTCATCGTAGTCCCAGTAGTCGAGTACAGATCCTAAGGGCTTTATCAACATGTGAGAGTAAAACAGTAAACCAATACAAGTCAACATGTTAAGATAAAGTGAAACCAAATAGCATACTATCATGACGAGCAAGAAAGTCATCTCTATATATATCGAAGCATCCATTATAATATACATCATATGTACAACAATGGCCTCTAGGGCATATACATAACTAACAATCTCCCACTTGCACTAAGGCCAGCTGCTGTAGTATCTCATACCTAGCATCCCGAATAATCTCTCAAACTGTATCTGGGGTATAGCCTTCGTGAATGGATCCGCAGTGTTGTCCTTCGTATTTACTCTCCTGACCTCGATCTCCCGGCGATCAACTATCTCCCTGATCAGGTGATACCGCCTCAGAATATGTCTGGACTTCTGATGGGACCTGGGTTCCTTGGCTAACGCCACAGCTCCATTGTTATCGCAATACAGAGGTATTGGATGCTCAATGGATGGAACCACACCAAGTTCACTAATGAACTTCTTGATCCAAACAGCCTCTTTGGCAGCATCGTTGGCAGCGATGTATTCAGCCTCCATCGTTGAGTCTGCAACGGTATCCTGTTTGGAACTCTTCCAACATACCGCCCCTCCATTGAGGGTAAAGGCAAAACCCGAATGCGACTTAGAGTCGTCCTTATCACTTTGGAAGCTGGAATCGGTAAAGGACTCCACCTGGAGTTCTCCGTTACCATACACCAAGAACATCTCCTTAGTCCTTCGTAAGTACTTGAGAATGTTCTTCACTGCTGTCCAATGACTCTCTCCAGGATCTGCTTGATTCCGACTCACTACACTTAGTGAGTATGCTACATCGGGTCTGGTACACAGCATCGCATACATGATAGAGCCTACTGCCGAAGCATAGGGTATCCCTTGCATGCGAGCTATCTCCAAATCAGTCTTGGGAGACATCTCCTTGGAGAGAGTGAGTCCAGAGATCGTGGGCTGATTCCCACGCTTGGATTCTTCCATACTAAACCTCTTTAGTATGGTGTCAATGTACCTGGATTGGGACAATCCCAGTATCCGTTTAGATCTATCTCTATAGATCATGATTCCCAATATGCAGGAGGCATCACCTAGATCTTTCATTGAGAATCTCTGTGATAAGAAGAGCTTGACTGATTGCAGCATAGGAATATCATTTCCTATCAAGAGTATGTCATCCACGTACAATACGAGGAAGACAACCTTACCCTCTGCTACCTTCTTATAGATACAAGGTTCATCTATATTTTTGATGAAGTCAAACTCTTTGACTACAACATCAAAACAGATGTTCCAACTCCGCGATACTTGCTTTAACCCATAAATGGATTTAAGCAGCTTGCACACCTTTCCGCTGCTCCCACTATCTACGAAGCCCTCTGGCTGAGTCATGTACACGCTCTCTTCTAAATCACCGTTTAGAAAGGTGGTCTTAACATCCATTTGCCAGATTTCGTAGTCATGGTATGCAGCAATGGCAAGTAAGATCCGGATGGACTTAAGCATAGCCACTGGAGAAAAGGTTTCGTCATAATCCACACCTGGACGTTGACGAAAACCCTTTGCTACAAGTCTAGCTTTGAAAGTCTCAACTTTTCCATCTACACCAAATTTCTTTTTAAAAATCCACTTGCTCCCAATGGGTTTTACCCCTTCAGGAGCATTTTCTAAAATCCATACTTTATTGGTGTACATGGATTCCATCTCAGATCGCATTGCATCCAGCCATTTCACAGAGTCACTACTTGTGATGGCCTGCTCGAAACTAGTGGGGTCATCATCATCCATGATGCAATCCTCGCTTCCACCATCAATGAGAAAACCGTAGTATCTCTCTGGTGGACGAGAAACCCTACTAGATCTGCGGAGAGGCTGGGGTTCGTCGGGTACTACTGAATCCTCTGGTTCCAATAAATCATCAGTTGTAGTCTGTGGTGCTGGAACCTCTTCCAGCTCTACCTCTTTGCCACTAATTTCTTTTGCAAGAAATTCCTTTTCTAAAAAGGTGGCATATTGAGAAACAAACACTTTTTGTTCCTCAGCGTGATAGAAAATATATCCTTGAGAATTCTTAGGATATCCCACAAATTTGCAAAGAACTGATCGTGCCTCGAGTTTGTCTGGATTTTGTCTTTTGACATAGGCCGGACAACCCCATATCTTAACTCTTTTAAAATATGGTTTCTTCCCACTCCATATCTCATGCGGTGTGGTAGGCACAGATTTAGACGGAACTTGATTCAATAGGTATGCTGCTGTTTCAAGTGCATACCCCCAGAAGGAAATAGGTAACTCAGCTGTACTCATCATCGAGCGCACCATATCTAATAGGGTGCGATTTCTTCGTTCCGATACACCGTTGTGCTGTGGTGTATAAGGAGGAGTAAGCTGAGAGAGAATCCCATTCTCTTTTAGATAATGTAGGAACTCACCGCTTAAGTATTCTCCTCCTCGATCAGATCGAAGAATCTTAATACTTTTGCCCGTTTGGTTCTCTACTTCGTGCTTATATTCTCTGAATTTCTCAAAAGCTTCAGACTTGTGTTTCATCAGGAACGCATGTCCGAATCTAGAGAGATAGTCAGTGAATGTAATGAAGTAGGAAGAACCGTTCCTAGCATGCATAGACGTGGGACCGCATACATCACTATGTACCAGTCCTAAGAGTTCGGTAAATCTTTCTCCGTGTCCACTAAACGGAGCTTTGGTCATTTTTCCTTTGAGACATGAATGGCAAGTATCATAAGATGATAATTCGAACGGATTCAAATAATCATCTCTATGTAACTTAGCTAGTCGTGTCGCATTGATATGACCAAGTCTACAATGCCATAAGTAGGATTCGTTCATATCTGAACATTTCCTCTTGTGTGTGTTTTGTATATTCAGGACTGTATTCTGATTTAGAATGAATATGCCATTATGTAACGAGCCTGATGCAATCAACTTTTGATCTAGGAATATGTTCATAACATTATCCTTTACTACAAAATTATATCCCTCTTTACTTAATAAAGAAACTGATATAATGTTGCACATCATGTTCGGTATATAATAGCACTCATTTAGAATCAGTGTATTACGACTCGGCAATACAAGGTGATATTTGCCAACTGCTTTGGCTGCAACATTTGCACCGTTCCCTACTAGAACGGAATGATCATCTTTTCCCAGTTCTCTACCTTTACGTAGCCCATGCAACTGTTTGCATATGTGGGATCCTGATCCGGTATCTAATACCCAGGACGTAGGGTGAACTGAGAAACAGTTCTCAATAACAAACACACCTGAAGAAGATGCATCAACATGCATGTTCTTTTGGGCGGCGTGAGAATCTAGATATTCTCATGTTTCCTGTTCAGTCTTATAACTCTTATAAGAAAGAACGGGTCCAACGTTCCCTTGCTCAGTACAATAATTAGGTTTAGTCAATACATCAATATTATTATCTTGATTATGGCCTGACATGGTCGCTACCTGGAGAGAGAGAGAAGAAAACACTTTAGCGTATGCTCTTGCAAGATTAGATTGGTTATTATCTTATCTAATCAGGATGTCTCCCACTGTTTTTATCAAATCTACCTTAAAACCCTAAAAGGTAAGATTAGCCGGGATTAATTACACCTTACAATTTCGTCAATCTTTCAGCCAGATCAGTGTCGGTACTTTGAGGGAGGTTCCCCGTGCTTTCGCACGGACCTAATTAAAGTAAACCTCGTTTTCCCAGAGGCATAACCTCGTTAACACTTTTCTAGACACCTACTTGAATGACTAATTGTCCTGTGTAAAACTCTCCCAGGAGTAACTCTTACTCGCAGTGGGTATCAGGATCCAACTATCTCATAGGAGGTATGCAATCTCATTGCAAATTTCAACGCTTGAAATTCCCGATAATATTTTGCCCCTAGCGATCTATGACCTTAACTAAGTCAACAAACCATAAATCGCAAGTCAAGTTCAACCCGTACATTTCCTGATTGAATTAAACCCACCCGCACGACCCTTAACTAAGTCAACAAAGCCGTACGAATACCCTAATCCAATCACATCTCATGTTTTAACAGATAAACATTACTTAGCTACCGTACACTATGCCTTAACTAAGTCAACAAACATAGCACGAATACTAAATAATATCTATCTGAAATGACGGAGGGCTACGCAGGTTTTTCAGAAAACCCTGAGCGTAATGAACTTGATATCGTCGTAAAATCATGTAGTTTTTGAAAAGGAGTGTTTTGAGGCTTTTCTTAGTTTCGCTAAAGGGGTCACTCCCGGTGAAGGGATCGTCGGCCCTTTCCTCATCGAATAAGGTGCAGGATATATCATATATACCGCTGTGCAAAGCAAAACAATAAAATCAATCAAAAGACAAACCGCGTTTTGTAGCATCTGCCAGTTTCGCTAAAGGAGTCACTCCCGGTGAAGGGATCTCGGTCCTTTCCTCATCGAATAAGGTGCGGGACATATCATATATGTCACTGTGCAAAGCAAAACTGTAGCTACCCTTTTTTTTTATAGAGTTTTGATTCTACAACATCTTTAGGTTTCTTTTCTTTTATTAATCTCATTAATAAATATCCCATCAGCTTATGCTTCCTAAGCATCACAGAAGAAACGAAAGCAGTAATATTTATATATCAGCATATATATATAGTATAAGCATTCGTCTCAGGCAGTAATATGATCTCATCACAGAACATTGCAGCAGAAGAACATATATGAAATATTGGATATACTAGGACGTCCGTGTTTTTAATACGAGCCTGTATAAAACACGGATTCCACAGTCGCGACGAATAGCCAAACCCACATCCCAAGACCCCTACGAGAGCGGCAAGTAACACTGCCAATTCTAGGGTTAGGAGACCCGGTCTCGACTCCTCGAGATGGTCTCCCACTGGACCCTAGAACCCGGTTACTTGTGCTCCCCTCCTTGGGTCTACCTAATGCGGAAAAGTAAATAATATACACTGGTGACAGCAACCGCAACCAGGAAGTGCCCCAAATAAAAGAATATTACATTACAAATGAATTTTACATGAATGAAAATAAAAAACCCTCATCTCACATAAAACCCCCGGCTATTCTGATCGCGACGATCCAATATAACATATCATAGCAACACATAATATCTCATATCATCAACGTAAGTAAATATGCGCATCCCAATTGTCGTTGACATATAGCAACGAAACTGGCGATATCATATATTACACTTACGGTCACAGAAAAGAAAGTGTAAAACTACAATATTTGGAATCCACAATCACTTTAGACATCGTAAATCCGAAATATCACATATTCCGCATTTCATGCCTAACTCTATGAATTCCACATATTGTATCACATTCCAGATAGATAAACAGTATTAAACTTTTCGAACAGATAATCAAACACCCAAAATTTCCCAAAGTGCTCAACTCTTGAGCGGAGTTCAAATAATCCCAGAATATGTCACAGTACCGGTGATCCAGCCTAGAAGGGTCAAGCCAACGCCTCACATGTGGCACGCCGTACTGCCCCAAACCCGAAGGTTCAAAAGGCAGTTCAAGACGGTCACATAATCGAGTTAAGGTTTGTTGTCTTCTAGAGGGTCCACCGCTTAACTTGTACAATTTTCCGAAAGATTTAAACCCAATAAAAATTCAACGCTTGAAAGTTTGCCGTGCCGGGAAAAAGTCGGTTAATGATATCCGTTCAAATAATTTAAAAGTTTCTAAATATCCGGAAAGAAAATACGAACTAAATATTCCGATCGAATCTACGTTTACAAAATAAACCCCAGATTTTATAAACACCTGAAACAGATTAAAAATATCCAGAATAGTCAGCAAGTACCTACGGGCTATACCATGAAGCCACGTGTCATGATCTCATCAATCCGCGGCGGAACCGCGGCGCAAGCATGGCTTGCGCGGCGGTTCCGCGGACGTTTAGTGGAATTAGGGGCACGGGTTTTATGGTAATTCTTATAATTCCCTGCTAATTTTTTTACATATTTTTAATTCAGAAAAATCCCGAAATTTAAAAAATTTCCAGAGAGGGGTCAAGTTTCGTCGTTTCGGGTTCGATCGGAGTTTTAACTTCGTAAACACATCGCCTAATGCTCTAGCTAGAATCTGATACCACTGTAGGGTTCCTAGGCACTCTTGTGAAGGTTCATAAGGCATCAAACATGCCCGGATTAAATTTTAGACGTGCCGAACAACCCAAAGCCGGGATCTTTGCTAGATTATTAGGGTTTAATATGCAAGATGATAACTTTTATCTAAGTGTGAGGGATTACAACCTTTGTAGTCCGCTCCTTCACTTCACAAGCTCCGAGTAGAAGTCCCTTTGCCGCGATCCACGATCTCCCGGACTCATGAGAAGCTCCATGACTCGAACGATCCATTCTAGCTTGTCGTATTCCAAATCTCCGATGATCTACCTTGAAGTTGCTTCGACTCAAGCTTTCTCACTCAAAAGAGAAGAACACACTAATCCCATGGGCTAGATGAGATGAGGATGAGAGAGTAGTAATTTTGCTTTCTTTTAATATCATTTTCTCATTTTATTTCATCACTTAAGAAAAACTAGCAAGCTTTCTTGAAGAAGGAAGAAGATGATAATGAAAAGATAATGATAATCCTTTTTCTTTTGTGATGAATAGAATATAATCATATGATTGAATTGTAACCATGGTCAAGGATGAATGGCTAAGAATAAGTAGAGAAACAACTAGAGTTAGGGTTTGGTTAAGTTAAAAATGTGTCATCCAAAATATCTTTACAAATGACAAAAGAAAAATGCTTCTAGAAGGAACTTGAAGCATCTAACCCTAATCAAACCCTAACCTCAATTAATCATCCTTAAACATGTTTACCAATTAATCATATCATGTCACAATAACATATATCACATATATATTATATATTTGCAACAAAAGAAAATAATACAATTTAACATATATCGCATATATATCAATGTATCATCCACTGAGAAAATGAAATAATAAAGCAAGCCAATATTAGTTAATATAATAATATATCATATATATTATTATATATTAAATCATCGAATCAACACTTGATCCGACGATCCGGCTATATCGAATATTACCGACTAATATATCATGTACCGATTCATCGAATCAACACTTGATCCGATGACCCGGTTCATATCTAAATATCGCGAGAATATAATACGGTATCCCATATCGCATTATTCTCGTTCCTGCGCATATCACATATGTGCCACTACTCTGTTTCGCCTGAGCCAAGAAACCTCTGTGTAGGACTCTAAAGAATCGTCAATACGCCGGTAGCAGGTGATGATCATATCAAACACCCACAAGCTGCAAGCGGTCAGCTAAACGTAACAGCCACCCAGGTATTGAGCGATCAGAAGATCAACAAGCTAGCCTGTACGTTCTCCTGTGAATCCAACCAGTAACACTCCCGTACAGTCCGGTCTGTTCGTCTGATATGTCGCATATCAAGTCTAGGGGTGGTATACGTCAGACCCCAGTAACCGATAAGTCGTGTCGATGTGTGGCTCATAACGGGTCAAGAAACTACTAGTAACACTTACCAGTAAATCTCTATATCAGCCCTGGCCAGGGACTTCCAGTTATAGCCAATCGAACACAGCACAACATCAACTCCCTATACCGGGAGAGACGAATCCCCTCCTATCGCTCATTGCCTCCATGTGATTCGGGACTGTACCCAAAAGCCACCGTTTAGCATGCCCTTTTGGACGTGGTAAGGTGGAAATCAAAGCACAGTGGGAATCACACAAGACTCCATGACGATCTCGGGTCTACAGACTACCCTGTACCTGTGTCACCGGAGAACTGCCATCTGACGTGTGGTATATCACCATCTGGGAGTTCTCGGCGAGTCCGTCCAGTGTACCCAGTCTCCACTGAGCACCCGTACACCATCTCTGATGTCTAACACCGATGGATATGGGATCATCCATCGCCCATCATATGGGTCAAGATGCGTATACGCTAGTCTACTCTGGTGTATCGATGCCCTGTCTCGATATACCCTCGACTAGGAACAGTTATAGGATGTACTCATCGACTACCGTGGCCCCACTAGTATGATCTCATCATAGTCCCAGTAGTCGAGTACAGATCCTAAGGGCTTTATCAACATGTGAGAGTAAAACAGTAAACCAATACAAGTCAACATGTTAAGATAAAGTGAAACCAAATAGCATACTATCATGACGAGCAAGAAAGTCATCTCTATATATATCGAAGCATCCATTATAATATACATCATATGTACAACAATGGCCTCTAGGGCATATACATAACTAACAGAGAGGCGTATACGCTAGTCTACACTGGTATATCGATGCCCTGTCTCGATACACCCACGACTAGGGACCTTGAAGGATATACTTATGGACCACCATGTCCCCACTAGTATGATCTGCATCATAGTCCAGGCAGTCAAGTATACATCCTAAGGGCTTTATCAACATGTAACTATAAGACAGTTTAAAGAGACTAGTATACATGTTAAGATAAAGAGCAACCAGATAGCATACTATCATATTGAGCAAGAAAGTCATCTCTATATATGTCCAAGCATCCAATATAATATACATCATCTGTACAATGCTGGCCTCTAGGGCATACATACAACTAACAATCTCCTACTTGCACTAGGGACAGCTGCTGTAGTATCGCATACCGAGCATCCCGAAGAGTCTCTCAAACTGTATCTGGGGAATGGCCTTCGTGAGTGGATCCGCCGTGTTTTTCTTCGTGTCAACCCTCCTGACCTCGATCTCCCGGCGATCTACTATCTCCCGGATCAGGTGATACCGCCTCAGAATATGCCTGGACCGCTGATGGGACCTGGGTTCTTTAGCCAAAGCCACCGCTCCATTGTTATCGCAATACAAAGGTATTGGATGCTCAATGGATGGAACCACACCAAGTTCATTAATGAACTTCTTGATCCAGACAGCCTCTTTGGCAGCATCGTTGGCAGCGATGTATTCAGCCTCCATCGTCGAGTCTGCCAAGGTTTCCTGCTTGGAACTCTTCCAGCTAACCGCCCTTCCGTAAAGGGTAAATACAAATCCCGACTGCGACTTAGAGTCGTCCTTATCACTTTGGAAGCTCGAATCGGTAAAGGACTCCACTTGGAGTTCTCCGTTACCATACACCAAGAGGATCTCTTTAGTCCTTCGTAAGTACTTGAGGATGCTCTTCACAGCTGTCCAGTGACTCTCTCCAGGATCAGCTTGATACCTGCTCACTACACTTAGTGAGTATGCTACATTGGGTCTGGTACATAGCATCACATACATGATAGAGCCTACAGCCGAAGCATAGGGTATCCCTTGCATGCGAGCTCTCTCCAAATCAGTCTTGGGAGACATCTCTTTGGAGAGAGTGACTCCAGAGATCGTGGGTAAGTTCCCACGCTTGGATTCTTCCATACTAAACCTCTTTAGTATGGTGTCAATGTACCTGGATTGGGACAATCCCAAAATCCTTTTGGATCTATCTCTATAGATCCTAATTCCCAATATGCAGGAGGCATCACCAAGATCTTTCATTGAGAATCTTTGTGATAAGAAGAGCTTGACCGATTGCAGCATAGGAATATCATTTCCTATCAAGAGTATGTCGTCCACGTACAATACGAGGAAGACAACCTTACTCTCTGCCACCTTCTTGTAGATACAAGGTTCATCTAGATTTTTGACGAAATCAAACTCTTTGATAACGACGTCAAAGCAGATGTTCCAACTCCGCGATGCTTGCTTTAATCCATAAATGGATTTAAGCAGCTTGCACACCTTCCCGCTGCTCCCACTGTCTACGAAGCCCTCTGGCTGAGTCATGTACACGCACTCTTTTAAATCACCATTTAGAAAGGCGGTCTGAACATCCATTTGCCAGATTTCGTAATGATGATATGCAGCGATGGCAAGCATGATCCGGATGGATTTAAGCATAGCCACTGGAGAAAAGGTTTCGTCATAGTCCACACCTGGTCTTTGACGAAAACCCTTTGCAACAAGTCTAGCTTTGAAAGTCTCCACTTTCCCATCTACACCAAGTTTCTTCTTGAAGATCCACTTGCTCCCAATGGGTTTTACCCCTTCAGGAGCAACTTACAAAGTCCATACTTTGTTGGTGTACATGGATTCCATCTCGGACCGCATTGCATCCAGCCATTTCACTGAGTCCCTACTCGTGATGGCCTGCTCGAAGCTAGTTGGGTCATCATCCTCCATGATGCAATCCTTGCTCCCACCATCCATGAGAAAACCGTAGTATCTCTCAGGTTGGCGAGAAACCCTACTAGATCGGCGGAGAGGCTGGGGTTCATCTGGAACTACGGAATCCTCTGGTTCCACCAGATCTTCTGTTGTAGCTTTTATAGCTGGAACCTCTTCCAGTTCTACCTCATGACCACTAATCTCTTTATCAAGAAATTCCTTTTCTACAAAGGTGGCATGCCGACAAACAAACACTCATTGTTCCTCAGGGTGGTAGAAGATATACCCTTGAGAATTCTTGGGATATCCTATAAATTTGCATAGAACAGACCGTGCCTCGAGTTTTTCCGGATTTTGTCGTTTGACATAGGCTGGACAACCCCATATCTTAACATAGTTAAGACATGGTCTCTTTCCTTTCCATATCTCATATGGAGTGGTAGGCACAGATTTGGTGGGGACCATATTCAATAGATGTATGGTTGTCTCAAGCGCATACCCCCAGAAGGAAATAGGTAACTCAGCTGTGCTCATCATAGAGCGCACCATATCTAATAAGGCGCGGTTCCTCCGTTCTGATACACCATTGTGCTGTGGTGTATATGGAGGAGTCAGCTGAGAGAGAATCCCATTCTCTTTTAGGAAGTCCAGGAATCCATTGCTCAAGTATTCACCTCCTCGATCAGATCGAAGGATTTTAATACTTTTTCCGGTTTGGTTCTCGACTTCTTGTTTATATTCTCTAAATTTCTCAAAAGCTTCAGACTTGTGTCTTATCAAGTACACATGTCCGTATCTTGAGAGATCGTCAGTGAATGTAATGAAGTACGAAGAACCATCCCTGGCATGTGTAGACATGGGACCGCATACATCACTATGTATCAGTCCCAAGAGTTCAGTAACTCTTTCTCCGTGTCCCGTAAACGGGGTTTTGGTCATCTTTCCTTTGAGACATGACTGGCAAGTGTCATAAGATGAAAATTCGAATGGTTTCAAATATCCATCTTTACGTAACTTAGCCAGTCATGTCGCATTGATGTGACCCAGTCTACAATGCCACAAGAAGGATTCGTTCAGTTCTGAACTCTTCCTCTTTTGTGTGTTTGTTATGCTTAGAACTGTAGATTGATTTAGAACATAAATGCCATTGCACAACGTGCCTGATCCAACCAACTTTTGGTTACGGAAAATGTTCATAACATTTTCCTGTAATACAAAATTATATCCTTCTTCGCTCAACAAAGAAACCGATATAATGTTGCATATCAGGTTCGGCATGTAATAGTATTCGTTCAGAACCAATGTATTTCCAGTTGGTAATACAAGGTGATATTCCCCGACAGTCTTAGCTGCAACAATTGCACCATTTCCAACTCTTTTGTCTTTATCACCTTCTCCAAGTTCTCTACCTTTCCTGAGGCCATGTAACTGATTACATATATGGGATCCTGACCCGGTATCTAATACCCAGGACGTAGAGCAAATGGAGAAATAGTTCTCTGTAACGAACACACCCGAAGAAAATGCATCAACATGTACTTTCTTCATTCGGGTGGCATGGGAATCCTGGTATTCCCCTATATCCTGTTCAGTCCTATAACTCTTATAAGAAAGAACGGAACCAACGTTCCCCAGCACAGTATAACATGCGGGTTCGGTCAATACATCCATATTATTATCTTTATTAGGGCATGACATGGTCGCTACCTGGAGAGAGAGAGAGAAGAAAACACTTTAGCGTATGCTCGTGCAAGATTAGATTGGTTATTATCTTATCTAATCAGGATGGCTCCCACTGGTTTTCATCAAATCTTCCTTCAAACCCTAAAAGGAAAGACTAGCCGGGATTAATTACACACTACAAGTTCGCCAATCTTTCAGCCAGGCCAGTGTCGGTACTTTGAGGGAGGTCCCCCGTGCTTTCGCACGAACCTAATTAATGTAAACCTCGTTTTCCCATAGGCGTAACCCCGTTGACACCTTTCTAGACACCTACTTGATTAGCTAATTGCAATGTGTAAAACTCTCCCAGGAGTAACTCTTACTCGCAGTGGGTATCGGGATCCAACTATCTCATAGAAGGTATGCAATCTCATTGCAAATTTCAACACTTGAAACTCCCGATAATACTTTTGCCCCTAGCGTGCTATGACCTTGACGAAAGCCAACAAACCACCGCCCGCTAGTCAAGTTCAACCCGTACATTTGTTGACTGAATTAAACCCACCCGCACGACCCTTGACGAAAGCCAACAAAGCCGTACGACTACCCTAATCCAGTCGCATCATATGCAGCAGATAAGCAGCACATAGCTACCGCACACTACACCTTGACGAAAGCCAACAAATGTAGCACGAATACTATATGCAACTTATCTGAAATGACGGAGGGCTACGACAGGTTTTTCTGAAAACCTATTGCGTAATGAACTTGGTATCGTTGTAGGATCGAATGAATTTTGAAATGGAGTGTTTTTTAGGCTTTTCTAGTTTTGCTAAAGGAGTCACTCCCGGTGAAGGGATCGTCGGTCCTTTCCTCGTCGAATGAGGTGCGGGATATATCATATATATCACTGTGCAAAGCAAAAACTCTCAAAAGAAATCAAAAGACAAACCGAGTGTTGTAGCATCTGCCAGTTATTGCTAAAGGAGTCACTCCCGGTGAAGGGATCTCGGTCATTTCCTCATCGAATAAGGTGCAGGGTATATCATATATACCGCTATGCAAAGCAAGAACTGTAGCTACCTATTTTGTTTAAAATTTGATTCTACAACATCTTAGGTTTCTTTTCTTTCATTAATCACATTAATGAAGTCCCATCATTTATATACCTAAACATCACAGATAAATACGACGTACACTTATGCCATCCGCATTCGCCTCGATGTCCCCTCGTGCACCGTTAGGTTAGGTAACTAACGACAGAGCAGGGCAGGCTAGTGCGGGTGTAAAACATAAGTAACGTCTATATAATATATCATATATACTATATACTGTATCCATCAGAACATATCAAATGATCACATCACAGATATCGCAGCAGAAACATAGATATAATGTGGGATATACTAGGACGTCTGTATTTAGTATTTAGCCAAAATAGAAAATACGGATTCCACAGTCGCGATGAATAGCTAAGCCCCACACCCTGGACCCCTACGAGAGCGGCAAGCGACCCTACCAATTCTGGAGTTTAGGAGACCCGGTCTCGACTCCTCGAGATGGCCTCCCACTGAACCCCAGAACCCGGTCACCTGTGCTCCCCTCCTTGGGTCCATTCTAATGCGGAAAAGTAAATAATATACAACACAGGTGGCATCGACCTCAACCCGGAAGTGCCCCAAAAATAAAAGAATATTACATTACATTTGAATTTACATGAATGAAAATATAAAACTCTCATCTCACATAAAACCCCCCGGCTATTCAATCGCGACAATCCTGCACATCGTATCTCAGCAACACATAATATCACATATCATCAACATAAGTAAGTATGCGTACCCCAATTATCGTTGATGTATAGCAACGAAACCGGCGATATCGACATACTACACTTACGGTCACAGAAAAGAAAGTGTAAAACTGCAATATCTGGAATCCACATTATCCTTAGACATCATAAATGCGAAATATCATATACCTCGTATTTCATGTCTTATAATGTGAATTCCACACATTGCATCACATTCCGAATAAACAGACAGTATTAAAGTTTTCGAACGACCGATCAAATACCCAAGATTCACTAAAGCTCAACACTTGAGCGAAGTTCAAAATCTTGGAGTGTGACACAGTAGTAGCGGTCCAGCCGTAGAAGGGTCAAGCAAACGCCTCACATGTGGCACGCCGTACTGCCCCAAACCCTAAGGTTCAAAGGGCAGTTCAAGACGGTCACATAATCGAGTTAAGGTTTGTTGTCTTCTAGAGGGACCACCGCAAAAAGACTTGCACGTATCTCCAAAGTATTTAAACCCCGTGAAAAGTGAGCAGATGATACTCGTTCAAACACTTCACTACTTTCTAATTTACCCGGAAAATTCACGAAATCAAAATTCCGATCGAATCGACGAGTCTAAAAATATCTCCAGAATTTTTCATCACCAAAAACAGATTAAAAATACCCTAAAAATTATACTAGCAGAATTAAACATTACGGCACAAAAAATATACACTGTTAGAAGAGAACGGTCGCGAAACAGCGGCCTAAGCAAGCTTAGGCCGCGTTTCCGCGGCAAGATAGACTTATCATGAAAAAAATTTTATGCCGTAATTCTTAGTTTTTCCTGCTGTAATTTTTACATATTTTTAATTCTTAAAATAACCAGATTCTGAAAAAAGTCCAGAGAGCACCAAAAACCGTATTTTTTCGGTTCGATCGGAGTTTTGGCTTCGTAAAAGGGTCGCCTAATGTTCTAGGTCGGCTCTGATACCAATGTTGGGTTAGCATAGCACCACATGAAGGGTTTGGAAGCATCACATGAACCAAATATGTAGTCTTTAGGGTGCTAAGCTAATGAACATAGAATCGTTCCTAGAAGCGATTAGGGTTTCAAATTTTTCATATCGTCATATGAAAGAAATGCTAGGGTTTAGAGAGTACAACCTTTGTAGCTCCCTACGCTAGACTCCTCGGCTACTTGTGGTTTGAAAGAACTCCGCTTGAACTCCTCGACGTCACCGATGATCCACCCGGAGTCCGCTTTGTCCAAGCTTGCGACTTCTTCCGATCAAGTGAACGAAATCGAGTCAACACTCCAAACAAGTGGGCTAGGCTTGTATAGAATGGTGTTGTGGTTCTTTTTCTCACTTCAAAATCCTAACTTGTTGATTATATAGCTCACTATAAAAATCTAGAGAGCTATGAAGGAGGATGAAGAAGATAATGGCAATATTGAAGAAGATGATAACTATATCTCTAAAAATGAAAATAGAAAAATATATCAATATATATTTTCCATCTATCATCTCAAACCATGGTTGAATCATTATTGTACTAGGGTTAAAACACAAAAGGAAACTTAACCTAAGGTTAAGTGGTGGGTGAGAATGGTTAGGTCAAAAGAAGTGTGTAGAACAATTCAAATAATACACCTTATCTTTCCTTTTATGTTTTAGCATAAATACAATAATAATTCATAAAAAAATACCATGGTGTGAGTCTTATATTGCCACCATTTTCATATACATCCAACCATGATAAATGTATGTATGCATGTATGTATGTATACATATCCATATGTGTATGAAACAAGAATGCAAGAAAAACATACATCCATTCCAACACAAGAAAGGATTTCTAGTGAGCAACTAATGGTTAAATGATAAATCAACACTTGATTTACCAATCCGACCATATCTCATATGACCCCTACCAAAAGCAAGCGGCCCGATCAATATACGGTATCGCATACGCGCATTTTAATCGGGTCCTTGCGCACATCGCATACGCGCACCACAACGTTTTGCCTGGATTAGGAAACTCCATTGTGGGACTCTGAGACTCATCAATACGCCGGCAGTGGGTGATGATCATATCAAGCACCCCCAAGCCGCAAGCGGTCAGCTAAACGTAACGGCCACCCGGGTATTGAGCGATCAGAAGAGAACAAGCGAACCTGCTACAACTCCCGTCGAGCCGATCGGCAACACTTCCCGTACAGTCCGGTCTCCTCGTCTGATATGTCGCATATCAAGTCTAGGGGTGGTAAACGTCAGACACCAATAACCGATAAGTCGTGCCGATGTGAGGCTCATAACGGGTCGAGAAACTACTGGTAACACTTACCAGCAAATCTCTGATCAGCCCTGGCCAGGGACTTCCCTGTTACGGCCAATCTAGCAAAGCGCAACATCAACCCCCAATACCGGGAGAGACGAAACCCCTCCTATCGCTCATTGCCTCCATGTGACTCTGGACTGTACCCAAAAACCACCGTTTTGCACGCCCTCATGGACGTGGTAAGGTGGAGATCAAAGTACAGTGGAAATCACACAAGACTCTATGACGATCTCGGGTCTACAGACTAACCTGCACAAGTGTCACCTGAGAACTGCCATCTGACGTGAGGTATAATACCATCTGGGAGTTCTCGGCGAGTCCGTCCAGTGTACCCAGTCTCCACTGAGCACCCGTATACCATCTCTGATGTCAAACACCAATGGATATGGGATCATCCATCGCCCATCTCATGGGTCGAGAGGCGTATACGCTAGTCTACACTGGTATATCGATGCCCTGTCTCGATACACCCACGACTAGGGACCTTGATGGATGTACTTATCGACCACCATGTCCCCACTAGTATGATCTGCATCATAGTCCAGGTAGTCAAGTATACATCCTAAGGGCTTTATCAACATGTAACTATAAGACAGTTTAAAGAGACTAGTATACATGTTAAGATAAAGAGCAACCAGATAGCATACTATCATATTGAGCAAGAAAGTCATCTCTATATATGTCCAAGCATCCAATATAATATACATCATCTGTACAATACTGGCCTCTAGGGCATACATACAACTAACACATGGATCTCGAAAACCACAGCAAACTCATGGTGGACGACACTTTACATCACTAGAAAACCGCAACATTTTATATTTTAAAAGATCATAAGTTGTAAATTTTGCGGCTTTCCCCGAAATCTAGAAATATCATAAATCTCAAGAAATCATCACAAGTGCATATGTCAATGATAATGAATGCATATGGTATCAATAACCATGTTGCAATGTAGGATTAATAAACTAGGCATGTAAGGCAGGTACACTAATATCATATCAAACTACTAACTAACAAGCTAAGTCAAGCAAATATATTCTCTAAAGTATACGTGACATGGCAATTACCGATGAAGATGTGTGTGAGCCGGCAAGTAAGTGTATGTGGTACATACGCATCATCGGTAATGGTGCTGGTGTCCTAACAGCATAATGTCAACAATGCAATATGAAATAACAATGTAAATATGCGATGCGGAGCGAGCAACCAAAATGAGCGGGAGCTAAAAACTAGACGCAACTATAACTAATCTGCATTAATCTAATATAAGTCCTACAAATGGTGCCATTTGAAATAACACGAACCGCGGGGTTTTGAAAATAGGGCTACGGTGGTTTTTAAGAAAGGATACGTCTTTTGAAATATCCGTAGATCCCTTGACCTGTCTTTTAAAATACCCACGATCCGCTAGTTTGAAATAGGTGGGAGTCTAATCTAATCTAACAACTACACTAAACTATACGGCTGAACTAACAAGCTAAGCTACAGGTAAGGAAACCGCCTAACATCTGAGTCGATACATATACATACCGGTATATATATTAGTCGGTGATCCCGCCTCAATAATATCATAACCGATATCATATCTATAATCAGACATCCCACGTCAAGAGTGCGGATCAATCATCAAAATATAGCTCGTACGTAAATCCGTCGTACGGCATCCCAAATCTGGGTACGGGTCAATATCACATTCATCATACTATTCATCTGATATCCTCTTTATCAAATATCATGATCGGGGTACTGATCTACGTCTAGTACAATATTGATACCATCTATGTATGCATGCATGTATAAGAATCACTACGTCAAAAGACCCGCTAAAACATCATGTCATATCTCAATACGAACCAACACACATCACGGATCTTCTGGCCTCAAGCCCAATATCATCGACTCATCTCAAATCCCAATTACTATCCTTAAATCCAGTATATAAACACATAGTCCCATACCCATGTGTAAATATACACATCAATATATAATCCCATGTACGCACATATGAAAGAAGAATGTATGCAAATATGGGTGTGTGTGTGTGTGTAGTGCAACACTACCCTAGGGTTCGCAACACTAATGTAATCCAACACACCAATATCCATCCTAAGCATCGTTATTAATCCCAAATAACATATAAAAAAAATGTTGGTGTGTATACGCATCCGTATACACCACCACGGACTGCGGGGGTGCTATACGCCATCCACCCGACTTCTCTCTGTAGATATAAATCTACTCACCTGGTCCTCGCTAGCCGGTGCCGATGTCAACACGCGCTTTCTTGTCTCCTCGAAGTCCACATGGAGTACCTACATATCTTAACGCACCGTATCGCATTAAAACTAAATTCGAAGTCGAAACGGCATACGAAAATCAAATCGGCACGCGTATCACGCATAGGTCCAAACCTATCGCCTACGCATGCAAGAATAGTCAAACCAACTCTCGATGTCGATGTACAAACGTCAAACCAACGAGAAAAATCCAATCACACTCATTTGCACATTCACGAACACTAATTTTAATATAAACTAGGTTAAAACTCGCAAAAACCCCAATTTCACTTAAAAAGTCATTTTTCCGTAAATCTAGCAAGCACAATTCGCCGTTTTTGTACAAAACATTATGTTTAAATGAATGTAGCGGCCAATATACTTATTAAATATCTTAAATAAGTCATAGAAACAATTTCCGGAATTTAATCTCATTAAATTCCAAAAACCCTAATATTCTAGTTTACAAAATACCCTTTTTAACAATTTCATAGCAAAAATGCACAAACTACAATTTAGGTTGGATTTCCGTGATCTAAAGCATTAAACCACACTTAATAAAGTTAATAATATGATAAAAACCCTAACCATATTTTTAATCTCACATATAAATGCATTTCATAAAAACCTAGTTTGCATAAAAGCTTATTTATTGCAAATTTTAAATTAACAAATTGCAACTAGCCACTAGATTAGGTTTTACATTTCCACAAGATGATAATCTACACTTGATTATCCTATTAGTGATGGTTAAACCCAAATTAGCTTCAAACCATACTCTTGAATTCTCAAATTAGCAACAAGAGCTAAATTAACACTTTAAAAACTTAGCTTTAAGAAATTAACTAACAAATTAAGCAAAAATGGTTAGAATTTATACCCAATGAATTGAAGATCCACAAGCACACACATAGCCTCCCAAATTGGAATCTTGTTCCCTAGATCCATGCAATTTTGGCTAAGCTAAAATGGGTAGGAGTCGGATTTGGGTTTTGGGATTTTTTTGATGGATTTTGGGGCAATTTTTTGAAGAAGTTTTGAAGAGAAAAGAGAAGGGGAATGGGGGGGCTGTTGCTGCTGTAGGAGGGAGGGGGGGTCGGCTGAATGGGAGTTGGAGAGGAGAGAGAGGAAGGTAGAGAAAGTGGGGGTGAAAGTTAAGGTCAACCAAAGTCAAAAGTCCACCTCATTTATCCATTTTCTTTTCTTTTCTTTCATTTCTTTTCCTTTGAAAATCCAAGTGGGGACAAAAAAGGGGGCTGCTGAATTCTTCAAGGGGATAAGTGAATGGGGGGGTGTGGGTGTGGGTACGTGTGTGGGGTGATGAAAAATGATAAATACAATACCCCAAACATCCATTTACGCTAAAAAAAAGCCTTTTTTCTTCAATAATTTCTAAACCGTTTTGCCAAATGATTTCGTTCCAAAAACCACATGATAAAATTTTATTTAATTTTTTATGATGCACAAAATTTTTTTCAACTCATTCCAATTTGTAATTTTCCCTAATTAAATGTATTAGTGACGGCTTAAAATAATAATAAAATAATATTTTTTTCAGAAAATTTGAAATTTCACCAGCGGCTCAATAAACACCAAATAATAGCAATTACATATATAGAATATGTATATTTAATTTTAATAATAAGATATTTGCATTTTGAATTTTTACAGAAAACCCCTTTATTTTACCGATTTTCCGAAATTTCACCGAAACGATTTTCAAAACGTTACACTACTGATAGGGAATGATGTCCCTATGCTACAATCTGTAAAGCTCTTCTTGTCACAGAAATTCTCCATGAAAGACTTGGGAGATGCATCCTACATTCTGGGCATTAAGATCTATCGTGATAGATCCAAAAGGATGTTGGGACTTTCACAGTCCGGGTATATTGACACTATACTAAAGAGATTTAGTATGGAAGATTCCAAGCGCGGTAATTTACCCGCTTGTCACGGGATCACCCTCTCCAAAGAGATGTCTCCAAAGATTGATGAAGAGAGGGCTCGCATGGGCATTATACCCTATGCTTCGGCAGTAGGATCCATAATGTATGCGATGTTATGTACCAGACCAGATGTAGCTTACGCACTTAGTGTGGTAAGCAGGTATCAGTCTGACCCAGGTGAGAAGCATTGGATAGCGGTAAAGAACATTCTCAAGTACCTGAGAATGACTAAGGAGATGTTCTTGGTTTACGGTAATGGGGACCTCCAGGTCGAGGCTTTTACCGACTCCAGCTTTCAAAGTGACAAAGATGACTCTAAATCCGTTTCGGGTTTTATGTTTACCCTCAATGGAGGGGTGGTATGTTGGAGGAGTTCCAAACAGGATACCGTCGCAGACTCAACTATGGAGGCTGAGAATATAGCTGCTAACGATGCCGCGAAAAAAGCTGTCTGGATGAAGAAGTTCATCTCTGAACTTCAGGCGGTTCCGTCCATTGCCAATCCAATACCTTTGTATTGTAATAACAATGGGGCTGTAGCATTAGCGAAGGAACCAAGGTCCCATCAGAAATCCAGGCATATCTTGAGGCGGTATCACCTGATCAGGGAGATCGTGGATCGTCAGGAGATCGAGGTGCGGAGAGTGGACACAAAAGACAACACGGCAGATCCATTCACCAAGGCCAACCCTCAAGTCCAGTTCGAGAGGCTGTTTGAGATGTTGGGCATGCGGTACGCCAGCAACTAGATCTAGTGCAGACAGTGGGTACTCATTGCGCCAATTATAGGCCTTAGTGCAAGTGGGAGATTGTTGGATATATATGCCCTAGAGGCCTTCATTGTATAGGATGCTAGGGATATGTATGTACATGACAATCTTGCTTGATATGATAGTACGCTATTTGGTTTGTCTTTTTCTTAACATGTGATATATTTTACTTTGTATTTATATACACATGTTGATAAAACCCACAGGGTGTTTTCCGGACTACCGGTGTTGTGATGGCAGTCATACTTGTGGGAGCTGGATAGTCAATAGGCACATCCTTAAATGTCCCTGGTCACAGGAGTATCGAGAATGGGTATCGATGCTCCAGAGTAGACTAGTGTATACATATCTAGACCCTGACGAGGGGCGATGGATTGGTCCCGCAGCCATTGGTGATTTGCACCTAAAATTATATACAGATGCTCACTGAGTGTGAGTACACCGGACAGGACTCGCTGAGAACTGACTGGATGATATTATACATAATGTCAGATAGCAGTTCTCAGGTGACATGTGTGCAGATAGTCTGTTGACTTAAGGTCGTCATTTGTCTCGTGTGAGTTCCCACTGTGCTTTGATTACTACCCTACCACGGCTCAAAGGAGTCGTGCAAACTGGTTTTAGTTAGGTACAGTCCCGAGCCACATGGAGGCAGTGAGCGACTGTTAGGGATTCGTCTCTCCCGGTATAGGGAGTCGATATCGCACTGTGATCGGTTGGTCATTACCATAAGTCCCTGGCCAGGGCTGATTGAGAATTACTGGTGGACTGATCAGTAGATTCTCGAATAGTCTTGAGCCACACCGGCACGACTTGTACGGTTGTTAGGGGTCTGACGTTCACCACCTCCCTAAACCATACATGCGATACTCTCAGACGAACAAACCGGACTGCGCGGATATTGTCACGGACAGGCTCAGTAGGGGTTACGGACGAGTTCGCTCGTCGGCCTCCTTTCGACACGTACCTGGGTTGCCGTTACGTATAGCTAGTGCCACTGATGGACTTGTGGTTAAACCCACTGCCAGCGTACTGTCGAGTCTTTAGAGTCCTACACAGAGGGTTTCCCTGGATCAGGCGAGACGAAGTAGATGTCGTATGGTCTTGCGGCAGGGTTTCAATCGCATTTGTGTACTGGCTACTCGAATGACGATCGGACGGATAATACTGGTAGGCTTTGGTTTAAGCCGGATACTAGTATTGTAGTATTGGATTATCCTGATCTCAGTGTATCCGTATTTTTCGGAATACGGATACGGGTATGAAAATATGGAAAAGGGCATTCTTGTAAATTCACAAGTTAGACCTTCTAGAAGGAGACACCTCATTATAGTTTTATTCTTTTTCATTAAAGGATTAATGAGGTGGAATTAGGAGTGTTATGAAGTATGGGTTGAAAGCATGGCTATGGATTTTTTTATTCACTTTGGAATTACTATTCAAGTAAGGTTGCATTTTATTTGATTAAATAATTCGATGGTTGAATTATTGTGAAAATACTTAGCCATTCTCATAGCTCATTTTCTTATCATTCACACAAATGCTTTCTCTCTCCTAGGTTTTCTTCTCTCCTTCTTCATGAAACTCATATACTTGCATGTGTTGCAAATCAATGAGTTTTGAGATCAACTAGTTCAATACATACTCTCTCTACATCCCCTTAGTAATCTCTCCTAGCAAGTAAAATCACTAAGGTATCTCATGGGGGTTGGAGCTTGATCGAAGGCCCCTCGGGTGGATCCATCTTTGACACAAAGGAGTCCGGCAACCGAACTCTTCCAAAACCTAGAAGAAGCCAAAGAAAGGAGATCAAGAACAAGGAGCTTGAACAAAGGAGCAAGGAGCAACTTGAAGACCCGAAGGACTAGGAACGAGGGTATAACTCCTTTACATAGTAGTTAACTCTCTCTCATAGTTTAGTTTTGTTAGATGAGGCTTAATAAAGATCCTAAAGTGGGAAAAAGTTCATGATGCTAAGCAAAAACTAGTTTCTTTTGAAGTGAGAAAACCGTTTTTAAAGTATTCCGCCTCCCTGCGACCCGTGGGGTGTGCATCATGGACTTACACGGCATTAGCATCAAACATCTGAGGCGATATCTCGTCAGTCGCAGCAACAACTGAATCATTCGTCCGCACGCTGAACAGTGCCTCAATCATCAAGAATAATCGGTGCATTGACGGTCATCACATTCTGGCTGGCCTCAAGCAGTAGCCTGATCCTCTGGTGTTGATCTGCACGTCCGAGAAATCTCGTAAAAGCGATCTATCAAACGCTCATGGAGCGAAAACACAATAAAATGACACATCTATACGATCGTGTGTCCTTGTAATCACGCCCTGGTCAGTCCTCGTCCGTGACGGGCTCTTGTTGACCGCAACTCTAGCCGTAGCTCTCTCTGCCCGTGTAATCGTGGCAGCAAAACCGTAAACCAATATCGATGAGGATAGATCATGAATGAATATAATGCTGTGCAAGAAATGTACATCCTGAGGTTTCTTAAGAGGAGTAGCGTATCGTAAGTATGCCGCGGAACATACACACGGTACGTCACACTCCTTAAGTCACCTACTCCATCAACGAAGGTCAACCTACGCGATGAAAGTTCGGGTCTAATGCCCCCTCGACTAAGTCTACGTTCCGTAAGGTCAAGACTAGATTCCGTATATATACAAACGCCCTAGGCTCCGCATAGTCAAACATAGACTCGAACCAAGGTTAACCTGGCACTCTGATACCAACTTTGTCACGACACGAAATGGAACGTGACCGACACTTGAATCATATGAAGTCTATAGGACCCCATCTAATTCAAGTAAGCCAAGAAAACCCAGAAATCTAAATCATTTAAAGAAAGAAGTGAAGAAAACATGTTTTAAAGCAAGTGGTTTTAATAACATAAGCCGAAGTATGCAGTTTTAAAATCTCAAGTCTTTTCTGAAAATTTCGGCAGAGTTTCCTTTGTAAATACTGACCCCAAAGGGGTACAACATGCATAATATGAATAAAGGCATCCCCAAGCGGGAGCTAGCTCTTCGTAAATTGACCGTCACAACCATGCAAGCAATATAATATACAACTCTAAGGGCGAGAATCAAAACTCAAAAGGAAACTCAAATCAACAAGAAAACCATAATAATACAACGCGGGACTCTAAGGTCGAAAGAATATACAACTGGTCTTCTATGGTTAATAAATAATACAGTCTGGTTGATGGAGTTTCTAGATACAATTGAATATAAATAAAAGGTACAATGGTGGTCACGATCCAAGTGAACCCACCTACCCAAGCAATCATCCAAAAAGGAACAGTGTGCCAGCAAAGCCGTAACGAACATGTACGGCAAAACCTGCAAGAAATTGTGGCACAACGGGAGTGAGTTGCCAACTCGTGAGTAGAAAATATTAAAGAGCAGAAATCGTTTGTATGACTAAATCCTAGGTCAATACGATCATAAAATATATCCTCAATGATAATATGGCCTGAAGCATAAATATAATGGCAAGGGTAAACATCTATGCATAAGTGTAATCCCATATGCTCGTGTCAGTATCTCAGGTAGCAATATATCGTAAATATGAGGTATGAATGCGATATAATGAAAACAGAATACATCATGAATGAGAAAACTGTTTTCATAATATAATGAGATTTCTGTATAAACATTTAACTATCATCAATGAAATCATCAGAAAATCAGTGTCAAGCACCGACACAAAATATATATCTCAATATCCCAATATCTCAGTATCTCAGGCTCCGGCTATCCGGACTGGCCTATATCCTCGAATCTCAATATCTAGGGCTCCGGCTATCCGGACTGGACCATATCATCAAATCTCAAAAGCTCAGGCTCCGGCTGTCCGGACTGGCCTGTACTCCGATCGGTATCCTCCGGATATTCGTCGAGTCACAATACAATCACCGGTCAGTAGTGCTCCCCTGTCACAGGCTCAACGCCATCATTTGCGACCTTCTCTCCTCGGGGTACCGCACCGGGTCCACCATGCACCCATAGACGGTTCCTCCTCCTCTTCGAATCGGGTGTATGATATCGCTCAAGAGCCGAGAACACTCATGGTTGATATATCTCATATCATATTATGAGAAAACCGCAACTTTCATTTAAAATGATAATCGGTTTATAAAATCTTTACGGTTTCTCTAAATCCAGAAATCTCATGGAAATCTGAAATCCAAACTGAAAGTCAATAATAATAAATACTGGGCTCCGGCAGTCCGGACTGGCCCTTATAATATTGCATGACTAATGAATGTAAAAATATGCATGAAATATCAAGCAATGAATGCAATAATGAATTAACATATTAAACAATAACATATAGGACTATCAGCTAGCAAGCTATGTCAATGAAATAATCTTCTCCATGCATGTGGTTGTGATTCCGTTATTGGCGAAGAGCTAGCTCCCGCTTGGGGATGCCTTTATTCACTACTTATATATATTCTTATTTTGTACCCATTTGGGGCCAGTTTTTACAAAGGAGACTTTGCCGAAATTTTCGGGAAAATTTGATATTTTAAAATGTTGTAATGTGACTTCATTTTACTAAAACCACTCTTTTAAGCTAAGTTTTCCTTCACTCTATTTCCTCAAAAGGTTTAGAATTTCTGGGCTTTGGCTTACTTAGATTACGTTACGCCTCTAGAAGTTGCGTAATTTAAGTGTCAGTCACGTTCTGTACTTTCGAGTCGTTACACATTTCATATAAGAAGAATGTCATCCTCGTACAATATGAGAAATAGTACAGTTCTTCCTACAATCTTACTATAAATGCATGGTTCATCTGGATTTTTGGTAAATTCAAATTCTTTGACCGTCTCATCAAAGCAGATGTTCCAACTCCGCGATGCCTATTTAAATCCATAAATGGATTTAAGCAACTTCCATACTCTTCTGCTGCTCCCACTCTCTATGAAACCCTCTGGCAGATCCATATAAACACACTCTTCCAAATTTCTATTTAGAAAAGCGGTCTTTACGTCCATCTGCCAAATTTCATAATCATGGAAGGTAGCAATGGCAAGAAAGATCCGAATGAATTTAAGCATAGCTACTGGAGAAAATGTTTCATCATAGTCGAAACCAAGTCTTTGATGAAAACATTTTACTACAAGTCTAGCCTTATAGGTCTCAACATTTCCATCTGCATCAGTCTTCTTTCTGAAGATCTATTTGCAGCTTACGGGTTTTACACCTTGAGGTGTAATGTCCAAAGTCCATTGTCACGACCCAAAGTTCGACTCATGACCGGCACTTAACCACGTAACATCTACAGGCGTGACGCGACTAAGTAAGCCGAAACCCAGAAATCAAAAACATTAAAAGTAATGAGTGTTGAAAACATTTGTTTAAAACATTTGGGAAACCATAAGTTGTTTAATAACAATCTTTAAAGTTTAAGTTATTATCTTAAAAATTTTGGCAGCATTTCCTTTGTAAAACTAACCCCGAATCCGGGTACAAGACAAAATATGAGTAAAAATGATATACAATGAAATAAGACATCCCAACGGAAGCAATCCCGCCCAACGGTGGAAACAAACACCACAAGAGTAATATTCGACGCCGAAGCGAAGAAATGAGCAATGAGTGAAAAACATCACAGAATGATAACTGCATAAGTAAAGATGGCTCACACGAGCTCAACACCAGAATACACATAATATACATCATCGTCCTCACACTGTCTCTAAGTCAATACATAAATGTAGATGGAGAGTACTAGATACAAAGTGTACAATGTAAATAACCAGATACCACAACCCACCTAACAGCAAACAGCTCACGCACCAACTGTAGTGGTATCTGTAGCAAAAAAGATGCAAAAGGCAGCCTGCCGCAACTACTCTGAGGGGCAACCTGCAAACACTGTGGCACAACGGGGGTGAGTTGCCAACTCGTGAATAGAAGATAACATATAAAGGTAATCGCGAGCATGCACGTGCTGCGCTACTCTATCATATGCCAGCAGATGATGTCTATATGCGATAAGCAGTATGTGCAATAATTATACAAGTGCTCTATCAGGTAAAATAACTACAGGATGAGATGCATAATAATGGATGCTGAGTATGGGATGAAATAACATCTAAACGGAATGTCAATGTGGAAAAATAATCGGTGCCCATCAATGCACCCAAATCCCAATAAACTCAGGCGCCGGCGCTCTCATCGGCCCTCAAATCCTGTAAATCTCAGAGAATCACGAGTGCCCAACATCGGCACTCAAAATATCATGAAATAATCGTGTCCAGTATCGACACGTAAATCCTCATATATCGGGCTCCGTCAGTCCGGATCAGCCCACGGGCTCCGTTTGCGGTATCGGCCCTCGGCCCCGGCAGTACGAGTCGTCCCGTATCCATCTATCGACTCTGGTTAGTATCCTCCGGATAACCGCCAGGTCCAACCAATCACCGGTAGGTACTCGCCACCCTGCCAGGCTCATCGTCTACTCCACGAAAAAAATTTCTCGTCCCGGGGAACCATACCGGGTCCACCACGAACCTGCAAACGGATCATCCAACTCCTCGAATCGGGTTTCAAGCACACGTCTCAGAACCGAGAAAACGCGTGGTGGACCCACCAAAATATCATATCATGAGGAACCGGGTTTCCAAATAGTGCATATTTTCTTAAATAACTCCACGGTCCTCAAAACCAGAAATCACATGAAATCCAAAACCAATGTGTAAGTCAATGCGATGTGATATTTGCATTAAGTCATACTATAAGTAAAAGGGAGAAACCGCTCTTTAAAATAGTTTCAGTTTTTCAAAGGCATCATGCGGCTCCCAGTTTCTACCAAAATCAACTTATCCAGGTAGGTACAGTTTGAATACGCATAAGTATGTAAATGAGTACGTGCACAAGTATGAACATGTAAAGGAGTACGTGCACAAGTATGAACATGGAAGGGAGTACGTGCAAAAGAATGAACATGTAAAGGAGTACGTGCATAAGTATGAACATGTAAGGGAGTACGTGCACAAGTATGAACATGTAGAGGAGTACGTGCACAAGTATGAACATGTAAGGGAGTATGTGCACAAGTATGAACATGTAAAGGAGTACGTGCACAAGTATGATAATCATATCCAATCATATGTGAGATGAACTACAGTATAATGATCATGGCAATTTTATAGTGTGAGTGTCATGGCAGTTACTAACGGTGTGTGTGTAACATGCAGATTAGTGCTCGTGCAACATGAACCGTTAGTAACAGTGCGGAGTTCTTACGAATTCTAAGTTCATGTACATATAGCAGGGGATGCGGTATGCAACAAACAGTATCCATAAACAGTCAATGTAGGTAAATGCAATATGCTGCTACAAGGTCCTATCAGCCCTGACGCATAACGCCATGCGGGCGATTTCCCCGTAGATGTTTAATCTACTCACCGTAGTCTCGCGCTAAGTGTAGCCGACGACTTGCTTCCCCTTCTTTACGGCGTCCGTCGTACTCGCCTGCGAACCTAGAATTCCACAATGTATCACACATAAGCTCAAATCCACAAGAACACGACATTAAAGCCAAACTAGTAACCCGTGTCGCGAACCAAACGCGTGTGTGCGATACGCTAAAACGTGTGATTACGCGCCTGAAGCTACCCCGACACGTCGCAATACGCAGAAAACCCCAAACCTATACACGTATCACACGTGTCGCGAAGATTTAAAAAATACGAGAAATAGGGTAATTGATCCCAGATTTTTCCACAGAAAGAATTAAGCAAAATTACATATACCACAAATCTTCAAACAGCAGCAGACACCTACTGAAAAGACCCCAGCACCCAGGTCCCCCATCTGGCCGCAAATTGCAGCCAGAATGATTTTTTCAACGGCCGGGGTAGGGAGTTTGGCTCCCGTACTTCATGTGTGTTCTCTAATTCTAGTGTACATGCTCCAGTAAATACAATATTTATCTGAAGCAACTGAGGTGCAAGCAGATTCAACAGAGCCCAAAATCCTAGTTAAAAATGCCATTTTAACGCTAAATCGATACTTTAAGGTATTATGGTGAAACCTGAAGCAAATCTTGAGTTAAAATAACACTAATGACACATCACTAAGTTAAGCAAGCCATAAAAATGATCGCTTAACATAAACTTCTTTAAACCCCTTCATTAGCACCAAAAAATGCACAAAACTATGATTTTTAACCACCAAACATATAAGTTATGAAATAGGGTAACATGGTTGAGTTTGATACCTTCCAAAAACCTTAGGGAAACTAAAATTTTCCAGCTCTAGACCTCAAGTGTACTGACTTGCCATCAACACCTCAAAAAAACTATCTTTCCAAGGGTTTCGTGAAGGAAAAGGGGTTGTTTTGTGTAGGGTTTGTATAGGAATCAAAAGGGAAGTGAAAGAAGAAGGGAAGATGAAGAAAATGGTGTTTTTGTCGCTGCCTCTCTGCAGGATTTTTCCAGAAAAGAGAAGGAGAAGGAAAAGAGAGAGAAATCAATGGTCAAAATGTCAATTTCTTCACCTAACCACCATGCCTCCAATCCCTCATTTAAAAATTAAAAAGAAAAGGGTTTGACTTGGTTATATGGTGGGAAAAATGAACCATAATAGAAAAAAAAGGTTTAACAAGTTAACACTTGCTTAGGTTACAAAAAAAGTTAAGTGTGCAAGTGTACACTAACATAACAATTTCCAATTAGGGTAAACACGACTAAATATAATTAATAAACCCTATATATATATATAAACACTTCACAACACAATTAACACTAGTTTAAAAAAAGATTTTCGGGTTTTTATGAAAAACACGCATCATTTCTAATTAACGCGAAATTATCCTAAATGAATTTCCAAAGCGTTACATCCATACTTTATTAGTGTAAATGGATTCCATTTCAGTCCGCATTGCATCCAACCACTTTACGGTGTCTCTGCTTGTAATGGCCTGCTGGAAACTAGTTGTGTCATCATCGTTGATGATGCAATCATCTCTATCTCTGTTTATGAGAAAACCGTAGTATCTCTCAGGCGGATGAGACTGACTACTAGATCTGTGGAGTGGCGCAGGGACGTCCGGTTCTTTTGAAACTTCTGGTTCTATGATACTTTCAGTAATAGCTTATGGTTCTGGAATTTCTTCCAGTTCTATTGCTCTTCCATTTATTTCTTTTTTAAGAAATTGAGTTTCTAAAAAAAGGGCTGCCGAGAAACAAAAATCTTTTGTTCCTCCACGTAATAGAAAAGATACCCCCTGGATTTTGTTGGGTATCCCACAAACTTACACAGTACTGAGCGTGCCTCGAGCTTTTTCGCATGCTGCTTTTTGACAAAAGCTGGACATATCTATATCTTTAGATACTTAAGATAAGGTTTCTTCCCACTCCACATTTCATATGGTGTGGTAGGCACAGATTTAGTAGGAACTTTGTTCAAAAAATATGCAGCAGATTCTAGTGCATAACCCCAGAAGGATCACGGTAACTCAGCGTTACTCATCATGGAACGTACCATATCCAATAAGGTGCG
Organism: Agapanthus africanus; assembly: GCA_030015575.1. NCBI lineage: Eukaryota > Viridiplantae > Streptophyta > Magnoliopsida > Asparagales > Amaryllidaceae > Agapanthus > Agapanthus africanus. Next base: position 231,295,822 of record JASDDO010000022.1, on the reverse strand, counting down.
GTTCCACCTTTCTGATACACCGTTGGGTTGAGGTATGTATGGAGGAGTAAGCTGAGAGAGAATTCCATTCTCTTTTAAATAATCTAGGAACTCGGCACTTAAGTATTTACCATCTCGATCAGATCTAAGTGTCTTGATACTTTTGCATGTTTGTTTTTCCACTTCATTCTTGTATTCCAGGAATTTCTCAAAGGCCTCGGATTTATGTTTCATTAGGAATACATGTCCATACCTTGAGAAATCATCCGTAAAAGTAATGAGGTAGGAATAACTACTTTTTGCAAGTGTGGATATTGGACCTGTTGGCTATAGTGCCATCAAGTCAATTATTCGATCACAGGCACGCGATTGCTATGATTGAGGGAGGACCTATACCGGTGGAACAGTCTTACTCGAGATGATAGTATGCTATTTCGTTTGTCTCTATCATCGTGTACATGCTTCAGGTGACATTACAGATCACTGTTACATGTTGATAGAGCCCATAGGATTCTTGCTTGACTACCAGCAGTATTATGGCGATCAAATACGTGAAAGTTGGGTAGTCTATAAGCACATCCTTAAAGTGTCCCTAGTCGTGGGAGTTTCGAGACTGGGCATCGATACTCCATATGTAGACTAGTGTATACGGATTGAGACCCCGACGAGGGGCGGTGGCTGGTCTCATAAGCCATTGGTATCAGTTGGTTCGCCTAAGATACTATAGAGGTGCTCATTGGGTTATGAGTACATCGGACGGACTCGCAGGGGCACTGCTGATTGGTACTATACGTATCGTCAGGAGCAGTTCCCAGGTGACATGAGTACAGCTTAGTCCGTTGACTTGACACTACTACTTTGCCTCAAGTGTGTTCCCACTGTTCTTTGATTGCTACCCTACCACGGCTCAAAGGAGTCTTACAAACAGGTAGTAGTTGGGTGCAGTCCCGAAGTACTTAGAGGCAGTGTCGGTTAGATAGGATTCGTCTCTCCCGGTATTGGGGGTTGATATCGCGCTGTGTTCAGGAAAGCCATTACACAAAATCCTTGGCCAAGGCAAGTGAGATTTACTGGTAGGTATTCCAGTAGTTTCTCAAGGTGTTCTGGGCTACACTCCGACACGACTTATACCGCTATTGGGGGTCTGACGTTTACCATCCTCTAGGCCAAATATGCGATACTCTTAGACGAACATACCAGACTATACGGAAAAGGTCACAGGTAGGCTCAGTAGGGTTTCAGGATGAGTTCGCTCGTCGGCCTCCCTTTCGCTCAATACCTGGAAAGTTGTTACGTACAGCTAGTGCCACTGACGTGTTTGTGGTTAAACCCGCTGCCAGCGTATTGACGAGTCTTTAGAGTCCCCCACAGAAAGTTTCCCAAGTTCGGGTGAAACGTTGTAGAGGCCGTATGGTTTTATGGTAGGGTTCGATCATATACGTGCACTCGTGCACAGATCATGATCGGACAGATCATACTAGTAGGCTTTTGTTTAAGCCGGATCCTAGTATTAGATTGTTGGATTATTTTCGTCTCGTTGTATTCGTATTCAGTCGGAATGTAGATGCAGGTATGTATATACAGGTGAGGGGTATTCTTGTGATCCGTCACGAGTTTACTTTAGAAGATGACATTCTATTTATTGTTTTAAACATTTGGATTAATGTTTATTAAGTGGAAATTGTGAGTGCAAGTCTTGATCAAGAGCATTAAATGTGGCATGGGCATTTTTTTGACTCATGGTTTGTTTTCTTGTGCCATGTCTATTCTCTTGATTGATTATTGTATGGGATTGATATGTGGAGAGAGAGAGGGCAGCCACTAGAGGTTGGGTTTGGTTCTTGATCTATTTCTACAGCTCTCACATTTTTATCTCACACAATAAGCAAGCTCTTTTTTCTTCACTAGGTTTCTTCTTGAGCTCACAACTTCCATCAATGGCTTCTTCTTCAACCTCCACTCTATCCCTCTCATGTGTTGAGAATCCTAGAGTGTATTGAGACAAAGTAATCACACACTATCTTTACTTCACCTTGGACATGTCGGCTAGCAAACTTCATGTCCGAGTTGTTTGGGTTTGAAGCGGGAGCCCGTATAAAGAATTCTCGACGTGGAGCCACATCGACGTGTGAGATCGAAGAGCGAGTTTGTTCGGGGGCAGCCGTAAGGAGCTTGGCGAAGAGATTGAAGACCGAAGGATACAGATCGATCGGTATAATCTCTCCAAACTCTTTTCTGTATTACTAGTATAGGGTTAATGGCACGATCCGGGTTTTCGGGTTATGGTAACGCCAAGTTTGAAAAGTTTTTGTTCCGTGTTTGGCCTCGGATTGACGGTCGGGGCGCTACCGTATCCCAACATGGTATCAGAGCCGACCCATTAACCTTACTAACTAGTTTGCACAAGGTTAAAATCTCGATTGATAAATTTTTCCGAATCACGAATCTATGTTCATGTGCTTGCTGTTGATTTTCAAAGTTGTTCTAAAATTTTTTTTGGGTATTTTAGAATTATGTGCAGGCAAAACTAGAGCTACAAAAAAAAATTGGAGACCTAACTCCAAAATTCCGCGGCGGAACCGGAGTAAAATGTCGCATTTTGTGGCCCTTCCGCCGCGCTTTTTGGGCTACAGTACGCCAAAAATTTTCTGGGCTCTAGTTCATGAAAATATGATTTTTGTGATATATAGTTTTGGCCTAGATTTGTTTGAGTGCTAGATTTGCATTTGGGGCCTATTTGGAAAAGTTTAGTCGATCGAAATTTTAAATGTGTATTTTTCAGTACTTACATTACTATCCGCGGCCGTGAATGTCATTAGAGCGGTACAACTTGTCTAATTGCTATAGTTCTTTTAGACGGGTTTGCGAACGTGACATTCACGTTGATGTTCTGTGTTGTGCTGTGTTGTTATGGATTTGTCGTGGTGGATATCTTGGGTGAAATATTAGTACAGTTTAGTTTCATTTGTACATTTGATATTGCGTGGCGAGCGTCCGACATGTGGACTGCTGTCACTGCCTGTTTGTATATTATTCTTTTGTGGCACGACTAGGTTGAGGTCGATGTACCCGTTGTACATATTTTCTTTTCTGTACTAGGATTACCACGCGGTGGAGTGCACGGATAGACGGGTTCTAGAAGGCAACGGGTCCGCATCTCATGGTTTTGAGATGGAGGGGGCTTCACTCTAGAATTGGCGAGCTATTCGCCGCACTCGTAAGGGGTACAGGTTGACCCAAGGAGGGGTGCTCAAGTTACCGGATTCCGTGGAGTGCTGGGTGGTCCATTCACTTTGCTGAAGGTGGCTGCCTCGCTTCTGATTTTGGCAGGTAACTTGCCGCACTCGTAGGGGTCTAGATTTTCATTGCACAGGCTATCCACATGACCAGAGGAACTTCGGGTTTCATTTGCGGCTCAAAGGAAACCCGGAGCTCCCAGATTATCTGTATTGTTCTGTGATGCTTATTAATTTTTTGTGATGTTGCATTTATCACGCCTGGAGCGATTATTATGTATTGATATATATACTAGTAGATGTTGTATATGTTTTACACCCGCGCTAGTCCAGTCCCCGCTCTGTCATTAGTTAAGTAACCTAACGGGTGATGACGGGACCCAGTGGAGAATGCGGATGTCATATACGTACATTATATTTTCGTTCTTTTGTGGTGTGATTAATTGATGGGACTGCATTGATTCAGATCAATGCAAGGAAAATAGACCTATTCAATGTTGTTGGAACAATTTTCAAAAAGCTGTTATTACAAGGACGTTCTCTTTTATTTGCACAGAGGTATTCGGTTATGAATATCCAGCACCTCATTCGATGATGCAAGGGCCGAGATCCCTTCATCGGGAGTGTCCCCTTGGGCAGAAGTTTGCGTCAGGGTAATAACTTCACTATAGTCGATTACCTTTTGCTTTGCATCGTGGTATTCAATTGAAATATCCTGCACCTCATTCGACGAGGAAAGAGCCGAGATCCCTTCACCGGGAGTGACCTTTTTAGCAAAGGTTTTCGCCACTATATATTTATAAAAATCTATCTGGTTCCTTCAACGATATTAAGTTCATTACGTTAAAGGTTTTTCGCCAAAAACCAGCCGTAGCCCTCCGTCATTTCAGATTAGTATTGCTTAGTATTCGAGTTACGTATTTTGTGCATTGCCGTGGCGTAGTGTTCGGTAGCTCTGTAATGCTTTTCTGTCGCATGGATATATAGATTGGTTAGGACAGTCGTACGGTTATGTTGGCATTGTCAAAGACTCGTACGGGTTGGTTTAACACAATCAAGATAATGATGGGTTGAACTTGACTAGGACTCTTTGATATGTTGGCATTGTCAAGGTCACTTGGGTCGTAGGGGTAAAAACACACATCGGGAGTTTCAAACATACAGAAAACTTGCCAGGCATGCGCATACCTTCTGGAGTGTGGTGACTTGAGTGGATTCCATCAAGTTATCATGCGATGATAGTTGGATCTCGATTCCCACTGATGAGTTGGTTTACTCCTCGGGTGATCCCGACTAATTCTTTTTTCAGGTTTGGAGGAGAATTTGAGGATACAGTGGGAGACATCCTGATTAGATAAAGTGATTAACCATTCTGATCTAGGTTAGAGTGCACGCTGAGTATTTCTTTCTCTCTCTCTCTCTTTGACAGCGACCACTGCCCGACCTTAGACTATAACTCAGTGACCAAGTTAACCGAACTTTCTTAAAACACTGGCCTTTGGATTGTCAAAGTTGCATACTTCATTGCCACTCTACTTTTACCCTTTGCTTTTCTCCGGAACATTCCGTATCACTAAGAATATCCACTCCTATTGGATAAATCCATCGTATAGTTAAATACGAACTCGAAGAAACATTTTCGAGGATGGATTCTGGTTCAGGAGAAATTGAATAGGACTATTTAGTTGACTTTTCCTTTTACCTTCTCTCAGGTTGTGTGGGCTCCTAGGATTAGGAGAGGGTACACCTATTGTGCTTATTGGATAGTCTTCTTCCAAACCATAGGCAGGTGCCGAAAGGTGGGGAATGAAGAAAACCAATTAGCCTATGTGTGGTGTACAGAAGGTAATAAGTAAAGACAAATAAAGAGATTAGAAAGAGGGAAAAGTAAATTGCGACTGCTGTCATTCACGACCAAACCACGTATTTCATCGCCACTCTTACTTCACCTTTGGATTTCTCCAGAACACCCCGTATCACTACGAAGATCCACAGTTTATTGGATAATCCATCGTATGGTTATTTACGAACTCGAAGGAACTTGTTCCAGTTCGGGAATGGATTCTGGTTCATGAGAAATAGAATAAGGTTTATTCAGTTGTCTTTTATTATCACCTTCTCTCAGGTTGCGAGTACTCCTAGGATTAGGAGAGTAAACCTATTATACTTATTGGATAGTCTTCTTCCAAACCATAGGCTGGTGCCGAACGGTAGGGAAGGAAGAAAATCAATTAGCCTAAGTTTGGTGTACAGAAGGTAATGTGTAAAGACAAATAAAGGGATTTGGGGAGATGGCAAAAGAAATATACGGTTATAGTTATGAATCTGGATAATGGAAGAGGCAATACTAAGAATACCCGGATACCCCTTCGGAATATCTTCATGTTTCAGTTTCACTATGCGTTGTTAATAGAAAACTGATTTCCCAATTAGATCCTTACTCCAGGGTATGTATTTACCAGGTTTGATTCTTACATCTGTATGGTTTTACAGATGATGAGTGGGAGTAAGTTATTGGGAATTAGGTGATTATCCTCATTATATCGGAATTTGTTATAATTGGTGATATTTGAGGAAATTGCCTGGGTTCTTGCCGGACGACAAATATTTGGTTTTGAATATCCGTTGTTATGCACCAATTTCAAACTGACATATCTGTACGTTTATTTCATAAAGTGAGATATAACTTTTTGAAATTATGTCCATGATATTTACCTATATTAGTTGATGGTTAGGTAAAGAGCATTAAACAGCGGTGTAATTCTTCATAACCATAGTACAGTTTTCAACCTACGATGCACAGGGTTTGAGTTATTCAACTCAGGGGACTTATACAAAGTATTGTATGTTGTCCAGTGTCCATTAGGACAAAGGGGTTGGTCCTCGTACTATTTTCTGTTTACTTGTGACTTCTCAAGTTTTAGACAAGTGTTTCATAAAAATACAAGGTCCAAGTTTGAGAAGTTATAGGTATAAGAATAAAGTAGAGAACCATGTGTTGCAAGTATCAGGATTCTTCAAGATGATCGAAGATGTAGATACTTGTGTTTGGTATTCAGTTGATAGTAATGATTTTTAGAACTTGCTTCTCTTTCAGGTTACACATAATTGGATGCACTCCTAAGTTGAGTAATGCTGATCGGCCGTTCTCCATTTAGTTAACATGCACTGTAGACAACTGCATGATTTGAATCTAGTTCCAATTAAATCAGTGCCTCTATTTCTATATTGTATATAGAATGGTTCATATCTTAACGATGTTAAGGTATTTGGAGTTGTCCGGCTTATGCTTAAAACCAGACTCTGGATAACTTAAGGCACGTTTCTGTAATGGCAGTTTGTGGGTTAACCCAGGCTATGATGAGGGTTAACTTTCTACCATCTGGAAGATCAATAGTGATATTGTTCTTGACTCGCCACAGTTCTAGTAAAATGGACTTTTTCAGAAAACAGTAGTAGGAGTATGGTAGAACTGGAAGTGATTCCAGAACCACAGACGCTTACTGAAAATTTAATTGGACCACGGGATTCAATCAGGTTTGATATTCCATTACCCACTCCGCAGATATGGTGGGTAACCTCAGGCGCCTGAGAGATACTTCGGTATCCTAAAAGACACAGTGACAGGAAGGTTCTTGTTAACCCAAACTTGACACTACTGTTGTTCTAGACTATGAGACCCGACAGGAGAATGAGTATAGTGTCGTTCTAAATAGCTTTAGAAGTGCACGTTTACATGACTCTACCAGAGGGTTGTTGTAGTCAGTGGGAGCAGCGGAAGCATAGTGGACAAGAAGCTTATGTCTATTTATAGACTAAAGCAGACATAGCGGAGATAGATCATCTATTTTTGATATGACGGTCATAGGTTATGACTTCATCAGAATAAGGGATGGATCTGTTAAGAAAGTAGTAGGGTGTGATGTCCTGGTATTTGGATGACATACACATAGTAGGAAGTGAAATTCCTATATTACGATCGGTTATACTGTGCTTGTCACACAGTGGTTTCTCCACATAGGATATGGATATTATATCAGACATTCTGGTCACTAGATCTATGGTTTTAAATCTAGATTTGGGAAGTGTCCCAATCTGGGTACTTATACAGCATTCTAAAAGTATTTTAGAATGGATGACTCCTGGCATGGTGGTGTACCTACAGGTGAAGGAACCACCCTCTCTAAAAGTGTCTTACAGGCTAAAGGGGAGAGGGATGTACAAGATTGGCATATCATATGCTTAGGCAATTGAGTAAATCATGGGGTGTCAAGAATCACACCAGATGTTGTTTTTGCACTAGCTGCTGTAAGTTGATATTAATCCAATCTTGGAGAAACATTCGGAAGCAGTTTTAGAACATAAGTGGATGTTCTAAGGATTTGATAACGACAGCCTCTTTCGAGAGACGGTTATCGTTTTAGGCTTCCAAGGTGACCTGGATGACAGAGTGACTGTCAGAGTTATAGTTTTCCCTCTGATGAGGGGCAGTAGTTTAGACAGGTGGTCCAAGTGGATACTGAGGGAGGCATGGCGCATGATACTAATTAAATTCAGTTGGCAATACAGTCTTAGAAGTTTACTGGATTTGGAGTTCATTTGTGAACTGGGTCCCATCAGATATTCAGATATATTCTAAGACGGGTATTTCTCATTTCGGGAGATGGCTTTCTCTGCGAACTTGAGATGAAGAGAGACATAGAAAGAAATATCAGAGCGGATCCACTCACTAAGGCTATTTCTCGAACGCAATAGTTTCACAAACGAGCATTGTTAAACTGATTAGTAGAGGAGTTGGGTGTTCGATATCAAACGGGCTGTGAGTATGCGACACCGCAATAGTTAGCCTTAAGTGCAAGTAGGAGATTGTTGGCTATAGTTCCCTCAAGTCAAATATTAGATCACAGGCACGTGATTGCAATGATTGAGGGAGGACCTATACCGGTAGAACAGTCTTACTCGAGATGATAGTATGCTATCTGGTTTGTCTCTATCATCGTGTATATGCTTCAGGTGACATTACAGATCACTATTATATGTTGATAGTGCCCATAGGATTCTTGCTTGACTGCCAGCAGTATGATGGCGATCATATACGTGATAGTTGGGTAGTCTATAAGCACATCCTTAAAGTGTCCCTAGTCATGGATGTTTCGAGACTGGGCATCGATACTCTATGTGTAGACTAGTGTATACGGATCGAGACCCCGACGAGGGGCGGTGGATGGTCTCACAAGCCATTGGTGTTAGTTGGTTCACCTAAGATAGTATACAGGTGCTCATTGGGTTATGAGTACACCGGACGGACTCGCAGGGGCACTGCTGATTGGTACTATACATATCGTCAGGAGCAGTTCCCAGGTGGCATGAGTACAGCTTAGTCCATTGACTTGACACTGCTACATTGCCTCAAGTGTGTTCTCACTATTCTTTGATTGCTACCCTACCACGGCTCAAAGGAGTCATGCAAATAGGTAGTAGTTGGGTGCAGTCCCGAAGCACTTGGAGGCAGTGGCGGTTAGATAGGATTCGTCTCTCCCGGTATTAGAGGTTGATATCGCGCTGTGTTTTGGAGAGCCATTATACAAAGTCCTTAGCCAAGGCAAATGAGATTTACCGGTAGGTATTCCAGTAGTTTCTCAAGGTGTTCTGGGCTACACTCCGACACGACTTATACCGCTAGTGGGGGTCTGACGTTTACCATCCCCGTAGGCCCGATATGCAATACTCTTAGACGAGTAGACCGGACTGTACGGAGATTGTCACAGATAGGCTCAGTAGGGTTTCTGGATGAGTTCGCTCGTCGGCCTCCCTTTTGCTCAATACCTGGAAAGCCATTACATACAGCTAGTGCCACTGACGTGCTTGTGGTTAAAGCCACTGTCAGCATATTGACGAGTCTTTAGAGTCCCCCACAGAAAGTTTCCCAAGTTTGGGCGAAACGTTGTAGAGGCCGTATGGTTTTATGGCAGGGTTCGATCATATACGTGCACTCGTGCACGGATCATAATCGGACGGATCATACTAGTGGGCTTTGATTTAAGCCGGATCCTACTATTAGATTGTTGGATTATTTTCGTCTCGTTGTATTCGTATTCAGTAGGAATGCGGATGCAGGTATGTATATACAGGTGAGGGGTATTCTTGTGATCTGTCACGAGTTTACTTTAGAAGATTCTACTCTATTTATCGTTTTAAACATTTGGATTAATGTTTATTAAGTGTAAATTGTGAGTGCAAGTCTTGATCAAGAGCATTAAATGTGGCATGTGCATTTTTGATGACTCGTGGTGTGTTTTCTTATGCCATGTCTATTCTCTTGATTGATTATTGTGTGGGATTGATATGTGGAGAGAGAGAGGGCAGCCACTAGAGGTTGGGTTTGGTTCTTGATTTGTTTCTAGAGCTCTCACATTTTTATCTCACACAATAAGCAAGCTCTTTTTTCTTCACTAGCTTTCTTCTTGAGCTCACAACTTCCATCAATGGCTTCTTCTTTAACCTCCACTCTATCCCTCTTATGTGTTGAGAATCCTAGAGTGTATTGAGACAAACTAATCACACACTATCTCTACTTCACCTTGGACATGTCGGCTAGCAAACTTCATGTCCGAGTTGCTTCGGTTTGAAGTGGGAGCCCGTATAAAAAATCCTCGACGTGGAGCCACTTCGACGGGAGAGATCGGAGAGCGAGTTTGTTTGGGGGAAGCCGTAAGGAGCTTGGCGACGAGATTGAAGACCGAAGGACACGGATCGATCGGTATAATCTCTCCAAATTCTTTTCTGTATTACTAGTATAGGGTTAATGGCACGATCCGGGTTTTCGGGTTATGGTAGCGCCAAGTTTGAAAAGTTTTTGTTCCGTGTTTGGCTTCGGATTGACGGCCAGGGCGCTGCCGTATCCCAACAGGACCACACACGTTACTGTGTATGAGTCCCAAGAGCTCGCTCGCTCTTACCCCGTGTCCAGTGAACGGGGTCTTTGTCATCTTTCCTTTGAGACATGATTGACAAGTTGCATAAGAGAAATATTCAAACGGATCCAAATATTCCTCTTTATGTAATTTCCTCCACCGTGTTTCATTGATGTGACCCAGTCTACAATGTTATAAGAAAGCTTGATTTAATTCTGGAGACTTTCTTTTAAGTGTGTTCTGGACATTGAAAACTTGGTGTTGACTTAATACGTATATACCGTTGTCTAGTGTACCGGACCCAATCAAAGTATGATTAAGGTGGATGTTTACAACATCAATTACAAATGTAAAATCATAACCTTCTTTAAATAGTAAAGATACAGAGATGATATTACATGTCAAACTAGGTACACAAAAACAGTTATGCAAAACCAAAATTTGTCTACTTGTCAATCCTAGGTGATATTCCCCTACGAATACAACATCCATGCCCGTTCCGTTAGCAACCCCGAGGGTCATATCACCCGCCTTGATAACTCTACGGTTTCTCAGAGCCTGCAATGAATTACAGATATGAGATCCAGTATCTAGTACCCAGGAAGTAGAGTTAATTGACAGACAATTTTCAATCATAAACACACCTGAAGCCGAAACCACAACGTGCTACGAATCCTAATTCTGGGCTTTCCAGGCCCTGCAGTCCTTCTTCCAATGGCCTTTCCTGTGACAATAGAAGCATTTCTCTTTCCCTATTGTCGGTCTCGAAACTTTTTCTTTGCCCTTTCCTTCTACCTTACTGACACCGCCTGTCGGCTTGCTGGGGGCTTTCTTCTTCTTCCCCTTTGATCTAGAGGAGAAGGGTTCCTTAATAAGAAGAGCAGGTGTCTCCCTTGTATTCCTTAGGATGCCCTATGCACACCTCAACATGTTGAGGAGTTTTGGAAGTGTGACTTCCTTCCCTTGAATATTGAAATTCAAGATAAACTGGGAGTAGGTAGAGGAGAGAGACTGTAGAATCAAGTCTGTATACAACTCGTTCTATAACATGGTCTCAAGGTCCGCGAGCTCTTCAATATAGCTAATCATCTTAAGAACGTGGTGCCCTACAGATGACCCGATAGCCAACCTCACGTGAAACAATTTCTTCGAGGTCTCATATCTTGCGATACAAGATTGCTCTCTATATAAATCTTTAGTATGGAGGAAGATGGAAGCTAAGTCCATCATCTCGTGCCGCCTATGGTGTTCATTATCCATTGAGGCCAGCATGAGGCACTTGGTTTTCGCACAGTCTACTTCCCATGTCATACGGATTTCAATATCCGCGACGGTGAATCTGGACCTGGGACGGCGGGGGCTTCGGTAGTAAGGAGGTAGCCCAGCATGTCATAGGTTATGGCCATCTGGACATTTCTTACCAATCTTTATAATTTGGCCCCGTCAATTTATTTTCATTTAGCAGTTTTTTAAGCCCGGTCATTTTGGCCGCTGCCATTAGGAGAGAGAGAAGAAACACTCAGCATGATGCTCTTGCAAGTTTATATTGGTTATTAGTTTATATAAACAGGATGGCTCCTACTGTTTCTTAAATCCTCCTTCAAATCATAAAAGAAGAATTAGTTGGGATTAATCGCACCCTACAATTCTTGCTTAACATTTCGGCCAGGCTAGTGTTGGTACTTCGAGGGAGGTTTTCCAACGCTTTTGTGAATTTCCTTAATTACATAACCTCTTTTCCCTGGAGGCGTAGCCTTGCTAACACCGTTCTAGGCACTTACTTGGTTTATAGCATTGATTGTAAAGTGAAAAATTCTCCCGAGAAGTAATAAAACTCACGGTGGGATAGGGATCCAACTATCTTTGCATGACAATTTTGAAGGAATCCTACGAAAATCATCACACTCCAGATGGTATGCAAAACTAGCAAGTTTCCTTTTCTTTTGAAACTCCCGATGTTGATTTTTTCCCCAAGCTCTTATGACCTTGATGAAGGCCAACATATCATAAGACGCAAGTCAAATTTTACCCGTCATTGTCCAGGTTAATTTGAACCCATTCATACAAACCCTTGATGAAGGCCAAAATAGTTGTATGCCTATTAGTGGCCAAAATATCATGGTTTAAAATTTTGGTTTAAGCCGACTTATTGAGCTATTAGGGGACTGCACAGATGCCTATCCCAAATTAACGCATCTATCTATGCTACAGATGAATACCCAACAGCTACCAATCACTATGTCTTGGCGAAGGTCAAAATACATAGCTTGAATACTACTGAATACCCATCTGAAATGGCTGAGGGCTACGGCTGGTTTTGGCGAAAACTGTGAAAGTCATGAACATTGTATAGTCGAAGGAACCATGATAGCTTTTAAAAGGAGCGGTTTAGGCTCCGCATTTAAAAGTTGTTTTTCAAGAAAACCGTGTGGTTTTGAAATTGTTCCAATGATTTAACTTTCATTTGTTTTCTTTGCATTAAACAATATTAATGCGGTCCCATCATTTAACCCTATCATTGCAGAAATAAACAAAAATAGAACGTACGCTTAAACCATCCGCATTCGCCATGGGGTCCTGTCATGCACCGTTAGGTTACTTAACTAACGGCAGAGCGGGGGCAGGACTAGTGCGGGTGCAAAACATACGCAACGTTTATTATATAATATATTAATATATATATAGCCATTTGTCTCACGCAATAATAGTCATTCCAGATCACAGATCACAGCAACGCAGATGATATATTGGATATACTAGGATTTCCGTGTTTCGTTTTAGCCTAGAAAGAAAAACGGATTCCACGGTCATGATGAATAGCCAAACTCCACCGAAGACCCCTACGGGTACGGCAAACTACCCGCCAAATTCCCGAAGTGAAGCAACCTCCCTCATTAAAATGAGTCAGTCACTCGGCACTTCAAGAACCCGGTAGTTTGTGCACCCTAACTTAGATCTATCCTAGGTGCAAGAAAAAGCAAGTGAAAAAATACAACGGTGGCTCCAACCTCAACCCGGATGTGCCCCGCAAAAATAATATTACATAAATTTACAAATATACATGAATGAAAGAAAAGAACACTCTTCTCACATCCCCTCGGCTATTCATTCATGACAATCCAATACTTCATATACACAAACCATCAAGAAGATACAAGATATGTGCAACCCCCACGAATCGACATATAGTAATTAGTAGCCGTTTAGCAACAGATATACAATCAAAAAACACTGTTAAGCAAAAACTTAGAATTTCGATCGATAATAACTCTCCGTGTTTACCCCATGCACAAACCAGTACATAAACAAATCTGGGTAAAAACCAAGTATACCAAAAATCATATTTCCAAGAACCAAAACCATAGAAAAAATTGGGAGCAACTCGGCCATAACTCGATCGCGGATCCGCAGCTAAAAGAACTGTTTGGCCGCGGTTCCACGGTCTAGTTGATGAATTATGAGCTCGAAATTTTTTCTTGGTCTTAGAAAAGCCTGCATGTATCTTTAAGGTCACTGAAATAATTTTTTCAACAGTTTTGAAAATCGACAACAAGCTATATCTCGGAAATGTAATTTCGTGTATTTTCTATCGATCGAAGTTCTAATTACTTGCTAACATGCTAGTTAAGGTTTTAGTAGGCTCTGATACAATTGTAAGTCGATGTCGCACACCCCACGCACTTATGGGAAGGCGAAATTAACAAAAAACGATTTTCTTGACTTGCAACACCGACTTAAACTCCAGGATCTTTACGAAAACCTTAACTAGCTATACTATTTGGAGGTTCTAACTACTATGATAGTGTGATACCTCCTTGATACATGTCCTTCGGGTCTTCTTCTCTACCACTTCTTGAGCTCCTCGAAGATCCGTATCGTGCTTGAACGCCGTCCTCCTCATGTATCCACTCGAGAGTCTATGGTTCAAGCTCCAATCTCTAAACCGAGGTAACTAAGATACCTAGTTCGCTAAACTAGGTAGCTTAGAAGATGTAGAGTGTTAATTGGACTAACTACTATCAAGTGACCCTATGGTTCACAACACATGTGTGGGTTTATGGTCTTGAGGAGGAAGGAGAGAAAAATAGAGAGAGAAAGAAAAAAAATACAAATGAGCTAAGTCTTGGCAAGTGAAGAATGACTCATACAATACTCACATGAAGCATGGATTATTTTCAAATTGAAAGTAGCAACCATGCTTCAATAGTAAGTCCAAACCAATAAACAAAACATTGAGCCATGCTTCACTCCATGCCACAAATATCTCAATTTTTCACCTTATTAATCTATTTCCATAAATATATAAATCCAAATAACGATGTGTCCCCTTCTAGAAGCATCTCTTGTGAAATTACAAGAATGCCCTTACAGTATATACATACCCGTATTCGTACTGCAAAAATACGAATACAATGAGATAATAATAATCCAATAATATAATACTAGAATCCGGCTTAAACCAAAGCCTACCAGTATTATCCATCCGAACAACACCCATCCAGCCAGTACACGAATATGATTGGAACCCTGCACGTAAAACCATATGGCCTCTACATCGTTTCACCTGAACTAGGGAAACCCTCTGTGTGGGACTCTAAAGACTTGACAGTACGCTGGCAGTGGGTTTAACCACAAGTCCGTCAGCGCCACTAGCTGTACGTAACGGTTACCCAGGTATCTGTCGATAAGAAGGCCGACGAGCAAACTCATCCGAACTCCTACTGAGCCTATCTGTGACAATCTCCGTACAGTCCGGTCTGTTCGTCTAAGAGTATCGCATATCGGGCCAAGGGGCTGCGGCAAATGTCAGACCCCTAACAACTTAATAAGTCGTGTCGGTGTAGAGCCCAATACACCCTGAGAAACTACTGGTGTATCTACCAGTAAATTTCGCTTGCCCTGGCCAGGGACTTTGTGTAATGGCTATCCAAACACAGCACGATATCAACTCCCCATACCGAGAGAGGCGAATCCTTTCTAACCCCTACTGCCTCCAAGTGCTTCAGAACTGCACCTAACCACTGCCTGTTTGCACGACTCATTTGAACCGTGTTAGGGTAGTGATCTAAGTACAGTGGGAACACACTCGAGACGAATAGTGATATCAAGTCAACGGACTAACCTGTACTCATGTCACCCGGGAACTACTAACTGACGATAGGTATAATACTAACCAGCAGTTCCCATCGAGCCCGTCCACTGTAACTCATAACCCAATAAGCACTTGTATACTATCTCCGGTATCACATACCAATGGCCGCGGGATAGGCCATCTCTCAGACTGGGATGAGAAGCATATACACTAGTCTACTCTGGAGTATCGATGCCTTGTCTCAATAATACTATGACTAGGGACAAGTATAAGGATGTGCTTATAGACTACCCAACCCCCACTAGTATGACTGCCATCACAACGCTGGTAGTCAAGCAAAAATCTTAAGGGCTCTATCAATATGTATTAGTGATATGCTAAAAGAAATACGCGCGCGCTCGCTCGCACACATATATTAAGTTAGAATCAAACCAGATAGCATACTGTCATATTAAGCAAGACTGTTATTATATCCGTGTATATCCAAAGCTTCAAAAATGTAATATACAATCCAGTACTATACAATAATGGCCTCCACGGCATATATCACTAACAACCCAACCCGACCAACTCTTGCCGAGTTTTACTACAAGCAACCAGATATTTCTTATTATCGTAATTGCTTTAGTACAAATACCGACCATACCATTTCTTTAAGGGAAAGGATAGAACGCTCTAGAAATAACAGTTGTACACCTCACTCAAATTCTTATCAACCGCGTCAAAATTCAACACCTTCTTATGTTAAAAATCCTTTTAAGGCTAGTGATGCAACTTTTAAACCTATGACCATTGCTGAGCATCTTGCGAAGGCTTGTAGCCAAATCTCCATACTCTTCACTAATCCAAAACCGTTAGGACAACAATCACAATCATTTCCATATGAAAATCTTGATACTCCTTTTGAGGCGAATAAGGCAACTTTTACACCCATGACCATTGCTGAGTAAATAGCAATTGTCAGTCGTCAACAAACCTACCAATCTCAATATTCTTCATATCACAATGTTGATCCTAATCCTATTTATAAAACTTGGATACACCCTTCTAATTCTTATCAACAACACCAAACTTTCACACACTCTCATGTTGATATTTCTCTTGAGGCTAATATGGCAATTCGTAAACCCATGTCGATTGCGGAACACATTGAACTCGCCCGTAGCCAACTCTTAAACACGTTCCAACCATACTCAACTTTTTCACCTTATCTAGACAGTGCTTCTGAACATCAATTAGGAAGTTTCACGGTTCAAAGAGAATCCTTCATTGAAAATTCTTCATAAACCATGTCTAATCTTGAAATAGTGTTGGAATTGAGTAGTGAGAAAGAACAAGAGATTCCTCTAAATCAAACTAGAACCAATTCTTTTGATCTCGACACCTTTCATCCTGAACCCCAACTGAATGTAGTTGATGATCAACCGCTTAATAATCTAATTGATGAGGTTTCCGAGAATAACATGTTTGACTTTTCCAATCATGAGTGTGAAAGAGAACCTTATACCATTCCAAATCAAACCGATCCTTATTCGACTAAACTTGATATTTCGAACCTTCCAATTCCATCAAGTGAACAAGGTGATTCATCGATTGAGGATAGTATAATTGATGAATTTTTAAAGAACTATTCGTTTGATTTGACCGGAGGTGTTAGTGAGATCGGTGTTGAGAATATCTTTGATAATGAACTCACTATATTGGATGAGTTGGATTCACCGACTCATCATGTCCCTTCCATTGAATATGAACATCTTCCTGTGCATTTAACAGATTTTATTCTTACCACCGACCTATCTGATATGCAAAATGATATTCAGCCTTCATCTCCCATATCTAGTTCAACAATGCTCGACACCTAAGTTCATTTACCCGTTTCATTATCCACTTTCTTTGGTTCTTCTTCTCATCTTCTTTCAATTCCACCGAGATTTGATAAACCACACTCCAATATTTCGAGTTCTATGATTCTTGAAAGACCACTCGATTTAGTATTTTTTGAGAATGAGGGAGACGAGCTTTTCGAGTCTCCTACCTCCATAATTTCTGATGAATCGAGTGTTTTGAATGCTGGTGCGCAACATATTAAACTTGAAACTTTCAACCTTTCTAGTAAATCTATCTATTCTACCGATTCCTTTCTTTCCTATGAGATCATCATCGATGAAAGTTTCAAAAATATTTTTGCCGAAGAACTCGCGTTCCTTAAAGACTTGGATGTTGTAATAAATCAACATCCACCGGAAATTTATGCGCCTCTCTTTGAGGCCGAAGAAGTTGAACCACCGCCCCTTTTTCTTATCCCATACGAGAATGCGACTATTCTACCTATTCCTTATCTTTCAAATTCTCATTTTCATTCACCATTATTTTTTTGTCTCTACCAACCGAGACTTAAAACCTTTCGATTACACCTCTTATTTTACCCTACTTCATCTTTTCTGTTTCTTCTACTTGAGACATGATACAACCTCCATTCTTATACAGTCTCGATCTTCATCATGTATATCCGTTTCGTATTCTTCAACCAACCATGGTATTACCTTGATAATATATTTGAATGGTTTGTTTTAATTTTTGGTCTTTATAAAACTTTGTGTAGAACAATAATATTTACCCCCACTCTTATGTCAAATTTCAATACTTAGTAATGAAAATACTGTTTTACTCAAGTTTGCGAGGGGGGAGGGGGGGAGGGGGAAGAAGAAAAAAAAATTTTAAATGGCTCTTGAAAAAAAAGAAATTTTTGCACGATTGTGAGCCAAGAACAAGTTGGGGGAGGATTTTATTGTCATTTATTCTTGACATCTTCTTTATACCATCTTATTGAACTGTTCCTTCTAGTCTTCAAATTTTGAGCTTATAGGACAACATCAGTGAGGACACTGCTGCAAACAAGTTTGGAGGGATGGTTTGTATTGATAGTTTATATATATTTACACATCATATGTAAATATTGTATTGCATAAATTTTGAAAATAAAAGTTAGAAAGTGAAAAATACATATGAAAGAAAGGATGAGATCTAAGTAATGCAAGAAAATTAGATATTTTAAAACAAAACTAGTAATACGTAGTCATGAGCAAGGGTTAGTAAGATGAAGAAATCACTAATCTGCGGATAGAAATAAGTCTGAAAAATAGACCTTATTCTTAAGTCCAAACTTCGAAACGTTGATATCCTACTGTACGCACTTGCACACATCTTGAAACCTGGGATAGTAGAGAATACCTTGAAATACTCTTGTCTGAAAACCTTAGTATGAAAAAAAAACAAAATATAAATGGTGCAGAAAAATGAACACTGGTTTTGTAATTACTTAAGGCAGCATAAAAAACATATAGCAAGGGTGCTTTATCACCTCGTGCCTTAGACCAACTGGTTTAGGAATCACTGCTAAGCCTTTAGTGTTGCAAGACTAGGATATTGCTAATTATGCCTTAATAAGTGAGAACAATCGGTAATCGGTTGGTTAGTATCTCAAGAAATATTAACGGTCGCATGAAAAATGTGTGAACAAAATCCATCTAAAAACATCAACGACTAAAAAGTACTAAGGAATATAGACAAAGAGTATGATAGCTTGAATTGAATTCTCTAAGTGTAGTGATATCTTTTACACACACGTAGGGGTATATGATCGATGTTTGGAAGAAAGGTATGGAGAAAGACTAAAGATGATATTTTATTGAGGGATGATGTGATTTCTGAGAGCTTTTTAAGACCATTAAGATAGGGCTCATAGCAACTAAAATGCTAGTGCAGTTTGAAGTACTTATTTTCAAGATTTTTTTTTCTTTTATATGTTCCTTATCTTTGCATGTAATTTTTATCTTCTTTCTTTTATTTTTGGATTTTGTTGGTGTAATCCGCTGAAAACCCTCAGGAGACAATACCCTTCCTACTAGGGACACCTAGAGATTTAACGGCTTGTTGCACGAACTAATTGCAATAGTGTTGTCTATGAAAGTATGCTAAGTTTTTCTTTTTCTTTTTAACAAATAGTTTGCTCGGGACGATCAAAGATAAGTTTGGGGGTATTTGATTAGTCAAATTTACTGCATATTTTTATGAACATTTTCCCTACTATTATTAATTACGAAAATGTGTTAATTGTAAATAAGGAACATATGTGAGTTAATTTGTCAAAAGATTATTATCATATGTTTCTTCATTTATAATTAATATAATTAGGGAATATATATGCATATGATATTTAAATAAAATATTCATATTAAAATATGCATATTATATCAAATATTCCTAATTAATATTTGTAAGATATCATATCATATAAATAGTTAGAATAATATCTCAAATAAAACAAATGCTACTAACAATTTAATTTGAGATATTGTGCAGGTATTATAATAAGATTAGCTCTGGTCTGAAATCTAAGTAGGAGATCCACATCAAATTGGATTACAAAACCGAATCTACCGAATATTAGGAGTAAATTGAAGAATCTAGCAACGACAAAGACTAAGAGCAATATTTGTTGGATATGTATGTCCTAGAGGCCTTCATTGTATACGATGCTAGGGATATGTATGTACAGGATACTCATGCTTAATATGATAGTATGCTATTTGGTTTGCCTTTAACTTAACATGTGATATGTTTTACTAATTATTTCATATCGTTTATACATGTTAATAAAGCCCTTAGGATCCTTACTTGACTACCAACGTTATGATGGCAATCATACTTATGAGAGCTGGGTAGTCGATAAGCACATCCTTAAATGTCCCTAGTCATGGGAGTATCGAGACTGGGCATCAATACTCAAAAGTAGACTAGTGTATACATTTCTAGACCCTAACGAGGGGCGATGGTTGGTCCCGCAGCCATTGGTGTGATGCACCTAAGATTGTATACATGTGCTCACTGGAGGTGAGTACACTGGACGGACTCGCTGAGAACTAGCTAGATGGTATTATACCCATCGTCAGATAGCAGTTCTAAGGTGACATGAGTACAGATAGTCTGTCGACCTGAGGTCGTCATTTGTCTCGTGTGAGTTCCCACTGTGCTTTGATTATTACCCTACCACGGCTATAATGAGTCATGCAAATAAGTTTTAGTTGGGTACAGTCCCGAGCCACATAGAAGCAGTGAGCTATTATTGGAGATTCGTCTTTCCCGGTATAGGGAGTCGATATCGCACTGTGTTCGGTTGGCCAACACCATAAGTCCCTGGCCAAGGCGGATTGCGAATTACTGATAATTAGATCGGTAGATTCTCGTAATGTCCTGGGCCACATCGGCACAGCTTGTTAGGTTATTAGGGGTCTGACATTTTCCACCCCTACACCCGGCATGCGATAATTTCAGACGAACAGACCGGACTGTACGGTGATTTTCATGGACAGGCTCATTTAGAGTTCGGACGAGTTTGCTCGTCGGCCTTCTTTTCGACAGATACGTGGGTAGCCGTTACGTACAGCTAGTGCCACTGACATGCTTGTAGTTAAACACACTGCCAGCATACTGTCGAGTCTTTAGAGTCCCACACAGAGGGTTTCTCTGGTTCAGGCGAAACGATGTAGAGGCATTATGGTTTTACGTGCAGAGTTTCGATCATATACGTGTACTAGCTACACGTATTTTTGATCGGATGGATAATACTAGCGGGCTTAGGATTAAGCCGCATTCTAGTTTTATAATATTGGATTATTTTCATCTCTTAGTATTCGTAGTATGAATACAGTTATGTATATACGGTGAGGGGTATTCTTGTAATTTCACAAGAATGATTCTAGAAGAAGACACCTCATTTATGATAAATCCATTATGTTTAAATAGATAATGAGGCGGAGGTATGAGGTGTTTTTTAAGCATGGTTGAAGTATGTCTACAATAGATGACTCACTCATTTGGATAACTATTGAAGCATATCACATTATTTTTAATGTAAATGATATGCTTGATATTATCACATAGCCATTCTTCATCTTATTCTACACACAACACTCTCTTTCCTCCTTTATTCTTTTCTTCTTCCTCAAATCCTAAACACTCTCGTGAGTTGAGAAATCTAGGGTTATTGAGACAAATTAATCCAATAAATATTCTCTACATCTCCTAAGCTACCTGGATTAGCAAACTAGGTATTTTAGTTACCTCATTCTAGTGGTTAGAGCTTGAACCATAGACTCTCGAATGGATCTTCTTCAACACGAGGAGGCCGATAATCAAGCTTAATCCGTACAAACGTGGAGAGGATAAGAAGACCCGAAGGACTTGAACACAAAGGTATAAATCATTTCATAGTAGATTAGAACCTTTGTTAGTATTGCTAGTTAGAGCTTATGGTCGATCTTGGAAGTTTAGTCGATGTTACTTCCAATAAAATAATTTTTTGTTAATTCCTCCTTTCTACAAACCCTGTAGAGTGTGCGACATCGAATTACAATATTTTCAGAATCTTTGTATCAAGAGGATCTCCAAATATAGAATGAAAAAGGCAAAAAAAATTTGGAAGCACGAACCCACCAAACGACGGCGGAAGTGCGGTCAAATAGGGTTCTAAGCGTTGGTTCGGCGGTCATTTAGCGGTCGTAGGATCTGAAACTTCAGGATCATGATCATAATTTCACACACTTCAATATGTTATCTAGGGTTTCACATTCCAGAGCCTATAAAAGGACCGAGAGCTATCTATACAATTATCGATTCATCTACCCATCGATCGGAAGAGAGATCTAGCGAGCAACCAGGTTTTTGTAATTTAGTTTTTCAGCGAGCAAGTTGTAATGCAATAGTTGATTAATAAAGGTAGTTCTTTGTTTTAATTCTTTTCGCATTTACTTTTCGCATTACTTTTCCGCATTAATTTCTGCACTTTTAAATTTTAAATATGGTTTCATTCATCTTCCATCTCTCTTTTACTACGCTAATATCCATGAGCGAGTAAATTCTTACTTGTTAGGATTTATAGGATGGTATAGAATAATAGATGAAAAGTCCCTTAACTTCTTTTGACGTTTTAATTTTTATAAACTTTAGTGAAATAAATGTTAACCCTCTTATTGGGTGTGCTATCAATTAATGATAGCCACGACCACCATTTGAGATTCGTTAATACTTGTTTTGTTATGGGATTGAGATAAATAGAGATCAATGGAAAGACAAGGGGCAATAGTGGAAAACCCTAATTCCCTCTAAGAACCCTAATACACAATTATCACTATTTCTCTAGTATTAAATAATTAAAAGATAAAAAGAATTATATTTTTTTACTTCATCCATTAACTACTAAGTCCTATAAACGTTATAAGCCCTTCTAATATAAACTTTTCATCCCTTCTTAATAGAAATGACAACAATACATCCTCTCTTTTATCAACTTGTCTAAAGCAAGATAAGAAGTTCACTGTTTTCTTACGGATGACCCGTACTCATCGCGGCTAGCTATTTGCGACACTGTCTTGATTGCGGTTATTTACAACTTACACATACAAACATATTTTTCACATCAATCAACACACACCGAGGACGCGCACATGGTGCATGCCGAGGCAAACCACGAAGGGTTCTCCCCGGAGATATGAGGAACGTTATTTATCGAAGCCGAAGTCGCTCTATCGCGCAAGCCCGAAGTCGAGACAGCAGGCACTCCGACTGTGGAGAATCCTCGGGGTACCAACAACGTATCGAAGTCCTAGAGAAGAAGATCGAGGACATGTGGCTTGTTGGATATGTATGCCCCTGAGGCCTTCATTATATAGGATGCTAGGGGTATGCATGTACAGGACAATCTTGCTCGATATGATAGTATGCTATTTGGTTTGCCTTTATTTTAACATGTGTATATATTTTACTTGTTATTTTATATCGCTTATACATGTTGATAAAGCCCTCAGGATCATTGCTTGACTACCAGCGTTATGATGGCAATCATACTTATGGGAGCTGGGTAGTCGATAAGCACATCCTTAAATGTCCCTAGTCATGAGAGTCTCGAGACTGCACATCGATACTCCAGAGTAAACTAGTGTATACATTTCTAAACCCTGATGAGCGGCGATGGTTAGTCCTGCAGCCATTGGTGTGATTCACCTAAGATTGTATACATGTGCTAACTTGGGGTGAGTACACTGGACGGACTCGTCGAGAACTGGCAAGATGGTATTATACCTATCGTCAAATAGCAGTTCTCTGGTGATATGAGTACATACAGTCTGTCGACCTGAGGTCATCATTTGTCTCGTGTGAGTTCCCACTGTGCTTTGATTACTACCCTACCACGGCTCTACTAAGTCGTGCACACAGATTTTAGTTGGGTACAGTGCCGAGCCACATGGAGGCAATGAGCAATTGTTAGGGATTCGTCTCTCCCGTATAGGGAGTCGATGTCGCACTTGCAGGGTGCACTAGGGCGACAGCGGGGTTTCGGGAGGCATCGTACATGTCGTTTTCAACAAATTTCCGCACTAAAGAACCCTAACCTAGAATCTTAACTAGAGATTTAGAGGAAACAACAATGTAAACAACTTTACATCTAAGTGAATGAGGAATACAACCTTCGTAGACCGGTCCTTCACTTTTAAAGCTCCGTGTAGTAGTCCCTTCGCTCCAAGTAGTGAACACCCGAACTCTAGTAAGGGTTCACATGAAGAAATGAACAAGCTTGCTCGAAGTCTTTGAGGCCGAAGATGATCTACGTCGAGGAGACTCATGCTCATCCTACTTCTTCACTAATGATAGATTAGTGAAGAAAATACCCTAAGCTAAATGGCTAGTCTAGTGTAGGATGATAAAGTAGGAATTTTGCTTACTTTATAAATATTTTTTTCACAATATTTCTTCGAAAAGCTAGTGAGCTTTCTTGAGATGAAGAAGAAGAAGAATGGTGAATGAATCTCATCTCATGAGAGTGTGAATGGCAACCATGGGTGAGTTAGTATCATATACTAACTCATGCAGAGACTAAACTATGGCTAAGGATAATTGTTAGGTTAATAAATATCTTAAGTAAAACAAATTAGTGGACTAAGTCAATGGGCTAAAAAAGCTTCTCCAAGCTTCTGGCCATGACAAAATTCCAACCAATTTTGAATTACTTACATAAATAAAAACCCTAGGATTATCATAACCATGGTGTAGGTCTCATACACCCAAGTAACATGTATCATCTAGCATGACACAAAAAATGTACATTAATATATATCACATATATACTAAAGCACATGTGTGAAAAAGAAATACTTAGTGGGCAAATATTAGTTAATGTAAGTTAATATATCAAATATATAATTATACATTAAATTATCAAATCAACACTTGATTTAATAATCCGGCTATATCACATACGACCGACTAATATCATAAGAATCAACTTATCGAATCAACACTTGATTCGATAACCCGGCTATATCACATATAACCGACCGATAACACATATCGCGAAAATAGAATACGGTATCAAATATCGTTTTAATCTTGGTCCTGCACAAATCACATATGTGCTCCTACTTCGTTTCGCATGAACCAGGAATCCTCTGTGTAGGACTCTAAAGACTCGTCAATACTCCGACAGTAGGTGATGATCATATCAAACACCCACAAGCCGCAAGCGGTCTGCTAAACGTAACGGCCACCCAGGTATTGAGCGATCAGAAGATCAACAAGCAAGCCTGCTCATACTCCTACGAATCCGATCAGTAACACTACCTTACAGTCCGGTCTCTTCGTCTGATATGTCGCATATCACAGCCTAGGGGTGGTAAAACGTCAGACCCCAATAGCCTGATAAGTCATGCCAATGTGAGGTCCATAACGGTTCGAGAAACTACTGATAACACTTACCAGTAGATCTCAGCAACCCTAGCCAGGGATTTCCTGTTATGGCCAATCAAGCATAGTGCAACATCAACCCCTAATACCGGGAGACGAATCCCCTCCTATCACTCATTGTCTCCATATGACTCGGGGCTGTACCCAAAAACCACCGTTTTGCACGATCTCTTGAACGTGATAAGGTGGAAATCAAAGAACAGTGGGAATCACACAAGACTCTATGATGATCTCGGGTCCACAGACTAACCTGTATCAGTGTCACCACAGAACTGCTATATGACGATAGGTATAATACCATCTAGGAGTTCTCGGCGAGTCCCTCCAGTGTACCCAGTCTCCACTGAGCACCCGTATACCTTCTCTGATGTCAAACACCAATGGATGTGGGATCATCCATCGCCCATCATATGGGTCAAGAAGCGCATACACTAGTCTACTCTGGAGTATCGATGCCCTGTCTCGATACTTCCACGACTAGGAACAATTGAAGGATGTACTTATCGATTACCATGTTCCCACTAGTATGATTTGCATCATAATCCTGGTAGTCAAGTACACATCCTAAGGGCTTTATCAACATGTAATAGAGAGACAATAAGTGTACATGTTAAGATAAAATGCAACCAGATAGCATATTATCATGTCGAGCAAGAAAGTCCTCCCTATATATGTCCAAGCATCCACTACAATATACATCGTATATACAGTAATGGCCTCGAGGGCATACATATAACTGACAATCTCCCACTTGCACTAAGGCCATTTGTTGTAGTATCTCAAACTCAACGTCCTATAGAAGTCTCTCTAGGGAAAGGGCTCCATGAGTGGATCCGCCGTGTTATCCTTCGCGTCAACTCTCCTGACCTCGATCACCTAGAGATTAACCATCTCCCTGATGAGGTGATACTGTCCTCAGAATATGTCTGGAACGCTGATGGGACCTGTGTTCCTAGGCCAATGCCACAAATCCATTGTTGTCACCATAACAGTTATTGGACACTCAATGGTAGGAATCATGTTCATCTCATGAACAAGGAATTTCCAGACAACCTCTTTGGTAGCATCGTTGGTAGCGATGTATCCAGCCTTTATCGTCTAGTATGTCATGGTATATAGCTTGGAACTCTTCCAACATACCGTCCCTCCACCGAGGGTAAAGACAATGCATGTGACTGACTTTCAGTCGACCTTATCACTCTGGAAGCTCGAACCAAGAATATTCTTTTAGTGCTTCTCAAATACTTAAGAATGTCCTCCACGGCTGTCCAGTGATTCTCCAAAGATCCGATTGATTCCTGATCACTACACCTAGTAAGTTAGCTATATCTAGTCTGGTACATAACATCACATACATGATAGAGCCTATTACCAATGCATAGGGTATCCCTTGCATGCGAGTTCTCTCTAAATCAGTTTCGGGAGACATCTTTTTGGAGAGAGTGATTCATGAGTAAGTGGACGAACCACTACGCTTAGAATCATACATACTAAACCACTTTAGAATGGTGTTAATGTACCTGGATTTGGGACACTCCCAATATCCACTTAGATCTATCACCATAGATCATAATCCACAAGATGTAGTAGGTATCATCCAGATCTTCTATAGAGAATCCTCGTGATAAGAGGAGCTTGACCGAGTGTAGCATAGGAAACCATTTCTTATCAAGAGTATGTCATCTACATACAATACGTGGAAGACAGCCTTACTCTTTACAACCTTCTTGTAAATATATGGTTCATCTACCTTTTTGATGAAGTCAAACACTTTGACTGCCACATCAAAACAGATGTTCCAACTCCGCGATGCCTGATTTAATCCTGATGGACTTAAGCTTAGCTTTGAAAGTCTCAACATTTCCATTTACACCAAGAATCTTCTCAAGATCCACTTGCTCCCGATGGGTTTTACCCTTCAGGTGCAACATTCAAAGTCATACTTTGTTGGTGTACATGGATTCCATCTTTGATCGCATAGCATCCAGCCTTTCTACAGAGTCCACACTCGTGATGGATTGCCTGAACCTAGTTGGGTCATCATCTACCATGATGCAATCCTCGCTCCTACTGTCACCGAGAAAAATGTGGTATCTCTCAAGTGGATGAGGAACCCTACCAGATTCGTGGAGAGGCTGAGGTTCGTTGGAGACTATTGAATCCTTTGGTTTTACCAAATCATGAGCTGTTGCTTTGTCCAGCTGGAACTCCTTACAGTTCTACCTCATGACCACTAATTTCTTCATAAGAAATTGCTTTTCTAAAAAGGAGGCATGCTGAGAAACAAAACACTTTTTGCTCCTCAGAATGGTAGAAGATATACCCTCGCTAATGTTCGAGATATCCAATAACTTATATAGAACTAACCTTGCCTTGAGTTTGTCCGGATTTTTCTTTTCAACATAGGCCGGACAAGCCCATATCTTAACTCGTTTAAGACATGGTCTCATACGGAGTGGTAGGCACTGATTTGGATGGAACCCCATTCAATAAGTATGCAGTTTCTCAAGTGCATAACTCCAAAAGGAAACAGGCAACTCAGCAGTACTCATCATAGAGCACACCATATCTCATAGGGTGCGATACCTCCGTCCCGATACACCGTTGTGCTATGGTGTACTCGAAGGAGTAAGCTGAGAGAGAATCACATTCTTCTTTAAATAATCCAGGAACTCCATGCCCAAGTATTCTCCTCCTCGATCACATAGAAGGACTTTAATACTTCTACCCTTCTGGTTCTTAACTTCAATCTTATATTCCTTGAATTTCTTAGAAGCTTCATACTTGTGTTTCAACAGGAACACATGTCCGAATCTTGAGAGATTGTCGATGAATGTAATGAAGTACAAAGAACCAACCCTAGCATTTGTAGACATAGGACCGTATACATCATCATGTATCCGTCCCAAGAGCTCAACAACTCTTTCTCCGTTTCTAGTAAACGGAGTATTGGTCACCTACCTTTATGACAAGACTGGCAAGCATCATAAGATGAAAATTCGAACGGATTCAAATATTCATTTTAGTGTAACTTAGCTAGTTGTGTCGTATTGATATGACCTAGTCTACAATGCCATAAGAAGGATTCGTTCATTTCTGAACTACTCCTCTTATGTATGTTCTATATATTTTGAACTGTGGTTTGATTTAGAACGTATATGCCATTACATAACATGCATGCCTTAGATTTAGATTAGCGTTAGTTTAGACGGTAATGCGGGATTTTGGTAAAAAAGTTTACCAATTTGGGTTCCTCACATTTTATAACATTTAATTAATAATTTATTATTATTTATTATGGCATGCACACACATGTGCATGTTTATGTGAGGGAGTGTTTATGTAATCTAGATTAGTGACCATGACAACTAACCCTGATCCTAATCCCTTACTTTGCCTTAACCTAAACTCTTGATATTTTGTGTGAGATGTTTCTTTTGGCTTTTGTTTTGGGGAGAGGTGCATGGTGAGTAGTGTGGATGCATTAATTGGAGAGTTAATGCAAGGTGCACTCACCTTAACCTCACATCTCTCTCCCTTTTTCATCTCACTCTCTCTTATTCTCTGTCACTTCATTTCTTCTCATTATTTCTTCATTCTTCTTCTCTAAACTGAACACTTGTCTTCCCATCACCAATTCTTCACAAAACCTTCATAAAATCTCACAAAAATCACATCTTTTGCCTTGTTTTGCCTCTTGGATGCCTTGGAGCCGGGAAAGCAAGGATCTTTGAGCTTGTGGAAGTAGGTAATGATCTCTATCTGTTCTTTTTGATGTCATAGTGTTGTATAGTCTTGTAGTTTTAGTTTTGATCGTTTAAAGTTAAGTTTCGTGCAAATATCGTATTTTTAGTGTCGTTTGTGATATCTGTGATCTGCTGTGACCCCGAGAGTATACTAGAAAACCAAACAATATAGTTGTATTGTACCAGAGACCCTAAGCATTCACCTGGAGCACGAACTCCCTTGCTCGGATCTCGGCCGGCGACATGATGGGGATTTCCGGCGACCTCGGCCGTGGGTTAGAGTTAGGGTGTGGGTTTTTGTAGGCAGGCGTCTGCTTTGGTTTAGGTGTGTTTGGTCCTGTTTGATTTTTGGGTTTTCTCTGTATGCAAAATCTGGGATCACATAGCTAGTTTCTGGTGTTACGATTACGCGCGATACGTTATACGACACGGTTCGTGCAGTTTGTACTGCTTTTGCTCTTTAGTTGGTTTTGTAGTGTCGCTACGCACGTTAGCCACAATATGAACACTTGAGAGTATGTTTTGTGTTGTCGCGTCGGTCATACGTAATTTGTACGTGTTTTGGGTCTATTGCTAATAAATACTTGTTATATTGTTTTTTGTTTTAGGATCGCAGGCGGGGACTTCGGACGCTGCGAAGAAAGAGAAACTGGTGGTAGGCTTTACTTAGCTAGGAGCGTTGGTGAGTAGATTTAACATCTATAGGGGAATCGCACGTATGGTTTTATGCGTCTGGGCAAGAGATGACATGATATTAGTCGCATATTCTATTGCATATATAGAGTTTGCGCATACACCTCATTATATATTATTACTTGTTGTGCTTGGACTTGTACCCTTAGGGCACTGCACTATTATTGACGGCTCATATTGCACGAACACTGATTGTATGCTATACACACACCGTCAATAATTGCCATGAAACGCACAACACCTATACATATGTGATATTGTATTGTTTAGGGATATTGAGATATTGATTCATATTCCTTTTCCATATGACATATAGTATACCTGTATACCTACATGCTTACACATATGCCTTGACATGCTTACATACTAGTTACCTGTATACCTATATGGTATTGTATCATTAGAGATAGGTATATCCATATATGAGACATAGCTACATGTACATCTTGCATACATACTTACACTTATACCTGGAGGGTATATTACATCATTACTGATAGGTAGATACATATACCTTGCTATACCTACATGTTTACACATATATCTGGCTATAGCTACATGTTCACCTTTATTTGATGTTATATTAGACTTGGAGAAATTAGGAACCACATGATATATATATTAACTTGTTCCAGTTAAATAGAGGCTTTTTCCTTTATATGCTCACATTACAGTTTTATGTTGCATATATTATATTCATTGATTTTCGCATTGAGATATGGATTTTTCATTATGTTTTCTGGATTTAAGGACCGTGGTAGTTGCATGAAATTATGAATTATTTGAAAAACCCGGTTTCTCTTGATATGATATTTCAGCATCCACCATGAGTTTTATCGGTTCTAATATATATACCCCATGCGAGGAGGAGACGTGGGCCGTGTGCGGGTACATGGTGGGGCCCATAGGTACCCCGGGGCAAGAAAGGGATTTCGATGTACTACGCCGATGAGCCTGACAAGAG
Source organism: Agapanthus africanus (assembly GCA_030015575.1). Classification (NCBI taxonomy): domain Eukaryota; kingdom Viridiplantae; phylum Streptophyta; class Magnoliopsida; order Asparagales; family Amaryllidaceae; genus Agapanthus; species Agapanthus africanus. The sequence continues at coordinate 231,265,400 of JASDDO010000022.1, read as the reverse complement.
AACCATACCTACCGGTGACAGTACCTATGACTCGGCGGTTATCGTGGGGATATCGACCGGAGTCATGTACGTATGGATACGTCGAATTTCGAGTGTCAGAGCTAGGCACTCGAGTTTTCGGGATAGCGTATGATACGTACCTATCAGGAGGCCAGTCGTGGTGACAGCACCAGATAGATCAGTATTTATGTGTCGATACTTGACACTTGGTTTCATGATATTTTACTCCTAAATATATATAATAGTGGAATGAGACGCTGTTATATATGCATATATATATATATATATATATATATCTTAGTGGAATAGGACGCTAATATATATGTATACATATCTAATTTATATACATCATCATAATGTTTCAGGCAAATATACTTATTCAGGATATATGAGATTCACTTGATATTTGATACAGGATTTATGAGATTCACTTGATATTGGATACAGGATTTATGAGATTCACTTGATATTGGATACAGGATATATGAGATTCACTTGATATTGGACACTCAGAATATATGAGATTTACTTGATATTGGACACTCAGGATATATGAGATTTACTTGATATTGGACTCTCAGGATATATGAGACTTACATGATATGAGAGCCAATTTGGGGGCTGATTTGAGGAAATTGGGATTTGGATTGTCTTGATGGACTTTGGTCCTGTCATGAGGTCAGGATTTCGTGGGAAAGACATGTTTTATTCCATACTCCGCATTTACTTTATATGCATTGCTTCATGTATTAGTTGTACCTGATAGAGTACCTTTCATAATTGTTGCATATACATATTGCCATATCATTGCTTCGTGTATTAGTTGTACCTGATAGAGTACCTTTCATGATTGTTGCATATACATATTGTCATATAATTACTTCATGTATTAGTTGTACCTGATAGAGTACCTTTCATGATTGTTGCATATACATATTATCATATTATTGCTTCATGTATTAGTTGTACCTGCTAGAGTACCTTTCATCAATGTTGTGTACATATGACCATCTATTGCTATTAGCTTGCATATGTTAGATTCGCGCTGTACATGCATACTTGCGATTACCTGCATATGTTATTTACTATTCACGAGTTGGAAACTCACCCCCGTTGTGCCACAGTGTTTTGCAGGTTGTTCCACAGAGTAGTCAGAGGCAGGGCTATTTTCTATCTATCGTATCATCTTTTGCAGCGGATACCGCTATGGCTAACTGTGTGCAATTTTGCTTAGGTGGGTTTTGCGGTTATCCGATGTTGTTTATTGTATATTCATTGTATCCTGTACTCTCCATCTACCGTTATCTTGTATTGACTTAGAGACTTGATATGAGGACGATATTGTATGTTATTTTGTGACTTGGAGGTCTTTTATGCAGTTTTATTTATATCGTCTTTTATTTCTTCGCTACGGCATCGTATATCTATTGTGGTGGTTGTTTTCCGCCTTTGGGCGTGTATTTGCTCCCGTTTGGGGATGCTTTACTTATTTTCTTTGTTGTACCCCTTTTGGGGATGGTTTTTACAAATGAGGTGCAGCTAAAATTTTAAAGGAAATAAAGATGGACTTTAAAGAATTTGGGTTGAGATTTCAAAGGTTTTAGAAAATGTTATTATCACTTACTACTTTTGATGGTTTAGATTGCTGGGTTTTCGGCTTACTTAAATTGCGTTACGCCTATAGACGTTGCGTAGTTTAAGGGCTGTCACGTGCCAATTTCGGGTCGTGACAAAGTTGGTATCAAAGCCCTCGGTTTACCTATCGGAGTGTAGGATGACCTTGGTATGATGGAGTAGGTAGCTTAAGTAGAGTAACGTAGTGTGTGTATGTCCGCAGCATACTCACGACACGGTACACCGCCTAAAGTGACCTAAGTACAAATTGCTTGAAATTCCTTCCTTGATGATACATATCCTTGTGATTCGATTTCCGTTTTCTTATCGAATCCTTTTTCCATCTATAGCCTTTGCCGCCGATGACTATGAGGACTCAGAGAGGTGCAGCGAGAGCCGAGGTCAGAGTTGACTCGTTTGGGGCGTGGACTGACCAGGATGGTACGCTCGTTGCACATAAGCAGATAGATCCGCCTTCGACAGATCATATCGCTAGGCTTGAGGATGAGATGCAGGACTTGCGCCAGACGATGAGGTCTTTGGTTGAGGCCAGTAGAGTGTAGCGACAGGAGGTTGCCACCCGTGTTACCCAGTTATTCCTTGTGATCAGAACACATTATAGTGTTATGTATACAGCACCTGTGGATGCAGCCATATTCGATGAGGAGCGTCTTTCCGAGACTTTTGGAGTTCGAGGACCGAGGAAGGCTAGTACAGGTGTGTCAGCCCCGAGACAGAGGTTCAGTCGTCGAGATAGGTTTCGTGCATGTCGCGGGAGTAGCAGAGGCTTGGGACGAGGACAGTCGCTCAGCTCACATCCCCAGGAGGGTCAGCAGCCATCGTATGGATGTTTCTGGTGCGGGAGCCTTCATCACCTCATCAGGAATTGTTCCTTAGCACCGCGTCAGACTCGTGTTCGGAGAGGACATGGTCGCGAAGGGTTCGCTCAGACGGGACAGGTTGGCAGAGGAGGAGTTCAGCCAGTTGCGGGTAGGGGGCAGACACGAGAGTTTGCTTCTACTCATTGGGACACGCAGGCATCCAATACAGAGTTTTCAGGTATTCTTAATTCGTATGTTCTTTTGATGCACTTGTTTATTTTACACACTTTGTGCCGTGGTTGGGCCGAGAGTCGTGTTAGCTAGATCAGCCGTTTGTTGTGTTAACTTCTGTCAGCGATTCTTTTGTTGTGCGACACGTATTTCGGTCGTGTGCTAATCTGATAGGAGATAAAGATTCGTCCATCGTTTTGATCCTTCTAGAGATGTTGGATTTGACATTCTCCTAGGCATGGACTGGTTAGCTATGTGCTAGGCGTCTGTGGACTGCCGCGAGAAAACAGTCAGGTTTTGTTTTTCCAGTGAGTCAGTTCTCGTTGTGCAGGGGGACAGTGGTGCCGCCTCTCACAGCTTGAATTCAGCCTTTTTCGCTAGTCGGCTTTTGAGAAAAGGATGTCGAAAATTCTTGGCTTCCATTCATGATACCGGAGCCACAGTGGGTTTTTTGGACCGGGTTCCTATAATGCGAGAGTTTTCCGACGTTGTTCTAGATAAGCCGGCGGAGCTTAGGGAGCTTAAGGATCAGCTGCAGAGGTTCTTGTGAGGGGGCTTGTACGTCTAAGTGTTTCGGTTTGGGGAGCTCCTATTCTGTTCGTCGGGAGAAGGACGGCAGTTGAGGTTGTGTATTAATGGATCGTCAATTGAACCGAGTTACGGTGCGGATGGGTATCCTTCACCTCGTGTTGACGATTTCTTCGATCTGCTCCAGAGTGCAAGACATTTTCTAAGTTTGTTTTGGATCAGGTCATCATTATTGCGAGTTCGGAGTGATGACATTCCGAAGACTGCTTTTGTGCGCGCTACGGGCAGTATGAGTTTTGGTGGTGTCGTTGGACTCACCAATGCCCCAGAAGCATTCGTGGATATGATGAACCAGATTTCTTCAGGCCGTTCCTCGACCAGTTTATTTTTGTGCCATTGATGACATTCTGGTCTAATCCAAGAGTCGGGAGGAACGTGAGCAGCACTTGAGGATTTGTTTTGCAGACACTAGGAGAGCACCAGCTGTTTGATAAATTCTCGGAGTGTTCCTTCAAGCTTGATTGTGTTGACTCCTAGGTCTTGTAGTTATGGGAGACGGTTTTCGTATGGTCCCAAGGAAGATCGAGGCCGTACAGCTTTGTCGCAGACTTGTGTACGGGACGGAGGTCCGCAGATTTTTGGACTTAGCAGGTTTTTACCGCCGTTTCGTGCAGGATTGCTTGTGTATCGCTGCACCGTTGACTGAACTGACTGGAAAGAAGGTTCCTTTTCTTTGGACTGAGGCATGCGTGCGGAGTTTTCAGCAGTTGAAGACTCGGTTGATGACTGCACCAGTTCTTTCTTTGCTTTCTAGTCCGGGCGACTTTGTTGTTTACTGTGATGTTTCGCGAGTGGGGCTCGAATGTGTACTGATGTGATACTATAGAGTTATCACTTTTGCTTCCCGACAGTTGGAGGAAGTACGAGCAGGATATCCCACTCATGATCTGGAGATGGCCGCGGTGGTCGAGCGTTGGAGATTTGGGGACACTACTTGTGTGGAGAGTCGTGTCAGATTTTCACGGACCACCAGAGCTTAATGTACATCTTCCTGTAGTGGGTTTTGATTGTTGAGACAGCGCCGTTGGATGGAGCCTGTAAAGGATTGCGTTTGTGAGATCCTTTATTACCCATGGCAAGGCGATTGTGGTAGCAGATGCTGGAGTCGTAGACCCGGGGTTAGCTTATTCCAGTTGTGCGCAGTTCTGAGACAGTCTTCTGCAGATTTACAGTTCTTGTGCGATCGTTGAGTACAGCTTAAGTTCACCTCTACTGAGGGGACAGCTTGCTCATGTCCGCGCCCGTCCATTTTTCCTTAATCGTTTCCGCTAGGCACAGCCCGCCGATGCTCGTTTGTCTGAGATTCTTGAGCATACTCGGCTGGGTAAAGATTCAAAGTCCTTGATTTGTGACCAGGGGTGTGCTACGTTTAGGGACGCATTTGTGTGTACCTGATACCGTTGGGTAGAAACGTGAAATCCTAGAGCAGGCACATCAGTCAGCTTTCTGTGTTCGTTCAAGTTCCACCAATATGTGACGTGACTTGTGAGATAGTTACGGGTGGGCAGGGATGAAGAGTGAAGTTTCGGATTTCGTTTCAAGGTGTCTGTCTTGTGGAGAGCTAAGGTTGAGCATTTGAGACCGGCTGGAGAGTTGCAACCTTTAATCGTTCCGGAGTGGGAATAGGAGCAGATCTCCATGAATTTCATTATGGCGTCTACCCAGTGCTAGGCAGGGTGTGACTCCATTTGGGTGTTTGTTGTCCGGTTATGCTCAGTTTTCTCAGTTATTCTTCATTAAGTTGTGCGTTGCACGGAGTTCCTTCATGTGTTGTATCCAATAGAGGCACCCTGTTCGCTTGCCGTCTTGGGCAGAAGCTTCAGGAAGCCTTGGGTACCGGTTGAGCTTTAGCTCCGCTTTTCCATCCACAGGACGAGCGTTTGTGAGACCAGGCTATAAAAACTCTAGAGGATATGATTGTGCGTACGTACTAATTGTTTTTGGCAGTTGGGATCGTCACTTGCGATTGTTAGGGTTCTCCTTCGATGGTAATTATTAGGAGACATTCCAATTGGTAACCTTTAGGCTTGTTTTTAGGTGGTGTCGATCGCCAGTCTGTTTTTATGATTATGCGTGAGTAGTATTTTTTGGCCAGCTTGTCGAGAGGCTTCGGAGATGATCCAGTTGATTCAGGTCAGGATGAGGGCAGCCCAGTGCAGACAGAGGTCTTATGCCGACCGTGGTGGTCGCAGACTTGAGTTCGCAGTGGGAGATCATGTATTCCTATGGATTTTCCGATGAATGACGTATTGAGTTTTGGGAAGCTTAGTCCCAGGATTGTAGGTTCTTTTGAGATCCTTAAAGCGAGTTAATTCCGTTGCCTATAATTTGGCACTTCCGCCCAGATTATTGAGTTTTCACCCCGTAATCCTTGTGTTGATACTTTGCAAATATCTTCATGACCTTTCTCACATGATTCAACACCAGACCATTTAATTGGGACGCGATCTTTCGTTCACTGGCAGCCAATTGTGTTAGTGGTTCGGCAGGTGGAGAAACTTCGGTCAAGGGTCTTGCCATCTGTGGAGGGTTTTCTTGGGCGTAGCCGTATAGTGAGGAGATCACTTGGGAGGCTGCGAGCGAGATTTGGGAGTTTTGTACTCATCTCTTTGAAGGTATGCTTAGTAAGAATTTTAAATTCGGGGACAAATTTTTATAAGGGGGAGATTGTAACGCCTTAGATTTAGATTAGTGTTAGTTTAGACGGTAATGCGGGTTTTTGGTAAAAAAGTTTACCAATTTGTGTTCCTCACATTTTATAACATATAATTAATAATTTATTATTATTTGTTATAGCATGCACACACATGTGCATGTTTATGTGAGGGTGTGTTTGTGTAATCAAGATTAGTGACCATGACAACTTAACCCTAATCCTAATCCCTTACTTTGCCTTAACCTATACTCTTGATATTTTGAGTAAGATATTTATTTTGTCTTTTGTTTTGGGGAGAGGTGGCATGGTGAGTAGTGTGGATGTATTAATTGGAGAGTTAATGGAAGGTGCACTCACCTTAACCTCACCTCTCTCTCTCCCTTTTCATCTCACTCTCTCTCATTCTCTCTCACTTCATTTCTTCTCATTATTTCTTCATTCTTCTTCTCTAAATTGAACACTTGTCTTGCCATCACCAATTCTTCACAAAACCTTCACAAAAATCACATCTGTTGCCTTGTTTTGCCTCTTGGATGCCTTGGAGCTTGGAAAGCTAGGATCTTTGAGCTTGTGGGAGTAGGTAATGATCTCTATATGTTTTTTTTTGATGTCATAGTGTTGTGTAGTCTTGTAGTTTTAGTTTTGATCGTTTAAAATTAAGTTTCGTGCAAATATCGTATTTTTAGTGCCGTTTGTGATATCTGTGATCTGCTGTGACCCCGAGAGTATACTAGAAAACCAAACAATGTAGTTGTGTTGTACCAGAGACGCTAAGCATTCACCTGGAGCACGAATCCCCTTGCTCGGATCTCGGCCGGCGACATGAAGGGGATTTTCGGCGACCTCGGCCGTGGGTTAGAGTTAGGGTGTGGGTTTTTGTGGGTAGGTGTCTACTTTTGTTTTAGTGTGTTTGGTTATGTAGTTTTCTCTGTATGCAAAATCTGGGATCATATAGCTAGTTTCTTGTGTTACGATTATGCGCGATACGTTATACGACACGGTTCGTGCACTTTGTACTGCTTTTGCTCTTGGGTTTGTTTCGTAGTGTCGTTACGCACGTTAGCCACAATACGAACACTTGAGAGTATGTTTTGTGTTGTCGCGTCGGTCAAACGCAGTTTGTACGTGTTTTGGGTCTATTGCTAATATATACTTGTTATATTGTTTTATCTTTTAGGTTCGAAGGTGGGGACTTCGGACGCTGCGAAGAAGGAGAAACAGTTGGTAGGCTTTACTTAGCCAGGAGCGTTGGTGAGTAGATTTAACATGTATAGGGGAATCGCCCGTATGGCGTTATGCGTCTGGGCTAGAGATGACATGATATTAGTCGCATATTCTATTGCATATATAGAGTTTGCGCATACACCTCATTGCATATTATTACTTGTTGTGCTTGGACTTGTATCCTTAGGACACTGCACTATTATTGACGGCTCATGTTGCTCGAGCACTGATTGTATGCTACACACACCGTCAATAATTGCCATAACACGCACAATACCTATACATATGTGATATTGTATTGTTTAGGGATATTGAGACATTGATTCATATTCCTTTTGCATATGACATATAGCATACCTGTATACCAACATGCTTACACATATGCCTTGACATGCTTACATGCTAGTTACTTGTATACCTATATGGTATTGTACCATTAGAGATAGGTATATCCATATATGAGACATAGCTACATGTACATCTTGCATACATACTTACACTTATATCTGGAGGGTATATTACATCATTACCGATAGGTAGATACATATACCTTACTATACCTATATGTTTACACATATATCTGGCTATAGCTACATGTTCACCTTTATTTGATGTTATATTAGACTTGGAGGAATTAGAAACCGCATGATATATATATTAACTTATTGCAGTTAAATAGCGGCTTTTCCTTTATATGCTCACATTACAGTTTTATGTTGCATATTATATTCATGGATTTTCGCATTGAGATATGGATTTTTCATGATGTTTTCTGGATTTGAGGACCGTGTTAGTTTCATGAAATTATGCATTATTTGAAAAACCCGGTTTCTGTTGATATGATATTTCAGCATCCACCATGAGTTTTATCGGTTCTGATATATATACCCCATGCGTGGAGGAGTCGTGGGCCGTGCGCGGGTACATGGTGGGGCCCGGAGGTATCCCGGGTCAAGAAAGGGATTTCGATGTATCACGCCAATGAGCCTGACACGGGAACCATACCTACCGGTGATAGTACCTATGACTCGGCGGTTATCGTGGGGATACCGACCGGAGTCATGTACGTATGGATACGTCGAATTTCGAGTGTCAGAGCTAGGCACTCGAGTTTTCGGGATAGCGTATGATACGTACCTATCAGGGGGCCAGTCGTGGTGACAGCACCTGATAGATCAGGATTTATGTGTCGATACTTGACACTTGGTTTCATGATATTTTTACTCCTAAGTATATCTAACAGTGGAATGGGGCGCTGTTATATATGCATATATATATATATATATATATATATATATATATATATATATATATATATATTAGTGGAATGGGACGCTAATATATATGTATACATATCTACTTTATATACATCATCATAATGTTTCAGGAAAATATACTTATTCAGGATATATGAGATTCACTTGATATTGGATACATGATTTATGAGATTCATTTGATATTGGATACAGAATATATAAGATTTACTTGATATTGGACACTCAGGATATATGAGATTTACTTGATATTGGACACTCAGGATATATGAGATTTACTTGATATTGGACACTCGGGATATATGAGACTTACATGATATGAGAGCCAATTTGGGGGCTTATTTGAGGAAATTGGGATTTGGATTGTCGTGATGGACTTTGGTCCTGCCACGAGGTCAGGATTCCGTGGGAATGACATGTTTTATCCCATACTCCGCATTTACTTTATATGCATTGCTTCATGTATTAGTTGTACCTGACAGAGTACCTTTCATGACTGTTGCATATACATATTATCATATCATTGCTTCATGTATTAGTTGTAACTTATAGAGTACCTTTCATGATTGTTGCATATACATATTGTCATATCATTGCTTCAGGTATTAGTTGTACCTGATAGAGTACCTTTCATGATTTTTGCATATACATATTGTCATATTATTGCTTCATGTATTAGTTGTAACTGCTAGAATACCTTTCATTGATGTTGCATGCATATGACCATTCATTGCTATTACCTTGCATATGTCAGATTCGCGCTGTACGTGCATACTTACGATTACCTGCATATGTTATTTGCTATTCACGATTTGGCAACTCACCCCCGTTGTGCTACAGTGTTTTGCAGGTTGTTCCTTAGAGTAGTTAGAGGCAGGGCTATTTTCTATCTATCGTATCATCTTTTGCAGTGGATACCGTTATGTCTAACTGTGTGCAGTTTTGCTTAGGTGGGTTTTGCGGTTATCCGATGTTGCTTATTGTATATTCGTTGTATCATGTACTCTCCATCTACCATTATCTTGTATTGACTTAGAGACTTGATGTGAGGATGATATTGTATGTTATTTTGTGACCTGGAGGTCTTTTATGCAGTTTTATTTATACCGTCTTTATTTCTTCGCTACGACGTCGTATATCTGTTGTGGTGGTTGTTTTCCGCCTTTGGGCGTATATTTGCTCCCGTTTAGGGATGCTTTACTTATTGTCTTTGTTGTACCCCTTTTAGGGCTGGTTTTTACAAAGGAGGTGCTGCCAAAATTTTAAAGGAAATAAAGATGGACTTTAAAGAATTTGGGTTGAGAATTCAAAGGTTTTAGAAAATGTTATTATCACTTACTACTTTTGATGGTTTAGATTGCTGGGTTTTCGGCTTACTTAAATTGCGTTATTCCTGTAGACGTTGCGTAGTTTAAGGGCCGTCGCGTGCCAATTTCGGGTCGTGACACTAATCCAATCAACTTTTGATTATGGAAAATGTTCACAACATTATCCATCAATACAAAATTATATCCTTCTTTAACTTATTAAAGAAACCGATGTAATGTTGTATATCAGGTTCGGTATGTAATAACATTCGTTTGGAATCAATGTATTTGATAATACAAGTTGATATCTGCCAACTGATTTGGCTGCAATAATTGCACCATTCTCTACACTTAAAGACATATCACCCATTCCCAGTTCTCTGTCTATCTATAGCTCATGTAACATATTACATATGTGGGATCCTGTTTCGGTATCACATACCCAGGACGCAGAGGATACTGAGAAACAGTTCTCGGTAATGAACACACCCGAAGAAGATGCATCAACATCCACTTTCTTCGATTGGGTGGCATAGGAATCCGGATATTCCCCTATTTCCTGCTCAGACTTATAACAATTATAAAAAATAACGGAATCACGGTTCCCCAGCTCAGTATAATAAGCACGTTCGGTCAAGTTAAAATCATATAGAATTAAATTCTATAGGGGATATTTCCATAAAAACCGGATACTCTCTGTTAAACAGAACCGTTGGATCAAAGATCCAATGGAGATGATAAATCATCAGAATATAGAATTAAATTCTATTAGGAGAAAATATCTCCAAAATCTTTCTAAGTGAGAAAGATACTCTAGGTTGGATCAAAAATCCAATGATAGAATAAAATTCTATTTTGGGAATATATTTCCTCAATCTTTACAAACAAAAGAGACCGCTCTCTGTAAAACAGAGAGCCCTTGGATTTAAAATCCAATGGTGATTAAAAATCACCGTTTTACAGAATAAAATGCTATACATGGGAAAATATTTCCTCAATCTTGTTAAAAGCAAGAAAATATATTCTGTAAAATAGAAATCATTGGATCAAAAGATCCAACAGTGGGTAAAATCCCTTGAACAAATTGGAATCTCTCAATGAGAGATTTTCTCAAAACTAATTAACAATTTGCCTCTACTTTATAAAGGAACCGAGACTTCAAGTCTCATATAGAAGGAACCCCCCATAAACTTCTGCAAAAATACAGAAGGCTTTCAAAAACAACAGAGAATTTAATTCTCAATAGAGAAGAAGATATCCCTCCTCTCAAACCCTAGGTAAAGAAACCACAGAGATCGAAACATCTCTTTTACCTATCATATCATATCTAAGGGTTTAACCCTTCTCAAGAACTTAGTTATTTCTCTGGATCTGAGATCCACAAGATAAGTCTTCCATAAGTTGAGAATTTAAGTCTCGTCGGGAAGATCATGTTCTTGAGAATCAAAGATTCAGAAAAGAACTATGAAAAAGAACCTATCCTAGGGGAATTTAATTCCTCTAAAAATAGGGTTTAACCCTAAAAAGAAACTTAGTTCTTATAAAAGAAAAAAAACATAAGAACTTAGTTCTTAAAGAAAACTTGATCCCAGACTTCAAACCAAAGATCTTGGTGATCATTAATGGTCAAAAGGCCATTAACAGAGATTCAATCTCTAAAAAAAAAGAACTTAGCGCCTCACATGCTTCCCACTTGGGCGCCCTCAACAGTGCCCAGTGCCTCACGTGAAAAACATGCGGGCGTCCAAAATAGTGGACCAGCGCCTCACATGAAATACACATGAGAGCTGAATAAAAAGTGTTTAGCACTTCATATACGGCCAAAACGGCTAAGTGCTTAGCACTGATTGGGCAGTGCCCAGCGCCTCACGTATAACACACGTGGGCGCTCAACAAAATAAATAGGACAGTGCCGCACGTGATCCTCATGTGGACGCCATAAAAAAAGTGCTTAGCACTATATAGTCAAAATGACTGAGTGCTTAGCACTGATTGGACAACGCCCATAACTAAAGGCTTCACAAGATACCCATATGAGCACCAGAACTCCAAACATGTGCTTAGCACTTTTGCATAAAGGGGGGGGGGCTAAACAAACAGAACCCAAATAAGTGCTTAGAACTTTTGAAAAAAAGACTGAGCAGAATTAACCCCAATTGGTTTAGTCTTTCTGAAAGGTTTTCTTACAGTTAAGCCCAAATGCTCTGTTGTTGGATTTTAAAAAAAATGATCCTTAAAATTTTTCTAAGTTGATCTTAGTCACAAATAAGACTAATGTATCCTTAGCTAAAATAAATTGAGCCCAAATGCTCTATCACGCCCCGCTTCCCGGTGTACGAGGAAAGAGACGTGGTGAGGCACGGGACGTATTTACTCAGAAGTAAACACTCTAAGCGTAAATAAGCAATATATAAATAAAATGCATAAGAATGACAAGAGATGTAATATAAACAGCAACTTTTATTAACATCATTTTTTACATTACAACTGATTTGAAAAGGAACTGTACAACGATAAAAGCAATGCCTAAAGAATGACGTTCAAAGAAAGATAAATACAAGTAAGTTAGAAGTCTGGCTGTGCTTCAATCTGCTACAGATACTCCTGAATAGGCTCAGTCTCCTGAAGATCCGGTCCTCCTGATGAACATTCCAAAGAAAGAAGAGACATAAATGTCGTCAGTGAACTAGCGCTCGGTAAGTCCCAAAAGAAGGAAAGAATACGACAAGTAGAAAGAAATATTACTGTAATTTGTATAGGTTTAAGTTTGTTATACTAACGTAGTAGTTTGTAGTTTGGTACAAAATGTATCAGTGTATACGAGAGGAGTCTAACATCCTGTGGACTATGGTAACATGTAAGTACCAGGCCCTATCAATACCCATAGAATAATGGTACGAGAGTTCATGTATGTGTCTTTTAATGTCCATCATCGTGCAACTTTTAACATATTCCGTACCAATCTACTTCGTTAAGCCCCGTAATGTATATTATATTGAGTTATCATACTTGCCGAGACCATGGTTACAAGTTGTTCGTGTAATCAGCTTCAGGATATATCAAGTAGGCATGTAATCAATTCGAGATATAGCCATGGTTCGGTCAAGTCAAGTCTTGTTTGCATGTTGATCTTGTTCTAGTATTCAGGTTCAGGTTCAAGTATACATGTTGGTATATTAGATTCATGTTGAATTGGATTCTGATTTGGATTAAACTCAGATTTGAGTCAGACACTTTAAACAGAATTTTGATCCTGAATTAGGTTTGGAAGTTATCGGTAACTGCTGCACATGGATGGCAGGATTTATGTCTTTTTCCAAGATAATTACCATTGATAACTCCGTTAAGTTTTTCTACCTTAAATAGGCAAGCAGTCACTTTCTCCGGCTCCCTGAGGCTCAAGAGAATTGATCCCGCTTAAACCTATATTTACTAAAATCCTTAATTGTAATTTTATATAACTCGAGGGGGTTTTATGAAAAATATTTTATATACTTTCAAAATAAACCCCAAGTATTTATTTATATTATTTATAGTTTTCATGGATGTGAATTTTAAAGAGTGAGGTATATTAGAGAATGTTTACATAGCTTGAATAGTTCAAGATATTTTAATGTAAGACTTGTCTTGTGTTGATACTTGATGGTATTTTAGTGAATCTTGTCATTCTTTTATTTTTAGAAAACATGGAATTTTATTATATCTTGAAAATATGCGGTTTGATAATATTTACATATTTTTAAAAAAATTAATTTTAATATTAAATAGAAAATCTCGTTTTTCTTAAAAATCGTATTAAAAATCTTCTGAGACCGAATGCTACGTAAGGAGATCTGCATCTCGTTCTACTAGCCCAAGAAAGCATGATAATCCGCACCATCCAATAGCGGGTCTCCTAAAGAGGGTTGTAGAGGTATAATCGCAAAGAATTTTTATAATACAATTCAAAGAAAATCGGGTTTTTATAGTTCATGGTATTTTAATGAAATATTGTATTTTCCACAAAAATATGTTTCTAAGAGTATCATGCTATGTAACATGTGTATATGTGAGGGGTATGTCAATACCCCATGATGTTTTCTAGAGGTATAATTAAGCAAAACAACTAAATACATTAGATACAAGGTTCATGATTGTCACGCCCCGCTTCCCAAAATACGGAATACGAGGGGTTGACAAGGCCAGCCATGCTCCTACGGTCAAGGAAATATCCTACCGTAGTCACACTTCGGCTTCTAGCTTTACGTGGTAATCAGTAAACAATGCACAGGTAATGAGAAATGCAGTAACTGAAACAAAACAAATACAAAGAACTGACTTGATGGAGGTCAAAAGTGTATAGCTCTGGATAGCTGATTAAGGTGTCCGCGATGCACGCCTAGTCCTCGTCCAAGCTAGACCCAGCTCTCACTCTGAGCATGCATACTCAGGTCGTTAGAGCGACATGATAGCAATATATATATGTAGATGCAAGTGGTAACTCGAACAGTGATAATAGATATATAACAGTAAATCAAGACGGTAAAGATATGAACATGGAGTAACCAATACAGTGTCTAATAGATCAGGTGAACAGTAAAGCAGTAAAATAGTATGTCAGGTGTGTCAATACAGTAAGTAATGCATGTCAATGTCACTATCCCTATCAGTCTCTAAGTCTTACTGTACAGGTCACTAAGCCTATCGTCAGTCTAAGTGTGAGAGTCAACCACTCGTGAGTGTCCTCCACCCAAGGGTAGGACCCAAGGGCAAGGGACCACGGGCCCAAAATATAACTCACGGTAATAATCATGTACCCTGTAAATCTCCATATATATATATATATATATATATATATATATATATATATGCCGGCATGGGACTCCCGAGATTCGGTTGAACTCACACTCAAACTAGCCCACACCCCGTGGTCTACATCAAACGCCAACCATAACCTCAAATACCGGTCGGTCCATGACAAGTCTGCGCAAGAACTGGAGACAGGATCTCCATCAAGCACGTCCCGACTGATACCCAAGATAAATAGGCAGTGTCTGGTGCCTTACCTGTGACACCCATACAAGTGCTTCCATAAGTGTCCCATACCACTTATAGTCACACTTATACGCGTCCCACAGACGTCGACAATGCAATAAATCGATAGGGTCCACTGATTGTGTAAAAGTAAGTGTCACTTTCACTTATCCATTCATGCACGAACCCTAACGTACTTGCCACAATCACCACTAATACCTAACACTGGGTAATGCACATGATCATTAGGTTACCAATGCAATGACATATATATATGATGTGATGAGAAAACAGTACGTAAGGCATGATTAAGATGTCATATGTCGGTATCCTACCACTTGCATAATTTATCATAAATCATACATGCACAGTTTAGCGAAACAATGAACAGGGGATAATTAGTATGTTTGATTATCTAACCAGAAAATTTGATTTCACGTCAATCGGGCTTCGGGATCACTAGATATGGCCATTTCATTTTAAGCGTCCACTGCTGGAAATCCGGTTTCAGAATCGGAAGTCCGTTTCGCAATGCATTTTAATCCCAGTTGGGTTCATAATTTAGCAACGCTACATTTGAATGAAATCTTGGGTTTTCAACAGGGTTTTCAACGCAATAGACGTATTCTCAATCACGTCTGTACGTCAAGAGTTATGCACTATTCAACATTAGGGTATCAGTCCTGGTTCTGTCTGGGACTGCTATACGTCCCGATCTTTTAAATGGCATTTTAAATAGTAAACGATGATGAAACAGGATGAAATCACTTGAGTTATTTAGTTAACAGATTCATATTCAATAAGGTGTAGGGTTCCGCAACATACGGGTTCAGGAAACAAAGTAGTAAACATAACGGGACTGAAGACAATAACCAGAGTTGCTCTGGACTGCAGTCAAGAACCGCTCTCCGAGCCAATTATCGTAAAAGTTTTGTACAGAAACCATTAAAAACTTGCCTAGGGCTACAGGTAGTCGAGTCAGCTTCGATTTAAGCCCTCGAACGCCTCATTTCAAAATGTACATAATTTATTGTATTTTAGCAATTTTCAGGTGCGGGAAAATTCCAGTTTTTACGGTTGTAATAGAGGGTGCTCGTTTAAGTCGTTAACAGTCATATTTTTCAGTGAAATTTCTACACCAGGTTCATTGCCGGACGGGCCACAACATGCAAACCAGTTCCATTAAATTAAGGAATGGTTTTCATTCAGATCTTGTGTCGAACACTCATGTTATAAAAGGTTTTCATGAAACGCAACCTGGAATTTATAGTACTTTGAATTATAACGGATATAATATAGCATGTAGCAAGTAGGGTACTTGCCTGGAGACGTTCTGGTGATACACGGCGGCGGCAATGGCACGATCGCTTCACGATCGAAGCACATGTTTGGCCTCGGAATCAGGTAGTTGTACTCAATCCAGTTAATCTTCGTACATTCGTTCTCCGCACTGCTCCGGGTTGTTCCTTGCTTTGGTGTGAGGGGGATAGTGGTGCTGATACACAGAGAGAGAGAGAGAGATATCTTTAGAGAACAGAGAGAGAGAGAGAGACAGAGAGAGAGGTTTAAAGAGAGAGAGAGGGAAAACAGAGAGAGGGGGAGAGAGTGAGAGAGAAACAGAGAGATAGAGAGAGGGGGAGAGAGAACCAGAGAGAGAGTGAGAGAGAAACAGAGAGAGATAGGGAGAGGGGGAGAAAGAACCAGAGAGTGAGAGAGAGAAACAGAGAGAGAGTGAGATATTCACCGAGTGCCGGCGTGGGGTCGACAGAGGCGCTGTCGGGGTTGCAGTAGGGGTGAAGGGGAGAGAGAGACGACGATGGTGATGATGATCGTGTTGATGAGGAGCTGGGGAGTTTGGTAGCTCGTCGGCGGAGATAGGTTGCGGGTGGGGATCGGTGTAGTGGAGGTTGTGGTGGGTTTTTAGAATGAGGAGGAGGAAGTGGTGGTTCGGTGCAGGGATATGAGTGGAGGAGTGAAGAGCTCGGGTGGAGGTGTTGTAGTGCTGTTGGTGGTGTTTGACATGAAGGTGGCCGGCGGCGGTGCTCAGGCAGCGGTCATGGTGGCAATGGGGTACTCGATTGCGGTTGGGTAGAGGAGATGAGAAGGATGTGGGGGAGCTCGGTTGCTTAATGGAGGAGAGAGGTTGAGTTGATGTCGCCGTCGACGGCGAAGGCGGTCGGACGGCGGAGGTAGTGGGTTTTGGGTGAGTTTTTGAGAGAGGGAGCGGAAGCGAGGGGAAGGAGGAGATGAGTGAGCTTCAGAGAAATGGAGAGAGGGAGAGGGATCGATTGAGAGAGAGGGGTAAGCCGTTGGAGGAGCGGGTCGTAGGGGGCGCGCGCGTCGTGGGCGCGAGGAGCGGGGTACGGCTCGAGACGAGCGGCGACGTGGGTTCAGCGGGGAACGAAATGGGCGGAAGAAGGAGTTAACGTTGGGGAAGAAGGAGTTAAAGAAACGGGTCGGGTAGGGTTAGGTGGGTGTGGGCCGGGCCGGTGAGGGGAGAATTTTAGTTTAATTTAAAGTTGTGAATTCTGTTGGGCTTTGGGAGCTTGGGCCGAAGGAAAAAGAGGTTTAGATTTAGTAAAAGGGAACGGGCTGAGGAGGGGAGTGGGCCGGAGGAAAATTGGTGTTAAATTAAGTTAATTGATTTGTGTTGGGCTGGGTCGATTTAAAAGGGAATTTAATTTATTTTGATTTGGTTTTAATTGGTCTTGGAAAACAATTAGTAAAACTTTGAGCAACCAAAAACCTACAAAATCACGAGGACAAAAAGGGGGACAATCGGGGACATGGGAAAAATAGAAATGGGGAGAAGAATTTGGGGAAAGGAGATGGCCTGGCTACAAAGAAAGAAAAATAAAAGGAAAGGAAAAGTAGTGAAGGGGAAGGCGGAAGTGTGGTTAGGGTTCTAAAATTCTAAAAATAATAATTATATAATAAATAACTTTTTAGAGTAATAAAATACGGGTATTAGTATACAAAAAGGGGCTGGGTATTACATCATACCACCCTTAGAAAAATTTCGTCCTCGAAATTTAAAAGAAGCGATAAGCTATAAAAATAACATGCGAAAAGCTACCACATCGAACATTAGTGCATAGTGGTTTACAAAAAGGTCAGATAGAAGAATTTTGAAGGTCTATATATGTATAAGAATAACACAACTAAAAGGGTAGTATAATGCCGGAAAAACTATAAGAGCAAACTATATGTACAAAAGAATAAAATAGCAATAACGAATAATAGTATTCGAGGTGTACTAGAAAAATCAAAATCCTAAATATGTGCACACCGATATATATCAAAAGTAGCGCGGCTAAAATAATAAGTATAAGACACAACCAAAATGAAATAGTGGAGGATTTGTCGGTAGGTTAAAACATTTTAAAATAACGTATCAATCAACCAATTTTAACATAACTTAGAAAACCACATGGTGAAAATAAGAAACATAGCGCAAAATAATATGTGCAATATATGATTGCGCTACCACAAAATGAGAAGAATAGTAGTGTACTTAAAATATATAAGACGGAGTAGTCAATAACACGCATTTTTCGATAAATACAAAATAATGAAAACTAAATTTTCGAATAATGATGTCCCCAAAAATAGTTAAGGTAATAGCACAAAAAATGTATAAGGCTAGCTAGGGTAGGGGTTACAGTGGAGTATGGCTCACTCAAAAGGTCGGAGTGTGACGGCTTTAGCCCGAAGGTCAAAGAGATCTGGGTCGGGTCAGCACGGGAAATAGGGGTGAGCAGCAAAGGACCACAGGGGGACAAGGGATGTATGGGAAGGAAAACGGTCGATACATCATGTGAATCAAAAATCCGAAGGGTCAGCTAACTCGGAAATTTCACTATCAATTTCCTTCCAGAAGGATCTCAAACGAGGCACATACGAAGGACGAAGGGTGGCCCACTCAAAAGATCGGGGTGCGGTACTTTTTTTTTCAAGCGAGGGTCAAAATGGTACAAGGTGCAGGGGTGGACAGTCAGGGTCTCAGGAGGAAAGTAGACGTATAGGGGAAACAGTCAAGCATCGTGTGAACCAAAAGATCAGAAGACTAGCGAACTCATCAAATTTTATTTCATTCCAGAAAATTCTAAACAAAGCATTCTCGAAAAGCGAAAGATGGCCCTAAACTATACACATATTTATTTGACCAGGGAGACAACAGCTAAATCCCGTCAGTCGCGGTTGTGGAGGTTCAGCAGGTTACGGTAGGCTCGCGCACTCAGGTAGGGGCGTCCATTCCCATATCTCCTCGCACGGACTGCCATTGGGAGTTCTTCCACCGCAGGGTCTTTTTCTTCCGATCCTTCATCCTCGGCTGGAGCTTCTTCATTGAGGTCTTCCGCCATGCGATTCTCTTCTTCTGGATTCTCTTCCATGGGATTCTTCTCCACTGGATTTTCTTCTATCGGGCCCTCCTCGGGATCTTCCTCTATCGGGTTCTCTCCAGGGTCTCCTTCCTCCTCGTCGGAATCGCTGATTATGTCAACTTCTGGGGCGGCGGCTCCCTCGTCCTCGGAATCGCTGTTTCCGAAAATGACCTGGGGGCCGTTTATCTCATCGTCCGAGCTCACCAGCATGCGGTCTAAGGAAACGCAGGACTGTGCATCCTCATCTAGATGCGGCGCTGCTCCAGGGTGGGCCATGGCCTGAAAAGAAAGAGTCATGATTAGACAGTGGAACGCATTAAGAAAATATCTAAGGATACGGAGTACAGGAAAATATGCGGCAGGCAGGGACTGAAAAATCAAAATAAAAATGTTGTTGTAATGAATGGTATAAATAAGGGGGAAAGCAAGAGAATGATACATACATCATGACTCAAAGTTTTATTGCATTCAACTAAAAGTTCGACGGATACAAGATTTCAAACGAAAGGAAATTTTTATAAAAGGGTGACAGCATTATTATTGAAAGCAGAAAACATGATAATTCTTCTTTGATTTCTAGACTGCTGCAATCTCGTCACGCGAGTTGAATCCTATGCTGGGTCCGCACTATCCTCGAAGCTTGAACTACGAAATATCCATCAGTTAGCAGGAGTAGGGAGTGTGGACGAACTGCCTCCTTGTAGCTCCTTCCTATTAGGGAAACTATTGATAAAGTGTTCGCTGGATCCGCAAATCAGGCATTTCCCCTGGGCTCGGCGACAATCCCTCTGAAGATGTCCTGGCCTCTTGCAGTACCCACAACATTGGGTTTTCTGATGCTTCTGTCGCGGGGGAACAAGTGGGCGCTTCATCTTCCCCTCTTTTCCTCGTCTAACAGGGATCCCTTTACGATTGGAGACTTCCGCTGGTGCCTGATTCACCTGCTTTCTCAGTCCTTCAGCTAACAGGTTGTTTGTTCGCTCCTGGGCTTCCTTCAGACTTTGCAGTACATTCAGAATCTCAACGGTCTGATTCTGAGGAGTGAAGATAGAGGAAGAGTCGCTGGAAGACATGATCCTGAAACAACAATTTTTTTTGGCCGGCATAAGATACAGGGGAAAAATCAGAACAGGATATAGATAGACAATGAAATAAGACTATCGGGTGAGTGAAACTCAATCAAGCGGAAAGCAAATGTAGAACTCCCAGTTACCCAATAGAGTACAGTATTGTAGCTACGCTGCGGTTCATAATTACAACCCCGTAACTCTACTAAGTCGCCCAGAACTCTAACGGATGGAGTCAAAATATGGAATGACGAACAATAAAGATTCAAGTCAAAGATAACAGTTCACAATCTAGACCGAAAGAGCGGCTTAAATCGTCAAGCTCTACTCGGAAACTGCAATCCCAATCATAGCAAAACCTGGCTTTGATACCAACAAAACCATGTCATGCCCCGCTTCCCAAAATACGGAATACGAGGGGTTGACAAGGCCAGCCATGCTCCTACGGTCAAGGAAATATCCTGTCGTAGTCACCCTTCGGCTTCTAGCATTACGTGGTAATCAGTAAACAATGCACAGGTAATGAAAAATGCAGTAACTGAAACAAAACAAATACAAAGAACTGACCTGATGGAGGTCAAAAGAGTATAGCTCTTGATAGCTGATCAAGGTGTCCGCGATGCACGCCTAGTCCTCGTCCAAGCTAGACCCACCTCTCACTCTGAGCATGCATACTCAGGTCGTCAGAGCGGCACGATAGCAAAATATATATGTAGATGCAAGTGGTAACTCGAACAGTGATAATAGATATATAACAGTAAATCAAGACGGTAAAGATATGAACATGGAGTAACCAATGCAGTGTCAAATAGATCAGGTGAACAGTAAAGCAGTAAAATAGTATGTCAGGTGTGTCAATACAGTAAGTAATGCATGTCAATGTCACTATCCCTATCAGTCTCTAAGTCTCATTGTACAGGTCACTAAGCCTATCGTCAGTCTAAGTGTGAGAGTCAACCACTCGTGAGTGTCCTCCACCCAAGGGCAAGGGACCACGGGCCCAAAATATAACTCACGGTAATAATCATGTACCCTGTAAATCTCCATATATATATATATGCCGGCATGAGACTCCTGAGATTCGGTTGAACTCATACTCAAACTACCCCACACTCCGTGGTCTACATCAAACGCCAACCATAACCTCAAATACCCGTCGGTCCATGACAAGTCTGCGCGAGAACTGGAGACAGGATCTCCATCAAGCACGTCCCGACTGATACCCAAGATAAATAGGCAGTATCTGGTGCCTAACCTGTGACACCCATACAATTGCTTCCATAAGTGTCCCATACCACTTATAGTCACACTTATACGCGTCCCACAGACATCTACAATGCAATAAATCGATAGGGTCTACTGATTGTGTACAAGTACGTGTCACTTTCACTTATCCATTCATGCACGAACACTAACGTACTTTCCATAATCATCACTAATACCTAACACTGGGTAATGCACATGATCACTGGGTTACTAATGCAATGACATATATATATGATGTGATGAGAAAAAGTACGTAAGGTATGATTAAGATGTCATATGTCGGTATCCTACCATTTGCATAATTTATCATAAATCATACATTCACAGTTTAGCGAAACAATGAACAGGGGATAAGTAGTATGTTTGATTATATAACCAGCAAATTTGATTTCACATCAATTGGGCTTCGGGATCTCTAGATATGGCTATTTCATTTTAAGCGTTCACTGCTGGAAATCCGGTTTCAGAATCGGAAGTCCGTTTCACAACGCATTTTAATCCCAGTTGGGTTCATAATTTAGCGACGCTGCAGTTGAATGAAATCTAGGGTTTTCAACAGGGTTTTCAATGCAACATATGGATTCTCAATCGCATCTGTACGTCAAAAGTTATGCACTATTCAACATTAGGGTATCAGTCCTGGTTCTGTCGGGGACTGCTATACGTCCCGATCTTTTAAATGGTATTTTAAATAGTAAACGACGATGAAACAGGATGAAATCACTTGAGTTATTTAGTTAACAGATTCATTTTCAATAAGGTGTAGGGTTCCGCAACATACGAGTTCAGGAAACAAAGTAGTAAACATAACGGGACTGAAGACAATAACCAGAGATGCTCTGGACTGCGGTCCAGAACCGCTCTCCGAGCCAATTATCGTCAAATTTTTAGTACAGAAACCATTAAAAACTTGCCTAGGGCTACCGGACGTTGAGTCTGCTTCGATTTAAGCCCTCGAACGCCTCATTTCAATATGTACATAATTTATTGTGATTTTAGCAATTTTCAGGTGCGGGAAAATTCCAGTTTTTACGGGTGTAATAGAGGGTGTTCGTTTAAGTCGTTAACAGTCATATTTTTCAGTGAAATTTCTACACCAGGTTCATTGCCGGACGGGCCACAATATGCAAACCAGTTCCGTCAAATTAAGGAAAGGTTTTCATTCAGATCTTGTGTCGAACACTCATGTTATAAAAGGTTTTCACGAAACGCAACCTGGAATTTATAGTACTTTGAATTATAACGGATATAATATAGCATGTAGCAAGTAGGGTACTTGCCTGGAGACGTTCTGGTGATGCATGGCGGCGACAATGGCATGATCGCTTCACGATCGCAGCACAGGTTTGGCCTCGGAATCAGGTAGTTGTACTCAATCCAGTTAATCTTCGTACATTCGTTCTCCGCACTGCTCCGGGTTGTTCCTTGCTTTGGTGTGAGGGGGATAGTGGTGCTGATACAGAGAGAGAGAGAGAGATTTAGAGAGAGAGAGAGAGAGAGACAGAGAAAGAGGTTTAAAGAGAGAGAGGGACAGAGAGAGAGGGGGAAAACAGAGAGAGAGAGAAAACCAGAGAGAGAGTGAGAGAGAAACAGAGAGATAGAGAGAGGGGGGGGAGAACCAGAGAGAGGGGGAGAGAGAAACAGAGAGAGATAGGGAGAGGGGGAGAGAGAACCAGAGAGTGAGAGAGAGAAATAGAGAGATAGTGAGATATTCACCGAGTGCCGACGTGGGGTCGACGGAGGCGCCGTCGGGGTTGTAGTGGAGGTGAAGGGGAGAGAGAGAGACGACGATGGTGATGATGATCGTTTTGATGAGGAGCTGGGGAGTTTGGTAGCTCGTCGGCTGAGATTTGTTGCGGGTGGGGATCGGTGTAGTGGAGGTTGTGGTGGGTTTTTATAATGTGGAGGAGGAAGTGGTGGTTCGGTGCAGGGATATGAGTGGAGGAGTGAAGAGCTCGGGTGGAGGTGTTGTGGTGTTGTTGGTGGTGTTTGGCATGAAGGTGGCCGGTGGCGGTGCTCAGGCAGCAGTCATGGTGGCAATGGGGTGCTCGATTGCGGTTGGGTAGAGGAGACGAGAAGGAAGTGGGGGAGCTCGGTTGCTTAATGGATGAGAGAGGTTGAGTTGATGTCGCCGTCGATGGCGAAGGTTGTCGGACGGCGGAGATAGTGGGTTTTGGGTGAGTTTTTGAGAGAGGGAATGGAAGCGAGGGGAAGGAGGATAGGAGTGAGCTTCAGAGAAATGGAGAGAGGGAGAGGGATCGATTGAGGGAGAGGGGTGAGCCGTTTGGGGAGCGGGTCGTAGGGGGCGCGTGCGACGTGGGCGCGAGGAGCGGGGCACGGCGCGAGACGAGCGGCGACGTGGGTGCAGCGGGGAACGAAATGGACGAAAAAAGGAGTTAACGTTGGGGAAGAGGGAGTTAAAGAAACGGGTCAGGTCGGGTTAGGTGGGTGTGGGCCGGGCCGGTGAGGGGAGAATTTTAGTTCAATTTAAAGTTGTGAATTCTGTTGGGCTTTGGGAGCTTGGGCCGAAGGAAAAAGAGGTTTAGATTTAATAAAAGGGAACGGGCTGAGGAGGGGAGTGGGCCAGAGGAAAATTGGTGTTAATTTAATTTAATTGATTTTTGTTGGGCTGGGTCGATTTAAAAGGGAATTTAATTTATTTTGATTTGGTTTTAATTGGTCTTGGAAAACAAATAGTAAAACTTTGAGCAACCAAAAACCTACAAAATCACGAGGACAAAAAGGGGGACAATCGGGGACTTGGGAAAAATAGAAATGGGGAGAAGAATTTGGGGAAAGGAGATGGCCTGGCTACAAAGAAAGAAAAATAAAAGGAAAGGAAAAGTAATGAAGGGGAAGGCGGAAGTGTGGTTAAGGTTCTAAAATTCTAAAAATAATAATTATAAAATAAATAACTTTTGAGAGTAATAAAATACGGGTATTGGTATACAAAAAGGGGCTGGGTATTACAGTGATATTTAAACGTAAAACTCAATTTAAAGTTGTTTAACATGTTATTTTTGAGCGAAAGTTAATTATAAACATTAGTTTCATGATTAACAAGAAAGGTATAGAATATGAATGAGCAATGCTTATTAAAAAGTGTAGTATCAAGGATTTTAGAATCAAATGTCGGTATAACTCCACTTCCCGACATGTTTTGAAAAAAAGAAATTTTTATGTAAAAAGAGAAGGATGGGGTGGGACTTACTAGCTAATTGAATGAAAAAGAGGCAGAAGAAGATGGTGTAGTCACCGTGGCGTCGCGGAGTTGTCGGAACTTGCTTAGATCCTCACCGGAAGTTGGTCTTGGGCTAACTCCACTTCTACTTCACTTGCACTTAGAAAAATTTGATAATTTTGGCTAGGGATTTCAGAATGAGGAGGGCTAGGGTATGGGGTTGTATTTATAGTGTGTAATTAGAGTTTTGGAATTGAAAGAATGAATTAAAATGCATTTAAAATTGGATTAATTGGGAAATTGAATTCTCTGTTAAATTGTAGAGAAAACAAACAGTGCTGGGGTAATGGGGGTAGGCCAAAGGTTTTCTGTGCAAGAGACGGGGACTTTTCCCCATGGTTCACCCATCGGTGTCGGCCCCAAGCTCGATCTTTCCTGTCGTGGTTGAGGGGAATGCCGTTAGATCTCGGCCATGTCTCCTACTATGTGTACTAAACATTTTACACATGTTTAATTTTCCAGACTTTTCATTTTTATATGCATTGCACGTGTAAACTTTTGGGCTTCCAAAAAGTTTAAAATAAAAATTCTGAAAAATAATATATGCTTGAAGGGATTCGAACACAAGGGCTACGTCACAGCAATGCAAGGATTTACCAATGAGCTACAAGTTGTTTCTTGCTGTTCTTAAACAAAAATAATTTATAAAGTGTACTCAGGCTTGCAAACTCCATTCTGTACATTAACTTAAAAAATTTCGTACAGTAAATTCAGAGTCGTTATATGCTCACATATTTTAATTGATCTTAATCTCAAACTAAATTAACGGTCCTTAAATAAAACAAAACCAAATTTAAAATATACGGATTTGGAGTGATCCGCACCCTACGGACGACGACATAAAATAGTTTCCGTATACAATCCACGGGCAACTCAAAATAAAACAAACAACACACGACACGAAATGAACCGTTAGAGCAGAAGAAAGTGGTTATTGCAATGCGGTAACGTAATTAACTGTAGGGGCTTGCGCCTGCAAGGAAGAGCATCCCCACAATTAAAAAACCCTCACAAATGAGGGGGAATCTGATAAAGTCACGCTACAACGGTCGCGTCTGTCCAAATCTCTGATTTATGGTGCCATAAATCAACTTGGTATCTTCAGAGAGGTGGATGGATAAGTCCACATAGCTTCTGCCCCAAATTCAGGCCAGACGTTCTAACATCTCGGTCTGGTCTTTCGGCAGTGAATATGTTCTGGCACGTCCAGTGGGACTTATCCTCTTCCCACTCCACACTTCGTGTGTCGTATTTCGCGAACAAAATCGCGGTTCGCTATGGTTACCCATGGATTCGAGGTAATAAAACTTGGTGTCTTGCTTCTGTATAGAGAAAACCAATGGTTTCTTAATGCACTGCATGCAACAGCAACTCTCGCTCCACCCCAACTGGAGGAGTGAACTATGGGCACAATGCGGCCTTTATTTTCTCAATGCCAGTGGGGTAACTCACACAAGCCGCTATTGGATTGTTCTTTGCGACCAGGCTCCTACCTGTGAGTTTCGGTGCCTCAACGCTGTAAGAAGAAGCCCCTAAAAGGCCGGTCTTCGATCGACTGGCAACCACAACGGTATCTCTCAACGGGCCGTCCAAATCTGGCGTCTTAGTTTTCAACAGGCTAAGAAAAAACTCAAACGGACCTACAAAGAAGCTCGTGATACCTGAAGGGGATACCCCAAAACGGCTAGCCCTCTCAACTCCTGCTACAGGCGAAGCCTTCAAAAGTGCTTCCCCATCAGAAATTCGGTCTTGAAAAGATTGGCCGGCCCTCCTCAAACTTTAACAAGGACGCCAGTCTTCAATTGGCGGATGCCAATTACAGCTCCTCAAAAAAACCAGGGGCATGATGAAGCCGCTTTCAGAACTAAGGCGGTCACTTCAGTAAAGCACGCTCGACGTCGCCACTGGCGCCGAGTGAGAGAAGCTGGGGGCAACTCCCCCTATGGACTCACCCCACCAGCTCCAATGGTGGAAGTCGACCCTATTGTTCTAACCGGGAACAACTTTGATCCGCTTAGGAGGGTGCGAAAAAACTCCCTGACGGCGGTGCTAAAGAAATCTCCCCTACCTGCGAAAAGTGCGGTGTAGGAAAAGCTGAAGCGGCCTCATCAGCGGCTCTCCTTGCAAATTCATATTGTCTGGTGAAAAGTCCAGGACTCCGTGATTGACCAAAACTACCCTCGTCGACCAAAGAAATCAAAGGCTCGACAAGAAAAGGACCAATCCTCCTCCATACAACGAGGGACTATTCCTAAACAGGTGCCTGTCATAATGGCTCCTTCAACTCCGATCTCTCATAAAAGAATAAGGGTAGAGAAAGCTCTACCGCCCGTGGCAAATTCCAAAGGTGATGGATCCAAACGTCCCAAGCCTGGGAGCATTATCGTCCATATGGTCTATATGACCAATGGGCAAGGAGGGAGCCATGCTTCGCTGAGTCACCGACTGCAAACTCGGTCGCTGAAAAAGGCTTAGGAGTAACAACAAAAGCTCCAGGAAATACTGAAAAAATGACGACACTCACTGGAAAGAAAATAAGTCCGGGCAAAGAGGTCGAACAACGCCATGAGGAAGAGACCGATACAGAGTTTCTGCGAAGGGCGCTCGAGAGGAAGGATAAAGAGGCTGCTGAATAAGCTGCTAACATGAAGAAAATGGCTCTCTTGTTCCAAGACATGGTTGGAATGATGATCCAGCTAGAACCCCCGGCACAAAATCCACCGATAATCATTGACAATGATAGAGGGGATAAATCAAACCCTCCTCCGGCCTTATCAGCGGCTAAGGAGGAAACAATCATTAAAGCGGCCCTTGATGTAACGTTTCAAAAATCGTTTAGGATAATTATATGTTAATTAGAGTTATAACACATGTTTTGCTATAAAATATAGTTTATAATTATTTTCTACAAAGGTATAAAAAATATTTAATTGCTTATGAATTATGTCCTTATTTGTGTATTTAATTGGTTATTTATTCAATTGCTTGTTCACTTATTTATTTATTTATATACTAATTATTAAAAATTATTTTAACACGCACTTACATACTAATCTAGTGTTAATCGTACGATAACATTATGTTAACATGTTTATGTAACCATGGCTACTTAAACCAATTTTTGTAACATGTTTCTCTTCATACATTGTATGGTTCTAGATTTTTCTTTAAAGGAAAAAGATAAATTAAAATGAAAATGGGGTATGATGCATTAATTGTAGAGAGAGAGAGGGAGAGAGCCATGGTTGATATTTCTCTCATTCTCTAGAAAATTCCTCACTTTATTCTCCTCTTCTTCTTCCATCTCCTCTCAACTGAACCCCCTCTTGAATCACTAACAAACCTCCACAAATCCTTATACAAATCACTTCAAAAATCTAAATTCTAGAGGGTTCCCTAGGACGGAAGTAAGGTTTCGGGAGGCATCGTCCATGCCAATTTCAAATTTTTGCCGTTCTAAAGAACCCTAACCAAGAATCTTTAACTAGAGATATAAACAAACAAACAATGTTAACATCTTAAAATCTAAGTGAATGAGGAATACAACCTTTGTAGACCGGTCCTTCACTTCTATTGCTCCATGTAGTAGTCCCTTCGCTGCAAGTCATGAACACCTGAACTCTAGAAAGGGTTCTCCCGGAGAAATGAACAAGCTTGCTCGAAGTCTTCAAGGCTGAAGATGATCTACATCGAGGAGACTCAAGCTTATACTACCTCTTCACTAATTGTGAAATTAGTGAAGTAAACACCCTATACTAAATGGTAAGTAGTAGAGGATGATGAATTAGGAAATGGGCTCACTTTAGTTTTATTTTTCTCACCAGATTTTCTCACCTTAGAAAAAGCTAGCAAGCTTTTTCTCCCATGAAGAAGAAGATGAAGAATCAAGAGAGAATGAAATCATGAGATGAGAATAGAAACCATGGGTGAGTTATTGTCATACACTAACTCATGTAGAGAATAAACCATTGGTTACAATAATGGTTGGGTTAATAAATATCTTCAAGAAAAACAAAAAAGGTGGACTTGGTCAATGGTTCCACAAGCTTCTACAAGCTTCAACCATGTGACAATTTCCAATCCATTTTGTTTTACTTTAAATAAATAAAACCCTATCATTATTATATGCATGGTGTGAGTCTCATACACCCTTATAGCATGTGGCATCTAGCATGACACAAAATAATGTACATTAATATATATCACATATATACTAAGTGTACACAAGTGAGAAAAAGAAATGTTTAAGTGAGCTATTATTAGTTAATGTAAATTAATATATCACATATATAATTATACATTAAATTATTAAATCAACACTTGATTTAATAATCCATCTATATTATATACAACCGACTAATATCGAATGTAACAATCTATCGAATCAACACTTGATCCGATAATCCGGCTATATCTCATATAACCGACCGATATCACATATCGCGAGAATAGAATGCGGTATCATATACATGCATTAATCTCGGTCCTGCACATATCACATATGTGCTCCTACTTCGTTTCGCATGAACCAGGAAACCTCTGTGTAGGACTCTAAAGACTCGTCAATATGCCAGCAGTAGGTGATGATCATATCAAACACCCACAAGCCGCGAGCGGTCTGCTAAACGTAACGGCCACCCGGGTATTGAGCGATCAGAAGATCAACAAGCAAACCTGCTCGTACTCCTGTGAATCTAATCAGTAACACTACCATACAGTCCGGTCTCTTCGTCAGATATGTGGCATATCAACAGCCTGGGGTGGTAAAACGTCAGACCCCAATAGCCTGATAAGTCATGCCGATGCAAGGTTCATAACGGTTCGAGAAACTATTGATAACACTTACTAGTAAATCTCAGCAACCCTGGCCAGGGATTTCATGTTATGGCTAATCGAGCATAGCGCAACATCAACTCCCAATACCGGGAGAGACGAATCCCCTCCTATCACTCATTGCCTCCATGTGACTTGGGACTGTACCCAAAAACCACCTTTTTGCATGATCTCTTGACCATGGTATGGTGGAAATCAAAGCACAGTGGGAATCAAACGAGACTCTATGACGATCTTGGGTCGACAGACTAACCTGTACCAGTGTCACCACAGAACTGCTATCTAACGATAGGTATAATACAAAGTAGGAGTTCTCGGCGAGTCCGTTCAGGGTACCCAGTCTCCACTGAGCACCCATATACCATCTTTGATGTCAAACACCAATGGATGTGGGATCATCCATCGCCCATCATATAGGTCAAGAAGCGTATACGCTAGTCTACTCTAGAGTATCGATGCCCTGTCTCGATACTCCCACGACTAGGAACAATTATAGGGTGTACTTATGGACTATGCTTGGACCCACTAGTATGATCTCCATCATAGTCCTGGTAGTCAAGTACACATCATAAGGGCTTTATCAATATGTGAGAACAAGACAGCATCACTTATACAAGTCAACATGTTAAGATAAAGTGCAACCAGATAGCACATATCATATCAAGCAAGAAAGTCCTCCCTATATATGTCCAAGCATCCACTATAATATACATCCCATGTACAGTAATGGCCTCTAGGGCATACATATAACTAACAATCTCCCACTTGCATTAAGGCCATTTGTTGCAGTATCTCATACTCAACAGTTATAGACGTGGTTGTAGTATCCCATACTCAACCATCCCAAAATCACTCAAATAGTATTCGGGGAAGCAGGCCTTGGTGAGTGGATCCGCCGTGTTATCCTTCGTGTCAACTCTCCTGACCTCAATCCGTTGGAGATCAACCATCTTGCTGATCAGGTGATACTTTCCTTAGAATATTTCTGGATCGCTGATGGGACCGGTGTTCCTAGGTCAAAGCCATAACTCTATTGTTGTCACAATAACACTTTTTAGACGCTCAATGGTAGGAACCTTGTTCATCTCATGAACAAGAAATGTCCAGACAACCTCTTTGGTAGCATCATTGGTAGCAATGTATTCAGCCTTTATCATCTAGTATGCCATGGTATCTAGCTTGGAACTCTTCCAATCATACCGTCCCTCCACTTAGGGTAAAGACAATGCTTGTGACTGACTTTTAGTCGAACTTATCACTCTGGAAGCTGAAACCAAGAACTTTCTTTTAGTGCTTCTCAAGTACTTAAGAATGTCCTCCACAGCTATCCAGTGATTCTCCCAAGATCCGATTGAATCCTAATCACTACACCTAGTGAGTCATCTACATCTGGTCTGGTACATACCATCGCATACATGATAGATCCTACTGCCGAAGCATAGGATATCCTTTGCACGCGAGCTCTCTCCAAATCAGTCTCGGAAGACATCTTTTTGGAGAGAGTGATTCCTGAGGTAGTGAGCGAACCACCACGCTTAGAATCTTCCATACTAAATCCCTTTAGTATGGTGTTAAAGTACTTGGACTTGGGACACTCCCAACATCTACTTAGATCTATCAGCATAGATCATATTCCACAAGATATAGTAGGTATCATCCAGATCTTATATTGAGAATCCTCGTGATAAGAGGAGCTTGACCGAGTGTAGAATAGGAAACCCTTTCCTATCAAGAGTATGTCATCTACGTACAATACGTATAAGAAAACATCACTCTCTACAACCTTCTTGTATATACAAGGTTCATCTACTATTTTGATGAAGTCAAACTCTTTGACTACCACATCAAAACAGATGTTCCAACTCCGTGATGCTTGCATTGATCCTGATGGACTTAAGCATAGCTTTGAAACTCTCAACTTTTCTATCTACGCCAAGAATCTTCTCAAGATCCATATGATATAGTAGGTATCATCCAGATCCCATAGCATCTAGCCTTTTTTGTCACGACCCCAAATAGCACGTGACTGGCACTTGAATCATATGAAGTCTATAGGACCCCATCTAATTCAAGTAAGCAAAAAGCCCAGAAATCTAAAACCATTTTAAGGAGTAAATAAAGAAAACTAGTTTTTAAGAAGTGAGAAAACATGTTTTAAAAGCAAGGTTTTTAAATAAGTAAGCCGAATATGCATTTTTAAAATCTATAGTCTTTTCTGAAAATTTCGGCAGCGTTTCCTTTGTAAATACTGGCCCCGAACGGGGTACAACATGAATAATATATAAACAATGATAAAAGGAATCCCCAAGCGGGAGCTAGCTCTTCGTCAATCGACGGTCACAACCACGCAAGCAGTATAATATACAACGCCAAAGGGCGAGGATCAAAACACAAAAGGAAACTCAAAATCAGCATGAAAACCATAATACTACAACGCGCGCGACTCTAAGGTCGAAATAATACACCACTGGTTTTCTAAGTCCGAAACAATATACAAGTTTGGTTGATGAAATTTCTAGATACAACTGAATAATACATATACAATGGTGGTTCTGATGCAAAAAAAACCATCTACCAAAGCAATCACCCAGAAAGGAAGCAATGTGCCAGAAAAGCCGCAATGGAACCTGTAAGGCAAAACCTGCAAGAACTGTGGCACAACGGGAGTGAGTTGCCAACTCGTGAGTAGAAAACATCACAGAGCAGAAATCATATGTATGACTCATCCTAGGTCAATACGATCAAATATATATATATATAAACCTCAAATGAATAAGTCTGAAGCATGATAAGGTGGCAATGTAACATCTATACATGAGTGTATTGCCCAGTGATCGTGCCAGTGCCTCAGGTAATAACATATCAACAATATGAGGTATGATCAATGCCGACTCTATCATGAAGTCTATAAGTATGTGGATATCATCCAACTATATAATCACTATCATCATGTATGTGGATCTCGTCCAACTATGTGATCATGTCATCAATGTCAACTATATCTATGTGGATATCGTCCACGTGTCACCCATTGATAATAAACATCATGCATGTAAATATCATAAAGCATATGCATGGAAGTATGAGGATGTAAATCAACATGTGTCGCTCGCGACATATCAAATCATGGAACCTGAGTGTCAAGCATCGACACTCGAAAACATCATGAAACCTGTGCCTAGCATCGGCACGTAAATCCTCATATACATAGGGCTCCGTCAGTCCAGATCGGCCCGTCTCATCTATCCACTCCGGTCGGTATCCCCCAGATATCCGCCGAGCTCAAAACAATCACCGGTAGGTAGTACTCCCCTGCCAGGCTCACCGTCTAACATATACGAGTCTTCTTGCCCCGGGGTACCTCACCGGGTCCACCATGTACCCGCAATCGGTGCCTACCACTCCTCGAATTGGGTATACTCACATAAGCTCTCAGGAACCGAGAAAACTCATGGTGGACGCACTGAAATATCATATCAAGAGAAACCGGGTTTTTTAAAACAGTGCGTATTTTCTTAAAATAATACCATGGTTCTCAAATCCAGAAATCCCATAAATCCAACTCAATGCGTAAATCCATGTAATGTGTCGTATGACACTAAGAGTAAAAAGGGAAAACCGCTCTTTTAAAAGAATCCAGTTTTTGAAAATATCTCATGCGGTCCCTATTTTCTTGAAATCAAGTCAATATCATCCATGTATGTAACATGTGTATGTATGTAGGTATGGATGTACAAATGGATATATACGCGAATATGAGTGTAGCACTACTATGAAAATACAGTGTGCATGTGCGCAAGTAGGGATATATCAATATATATGCACTGGTATGAATATACAGTGTGCATGTGCGCAAGTATGAAGATATCAATATATGTGTGCACTGGTATGAATATACAGTGTGCATGTGCGCAAGTATGAAGATATCAATATATGTGTGCACTGGTATGAATATACAGTGTGCATGTGCGCAAGTAGGGATATCAATATATATATGCACTGGTATGAGTGTACAATATGTAAGTACACGAATATGAATGTACAATAGGTATGTGCACAAGTATGTGTGTACAATATGTAAGTACACAAGTATGCCATGCAAGGGTCATATCCTGAATGCAACAGTACTACAGTGTAGTGACATGGCAATTATCGATGATGAAGTGTGTGAGCCGGCAAGCAGGTGTACGTGAAACATATGCATCATCGATAATGGTGTTGGTGTCCTAACAGCATGGATTTGATACAACAATACACATATTTAACATGCAATGCGATGCAAACAGTAAGAATCTGCGGCAAATGAATAATAAACACCACAGTGTAGAATCTACATCAATGTATCATGTCATACTGTTTTTGCCATTTGAAATAATACGAATCGGGGATTTTTTAGGAAAATAAGGGCTACGGTGTTTTTAAGAAAAGATGCGTCTTTTGAAAATATTCGTAGAATCCCTTGCCTGTCTTTAAAATACTCCCGATTCGTTAGTTTTTGAAATAGGTATGATATCGTCCTAGCCTAACATCTACTAGCAAAACTACAGCTCTAACTAACAAGTCAATCAGGAGGGGTATGGACACCACCTAAATCTGAGTCGATATATATGTATATATAAATATAATAGTCGGTGATCCCGCCTCAAAGGTACCGCGTACGATACAATATCATATGACATCCTCGAGTCATGAGTGCGGATCTATCATCAATATGAAGCTCGTACGGTAAATCATCGTACGACATCCCAAAAGCTGGGTACGGGTCAATATCACATTCATCTCATTGAATATCTGGTATCCTTATCATAATATCTCAAGATCTGGGGTACTGATCTATGTCTAGTACAATTGATACCATCTATATAAATATAAATGCGTGTGTGTAACACACGTCCAAAGGCCCGCTAAAATCTAAAGTCGTATCCCAAATACGAACCACATCATATCACCGATCTCATGGCACTGTGCCCAATATCATCGACTTATCTCCAAATATCATCCACTATCCTCATCATCTAGGTATATGTATAACAAATAAGCATGTGTATGCGTGTGGGTGTAAACCTGTTCTAGGGCTCGTATCTAGGAAACTATACTAGTTTACATCTAAACCATATTATATCCATAGTACACCTAATCACATCTGAATATCCATTTCACACTTAACGCTATCATAGATATATATAGTATATATCTAGTATACTAAACATCGAACTGCGGGGGTGCTATATGTAAGTGCACGGCGGCGCCCCGGCCGTCAATCCGACGCCGGAATGCGGAAACGAAAAACTTTTCAAACTAGAAAATCGGCACGACCGCACAATAAAATACCGGATCGGGCCATTAACCTAACTCTAGCAAACAAGAATAAGAGTAGAGAAGCTATACCAAGTGATCCGTGTCCTTCGGTCTTCGCCTCCACTCCGATCTCCTCGCGGAATCTCCGGTCGTCACCTCCTCGTCGGAACGGGCACCACAACGCCGGGTTCTTTTACGGGCTCCCACCTCTGGACCGAGGCAACTCGGGCATGAAGTTGGCGAGCCGACGTGCCCAAGGAATGCTGTAGATGAAGTGTAGAAGCGTATGTCTCAATTGGGGTGGTGAAGTTGCCATTTTATTGTGGAGGAGAAAGAAGAAGTTTTGAAGAAAAATGGTGCTCTCATTTTTAACAAGGAAATGAGATGATGAATTTCACTCATACAAAATGAACCTCTGTCTCACCTCTCCTCATGTGGCCGGCCACTAATTGGCAAGGAAAAAACAAAACCAAGAAGGGAGGTGAGTGTAGGGAAGGAAATGGTGACCACACCCCAAAAGCAAGCCTCACATCAACTCTCATCACAAATCCTTTCTCATTAAAGCAAGAAATGATGAAAGAAAAGAATGGAATCAAAAGATACTTTCATAATCTTTCAAATCTCAAATAACCCCTCCACAAATGCTAATTTTCAAACTTTTAAATTAGCCCCTCCATCGGAAAAGTCTGGCCGAGAAGGAACAAAGGAAAACTGGCCGGAACGGAATGCAAACTAGCAACTTCAGAAAACTGATCCCGTAATAAATTACAGGAAAACCCCGCGACTGTATATACATACCCGCATTTGTATTCCCACTGAATACAAATGCAAAGAGACAAAATCTACACTGTACAATACTAGGATCCGGCTTAAACCAAAGCCCGCTAGTATTATCCGTCCGATCATGATTCGTGCAATACCGCACGTATCTGATCGAACCCTGCCATATCTCCATACGGCCTCTACAGCGTTTCGTCCGAAACTTGAGAAACTGGTCTGTGGGGGACTCTAAAGACTCGTCAATACTTTGGCTGTGGATTTAACCACTAGCACGTCAGAGGTATTAGCCAATACGTGACGGACTACCAGGTATTGACTAAAAGGGACGTCGATGAGCGAACTCATCCTGACACCTGATTGATTCTTATTTTTCGATTGTGTCGTGTAACTCGAATAAGTTTCTTTGTGTCGGTATTTAGAAAATGAATAAAATTCACAATCAAAGAATTATTTGACCGCAATCAACTACGGTGTCAGTTGTAGATCGCAAGCGAGTGCGGATTGTCCACAGGGATTGTGCGATTCGTTTGTAAGTTTGATATGTTCAAATTGAAAAGTTAATAGAAAAGAAAACATGATTCAATATTTTATCGATGGATTCAAGTGTCACTATTCTAATCAAGAATCAAGAAAATGATAAACAGACGAGAATCGAGTTTCGATGATTTTTCCAACCAAATATCAAGAATCTAAATGAGGCTCGTAGGAATCGATCGGATCTATAGATGTGATGTAATCTCAAGATGTCGTATTTTTATCCTTCGAAGAGTTGATACTAAATCGATGATGTTCGACGAGAGTTAGGGATTTCTAGTGAAACTAGGGTTTCATCTTTTATCCCTTGTACTTTCGTCGATATCATTCACATTCTAGCCTCTAGTAAATTCAAGAAATGATCGTAAATCCCTAATTTCGAGCGATAACAATCAAGAAAGCATCGCAACGAAACTAGGTCGTCGATTCTTGAACTTGCTAGGGTTTACAAAACTCATAGAACTCAATAATCGTTTTAAGATTTGTTACATCATCATTCTATTGATCGTCTCGACTCCTCGACAAGCGGAGTTTTACTCAAACATCACAACAGGAACTACAATTACTAATTGAGATCGAATCATGATGCAAGAATTTAAAGAAAACAAGATTAAAGAATTTCACCTTTTATTTATATCAACAATTTCATTACAGTCGCTCAACAACTACAAGAGGAAGAACTCGATTGTCGATTTGGCTTCGCTTGTCTCCGTGAGTCGTGGATCGACTTGGACCACTTGCTCTGTTGAAGATCGGCTCCGCTCCTAAAAGGTTAAAAGGCTTCTTGCTTGATTTGGTACTCGGGATCTTGAATTTGGATTGGAATTAGGGTTAGGGTTTCGCACAAGTCTTGTCACTAGACTTGTGGAAGAAGATGAAGAATTGAACTAATGATTAGAGATTGAAGAAGTAGAGATTTTCTAAGTATCTAGATTGAATGGCTCCCTTAACCCTAGGTCTAGGTTTTGAAATTACAATTCCCTCCAAAAGTTTGTTGAGGAGCTTCTAGAAATAGTTTGTTAGGAGCTTAGCTTAGGCTTTAAGCTAGGATTGTTTAAGCTTAGAAACCCTAGTTTGCTGAACTGGCAGAAGCCTATGGAGTCTTCTGGAACTTGAAGTACATTTCTGAGCTGTAGCCACTGAGATAGGAGTAATGAAGCAAAATTGGAGTGCTGACGTGGCAATACCTCCGCGGAACCGCGGCACGTGCCTCCTTATGCCGCGGATCCGCGGTCACGTGACGAGTACACTGTTCCATTTTTCTTCTGTTGCTTTGGGATTTCTTTGGGGTATGTATCTGATATGTTGATTCTCAAAATGCTTTCCAGATTACTTCCAGATCTTTAGCCTTTTGAGTCGGCATATTTTTTAGCACTGTTTTCTTAATTCTGGCTTTTGTTCCTGCAAATTCTCAAGACAAGTGTTGCGCAATATAGGGATGATGCGATGCCAAGAAATGCAGTCAATTTCCTTTATAGTGCTGGTTTTATAGTCTAACATATGCAATCTGATATTTAACGACTGATTTACTAATATGTGCTATATGAATGCCGAACACTTCTAGATGCATGCAAATGATAGGGAAATTGCCGTGTTAAAAATGCAGTATTTTTGACAGATCAAACTCCCCCAAACTTATTTTCGATCGTCTCGAGCGAACTTTTTATTAAAAAGAGAAGGAGAAAATAAAGAAAGAGAAAAATTAACTAGCACACTTTCGTAGGCATCACGATTGCACTGAGCACGTGCAACAAGCCTTTAAACCTCTAGGTGTCCCTAGTAGGAGGAGTGTTGTCTCCTGAGGGTTTTCAGCGGATTGCACCCACAAAATCCAATAATAAAAGGAAGATCGTGAATATTACATTTAAAGAAAAGAATTGTAAAAGAAAGACTTTGAAAATTAGGGTTTCCAACTAAGCTAGCTTTTCGGTTGTCATAAGCCCTATCTTAATAGTCATGAAAAGATGTCAGAAATCACGTCCTCCCTCAATAAAACATCGTCTTATTCTTCATTCCTATCTTTCTTCCAAACATCGATCATATAACCCTGCGTGTGTGTAAAGACATCCCTACACCCGGAGAATTCAATTCAAGCTATCATACTCTTGCCCATCAGCCTCAGTACTTTTTAATTAATGAATATTTAGATGAGATTGCTCACACACTTTCTTGCGACTGTTAATACTTTTTGAGGTACTAACCGACCGATTACTCATGTGCTTGCTTACTTGGTGTATTTTCCTCGTCTTGCACAACCTAAGGCTTAGCAGTGACTCCCAGACCAGTTGGCCTTAGGGCACTAGGTGAAGAGGCACCCTCGCTATAAATTTTTTATTGCCCTCGGCGATAACAAAACCAGTGTCCATTTTTCTCATCACTTTATATTTTTTTCATTCATTTTTTTTTCCTTCATACTTTTGGTTTTAAGACAAGAGCATTTCAAGGTATCCTCTACTATCCCAGGCTTTAAGACATGTGTAAGTGCGAATAGCAGGGTATCAACGTTCAAAATGTTTGGCTTCCAGAATAGAAACTATTTTTCAGACTTATTTTTATCCTCAGATTAGTGACGTCCTTCATCTTACTAACCCTTGGGACAACGGCTCATAACTACTTATTACTAGTTCGTATAAGAAAACTTCTAATTTTCTTGGTTTTCTTAAATTTTTCTAATCTTATGGATGTAATTTTTCACTATCTAATCTTTCATTATCTTATTTATGTACAAAAATGTTTAAATGTTAAAATATTTTTATATTTTGAAAATTTTTAATTTTTATGAATTTTGGAAATTTTTAAATTTTTATAAGTTTTAAAAGAAATGTTTTTATGCTTATGCAAATGATATGCAAATGATGCAAAAATAAGCATAAACCTCCCCCAAACTTGTTTTCAACAGTGTCCTCACTGTTGCTAACAGCTAAATCTACAAAACATGTAAGCCTGGGAGGAATTATTAGTGTGGGCAAAATATATAAGTGAAGAACTTCCCCCAAACTTACTCTTTTCACTCACCTCCATTCAAAAAGATGATGCAGTGATATGCAGGACATGGAGATGAGACAGAGGAATTTTAATCAAAATAAAATGGCTCCTGTAAGAACAGGAGCTCCTCCGTGGGGTCAGTGGAAAAATACGGCTTTAGTCTATGTCCATTTACTTTAAAAAATGTGCCGTTTTTAATATTTTCTACTTCTACTGCCCCGTGTGGGTATACAGACCGCACAACAAAAGGTCCCTTCCACCGAGATCGGAGCTTACCCGCGTGAAGGTGTAGTCGTGAATCATAAAGAAGGACTTGTTGACCAGGTGAAAATGTTTTCCTCAAAATATTTTTATCATGAAAAACCTTAGTCCTATTCTTTATGATCACAGCGTTATCATAAGCTTCATCGCGGAGTTCGCTTAGCTCATTAAGTTGCAGCTTTCGAAAGTTGCAAGCAAGGTTTAGATCAAAATTTATTTCCTTAATAGCCTACAATGCTTTATGCTCAATCTCGACGGGTAAATGACATGCCTTCCCAAACACTATCCTATATGGAGACATCCCTAGGTCGGTTTTAAATGCAGTTCGGAATGCCCAAAGAGCATCCGTCAGTTTGGTCGACCAGTCTTTTCTATTCATAGCAACAGTCTTCTCCAGGATAAGTTTGATCTGTCTGTTTGAGATCTCAGCCTGCCCGCTCGTTTGGGGATGATAGGGTGTAGAAAGTCGGTGGTTGATTGAGTATTTCCGCATCAGAGTCTCGAAAGACCTGTTACAGAAATGTGTCCCATTATCGCTAATAATAGCGCGTGGGTGTCCAAATCGCGAAAAGATATTCTCTTTCAAGAACTTAATGACAACTTTCCTGTCATTAGTGCGACATGGAATGTCTTCCACCCACTTTGAGACATAATCAACCGCCAGCAGTATGTACAAATTCCCAAAGGAGTTGGGAAAGGGACCCATAAAATCAATGCCCCAAACATCGAATATTTCAACAACCAGAATGGGTTGCTGAGGCATTTCATTTCTCTGGGAGATTCTACCCGTGTACTGACATTGTGTACAGGTTTTGCAATAGTCAAATGCGTCCTTGAATAAGGTCGGCCAATAAAATCCACATTGCAAAACCTTCTCCGCCGTCTTTTTAAGACCGAAGTGACCCCCGCAGGCCTGATCATGACAAAAAGAAAGAACACTCTTGAACTCTTCTTTCGGAACACATCGGCGAATGATCTGATCAGGACAATACTTAAACAAGTATGGATCATCCCAGTAAAAGTGTTTTACTTGGGAAAGAAAACGGTATTTGTCCTGTTTTGACCAATCGCTAGGTATAAGTCCCGTGACAAGATAGTTCACAATATCCCTGAACCATGGTTCATTG
Organism: Agapanthus africanus; assembly: GCA_030015575.1. NCBI lineage: Eukaryota > Viridiplantae > Streptophyta > Magnoliopsida > Asparagales > Amaryllidaceae > Agapanthus > Agapanthus africanus. The sequence continues at coordinate 231,224,895 of JASDDO010000022.1, read as the reverse complement.
GATACGCTCAAGAGTTGTTCGTTAGGAAACGAATCATTGATCGGCAGGGTCACGGGGGAAGAAGAGATGCGTGAAAGATGGTCGGCTACTACATTTTCACATCCTTTCTTATCTTTGATAACAAGATCAAATTCTTGTAACAGAAGGATCCAACGTATTAGTCGACCTTTTGCATCTTTCTTCTCCAGAAGATGTTTTAAGGCGGAATGGTCAGTGTACACAACTATAGGAGAGCCAATTAAGTAAGGCCTGAATTTTTCTAATGCAAATACAACCGCTAAAAGTTCTTTCTCGGTGGTTGTATAATTGATTTGTGCATCATTCAGGGTCTTACTTGCATAGTATATCACGTGTGGCATCTTTTCAATGTGCTGTCCTAAGACTGCACCTACTGCAAAGTCGGATGCGTCACACATCAGCTCAAAGGGGTAGTCCCAATTTGGAGACGATAACACGGGGGCTGAAGTGAGTGAGTGTTTAAGTGAGTCGAAAGCTGTCTCACAGTCCGAGTCAAAGTGGAAGGTCGTATCCTTAGCCAGGAGAAGAGTTAAAGGTCTAGCAATTTTGCTAAAGTCCTTAATGAATCTCCTATAAAAGCCCGCATGGCCAAGGAAAGATCGAATATCTTTGACGCTTTTGGGATGAGGGAGGTTTTGAATGACATCTATCTTAGCTCTGTCAACCTCAATGCCTTTCAGTGAAATAACATGTCCAAGTACAATTCCTTCTTGGACCATGAAATTGCATTTTTCCCAGTTCAAAGTTAAGTTCTTCTCTTTGCAACGAGTAAGAACCGCGTCAAGATTCGATAGGCAATCAGAAAAAGAGTCTCTAAAAATCGAGAAATCGTCCATAAAGATCTCCAGAAAATTCTCTACCATATCAGAGAATATCCCCATCATACACCGCTGAAAGGTAGCGGGAGCATTGCATAACCCGGAGGGCATGCGACTGTAAGCAAAGGTACCAAAAGGACAAGTAAAAGTGGTTTTATCTTGATCCTTTTTTGCGATGGGGACCTGATTATAGCCTGAGTATCTGTCCATAAAACAATAATACTCTCGTCCCGCTAAGCGTTCCAGCATTTGATCAATGAATGGTAGAGGAAAGTGGTCTTTTCTCGTGGCAGCATTGAGTTTTCTATAATCAATACATACACGCCACCCAGTTTGGGCGCGTGTCTGAATCAACTCATTCGCCTCATTGGTTATAACAGTGATGCCGGATTTCTTAGGAACGATATGTAAAGGACTCACCCATTGGCTATCGGAGATGGGGTATATAATACTATTATATAGACATTTAACGATCTCTTTCATTACTGCTTCCTTCATGACGGGATTCAACTGTCTCTGTGGTTCTCAGGTTGGTCCGGCATCATCCATCACATGTATATGATGTTCAACAATCAAGGGACTAATCCCTTTGATGTCCGCCATAGTCCAACCAAACGCCTCTTTGTTAGATCTCAATACCGATAAAAGTGCATTCTCTTACTCTAATGCTAGAGAAGCGGATATTATAACCGGTAAAGACTCCTTCTCACCTAAATAAGCATATTTCAGATGAGAAGGTAAATTTTGAGATCTAATTCGGGCGGAGAAATGATAGAAGGAGGGATCATCGAGTGATTTTTGGAATTACAAAGAAGCTCAGAGCCTGTGAAAGATACAGACTCGGGTGGAGAAAAATCAGGAGTGCAGGACTCAAGTGTAGAAAAAGTGTCCTCACTAAGATCTTGTGTAAAGTCAAACAGAGATGTGGTAATGTCGTCGAGATCAGTAAAGCAAAGTTCCTCAGCTCCGCAACTATCGGGAGCGATCTCGTGGACAGAGCACACATCGAGAATATGAGCAGAGGGTTCTGATGGCTGACTTCCAACTTTGTAGATGTTTAGTTCAATGGTCATATTTCCAAATGATAAGTTCATTGAACCATTTCTACAGTTAATAACAGCGTTGGAAGTGGCAAGGAAAGGAAGACCCAGAATCACCGTAATTTGGCCCCGGGGGTTTGCTACATGCTGTGTGTCGAGTACAATGAAGTCTACAGGGTAAACAAATTCCCCGACCTTTATCAACACATCCTCTAGTTCATCCCTTGGTTTGGTGATTAAACGGTCTGCCATTTGGAGAGTGCAGTGAGCAGGTTTCAGCTCTCCAATCCCTAATTGCTCATATACATAATATGGAAGTAGGTTAACACTTGCGCCAAGGTCTAAAAGAGCATGATTTATGTTTTTACCCCCAATAGAAATCGATATTGTAGGACATCCTGGGTCCTTTCGTTTCTTTGGTAGCTGGGGAATAAAAGCAGTGCTAATATTATTAGACATAAAGACCTTCTTCGGTACTTGAGTCTTCCTCTTCCTAGTGCACAAGTCCTTAAGAATTTTCGCATAAGCGGGGACTTGTTGAATCGCATCTAGGAGAGGGATGTTGATGTTAACCTGTTTGAACATTTCCATAATTTTCTCCATATGAGGACTCGTTCTATTACCCCTTAACCGATTCGGGTAAGGAGCTTTCGCAATAAGCGCCGGGTCCATCATAAGAGAAGGAAGAGGGGGTAGACAAGATCCCAAAAGAGGTGTGGGGACCGTCTGTGGAGAACTATAAGGGTTGGGCTGAGGTGTCGAGCCTTGTGGGAAACGAAGAATAGGCCCGCAAGAAGGTGGTGGGGTAGAAGAACTGGGGTCAGAATTAGAAGTAGAAATGGAAGGAAAGGTCTCAGCCGGGGTGTTATTGATTGATTTATCAGTATCATCAAACTCTTCCCCAACGTGGTTGTCAAGCACTCTTCCAGATTTCAACGTGATTGCACTCACATGATGTGAATAGCCAGGAATGGGCAAAGGTTGAGCTGGAAGTTTCCCTTTCTCTCTTGCACTCATTTCGGCTTTTAATCGTGCAATTTATTCTTCCATCGATTTAATACTCTCGCTTTGGGACGCAGAGTTTTTCTCAATTTTATTGACAGAAGACTTCATTTCAGCCGAAACTTGCATGATATTTGTTAAGACCAAATTCATGTATTGTGCAAATGAAGAGGATTCATCAGTCCCGGTCAACTGTAAAGGACTAGACAGTGCAGGTGTGTTGACCGGATTTTGAAAGTTATGTGCTTGGAAGGGGTGCTGACTTAATTGAAGTTGTGGGTGCTGTTGTGGTGGAGGGACCCTTTGGAAATTGTTTTGGGTTGGAACCGTGTTTTGAGATTGTGATTGGTTCCAAGCAAAGTTTGGGTGATTCCTCCAACCCTGATTATATGTGGAAGAAAATGGATCGTTTCTAGGTCTTTGAAATGCGGTATTGGTATGCTCGTGACCTTGAAACAGAGAATTTCGTGGACATTCTTCCGTCAAATGAGAAGGATCAGAACAGCATCCACATACAGTTTTGGAGAGTGATATTTGACTTAGGGCGGCTAAAAATTTGTTTTCCATAGTCTCAAGTTTGTTTTGCATAGCTGAAATGTCAGCTCTAACTCCTATGGAAATATTATTGCCATCCCTATACGATTGACTCACACCCTCCCACTGTAAAGATTTTTCAGCGAAATCTTCTAGAAAATTCCAGGCTTCCCCATCATCTTTAGTCATGAAGTTGCCTTGACACATGGATTTAAGGGTCTGTCTTGTGTTAGGATTAATGCCCTCATAAATGATTCAGCACAGTTCCCATCTCGGGATGCCTTGATGTGGACATTGGACTAACAGATCCTTGAAGCGTTCAAGACATTTTGAAAATGGTTCATATGGAAGCTGGGTGAATTGATTGATTTCGCTGCGGACTCGAGCTGTCTTGTGATGTGGGTAGAATTTCTTAAGGAATGCTTTGACGAATTCTTCCCAATTTGAAATGGAATGTGCGGTAGTGTTATACAGCCACTTCTCGGCTATATCGCATAAGGTAAATGGGAGAAGACGTAGACGCATAGCATCCATAGAAAGCTGTGAGGTACCCATCATTGCGCATACATTTTCAAATTTGGTGATAAATGCATATGCGTCTTCAGACTCGAGACCGTGAAATTTTGGTAGCATGTTGATGTATTGGGGTTTTATTTGAAAATTTTCCCCGTTGGCTGGTGGAATGGAAAGAAAAGTGGAAAGTGGACCTCGTGTAGGATAGCATCTCTCTTGGAGAGAGATGCGAGGTGGATTCTGCGCACCAACGGACGGCGGCAGATTAGTGGAAAAGAAGTTCGATAGAGATGGATCCATCGATGTGGGTGTGGTGGTGGGCAAAAGAAAGGGTAAATGTAGAAATACCGACTTTTGGGTCGATGAGGGAAACGCGGACTTAACGGGCACTAGAATCCCGTGTCCAGCCTATCTTGCACTAAAAAGGGTTAGTACAAGTGGCAGCGTGAATTTATAATTAGGGGAAATGATATGAATGCGGTGTTTGTTTTGAAAATTGATACGGATTTTTGAAAAAAAAAATATGCAAATCACAAAATGCAACACACAAAACCCTAATTCTAGGGGTCACCTAGGTCAAAACTCTAGACCGCTCCTAACTGGCAAAAGACAAGTCGCAGGATCAATCCTCCACTGCCTCTTTGTCTCTCCTGTAGCCAGGTAAGTGCCAGGTAAGTGGGAAGTTCTCCACTACGTAAGTAGTGGGCCTAATTAAGTAACCACTAGCCTTCGACACACTTGCCTTAGACACCACAAAAGAAACGCGGATAAGGAATGAATTACCCACGGCCTTCTCTTGTCCTAAGTGAGCGCGACGGTCCTTAGAGTCATCTCTAGATATTTTTTAATTAATGAGGGTAGATGCGGATGCAAATTTTGCGATTTTTGGGGCTTAGGAAGGGTAATGAACTCCCCACCTAATCTGGATTTGGTCTTTGCCCCTTAATGTCTGTATTAATTATGCAAACAATCCACAAAAATAAAAAACACGCACAATTCAATTTTTCTTTTTGCGGCGCTGCGATTTATTTGCAAAGAAACCTGCACAAATTGTTAATTGGAGCATACAGGGAAGAAGATATGAAAGTTAGAGACTCACAGAGGAAAATTGGAACAGAGAGGAGCTAGAACTGCCGCGGAATCGCGGTTTAAGAGGCTTAATGCCGCTGAACCGCGGTTCAATAGAAGAATTCCTGCACCAAAATTTCACAAGTCTCTGTTCAAGCCCTGGGTCTTCTGGTATATTCTGAAAAAAATTTCCCCGTCTCCAATAATTCCAGATTTCCTCGCAATCAAACAACAACACGTATTAGGGTTTGTGCGAGTTTAGATCTAAAAATTGTAATGGAATAAATTTTTCAACTCAAATTTCAAAATACGAACAATTAACGCACTATCTCCGGCAATGGCGCCATTTGATTGATTCTTATTTTCCGATTGTGTCGTGTAACTCGAATAAGTTTCTTTGTGTCGGTATTTAGAAAATGAATAAAATTCATAATCAAAGAATTATTTGACCGCAATCAACTACGGTGTCAGTTGTAGATCGTAAGCGAGTGCGGATCGTCCACAGGGATTGTGCGATTTGTTTGTATGTTTGATTTGTTCGAATTGAAAAGTTAATAGAAAAGAAAATAAAACATGATTCAAGATTTTATCAATGGATTCAAGTGTCACTATTCTAATCAAGAATCAAGAAAATGATAAACAGTCGAGAATCGAGTTTTGATGATTTTTCCAACAAAATATCAAGAATCTAAATGAGGCTCGTAGGAATCGATCGGATCTATAGATGTGATGTAATCTCAAGATGTCGTATTTTTATCCTTCGAAGAGTTGATACTAGATCGATGATGTTCGACGAGAGTTAGGGATTTCTAGTGAAACTAGGGTTTCATCTTTTATCCCTTGTTCTTTCGTCGATATCATTCACATTCTAGCCTCTAGTAAATTCAAGAAATGATCGTAAATCCCTAATTTCGAGCGATAACAATCAAGAAAGCATCGCAACGAAACTAGGTCGTCGATTCTTGAACTTGCTAGGGTTTACAAAACTCGTAGGACTCAAGAATCGTTTTAAAATTTGTTACATCATCATTCTATTGATCGTCTCGACTCCTCGACGAGCGGAGTTTTACTCAAACATTACAACAAGAACTACAATTACTAATTGAGATCGAATCATGATGCAAGAATTTAAAGAAAACAAGATTAAAGAATTTCACCTTTTATTTATATCAACAATTTCATTACAGTCGCTCAAGAACAACAAGAGGAAGAACTCGATTGTCGATTTGGCTTTGCTTGTCTCCGTGAGTCGTGGATCGGCTTGGACCACTTGCTCTATTGAAAATCGGCTCCGCTCCTAAAAGGTTGAAGGGCTTCTTGCTTGATTTGGTACTCGGGATCTTGAATTTTGATTGGAATTAGGGTTAGGGTTTCGCACAAGTCTTGTCACTAGACTTGTGGAAGAAGATGAAAAATTGAACTAATGATTAGAGATTGAAGAAGTAGAGATTTTCTAAGTATCTAGATTGAATGGCTCCCTTAACCCTAGGTCTAGGCTTCTATTTATAGACTTTCCAAACCCTAGGTCTAGGTTTTGAAATTACAATTCCCTCCAAAAGTTTGTTGAGGAGCTTCTAAAAATAGTTTGTTAGGAGCTTAGCTTAGGCTTTAAGCTAGGATTGTTTAAGCTTAGAAACCCTAGTTTGCTGAACTGGCAGAAGCCTCTGGAGTCTTCTGGAACTTGAAGTACATTTCTGAGCTGTAGCCACTGAGATAGGAGTAATGAAGCAAAATTGGAGTGCTGACGTGGTAATACCGCCGCGGAACCGCGGCACGTGCCTCCTTATGCCGCTGATCCGTGGTCACGTGACGAGTACACTGTTCCATTTTTCTTCTGTTGCTTTGGGATTTCTTTAGGGTATGTATCTGATATGTTGATTCTCAAAATGCTTTCCAGATTACTTCCAGATCTTTAGCCTTTTGAGTCGGCGTATTTTTAGCACTGTTTTCTTAATTCTGGCTTTTGTTCCTGCAAATTCTCAAGACAAGTGTTGCGCAATATAGGGATGATGCGATGCCATGAAATGCAGTCAATTTCCTTTATAGTGCTGGTTTTATAGTCTAACATATGCAATCTGATATTTAACGACTGATTTACTAATATGTGCTATATGAATGCAGAACACTTCTAGATGCATGCAAATGATAGGGAAATTGCCGTGTTAAAAATGCAGTATTTTCGACTGATCAACACCCTACTGAGCCTGTCAGTGACAATATCCGTATAGTCCGGTCCGTTCTTCTATGAACATCGCATGGCGGGCCTAGGGGATTGGTAAAAGTCAAACCCCCAAAAGCGATACAAGTCGTGTCGGAGTGTAGTCCAGAACACCCTGAGATACTACTGGAATACCTACCAGTAAATCTCCTGTCTTGGCCTAGGACTTCGTGTAATGGCTCTCCTAGACACAGCGCGACCTCACCCCCAATACCGAGAGAGACGAACCCCTGCAGATCCGCTCACTGCCTCCATGTGGCTCGGGACTATACCCAACTAAAACCTGTTTGCACGTCTCCTTTGAGCGTGGTAGGGTAGTAATCAAAGCACAGTGGGAACTCACAGGAGACAAATGACGATCTCAGGTCGATGAACTAACCTGTACACATGTCACCAGGGAACTGCTATCTGACGTCCGGTATAATCCCAACTAGCAGGTTCCTGGCGAGTCCTGTCCGGTGTACACATAACCCAATGAGCACCTGTATACATCTTAGGTGAACCAACTAACACCAGTGTCTTGTGAGACCGGCCACCGCCCCTCGTCGGGGTCTCGACTGTATACACTAGTCTACTCTGGAGTATCGATTCCCTGTCTCGAAACTCCCACGACTAGGGACCTTTTAAGGATGTGCTTATAGACCCCAGCTCCTACGTATATGATCGCCCTCATACTGCTGGCAGTCAAGCAAGAATCCTAGGGGCTCTATCAACGTGTAATAGTGACCTGTAAGGTCACCTAAAGCAGTATACGATGATAAAGATAAACCAGATAGCATACTATCATCTTGAGTAAGACTGTCCTACTGGGACAGGTCCTCCCTCAATCATTGCAATCACGTGCCTGTGATCCAATAATTGACTCCGAGGGCACTATCTCCAACAATCTCCCACTTGCACTCAAGGCTAATTATTGCGATGTCGCATAATCACAGCCCGTGTGATACCGAACACCCAACTCCTCTACTAGTCAGTCTCACAAAGCTCGTTTGCGAAACTATTGCGTTCGAGGAATAGCCTCAGTGAGTGGATCCGCTGTGATGTTTCTTTCTATGTCTCTCTTTATCTCAAGTTCGCAGAGAAACCCATCTCCCGAAATGAGCAATACCTGTCTTAGAATGTGTCTGGATGTCTGATGGGACCTAGCTCATAAATGAACTCCAAATCCAAACTTCTTAGACTGTATCGTCAACTAAACTTAATCAGTATCCTGCGCTATGCCTCCCTCAGTATCCGCTTGGGCCACCTGTCCAAATATTGCCCCTCTTCAGAGGGAAAACTATAGCTCTGACCGTCATTCTGTCATCCATGTTACCTTGGAAGCCTGGAATGATAACTGTCTCCCACAGGAGGCTGCCGTTATCATTTCCCTAGAACATCAACTTATGTTCCAAAACTGCATCCTAATGTTTCTCCAGGACTGGATTAATATCCTATCTGGAGAAACCACTGTGTGACAACCAAAGTATAACCAATCGTAGTATAGGAATCTCACTTCCTACTTTGTGTATGTCATCCAAATACCAGGACATCACACCCTACTACCTTCTTACCAGATCTATCCCATATTCTGATGAAGTCAAACCTATGACTGTCACATCAGAAATAGATGATCTATCTTCGCTATATCCGCTTTAGTCTATAAATAGACATAAGCCACTTGTCCACCATGCTTCCGCTGCTCCCACTGATCACGACAACCCTCTGGCAGAGTCATATAGACGTACACTTCTAAAGCTAGTTTAGAACGACGCTATACTCATCCTCCTGCCGGGTTTCACATTCTGGAACAACAGCAATGGCAAGTCTGGGTAAACAAGAACCTCCCTGTCACCATCCTTGAGCATACCGAAGTACTTCTCGGGTGCCTGAGGTTACCCACATTATCTGCGGAGTGGCCAATGGAATGTCAAACCAGATTGAATCTTTAGGTTCTTATCAAATCTTCAGTAATCGTTTGCGGTTCTGGAATCACTTCCAGTTCTACCATACTCCCACTACTATTTTCTGAAAAAAACAATTTTTATTTAAAACTGTGGCGAGTTAAGAACAATATCACTATTGATCTTCCAGATGGTAGAAAGTCAACCCTCGTCATAGCCTGGGTCAACCCACAAACAGCCATTACAGAAACGTGCCTTGAGTTATCCAGTGTCTGATTTTAAGCATAAGCCGGACAACTCCCAGTACCTTAACATCGTTAAGATATGAACTGATCTATATCTAATACAGAAACAGAGGCACTGATTTAATTGAACCAGATTCAAATCATGCAGCTGTCACCAGTGCATGTCAACTAAATGGAAGGAGGTCGATCAGCGTTACTCAACTTAGGAATTCTTCCAATTATGAGTAACCTGAATGAGAAGCAAGTTCTCTTAATCATTACTATCAACTGAATACCATTCACAAGTATCTACATCTTCGATCACCTTGAAGAATCCCGATACTTGCAATACCTGGTTCTCTACTTTACTCATATACCTATAACTTCTCAAAACATGGACCCTGGGTTTCTACGAAACACTTGTCTAAGAACCAGAGAAGTCACAAGTAAACAGAATATAGTGCGAGGACCAACCCCTCTGTCCAAATGGACACTGGACAACATACAATACTCTGTATAAGTCCTTTAAGTCTAATAACTCATTCCCTGTGTGTTGTGGGTTGAAAACTGTACTATGGTTATGAAGAATTACACCACTGTTTAATGCTCCTTACCTAACCATCCACTGATATAGGTAAATGTCATAGACATAATTTCAAAAGGGTATATCCCACTCTATAAAAATAGACGTACAGATATATCAATTTGAAATTGGTGCATAACAACGGATATTCAAAACCAAATATCTGCCGTCCGGCAAACAACCCAGGTGACTTCCTCAAATATCACCAATTACAACGAATCCCGATATAATGAGGATGATCACCTAATTCCCAATAACTTACTCCCACCCATCATCTGTAAAACCATACAGATGTGAGAATCATACCTGGTAAATACATACCCTGGAGTAAGGGCTAATTGGGAAATCAGTTTTCTATTAACAGTACACAGTGAAACTGAAACATTGAAATGTTTCGATGGGGTATCCCGGTATTCCTAATAATGCCTCTTCTATTATCCAGATTCACAACTGTAACCGTATAATTCTTTGCCATCTCTCCAAATCCCTTTATATGTCTTTATTCGTTACCTTCTGCACACCCCTTTAGGCCAAATGGTTTTCTTCCTTCCCTACCGTTCGAAACCAGCCTATGGTTTAGAAGAAGACTCTCCAATAATCATAATGGGTGTACTGTCCTAATCCTAGGAGCGCTCGCAATGCGAGAGAAGGTGAAGATAAAAGACAACCGAATAAACCTTATTCCTATTTCTCCTGAACCAGAATCCATCCCCGAACTGGAACAAGTTCCTTTCGAGTTCGTATATAACCATACGATGGAGTATCCAATAAACTGTGGATCTTCGTAGTGATACGGAGTGTCCTGAAGAAATACAAAGGTGATTCAGGATTGGCGAAGAAATACTTGGTTTGGTCGTGAATATCATTCGCAATTTACTTTGCCCTCTTACTAATCCCTTTATATGTCTTAACTTAATACCTTCTGTACACCGTCGTTAGGCTAATTGGTTTTCTTCATTCCCTACCGTTCAGCACCAGCCTAAGGTTTGGAAGAAGACTATCCAATTTGCGTAATAGGTGTACTATCTCCTAAACCAAGTAGTACTCGCAACCTGAGAGAAGGTAAAAAGAAAAGACAACTGAATAGTCCTATTCGTTTTCTCCAGAACCGGAAACCATCCTCGAATAAATTCCTTCGAGTTCGTATATAACCATACGATGGTTTTGTACAATGGAAGTGGACGTTCGTAGTAATACGGGGTGTCCTGGAGAAAAGGGTAAAAGTAGGAGTGGCAATGAGGTATGCAACTCTGACAATCCAAAAGCCAGTCTTATAAGAAGGTTTGGTCAACTTGGTCACTGAGTCATAGTCTAGGGTCGGGTCATGATCGCTGCCAAAGTGAGAGAGAAAAGAAACACTCAGCGTGCACTCTAACCTAGATCAGAATGATTATCACTTTATCTAATCAGGAAACCTCCTACTGTAACGTCAAATTCTTCCCCAAACCTGAAAGAAGAATTAGCCAGGATCACCCGAGGAGTAAACCAACTCATCAGTGGGAATCGGGATCCAACTATCATCGCATGATAACGTGACGGAATCCGCTCATGTTATCACACTCCAGAAGGTATGCGCATATCTGGCAAGTTTCAGTTTCTTTAGAAACTCCCGATGTAATTTTTGCCCCATGCTCTTGTGACCTTGACTAAGGCGAACAAATCATAAGTCACATGTCAAGTTCTACCCGTCATTGTCCAGGTTAATTTGAACCCACCCGTACAAGCCCTTGACTAGGGCCAACAAGGCTATACGACTTTCCCAAACCAACGCATCTATCTATGCAGCAGAAAGGTAACAAGCAGCTACCATACACTATGCCTTGACTAAGGCCAACAAACATAGCATGAATACTACGTGCTACCCGTCTGAAACGACGGAGGGCAACGAGTGGTTTCTGGCGAAAAACCTTTAACGTAATGAACTTGATATCGTTGAAGGAACCGGATAGCTTTTATAAAAATACAGTGACGAAAACCTTTGCTAAAGAGGTCACTCCCGGTGAAGGGATCTCGGCTCTTTCCCCGTGGAATGAGGTGCAGGATATTCCAACTGAATACCACGATGCAAAGCAAAAGTAATCGGCTATAGTGAAGTTATTGCCATGACGCAAACTTTTGTCCAAGGTGTCACTCCCGGTGAAGGGATCTCGGCCCTTGCCACGTCGACTGAGGAGCAGGATATTCCAACTGAATACCACTGTGCAAAACAAAAGTGAACGTCCTTGCAATAACAGCTTTTTTGAAAAATGTTCCAACAACATCAGAATAGGTTTGTTTAGCTTGCATTGATCCGAATCAACGCAGTCCCATCAATTGATCACACCAATAAAGAACGAAAATAATGATGTACGTATATGCCATCCGCAATTGCCACTGGGTCCCGTCATCACCCGTTAGGTTACTTAACTAACGACAGAGCGGGGATTGGACTAGCGCGGATGCAAAATATATACAACATCTACTAGTATATATATCAATATATAATATTCGCTCAAGGCGTGATAAAATGCAACATCACAGAAATGTAACCAGCATCACAGAACAATACAGATATCTGGGATCCCCGGGTTTCATAGAGCCGCTACTGAAACCCGACGTCCCCCTGGTCGTGTGGATAGCCTGTGCAATGAAATCCTAGACCCCTACGGGCGCGGCAAGTTACCCGCCAAAACCTGAAGAGAGGCAGCCCCCTTCAGCAACGTGAATGGACCACCCAGCACTTCACGGAATCCGGTAACTTGGGCACCCCTCCTTGGGTCAACCTGTACCCCCTACGAGTGCGGCGAATAGCCCGCCAATTCTAAAGTGAAGCCCCCTCCGTCTCAACGCCATGAAATGCGGGCCCGTTGCCCTCTAGAACCCGGCTACCCGTGCACCCCTCTGCGGGGTAAACCTAGTACAGAAAGTAAAATAGACATACAACGGGTACATCGACCTCGACCCGGTCGTGCCCCAAAAGAATAATATACAAACAGGCAGTGACGGCAGTCCACATGTCGGACGCTCGCCCTGCAATATCAAATGTACATATAAAACGAAACTGTACTAACATTGCATCCAGGGTATCCCCCACGACCGATCCGCAACATCACAGCACAACACAAAACATCAACGTGAATGTCACGTTCGCAAATCCGTCTAAAATGGCTATAGCAGTTAGACAGGATTTACCGATCAAATGACATTCATGGTCGCAGATATAATGTAAATACTGTGAACTAACATGTTTAAAATTCTCGATCGATCAAATTTACCGAAGTGGGCCCCAAGCACTACTGTAGCACTCACAGAAAATCTGGGCCCAAAAAAGAATATCCCAAAACCCCTATTTCCAACACAGAAGCCCACTGGAAAAATTTAATGCATCGATCACACATTACTTCTGCGGAACCGCGGCCATAATAGAGGTTTGGCCGCGGTTCCGCGGTCCCACCATGGAGTCAATGCATCGAATTTTTCCAGAGTTCTTAGAATTCGCTACACATGTTTCTTCAACAACCTGAAAAATTTTTAGAGCCCAAAAAATTTCGACAGCAACCTGATGCACTAGAAAATACTGTTTTTGGGATTTTTGTTCGATCGATTCTTTAAACATACTAGAGCAAGCTAGACTAGGTTAATGGCGTGGCTCTGATATCAGTGTAAGTGCACGGCGGCGCCCCGGCCGTCAATCCGACGCCGGAATGCGGAAACGAAAAACTTTTCAAACTAGAAAAACCGGCACCACCATGCACTAAAGTCCCGGATCGGGCCATTAACCTAACTCTAGCAAACAAGAATAAGAGTAGAGAAGCTATACCAAGCGATCCGTGTCTTTCGGTCTTCGTCTCCACTCCGATCTCCTCGCGGAATCTCCGGTCGTCACCTCCTCGTCGGAACGGGCACCACAACGCCGGGTTCTTTTACGGGCTCCCACCACTGGACCGAGGCAACTCGGGCACGAAGTAGGCGAGTCGACGTGCCCAAGGAATGTGTAGATGAAGTATAGAATCGTATGTCTCAATTGGGGTGGTGAAGTTGCCATTTTATTGTGGAGGAGAAAGAAGAAGTTTTGAAGAAAAATGGTGCTCTCATTTTTAACAAGGAAATGAGATGATGAATTTCACTCACACAAAATGAACCTCTCTCTCACCTCTCCTTATGTGGCCGGCCACTAATTGGCAAGGAAAAAACAAAACCAAGAAGGGAGGTGAGTGTAGGGAAGGAAATGGTGACCACACCCCAAAAGCAAGCCTCACATCAACTCTCATCACAAATCCTTTCTCATTAAAGAAAGAAATGATGAAAGAAAAGAATGGAATCAAAAGATGCTTTCATAATCTTTCAAATCTCAAATAACCCCTCCACAAATGCTAATTTGCAAACTTGCAAATTAGCCCCTCCATCGGAAAAGTCTGGCCGAGAAGGAATAAAGGAAAACTGGCCGGAATGGAATGCAAACTGGCAACTTCAGAAAACTGATCCCGCAATAAATTACAGGAAAACCCCGCGACTGTATATACATACCCACTTTTGTATTCCCACTGAATACAAATGCAAAGAGACAAAATCTACACTGTACAATACTAGGATCCGGCTTAAACCAAAGCCCGCTAGTATTATCCGTCCGATCATGATTCGTGCAAAACCGCACGTATCTGATCGAACCCTGCCATAGCTCCATACGGCCTCTACAGCGTTTCGCCCGAAACTTGAGAAACTGGTATGTGGGGGACTCTAATGACTCGTTAATACTTTGGCTGTGGATTTAACCACTAGCACGTCAGAGGTATTAGCCAATACGTGACGGAATACCAGGTATTGACTAAAAGGGACGTCGATGAGCGAACTCATCCTGACACCCTACTGAGCCTGTCAGTGACAATATCCGTACAGTCCGGTCCGTTCGTCTATGAGCATCGCATGGCGGGCCTAGGGGGTTGGTAAAAGTCAGACCCCGAAAAGCGGTGCAAGTCGTGTCAGAGAGTAGTCCAGAACACCCTGAGATACTACTGGAATATCTACCAGTAAATCTCCTGCCTTGGCCAAGGACTTTGTGTAATGGCTCTCCTAGACACAGCGCGACCTCACACCCAATACCGGGAGAGACGAACCCCTGCAGATCCGCTCACTGCCTCCATGTGGCTCGGGACTGTACCCAACTAAAACCTGTTTGCACGTCTCCTTTGAGCGTGGTAGGGTAGTAATCAAAGCACAGTGGGAACTCACACGGGACAAATGACGATCTCAGGTCGATGAACTAACCTATACACAAGTCACCAGGGAACTGCTATCTGATGTCTGGTATAATCCCAACTAGCAGGTTCCCGGCGAGTCCTGTCCGGTGTACTCATAACCCAATCAGCACCTGTATACATCTTAGGTGAACCAACTGACACAAGTGGCTTGTGAGACCGGCCACCGCCCCTCGTCGGGGTCTCGACTGTATACACTAGTCTACTCTGGAGTATCGATGTCCTGTCTCGAAACTCCCACGACTAGGGTCCTTTTAAGGATGTGCTTATAGACCCCAGCTCCCACGTATATGATCGCCCTCATACTGCTGGCAGTCAAGCAAGAATCCTAGGGGCTCTATCAACGTGTAATAGTGACCTGTAAGGTCACCTAAAGCAGTACACGATGATAAAGATAAACCAGATAGCATACTATCATCTTGAGTAAGACTGTCCTACTGGGACAGGTCCTCCCTCAATCATTGCAATCACGTGCCTGTGATCCAATAATTGACTTTGAGGGCACTATCTCCAACACTATACGCCATCCACCCGACTTCCACCGTAGATATAATCTACTCACCTTGATCTTGCTTTCCGATGTCGATGTCGCCACCATCTTCTTCATTGTCTCGGATCACCGTGGGGGTACCTACATATCACACGCATCGTATCGCATTAAAACCAAAACGATACGCCTAAAAACCTATAGGTTAGAAGCTATGGTTAGCTCTCGCAAAACAACTCGATATAGACGTACAAACGTCACATGATCAAGATAAAGCACAAATACTGGAATCCAGAAATCAAAATACGGAAAACATTAACTCAATTCAAAGCAGCAACTAGGGAAAGTGGTCCCAGATTTTGACTCAGGCCAAAACAGGGCAAGCAAACAACTCTGGGGTGATATATGGTGTGAATATGACCTACTGAAGCAATCTGGGCACCTATTTTATTAGGGGGCCATCCACTTACAAGGGAAAATCCGACTAGGCCGGTTCTGCTAGGGAGTTGGGGGCTCGTATTGGTAGGGTGTCTTCCTATGGGTCCCACTATGTATCTGGTATTGTTTACTTTTCTATTAACTGCCCCGCTTCATTCCAGATTCACCTGCACGCCCAAATACCTCACAAACCAACATGCAAAGTTCTGTAAATCCGTATTTTGGGTTTCAGGTTGGGTTAGGTCTGGTTTTTGGACAATTGGGGAGTTTAAGGTCACTACTTAAGTCCAATTACACAACCACAACTCAAAATAACCTTAACCCTTTCTAGGTTATTCCAAAGTTCGCCAAACTTCGCCAAATCGACATCAAACTTGAAATAAGGCTTAAACAACCTAAACACTACACTATTAGTGAAAGGATATACCTCGCTTAGCACCCATGAATCCTCCACAGCGCCAAAATGAAGACTTTCTTGGTCCATTGGGTAGCTAGAGGGCTTGTGCACCTTCTTTGTGAAATGGGATTTGGGTTTTGAGGTGATTTTCATGGTGTTTTGGGGGATTTTGTGGAGAGGGAGAGAGGGTGCAGCAGCAGCAGCAGCAACATGAGGAGGGGAGAGAAAATGAGTGAATGAAATGGTGAGGGAGTGGCCAAGTCCAAGTCAAAGGTAAACCCTCCCTTTCTCTCTCTCACCCATACCTATATATTATACTCTTTTCCTTTCATTTCTAATCCATTTTCCTTCTCTCTCCAATAGTAACCCCAAAATAACAAGCCATGCACCCAAAACATGTAGGAAAATGAAACAACTGTTAAAGAAAAGATATGGTGCATGTTTGCACAAAATACGCTTAAAGTGCGATTAGCGATTTTTAATCGCGATTAGCACTAAAATAGTGTCAATTAAGTCATAAAAACTTAAAATTTGCATAATTCGCGTAAAACACCCTCTTTTAGTAATTTCTATAATTTCCCAAATTTTTCCCCAATTTATCGGTATTTAATTATACCGCCTTATTTAAAATATACAATATTTTATTATTAAATTATAAAAATTCCCAAAATAATATTTTATTTTTTTTAAATGTTACAATCTTCCCCCTTAATGAAATTCGGTTCCCGAATTTAAATTTAAACCCCCAAATTCTTAAAACATTTCAGTAAAAGTCCAAGTCGTCGGGGCTTCGAAATCATCAATAGATAAAACGCATCATAGCGCAATGCATGCGCATGAGAAATGAGCAGATAACTAAAAATCAAAACTCCGTCAAGTATCCCACAATCATCGGAGTCATGGTAAAGACACAAATGTCAAATCCAAAACAAAAACCAATATTATATACATCAAAATTATACATATGGACATCAAATCTATATATGTAAATAACTGAAGGAAACGCATGCCAAACCTTTTTAAGTCGCTGTGCGATGCACATAACACTGCACAGTGGCGGACGTCTATTGTAAGAAAATAAGCATATATGTATATATCTTTTGTTTAATATGCACGTCCCGCCGTTTTGAAAACAATTTAGAAGGGTTTCCTTGTTTTAAACGTTTCGTGTCATATCAGACACGTAGGTAAATACTGAGACTATAGCTCGCGTTTTGGAAATCCCTTCGATAACTATCAATGCATGCAAAATATATCCAGGTATTGTCCTCTGACTAGTCCAGCTCATTACGAAAACATATAGCAAATATCATAAAAACGTACTGCTCCATAAGGAATCAATCCCAAAATATATATAAGAATACCCTGTGCGTCTGGTGCGCACGGAAATCAAAATCCATATATGTGCACAGAAACATCTAGGTGCAACGGGTGTGCACGAAACATCTGCCAAAGGCAACGTGTGTGCCTGACAGCAAAATCAGGTGCATCTGACATGCACGAAAAAATCTCGATTTACCGCATCTGGTATGCACCAAAATCGTATCTCAAAACATGCGCTCAACATGCGCGAAAATCCAAATCAAATGCACGGAGTGCAAGAAATCAACATCAATGTCGGAATCAAAATCGACGGTATACAATACGGCTCAATCGAAATCAGGTATACCGCGGTATATAATCTCACAACCATGTGCATCAGCGTGCACAAATCAAATCAAAACACTAAAAGTGTATGAAAACTATGCCGAAAGCATAAGTCAAATCACATGCATAACATAGGCATGAAATCAAAACCAACATATTGAATGGCATCAAATCGAAGTCAGGTGCAACTGTAGTGCACAAAATATAAATCCGGTGCAACAAAGGAACGAAATATAAATCTGGAGCATCCTGGGCAAGAAATACAAATACGGTGCATCCTGTGCACAAATACTAAACAATAACTCAAATGCGTAAGCAGCAACACTGAGTGTACCAAGGTGTAAAGAAAATCATAAACGTGTGCAACTGCGTGCACAAAACACATATCAATGCAATACAAGCACATATAAGCTATACCGAGTGCAAAAAGCCAAATCGTGTGCATACCATGTGCACAAAATCAACCCAACGGTAAGAAATCCATGAAGTCATAAGCATGTGCAACCAAGGCACAAAAACGATATCAGGTGAAATAACTGTGCAAAAATATGAATATCCAGTAGGTGCAACCTGAAGGGTCCCGGCAGCGCCCCGGCCGTCGAAACGCAGCCAAAATGCGGAACGAAAAATTCTTAAACCGGCGGTACCGCTACCCGAATCCCGGATCGACCTTAAACCCAAAACTAGCAAACTAAACTAAGAGTTAGAATTGTTATACCGAGTTGATCCGAGTCCTTCGGTCTTCATTCCAAGCTCCTAGCGGTTCTTTGATGTGGTTTGGTTGCCGGTCTTCATCCATCTCCGATGATCCACCCGTGGGAAACAGCACAAGCTCCTGCTCGACGAACGAGACAACCGATGCTCCAAAGTTGTTAACGATGGAAAGTCGAGGTATAGTAGTGTGTCACTATATTTTCTCTCTACCCAAAGTGCTCATAGAGCAACCAAAGAAGATGAAGGAGGAAGGTGATGATCAAAACATGAGCCTAATGTCTAAGCGTTTTTGTGTGTGTGAGATTGAGAGAGTGAGGAGCCAAAAATGTGTCATGTGAATTTTTTGCCAAATGAAAAGAACCCTACTCCTAAAGTGGCCGGCCCCTCCCCCTTCTCCCATTCCCACCAGACACCAAAAAAAATATTTCCAATTAACCATTAAACAAATGCACAAACCATACCTAGGTCCATGCTTTGACCCATACCTCCTTTCCACCTCATTTCCAAATAATTTTCAATAAAGAAAATCATTAATGAGGTGGCGCCTTCTAGAAGCTATTCCGTATAAAATACGGAATACTTCCCTGTACATGTACCAAAATACATATACGCGTATTCGTACCAAAATACGAATAGCCGAGAGAGAAAACGAATAGTGAACAATAATACTAGAATACATATATACATATGTAAATTATTAAATAAAAAAACCTGATTTAATAAACTGGCTTAATCCTAAGCCTCTAGTATTATGAACCGTCCGATTAAAGTCTGCGCAGAAAGTGCACATATTTAATCGCACATCTGTATGTATCAACATACCTCATGTACACAATATCGCCGGAACCGTGAAAACCCTCTGTGTGGGACTCTAAAGACTCGTCAATACGCTGGCAGTGGGTTTAACCAAAAGCACGTCAGCGGCACTAGCTGTACGTAACGGCTACCCAGGTATTGAGCGAAAGAGAGGCCGACGAGCAAACTCATCCTGAACCCCTACTTAGCCTGATAGTGACAATATCCGTACAGTCCGTTCTGTTTGTCTAAGAGTATCGCATATCGAGTCTAGGCGGTGGATAAGGTCAGACCCCTAACAACGCGATATTTAGTGTCGGCATGTAACCCATCACCTCCTGAGAAACTATCGATCCTGGATCGGTAATCCTCGTCTACCATGGCCATGGATTTGTGGTGATGGCCACCCGTACACAATGCGACATCAACCCCCAATACCGGGAGAGACGAATCCCCGACTATCCGATCACTGCCTCCATGTGGCTCGGGACTGTACCCAACTAAAACCTGTTTGCACGACTCCTTTGAGCCGTGGAAGGGTAGTAATCAAAGCACAGTGGGAACTCACACGAGACAAATGACGATCTCAGGTCGACAGACTAACCTATACACATGTCACCTGGGAACTGCTATTTGACAATAGGTATAATACCAACTAGCAGGCTCCCGGCGAGTCCGTCCAGTGTACTCATAACCCAATGAGTACCTGTATACTATCTTAGGTGAACAAACTAACACCAATGGCTTGTGAGACCTGTCCACCGCCTCTCGTCGGGGTCTCGATCAGTATACACTAGTCTACACTGGAGTATCGATGCCCGGTCTCGATACTCCTACGACTAGGGACATTTAAGGATGTGCTTATAGACCCCAGCTCCCACATATATGATCTCCATCATAATGCTGGCAGTCAAGCAAGAATCCAATGGGCTCTATCAACATGATGATAAAGACAAACCAAATAGCATACTATCATCTTGAGTAAGACTGTTTTATCGGTATAGGTCCTCACTCAATCATCATAATCACATGTCCGCGAGTATGATAATTGCCTTGAGGGCACTATAGCCAACAATCTCCCACTTGGAATTAAGGCCAATTATTGCGATGTCGCATACTCACAGCCCGTGTGATACTGAACACCCAACTTCTCTACTAATCTGTTTCGCAAAGCCCGTTTGCGAAAATGATTGCATTCGAGAAATAGCCTCAGTTAGTGGATCCGCTCCAATGTTTCTTTCTGTAACTCTCTTAATCTCAACTTCAGGGAGAAAACTATCTCCCGAAATGAGCAATACTTGTCTTAGAATTTGTCTGGATATCTGATGGGACCCAGTTCACAAATGGACTCCAAATCCAGCAAACTACTTAGACTTTATCGTCCACTGAATTTAATCAGTATCCTGCGCCATGCCTTTCCTCAGTATCCGCTTGGACCACCTTTCCAACGTACCGTCCCTCAGAAAAGGGAAAAACTATAACTCTGACAGTCACTCTGTCATCCAGGTCACCTTGGAAGCCTGAAATGATAACCGTCTCCTGAAGGAGGCTGCCGTAATCATTTCCCTAGAGCATTCATGTTCATAAACTGTTTCCCAATATTTCTCCAAGATTGGATTAATATATCTGCTTATTGCATCTAGTGCAAAAGCAATATCTGGTGTGGTACTTGACATTTCATGATTAACTCAATTGCCTAAGCAAGAGATATGCTAATCATGCAGATCCATCTCCCCTTTAGTCTGTAAGTCACCTTTAGAGAGGTTGACTCCATCACCTGCAGGTTCACCACCATGCCAGGAGTCGTCCATTTAATGTCAAAGTACCCAGA
Source organism: Agapanthus africanus (assembly GCA_030015575.1). Lineage (NCBI taxonomy): Eukaryota > Viridiplantae > Streptophyta > Magnoliopsida > Asparagales > Amaryllidaceae > Agapanthus > Agapanthus africanus. Next base: position 231,203,451 of record JASDDO010000022.1, on the reverse strand, counting down.
TTGGGATACTTCCCAAATCTAGATCTAAAACCATAGATCTAGTAACCAGAAACCCTGATATTACATCCATATCCTGTGTGGAGAAACAAATTTGTGACAACCACAATATAACCGATCGTAGTATAGGAATGTCCCTTCCTATCAAGTGCATGTCATCCCAATACCTGGACATCACTTTCTACTACCTTCTTACCAAACCCATCTCCTATTCTGATGAAGTCAAAACCTATGACCGTTACATCAAAATTAGATGATCTATTTCCGCTATACCTGTTTTATTCTATAAATAGACATAAGCTACTTGCCTACTATACTTCCGCTGCTCCCACTGACTACAACAACCCTCTGGCAGAGTTATATACACGTGCACTTCCAAAGCTAATTTAGAATGACGCTATACTCATCCTCCTGCCGGGTCTTATAAAAGGTTCCTAGGCACTCTAGTGAGGTCTCACAAGGCATCGAACATGCAAATTTAAAAAAAATGGTGCCGAGAAACCCTAGACTACGGATCTTAGACTTGATGTTTAGGCGAAAAGATAAACAAGTTAACTATTTAACTAGAAGTTAGATGCTACAACCTTTGTAGATCCGGATTTCCACTTCCTTAGCTCCACGTGGGTGTCCTCTCGCTGTCCATCATGAATCCCGAACCCAATCGTCGGCTTCATCGGAGAAATGTGCGAGCTAGGTCGTCGGCTTCGTGTCAAAGACGATCTGCGTCGAGGTTGCACTAGTTCAAGCACCGACTTCACAAAGTTGTGAAACTTGTGAAGAAAACACCCAAAACCTCTTGGCAAGAGGTAGAGGATGAAGAAATAGGAGGTGGGTTCACTTTAGATTTGGATTTCTCTCACTAGAACTCAAGTTGCCATTGATGGCATCAAGGTTCTTGTCTTGAAGAAAAACGAGAAGGTCAAGTTAGAATATGATAAAAGTGTTTATCAAAATAGAAAAGAAAACAATATTTATCATATCCTAACCATGGTCAAGTGTAGAGAATAGACCATGGTTAGTGGGAGTGGTTAGGGTTAAGCATGAAGACAAAATGGCATCATTAGTCAAAGCTTCATGAAGCTTCACCATTCTTCATGATAAAATGAAACCAATTTGTTTTCATAAATCCATTTAAATAAATAATAAATGGATAAAATAATAAGTGAATAAAATATATACCCTAACCACTTGCATAACCATGGTTGCATTCTTTACACAAAGCCAAAACAACATGCATCATCAAACATGATACATTCAAGTGTACACAAAACATATCACATATACAATGTGCACATCAAGTGAAAAAAATCCGTTTAAAGTGAACCAATACTAGTTAATGCAAAGTAATATATCAAATATATAATTATACATTAAATCATTAAATCAACACTTGATTCAATGATCCGGTCATGTCGCACATGACCGACTAGTATTCAATGCATCGATTTATCGAATCAATGATTCGATAACTAGGTCATATCTCATACAACCAATCGAAACATTAATCGCGAGAATCAAATACGATATCACATACACGCATTATTCTCGGTCCCGCACATATCTCATATGCACTCCTATTTTGTTTCGCTTGAGCTAGGAAACCTCTGTGTAGGACTCTAAAGACTCGTCAATACGCCGGTAGCAGATGATGATCATATCAAGCACCCACAAGCCGCAAGCGGTCTGCTAAACGTAACGGCCACCCGGGTATTGAGCGATCAGAAGATCGACGAGCTAGCCCTCTCACACTCCTGCGAATCCGACAAGTAACACTTACCGTACAGTCCGGTCTGATCGTCTGATATGTCGCATATCTCACCTAGGGGTGGTAAACGTCAGACCCCAATAGCTCGATAAGTCGTGTCGATACGAGGCTCATAACGGGTCGAGAAACTACTGGTAACACTTACCAGCAAATCTCTGATCAGCCCTGGCCAGGGACTTCCCTGTTACGGCCAATCGAACACAGCGCAACATCAACCCCCAATACCGGGAGAGACGAAACCCCTCCTATCGCTCATTGCCTCCATGTGACTCGGGACTGTACCCAAAGACCACCGTTTTGCATGCCCACATGGACGTGGTAAGGTGGAGATCAAAGCACAGTGGGAATCACACAAGTCTCTATGACGATCTCGGGTCTACAGACTAACTTGTACAAGTGTCACCTGAGAACTGCCATCTGACGTGAGGTATAATACCATCTGGGAGTTCTCGGCGAGTCCGTCCAGTGTACCCAGTCTCCACTGAGCACCCGTATACCATCTCTGATGTCAAACACCAATGGATATGGGATCATCCATCGCCCATCACATGCGTCGAGAAGCATATACGCTAGTCTACTCTGGTATATCGATGCCCCGTCTCGATACACCCATGACTAGGGACCTTGAAGGATGTACTTATGGACTACCATGTCCCCACTAGTATGATCTGCACCATAGTCCAGGTAGTCAAGTACACATCCTTGGGGCTTTATCAACATGTAACCATAAGACAGTTTAAAGAGACTAGTGTACATGTTAAGATAAAGAGTAACCAGATAGCATACTATCATATCGAGCAAGAAAGTCATCTCTATATATGTCCAAACATCCAATATACATCATCTGTACAATACTGGCCTCTAGGGCATACATACAACTAACAATCTCCCACTTGCACTAGGGCCAGCTGCTGTAGTATCGCATACCGAGCATCCCGAAGAGTCTCTCAAACTGTATCTGGGGAATGGCCTTCGTGAGTGGATCCGCCGTGTTGTTCTTCGTGTCAACTCTCCTGACCTCGATCTCCCGGCGATCAACTATCTTCCGGATCAGGTGATACCGCCTCAGAATATGCCTGGATCGCTGATGGGACCTGGGTTCCTTGGCCAAAGCCACCGCTCCATTGTTATCGCAATACAAAGGTATTGGATGCTCAATGGATGGAACCACACCAAGTTCAGTAATGAACTTCTTGATCCAGACAGCCTCTTTGGCAGCATCGTTGGCAGCGATGTATTCAGCCTCCATCGTCGAGTCTGCCACGGTTTCCTGCTTGGAACTCTTCCAGCTAACCGCCCCTCCGTAAAGGGTAAAGACAAAGCCCGACTGCGACTTAGAGTCGTCCTTATCACTCTGGAAGCTCGAATCGGTAAAGGACTCCACTTGGAGCTCCCCGTTACCGTACACCAAGAACATATCTCTAGTCCTTTGTAAGTACTTGAGAATGCTCTTCACAGCTGTCTAGTGACTCTCTCCAGGATCAGCTTGATACCTACTCACTACACTTAGTGAGTATGCTACATCGGGTCTGGTACATAGCATCGCATACATGATAGAGCCTATTGCCGAAGCATAGGGTATCCCTTGCATGCGAGCTCTCTCCAAATCAGTCTTGGGAGACATCTCTTTGGAGAGAGTGACTCCAGAGATCGTGGGTAAGTTCCCATGCTTGGACTCTTCCATACTAAACCTCTTTAGTATGGTGTCAATGTACCTGGATTGGGACAATCCCAAAATCCGTTTGGATCTATCTCTATAGATCCTGATTCCCAATATGCAGGAGGCATCACCAAGATCTTTCATTGAGAATCTTTGTGATAAGAAGAGCTTGACCGATTGCAGCATAGGAATATCATTTCCTATCAAGAGTATGTCGTCCACGTACAATACGAGGAAGACAACCTTACTCTCTGCCACCTTCTTGTAGATACAAGGTTCATCTGGATTTTTGACGAAATCAAACTCTTTGATAACGACGTCAAAGCAGATGTTCCAACTCCGCGATGCTTGCTTTAATCCATAAATGGATTTAAGCAGCTTGCACACCTTCCTGCTGCTCCCACTTTCTACGAAGCCCTCTGGCTGAGTCATGTACACGCACTCTTCTAAATCACCGTTTAGAAAGGCGGTCTTAACATCCATTTGCCAGATTTCGTAATCATGATATGCAGCGATGGCAAGCATGATCCGGATGGATTTAAGCATAGCTACTGGAGAAAAGGTCTCGTCATAGTCCACACCTGGTCTTTGACGAAAACCCTTTGCTACAAGTCTAGCTTTGAAAGTCTCCACTTTCCCATCTACACCAAGTTTCTTCTTGAAGATCCAGTTGCTCCCAATGGGTTTTACCCCTTCAGGAGCAACTTCCAAAGTCCATACTTTGTTGGTGTACATGGAATCCATCTCAGACCGCATAGCATCCAGCCATTTCACTGAGTCCCCACTCGTGATGGCCTGCTCGAAGCTAGTTGGGTCATCATCCTCCATGATGCAATCCTCACTACCACCATCAATGAGAAAACCATAGTATCTCTCAGGTGGACGAGAAACCCTACTAGATCGGCAGAGAGGCTGAGGTTCGTCGGAAGCTACTGAATGCTCTGGTTCCACTAAATCTTCTGTTGTGTTTTGTTCAGCTGGAACCTCTTCCAGTTCTACCTCAGAGCCACTAATTTCTTTTGCAAGAAATTCCTTTTCTAAAAAGGTGGCATGTTGAGCAACAAACACTCTTTGTTCCTCACTGTGGTAGAAGATATACCCTCGCGAATGTTTGGGATATCCAACAAACTTACACAAAACAGATCTTGCCTCGAGTTTGTCCGGTTTTTGTCTTTTGACATAGGCCGGGCAACCCCATATCTTTATAAAATTAAGATATGGTCTCTTCCCTTCCCATATCTCATATGGTGTGGTAGGCACAGGTTTGGTGGGAACCCTGTTCAGTAGGTATGCTGCCGTTTCCAGTGCATATCCCCAGAAGGAAACAGGTAACTCAGCTACACTCATCATAGAGCGCACCATATCTAATAGGGTGCGGTTTCTCCGTTCCGATACACCGTTGTGCTGTGGTGTATACGGAGGAGTTAGCTGAGAGAGAATCCCATTCTCTTTTAGGAAGTCCAGGAATTCAATGCTCAAGTATTCTCCACCTCGATCAGATCGTAGGATTTTAATACTTTTTCCGGTTTGGTTCTCAACTTCTTGTTTATATTCTCTAAATTTCTCAAAAGCTTCTGATTTGTGTTTCATCAGGAACACATATCCGAATCTAGAGAGATCGTCAGTGAATGTAATGAAGTACGAAGAACCATCCCTAGCATGTGTAGACATGGGACCGCATACATCACTATGTATAAGTCCCAAGAGTTCGGTAACTCTTTCTCCGTGTCCCGTAAACGGAGTTTTGGTCATCTTTCCTTTGAGACATGACTGGCAAGTGTCATAAGATGAAAACTCAAACGAATTTAAATATCCATCTTTATGCAACTTAGCTAGTCGTGTCGCATTGATGTGACCCAGTCTACAATGCCACAAGAAGGATTCATTGAGTTCAGAACTCTTCCTCTTGTGTTTGTTTGTTATGCTCAGAACTGTTGATTGATTTAGAACATAAATGCCATTGCACAATGTGCCTGATCCAACCAACTTTTGCTTACGGAAAATGTTCATAACATTGTCCTGTAATACAAAATTATATCCCTCTTTACTTAATAAAGAAACCGATATAATGTTGCATATCAGGTTCGGCATGTAATAGCATTCGTTCAGAACCAATGTATTACCAGTTGGTAATACAAGGTGATATTCCCCGACAGTTTTAGCTGCAACAATTGCACCATTTCCAACTCTAATGTCTTTATCACCTTCTCCAAGTTCTCTACCTTTCCTTAGCCCATGTAACTGATTACATATATGGGATCCTGACCCGGTATCTACTACCCAGGACGTAGAGCAGATGGAGAAACAGTTCTCAGTAACGAACACACCCGAAGAAAATGCATCAACATGTACTTTCTTCAATCGGGTGGCATGGGAATCCTGGTATTCCCCTATATCCTGTTCATTCCTATAACTTTTATAAGAAAGAACTGAACCAACGTTCCCCAGCACAGTATAACATGCGGGTTCGGTCAATACATCCATATTATTATCTTGATTAAGGCATGAACTGGTCGCTACCTGGAGAGAGAGAGAAGAAAACACTTTAGCGTATGCTCGTGCAAGATCAGATTGGTTATTATCTTATCTAATCAGGATGGCTCCCACTGCTTTTTATCAAATCTTCCTCCAAACCCTAAAAGGAAAGACTAGCCGGGATTAATTACACACTACAGGTTCGCCAATCTTTCAGCCAGGCCAGTGTCGGTACTTTGAGGGAGGTCCCCCGTGCTTTCGCACGAACCTAATTAATGTAAACCTCGTTTTCCCAGAGGCGTAACCCCGTTGACACCTTTCTAGACACCTACTTGATCAGCTAATTGCAATGTGTAAAACTCTCCCAGGAGTAACTCTTACTCGCAGTGGGTATCGGGATCCAACTATCTCATAGAAGGTATGCAATCTCATTGCAAATTTCAACACTTGGAATTCCCGATAATATTTTGCCCCAAGCATCCTATGACCTTGACGGAGGTCAACAAACCACAGGGTGCAAGTCAAGTTCAACCCGTCATTTCTTGATTGAATCAAACCCACCCGCACGACCCTTGACGGAGGTCAACAAGGTCGTACGACTACCCTAATCCAATCTGCATCATATGCATAAGCAGACAAATACTAGTTATCTGCCGCACACTACGCCTTGACGGAGGTCAACAAACGTAGCACGAATACTAAGTAGGATTTATCTGAAATGACGGAGGGCTACGTCAGGTTTTTCTAAAAACCTATTGCGTAATGAACTTGATATCGTTGTAAAATCAAATGAAGTTTTAAAAATGGAGTGATTTTGAGGCTTTTCCAGTTTTGCTAAAGGGGTCACTCCCGGTGAAGGGATCGTCGGCCCTTTCCTCGTCGAATGAGGTGCGGGATATATCATATATATCACTGTGCAAAGCAAAAACTCTTAAAAGCAATCAAAGCCAAACCGAGTGTGTAGCATCTGCCAGTTACTGCTAAAGGAGTCACTCCCGGTGAATGGATCTCGATCCTTTCCTCATCGAATAAGGTGCAGGGTATATCATATATACCGCTTTGCAAAGCAAGAACTGTAGCTACCCTTTTTATTTAAAATTTTTGATTCCACAACATCTTAGGTTTCTTATCTTTCATTAATCACATTAATGAAGTCCCATCATTTAAATACCTAAACATCACAGATAGATATGACGTACACTTATGCCATCCGCATTCGCCTCGATGTCCCCTCGTGCACCGTTAGGTTAGGTAACTAACGACAGAGCAGGGCAGGGCTAGCGCGGGTGTAAAACATAAGTAACGTCTATATAATATATCATATATACTATATACTATATCCATCACAGAGTCACAACACAGATATCGCAGCAGAATAAACATATGAAATATTGGATATACTAGGACGTCCGTGTTTTCAATACGAGCCAGTATAAAACACGGATTCCACAGTCGTGATGAATAGCCAATCCCACACCCCTAGACCCCTACGAGAGCGGCAAGCAACCCTGCCAATTCTAGGGTTAGGAGACCCGGACTCGACTCCTCGAGTTGGTCTCCTACTGGACCCCAGAACCCGGTTACTTGTGCTCCCCTCCTTGGGTCTATCCTAATGCGGAAAAGTAAATAATATACAAAGGGTGACAACTTCCACAACCTGGAAGCGCCCCAAATAAAAGAATATTACATACAAGTTTTTACATGAATGAAAATGAAAAACACTCATCTCACATAAAAACCCCCGGCTATTCGAACACGACGATCCAATATAACATATCCAGCAACACATAACATCACATGTCATCAACGTAAGTAAGTATGCATACCCCAATTTTCGTTGACGTATAGCAACAAAACCGGCGATATGATCATACTACACTTACGGTCACAGAAAAGAAAGTGTAAAACTACAACAATTGGAATCCACAACTTCTTTAGACATCGCATGCCTAATCAAATGAAATACTTAGACATCACATGCCTAACAGATATAAATCCCGCATTTTAGTCTCATTATCGAAAACTCTTTTCAATATCATATGGGACTAAACTGCTAAATTTATAACATTCATTCAGTTATCTCATAACAGTTTGTGAATTCCAATTATTGTATCACATTCCAGATAAACAGAAAATGTTAAACTTTCCGATCGAACAGTCGAATACCCAAGTTTTCCCGATACAGTCCAACACATGAAATAAGTCTAACAATATTCAGTTCGTGCCTCAGTACCAACGGTCCAGCCGTAGAAGGGTCAAGCCAACGCCTTACATGTGGCACGCCGTACTGCCCCAAACCCGAAGGTTCAAAGGGCAGTTCAAGACGGTCACATAATCGAGTTAAGGTTTGTTGTCTTCTAGAGGGTCCATCACGTTACTTGCACTACTTAGAATGTCGTTAAACTACGGAAAAATCCAACACATGGAAATTTCCCGACGGGGGAAAAATTGGGTATTTATATCCGGTCGAACTTTTTAACATATTCTAAAATTATCCGGAAATACACAAAGACGAAATTTGATAACCCGAACGAATAATTGAATCCCCAAAGCAACCCCAAAATACTCTTCTGTAGAGTCACAATAAAAATACCCAGAAAATATAATATCTGAATTCATGAATTACTGTGAAAAAATCACCAGACAAGGGGACAGTACGGCCGCGGAACCGCCGCGCATGCATAGCTCATGCCGCGGTTCCACGGTGGAAAAGTTGAATCAGGACCTCGTATTTCACAGTATTTCATATAAGACCCTGCATGATTTTCTGCATATTTTTAATTGACAAAAATCCAAAATTTCAGAAATTTTCCAGAGAGCACCTTGGAATTATGGTTTCGGGTTCGTTCGGACTTCAAACTCCGTCTCGACTTCGCCTAAGGCTCTAGCTAGGCTCTGATACCAGTGAAAGGTTCCTAGGCACTCTAGTGAGGTCTCACAAGGCATCGAATATGCCAATTTAAAAAAAATGGTGCTGAGAAACCCTAGACTACGGATCTTAGACTAGATGTTTAGGCGAAAAGATAAACAAGTTAACTATTTAACTAGAAGTTAGATGCTACAACCTTTGTAGATCAGAATTTCCACTTCCTTAGCTCCATGTGGGTGTCCTCTCGCTGTCCATCATGAATCCCGAACCCAATCGTCGGCTTCATCGGAGAAATGTGCGAGCTAGGTCGTCGGTTTCGTGTCGAAGACGATCTACGTCGAGGTTGCACTAGTTCAAGCTCTGACTTCACAAAGTTGTGAAACTTGTGAAGAAAATACCCAAAACCTCTTGGCAAGAGGTAGAGGATGAAGAAATAGGAGGTGGGTTCACTTTAGATTTGGATTTCTCTCACTGGAACTCAAGTTGCCATTGATGGCATCAAGGTTCTTGTCTTGAAGAAGAATGAGAAGGTCAAGTTAGAATATGATAAAAGTGTTTATCAAAATAGAAAAGAAAACAATATTTATCATATCCTAACCATGGTCAAGTGTAGAGAATAGACCATGGTTAGTGGGAGTGGTTAGGGTTAAGCATGAAGACAAAATGGCATCATTAGTCAAAGCTTCATGAAGCTTCACCATTCTTCATGATAAAATGAAACCAATTTGTTTTCATAAATCCATTTAAATAAATAATAAATGGATAAAATAATAAGTGAATAAAATATAAACCCTAACCACTTGCATAACCATGGTTGCATTCTTTACACAAAGCCAAAACAACATGCATCATCAAACATGATACATTCAAGTGTACACAAAACATATCACATATACAATGTGCACATCAAGTGAGAAAAATCCGTTTAAAGTCAACCAATACTAGTTAATGCAAAGTAATATATCAAATATATAATTATACACTAGTCTACTCTGGTATATCGATGCCCCGTCTCGATACACCCACGACTAGGGACCTTGAAGGATGTACTTATAGACTACCATGTCCCCACTAGTATGATCTGCATCATAGTCCATGTAGTCAAGTACACATCCTAGGGGCTTTATCAACATGTAACCATAAGACAGTTTAAAGAGACTAGTGTACATGTTAAGATAAAGAGTAACCAGATAGCAAACTATCATATCGAGCAAGAAAGTCATCTCTATATATGTCCAAGCATCCAATATACATCATCTGTACAATACTGGCCTCTAGGGCATACATACAACTAACATCTTATAGTCTAGAACAGCAGCAATGGCAAGTCTGGGTAAACAAGAATCTCCCTGTCACCGTCTCTGAGAAGACCGAAGTAACTCTCGGGTGCCTGAGGTTACTCACCAAATCTGCGGAGTGGCTAATGGAACATCAAATCCAATTGAATCCTTAGGTTCTATTAAATTTTCAGTAATCGTTTGTTGTTCTGGAATAACTTCCAGTTCTACCATACTCCCACTTGTGTTTTTTGAAAAAGTCCATTTTACTAAAACTGTGGGAAGTCAAGAACAATATAAATATTGATCTTCCTGATGGTAGAAAGTTAACCCTCGTCAAAGCCCGGGATAACCCACAAACAACCATTCCTGAAACGTGCCTTGAGTTTATCCGGATTCTGGTTTTAAGCATCAGCCGGACAACTCCCTATACCTTAACATCATCAAGATATAAATTGATTCTATATATATCTAATATAGAAACAAAAGCACTAATTTAATTTAAACCAGATTCAAAAACATGCATCTGTCTCCAGTGCATATCATCCAAATGGAAAGAGGACAATCAGCATTACTCATCTAGGAGTGCATCCATATATGAGTAACCCGAAAAAGAAGCAAGTTCTCAAAACCATTACTATCAACGGAATACCAAACACAAGTATCTACATCTTCGACTTCATCGAGGAATCCTGATACTTCCAACAAATGGTTCTCTACTTCATTCTTATATCTATGACTTCTCAATATCTGGACTTTGCATTTCAACGAAATACTTGTCCAGAAATGGAGAAGTCACAAGTAAATAGAATATAGTATGAGTACCAACCCCATTGTCCTAATGGACACTGGACAACATACAGTACTTTGTACAAGTCCCCTGAGTTCAACAACTCAAACCCTGTGCGTCGTTGGTTGAAAAACTGTAGTATGGTTAAGAAGAATTATACCGCTGTTGAATGCACCTTACCTAATCACTAACCGATATAGGTAAATCTCACAGACATAATATCAAAAAGATATATCTCACTTTATAAAAATAAACGTACAGATACATCAGTTTGAAATTGGTGCATAACAACGGATATTCAAATCCATAAATTTGCCATCCGGCAAAATCCAGATGATTTCCTCAAATATCACCAATTACAACGAATTCCGATATAATGAGGATCTAATCACCCAATTCTCAATATCTTACTCCCACTCACCATCTGTAATAACATGCAGATGTGAGAAACTGATCTGGTAAATACATACCCTGGAGTTAGATTCTAGCTGGGAAAACAGTTATCAATTAACATCGCACAGTGAAACTGAAACATGAAAATGTTTCGAAGGGGTTTACTGGTATTCCTAGTAATGCCACTTCCACTATCCTGATTCACGACAGTAAACATATACTTACCTGCCCTCACTCCAATCCCTTTATTATGTCTTTACTTATTACCTCCTGTACACCTTCTTTAGGCTAATTGGTTTTCTTCCTTCCTTACCCTTTGGCACCAGCCTAAGGTTTGGAATAAGACTATCCAATAAGCGTAATACGTGTACTCTCCTAATCCTAGGAGCCCTCGCAACCTGAGAGAAGGTAAAGAGAAAAGACATCTGAATAATCATATTCTTTTTCTCCTGAACCAGAATCCATCCTCGAAAAAGTTCCTTCGAGTTCGTATGTAACTATACGATGGATTTATCCAATGGAAGTGGATATCCGTAGTGATACGGAGTGTCCCAGAGAAAAGCAAAGTGGATGTAGGAGTGGAAGGGGTTTACCCGTTCTTTGTCGTAAATGATGGTGATTGCAATTTCCTTTGCCATTATTCTAATCCCTTTATATGTCTTTACTTATTACCTTCTGTACACCACACTTAAGCTTAATTAGTTTTCTTCCTTCCCTACCGTTCGGCACCTGCCTATGGTTTGGAAGAATACTATCCAATAAGCTCAATATGTGTACCTTCTCCTAATCCTAGGAGCCCTCACAACCTGAGAGAAGGTAAAGGGAAAAGACAACCAAATAATCCTATTCAATCTCTCCAGAACCAGAATCCATCCTCGAAAAAGTTTCTTCGAGTTCGTATATAACCATACGATGGATTTATCCAATGGAAGTGGTGTTCGTAATAATACGGGGTGTTCTGGAGAAATGCAAAGGTGATATAGAAGTGGTAATGATGTATGCGACACCGTGACATTCCAAAAGCCAAAGTGTTTTAAGACGGTTCGGTCAACTTGGTTTCATGAGTATTAGTCAAAGGTCGGGTCATAGTCGTAGCCAGAGAGAGAGAGAGAAAAGAAACACTCAGCGTGCACTCTAACCTAGATCAGAATGGTTAATCATTTTATCTAATCTGGATGGCTCCCACTGTTTCCTCGAATTCTCCTCCAACCCCAAAAAGAGAATTAGTCGGAATCACCCGAGGAGTAATCCTACTCATCAGTGGGAATCGGGATCCAACTATCATCGCATGATAACTTGATGGAAGCCACTCAAGTCACCACACTCCAGAAGGTATGCGCATGCCTGGCAAGTTTCCTGTAGGTTTGAAACTCCCGATGAGATTTTTACCCCTAGGACCCAAGTGACCTTGACTGAGCCAACATATCAAAGGATCCTAGTCAAGTTCAACCCGTCACTATCTTGATTGCATTAGACCTACCCGCACGAGTCCTTGACTGAGCCAAAATGACCGTACGACTGTCCTAACCAATCGCATATCCGTGCAACAGAAAAGCACTACATAGCTACCGAACACTACGCCTCGGCTAAGCACGACATACGTAGCACGAATACTAAGAAATACAAATCTGAAGTGACGGAGGGCTACGGCTGGTTTTTGGCGAAAAACCTTTAACGTAATGAACTTGATCTTGTTGAAGGAATCCAAGTGGTTTTTATAAGTATATAGTGGCGAAAACTTTTGCTAAAGAGGTCACTCCTGGTGAAGGGATCTCGGCTCTTTCCCCGTCGAATGGGGTGCAGGATATCCCAAACTGAATACCACGATGCAAAGAAAAAATAATCGACTATAGTAAAGTTATTACGTTGATGCAAACTTTTACCCAAGGGGTCACTCCTGATGAAGGGATCTCGGCCCTTGCCTCGTCGAATGAGGTGCAGGATATTCCAAAATGAATACCACGATGCAAAGCAAAAGTGTACGTCTGTAATTTCAGTTTTTAAATCTTGGTTCCAACAACATCATATATAGGTTTGTTTTATCCTTGCATCGATAAGAATCTATGCAGTCCCATCAATTAATCACACCAGAAATGAACGAAAATAAAATATACGTATATGCCATTCGCATTCGCCACTGGGTCCCGTCATCACCCGTTAGGTTACTTAACTAACGACAGAGCGGGGACTGGGCTAGCACGGGTGCAAAACATATACAACATCTACTAGTATATATAAATATATATATAACATTCGTCCCAGGCATGATATAAAGCAACATCACAGAAACATCACAGAAGCAATACAGAATGGTGGATAATCTGGAGCCCCGGGTTTCACTTGAGCCGCAAGTGAGACCCGACGTTCCCTGTCATGTGGATAGCCTGTGCAATGAAACCTAGACCCCTACGAGCGCGGCAAGTTACCCGCCAAAACCAGAAGTGAGGCAGCCCCCTTCAGCAACGTGAATGGACCACCCAGCACTTCATGGAATCCGGTAACTTGAGCACCCCTCCTGGGTCACCTATACCCCCTACGAGTGCAGCGAATAGCCCGCCAATTCTAGAGTAAGGTCCCCTCCATCTGAATGCCTTGAGATATGGACCAGTTGCCACCTAGAACCCGGCTATTCGTGCACTCCACCGCGGGGTAATCCTAGTACAAAAAATAAAATAATATACAAGGGTGACATCGACCTCAGCCCGGTCGTGCCCCAAAAGAATAATATACAAGCTGGCAGTGACGGCAGTCCACATGTCGGACGCTCGCCCCGCAATATCAAATGTACAAATGAAATAAAACTGTACTATCATTGCACCATTGCTATCCACCACGACGATCCAACCAACATTACAGCACATCACAGAACATCAACGTGAATGTCACGTTCGCAAACCCGTCTAAAAGACATAGCAATTAGATGAGTTTACCGATCAAATGACATTCACGGTCGCAGAATATAATGTATGTACTGTCAAACGTACGCTTAAAATATAGATCAACTAAGTTCCAAATTGGCCCCAATAGCAAAACAACACTTCACTGAAACCTGGGCCAAAACAGAATATCACAAAAATCACATTTCCAAGTAAATGGGCTACAGAAAAAATTTGGTCGCCCGTTGCCACTAAACCACCGCGGAAGCGCCGCCTATAGGGGGTTAGTGCGGCGGATCCGCGGCGCTTTTGTGGAATCACGAGCACAAATTTTTCCAGTACCCTTAAAATTGCCTGCACGGATTTTTAAGATGCGTGAAATAATTTTTTGACCACATTTAAAAATCGACAGAAACTGTGGAAAAATGGAATCGTGATTTCGTAAATTCCGTCGATCGATCTATTAAGCATGTTTAAACAAGCAAGTAGGGTTTAAAGGGTGGCTCTGATAGCATGAAGGGTCCCGGCAGCGCCTCGACCGTCGAAACGCAGCCAAAATGTGGAACGAAAATTTCTTAAACCGACGCTACCGCTACCCGAATCCCAGATCGACCTTAAACCCTAAACTAGAAAACTAAACTAAGAGTTAGAATTGTTATACCGAGTTGATCCGAGTCCTTCGGTCTTCATTCCAAGCTCCTAGCGGTTCTTTGATGTGGTTTGGTTGCCGGTCTTCCTCCATCTCAGATGATCCACCCGAGGGAAACGGCACAAGCTCCTGCTCGACGAACGAGGCAACCGATGCTCCAAAGTTGCTAACGATGGAGAGTCGAGGTGTAGTAGTGTGTCACTATATTTTCTCTCTACCCAAAGTGCTCATAGAGCAACCAAAGAAGATGAAGGAGGAAGGTGATGATCAAAACATAAGCTAAATGGCTAAGTGTTTTTGTGTGCGTGAGATTGAGAGAGTGAGGAGGCCAAAATGTGTCATGTGAATTTTTTGCCAAATGAAAAGAACCCCACTCCTAAAGTGGCCGGCCCCTCCCCCTTCTCCCATTCCCACCACACACCAAAAAAAATATTTCCAATTAACCATTAAACAAATGCACAAACCATACTTAGGTCCAGGCTTTGACCCATACCTCCTTTCCACCTCATTTCCAAATAATTTTCAATAAAGAAAATCATTAATGAGGTGGCACCTTCTAGAAGCTATTCCGTATAAAATATGGAATACTTCCCGGTACATGTACCAAAATACATATACGCGTATTCGTACCAAAATACGAATAGCCGAGAGAGAAAACGAATAGTGAACAATAATACTAGAATACATATATACATATGTAAATTATTAAATCAAAAAACCTGATTTAATCCTAAGCCGCTAGTATTATCAACCGTTCCATTAAAGTCTGCGCAGCAAGTGCACATATTTAATCGGACATCTGTATGTATCAACATACCTCATGTACACCATATCGCATGAACCGTGAAAACCCTCTGTGTGGGACTCTAAAGACTCGTCAATACGCTGGCAGTGGGTTTAACCACAAGCACGTCAGCGGCACTTGCTGTATGTAACGGCTACCCAGGTATTGAGCGAAAGGGAGGCCGACAAGCAAACTCATCATGAACCCCTACTGAGCCTGACAGTGACAATATCCGTACAGTCCGGTCTGTTCGTCGAAGAGTATCGCATATCGAGTCTAGGGGGGTGGATAAGGTCACACCCCTAACAACGCGATATTTAGTGTCGGCATGTAACCCATCACCTCCTGAGAAACTATCGATCCTGGATCGGTAATCCTCGTCTACCATGGCCATGGATTTGTGGTGATGGCCACCCATACACAATGCGACATCAACCCCCAATACCGGAAAAGACGAATCCCCGACGATCCGATCTCTGCCTCCATGTGGCTCGGGATTGTACCCAACTAAAACCTGTTTGCACGACTTCTTTAAGCCGTGGTAGGGTAGTAATCAAAGCACAGTGGGAACTCACACGAGACAAATGACGATCTCAGGTCGACAGACTAACCTGTACACATGTCACCTGGGAACTGCTATCTGACAATAGGTATAATACCAACTAGCAGGTTCCCGGCGAGTCCGTCCAGTGTACTCATAACCCAATGAGCACCTGTATACTATCTTAGGTGAACAAACTAACACCAATGGATTGTGAGACCTGGCCACCGCCCCTCGTCGGAGTCTCGATCAGTATACACTAGTCTACACTGGAGTATCGATGCCCGGTCTCGATACTCCTACGACTAGGGACATTTAAGGATGTGCTTATAGACCCCAGCTCCCACATATATGATCTCCATCATAATGCTGGCAGTCAAGCAAGAATCCTATGGGCTCTATCA
Source organism: Agapanthus africanus (assembly GCA_030015575.1). Taxonomy (NCBI): domain Eukaryota; kingdom Viridiplantae; phylum Streptophyta; class Magnoliopsida; order Asparagales; family Amaryllidaceae; genus Agapanthus; species Agapanthus africanus. The sequence goes on along the minus strand of JASDDO010000022.1, from coordinate 231,186,971 downwards.
ACATGATGATAAAGACAAACCAGATAGCATACTATCATCTTGAGTAAGACTGTTTTATCGTTATAGGTCCTCACTCAATCATCATAATCACAAGTCCGCGAGTATGATAATTGCCTTGAGGACACTATAGCCAACACAACTATGGTGCACGAAAACAGAAATCATGGAACTCAGCCATCAAGACCAAATCATGCAAATAAATCGCCCAAATTACCGAAATCCAAGGTGACGGATACGTGATAATCAAATCACAAAATCACAATTCCTAAATACCGTCGTCGATATTTCCTCCTTCACAGTCGAGAAGGTGTCGGTGCATCCAATGCTAGCAGAGTAAGATATCTACTTGCCTCTTGCTCCCGGTTTAGCGTCCTCTGTCTCTAGGCCCTTAACTTCTCTGTGGATTATCAATCTCGCAATCCATCGGCTCATCGGCCCTGTCAGGTGTGCTAACGGGGACGACTCCGTCCTGGCACTTCTCTAGTCATCTCTCGGTCAATCCTCTCGGCCACTCGTAAAGCAGCACTTCACTTGCGCCGACCTCTGGTCCTCTGAATACACATCACACATCTGATTCTAGGTGCAAATCTTATCGCAGAAGTGTCCTGGAAGGAATCCTGCTCAAGGTCTCTTCCGGTCTCGCCTATGCCGAACTGTACGGAGGCTGGTACTCTTGCATAATCTTCTCTCGCTCTCTGGACATCTGCGTCCTCAGCATAGCATTTCCTCGGAAGCTGGTCGTGTCCCAACGCCTCTGTAGACATATCCGACCTTTAATCTTAACAGGGAGTAACAACAGCTCGTCAGCACCTCGCACGAACCTCTTGTCCTACTTGTCTGTATCATCGTCTACTTCGATGTCACGTCTCTATCTGTGCCCTGCAAATATTCTCGGCTGCAGTCAATCCGAAGTCTCTCACGCGGACTCGAAATCACGAATTCGGTATCTTCATCACTCTGTGGAAGATATCTAGCCGAACGCGTCCTTAGGAACTCGTCCCAACCTACGGAGATATACTCCATACCCGTCCGTTCTTGATCAATTTACAACGCATTTGGTGAGGTCCTCTATCCGAACCTGGTCAACTATCTCGTCGACGATGCCGAACTCTGGCCTGCTGGGTGTGCGCAATATGACCACTCCTGGGTCCAGGTCTTCTCGTATAGTATTCCAGAAAGGTCTTCTCGAGGTCCATCTCAAATCTCACATCTGCCGAATTGCCTGGAAATTACCACCCTTACTATATTTGTTTCTTGTTCCGGAACGGCTGTATGCTAATCGCGACTCCTTCTGGAAGATATATCCATAATCAACGCCTCTGCATGCGTATCGCATCTCTGATGTCAGTGGAGTGGAACGTCATTTCTTCGAAATCTCGTGCGAATCCTTTACTCCACTATGTTCCAATGTCGACTGATTCGGACTTGTCTTCTCGTGGCTGCATGGACTGCGCTCCAACGGCTATGCTCGTATCTGGAGTCTCCCAAGCAATGTGTCCCATCACATTATATCTGATCGATTTATCAAAACCTCATAATGCCCCAAGAGATCAAAATCTTGAGTACAGTTTTAATAATATTCCGGTACATACCACAACACCTGTGGGCCAACCGTAGAAGGGCAAACCCAAGCTTCACAAATGGCACCGCTAAACTGCCGCAAACCCTAAGGTTCGGAGGCGTTCCATGGTCATTACGTCGAGTTAGGGTTTCATTCTTCTAGTGGGTCCATAGCATTACTTGCATTGTCTTCCGAATACTTTAAACATGGAATCGGGTTCCTGACATTCGATCGTCTCTATCGACTCTCAACGAATCTGCATGATGTCGTCTCTAGCTGGAATCAATATATCTGATGACCTCGCATCGGGGTATGCGAACAAACCACATGTCCTAGTCATTCATCCTCGGGTGACTAGCGACCTTCCATCATATCTCTGAGTATATACTCAAGCTGCAGTAGCTCCATCATTTGGGCGATATCTCGTTATTTGCAGCAGCAACTGGCTCATTCGTCTGTACGGTGAACAACGCCTCAATCATCATGAATAAGCGATATATCAGTGGTCATCACATTCTGGCTGGCCTCTAGCAGTAGCCTGATCCTCTGGTGCCGATCAGCACATCCGGGAAATCTCGTAAAGCGACCTGTCAAAGTCTCATGGCGCTAAAACACACTAAAATGACGCCTCTCTATGCAATCGTACGTCTCTGGAATCATGCCCTGGTCAGTCCTCGTCCGTGGTGAGCTCAAGCTGACGCAACTCTAGCCGTAGCTCTCTCTGCCCGTGTAATCGTGGCAGCAAAATGATAACCAGTATCGATGAGGATAGATCATAGGAATAAATATAATACTGTGCAAGGAAATGTACATCCTAAGGTTTCTTAAGCGGAGTGGCGTGTCGTAAGTATACCGCGGAACATACGTACGGTACGTCACTCTATTCAACCTACCTACTCCATCAACCAAGGGTCATCCTACACGACGAAAGTTCGGGTATAATACCCCATCGACTAAGTCTAAGTTCCGTAAGGTCAAGCCTAAGTTCCGTATATATATAAACGCTCTAGGCTCCGCATAGTCAAACTTAGACTCGAACCAAGGTTAACCTAGCGCTCTGATACCAACTTTGTCATGACCCGAAATAGCACGTGACTGGCACTTGAATCATATGAAGTCTATAGGACCCCATCTAATCCAAGTAAGCCAAAAGCCCAGAAATCTAAAACCATTTTAAGGAGTAAATAAAGAAAACTAGTTTTTAAGAAGTGAGAAAACATGTTTTAAAAGCAAGGTTTTTAAATAAGTAAGCCGAATATGCATTTTTAAAATCTATAGTCTTTTCTGAAAATTTCGGCAGTGTTTCCTTTGTAAATACTGGCCCCGAACGGGGTACAACATGAATAATATATAAACAATGATAAAAGGCATCCCCAAGCGGGAGCTAGCTCTTCGTCAATCGACGGTCATAACCACGCAAGCAGTATAATATACAACGCCGAAGGGAGAGGATCAAAACTCAAAAGGAAACTCAAAATCAGCATGGAAACCATAATACTACAACGCGCGCGACTCTAAGGTCGAAATAATACACCACTGGTTTTCTAAGTCTGAAACAATATACAAGTTTGGTTGATGGAATTTCTAGATACAACTGAATAATACATATACAATGGTGGTTCTGATTCAAAAGAAGCCATCTACCAAAGCAATCACCCAGAAAGGAAGCAATGTGCCAGAAAAGCCGCAATGGAACCTGTACGGCAAAACTGCAAGAACTATGGAACAACGGTGGTGAGTTGCCAACTCGTGAGTAGAAAACATCACAGAGCAGAAACCGTATGTATGACTCATCCTAGGTCAATACGACCAAATATATATATATATATATATATATATATATATATATATATAAACCTCAAATGAATAAGTCTGAAGCATGATAAAGTGGCAATGTAACATCTATACATGAGTGTAGTGCCAAGTTCTCGTGCCAGTGCCTCAGGTAATAACATATCAACAATATGAGGTATGATCAATTCCGACTATAACATGAAGTCTATAAGTATGTGGATATCATCCAACCATGTAATCACTGTCATCATGTATGTGGATCTCGTCCAACTATGTGATCATGTCATCAATGTCAACTATATGTAGGTGGATATCGTCCACGTGTCACCCAATGACAATAAACATCATGCATGTAAATATCATAAAGTATATGCATGGAAGTATGAGGATGTAAATCAACATGTGTCGTTCGCGACCTATCAAATCATAGAACCTGAGTGTCAAACATCGACACTCGAAAACATCATGAAACCTGTGCCAAGCATCGGCATGTAAATCCTCATATACATAAGGCTCCGTCAGTCCGGATCGGCCCATCTCATCTCTCTACTCCGGTCGGTATCCCCCAGATATCCGCCGAGCTCAAAACAATCACCGGTAAGTAGTACTCCCTGCGAAGCTCACCGTCTAACATATACGAGTCTTCTTGCCTCGGGGTACCTCACCGGGTCCACCATGTACCCGCAATCGGTGCCTACCACTCCTCGAATCGGGTATACTCACACAAGCTCTCAGGAACCGAGAAAACTTATGGTGGACGCACTGAAATATCATATCAAGAGAAACCGGGTTTTTTAAAACAGTGCATATTTTCTTAAAATAATACCACGGTTCTCAAATCCATAAATCCCATAAATCCAACTCAATGTGTAAATCCATGCAATGTGTCGAATGATACTAAGAGTAAAAAGGGAAAACCGCTCTTTTAAAAGAATCCAGTTTTTGAAAATATCTCATGCGGTCCCTATTTTCTTGAAATCAAGTCAATATCATCCATGTATGTAACATGTGTATGTATGTAGGTATGGATGTGCAAATGGATACACGAATATGAATGTAGCACTACTATGAAAATACAATGTGCATGTGCGCAAGTAGGGATATATCAATATATATATGCACTGGTATGAATATACAGTGTGCATGTACGCAAGTATGAAGATATCAATATATGTATGCACTGGTATGAATATACAGTGTGCATGTGCGCAAGTATGAAGCTATCAATATATGTGTGCACTGGTATGAATATACAGTGTGCATGTGCGCTAGTAGGGATATCAATATATGTGTGCACTGGTATGAGTGTACAATATGTAAGTACACGAATATGAATGTACAATAGGTATGTGCATAATTATGAGTGTACAATATGTAAGTACACAAATATGCCATGCAAGGGTCATATCCTGAATGCAACAGTACTACAGTGTAGCGACATGGCAATTATCGATGATGAAGTGTGTGAGCCGGCAAGCAGGTGTACGTGAAACATATGCATCATCGATAATGGTGCCGGTGTCCTAACAGCATGGATTTGATACAACAATACACATATTTAACATGGAATGCGATGTAAACAGTAAGAATCTGCGGCAAATGAATAATAAACACCACAGTGTAGAATCTACATAATTGTATCTATGTCATACTGTTTTTGCCATTTGAAATAATACGAATCGGGTTTTTTTAGGAAAATAAGGGCTACGGTGTTTTTAAGAAAAGATGCGTCTTTTGAAAATATCCGTAGAATCCCTTGCCTGTCTTTAAAATACTCCCGGTTCGTTAGTTTTTAAAATAGGTATGACATCGGGCTAGCCTAACATCTACTAGCAAAACTAGGCTCTAACAAACAAGTCAATCAGGAGGGGTATGGAAACCACCTAAATCTTAGTCGATATATATGTATATATAAATATAATAGTCGGTGATCCCGCCTCAAAGGTACCGCGTACGATACAATATCATATGACATCCTCGAGTCATGAGTGCAGATCTATCATCAATATGAGGCTCGTACGGTAAATCATCGTACGGCATCCCAAAAGCTGGGTACGGTTCAATATCACATTCATCTCATCAAATATCTGGTATCCTTATCATAATATCTCCTGATCTGGGGTACTGATCTAAGTCTAGTACAATCGATACCATCTATTTAAATATAAATGCGTGTGTGTAATACACATCCAAAGGCCCGCTAAAATCTCAAGTCGTATCCCAAATACGAACCACATCATATCACCAATCTCATGGCACTGTGCCCAATATCATCGACTCATCTCCAAATATCATCCACTATCCTCATCATCTAGGTATATGTATAACAAATAAGCATGCGTGTGCGTGTGGGTGTAAACCTGTTCTAGGGCTCGTATCTAGGAAACTATACTAGTTTACATCTCAACCCTATTCTATCCATAGTACACCTAATCACATATGAATATCCATTTCACACTTAACGCTATCATACATATTTATATATAGTATATATATCTAGTATACTAAACATCGAACTGCGGGGGTGCTATACGCCATCCACCCGACTTCCCCCGTAGATATAATCTACTCACCTTGATCTTGCTTGCCGATGTCGATGTCGCCACTATCTTCTTCATCGTCTCGGATCACCGTGGGGGTACCTACATATCACACGCATCGTATCGCATTAAAACCAAAACGATACGCCTAAAAACCTATAGGTTAGAACCTATGTTTTGCTCTCGCAAAACAACTCGATATCACTCGATATAGACGTACAAACGTCACATGATCGAGATAAAGCACAAATACTAGAATCCAGAAATCGAAATACGGAAAATCATAACTCAATTCAAAGCAGCAACTAGGAAAAGTGGTCCCAGATTTTGACGCAGGCCAAAACAGGGCAAGCAAACAACTCTAGGGTGTATATGGTGTGAATATGACCTACTGAAGCAATCTGGGAACCTATTTTATCAGGGAGGCCGGCCACTTACAAGGGAAAATCTGGCCAGGCCGGTTCTGCTAGGGAGTTGGGGGCTCGTATTGGTAGGGTGTCTTCCTATGGGTCCCACTAGGTCTCTGGTATTGTTTACTTTTCTAGTAACTGCCCCGGTTCATTCCAGATTCACCTGCATGCCCAAATACCTCACAAACCGACATGCAAAGTTCTTTAAATCTGTATTTTGGGTTTCAGGTTGGGTTAGGTCTGGTTTTTGGACAATTGGGGAGTTTAAGGTCACTACTTAAGTCCAATTACACAACCACAACTCAAAATAACCTTAACCCTTTTCTAGGTTATTCCAAAGTTCGCCAAATCGACATCAAACTTGAAATGAGGCTTAAACAACCCAAACACTACACTATTAGTGAAAGGATCTACCTCGCTTAGCACCCATGAATCCTTCACAGCGCCAAAATGAAGACTTTCTTGGTCCATTGGGTAGCTAGAGGGCTTGTGCACCTTTTTTGTGAAATGGGATTTGGGTTTTGAGGTGATTTTCATGGTGTTTTGGGGGATTTTATGGAGAGGGAGAGAGGGTGCACCAGCAGCAGCAACTTGAGGAGGGGAGAGAAAATGAGTGAATGAAATGGTGAGGGAGTGGCCAAGTCCAAGTCAAAGGTAAACCCTCCCTTTCTCTTTCTCACCCATACCTATATATTATACTCTTTTCCTTTCTTTTCTAATCCATTTTCCTTCTCCCTCCAATAGTAACCCCAAAATAACAAGCCATGCACCCAAAACATGTAGGAAAATGTAACAAGTGTTAAAGAAATGATATGGTGTATGTTTGCAGAAAATACGCTTAAAGTGCGATTAGCGATTTTTAATCGCGATTAGCACTAAAATAGTGTCAATTAAGTCATAAAAACTTAAAATTTGCATAATTCGCATAAAACACCCTCTTTTAGTAATTTCTATAATTTCCCAAATTTTTTCCCCAATTTATCGGTATTTAATTATACCGCCTTATTTAAAATATTCAATATTTTATTATTAAATTATAAAAATTCCCAAAATAATGTTTTATTTTTTTTGAAATGTTACATTTTCAGAGAGCCTCCATTTGTGATGGCCTGCCTGAACCTAGTTGGGCCATCGTCTACCATGATGCAATTCTCGCTCACACTGTCACCGAGAAGACCGTAGTAACTCTTAAGTGGATGAGGAACCCTACCAGATTCGCGGAGAGGCTGAGGTTCGTAGGAAACTATTGAATCCTTTGGTTTCACCAAATCATCAGCTGTTAGATTGTTTAGCTGGAACAACTTCCAGTTCTACCTCATAACCACAAATTTCATCACAAGAATTTCTTTTTCCAAAAAGGTGGCATGCTGAGAAACAAAACACCTTTTGCTCCTCAGAGTGGTAGAAGATATTCACTCACAAATGTTTGGGATATCCTAACAAACTTATATAAAACAGACCTTGCCTCAAGTTTGTCCGGATTCTTCCTTTCAACATAGGCTGGACAACCCCATATCTTAACTCGTTTAAGACATGGTCTCTTCCCATTCCATATCTCATATGTAGTGGTAGGCCCTGATTTGGATGGAACCCTATTCAATAGGTATGCAGCTTCTCAAGTGAATAACACCAAAAGGAAATAGGTAACTCAGCAGTACTCATCATAGAGCGCGCCATATCTCATAGGGTGCGATACCTCCGCCCCGATACACCGTTGTGCTGTGGTGTATTCGAAGGAGTAAGCTAAGAGAGAATCACATTCTCCTTTTAGAAAATCCAGGAACTTCATGCCCAATTATTTTCCTCCTCGATCACATCGTAGGACTGTAATACTTCTACCCATCTGGTTCTTAACTTCAAGCTTATATTCCTTGAATTTCTCAAAAGTTTCAGACTTATGTTTCAACAGGAACATATGTCCGAATCCTGAGAGAAGATCAGTGAATATAAATAATGAAGTACAAAGAACCAACCCTGGCATCTGTAGACGTAGGACCATATACATCATCATGTATCTGTCCTAAGAGTTCAGTAACTCTTTCTCTGTTTCCAATAAACGGAGTATAGGTCATTTTACCTTTGAGACAAGACCGGCAAGTATCATAAGATGAATAATTCGAACAGATTCTCATATTCATCCTTATATAACTTAGTTGGTCGTGTCGCATTGGTATGACCTAGTCTACAATGTCACAAGAAGGATTGGTTCATTTCTGAATTACTCCTCTTATGTGTGTTCTATATATTTTGAACTGTGGTTTGATTTAGAACGTATATGCTATTATATAACGTGCCTGATTGAATCAACTCTTGATTCAGGAAAATGTCCACAACATTATCCTCCAATACAGAATTACATCCTTCTTTAACTAATTAAAGAAACCGATGTAATGTTGTATATCAGGTTCCGTATGTAATAACATTCGTTCAGAATCAATGTATTTAATACAAGGTGATATTTGCCAACTGGTTTGGCTGCAACACTTGCACCGTTCTCTACACTTAGAGACATATCACCCATTCCCAGTTCTCTACCTATCTGTAGCCCATGTAACATATTACATATGCGGAATCCTGATCCGGTATTACATACCTAGGACGTAGAGGATACTGAAAAACAGGTCTTGGTAATGAACACACCCGAAGAAGATGCATCAACATGCACTCTCTTCGATTGGGTGGCATGGGAATCCGGAAATTCCCCTATTTCCTATTCAGAATTATAACAATTATAAGAAAGAACGGATCCAACGTCCCCCAAGCTCAGTATAATAAGCAGGTTTCGTCAATGCATCCATATTATTATCTTGATTAAGGCGTGACATGGTCGCTACTAGGAGAGAGAGAAGAAAACAATTTGCGTGCGCTCTTTGCAAGATTAGATTGGTTATTATTTTATTTAATTAAGTTGGTTCCCACTGTTTTTATCAACTCTTCCTTCAAACCCTAAAAGGTAAGACTAGCCGGGATTAATTACACCCTACAAGTTTTCCAATCTTTCGGCCAGGCCAGTGTCGGTACTTTGAGGGAGGTTCCCCATGCTTTCGCACGGGCCTAATTAAAATAAACATCATTTTCCTAGGGGCGTAAACTCGTTAACACCTTTCTAGACACCTACTTGATCGGCTAATTATAATGTGTACAACTCTCCCAGGAGTAACTCTTACTCGCAGTGGGTATCGGGATCCAACTATCTCATAGAAGGTATGCAATCTCATTGCAAATTTCAACACTTGAAATTCCCGATAATTGTTTTTACCCCTAGTGACTTATGACCTTAACTATGTTCAACAAATCATAAGCACTAGTCAAGTTCTACCCGTCATTTCGTGATTAATTAGACCCTCCGACATGACCATTAACTATGGTCAACAAAGTCATATGACTGTCCTAATTAATCGCATCATATGCTGTGTAGGAAGACATCACTTAGCTACTGCACACTACGCCTTAACTATGGTCAACAAACGTAGCACGAATACTAAGTACTCTACTTCCTAAATTGACGAAAGGTTATGACAGGTTTTTAAGAAAACCTATTGCGTAATGAACTTGATATCGTTGTAGAATCGAGTGAATTTTAAAAGGAGCATTTTTTAGGCTTTTACTAGTTTTGCTAAAGAAGTCACTCCCGGTGAAGGGATCTCGGCTCTTTCCTTATCGAATAAGGTGCAGGATATTTCATAAATATCACTATGCAAAGCAAAAACTATAGAAGCAATCAAAAGACAAACCGAGTTTGTAGCATCAGCTAGTTTCGCTAAAGAGGTCACTCCCGGTGAAGAGATCTCGGCTCTTTCCTTATCGAATTAGCTGCTGGATATTCTACAAGGAATACCACTATGCAAAGCAAGAACTAGAGCTACCAGTTTTTAAAACAAGTTTCTACAAAATCTTTAGGTTTCTTTTTCTTTCTTTCTTTCATTAATCTCATTAATGAAATCCAATCAATTTTATGCTTCCTAAGCATCACAGAAGAAACGAAAGCATCAATATTTATTATATATCATATATATATAATATAAGCATTCGTCTCAACATATAAAGTGATCACATCATAGAATATCAGCAGCAGAAGAACACATGTGAAATATTGGATATACTAGGAATTCCATGTTTTAATTTAAGCCAGTATAAAACACGGATTCCACGGTCGCGCTAAATAGCCAAACCCACATCCCTAGACCCCTAAGAGAGCGGCAAGCAATCCTTCCAATTCAAGAGTTAGGAGACCCGGTCTCGACTCCTCGAGATGGCCTCCCACTGGACCCTAGAACCCAGTTACTTGTGCTCTCCTCCTTGGGTCTATCCTAATGCGGAAAAAAAATAATATACATCAATGGTGATATCATCCTCAACCCGGAAGTGCCGCAATAAAAGAATATTACATACAAGCTTTTACATGAATGAAAATGAAAAACTCTCATCTCACATAAAAAAAACCCGGCTATTCAAAACACGACGATCCAATATAACATATCATAGCAACACATAACATCACATGTCATCAACGTAAGTAAATATGCGTATCCCAATTGTCGTTGACATATAGCAATGAAACTGGCGGTACACCACATATTACACTTACGGTCGCAGAAAAGAAAGTGAAAAACTACAACAATTGTAATCCGCAACCACCTTAGACATCATAAACCCAACGTATCACATACTTTGGATTTCATGCCTAACAAATGAATTCCTTAGACATCACATTCCTAACAATTATAAACCCCACATTTTAGTCTCGATATTGAAAACACTTTTCAATAATCCATCAGGTAATTCAACAAGATTCCCAATAAGCTGATCGAATGGTTTTCGGATACTTTCGTAGACGGCCGCCCCCCGATACCGTCGACGAAGTGAACTAAGGCGGAACACTGCAGCCGCGAGCACTCGAACGGATGCTTTTGGTGACAGGGTTCTCCTACAGTCACTTAGTCGGGGTTATGGGATGTGGCTATCTAGTAAGGTTACCCGACGATTATCCGCGTACACTACGTAATTGCGACAGACTTTTGATCAACATCAAAATCCCGTGGCAACTGATCAAATGAGACTAAACAGCTAGTTTTATAAAATTCAAACTAGTTATCTCATAACTAATTGTGGATTCCAAATATTGTATCACAATCACAGATAGCTAGACGAAGTTAAACTTTTCGATCGAATAAGCAAGCACCCAAAATTTCCCTACAAGCTCAACACTTGAGCGGAGTTCAAAAAGTACCCAGAACACGACACAGCTTTTATGAACCAGTTGTAGATGGGTCAACCAATGCCTCACATGTGACACCGCTGAACTACCACAAACCCTAGGGTTTAGTGGCGGTTCTGACAGTCACATAATTGAGTTAAGGTTTCATTCTTCTAGAGGGTTCACAGAATCGCTTGCATGATTTTCTGAAAGTTTAAAACTCGGGAAAAATCCAACACATAGAAAATTTCCAGCGGAGAAAAATTGGGTTATTGATATCTGTTTAAACTTTTTAACATCGTCTAAATAACTGGAATACATGTTAGAATTACGACTACGAAACACTTCGAGTTGCCTTTGCATAAAGTTAACATCACATGAAAATTTAGCAAAAACAAACAACACCTAAAACACCAAAACCCAGACACTGGAACACTGAAAAAATTTGAAGCCCAGTACCCTCCAAAGGGCTGGCCTCCTCGGAATTTTAGCACTTGTGCTCGGCCAAAATCCGGTCAAGTTGCCTCAAATTTGTTCTGTGTTCATGTCATATCGCATACAACATTCTGCAGTTGTTTGAAAAAATTTTAGAGGACTTTAAAAAAACGACAGAACCCAGATTTGGTGTTTCAAGTTTCAGAGCAGTTTCGGTTTCGCAATCTAAGAAATATCATTTAAATCTCTAGCTTGGCTCTAATACCACTGTAGGGTTCCCTAGGGCGGCAGCAAGGTTTCGGGAGGTATCGTCCATGCCAATTTCAAATTTTTGCCATTCTAAAGAACCCTAACCAAGAATCTTTAACTAGACATATAAACAAACAAGCAATGTTAACATCTTAACATCTAAGTGAATGAAGAATACAACCTTTGTAGACTAGTCCTTCACTTCTAATGCTTCGTGTAGTAGTCCCTCCGCTGCAAATCATGAACACCCGAACTCTAGAAAGGGTTCTTCCGGAGAAATGAACAAGCTTGCTCGAAGTCTTCGAGGCCGAAGATGATCTACGTCGAAGAGACTCAAGCTCATGCTACCTCTTCACAAATTGTGAAATTAGTGAAGCAAACACCCTATACTAAATGGCAAGTAGTAGAGGATGATGAAGTAGGAAATATGCTTACTTTAGTTTTATTTCTCTCACAAGATTTTCTCACCTTAGAAAAAGCTAGCAAGCTTTTTCTCTCATGAAGAAGAAGATGAAGAGTCAAGAGAGAATGAACTTATGAGGTGAGAATAGCAACCATGGGTGAGTTAGTGTCATACACTAACTCATGTAGAGAATAAACCATGGGTTACAATAATGGTTGGGTTAATAAATATCTTCAAGTAAAACAAAAATGGTGGACTTAGTCAATGGTTCCACAAGCTTTTACAAGCTTCAACCATGTGACAATTTCTAACCCATTTTGTTTTACTTTAAATAAATAAAACCCTATCATTATTATATGCATGGTGTGAGTCTCATACACCCTTGTAGCATGTGGCATCTAGCATGACACAAAATAATGTACATTAATATATATCACATATATACTAAGTGTACACAAGTGAGAAAAAGAAATGTTTAAGTGAGCTAATATTAGTTATTGTAAATTAATATATCACATATATAATTATATATTAAATTATTAAATCAACACTTAATTTAATAATCCGGCTATATCATATACAACCGACTAATATCAAATATAACAATCTATCGAATCAACAGTTGATACGATAATCCGGCTATATCTCATATAACCGACCGATATCACATATCGCAAGAATAGAATGTGGTATAAAATACACGCATTAATCTCGGTCCCGCACATATCACATATGTGCTCCTACTTCGTTTCGCATGAACCAGGAAACCTCTGTGTAGGACTCTAAAGACTCGTCAATACGCCGGCAGTAGGTGATGATCATATCAAACACCCACAAGCCGCAAGCGGTCTGCTAAACGTAACGGCCATCTGGGTATTGAGCGATCAGAAGATCAACAATTAAACCTGCTCGTACTCATGCGAATCCAATTAGTAACACTACCGTACAGTCCGGTCTCTTTGTCAGATATGTCGCATATCAACAGCCTGGGGGTGGTAAAACGTCAGACCCCAATAGCCTGATAAGTCATGCCGATGCAAGGTTCATAACGGTTCGAGAAACTACTGATAACACTTACTAGTAAATCTCAGCAACCCAGGCCAGGGATTTCATGTTATGGCCAATCGAGTATAGCGCAACATCAACTCCCAATACCGGGAGAGACGAATCCCCTCCTATCGCTCATTGTTTCCATGTGACTCAGGACTGTACCCAAAAAATACCTTTTTGCATGATCAATTGACCGTGGTATGGTGGAAATCAAAGCACAGTGGGAATCACACGAGACTCTATGACGATCTCGGGTCAACAGACTAACATGTACCAGTGTTACCAGAGAACTGCTATATGACGATAGGTATAATACCATCTAGGAGTTCTCGGCGGGTCCGTTCAATGTACCCAGTCTCCACTGAGCACCCGTATGCCATCTTTGATATCAAACACCAATGGATGTGGGATCATCCATTGCCCATCATATGGGTCAAGAAGCGTATACGCTAGTCTACTCTGGAGTATCGATGCCCTGTCTCGATACTCACACGACTTGGAACAATTATACGGTGTAGTTGTGGACTACGCTTGGCCCCACTAGTATGATCTCCATCATAGTCCGGTAGTCATGTACACATCCTAAAGGCTTTATCAACATGTGATAGCAAGACAGTATCACTTATACAAGTCAACATGTTAAGATAAAGTGCAACCAGATAGCATATGTTAGATATGTATGCCTTAGAGGCCATTATTGTATAGTACTAGTTTGTATAATACATTTTGGAGGCTTGAGATATATATATGGTTTTACGACAGTCTTGCTCGAAATAGTAGTATGCTACTTGGTTTGTTTCTATCTTAATATGTGTATATGTTTCTTTTAACATATCGCTAAAAACATATTGGTAGAGCCCTTAGGATTTTTGCTTGACCACCAGCGTTGTGATGGCGATCACACTAGTGGGGGCTAGGTGGTCTATAAGCACATCCTTATTTTGGTCCCTGGTCGTAGGATTATCGAGACATGGCATCGATACTCCAGAGTAGACTGGTGCATACGCTTCTCTTCCCAGCAGGGGAGATGGTCTGTCCCACAGCCATCAGTACGTCGTACTGGAGATAGTATGTAGGTGCTCGTTAGGTTACGAGTACACTGGACAGGACTCGTCGGGAATTGTTGGTTGGTATTATACCTATCGTCAGTTAACAGTTCCCAGGTGACATGAGTACAGCTTAGTCCGCTGACATGACACTGTCACTTCACCTCAAGTGTGTTCCCACTGTTCTTTGATTACTACCCTACCACGGCTCTACTGAGTCATTCCTTTAGAGTCCCACACAGAAGGTTACTCGCCTTTGGACAAAACAGAGTAGAGGTTGTATGGTTTTGCGACGGGGTTCGTTCACATCCGCGCACTTGTGCACGTTTGGTGTCCGGACAGTAGTTACTAGCGGGCTTTGGTTTGAGCCAGATCCTAGTAAATGTTTTGGGATTGGTTTTGTCTCAGTGTATATGTATTCCTTGGAGCACGGATACGGGTGTGTATGCACAGTTGACAGAGACAGAGGCAGAGGCAGAGGATTCTCATTAGGGTTGTTGACCATTTGACTTTGGTTGACCGTTGACTTTTCTCTTAACCCCAATGAGAATATGATATATGATTAATAATATTAATTAAGTATTATTGTGTCATGGTTGAGTTGAAAGTTTGACTTTTGTTGACTTGTTGACTTTGTTGACCGGTTGACCATTTTGGACTTGTTGACCATCATCATTTCAAGGCTATCATTTCATGGGTATGACTTTTGCTTGCTTGTTGTTTACATAAAGCCATCATAGCATGAAATGATAATGGTTATTGAAACTAACCATCACCATATACTTAATTATTATTATTATTATCATTATTCTCACTTTTGTGAGAAGGGTTGAATGATGAGAGCTCAATCTATCATTTTCCTTTCTCTCTCCTAGAAAGAAAAGCTCTCTCTTCTTCATCTTCCTCTCTCAAGGTTCAAGTGTTCCATGAGTTGGAAGTCATGAACCTTTGAGACAAAACCACCACAAATCTTCTCTACTCACTCTAAGGTACTAGGTTTAGAAAACCAAGCACCTTAGTGATCTCTAGATTGAGATAAGAGCTCAAGTTCGAGGCCCTCGGGTGGATCCATCTATGGCAAAGAGGAGACGACGAGGAAGATCCGTTCAAGCAACTACAAGGAGCAAGCAAGAGGGAGAACCATAACAAGAAGAGAAGGAGTTCAAGACCAAGGTATAACCATTCTACATAGTAGTTAGTACTTGTAGTTTTTGTTAGTTTTTCTTTAGCGATGATCCTTCATGAAACGGTCCATGTTACCTAGTTAGGAAAAATTTTCGTTTTACCTATTCCGCCTCCCCGAAAGGACTGGGGTGGGTAACGTGGACCCAATAGCATACTATCATATCAAGCTAGAAATTCCTCCCTATATATGTCCGAGCATCCACTACAATATACATCCCATGTACAGTAATGGCCTCTAGGGCATACATATAACTAACAAATTCAACACTTCTTAAGAGTTTCCTTCAAGAAAGTTCTTTCTTTTGGTGCAAATCCTACCAAGTTATGGTATTTTCCTAATTTATTGAGGTACGAACCAAGTTCACTTCTTGTTTTACTAATCTTTACTTTAATCAACCTTAATTAGGTGTTTAAGTAGTTTTTATTGCATGTTTAGATTTTAAAGAGAAGGCTAGGTCAAGTCTTGAGTTTTAATGGCTTATTAGAGTAGCAAAGAGTATATTAGCATCTAATAATCTTACTAATCCACCAAGTTTGCACTAAAGTACCATATTGTTTTAGATTAGTGTTTAAAAACGGTTTTTAGTTAAGTTTAGTGATATTTGTGATCTGCTATCATTTCGATGATCTTCAATTAAATCAAACAATACAGTAGAATTATTATATAGCCCTAAGATTACCCTAGAAACCCGGACCCAAACCCATACAGTTCACCCGGCGAGAATTGCAAATTTCCCGGCGCCACCGGTTCACTGTAGCATTTGGGTGTTGGTTTTTTGTAAGCAGTTCTCTGTGAGTCTTTAAGGTTATTTGGTATACTTTGTTTTATCTATTTAGCTTGTAGCAAAAATTTGGGACCACTTTACTTTAAAGTGAGTGTTTCGTTAATGTACGATATGTACATTTTGCTTCTTGGTTTGGCGTTTTCTGTGAAATACAGCCAATCGGGATGGTTTTAGACGATGTCGCGCTTATTTTGTGCACCAAGTGCACATATGTATAACTTGTGGCGTTAGCTCCTCCGTATTGTTTCGACTTCGCATTTTATCGAATGTCTAGTCTTATATGTTATATTCGTGCGATTCTAGGATTGGTTGCGAACACGTCGGACATGGCAAGGAAAGGAAAGGCGGTAGTCGGATTCGAATAGTCGAGACGTTCCGGTGAGTAGATGTACACATCTAAGGGGGAATCGCTTGGATGACATAAAACGTCTGATAGCTAGGATTTATTCAAAGTTTCTTGTATTCATATGCGTAGATCATATTCATACTGCTTATGCATCACCATGCACATTGATATTATCACCTAGGACACTTGCACCTTATAAATGGTTCATGCCGCACGTGCATTATTTTTTATGCGAACACACACGCCATTGGTAATTGCTAAGTCATGAACACTATACAATTTGCTTAATAATCGATATTTTCGCATTGCATCATAATTGATATGTATTCTTCAAGTCATTCATCTCATTGCATCATATTGATATCATGAACATTCACCGTTATCGACATATGCATTTATTATAATTCTTCTTGGAGATTTCCGTATTCATGAGATTTTTGGATTTGGGGAAAACCGCAAAGGAATTTTATAAACTTATTATTATCATACTAAAATGGAAATTATGGTTTTCTCGTGATATGATGTGCGGCGTCCACCATGAGTTTTCACGGTTATTGAGCCACATATGTACATATACCCGATTCGAGGAGAGAGGAGGCACCGTCTGTGGGTACTTGGTGGACCGGGTAAGGTATCCTGGGGCAAGAAGATCATACAGAGAGACGTTGAGCCTGGCAGGAGAGCACTACCTACTGGTGATTTTTGGCCAGGCGGAGATCCGGAGGATACCGACTGGAGTCATGTGATTTGACAGATTTGAGGGCCGATTTGAGAGACGGCACCCGACATATTGAGATATTTTGGGTCGATGCTTGACATAGGATTCTTTCGTTTCTATTGATGATACTTTGATTTACCATACCGAAAATTTTCTAAGATAAAAACTCAGTTTTCTCACATCAGATTTTACCCAGATTTCATGCTTGATCATTTATCCATGTCACATGCATATTAGTACTTCGCATTATAGTTTTATACATCGGTTGTGATGCATTTGTGTGCATGCTTCTGATTGTCTCATTAGATGTTATTTACTACTCACGAGTTGGCAACTCACCCCTGTTGTGCCACAGTGTTATGCAGGACCGACTTGTCAGCATAGTCGAGGCGGGCGCACTGCTTCTTCTTCTTCTTCGCTTTGCTTCGACTTTTGGGAGCGATAATTGTAGGTGGGTTTTGTGAGGATATTCTTTTGTTCCCACCATATATATTTACTTTTGTATCTAGTACACTCCATCCACCATTTGTATATTGGACCTAGACAATGAGACTGTGAGGCTTGTATTATGTGTTATCTGGTGTCGAGCTCGTGTGAGCCGACTTTTATGCTTTCTTAATTCTTGCTTTTTATATAGGTTTTCACATTATTATGATATATCTTGCATGTGGTTGTGTTTCCCTATTCGGCGAAGAGCTAGCTCCCGCTTGGGGATGCCTTTTTATTATTGCTTATATATATTCATGTATGTATCGGTTTGGGACCAGTTTTTATAAAGGAAACTCTGCCGAAATTTTCAGAAAAACTTGATGCTTTTAAATGATTTTGACGTAACACTATTTTATTAAAATCACTATTTTAATACAAGTATTTTATCACTCTATTCATTTCACGGTTTAGATTCTGGCATTTTGGCTTACTTGAATTACGTTGTGCCTCTAGACATTATGTGATTTAAGTGCCGGTCATGTTTCCACATACGGGTCGTGACAAAGTTGGTATCAGAGCGTTAGGTTTTACCTTTCTGAGTGTAGTATGGCCCTTGGTATGATAGAGTAGGTGACTTAAACAGACTGATGTAGCGTGTGTATGTTCCACAGCATACTCACGATACGATATTCCGCCTAAGTGACCTTAGGATATATAATTGCTTGCGATTCCTTCCTTGATTCCATATATCCTCTTTATTCGACTGCAATATTCTTATCAATTCCTGTTTCTTGTTCCAGCCACTATGCCGTCAAAGACTACGAGGGCCCAGAGGGCTGCTGCCAGAGATGAGGTTAGAGCGGGCTCGTCTGAGACGAGTACCGACCAGGGCGGTACGCCTTTCCCTCAGGGACATATTGATCCCCTTTCTCCAAACCGGATTTCTAAGATGAAGGCGAATATTCAAGATTTGCGCCAGATGATTGGATATTTAGTTGAGGCCAGCCGAGCACAGAGATCTGATGATGTTCCTCCTACTACGGGGACTGTGATAGTACTTGCAACCTAGATAGCCGTACCTGCCGCCACCGAGACTATCACGGGATCACTACAGGAGTTTATGAGGCTAAAGCCTCCGGTTTTCACCGACACAGATGCAGCGGAGGATCCACAGATGTTCCTTGATAGGATGGCCAGGATTTGCCGTTCACTGAGATGTTCCGATGAGAGATCGGTCGAGCTCGCGAGCTTTCGTCTGGAGGGTCTTGCCCAGACGTGGTGCGAGTCAGTTGAGAGAGGCCGAGCTGCACGTCTACCTCCTATGACATGGGATGAGTTCACGATGGTGTTTCTTGCTTGTTTCCTTCCGGAGAGCGTCACGGATGCTCGAGCCCGTGGTTTCGAGTCTTTGCGCAAGACTCCTGGTATGACTGTGTCCGAGTACAATGTCCAGTTCACTCAGCTATCTAGATATGCTCCTAACCTGGTGGACACTGAAGAGAAATGCATAAAGAGATTCGTACGAGGCCTTGACACACAGCTGTTTCTTTCTATCGGCGCCCAGCATTTTGACACATATGCAGCAGTGATAGACGCGTCCATATTAGTGGAGGAGCGTATTTATGAGACTATAGGGCCGAAGCGGATTCATACAGGTGTAGCAGCTCCAGTGCTGTTTGGAAGAGATATTATTAGTTGTATATATGCCCTAGAGGCCATTGTTGTACATATGATGTATATTATAGTGGATGCTTGGATATATATAGTGAAGACTTTCTTGCTCGATATGATAGTATGCTATCTGGTTTCACTTTGTCTTAACATGTTGACTTGTATTGGTTTACTGTCTTGCTCTCACATGTTGATAAAGCCCTTAGGATATGTACTTGACTACTGGGACTATGATGAGATCATCCTAGTGGGGCCAAGGTAGTCAACGAGTACATCCTATAACTGTTCCTAGTCGAGGGAGTATCGAGACAAGGCACCGATACTCCAGAGTAGACTAGCGTATACGCATCTTGACCCATATGATGGGCGATGGATGATCCCATATCCATCGGTGTTTGACATCAAAGATGGTGTACGGGTGCTCAGTGGAGACTGGGTACACTGAGCGGACTCGTCGAGAACTCCTAGATGGTATTATAACTATCGTCAGATAGCAGTTCTCCGGTGACACTGGTACAGGTTAGTCTGTAGACCCGAGATCTTCATAGAGTCTTGTGTGATTCCCACTGTGCTTTGATTTCCGCCTTACCATGTCCAAGAGGGCGTGCAAAACGGTGGCTTTTGGGTACAGTCCCGAATCACATGGATGCAATGAGCGATAGGAGGGGTTTCGTCTCTCCCGGTATAGGGAGTTGATGTTATGCTGTGTTCGATTGGCTATAACTGGAAGTCCCTGGCCAGGGGCTGATATGGAGTGCTACCGGTAAGAGTTATCAGTAGTTTCTCGACCTGTTGTGAGCCTCACATTGACATGACTTATCGGTTACTAGGGTCTGACGTTTACCACCCCTAGACTTGATATGCGACATACCAGACGAAGTGACCGGACTGTACGGTAGTGTTACTGATTGAACTCAGAGGAGAATGTACAGGCTTGCTTGTTGATCTTCTGATTGCTCAATACCTGGATGGCTGTTACGTTTAGCTGACCGCTTGCAGCTTGTGGGTGTTTGATATGATCATCACCTACTGCTGGCGTATTGACGATTCTTTAGAGTCCTACACAGAGGTTTCCTGGCTCAGGAAAAACGGAGTAGGAGCACATATGTGATATGTGCGGGACCGAGAATAATACGATATAAGATACCGTATTCTATTCTCGCGATATGAGATATCGGCCGGGTATATGTGATATAGCCGGGTCATCGGATCAAGTGTTGATTCGATGAAATGGTACATGTTATATTAGTCGGTTATATGCAATATAGCCGGATTGTCGGATCAAGTGTTGATTCGATAATTTAATGTATAATTATATATGTGATATATTACATTACGTTAAATAATATAAGCTCGCTTTATTGATTCATTTTCTCATTGGATAATACAATGATGTATATGCGATATATGTTAATTGTATTATTTTCTTTTGTTACAAAATATATTGTATATGTGATATATAATATTGAAACATGTTAGGGTTACAAATGCAACATGGATTTTAAGTTTAAACCAAGTTAGGGTTTGGATTAGGGTTAGCTATTTGGATGAGGGTTAAGGAAGCTTCATGAAGCTTTGACTTTGTCTTCATCCTTTGATATTTTGTGTAGATATTTGTTAACCTAACCAAAATCCTTAACGTATGGTTTATTCTCAACAAGGGTTAAGACTTTCATTTTTAACCTATGGTTGCAATTGTAACCACAACAATAATTCATTATTCATCACAAAAGGATTAGCTTCATCTTCTTTTTCTTCTTGCTCTTGAAAAAGCTTCACTAGCTTTTGTGTTTGTGATGAAAAATGGTGAGAAATTGAAAACAAAAGAGAGCAAAATTCCTACTTCATCATCCTCATCTATTCTAGCCACTTAGATTAGGGTGTTCACTTCTCTAATAAGTTCATTAGTGAAGTGTAAGTTTGGGTTAAAAATTCTTCAAGGTAGATCATCTTAGATCAAGAAGAATTCAAGCAAGATGCATCATTCACCTCTTGGAGCCTCACGAGAGTCGGTGTTCTTGATGATCGCAGAGAAGGGACCTCAACACGGAGTTTATGAAGTGAAGGAACGGACTACAAAGATTGTAATCCTAATCTCTTTAGTTCTTTGTATGTGATACAAACTTGTTACCCTAGAATTTCTAGTAAAGATTCATGGTTTGCTTGCTTTGCACCTCTCTAAATTTTAATGTTGTTAGTTATATGTATGCCCTATAGGCCATTACTGTACATACGATGTATATTGTAATGGATGCTTGGACATATATAGGGAGGACTTTCTTGCTCGACATGATAGTACGCTATCTGGTTGTACTTTTATCTTAACATGTACTCTGATTGTCTCTATGTTACATGTTGATAAAGCCCTTAGGATATGTACTCAACTACTGGGACTATGATGAGATCATACTAGTGGGGCCACGGTAGTCGACGAGTACATTTTATAGATGTTCTTAGTCGAGGGTGTATTAAGACAGGGCATCGTTACACCAGAGTAGACTAGCGTATACGCATCTTGACCCATATGATGGGCGATGGATGATCCCATATCCATCGGTGTTTGACATCAAGGATAGTGTACGGGTGCTCAGTGTAGACTGGGTACACTGGACGGACTCGCCGAGAACTCCCAGATGGTGTTATACCTCACGTTAGATGGCAGTTCTCCGGTGACACTGGTACAGAGTAGTCTGTTGACCCGAGATCGTTATAGAGTCTTGTGTGATTTCCACTGTGCTTTGATTTCCATCATACCACGTCCAAGAGGTCGTGCAAAAAGGTGGCTTTTAGGTACAGTCCCGAATCACATGGAGGCAATGAGCGATAGGAAGGGATTCGTCTCTCCCGGTATAGGGAGTTGATGTTGTGCTGTGTTCGATTGGCTATAACTGGAAATCCCTGTCCAGGGTTGCTGAGATTTACTGGTAAGTGTTATCAGTAGTTTCTGGAACTATTATAGACCTCATATCGACACGACTTATCAAGCTACTGGGGTCTGACGTTTACCACTCCTAGGCGAGATATGCGACATATCAGACGAAGAGACCGGACTGCACGGGAGTGTTACTGATTGGATTCGCAGGAGAATGTACAAGCTTGCTTGTTGATCTTCTGATCGCTCAATACCTCGGTGGCTGTTACGTTTAGCTGACCGCTTGCTGCTTATGGGTGTTTGATATGATCATCACCTACTGCCGGTGTATTGACGATTCTTTAGAGTCCTACACAGAGGTTTCTTGATTCAGGTAAAACAGAGTAGGGGCATTTATGTGATATGTGCAGGACCGAGGATAATGCGATATGAGATACCGTATTATATTCTCACGTTATTTTGATATGAGCCAGATCATCAGATCAAGTGCTGATTCGATGAATCGGTACATGATATATTAGTCGGTTATATTCGATATAGCCGGATTGTCGGATCAAGTGTTGATTCGATAATTTAATGTATAATAATATATATGATATATTGAATTACATTATCTAATATTCGCTCGCTTTATTGATTCATTTTCTCACCGAGTAATACATTGATATATATGCGATATATGTTAATTGTATTATTTTCTTTTGTTACAAATATATATTATATATGTGATATATAATATTGTAACATGATATGATTACTAATGCAACATGTTTAGTGGAGATTAAACAAGGTTAGTGTTTAATTTGGGTTAGATCTTTCTTGATGCTTCTAGAAGGTTTTAGTTTGTTTCTAGCAAAGATATTATGCTTTATATTTTCTAACCCAACCCAAAACCCTTCACCCTTGGTTAAGTCTCTACATAGGTTAGCATCTTCATAGTCTACCATGGTTGCATTATTAATCATTATGATATTTTTCATTATTCATCACAAAAGGATTATTCATTGTTCATCTTCTTCTTACTTCTTGCAAAACTTTCTAGCTTTGATTCTTGTGATGAAAATGGGTGAGATTATGAAAATAAAATAGAGCTAAATTCCTACTTCATCATCCTAATCTATCCTAGCATTTAGATTAGGGTGTTCACTTCATTTGAGAGTGAGAGCTTGTGTTTAAGAAACTTCAAGGTAGATCATCTTAGTTATCGAAGATCGGAAGCAAGTTTGCATCATTCTCTTCGTGGAGCCTCTCTAGAGTCTGGGTACATGATGATCGCAGCGAAGGGACCTCAACACGGAGCTTATGAAGCGAAGGACCGGACTACAAAGATTGTAATCCCAAACTCTTAGATGTTAAAGTGTTTAACATGCTTTGTTTCGCCTAATCTCTAGTTTAAAGATCTCGTATAGGGTTGTTCGGCATGGCTAAATTTTAAATCGGGCATGGTTGATGCCTAATAGACCTTTGTGAGAGTGCCTAGTAACCCTACAAATGTGGCATGAGTGATGCTACCAAACCATAGACTAGGTGTAAGGGAAGCCCAACAGTGGTATCAGAGCTAAACTAGAATTCTAGATACGGTGTTAAAACAATTACGAAAATGAAATCGACTCCAAAATACGGTATTATGAAAACTCCATTTTGCTCTCTGGAAATTTTCGAAAAAATCATTTGAAATTTTCGAAAAAATCATTTAAATTTTTTTCAAACAGGTGCAGAATGATCTATGGATCAAAATATGAGCATGGGTGAAATACGGGGGGGTGGGGCTCGGATTTGGACCGAGCACTAAGGCCCAAATTCCGGCCTGGCCGGCCCCAGTGCTTCCTCTGCCCTCCGTATTCTATCTGTGCTCTTTTGGGTTCATTTTGGGTTTCCTAGTATTGTGTAATTAGCCCAATTTTCATGTGATGATTTGTTTGACCTGGGGTTAATTCGTAGTGCTTCGTAGTCGTATAACTTAACACTGCAATGGTAACCTTGACTATATTTAGCTGTTCGATCAAACTTCAAACACCACATTTTGTACCCCGCTGAAATTTCCAAGTGTTGTAATTTTTCGAAGTTGATTATATTCGTAAAATCGTGCAAGTACCCCTATGGACCCCCTAGAAGACTATAATAACCTTAACTCGATTCTATGACCACGGAACTGCGTTCGAACCTTCGGATTTGCCGTAGTTCCGTGGTGTCATAGATGAGGCGTTGGTTAACTCCTTCTATGGCTGGTCTATGGACACTGCAGCACGGTTTTTGAGTGTTTTGACTTTGCTCAAGTGTTGAGCTCACGGGGGTTATTTCTGAGTGTATGTTGATTCGATCGAAACGTTAAACATCGTCATGATATTCTGTGATTGTGATAAAATATGTGGAATTCATATAGTTAGGCATGAAATCCGTAATATGTGATATTTCGGGTTTACGATGTCTAAGGAGATTGTGGATTCCAAATGTTATAGTTTTTAACTTTTCTTTTCTGCGACCGTAAGTGTAGTATGTGGGGTATTGCCGGCTTCGTTGCTATACGTCAACGACAATCAGGATATACATACTTGCTTACGTTGATGATATGAGATATTATGTGTTGCTGTGATATCTTATATTGGATTGTCGTGTTCTGAATAGCCGGGTTTTTTATGTGAGATGGGGGTTTTATTTTCATTCATGTAAAATTCAATTGTATGTAATATTATTTTATTGGGGCACTTCCGGGTTGAGGATGATGCCACCATTATATATTATTTACTTTTCCGCATTAGGATAGACCCGAGGAGGGGAGCACAAGTAACCGGGTTCTAGGGTCCAGTGGGAGGCCATCTCGAGGAGTCGAGACCGGGTCTCCTAACCCTAGAATTGGCAGAGTTACTTGCCACTCTCGTAGGGGTCCAGGGATGTGGGTTTGGCTATTCATCGCGACTGTGGAATCCGTGTTTTATACAGGCTCGAAATAAAACACGAACCTCCTAGTATATCCAATATTTCATATGTTTCTTCGGTCGCTGATATACTGTGGTGTGATTATATTATATGCGTGAGATGAATGCTTTATTATTGTATATATGATATATAATAAACATTGCTTATGTTTTGCACCCGCGCTAGTCCCGTCCCGGTATGCCGTTAGTTAAGTAACCTGACGGTGCATAAAGGAACATTGTGGCGAATACGGATGGTATAAGCGTATGTTATATTTTCGTTTCTTCTGTGATGCTTAGGAAGCATAAATGATGGGATTTATTAATGAGATTAATAAAAGACAATAAACCTAAAAGATGTTGTAGAATCAAATTCTCAAAAAGAGTAGCTACAGTTTTTTGCTTTGCATAGTGGTATATATGATATACCCTGCACCTTATTCGATGAGCAAAGAGCTGAGATCCCTTCACTGGGAGTGACCTCTTTAGCAAAACTGGCAGATGCTACAAACTCACGGTTTTGTTTTTGATTGCTTCTATAGTTCTTGCTTTGCACAACGGTATTTATGAAATACCCTGCATCTTATTCGATAAGGAAAGAGCCGAGATCCCTTCACCGGGAGTGACCACTTTAGCGAAACTAGAAAAGCCTCAAAAACACTCCTTTCAAAATCACTTGTTTCTACAACGATATCATGTTCATTACGCAATAGGTTTTCTGAAAAACCTGTCGTAGCCCTCCATCATTTCAGATAAGTACTACTTAGTATTCATGCTACGTTTGTTGACTATGTTAAGGCGTAGTGTGCGGTATCTAATTAGTGCTTATCTGCTAAAACATGAGATATGATTGGATTAGGGTAGTTGTACGACTTTGTTGACTATGTTAAGGGTCGTGTAGGTGGGTTTAATTCAATCGGGAAATAACGGGTTGAACTTGGCTAGCAATTATGATTTTTTGACTATGATAAGGTCATAAGTTGCTAGGGGAAAAATCATTATCGGGAATTTCAAGTGTTGAAATTTGCAATGAGATTGCATACCTCTTATGAGATAGCTGGATCCTAATACCCACTGCGTGTAAGAGTTACTCCTGGGAGAGTTTTGCACATGACAATTA
Source organism: Agapanthus africanus (assembly GCA_030015575.1). NCBI lineage: Eukaryota > Viridiplantae > Streptophyta > Magnoliopsida > Asparagales > Amaryllidaceae > Agapanthus > Agapanthus africanus. The sequence continues at coordinate 231,160,245 of JASDDO010000022.1, read as the reverse complement.
GCCGATCAACTAGGTGTCTAGAAAGGTGTTGACGGGGTTAGGCCTCTGGGAAAACGAGGTTTATTTTAATTAGGTCCGTGTGAAAGCACGGGGAACCTCCCTCAAAGTACAGAAATATTGGCGAACTTGTAAAGTGTAATTAATCTCGGCTAGTCTTACCTTTTAGGGTTTTAAAGAAGATTTGATAAAAAGCAGTGGGAGCAATCCTGATTAGATAAGATAATAACCAATCTAATCTTGCAAAAGCATACGCTAAAGTGTTTTCTTCTCTCTCTCTCCAGGTAGCGACCATATCAGGCCTTAATCAAGATAATAATATGGATGTATTAACTGAACCCGCTTATTATACTGAGCAGGGGAACATTGGTCCCGCTCCCACTTATAATTGTTATAAGTCAGATCAGGGAATAGGAGAATGTCTGGATTCTCATGCCACCCAAACGAAGAATAAGCATGCTGATGCATCTTCTTCAAGTGTATTTGTTATCGAGAACTGTTTCTCAGTTCACTCTACGTCCTGGGTATTAGATGTTAGTTGTATGTATGCCCTAGAGGCCAGTATTGTACAGATGATGTATATTATATTGGATGCTTGGACATATATAGAGAGGACTTTCTTACTCGACACGATAGTATGCTATCTGGTTGCTCTTTATCTTAACATGTATACTTGTCTCTTGATACTGTCTTATAGTTACATGTTGGTAAAGCCTTTAGGATGTGTACTTGACTACCTGGACTATGATGCGGATCATACTATTGGGGACATGGTAGTCCATAAGTACATCATTCAAGGTCCCTAGTTGTGGGTGTATCGAGACAGGGCATCGATATACCAAAGTAGACTAGCGTATAGCTTCTCGACCCATATAGATGGGCGATGGATGATCCCATATCCATTGGTGTTTGACATCAGAGATGATATATGAGTGCTCAGTGGAGACAGGGTACACTGGACGGACTCGCCGAGAACTCCCAGATGGTATTATACCTCACGTCAGATGGCAATTCTCTGGTGACACTTGTGCAGGTTAGTCTGTAGACCCGAGATCGTCATAGAGTCTTGTGTGATTCCCACTGTGCTTTGATTTCCACCTTACCACGTCCAAGAGGGCATGCAAAAGGGTGGTTTTTGGGTACAGTCCTGAGTAACATGGAGGCAATGAGCGATAGGAGGGGTTTCATCTCTCCCGGTATTGGGGGTTGATGTTGCACTGTGCTCGATTGGCCATAACAGGGAAGTCCCTGGCCAGGGCTGATTTAGAGATTTACTGGTAAGAGTTACCGGTAGTGTCTCGACCCGTTATGAGCCTCACATCAGCACGACTTATCGATTATTGGAGTCTGACGTTTACCACCCCTAGACTTGATATGCGACATATCAGACGAGAAGACCGGACTGTACGGGAAGTGTTACCGTTTGGCTTTTATAGGAGTTGGAGCGGGCTTGCTTGCCGATCTTCTGATCGCTCAATACCCGGGTAGCCGTTACATCCAGCTAGTACCGCTGACGACTTGTGGGTGCTTGATGTGATCCGCACCTACTGCCGGCGTATTGACGAGTCTTTAGAGTCCTACATAGAGGTTTTACTGGCTCAGGCAAAACGAAATAGGAGCGCATATGTGATATGTGCGGGGCCGAGAATAATGCGTGTATGTGATACCGTATTCTATTCTCGCGACTTTTTGTATCGGTCGGTTATATATGATATAGCCGGGTTATCGAATCAAGTGTTGATTCAATAAGTCGATACAATGGATGTTAGTCGGTTATATGAGATATGACCGGATTATTAAGTCAAGTGTTGATTTAATAATTTAGTGTATAATTGTATATTAGATATACTAGTTTACATTAACTAACACTTATTCACTTAAGGATTTTTCTCACATGTGCACAACTTTAATATATATGTGATATATATTAAAATGTGTTTTCTTTTTGTATCATGGTTGATGATACATCATTCATGGGTATGAAATTCATACACCATTCTATTTTAAATGGTGGTTAATATTTATTTAAGGTAATTACAAATTAGTGGAGTTTTTGTCATAAGCATAAAGCTTGTAGAAGCTTGTGGATGCTTTGACAAAATCCACTAACTTTGTTTTACTTTGGATTTTTATTAACCTAAACATTTAGAATTAGCCATGGTTATGTCTCTACATGAGTTAGTATATGATACTCACTCACCATGGTTAGCTCACTCACTTGATCATTATCCTCATCCTTTTCTTTTGTTCATCTTCTTCTTTGAGCAAAATGAAAAAAGCTTGCTAGGGTTTTAAAAAGAGAGTGAAAGATTGTGAGAAATAAAATTCTAAAGAGAACCCACTTTCTATTTCTCCATCCTCTACTAGACTAGCACTTTAGTTTAGGGTATTTGCTTCACTAATTTTTTAGTTAGTAAAGTAGTAGCTTGAGTTGGTATTCCCTCGGCGTAGATCATCTTCGGCCTCGAAGACTTCAAGCAAGGACGCTTCTTTCACCTCGTGAAGCCATGCAAGTGTCCAGGAGAACCACGATCACAGCGAACGGACTTCAACAAGGAGCTAATGAAGTGAAGGACCGATCTACAAAGGTTGTATTTCGTATTCACTTAGTCGTAGATGCTATTTACTTACATATGAAACCCTAATTTTCTAGCAAAGATCTTGTTTAGGGTTGTTAGGCACGGCTAAAAATTTTAATCGGGCATGGTTGATACTTTGTAGAACCTTGTTAGAGTGCCCAGTAACCCTACATTAGATACTGGATCTGGATCCTATATATGTAATATGTTATATGGGGTACGTAAAGGTAGGGAACTGGGAGAGGGTGATCATTCCGTAAGAGTAGGAAATGGTGCAAATGTTGCAGCCAAAGTAGTTAGCGAATATCACCTTGTGTTACCAAATGGTAATACATTGGTTCTGAACGAATGATATTACATTCCGACCCTTATATAACCTAACGGTGCATGAGGGGATATCGAGGCGAATGCGGATGGCATAAGTGAACGTCGTATTTATCTGTGATGCTTAGGTGACTTAAATGATGGGACTTCATTAATATGATTAATAAAAGAAAAGAAACCTAAAAGATGTTGTAGAATCAAATTTTTCAAAAAGGGTAGCTACAGTTTTTTGCTTTGCATAGCGATATATATGATATATCCCGCACCTTATTCGATGAGGAAAAAGCCGAGATCCCTTCACCGGGAGTGACCTCTTTAGCAAAAACTGGCAGATGCTACAACACTCGGTTTGTTTTTGATTGCTTTTGGAGCTTTTGCTTTGCATAGCGATATATATGATATATCATTCACCTTATTCCATAAGGAAAGAGCCGAGATCCATTTACCGGGAGTGACCTCTTTAGCAAAACTAATAAAAGCCTCAAAATCACTCCATTTCAAAATTCACTTGATTCTACAACGATATCAAGTTCATTAAGCAATAGGTTTTCAGAAAAACCTGTCGTAGCCCTCCGTCATTTCAGATAAGTCCTACTTAGTATTCGTGCTACGTTTGTTGACCTCCGTCAAGGCGTAGTGTGTGGTAGCTAACTAGTATTTATCTGCTTATGCATATGATACAGATTGGATTAGGGTAGTCGTATGACCTTGTTGACCTCCGTCAAGGGTCATGCGGGTGGGTTTGATTCAATCAAGAAATGACGGGTTGAACTTGACTTGCACCCTGTGGTTTGTTGACCTCCGTCAAGGTCATAGGATGCTTGGGGTAAAATATTATCGGGAATTTCAAGTGATGAAATTTGCAATGAGATTGCATACCTTCTATGAGATAGTTGGATCTCGATACCCACTGCGAGTAATTGTTACTCCTAGGAGAATTTTACACAGGACAATTAGCCGATCAAGTAGGTGTCTAGAAAGGTGTCAACGGGGTTACGCCTCTGGGAAAACGAGGTTTACTTTAATTAGGTCCGAGCGAAAGCACGGGGAACCTCCCTCAAAGTACCGACACTGGTCTGGCTGAAAGATTGGCGAAATTGTAGGGTGTAATTAATCCCGGCTAGTCTTTCCTTTTAGGGTTTGAAGGAAGATTTGATAAAAACAGTGGGAGCCATCCTGATTAGATAAAATAATAACCAATCTGATCTTGCAAGAGCATACGCTAAAGTGTTTTCTTCTCTCTCTCTCCAGGTAGCGACCATATCATGCCTTAATAAAGATAATAATATGGATGTTTTGACCGAACCCGCATGTTATACTGTGCTGGGGAACGTTGGTTCCATTCTTTCTTATAAAAGTTATAAGACTAAACAGGATATAGGGGAATACCAGGATTCCCATGCCACCCGAATGAAGAAAGTACATAATGATGCATTTTCTTCGGGTGTGTTCGTTACAGAGAACTGTTTCTCCATTTGCTCTACGTCCTGGGTATTAGATACCGGGTCAGGATCCCATATATGTAATCAGTTACATGGGCTTAGGAAAGGTAGAGAACTTGGAGAAGGTGATAAAGACATAAGGGTTGGAAATGGTGCAATTGTTGCAGCTAAAACTGTCGGGGAATATCACCTTGTATTGCCAACTGGTAATACATTGATTCTGAACGAATGCTATTACATGCCGAACCTGATATGCAACATTATATCGGTTTCTTTGTTGAGTAAAGAGGGATATAATTTTGTATTACAGGATAATGTTATGAACATTTTTCTAAACCAAAAGTTGGTTGGATCAGGCACGTTGTGCAATGGCATTTATGTTCTAAATCAATCAACAGTTCTGAGCATAACAAACACACACAAGAGGAAGAGTTCAGAACTGAACGAATCCTTCTTGTGGCATTGTAGACTGGGTCACATCAATGCGACACGACTAGCTAAGTTGCATAAGGATGGATATTTGAATCCGTTTGAATTTTCATCTTATGATACTTTCCAGTCATGTCTCAAAGGAAAGATGACCAAAACTCCATTTACGGGACACGGACAAAGAGTTACGGAACTCTTAGGACTGGTACATAGTGATGTATGCGGTCCCATGTCTACACATGCCAGGGATGGTTCTTCGTACTTCATTACATTCACTGACGATCTCTCTAGGTTCGGATATGTGTTCCTGATAAAACACAAATCTAAAGCTTTTGAGAAATTTAGAGAATATAAACAAGAAGTCGAGAACCAAACCGGGAAAAGTATTAAAATCCTTCGATCTGATCGAGGAGGTGAATACTTGAGCAATGAATTCCTGGACTTCCTAAAAGAGAATGGGATTCTCTCTCAGCTGACTCCTCCATATACACCAAAGCACAATGGTGTATCGGAACGGAGGAACCGCACCTTATTAGATATGGTGCGCTCTATGATGAGCACAGCTGAGTTACTTATTTCCTTCTAGGGCTATGCACTGGAGACAGCAGCATACCTACTGAATAGGGTTCCCACCAAATCAGTGCCTACCACCCCATATGAGATATGGGAGGGGAAGAGACCATATCTTAATTTTATTAAGATATGGGGTTGCCCGGCCTATGTCAAAAGACAAAAACCGGACAAACTCGAGACAAGGTCTGCTTTGTGTAAGTTTGTTGGATATCCCAAGCATTCGCGAGGGTATATCTTCTGCCACAGTAAGGAACAAAGGGTGTTTGTTTCTCAACACGCCACCTTTTTAGAAAATGAATTTCTTGCAAAAGAGATTAGTGGCTCTGAGGTAGAACTGGAAGAGGTTCCAGCTGTACAAACCACAACAGAAGATTTGGTGGAACCAGAGGATTCGGTAGTTCCCGATGAACCACAGCCACTCCGCAGATCTTGTAGGGTTCCTCACCCACCTGAGAGATACTACGATTTTCTCATGGATGGTGGGAGCGAGGATTGCATCATGGTTGATGATGACCCAACTAGCTTCGAGCAGGCCATCACGAGTGAGGACTCAGTGATATGGCTGGATGCAATGTGGTCCGAGATGGAATCCATGTACACCAACAAAGTATGGACTTTGGAATATGCTCCTGAAAGGGTAAAACCCATTGGGAGAAAATGGATCTTCAAGAAAAAACTTGGTGTAGATAGGAAAGTGGAGACTTTCAAAGCTAGACTTTTTGCAAAGGGTTTTCGTCAAAGACCAGCTGTGGACTATGACGAAACCTTTTCTTCAGTGGCTATGCTTAAATCCATCCTGATCATGATTGCCATCGCTGCACATCATGACTACGAAATCTGGCAAATGGATGTTAAGACCGCCTTTCTAAACGTGATTTAGAAGAGAGCGTGTACATGACTCAGCCAGAGGGCTTCGTAGCTAGTGGGAGCAGTGGGAAGGTGTGCAAGCTGTTTAAATCCATTTATGGATTAAAGCAAGCATGGCGGAGTTGGAACATCTGCTTTGACGTCGTTATCAAAGAGTTTGATTTCGTCAAAAACGTAGATGAACCTTGTATCTACAAGAAGGTGGCAGAGAGTAAGGTTGTCTTCCTCGTATTGTACGTGGACGACATACTCTTGATAGGAAATGACATTCCTATGCTGCAATCGGTCAAGATCTTCTTATCACAAAGATTCTCAATGAAAGATCTAGGTGATGCCTCCTGCATACTAGGAATTATGATCTATAGAGATAGATCTAAAAGGATATTGGGATTGTCCCAATCCAGGTACATTGACACCATACTAAAGAGGTTTAGTATGGAAAAATCCAAGCGTGGGAAATTACCCACGATCTCTGGATTCACTCTCTCCAAAGAGATGTCACCCAAGACTGATTTGGAGAGAGCTCGCATGCAAAGGATACCCTATGCTTCGGCTGTAGGCTCTATCATGTACGCGATGCTATGTACCAGACCCGATGTAGCATACTCACTAAGTGTAGTGAGTAGTTATCAAGCTGATCCTGGAGAGAGTTACTGGACAGCTATGAAGAGCATTCTCAAGTACTTACGAAGGACTAAAGAGATGCTCTTGGTGTATGGTAACGGAGAACTCCAAGTGGAGACCTTTACCGATTAGAGCTTCCAGAGTGATAAGGACGACTCTAAGTCGCACTCGGGATTTGTCTTTACCCTTTACGGAGGGGCGATTAGCTGGAAAAGTTCCAAGCAAGAAACCGTGGTAGACTCGACGATGGAGGCTGAATACATCGCAGCCAACGATGCTGCCAAAGAGGCTGTCTGGATCAAAAAGTTCATTACTAAACTTGGAGTGGTTCCATCCATTGAGCATCCAATACCTTTGTATTGCGATAACAATGGAGCGGTGGCTTTGGCCAAGGAACACAGGTCCCATCAGCGATCTAGGCATATTCTGAGGCGGTATCACCAGATCCGGGAGATAGTAGATCGCCGGGAGATCGAGGTCAGGAGGGTTGACACGAAGAAAAACACAGCGGATCCACTCACGAAGGCCATTCCCCAGATATAGTTTGAGAGACTCTTCGGGATGATTGGTATGCGATACTACAGCCGCTGGCCCTAGTGCAAGTGGGAGATTGTTAGTTGTATGTATGCCCTAGAGGCAAGTATTGTACAGATGCTGTATATTATATTGGATGCTTGGACATATATAGAGAGGACTTTCTTGCTCGACATGATAGTATGCTATATGGTTGCTCTTTATCTTAACATGTATACTTGTCTCTGGATACTGTCTTATAGTTACATGTTGGTAAAGCCCTTAGGATGTGTACTTGACTACCTGGACTATGATGCGGATCATACTAGTGGGGACATGGTAGTCCATAAGTACATCCTTCAAGGTCCCTAGTCGTGGGTATATCGAGACGGGGCATCGATATACCAGAGTAGACTAGCGTATAGCTTCTTGACCCATATAGATGGGCGATGGATGATCCCATATCCATTGGTGTTTGACATCAGAGATGATATACGGATGCTCAGTGGAGAATGGGTACACTGGACGGACTCGCCGAGAACTCCCAGATGGTATTATACCTCACGTCAGATGGCAGTTCTCTGGTGACACTTGTGCAGGTTAGTCTGTAGACCCGAGATCGTCATAGAGTCTTGTGTGATTCCCACTGTGCTTTGATTTCCACCTTACCATGTCCAAGAGGGCGTGCAAAAGGGTGGTTTTTGGGTACAGTCCCGATTCACATGGAGGCAATGAGCAATAGGAGGGGTTTCGTCTCTCCCGGTATTGGGGATTGATGTTGCGCTGTGCTCGATTGGCCATAACAGGGAAGTCCCTGGACAAGGCTGATTTAGAGATTTACTGGTAAGAGTTACCGGTAGTTTCTAGACCCGTTATGAGCCTCACATCGGCACGACTTATCGGTTATTGGGGTCTGACGTTTACCACCCCTAGACTTGATATGCGACATATCAGACGAGGAGACCGGACTGTACGGGAAGTGTTACCGTTTGGCTTTTACAGGAGTTGGAGCGGGCTTGCTTGCTGATCTTCTGATCGCTCAATACCCGGGTAGACATTACGTCTAGCTAGTACCGCTGACGACTTGTGGGTGCTTGATGTGATCCGCACCTACTGCCGGCGTATTGACGAGTCTTTAGAGTCCTACATAGAGGTTTTACTGGCTCAGGAAAAACGAAATAGGAGCGCATATGTGATATGTGCGGGACCGAGAATAATGCGTGTATGTGATACCGTATTCTATTCTCGCAACTTTTTGTATCGGTCGGTTATATATGATATAGCCGGGTTATCGAATCAAATGTTGATTCGATAAGTCGATACAATGGATGTTAGTCGGTTATATGAGATATGACCGGATTATTAAGTCAAGTGTTGATTTAATAATTTAGTGTATAATTGTATATTAGATATACTAGTTTACATTAACTAACACTTATTCACTTAAGGATTTTTCTCACATGTGCACAACTTTAATATATATGTGATATATATTAAAATGTGTTTTCTTTTTGTATCATGGTTGATGATACATCATTCATGGGTGTGCAAGACATACACCATTCTATTTTAAATGGTGGTTAATATTTATTTAAGGTAATTACAAATTAGTGGAGTTTTTGTCATAAGCATAAAGCTTGTAGAAGCTTGTGGATGCTTTGACAAAGTCCACTAACTTTGTTTTACTTTGGATTTTTATAACCTAACCATTTAGATTTAGCCATGGTTATATCTCTACATGAGTTAGTATATGATACTCACTCACCATGGTTAGCTCACTCACTTGATCATTATCCTCATCCTTTTCTTTTGTTCATCTTATTCTTCTTTGAGCAAAAAGAAAAAAGCTTGCTAGGGTTTTAAAAAGAGAGTGAAAGATTGTGAGAAATAAAATTCTAAAGAGAACCCACTTCCTATTTCTCCATCCTCTACTAGACTAGCACTTTAGTTTAGGGTATTTGCTTCACTAATTTTTTAGTTAGTGAAGTAGTAGCTTGAGTTGGTATTCCCTCGGCGTAGATCATCTTCGGCCTCGAAGACTTCAAGCAAGGACGCATCTTTCTCCTCGTGAAGCCATGCAAGAGTCCGGGAGAACCACGATCACAGCGAAGGGACTTCAACAATGAGCTAATGAAGTGAAGGACCGATCTACAAAGGTTGTATTTAGTATTCACTTAGTCGTAGATGCTATTTACTTACATATGAAACCCTAATTTTCTAGCGAAGATCTTGTTTAGGGTTGTTAGGCACGGCTAAAAATTTTAATCGGGCATGGTTGATACTTTGTAGAACCTTGTTAGAGTGCCCAGTAACCCTACATTAGATACTGGATCTGGATCCTATATATGTAATATGTTAGATGGGGTACGTAAAGGTAGGGAACTGGGAGAGGGTGATCATTCCGTAAGAGTAGGGAATGGTGCAAATGTTGCAGCCAAAGCAGTTGGCGAATATCACCTTGTGTTACCAAATGGTAATACATTGGTTCTGAACGAATAATATTACATTCCGACCCTGATATGCAATCTTATATGAGTTTCTTTATTGAGCAAAGAAGGATATAATTTTGTAGTACTGGATAATGTTATGAACATATTCCTGAATCAAAAGTTGATTGGATCAGGATCGTTAAATAATGGCATATACGTTCTCAACCAAACTACACGGCTAGCTAAGTTTGGTTACCTGACTACCTGGACTATGATGCGGATCATACTAGTGGGGACATGGTAGTCTATAAGTAGATCCTTCAAGGTCCCTAGTCGTGGGTGTATCGAGACGGGGCATCGATATACCAGAGTAGACTAGCGTATACCTTCTCGACCCATACAGATGGGCGATGGATGATCCCATATCCATTGGTGTTTGACATCAGAGATGATATACGGGTGCTCAGTAGTGACTGGGTACACTGGACGGACTCGCCGAGAACTCCCAGATGGTATTATACCTCACGTCAGATGGCAGTTCTCTGGTGACACTGGTACAGAGTAGTCTGTTGACCCGAGATCATCATAGAGTCTTGTGTGATTCCCACTGTGGTTTGATTTCCACCTTACCACGTCCAAGAGGGCGTGCAAAACAGTGGCTTTTGGGTACAGTCGCGGATCACATGGAGGCAGTGAGCGATAGGAGGGAATTCGTATCTCCCGGTATAGGGAGTTGATGTTGCGCTGTGTTCGATTGGCTATAACCGAAAATCCCTGGCCAGGGTTGCTGAGATTTACTGGTAAGTGTTACCTGTAGTTTCTCGAACTGTTATAGACCTCATATCGACACGACTTATCGAGCTATTGGGGTCTGACGTTTACCACCCCTAGGCGAGATATGCGACATATCAGACGATCAGACCGGACTGTACGGTAAGTGTTACTGGTTGGATTCACAGGAGTGTGAGCGGGCTTGATCGTCGATCTTCTGATCGTTCAATACCCGGGTGGCCGTTACGTTTAGCAGACCGCTTGCGGCTTGTGGGTGCTTGATATGATCATCATCTGCTGCCGGCGTATTGACGAGTCTTTAGAGTCCTACACAGAGGTTTCCTGGCTCAAGCGAAACGAAATAGGAGCGCATATGAGATATGTGCGGGACCGAGAATAATGCGTGTATGTGATACCGTATACTATTCTCGTGATGAATGTATCGATTGGTTGTATGCGATATAACCTAGTTATCGAATCGTTCATTCGATAAGCCGATACATTGGATACTAGTCGGTTATATGAGATATGACCGGATCGTTGAATCAAGTATTGATTTAATGATTTAATGCATAATTATATATTTAATATATTACTTTGCATTAACTAGTATTGGTTCACTTAAATTGGTTTTTCTCACTTGATGTACACAAGTTGTATATGTGATATACTTTTGTGCACAAGATTGTATCATGTTTGATGATACATGAATGTTAGTGTGTATGTTTAGATTAAACCAAGGTTATGTGATGGTTAGGGTTTTCTTTTTCTTATCTATTTATTTATTTATTTTGGCAAAAGATTAAAGAGAAAATGGTGGCTTTCTTTGTTTGTTATTGAAGCTTCTTGAAGCTTTGACCAAGTGACCATTTTGTCATCATGCTTAACCCTAACCCTTCCAACTAACCATGATCTATTCTTTACACCTAATCATGGTTGCCATATGATAAGTATTCATTTTAGAAAATAACTTAAGTAATTATCATCATCTTCTTCAAGAAAGAAGCTTGTCTCCATCAATGGCAACTAGTGAAAAAGAGTGAGAAATCCAATTCTAAAGTGAACCCACTTCCTATTTCTTCATCCTCTACCTCTTGCCAAGTAGTATAGGGTGTTTCCTTCACAAGTTTTTTGACTTGGTGAAGTGGGAGCTTGATCTTGTGATGCCTCGACGTAGATCATCTTCGGCATCGAAGCCGACGACCAAGCCCGCCCGTTTCTCCGATGAAGCCGACGCTAGAGCCCGGGATTCGATTTGGACAGCAAGGAGACTTCATCATGGAGCTATGGAGGTGGAGAACCGGATCTACAAAGGTTGTATTTCCGTTCACTTAGTTATGTTGTTAACTAGTTGTATGTTTCGCCTAAAATTCTAGTTAACGATCCGTATTAGGGTTTCTCGGCACATGTAAAATTTGAAATTGGCATGGTTGATGCCTTGTGAGACCTCATTAGCATGCCTAGGAACCCTACAGTATGGTAACGGCGAACTCCAAGTGGAGTCCTTTACCGATTCAAGCTTCCAAAGTGATAAGGACGACTCTAAGTCGCACTCGGGATTTGTCTTTACCCTAAATGGAGGGGCGGTTTGTTGGAAGAGTTCCAAACAAGAAACCGTGGCAGACTCGACGATGGAGGCTGAATACATCGCTGCCAACGATGTTGCCAAAGAGGCCGTCTGGATGAAGAAGTTCATCACTGAACTTGGTGTGGTTCCTTACATTGAGCATCCAATACCTTTGTATTGTGATAACAATGGAGCTGTGGCTTAGGCCAAGGAACCCAAGTCCCATCAGAAGTCTAGACATATTCTGAGGCGGTATCACCTGATCCGGGAGATAGTTGATCGCCGCGAGATCGCGATCAGGAGAGTTGACACGAAGGACAACATTGCGGATCTACTCACGAAGGCCATTCCCCAGATAATTTGAGAGACTCTTCGGGATGTTGGGTTTGAGATACTACAACAGCTGGCCTTAGTGGAAGTGGGAGATTGTTAGTTGTTTACAGGCCCTAGAGGCCATTATTGAACATATGATGTATATTATGGTGGATGCTTGGATATATATAGTGAGGGCTTTCTTGCTCGATATGATAGTATGCTATCTGGTTTCACTTTGTCTTAACATGTTGACTTGTGTTGGTTTTGTAGGGTTGCTAGGCACGCGCACAAGGGTCTACGAGGCATCAACCATGCCCGATTAAAATTTTAGCCATGCCGAACAACTCTAATACAGATCTTTAAACTAGGGTTTAGGCGAAAACATGCAAGTTAACAACTTTAACTACAAATGAAAGGGATTACAAACTTTTTAGATCCGGTCCTCCACTTCATTAGCTCCGTGTTGACATCCCCATCGCTGCGATCGTGAACTCCGGACTCTAAAGAAGCTCCACGAGAAGAACAAACGTGCTTGCTACGATGACTTCGAGGCCGAAGATGATGTACGTCGGGGAGACACTAACTCAAGCTATTCCTTCACTAGGTCATGAACTTTGTGAAGAGAACACACTCTACTACATGGCAAGTGGTAGAGGATGAAGAAGTAGGAAGTGGGCTCACTTTAGAATTGATTTTCTCACTCTTTTTCTCATGGCACCATTGGAGCTAGTAAGCTTTTGGATGGAGCTTGATGATGAAGAAGAAGAAGAAAGAGTTATCCATCCAAATGAAAACTTATCCAAATAAATAATGGCACCATGGTTGAGTTAAGCCCTCATGCTTAGCTCATGTAGAGAATTAACCAAGGCTTTAGGTTAAATGTTAGGTTAAAGAATATCAAAAGAAATGACAAAAGAGTGGACTTTGTCAAAGCTTCTCCAAGCTTCTTCAAGCTTGATTACTTTGACTAAGTTAAACCCTTTTGTTAAATCTTAAGATAAAAAAATAACCCTAATCTTTACCCTAATCTTGGTATGACTCTCATACACCCAACTTTGATGTATCATCAAGCATGATACAAACATGTATACTTGCATATATCATATATAAACAATGTGCACAAACTAGTGAGAAAAGAAATCATACGTGAGCTAATACTAGTTAATGCAATGCAATATATCAAATATATAATTATGCATTAAATTATTAAATCAACTCTTGATTTAATAATCCGGCTATAACCGACTAATATCAAAAGTGACAACTTATCGAATCAACACTTGATCCGATAACCCGACTATATCGCATACAACCGATCAATGTCACTAATCGCGAAAATAGAATACGGTATCTCATATCGTATTAATCTCGTTCCCGCACATATCACATATGTGCTCCTACTCCGTTTCGCTTGAGCCAGGAAACCCCTGTGTAGGACTCTAAAGACTCGTCAATACGCCGGCGGTAGGTGATGATCATATCAAACACCCACAAGCCGCAAGCGGTGTGCTAAACGTAACGGCCACCCGGGTATTGAGCGATCAGAAGATCAACAAGCAAGCCTACTAGTTCTCCTGCGAATCCAATCAGTAACACTCCCGTACAGTCCGGTCTCGTCGTCTGATATGTCGCATATCTCGGCTAGGGGTGGTAAACGTCAGACCCTAGTAGCTCGATAAGTCGTGTCGATATGAGGTCTATAATAGTTCGAGAAACTACCGGTAACACTTACCAGTAAATCTCAGCAACCCTGGCCAGGGATTTCCGGTTATAGCCAATCGAACCCAGCGCAACATCAACTCCCTATACCGGGAGAGACGAATATCCTCCTATCGCTCATTGCCTCCATGTGATTCGGGACTGTACCCAAAAACCACCGTTTTGCACGCCCTCTTGGACGTGGTAAGTTGGAAAACAAAGCACAGTGGGAATCACACAAGACTCTATGACGATCTCGGGTCAACAGACTAAGCTGTACCAGTGTCACCAGAGAACTGCCATCTGACGTGAGGTATAATACCATCTGGGAGTTCTCCACGAGTCCGTCCAGTGTACCCAGTCTCCACTGAGCACCCGTACACCATCCTTGATGTCAAACACCGATGGATATGAGATCATCCATCGCCCATCATTTGGGTTGAGATGCGTATACGCTAGTCTACTCTGGTGCATCGATGCCCTGTCTCGATACACCCTCGACTAGGAACAGTTATAGAATGTACTCGTCGACTACCGTGGCCCCACTAGTATGATCTCATCATAGTCCCAGTAGTCGAGTACATATCCTAAGGGCTTTATCAACATGTAATAGGGAAAATCAGAGTCCATGTTAAGATAAAGTACAACCAGATAGCATACTATCATGTCGAGCAAGAAAGTCCTCCCTATATATGTCCAAGCATCCACTACAATATACATCGTAGGTACAATAATGGCCTCTAGGGCATACATATAACTAACAATCTCCCACTTGCACTAGGGCCATCTGTTGTGGTATCACATACCCAACAATTAGCTGCGATTGAAGTATCTCATGCTCAACCATCCCATAAAAGTCTCTACTGGGAAAAATGCCTTCGTGAGTGGATCCGCGCTGTCGTCCTCTGTGTCTACTCTCCTAACCTCGATCTCCCTGGAGATCAACCATCTCCATGATCAGGTGATACTGCCTAAGAATTATATCTGGATTTCTGATGGGACGGGGGGGGGGGGTTCCTTGGCAAAACCCACAACTCCATTGTCACACAATGGTAGGAACGAAGTTCATCTCATGAACTTATATATCCAGACTGCCTCTTTGGTAGCATCTTTGGTAACGATGTATCTTGCCTTTAATCGTCTAGTAAGTCACGGTATCTAGCTTGGAACTCTTCGAACAAACCGTCCCTCCACTGAGGGTAAAGACAATGCCTGCGACTGACATTCAGTCGTCCTTATCACTCTGGAACCTTTCCAGTGTTTCTCCCTAAAATCGATTGATACCATCTCACTACAACTAGTGAGTATCCTAACATCCAATTAGATCTATCTCATAGATCCAAAACCCAGAATTTAGGAGGTATCACTTTGATCCTATCTGGAGAATCCTTGTGATAAGCGGAGATTGACCGAGCGTAGCATAGGAAACTCTTTCCCTATCAAGAGTATGTCATCCACGTACTCTACGAGGATCACCACCATACTCCCTACTATCTTTTTGTATATACAAGGTTCATCTACCATTTTGATGAAGTCAAACTCTTTGACTACCACATCAAAACAGATGTTCCAACTTCGCGATGCTTGCTTTATCACATAAAACATCTTGCTCACGTTTCCGCTGCTCCCACTGTCTACGAAACCCTCTGGCTGTGTACTTATAGACGCTCTCTTCTAAATAATCATTTAGAAAAGCAGTCATGACACCCAACCACCAGATATCGTAGTCATGGTATGTAGCCGTGGCAAGTGGGATCTGGATGGACTTAAGCATAGGCACTGGAAAAGGTTTCATCATTATCCACGCCTGGTCGATGACGAAAAACCTTTAACAAGTCTAGTTTTGAAAGTCTCAACTTTTCCATCTACACCAAGTAATCTTCTCAAGATATACTTGCTCCTGATGGGGATTTAACCCTTCAGATAAAGCAACCAAAGTCCATACTTTGTTGGTGTATAAGGATTCCATCTCAGATCGATAAGCATCCAGCCATTCATACAGAGTCTCACTCCTGGTGGCCAGCTCGAAACTAGTTGGGTCATCATCTCATGATGTAATCCTCGCTCCCACTGTCATAGAGAAACCGAAGTATCTCTCAGGTGGGTGAGGAACCCTCCTAGATTGGCAGAGAGGCTGAGGTTCGTTGGAAACTATTGAATCCTTTGGTTCTACCAAATCATCAGCTGCAGTTTGTATAGCTGGAACCTTTCCAGTTCTACATAACAGACCTTGCCTCGAGCTTGTCCGGATTTTGCTTTTAGACATAGTCCGGACAACCCCAAATCTTAACAAACTTAAGATATGGGCTCTTCCCTTTCCATATCACATATGAAGTGGTAGACAACTGATTTGATTTAAACCCTATTCAATAGGTATGCAGCTTCTCAAGCGCATAACTCCCAAAAGAAAATAGGAAACTCAGTAGTACTCATCATAGAGCACACCATATCACATAGGGTGCTATTGCTCCGCCCCGATATACCATCGTGCTATGGTGTATACGGAGGAATAATGCTGAGAGAGAATCTCATTCTCCTTTAGAATAGTCCAGGAATCCCGTACTCAAGTATTCTCCTCCTTGATCACATCAAAGGACATAATACTTTTACACGTTTTTGGTTATCTACTTCTAGCTTATATTCTATGAATATCTCAAAAGGTTCAGACTTGTGTTTCAACGGAAACATATGTCCGAATCATGAGAGATCATCAGAGAATGTAATGAAGTACAAAGAACCGGTCTTGGCATGTGTAGACAGGAGACTTTCATACATCAGCATGTATCAATCCGAAGAGTTCACTAACTCTTTCTCTGTTTCCAATAAATGGAGCTGTGGTCATCGTATCTTTGTGACATGACCGGCAAGATTCACAAGATGTAAATTCAAACAGATTTAAATATGCATCTAAATGTAACTTAGCTAGTCGGGTCGCATTGATATGACCTAGTCTACAGCCTCAAGAAGGATTCGTTCATTTCTGAACTCTTCCACTTGTGTGTGTTCTGTATACTGAGAACTGTAGTTTGATTTAGAACGTCAATGCTTTTAGATAACGTGCCTGAACAGATCAACTCTTGATATAGGAAATGTTTAAAACATTATCCAACATAACAAAATTATATCATTTCTTTACTAATAAAGAGACTGGTATGATGTTGTATATCAGGTTCGGTATCTAATAACATTTGTTCAGAATCAATGTATCCTGGTAATACAAGGTGACAGTGACCAACAGACTTGGCTGCAACACTTGCACCGTTTTTTGTCTCATGAAACTTATCACCCGTTCTCATTTCTCTACCTTTCTGTAGCCCATGTAACAGATTACATATACGGGATTCTGATCCGGTATCACATACCCAGGACGTAAAGGATATTGAGAAACAGTTCTCTGTAATGAACACACCCGAAGAAGATGTATCTACATGCACTTTCTTCGTTTGGGCGGCACGGGAAATCTGGTATTCCCCAATTTCCTGCTCTGTCTTATAACAATTATAAGTTGGAGCGTGATTGGTAGGGATTCTGCGTGTTCAAGTTTAGTTAATTACCGCAATCAAGACGGTTTCGCTTGTAGCTAGCCGGTTGAGTACGGGTCGTGCGCAGGGAGATGGGAATCTTTTTCTAAGTGTTTTAACGAGTTAAGTCCAGTTTTCCAGATTTTTGTTGTGATTAATTAAGTGTTAAAATGATATGTAAAGAGAGCTTGTTAGGGTTAGGATTAGGTTAGTTTGAGTTAGGAGTCGCTCACTTCTTTCGTTGCCACTCTTAATATCGGTGTTACGGTAATCGGCAACAACGGGGATTAGCACGACTAGGAAGGAACTTGCGAGTATAAGCTAGGCTTTCCAACGCATAAGTTCTTCCTTTTGGTGCTTGTCCGTCCGTTCTTGGCTCTTAGCCATAACCTCCGGTTAATTCAACCACAACCGGTCTCACTACGGAATCACCGCTATCATGTAGGATAGGGTGCCGTAAGGAGCAGATTGTGGTTCAATTAACGGGAGTCGATTTTAAGATGTTGGGCAAGGAAAGAGTGAGAGAGATTTCCTTCTCTCAAACTTCCCTTATCCTACCCTAACAAGTATGAAACTACTCACACATCATAATGAAAAGAAAACAAAACAAAAGAGGAAGATAGAAAGAAGGAGATTAGAAGATAACAACTAGCTATTTGCGACCTCACCTTGGCAAGGATCAAGCGTAAGCATCATGGTTGTTTTAATGATAAAGGAAAAGAGAAAAGAAAGAAACAACAAGAAATAACAACAACTAAGTTAACAAATTAAAATTACAAGCAATTATAAAAGAACAAGACAAGCATGATAAGTAAAAGAATCTTCTTTATTCATCATTCTTCACTCACAAAAGCTCACTACAAGATTTTTAATGGAGAAGAGATGAGAAGAGGAAGAAGAAACAAGTATTCTAAACCTAGAAAAATACAAGATTATGCACCCCTTGGCTTTACAAGTTCTGGACTATTTATAGGCTGGAGAAGGAAAACCTAGGGCAACATTCAGAACCCTTATACAAATACCAAACTGCCCCTGAATTTTGGACTTCTGACGACTCAGTATGGGCGCGGATCCGCGGCCTAGACCCCCATATTGGCCGCGGATCCGCCGCACTATAGTGGAGTCAGGGCGTGGGCTTTTCTGTACGGCCCTGGTCTGCTGTCCCCTTTTGTCTGGTACATGTATTTTCTGATAATCTTTCCACATTTCTTCCAGAATTCTAGTGGATCAAAAGGTGATTTGGACATGGATCTTTGTCATGATTTTCTTGAGCTCCGCGTAGATTTCTTGGACTTGGTGTTGCCATTGTGCTTTGTGCATGAAGGTGACAATTGATTTGTCATTTTGTCTCCTAAACTGGTGTGTGGCAAGAGCGGAGATCCGTGTTTTATCTGTGAATGGCAGGAACCCGGATTTTGTCGTGTTTCTCCATGGATTTCACCGTTTAGAGCCGAGAACCTGTATCCTGCAACTGACTAGCAAACACGGCTCAAGAGTACCTACCGATATGCAATGTGATAACAATTGGGCGGTATGAAAATGCAAAAATCTGATATGAACAAATACCCCCAAAAACTTATCATTTGCTCATCCCGAGCAAAGCCAATTTATTCACAAAAAATTTCCTAACCTCACTTTCGCAGGGAACGCGATTGCACTGAGCATGTGCAACAAGCCGTTAAACCTCTAGGTGTCCCTAGTAGGAGGAGTGTTGTCTCCTGAGGGTTTTTAGCGGATACTACTCACAAAATCCGGTCAAGCTAGTTTTGTAAAATAACCAAGATCCAAACCCTAAAGTTTTGTTTCAGAAAATAACAATTCTATTATCCTATGTCTAGACTATCAAACCTTTATTTTTCACACCTCGCTTTTTATTTAACTACAGATTTTATATGTCTTTACGTGCAGTGCAAATAGTGTTGTTAAGTTCCAGAAAGGTCGAATGAAGTCCTCATGTCACACAATAAAGCCTAGATAAAATTTTTGAAAGGATCACATAAGTTTTATAAAGAGTTAAGCATTTTTCAAGTTTCGTTTTCCAGTAAAGTTTCAACTTTAGAATTTCTATCTTCCTTAACAGGAAAACTATGTCTTATTCTTCACTCCACATTTTTCTTGTTTTCATTTCATACACACCTCTGTGAACGTGCAATAGTCTTTATCAAAGAGTAAAACCTTTATATCTCCGCTAAATTTTTTTATAAAAGCCTGTCTTTTATCAAGATTATTCTCACACAAAGAACCGTTAGTAATTTTAACTCGGAGAGAACACTTGCTTGACTTTGTTTTAATCTGGACTTTCTAGGCTTCTTAGCGAGCTTTGGGCCAATGCACCCAAACCAGTTGGTTTTAGGGCATTAGGTGTAGAAACACCCCAGCGGACTTAATTACTCAAGTTACCTAGGTCCAAAAAACTAAAGGCAGTTTGGCGTGAAAATCAGATGATTTAATACGAACGGAGATATAACCGGCAGTTCAATTATTTTTTTTGGATAAAAGACGTGTTTAGTGGGTTCGGTGTATAATCATTTCAATCAAGTTTCAGATGGGTTATTTTTCAGACTTAGTTCCAATTAAGGCATCAATAACATTCCTTCATATTCACTCACTTCATAAACTATTCTTGATATTACTTATTTCAGAACAAACCTATTTGATCCTCAGAAAATCATTGATCCATTTAAAAGTTTTTCGACATAAAAGACTTGTCATCTAATTCCCAAAAACTAACGACACGTGGAGTGTGATGTAAAGACGTATATCAGCTATAGTTAACTTCAAAGGAGAGTTATTTTTCAGGTTTTTAAAATCTAAACATAAGATTTAGTTATTCTTATTTTATCAAACAAAACCGTCGAAATGTTGAATCAGAGTCCTCCCATTAACTAACTTGACAGAGAAGTTTTTATGTTTTTAGAAAATTTTCAGATTTTTATGGATTTTATGGATTTAAATATGCAGATGCAAAATATACATATGAATGCGAAGGTAAGAAATGCGTACCGAGCGTACCCCCAAACTTAAACTGGACAGTGTCCTCACTGTCATTGTATGAAGAGATCATTTGAAGGGTCAAAATTGTCGGTTAGCGATACACAATTTTTTTTTGTTTTTGTTTTTAAAGAAAAGAAAAAGAAAAAGAATATCCACAAATATATACAAAATGGTTTATACATACCCCCAAACTTATTTGGAACAGTTTCCATTGTTCTTGGCTGGATTACCGAAGTTTGGAGGTAGGCAGAGGAAGATTATGCAGGGTAAACCGGCTCCTGTAAGAACAGGAGCTCCTCTGTTGGTTCGGTGTTAAGGTACGGTTTGAGTTGGTGTCCATTCACTTTGAAAAATGAACCGTCCTTCGGATTTTCCAAATCCACAGCGCCCTGCGGATATACATTCCGCACAAAATACGGCCCTTTCCAGCGAGATCTGAGCTTTCCTGGATGGAAGTGAAGTCGGGTGTCGTAAAGCAGTACCTGCTGACCAGGTACGAAGGTTTTGCGCAAAAGGTGTTTATCGTGAAACACCTTCGTTCGATTCTTAACGACAACTGCGTTATCGTAAGCCTCATCCCTAAGCTCGCTCAATTCATTCAACTGCAGCTTCCGATGGCTGCCCGCATCTTCGAGAGACAGATTCAACTCCTTTATCGCCCAAAATGCGCGATGCTCTATTTCGATAGGTAGGTGGCAGGCTTTTCCGTACACAAGCCGATAGGGAGACATGCCAAGGTCAGTCTTATAAGCGGTTCGAAATGCCCAAAGGGCATCAGTGAGTTTCAGCGACCAATCCTTACGGTTCTTGGAAACCGTCTTCTCCAGTATTTGCTTGATTTGCCGATTTGAAACTTCGGCCTGCCCGCAGGTTTGGGGGTGGTAGGGCGTGGATAGCTTATGATTAATGGAATATTTCCGCATCAAGGCCTCGAAAGTCTTGTTGCAGAAATGACTCCCATTGTCGCTAATGATCGCTCGGGGGTGCCCAAAACGGGAGAAAATGTTTTCTTTAAGAAACCCTAACGAGTCCGGCTGGGCACAGCCTCGACCCATTTAGAGACGTAATCAACAGCGAGAAGGATGTACAAGTTCCCAAAAGAGCTGGGAAACGGCCCCATGAAGTCTATCCCCCAAACATCGAAAATCTCCACAACCAAGATCGGTTGGAGGGGCATCTCGTTCCTCCGGGATATCCGGCCCAAGTGTTGGCACCGGGAGCAAGTCTTGCAATAGTCATGAGCGTCTTTGAAGAGTTGTGGCCAGTAGAAACCACATTGCAAGATCTTCTCAGCTGTCTTTCTGGGGCCAAAATGCCCGCCACATGCTTGATCGTGGCAAAATGACAGCACACTCTTGAATTCCTCATCAGGGACACACCGCCGAATAATCTGGTCGAGACAGTACTTGAACAGATAAGGTTCATCCCAGTAAAAGTGTTTTACTTGGGATAAGAAGCGAAGTCTGTCCTGACTAGACCATTCAGTCGGTAGTAATCCCGTGGCCAAATAGTTCACAATATCTGCGAACCAGGGTTCGCAAGATACTGTCAAGAGCTGTTCATCCGGGAAAACGTCGTTGATCGGAATTGGAAGCGAAGGCGAAGAAGGAAGCCGTGAGAGATGGTCGGCAACTACGTTTTCACATCCTCGTTTGTCCTTAATGACAAGGTCAAACTCTTGAAGCAAGAGGATCCAACGTATTAACCGAGATTTTGCATCTTTCTTCGCAAAAAGATGGCACAGAGCAGAATGGTCGGTGTAGACAATGACTGGAGAGCCGATGAGGTAGGGCCTGAACTTTTCTAAAGCAAATACAACAGCTAAGAATTCCTTCTCAGTTGTTGTATAATTGAGTTGGGCGTCGTTCAGGGTTCGGCTCGCATAATAGATTACGTGCGGCATCTTGTTGATGTGTTGTCCAAGGACATCACCAATGGCAAAGTCGGATGCATCGCACATAATCTCAAATGGGTGCGTCCAGTCAGGTGAAGAAAGAACGGGAGCAGAAGTGAGTGAGGTTTCAATGACTCGAATGCAGTCACACAGCTCGAGTTGAAGTCGAATGGCGTGTCCTTGGCCAGCAAAAGAGTCAAGGGCCTAGCAATCTTGCTAAAGTCCTTGATAAACCATCTATAGAAACCGGCATGGCCAAGGAAGGCTCGGATATCTCTGACGCATCGGGGAGGAGGGAGATTGGAAATGATCTCAATCTTTGCTTTGTCAACCTCTATGCCATTTTGCGAGATGATATGTCCTAAGACAATACCCTCGCGCACCATGAAGTGGCACTTCTCCCAATTCAAAGTGAGATTCTTGTCCTTACATCGGGTAAGGACAGCGTCAAGATGCAGCAAACACTCGTTGAAGGAATCGCCGAAGATGGAGAAATCATCCATGAAAATCTCCAGAAATTTTTCCACCATGTCTGAGAAAATTCCCATCATACACCGCTGGAAGGTAGCGGGCGAATTGCATAACCCAAAGGGCATGCAACGATATGCAAACGTGCCGAAAGGACAAGTGAATGTGGTCTTGTCCTGGTCTTTTTCGGTGTTGAGAATCTGATTATAGCCAGAGTAGCCATCAAGAAAGCAGTAGTACTCATGTCCGGCCAATCGTTCAAGCATTTGGTCAATGAAAGGCAGCGGAAAGTGGTCTTTCCGCGTTGCGGCGTTGAGTTTTCTGTAATCAATGCACACTCGCCACCCAGTTTGGGTGCGAGTAGGGATTAACTCGTTCGCCTCGTTGGTTATTACCGTGATGCCCGATTTCTTGGGGACAACGTGGATGGGGCTAACCCACTGGCTATCAGAGATAGGGTAAATGATACCACTATCTAGACATTTTACGATCTCCTTCTTCACAGCCTCTTTCATGACTGGATTGAGACGTCTTTGTGGATCCCGGGCTGGTTTGGCATCATCCATCAGATGAATGTGATGCTCAACGATCAGGGGACTAATCTCCTTGATGTCCGCCATGGACCAGCCAAAAGCTTGCCTGTTGCTGTGCAAGACCGCGAGAAGGGCTTTCTCTTGCTCTGGAGCTAGAGAAGCCGAAATGATGACAGGGAGGGTCTCGTTCTCACCTAAGTAAGCGTACTTAAGGTGAGATGGCAAAGGCTTGAGTTCGAGCGATGGAGGTGAAACGATTGAAGGCAAGATTGGTGCAGAGGTCTCGAACTCAAAGGACTCCAGCAAAGGTTCAAAACGAGTGTAGGCGACCGAGTTGGATGGTTCAGGTAACTCATCCAGAAATTCGAAAGATTCAAACTCGGGTTGTGCGCGGCTAAGATCGTTCGAGAACGTGAAATACTCGTAGTCATTGTCGGGCGCAGAAACAGCAGCAGGTTCGAGGAGGAACGCACTAGTGGCGTCAAGATTATCGTGTTCGAACAGAAACACCTTGAATTCACACTCTTCAGGGGTGATCTCCTGGATCGAGCAGACGTCCAGTATATGAGCATTAGGTTCGGCGGGCTGATTCCCCAACCTAAAAATATTGAGTTCAATCGTCATGTTTCCAAAAGAGAGGTTCATCGAACCATTGCGACAATTGATCACAGCATTCGAGGTTGCACGAAATGGGCGACTGAGTATCACCGGAATTTGATTCCGGGGGTTAGCTACAGCCTGTGTGTCTAATACAATGAAGTCGACGGGGAATATGAAGTCCCCGACTTTGATTAACACATCCTCTAGCTCACCCCTAGGATGGGTGATCGATCGGTCGGCCATTTGGAGAGTGCAGTGTGTGGGTTTCAGCTCTCCGACGCCTAATTGCTCGTATACTGAGTACGGAAGCAGGTTAACACTGACACCAAGATCTAATAGTGCGCGGTTGATGTTCTTATCCCCAATAGTAATAGAAATCGTAGGACAGTCAGGGTCCTTCCGTTTTTGTGGTAAAGATTGGGTAAGGGCATCACTCACAGCACTAGCCAAGAAAACTTTCTTGGGTACCTGAGACTTCCTCTTTTTCGTGCACAAGTCCTTTAAGATTTTCGCGTAGGACGGGACTTGTTGGACAGCATCTAAAAGAGGAATGTTAATGTTAACCTGCTTAAATAACTCCAGAATCTTCTCCATCTGAGGATTTTGTTTATTAGACCTCAACCGGTTTGGAAATGGAACATTTTTAAAATTGGTTGAGTTTAATGTTGGAGGAGGAGATTGTGGAGTTGGAACGGATCCCAGAACAGGTGTTTTCGTGGAGTGAGAAGCGGGTCCATTCAGAGCAGAAGAAGAAGGAGAGCCTTTTGAAGAATGGAGAATAGGCTCAGAAGACGAAGAAGCAGGAGAAGAAGAAGAAGAAGAAGAAGTAGAAGAAGAAGCGGCCGGGGTGTCATCGTTGATCCGTGTGCCAATGTTGTTTTGCAGCATCCTTCCCGATCTCAATGTGGTCACGGCACTCACATTATGATTTTGTTGTTCAAGAGCAACATGTACATTATGTGGGTGACCGGGATTTGGGAGTGGTTGGGACGGGAGCTTCCCCTTTTCTCGCTCGCTTAAGGCCACATTCAGCTGTGCAATCTGGGCCTCGATGGTCTTGATGCTTTGCCCGTGTGCGGCAGTGTGTTGCACTAAGGACTGAATGGAAGACTGGATGTTGGCGGTGGACTGAGTCGATTGTTTAACGAACGCCTCCAGACTTCGTTCGAGCGAGGAAACCTTATCGTTGTTTGACGGAACAAAGTTGTTTGGTGGAAAAGAATTGTTGGGTGCAAAGTTGTTCGTCTGATTCTGAAAAGGTTGGGGTTGGAAGGGCTGCTGAAACTGCTGTTGAGTTTGTTGTTGCGCTTGTTGTTGCGGCGGAGGGGCCCTCTGGAAATTGTTGCCTTGGAATTGATTCTGATTCTGATTCCAGGCAAAATTGGGGTGGTTCCTCCAACCGGGATTGTAGGTGGAAGAGTATGGATCATTCCTCGGTCTTTGCTGGAATGCAGCATTAACCTGATCCTGTCCTTGCGATGGTGGATTGTAAGGACACTCTTCGGTCAAGTGAGAAGGATCGGAACAACAAGCGCATATGGTACGAAGGGGAAGAACAGGGGCAGGAGCAGGAGAAGAAAATTTGCTCTCTATCGCTTCAAGCTTTCTTGTTATTGCAGCCATTTCAGCTTTCATCGCAATAGAGACATCAAGTTGGTGAATTCCTACCCTATACTGACCGGTAGAAGAAGAAGAAGTAGGTCTGGTGCTCTCCCATTGTAGCGTTTGCTCCGCAAGGTCGTCAAAGAATTGCCACGCTTCCTCGTCAGATTTCGATAGGAAGTGGCCCTGACAGATGGTTTCCAACAACTGCTTCGTTGCTGTGTTCAGGCCCTCGTATAAGGTTTGGCAAAGTTGTCATTTCTCTATACCGTGGTGAGGACACTGAACAAGAAGATCTTTGTACCGGTCAAAGCACTTCCAGAAGGGTTCAGAAGGAAGCTGAGAGAATTGGTTGATTTCATTTCGAATCCTTGCGGTTTTATGATTCGGATATAATTTTTTTAGAAACGCTTTAACAAACTCATCCCAGCTGGTTATTGAGTGGGAAGCGGTGCTATACAGCCATTTTTCAGCAAGATTGCATAAAATGAACGGAATGACCCGTAGACGTATAGCATCGTCCGACAGCTGGGTGGTTTTCATCATGGCACAGACGTTTTGAAATTTATTGATGAAGATATAGGCATCTTCAGATTCAAGCCCATGAAATCGTGGAAGCATGTTGATGAAGTGGGGCTTAATTTCAAAATTATCCCCATTGGCCGGTGGAAGAGAAAGGCAGGTGGGGAGTGCAGAACGGGTGGGATAGAAACGATCCTGGAGCGCGATTCACTGCGGCGCTACAACAGGCGGTGGTGGTGGGATATTGGTCTCCGTAGGAGGTGGAGCCAATCCAGGGGTAGTCAAAGAGATGTTCGGATTAAATCCCGACATCGCGGAAGAAGAGGTTGGTGAAGGTGATGGTGAAGATGTATGAACAGAATTCCGGTCAACGTCGGAGTTGGCCGGCAAACGAAGGGGTGAAAGAGGAGTGGACGGAGTTTCGACGTTTGAGTCGATCGCGTAGTCGGTAGCGACTAACGTAACGTGGACTAGACGGGCGCTAGTGTCCCGAGTCCAAGCGGACATACACTAAACGAGTTTAGTATAGTCAAAGTGGAGAAGGTGAGGGTAAGAAAACGTCAATGGAGAAAACGATGGGTGGTGGGTGAAAAATGGATTTGGCGACAAAGGGCAAGTTTTTATAAAAGTTTTTTTGATTTTTTCCTTTTTTTTATTTTTTAGAAAGAGCTTTACAGAAATATGTACTTACGGCTTTAAGCAATCACAAATAAGATATGCACAATCTCACATAGATCTAGGGTCACCTAGGTCTGCTAGACAGCTCCTAACTGTTCCAGAGGGCTAGAAAAAGGACCTCAAACCGCCTCTTCTCCGTCTAATGCGGCCAGATAAGTGCCAGGTAAGTGGGAGGTTATCCAACACTTTCGCGAAGTTCCTTAATTAAATAACCACTTGCCTTCGTCACACTTGCCTAGGCACCGCAAAAGTCAGATAGGATAAACGGCCGATGCCTGTAACTAGTCCTCTGTCCTATTGAGCGCGAAGTCCTTAGGGCTGAGTCTAGTATTTTTTAATTTTAACAATGGTCAATCCATATGCTTTTTGTGATTTTTGGGGTCCTGGGAAGGGTGATGAAATCCCCACCCAATCTGAATTGGTTTCAAGCCCCTTAAGTCCGTATTAATTAATGCAAAGCGATAACAAATCAACTGCAAACAATTTTTATTTTTAGCGCGGCGCAAAGAATCCTGCACAAAAACAGTTTATTGGAAGGGGGAGAAGAGTTTGCGCAAAGAATTCTGCAGAAAACACAATTTATTGGAGTCCAGAGGAGTGGGGAGAAGAAGAGGGATACTTACAGAAGATTTGGGACCCTGAAGCCACCAAACGGCCGCGGATCCGCGGCCTAAGCTTGCTTATGCTGCGGTTCCGTGGCAATATGATGGGCTTGGGCCTTCATTTTTCTTGGGTATGCTCTGTTGGGTGTCCTCTTCTTTTCTGGATGTGCTGAATTTTTTCTTGCTTACTGTATATGCTCCAGATTTTTACAGTAGACCGTTTACTTCGTTTGGATCCGTCGCGGTGTAGCCGCGAAATATGGGTCTATCTTCCCACGTCCTTGGCACTGAACTTGAACTCCGTATTATCCTGCACACTTTCACAAAAACTAATCAAAAATAACAAAATGATTTTTTTACAAAGTATATATTTTTTTTGTTTTTCGGTTATATTTATATTCACAAGTTAACCCGAAATTACACAAAGAAATAAACTACCGTCTCCCCGGCAACGGCGCCATTTGATTGGTAGGGATTCTGCATGTTCAAGTTTAGTTAATTACCGCAATCAAGACGGTTTCGCTTGTAGCTAGCCGGTTGAGTACGGGTCGTCCGCAGGGAGATGGGAATCTTTTTCTAAGTGTTTTAACGAGTTAAGTCCAGTTTTCCAGATTTTTGTTGTGATTAATTAAGTGTTAAAATGATATGTAAAGAGAGCTTGTTAGGGTTAGGATTAGGTTAGTTTGAGTTAGGAGTCGCTCACTTCTTTCGTTGCCACTCTTAATATCGGTGTTACGGTAATCGGCAACAACGGGGATTAGCACGACTAGGAAGGAACTTGCGAGTATAAGCTAGGCTTTCCAACGCATAAGTTCTTCCTTTTGGTGCTTGTCCATCCGTTCTTGGCTCTTAGCCATAACCTCCGGTTAATTCAACCACAACCGGTCTCACTATGGAATCACCGCTATCATGTAGGATAGGGTGCCGTAAAGAGCGGATTGTGGTTCAATTAACGGGAGTCGATTTTAAGATGTTGGGCAAGGAAAGAGTGAGAGAGATTTCCTTCTCTCAAATTTCCCTTATCCAACCCTAACAAGTATGAAACTACTCACACATCATAATGAAAAGAAAACAAAACAAAAGAGGAAGATAGAAAGAAGGAGATTAGAAGATAACAACTAGCTATTTGCGACCTCACCTTGGCAAGGATCAAGCATAAGCATCATGGTTGTTTTAATGATAAAGGAAAAGAGAAAAGAAAGAAACAACAAGAAATAACAACAACTAAGTTAACAAATTAAAATTACAAGCAATTATAAAAGAACAAGACAAGCATGATAAGTAAAAGAATCTTCTTTATTCATCATTCTTCACTCACAAAAGCTCACTACAATATTTTTAATGGAGAAGAGATGAGAAGAGGAAGAAGAAACAAGTATTCTAAACCTAGAAAAATACAAGATTATGCACCCCTTGGCTTTACAAGTTCTGGACTATTTATAGGCTGGAGAAAGAAAACCTAGGGCAACATTCAGAACCCTTATACAAATACCAAACTGCCCCTGAATTTTGGACTTCTGACGACTCAGTATGGGCGCGGATCCGCGGCCTAGACCCCCTATTGGCCGCGGATCTGCCGCACTATAGTGGAGTCAGGGCGTGGGCTTTTCTTTACGGCCCTGGTCTGCTGTCCCCTTTTGTCTGGTACATGTATTTTCTGATAATCTTTCCACATTTCTTCCAGAATTCTAGTGGATCAAAAGGTGATTTGGACATGGATCTTTGTCATGATTTTCTTGAGCTCCGCGTAGATTTCTTGGACTTGGTGTTGCCATTGTGCTTTGTGCATGAAGGTGACAATTGATTTGTCATTTTGTCTCCTAAACTGGTGTGTGGCAAGAGCGGAGATCCGTGTTTTATCTGTGAATGGAAGGAACCCGGATTTTGTCGTGTTTTCCCATGGATTTCACCGTTTAGAGCCGAGAACCTGTATCCTGCAATTGACTAGCAAACACGGCTCAAGAGTACCTACCGATATGCAATTTGATAACAATTGGGCGGTATGAAAATGCAAAAATCTGATATGAACAGAGCGGGACCAGCGTTCCCCAGCTCAGTATAACAAGCTGGTTCGGTCAATTCATCTGTATTATTATCTTGATTAAGGCGTGATATGATCACTACCTGGAGAGAGAGAAGAAAACACTCAGCGTATACTCTTGCAAGATCAGATTGGTTATTATTTTATCTAATCAGGATGGCTCCCACTGTTTTAATCAAATCTTCCTTCAAACCCTAAAAGGAAAGACTAGCCGGGAATAATTACACGCTACAAGTTCGCCAATCTTTCAGCCAGGCCAGTGTCGGAACTTTGAGGGATGTTCCCCGTGCTATCGCACGGACCTAATTAAAGTAAACCTCATTTTCCTAGAGGCGTAACCCCGTTAACACCTTTCTAGACACCTACTTGATCGGCTAATTGTAATGTGTAAAACTCTCCCAGGAGTAACACTTACTCGCAGCGGGTATCGGGATCCAACTATCTCATAGAAGGTATGCAATCTCATTGCAAATTTCAACACTTGAAATTCCCGATAATTTTGCCCCTAACGTGCTATGACCTTGACGAAAGCCAACAAACCATAGCCCGCTAGTCAAGTTCAACCCGTACATTTCTTGACTGAATTAAACCCACCCGCACGACCCTTGACGAAAGCCAACAAAGTCGTACGACTATCCTAATCCAATCGCATCGTATGCTGCAGATAAGCAACATATAGCTACCGCACACTACACCTTGACGAAAGCCAACAAATGTAGCACGAATACTATATACAACTTATCTGAAATGACGGAGGGCTACGACAGGTTTTTCTGAAAACCTATTGCGTAATGAACTTGATATCGTTGTAGAATCAAATGATTTTAAAATGGAGTGTTTTTGAGGCTTTTCTAGTTTTGCTAAAGGGGTCACTCCCGGTGAAGGGATCGTCGGCCCTTTCCTCATCGAATAAGGTGCAGGATATATCATATATATCACTATGCAAAGCAAAAACTCCAAAAGCAATCAAAAGACAAACCGAGGGTTGTAGCATCTTCCAGTTATTGCTAAAGGGGTCACTCCCGGTGAAGGGATCTCGGCCCTTTCCTTATCGAATAAGGTGCAGGATGTTCTACAAGGAACACCGCGATGCAAAGCAAGAACCGTAGCTACATGTTTTTGAAAATTCGATTCTACAACATCTTTTAGGTTTCTTTTCTTTCATTAATCATATTAATGAAGTCCCGTCAATTAAGTTACCTAAACATCACAGATAAATACGACGTACACTTATGCCATCAGCATTCGCCTCGATGTCCCCTCGTGCACCGTTAGGTTAGGTAACTAACGGCAGAGCGGGGCAGGGCTAGCGTGGGTGTAAAACATAAGTAACGTCTATATAATATATCATATATATACTATATACAGTATCTATCACAACATATCAAATGATCACATCACAGATATCGTAGCAGAAGAAACATATATGAAATATTGGATATACTAGGACGTCCGTGTTTTCAATACGAGCCAGTATAAAACACGGATTCCACGGTAGCGATGAATAGCCAAACCCACATCCCTAGACCCCTACGAGAGCGGCAAGCAACACTGAAAATTCTAGGGTTAGGAGACCCGGTCTCGACTCCTCGAGATGGTCTCCCACTGGACCCTAGAACCCGGTTACTTGTGCTCCCCGCCTTGGGTCTACCTAATGCGGAAAAGTAAATAATATACAAGTGGTGACATCAACCTCATCCCGGAAGTGCACCAATAAAAGAATATTACATACAAATGAATTTTACATGAATGAAAAAGAAAAACTCTCATCTCACATAAAACCCCCGGCTATTCAAACGCGACGATCCAATATAACATATCACAGCAACACATAATATCTCATATTATCAACGTAAGCAAGTATGCGTATCCCGATTGTCGTTGACTTATAGCAACGAAGCCGGCGCTACACCACATACTACGCTTACGGTCACAGAAAAGAAAGTGTAAAACTACAACAGTTGGAATCCGCAACCTCCTTAGACATCGCATGCCTAACAATTATAAACCCCGCATTTTAGTCTCTATATCGAAAACACTTTTCAATATCAAGTTGGACAATTCAACAAGATTCCCGATATTCTGATCGAATGCTCGTCGCAAACTTTAGTAGACGGCCGCACCCCCGGATGCCGTCGACGAAGTGCACTAAGGCGGAACACCGCTGCCGCGAGCACCCAAACGAATGCTTTTGGCTACGGGGTTCTCCTACAGTCACTTGGTCGGGGCGTGGCTGTCTATTAAGTTTACCGGCGAGTATCCGCGTACGCTATGTGATTGCGACGGACTTTTGATCACATCAAAATTCCGTGGCAACCGATCAAATGAGACTAAAGTGCTATGTTTATAACATTCAAATCAGTTATCCCATAACAATTTGTGGATTCCAAATATTTTATCACATTCCAGATAAATAGACAATGTTAAATTTTTCGATCGAATGATCAAACACCTAAGTTTTCCAAATATTCTCAACACTTGAGGGGAGTTTAAAAACATCCATCACATGCCACGGTACCAATGGTCCAGCCGTAGAAGGGTCAAGCCAACGCCTCACATGTGGCACGCCGTACTGCCCCAAACCCTAAGGTTCAAAGGGCAGTTCAAGACGGTCACATAATCGAGTTATGGTTTGTTGTCTTCTAGAGGGTCCATCGCGTAACTTGCACGATCTAGACGCTCTTAAACAAACGGAAAAATCAAACACTTGGAAATTTTCCGGGTCGGGAAAAAGTGAGTTATTGATATCCGTTCGAACTTTTTAATATTTTCTAAATATCCGAAAAACAATTACGAAATTAAACATTCAGATCAAATCAATGAATACAAAATAAACCCCAAAAATACTCAACACTTGAGTCAGGTTAAAATTACTCAGAAAGATCATGAAATTAAATAGGAACATTACTGCGCAAAATGACAAGGGTGACGTCACTATATGGCCGCGTAACCGCCGCACGAGCCATGCTCGTGCCGCGGTTCCGCGGCGCCTTGGTCGCCAAACAGTGTCATTTTGCACTGTTTCCCTTATAATTACCTGCTAATATTTTTAAGCATTTTTAATTCAGAAAAATCCCAGATTTGAAAATTTTTACAGAGAGGGGGTTATTTCGTCGATTCCGGGTTCGATCGGGGTTTGATACCACTATAGGGTTTCTAGGCACGCGCACAAGGGTCTACGAGGCATCAACTATGCCCGATTAAAATTTTAGCCGTGCCGAACAACTCTAATACGGATCTTTAAACTAGGGTTTAGGCTAAAACATGCAAGTTAACAACTTTAACTACAAGTGAAAGGGATTACAACCTTTGTAGATCCGGTCCTCCACTTCATTAGCTCCGTGTAGACGTCCCCATCGCTGCGATCGTGAACTCCGGACTCTAGAGAAGCTCCACGAGAAGAACGAACGTGCTTGCTATGATGACTTCGAGGCCGAAGATGATCTACGTCGGGGAGACACTAACTCAAGCTATTCCTTCACTAGGTCATGAACTTTGTGAAGATAACACACTCTACTACATGGCAAGTGGTAGGGGATGAAGAAGTAGGAAGTGGGCTCACTTTAGAATTGATTTTCTCACTCTTTTTCTCATGGCACCATTGGAGCTAGTAAGCTTTTGGATGGAGCTTGATGATGAAGAAGAAGAAGAAAGAGTTATCCATCCAAATGAAAACTTATCCAAATAAATAATGGCACCATGGTTGAGTTAAGCCCTCATGCTTAACTCATGTAAAGAATTAACCAAGGCTTTAGGTTAAAGGTTAGGTTAAAGAATATCAAAAGAAATGACAAAAGAGTGGACTTTGTCAAAACTTCTCCAAGCTTCTT
This sequence comes from Agapanthus africanus, assembly GCA_030015575.1. Lineage (NCBI taxonomy): Eukaryota > Viridiplantae > Streptophyta > Magnoliopsida > Asparagales > Amaryllidaceae > Agapanthus > Agapanthus africanus. The sequence continues at coordinate 231,126,832 of JASDDO010000022.1, read as the reverse complement.
CAAGCTTGATTATTTTGACTAAGTTAAACCCTTTTGTTAAATCTTAAGATAAAACAATAACCCTAATCTTTACCCTAATCTTGGTATGACTCTCATACACCCAACTTTGATGTATCATCAAGCATGATACAAACATGTATACTTGCATATATCATATATAAACAATGTGCACAAACTAGTGAGAAAATAAATCATAAGTGAACTAATACTAGTTAATGCAATGTAATATATCAAATATATAATTATGCATTAAATTATTAAATCAACTCTTGATTTAATAATCCGGCTATAACCGACTAATATCAAAAGTGACAACTTATCGAATCAACACTTGATCCGATAACCCGGCTATATCGCATACAACCGATCAATGTCACTAATCGCGAGAATAGAATACGGTATCTCATATCGTATTAATCTCTGTCCCGTACATATCACATATGTGCTCCTACTCCGTTTCGCTTGAGCCAGGAAACCCCTGTGTAGGACTCTAAAGACTCGTCAATACGCCGGCAGTAGGGGATGATCATATCAAACACCCACAAGCCGCAAGCGGTGTGCTAAACGTAACGGCCACCCGGGTATTGAGCGATCAGAAGATCAACAAGCAAGCCCGCTAGTTCTCCTGCAAATCCAATCAGTAACACTCCCATACAGTCCGGTCTCGTCGTCTGATATGTCGCATATCTCGCCTAGGGGTGGTAAACGTCAGACCCCAGTAGCTCGATAAGTCGTGTCGATATGAGGTCTGTAACAGTTCGAGAAACTACTGGTAACACTTACCAGTAAATCTCAGCAACCCTGGCCAGGGATTTCCGGTTATAGCCAATCGAACACAGCGCAACATCAACTCCATATACCGGGAGAGACGAATCCCCTCCTATCGCTCATTAACTCCATGTGATTCGGGACTGTACCCAAAAACCACCGTTTTGCACGCCCTCTTGGACGTGGTAAGGTGGAAATCAAAGCATAGTGAGAATCACACAAGACTCTATGACGATCTCGGGTCAACAGACTAAGCTGTACCAGTGTCACCAGAGAACTGCCATCTGACGTGAGGTATAATACCATCTGGGAGTTCTCCGCGAGTCCGTCCAGTGTACCCAGTCTCCACTGAGCACCCGTACACCATCCTTGATGTCAAACACCGATGGATATGGGATCATCCATCGCCCATCATATTGGTCAAGATGCGTATACACTAGTCTACTCTGGTGCATCGATGCCCTGTCTCGATACACCCTCAACTAGGAACAGTTATAGGATGTACTCGTCGACTACCGTGGCCCCACTAGTATGATCTCATCATAGTCCCAGCAGTCGAGTACATATCCTAAGGGCTTTATCAACATGTAATAGAGACAATCAGAGTACATGTTAAGATAAAGTACAACCAGATAGCATACTATCATGTCGAGCAAGAAAGTCCTCCCTATATATGTCCAAGCATCCACTACAATATACATCGTATGTACAGTAATGGCCTCTAGGGCATACATATAACTAACAGGTTTACTGTCTTGCTCTCACATGTTGATAAAGCCCTTAGGATATGTACTTGACTACTGTGACTATGATGAGATCATACTAGTGGGGCAAGGGTAGTCAACGAGCATATCCTATAACTATTCCTAGTCGAGGGAGTATCGAGACAGGGCACCGATACTCCAGAGTAGACTAGCGTATACGCATCTTGACCTATATGATGGGCGATGGATGATCCCATATTCATCGGTGTTTGACATCAAAGATAGTGTACGGGTGCTCAATGGAGACTGGGTACACTGAACGGACTCACCGAGAACTCCTAGATGGTATTATACCTATCATCAGATAGTAGTTCTCCGGTGACACTGGTACAGATTAGTCTGTAGACCCGAGATCGTCATAGAGTCTTGTGTGATTCCCACTGTGCTTTGATTTCCACCTTACCACGTCCAAGAGGGCGTGCAAAACGGTGGCTTTTAGGTACAGTCCCAAATCACATGGAGGCAATGAGCGATAGGAGGGGTTTCGTCTCTCCTGGTATTGGGAGTTGATGTTGTACTGTATTCGATTGGCTATAACTGGAAGTCCCTGGCCAGGGCTGATATGGAGTGCTACTGGTAAGAGTTATCAGTAGTTTCTCGACCTGTTATGAGCCTCACATCAACATGACTTATTGGTTACTGGGGTCTGACGTTTACCACCCCTAGACTTGATATGCGACATACCAGACGAAGAGACCGGACTGTACGGTAGTGTTATTGATTGGATTCGTAGGAGAATGTACAGGTTTGCTTGTTGATCTTCTGATCACTCAATACCTTGGTGGCTGTTACGTTTAGCTGACCGCTTGCAGCTTGTGGGTGTTTGATATGATCATCACCTACTGCCGGCGTATTGACAATTCTTTAGAGTCCTATACAGAGGTTTTCTGGCTCAGGCAAAACGGAGTAGGAGCACATATGTGATATGTGCGGGACCGAGAATAATACGATACCGTATTCTATTCTCGCGATATGAGATATCGGACGGGTATATGTGATATAGCCGGGTCATCGGATCAAGTGTTGATTCGATGATATGGTACATGTTATATTAGTTGGTTATATGCAATATAGCCGGATTGTCGGATCAAGTGTTGATTCGATAATTTAATGTATAATTATATATGTGATATATTACATTACTTTAACTAATATAAGCTCGCTTTATTGATTCATTTTCTCACTGGATAATACATTAATGTATATGCGATATATGTTAATTGTATTATTTTCTTTTGTTACAAAATATACTGTATATGTGATATATAATATTGTAACATGTTAGGGTTACAAATGCAACATGGATTTTGAGTTTAAACCAAGTTAAGGTTTGGATTAGGGTTAGCTATTTGGATAAGGGTTAAGGAAGCTTCATGATGCTTTGACTTTGTCTTCATCCTTTGATATTTTGTGTAGATATTTGTTAACCCAACCCAAACCCTTAACCTATGGTTTATTCTCTACAAGGGTTAAGCCTTTCATTCTTAACCTATGGTTGCAATTGTAACCACAACAATAATTCATTATTCATCACAAAAGGATTAGCTTCATCTTCTTCTTCTTCTTGCTCTTGAAAAAGCTTCACTAGCTTTTGTGTTTGTGATGAAAAATGGTGAGAAATTGAAAACAAAAGAGAGAAAAATTCCTACTTCATCATCCTCATCTATTCTAGCCACTTAGATTAAGGTATTCACTTCTCTAATAAGTTCATTAGTGAAGTGTAAGCTTGGGTTAGAGATTTTTCAAGGTAGATCATCTTAGATCAAGAAGATTTCAAGCAAGATGCATCATTCACCTCTTGGAGCCTCACGAGAGTCGGAGTTCTTGATGATCGCAGCGAAGGGAGCTCAACACGGAGCTTATGAAGCGAAGGAACGGACTACAAAGGTTGTATTCCTAATCTCTTTAGTTCTTTGTATGTGATACAAACTTGTTACCCTAGAATTTCTAGTAAAGATTCATGGTTTGCTTGCTTTGCACCTCTCTAACTTTTAAAGTGGCATGAGTGATGCTACCAAATCCTAGACTAGGTGCAAGGGAAGCCTAACAGATATGACAGGCAGAGGCTGTAGTGGTGGTCGAGGCATGATGCGAGGTCCGTTATTCAGCTTTTATTTCCCGGGTCAGCAGCCGTCGCCAGGATGTTTCCGATGTGGGAGTCCACATCATCGTGTCAAACATTGTACCGTGAGGCGCCAAGGCGAGGCGATAGTTCTATATATGACTTTACCACCTTCATCCCTGTAACGTTTTGAAAATCGTTTCGGTGGAATTTCGAAAAAACGGTAAAATAAGGGGGTTTTCTGTAAAAAGTCAAAATACAAATATCTTATTATAAAAATTAAATATACATATTCTAGATATGTAATTGCTATTATTTGGTGTTTATTGAGCCGCTGGTGAAATTTCAAATTTTCTGAAAAAAAATATTATTTTATTATTATTTTATGTCGTCACTAATACATTTAATTAAGGAAAATTACAAATTGGAATGGGTTGATACAAACTTTGTGCATCATGACACACTAAAACAAAATGTAACATGTGGCTTTAAAATGAATTGGACTTGTCATGTGGGTTCTTGAAATTTAGGAATGAGTTATATGAAAATTAATTAATTAATAAAAAGACTTAATGAATATGGAAATTTGAGAAGTTCCTACACAAACCCACACACCCACACCTCACCCTCTCTTTCCCTCCCCTTGTGGCCGAGCCTCCCCTTTGGCAGCCCAAAAAAAATGTTCACCCCATTTCACTCCTAAGGTCAAGAGAAGAAAAGAAAATAAAAAAAGAAAATAAAGAAAACATTAAGTAAAGAAGTATGGGTACTTGGGTATTGGAGTTGACTAACTTTTCCTCACTCATTTTTCCCCCATTCTCTTCCTCCTTGGCTGAAACTGCAGCAGCCCCCTCCCCCAAAATCCACTCAATTTTTGCATCAAAAAAGTCCACAAAATGCTTCAAAATCAACACAAATTCAAAGCAAAATTCAAATCCAACTCCTACCCATTATTTCTTTGCCTTAGCTAACATGAATCATGGAGCAAGAGAGCAATTTAAAGGCCAAGATTTTCATGTTGGGTCTCTTGAACTTTGAGGTATAATCTAAATCCTATAGTTAATTGTTGTATTTATACTTTGAATCAAGACATAATTAGTTCGTAATATTGGTTTGATTGCAAGTTTAAGATTTCAAGAGGGTGTTTTGGAATTCAAGTGAGTGTTGTATCACTTGATTTTGGTTGTAATGGGTAGTTTACCATATTAAGTTTTGGAAAATGTAAGCTAGTGGTTAGTTTACTAATTGTTGCTTCAAAAATTGTCCAATTTCATAAATTTTGCTAACTAGGTTTTAATGAAATACACATATAATTGAGATTAAAATCTAATTAAGTTTTTCATGGCATTATTAACATTATAAATTATGGTTTAATATTTTAGTATGTGCAAAACCAAGCTTAATGGTAAAATTGTGAATTTTTACTTTAAAAAGAGTTAAAATCGATGTTTTTGCAAACTAGGAATTTGGAAATTATGCAAATTTATGAGTTTAAATTATGGAAATGGTTTTTATGACTTATTTAAGATATTTAATAAATATATTGGCCGCTACATTCATTTAAATATCGTGTTTTGTACAAAAACGGCGAATTGCGCTTGCAAGATTTCCGGAAAAATGACTTTTTGAGTGAAATTGGCGTTTTTGTGAGTTTCAACCTAGTTTATATTAAAATTAGTGTTCGTGAATGTGCAAATGAGTGTATTTGGGTTTTTATCGATGGTTTGGCGTTTGTACGCCGACGTCGAGGGTTTTTGGGTTGATTTGTGAAAGCAACCATAGGTTTTGACCTATGTGGGATTCGTGTGTCGTTTTGGTCATGAGTCGGATTTTAATACGGTGCGGTGCGTTATGATATGTAGGTACCCCCTTGTGGACTTCGAGATGACAAACAAGCGCGTGGCAACGTAGGCACCGGCTAGCGAGGACCAGGTGAGTAGATTTATATCTACGGGGAGAAGTCGGGTTGATGGCGTAAGCACCCCCGTAGTCCGTGGTGGTGTATACGGATGCGTATACACACCAACAATTATTATATGTTATTTGGGATTAATAACGATGCTTAGGATGGATATTGGTGTGTTGGATTACTTTAGTGTTGCGAACCCTAGGGTAGTGTTACACACACACATACACATATACATACTTGCATACATTCCTATTGATATGTGCTCATGGGATTCTTTATAGTTATGTGTTCACATGGGTATGGGACTATGTGTTCACATACGGATTGAGGATGATACTTGGGATTGAGCTGAGTCGATGAGATTTGATTTGAGGCCGTGAGATCGGTGATATAGCAGGGTTCGTATCTTAGATACGACATGACGTTGTAGTGGGTCCTTGACGTAGTGTTTCACACACGTCCATGCATACGTAGGCGGTATTAGTATGGTACTAGACGTAGATCAGTACCCCGATCATGATATTTGATAAAGAGGATACCAGGTGAATAGTATGATGAATGTGATATTGAACCGTACCAGATTGGGATGCCGTACGACGGATTTACGTACGAGCTATATTGATGATTGATCCGCACTCTTGACTTGGGACGCCTGATTATAGATATGGTATCGAATATGATATTATTGAGGCGGGATCACCGACTATACATATACAGGTATGTATATGTATCGACTCAGATGATAGGCGGTTTCCTTACCTGTAGTTCAGCTTGTTAGTTCAGCCGTATAGTTTAGTGTAGTTGTTAGATTAGATTAGACTTCTTACCTATTTCAAAAACTAACGAATCGTGGGCATTTTTAAAGACAGCTCAAGGGAATCTACGGATATTTCAGAAACGACGTATCTTTTCATAAAAACACCGTAGCCCCTATTTTCAAAACCCCATGATTCGTGTTATTTCAAAAGGCACCATTTGTAGGACTTATATTAGATTATTGCAGATTAGTTATCGTTGTGTCTAGTATTCAGCTCCCGCACATTATTGTTGTTCGCTCTGCCTCGCATATTTATTTTGCTGCATATTCCATTATTGATATCATGCTGTTAGGACACCAGCACCATTACCGATGATGCGTATGTACCACGTACACCTACTTGCCGGCTCACACACATCTTCATCGGTAATTGCCATGTCACGTACACTTTAGAGAATATAATTGCTTGACTTAGATTGTTAGCTAGTAGTTTTGACATGATATTAGTATACTTCCCTTATATGCCATATTAGACATTGTAGTTATTACCTACCACTTCATGCATACGGTTATTCAGTTGTTCATGCCTAGTTCATTATCATTGACATATGCATTTGTGATGATTTCTTGAGATTTACGATAATTCTGGATTTCGGGGAAAGCCGCAAAATTTACAACTTATGATCTTTTAAAATATAAAATGTTGCGGTTTTCTAGTGATGTAAAGTGTCGTCCACCATGAGTTTGCTGTGGTTTTGGAGATCCGTGTCGAGGAGTGGAGGAACCGTCACGGGTACATGGTGGGCCCGGTATGGTACCCCGGGGCAAGAGGAATGTGGTGTTGACGTTGAGCCTGGCTGGGGAGCACTACCTACCGGTGATATTACCCGACGCGTCGGATATCCGGAGGATACCGTCGTGGTCTTGAGATGGATGGTAGGGGCCGGTCTGGACTGACGGCGCCCTAGATATTGAGATTGAGACATTGATATTTCGAGACAGTGAGATTTATGTTTTGTGTCGATGCTAGACACTGTTGATGCTGATTTCATTTATGATACCTCAGTTTAAAAATACGAAGGAAATCTCACTAATTTATGAAAACAGTTTCTTCATTTACATGTATTCTGTTTCATGCATTCATACCTCATTCATATGATATATTGCTACTTGAGGCCCTGACACGGGCACATGAGATTACACTCGGGTTAGATATTTACCCTAGCCTTGTTATAGGCTGCATGTTATATACTTATTTTTGAGGATATATTATGATCATTGACCTAGGATTGCGTTATTTATGCGATTTGTGTGCGTAGATGTTTTTCTATTCACGAGTTGGCAACTCACCCCCGTTGTGCCCCAGTTTCTTGCAGGTTTGCCGTACAGGTTTCATTACGGCTTTACGGGCTTAGTTTCATTCGGGTGACTTGCTAGTAGGTGGGTTTTTCTGGTATCGTACCCATCATATTATCTTGTATATCATTATTCTGTTGTATCTAGAAGTTCCATCAACCAAACATGTATCTATTGAGATAGAGACCAGTGTTGTTTATTCTTTCGACCTTAGAGTCGCTCGTTATATTTCTGGTGGTTTTGAGTTCCCTTTTGAGTTTTTGATCCTCGCCGTTGGCGTTGTATATTATATTGCTTGTGTGGTTGTGACCGTCGATTGACGAAGAGCTAGCTCCCGCTTGGGGATGCCTTTTATTGATTTCGTATACTATTCATGTTGTATCCCGTTTGGGAGCCAGTATTTACAAAGGAGACTCTGCCGAAATTTTCAGTAAATTTTTGATGTTTTTAGAAACCCGCATAATTCGGCTTATGCTATTAAAACTACTTGATTTAAATTGGTTTTTCCTACTCTCTACTATTTTCTTGGTTTGGATTTCTGGGTTTTCGGTTTACTTAGATTACGTACGCCTCGAGACGTTCGTAGTTTAAGTGCCGGTCATGTTCCGTATTTTCGGGTCGTGACAAAGTTGGTATCAGAGCGTTAGGTTTTAACTTTCGGAGCGTAGGATGACCCTTGGTTGATGGAATAGGTAACTAAAGTAGAGTGACGTACCGTTGGTATGTTCCGCGGCATATTTACGACACGCCACTCCACTTATGAAGCCTTAGGATGTACATTTCCTTGTTCAGTATTATATTCCTTCCTGATCTAGCCTCATCGGTACCAGTTTGGTTTTGCTGCTACGATTACGGGCAGGGAGAGCTACGGCTAGAGTTGCGGTCAGCACGAGCTCGTCACGAACGAGGACTGACCAGGGCATGATTCCGGCGACACCCGATTGTAGAGAGGTGTCTTTTGACTGTGTTTCCGCGCCACGAGCGTTTGGCGGATCGCCTTTATGAGGTTACTCGAATGTGCTGATCGACACTAGAGGATTGAGCCACTGACAGAGGCCAGTCAGATTTTGATGACCGTTGGCGTGTTGCTTACTCCTGATGATTGAGGCACTGTTCAGCGTGCAGACGAGCGAGCCAGTTGTTGCTGCGAGCGACGAGATATCGCCCCATATGTTGGAACTATGGCGGGGCGAGTTGTACGAATAGATGATAGAAGGTCGCTAGTCACCCGATGATGAATGACTAGGACAGGTGGTTCGTTCGCTTACCCCGATGCGAGATCATCAGATAGATTGATTCCAGCTAGAGACGACTTCACGCGGAGGCGTTGGGAGTCGACAGAGACGATCGAATGTCAGAAACCTAATTATCCAAGTTTAAAGTAGTCGGAAAGACATGCAGGCAATTCTATGGTCCCTCTAGAAGAATGAAACCCTAACTCGACTTAATGACCGTGTGAAAGCCTTTGAACCTTCGGGTTTGCGGCAGTTCTACGGCCCTATTAGTGAGGCTTGGGTTTGCCCTTCTACGGCTGGACCACCGATGCTGTGGTATGTACTCGATACTATTAAACTGTGCCCAAGATGTTGAGCTCTTGGGGGATTATGAGGTTTTGACGACTCGATCGGATGGCTCAACTTAATTCGGATGCTAGGTGGTGAGATGCATTCTTGGGAGACTCCAGATACGAGGATAGCCGTTGGAGCTCAGTCCATGCAGCCACGACGAGACGAGTCCGAAGCGGTCGACATTAGAGAAAAGCGGAGTAAAAGGTTCGCACCAGATCTAGATGAGATGATGTTCCACTCCGCCGACATCAGAGAGGCGATGCGCATGCCGAGGCATGGTTCTTGGACTTACCTTACAGAAGGAGTCGCGATGAGTATGTAGTCGTTCCAGAGCAAGATGCAGATATATGAAAGGATAACGACTTCCGGGCAGTTGGCAGAGACGAGACATGGAAGAGACCGTGAGCAGGATTCCTTCCAGACACTGCTGCAATGATACTTGCACCCAGGATCAGAGGTGTCATGTACATTCAGAGAGCCAGAGGCCGACGCCAGTGATATGCTGTCTTACGAGTGGTCGCGATGGTTGACCGGGAGATGACAAGAGACGTGCCAGAACTGGATCATCCCCGTTAGCACACCCGACAGGGCCAATGAGCCGATGGACCGAAAGATTGGTAATCCACAGTGAAGACTTTGACCCAGGAGTGGTCATGGTTACGCACCCCAGCAGGACAGAGTTCATGATCATCGACGAGACGTCCCACTAGTGACCGCGACAGTTGGCCGAGATTCTTAGAGGTGGAGCAGTACTATTCCTCCATTATTGATTCCGATGTTTTGGGTGATTTATTCGTATGATTTAATTTTGATGACTGAGGATTTATGATCTTTGCACAGTGTTGCACTTGATATCGTTTTCGTGCTTTAGTTTCACATATTTGTGATTTTACGGTTTTAGACATTTGAGTTGATTTTGTGTATGCACGCACACGATTTGGTTCCTGCACTCTGTATAGTTTATATATGCTTGCAGTGCAGTGATACGCCTTTTGTGCACCTTGTGCACCTGATTGATTTTGCGCACGTTCGGCGCTTGATATTGGATTTCATGATTTCGTGCACGATGGATGCACCTGATTTAGATTTTCGCGCATGTTGAGCGCATGTCTTGAGATGCGATTTTGGTGCACACCAGATGCACTAAATCGAGATTTTTCGTGCATGTCAGATGCACCTGATTTTGCTGTCAGGCACACATGTTGCCTACGACAGATGTTTCGTGCACACCCGATGCACTTAGATGTTTCTGTGCGCATGCATGGCATATTCATGGATTTTGATTTCCGTGCGCACCAGACGCACGTAGTATTCATGTGCATATTTTGGGATTGATTTCTCATAGAGCAGTACGTTTTTATGATATTGCTATGTGTTTTCGTACTGAGCAGGACTAGTCAGAGGACAGTACCTGAATATATTTTGCATGCATTGATAGTTATTGAAGGGATTCCAAAAAGCGAGCTATAGCCTCAGTATTTACCTACGTGTCTGATAAGACACGAAATGTTTAAAACAAGGAGGCCCTTTTAAATTGTTTCCAAAACGGCGGAACGTACGTTTCAAACAAAGGTATATATGTATATAGTTATTTTCTTATGATAAACGTCCGCCACTGTGCAGTGTTATACGCGTTGCACAGCGACTTAAAGAGATTTGGCATGCATTTCCTTCAGATACTTACGGATATAGATTCGATGTTTACATGTATAGTTTCGAGTTATATCATATTGGTTTGATTTGGATTTGGCATTGATGTCTTCTCCATGACTCCGATGATTGCGGGATGCTTGACGGAGTTTTGATTTGAGTTATATGCTCATTTTTCATGCGCGTGCGCTGCGCTACGATTTGTTTTATGTATATACAATTTCGGAGCCCCGACGACTTGATGGGTTTTCTTAGATGTTTTAGTATTTGGGGGAGTTTGAATTTAAATTCGGGGACCGAATTTTTTTAAGGGGGGAAGATTGTAACGTTTTGAAAATCGTTTCGGTGGAATTTCGAAAAAACGGTAAAATAAGGGGGTTTTCTGTAAAAAGTCAAAATACAAATATCTTATTATAAAAATTAAATATACATATTCTAGATATGTAATTGCTATTATTTGGTGTTTATTGAGCCGCTGGTGAAATTTCAAATTTTCTGAAAAAAAATATTATTTTATTATTATTTTAAGCCGTCACTAATACATTTAATTAAGGAAAATTACAAATTGGAATGGGTTGATACAAACTTTGTGCATCATGACACACTAAAACAAAATGTAACATGTGGCTTTAAAATGAATTGGACTTGTCATGTGGGTTCTTGAAATTTAGGAATGAGTTATATGAAAATTAATTAATTAATAAAAAGACTTAATGAATATGGAAATTTGAGAAGTTCCTACACAAACCCACACACCCACACCTCACCCTCTCTTTCCCTCCCCTTGTGGCCGAGCCTCCCCTTTGGCAGCCCAAAAAAAATGTTCACCCCATTTCACTCCTAAGGTCAAGAGAAGAAAAGAAAATAAAAAAAGAAAATAAAGAAAACATTAAGTAAAGAAGTATGGGTACTTGGGTATTGGAGTTGACTAACTTTTCCTCACTCATTTTTCCCCCATTCTCTTCCTCCTTGGCTGAAACTGCAGCAGCCCCCTCCCCCAAAATCCACTCAATTTTTGCATCAAAAAAGTCCACAAAATGCTTCAAAATCAACACAAATTCAAAGCAAAATTCAAATCCAACTCCTACCCATTATTTCTTTGCCTTAGCTAACATGAATCATGGAGCAAGAGAGCAATTTAAAGGCCAAGATTTTCATGTTGGGTCTCTTGAACTTTGAGGTATAATCTAAATCCTATAGTTAATTGTTGTATTTATACTTTGAATCAAAACATAATTAGTTCGTAATATTGGTTTGATTGCAAGTTTAAGATTTCAAGAGGGTGTTTTGGAATTCAAGTGAGTGTTGTATCACTTGATTTTGGTTGTAATGGGTAGTTTACCATATTAAGTTTTGGAAAATGTAAGCTAGTGGTTAGTTTACTAATTGTTGCTTCAAAAATTGTCCAATTTCATAAATTTTGCTAACTAGGTTTTAATGAAATACACATATAATTGAGATTAAAATCTAATTAAGTTTTTCATGGCATTATTAACATTATAAATTATGGTTTAATATTTTAGTATGTGCAAAACCAAGCTTAATGGTAAAATTGTGAATTTTTACTTTAAAAAGAGTTAAAATTGATGTTTTTGCAAACTAGGAATTTGGAAATTATGCAAATTTATGAGTTTAAATTATGGAAATGGTTTTTATGACTTATTTAAGATATTTAATAAATATATTGGCCGCTACATTCATTTAAATATCGTGTTTTGTACAAAAACGGCGAATTGCGCTTGCTAGATTTCCGGAAAAATGACTTTTTGAGTGAAATTGGCGTTTTTGTGAGTTTCAACCTAGTTTATATTAAAATTAGTGTTCGTGAATGTGCAAATGAGTGTATTTGGGTTTTTCTCGATGTTTTGGCGTTTGTACGCCGATGTCGAGGGTTTTTGGGTTGATTTGTGAAAGCAACCATAGGTTTTGACCTATGTTGGATTCGTGTGTCGTTTTGGTCATGAGTCGGATTTTAATACGATGCGGTACGTTATGATATGTAGGTACTCCCATGTGGACTTCGAGACGACAAACAAGCGCGCGTGGCAACATAGGCACCGGCTAGCGAGGACCAGGTGAGTAGATTTATATCTACGGGGAGAAGTCGGGTGGATGGCGTATAGCACCCCCGCAGTCCGTGGTGGTGTATACGGATGCGTATACACACCAACAATTATTATATGTTATTTGGGATTAATAACGATGCTTAGGATGGATATTGGTGTGTTGGATTACTTTAGTGTTGCGAACCCTAGGGTAGTGTTACCACACACATACACACATACATACTTGCATACATTCCTATTGATATGTGCTCATGGGATTCTTTATAGTTATGTGTTCACATGGGTATGGGACTATGTGTTCACATACGGATTGAGGATGATACTTGGGATTGAGCTGAGTCGATGAGATTTGATTTGAGGCCGTGAGATCGGTGATATAGCAGGGTTCGTATCTTAGATACGACATGACGTTGTAGCGGGTCCTTGACGTAGTGTTTCACACACGTCCATGCATACGTAGGCGGTATCAGTATGGTACTAGACGTAGATCAGTACCCCGATCATGATATTTGATAAAGAGGATACCAGGTGAATAGTATGATGAATGTGATATTGAACCGTACCAGATTGGGATGCCGTACGACGGATTTACGTACGAGCTATATTGATGATTGATCCGCACTCTTGACTTGGGACGCCTGATTATAGATATGGTATCGGATATGATATTATTGAGGCGGGATCACTGACTATACATATACAGGTATGTATATGTATCGACTCCGATGATAGGCGGTTTCCTTACCTGTAGTTCAGCTTGTTAGTTCAGCCGTATAGTTTAGTGTAGTTGTTAGATTAGATTAGACTTCTTACCTATTTCAAAAACTAACGAATCGTGGGCATTTTTAAAGACAGCTCAAGGGAATCTACGGATATTTCAGAAACGACGTATCTTTTCATAAAAACACCGTAGCCCCTATTTTCAAAACCCCATGATTCGTGTTATTTCAAAAGGCACCATTTGTAGGACTTATATTAGATTATTGCAGATTAGTTATCGTTGTGTCTAGTATTCAGCTCCCGCACATTATTGTTGTTCGCTCTGCCTCGCATATTTATTTTCCTGCATATTCCATTATTGATATCATGCTGTTTGGACACCAGCACCATTACCGATGATGCGTATGTACCACGTACACCTACTTGCCGGCTCACACACATCTTCATCGGTAATTGCCATGTCACGTACACTTTAGAGAATATAATTGCTTGACTTAGATTGTTAGCTAGTAGTTTTGACATGATATTAGTATACTTCCCTTATATGCCATATTAGACATTGTAGTTATTACCTACCACTTCATGCATACGGTTATTCAGTTGTTCATGCCTAGTTCATTATCATTGACATATGCACTTGTGATGATTTCTTGAGATTTATGATATTTCTGGATTTCGGGGAAAGCCGCAAAATTTACAACTTATGATCTTTTAAAATATAAAATGTTGCGGTTTTCTAGTGATGTAAAGTGTCGTCCACCATGAGTTTGCTGTGGTTTTGGAGATCCGTGTCGAGGAGTGGAGGAACCGTCACGGGTACATGGTGGGCCCGGTATGGTACCCCGGGGCAAGAGGAATGTGGTGTTGACGTTGAGCCTGGCTGGGGAGCACTACCTACCGGTGATATTACCCGACGCGTCGGATATCCGGAGGATACCGTCGTGGTCTTGAGATGGATGGTAGGGGCCGGTCTGGACTGACGGCGCCCTAGATATTGAGATTGAGACATTGATATTTCGAGACAGTGAGATTTATGTTTTGTGTCGATGCTAGACACTGTTGATGCTGATTTCATTTATGATACCTCAGTTTAAAAATACGAAGGAAATCTCACTAATTTATGAAAACAGTTTCTTCATTTACATGTATTCTGTTTCATGCATTCATACCTCATTCATATGATATATTGCTACTTGAGGCCCTGACACGGGCACATGAGATTACACTCGGGTTAGATATTTACCCTAGCCTTGTTATAGGCTGCATGTTATATACTTATTTTTGAGGATATATTATGATCATTGACCTAGGATTGCGTTATTTATGCGATTTGTGTGCGTAGATGTTTTTCTATTCACGAGTTGGCAACTCACCCCCGTTGTGCCCCAGTTTCTTGCAGGTTTTCCGTACAGGTTTCATTACGGCTTTGCGGGCTTAGTTTCATTCGGGTGACTTGCTAGTAGGTGGGTTTTTCTGGTATCGTACCCATCATATTATCTTGTATATCATTATTCTGTTGTATCTAGAAGTTCCATCAACCAAACATGTATCTATTGAGATAGAGACCAGTGTTGTTTATTCTTTCGACCTTAGAGTCGCTCGTTATATTTCTGGTGGTTTTGTGTTCCCTTTTGAGTTTTTGATCCTCGCCGTTGGCGTTGTATATTATATTGCTTGTGTGGTTGTGACCGTCGATTGACGAAGAGCTAGCTCCCGCTTGGGGATGCCTTTTATTGATTTCGTATACTATTCATGTTGTATCCCGTTTGGGAGCCAGTATTTACAAAGGAGACTCTGCCGAAATTTTCAGTAAATTTTTGATGTTTTTAGAAACCCGCATAATTCGGCTTATGCTATTAAAACTACTTGATTTAAATTGGTTTTTCCTACTCTCTACTATTTTCTTGGTTTGGATTTCTGGGTTTTCGGTTTACTTAGATTACGTACGCCTCGAGACGTTCGTAGTTTAAGTGCCGGTCATGTTCCGTATTTTCGGGTCGTGACAATCCCCTCCTCCGAGCACTTTAACTCCTATACCTGTTATTGCTCCATGCCAGATCGATGCTCCGAGAGGCCGTGGTCCTGGCGGTCCGGTTCAGAGAGGATGAGGTGGCAGAAGTAGAGGACAGCCGGGTACCGGTAGAGGACATGCCCGAGTTTTTGCTTTGACTCCTCAGGATGTGCAGGCATCGAATACCGTTATGACAGGTACTCTTTCAGTGTGTTCTTTTGACGCGCGCGTATTGTTCGACCCAGTTTCCACACATTCTTAAGTATCTACACACTTTGTACCGTGGTTGGGCCGAGAGTTGTCTTTGCTTGATCAGCCGCTTGATGTTATTACTCCCGTAGGAGAGTCTTTTATTGCTCGACATGTATTTCGATCGTGTTCGGTTCGTATTGGGGATAGGGATTCTTCTGTTGAATTGATTCTCCTAGACATGCTAGATTTTGATGTTCTTCTTGGCATGGACTGGTTAGCCACTTGTTATGTGTCCGTGGACTGCCGTGAGAAGGCAGTCAAATTTAGTTTTTTGGGTGAACCAGTTCTTGTTATTCAGGGAGATCATAGTGCCACCCTTCCTAGCTTGATTTCTGCCCTTCACGCTAGTCGGCTCTTGAGGAAAGGATGTCAGGGATTCTTGGCGTATGTTCGTGATGTTGGAGCCACAGAGGACACGTTTGACCAGGTTCCGATTGTAAGGGAATTTCCCGATGTATTTTCAGATGAGTTATCTGGATTGCCTCCAGAGCGCGATATCGAGTTCTGCATCGACTTGATCCCCGGCACGAAGCCTATTTCTATACCGCCTTATCAGATGGCCCTGGCGGAGCTTAAGGATCAGTTGCAAGATTTGCTGGATAAATGGCTTATTCGTCCAAGTGTGTTGCCTTTAGGAGCTTATGTCCTGTTTGTTAAGAAGAAGGACGGCAGTATGAGATTATGCATTGATTATCGTCAATTGAATTGAGTTACCGTGCGGAATAGATATCCCCTACCTCGCATTGATGATTTGTTTGATCAGCTCCAGGGTGCGGGATATTTCTCGAAGATTGACTTGCGATCAGGTTATCATCAGTTGCGGGTTCGGAATGATGACATTCCGAAGACTGCCTTTCATACGCACTACGGGCATTATGATTTCTTGGTAATGTCGTTCGGGCTCACCAATACCCCAGCAGTGTTCATGTATTTGATGAATCGCATCTTCAGGCTGTTTCTAGAACAGTTCATTATTGTTTTCATAGACGATATTCTGGTATACTCCAAGAGTCGAGAGGTGCACGAGCAACATTTGAGGATCACGTTGCAGACTTTGAGAGAGCATCAACTGTTTGCTAAATTCTCCATATGTGCTTTCTGGCTGGATAGTGTTGATTTCTTGGGTCATGTGGTTATGAGAGATGGCATATGTGTGGACCAGAAGAAGATCGAGGCCATACAACATTAGTCCAGACCTGTATTAGTGACGGAGATTCGCCTCCTACCTTTTGAAATCGCTTCCTAAGATGGCAAGGTTAAGGAGTCAACTGAGCATCTCAGCGGCGGGATTGAATACCCGGATCGAATCAGAGTTCACGCCGCCCGCCAGCTTCTTGGGTTTGGCCGGCTACTACCGACGTTTTGTGCAGGATTTCTCTCATATCACTGCACTGTTGACTCTGTTGACCCGGAAGGGAGTTCCTTTTTTTTGGACCGAGGCTTGCGAGCAGAGTTTTCAGCAGTTGAAGACTCGTTTGACGAATGCACCAGTCTTATCTTTTCCTTCAGGGTCAGGTGGCTTTGTTGTCTATTGTGATGCTTTTCGAGTGGGTCTAGGTTGTGTGTTGATGCAGCACGGCAGGGTTGTCACCTATGCTTCACGGCAGTTGAAGAAGCATGAGCAGAACTATCCCACTCACGACTTAAAGATGGACGCGGTGGTATTTGCGCTCAAGATTTAGAGACATTACTTATATGGTGAGTCATGCCAGATATTCACGGACCACAAAATCTTAAAGTACATCTTCCAGCAGCGGGATCTGAATTTGAGGCAGCGCCGTTGGATGGAGCTTGTGAAGGAATATGACTGCAAGATTCTTTATCATCCGGGCAAGGCGAATGTTGTAGCTGACACTTTGAGTCGGAGGCCCGGTGGTAGGTTGTCTTATTTGAGTGCAGTTCAGAGACATTCTTCCGCAGATTGGCAGATCTTATGCGACAGCATAATACAGTTTGAGTTTACGACGACCGGAGGACAGCTTGCCCATTTCCGTGCATGTCCACAGTTACTTGATCGCATCCGGAAGGCATAGTCTAACAATGTTCGTTTGGCAGAGATCATAGATCAGGTTCAACACAGAGTTCGTGATCGATGATCAGGGAGTGCTATGATTTGGGACTCGGCTATGTGTGCCAGATTCCAAGGGGCTGAGATACGAGATCTGAGAGGAGGTGCATCATTCAGCATACAGTGTTCATCCAGGTTCCACCAAGATGTATCATGACTTGAGAGATGTCTACTGGTGGGAAGGGATGAAGAGAGATGTCGCAGACTTCGTTTCGAGATGCCTGACTTGCCGGCAAGTCAAGGCCGAACATCAGAGGCCGACAGGAAAGTTACAGCCTTTGTCTATTCCGGAGTGGAAGTGGGAGCAGATCTCTATGGTTTTCATCGTGGGTCTACCTAGGACCAGTCGATGGTATGATTCTATTTGGGTGATTGTAGACCGGTGGACGAAAGCGGCTCACTTCCTTCCAGTGAAGACCACTTTCGGATTTGCTCAGTATGCTCAGGTATATGCTAATGATATTGTGTGACTACATGGCATATCGACCTGCATTTTGTCCGACAGAGGCATCCAGTTCACCAGCCGTCTTAGGCAGAAACTTCAGGAAGCTTTGGGCACCCGATTGAGTTTCAGTACAGCTTTCCATCCGCAGACCGACGGTCAGTCAGAGCGGACTACACAGACTCTCGAGGATATTCTCCAAGCGTGCGTTCTTGATTTCGGTGGCAGTTGGGATCGTCACTTACTGTAACATTTCAGAAAATATAAAATATTATTCTTGGAATTTAATATTAAAATAATATATTTCCCGAAAACTGCCCGATTTGCGAAATTGGGGTTTTCGAAAAAGGGTATAAATATATACCAATAATTGTGAAATAAATGAAAATTAAAATGATTTATTTATTTAAAAATATATTTAAAGGATTTGGCATTTTTAAAATTTATTATATGATGTTTGGATAAAAACACGATTAGTGCACTGCTAATCGCGATTAAGCCAAATCCGTGTTTCTACAATTTTTCATGGTTAGTGCACCATGACTTGTTCATTTGTGTTGTTTTATATTATGGTTGGGTTTTTGGGTGAGAAAAGAAAAGAGGAATGATTGAGGAGAGAGAGGGGGGACATAATGATGATATGGGACCATGCTAGGAGAGAGAATGCGAGTGAGAAAGAGAGAGAGGGGGAGAGTGTTGCCCCAACTGTTTTCCCCCACCATTTCTTCATCTCCTTCTTCATCTTCAAGCCCCTCTTCTACTCTCATGATCCATCTCAAAATATTCAACAAAATCCTATACCCCTTTTACAAAAAATGGTCACCTCCTCACCCCCATCATATTGGACCAAGAAAAGTGGGATTTCGATGACTTGGGACTTCTAGGGTTTTACTTGGTGGCATCATTGAGGTATAATCTTTACCAATTAGTTTAGTTTTTAGTTTGTTATATCCTAGTTGTAGTTTAGAATGGGTTTTGTGGTGAGTTGTGAAGTTTGAAAATTCCTAGAAGAGGGTTGTGGGGTTCTTGAGTTGTGAAGTTGTCTATTAGTGTATTTGTGACTAGAAAAACCCCCATGGTGTTATAAACCCAGATCAAACACAAAGTATAACCTGAAACCCAAATCAGAAACTGTCCATGTCGGTTTTGTGTGTAATGTGAGGGTGCAGGGAAATTTGGAGCGATCTGGAGCATTTTTGAGTTAAGAAAACAATACCATAGACTTATTTAGACCAATATGAGACCACTTTGACTAGACGAGACCCTAACTCCACCCCAAAACCGAGGAGGCCGGATTTCCTGGGGTTCTAGCCGGCCACACTGTGGAGTTAGGTGCCCAGGCTTCTTCTGTAGCTCACATACACCATATACATCATCCCAGTATTGTTTGTGCACTTAGTTTTGACCTGAACTAAAATCTAGAGCATGTTTTCTTGGTTTCTGCCTTATATTTCGTGATGTTTATGAATTTCAGTTTTGATATTTTGTTTGATATTGATCACTTGATGTTTGTACAACTATATCGAGGGTTATTTGGTTGAATTGCGAGATGTAGACCATAGGTTTTGACCTATGTGAGATTCGTGTGTCATTTTGGTTTTGAATTGGATTTTAATGCGATACGATACGTTATTATATGTAGGTACCCTCATGAGGAATTCGAGACGACAAGAAAGCGCGTGGTGACATCGGCATCGGCAAGCGAGGATCAAGGTGAGTAGATCAATATCTACGGAGGAAGTCGGGTGGATGGCGTATAGCACCCCCGCAAAGTTTTGGTGGAAACCGATTTGTAACATATGGTTAAGAAAACCTAAAGTAGCGAACTAGGGTTAGAATTATAATATGGCTATAGAAACCATATTAGAAACTAAGGATAGTTAGAAGTGTTTTGATACGACTAATATGTGATGACTGAATTTGAGGATGACGTTTAATGATATTGCCGTTTAGGGTATTATAGGACTAGATAGCCGACGTAGATATGTCATCCGAACCATACTTATTTCCAAACTGAAGAATCGATTGAATCTTTTAAACAGATACCTTGAGGGACGTTACGGATTTTCAAATGATATCTTTTCCTTAAAAACACCGTATCCCCTACTTTCAAAACTACGATTCGCATCTTTCAAAAACTGTTTGTATGGTTCAGGTGTGTATGTTAGATTAGATATGTATGCTTATAGTAAAGGTAGAATGTGTATGTAAAATTGACATTATATGAGATATAAATGTGATGAGAAGAGAATATGATTTGACATGTGATATGATGACTTGGTGATATGTTGGTATACGGATGATAGTCGATTAAGATGTTTGATACCTTGTCGGTCCCCTGATACGAGATTGTTATGGATGTGACCTGGGGCATAGGTATATATGTGTATATAGGATGTTGTGAATCATGAATGATAAGCCGTACGTGACATTACTGTAAGTCGACGTTAGATACCCCACATGATGCGGGGAGGCGGAATAGGTAAAACAATCATTTTGTTTAAACTAACATCGACTAACTTTACGGATCTTTGCTAAACCCTAACTAACAACAACATAGAAGTGATTAGCTACTATGAAAGATGATTATACCTAATGAATCAAGTCCTTCTTGGTCTCGTAGATCACCTCCTCGTCGGCCTCCTCGTTGTGATAGAAGATCCACC
The DNA here is from genome assembly GCA_030015575.1 of Agapanthus africanus. Classification (NCBI taxonomy): domain Eukaryota; kingdom Viridiplantae; phylum Streptophyta; class Magnoliopsida; order Asparagales; family Amaryllidaceae; genus Agapanthus; species Agapanthus africanus. The sequence goes on along the minus strand of JASDDO010000022.1, from coordinate 231,105,773 downwards.
CGAGAGCTACTTCTCCAAGCTTAACCTCTCACTTGAGTTAACTAGGTTGCTATGAGTGCTAATTAAAGTAACCTAGAGGATATAGAATAGGATTAGGGATCTATTAGTCTTGCTAACCCTTGGATCTCAACACATGAGAGGTTAGGGTTAGTTCTTTGAAGAGAGAGAGCTTGAGGAGAGAGAAGGTGAGAGTGAGAATGATAATGAATTATAACTCATTTTAGAATATATATGAAGCCTGATAATTATTAAAATGAATAACATAATAATAATATCAACCATGCTTCATTAACTCTCTTTGGGTGAATCATCTCATGAGTCATTAAGCAATAAATGCTTCATTAACTCATTTAATGAATCACACCATGAGTCACTAATCCATTTAATGCAAATTCCACCTAAGCCTCCAACTCATCAATGTTCTAGAAGCTTCTCGACTAATTACGAGAATGTCCCTCCCATCCGTGAAAACACGAAAATACTGAGACTGTATAAATCCAATAATCCAATACTAGAATCTGGCTTAAACCAAAGCCTGCTAGTATAAACTGTCCGAACATCGTACGTGCGTAAAAACACGTATGTGTCCGAACCCTGTCGTAAAACCATACGACCTCTATATCATTTTTCCTGAAGCAGGGAAACTCTCTGTGTGGGACTCTAAAGACTCGACACTACCCTGGCAGTGGGTTTAACCACAGACCGCAAGCGGCATTAGCTGTACGTAACGGTCCCCACGTAGATGTCGATAAGAAGGCCGATGAGGAAACCCATCTGAATTCCTACTGAGCCTGATGTGACAATCTCCGTACATTCCGGTCTGTTCGTCTATGACTATCGCATATCTGGCCTAGGGGCGGCAAGCGTCAATCCCATAAAAGCGGTATAAGTCGTGTCAGAGTGAAGCCCATTACACCTTGAGAAGCTACTGGAAATCCTACCAGTAAATCTCGCTTGCCCTGGCCAGGGACTTTGCGTAACGGCTCTCCAGACACAGCGCGATATCAACTCCCAATACCGGGAGAGACGAATCCTATCTAACCGCCACTGCCTCCAAGTGCTTCGGGACTGCATCCAACTGCTACCTGTTTGCATGAATTCTTTGAGCCGTGGTTGGGTAGCAATCTAAGAACAGTGGGAACACACTCAAGACGAAGCAGTAGTGTCAAGTCTGCGGACTATGCTGTACTCATGTCACCTGGGAACTGTTAACTGACGACGGGTATAATACCAACCAACAGTTCCCTGCGAGTCCTGTCCGGTGTACCCATAACACAACGAGCACCTGTATACTAAGTACAACGTACTAATGGCTGTGGGACAGACCATTTCCCCTGCTGGGATGAGAAGCGTACACACTAGTCTACTCCGGAGTATTGATGCCCTGTCTCGATAATCCTACGACTAGGCACCTGAAAAAGGATGTGCTTGTAGACTACCCAGCCCCCACTAGTATGACTGCCATCACAACGCTGGTAGTCAAGCAAAATCCTAAGGGCTCTATCAATATGTATTCTCGATATGCTAACATATACACATATTAAGGTAGATATAAACCAAGTAGCATACTACCATGTTTAGCAAGACTGTTAATATAACTGTGAATATCCCAAGCTTCCATTAAGTAATATACAAGCTAGTATGATACAATAATGGCCCCTAAGGAATATACACTAACAATCTCCCACTTGCACTAGGGTCATGTACTGGCGTATCGAAGACCTATCATCTCGAGTAGCCTCTCGAACAAAATCTGAGGTAAGGCCTTAGTGAATGGATCTGCAGTGTTCTCCTCTGTAGGAACTCTCCGGACCTCGATCTCCTGGCGATCTATGATCTCCCTGATCAGGTGATACCTCCTAAGGATGTGTCTGGACTTCTGATGGGACTTGGGTTCCTTCGCTAAAGTTATAGCTCCGTTGTTGTCACAATACAGCGGTATTGGATCAGCAATGGTAGGAACGACCTGAAGTTCTGTTATTAACTTCTTCATCCAGAATTCTTCTTTTGCGGCATATCAAGCAGCGATATACTCCACTTCCATCGTCGAGTCAGCAACGGTGTCCTGCTTGGAACTCTTCCAGCACACCGCCCCTCCATTGAGGGTAAAGACATAACATGACATGGACTTAGAGTCATCCTTGTCACTCTGGAAGCTGGAATCAGCAAAGGCCTCGATCTTGAGGTCTTTTCCGCCGTAAACCAAGAACATCTCCTTAGTCCTTCTCAGGTACTTGAGAATGTTCTTTACTTCTATCCAGTGCTTCTCCCCTCGGTCTGACTGATACCGGCTTACCACGCTCAGTGCGTAAGCTACATTTGGTCTGGTGCACAACATCGCATACATTATAGAGCCTACCGCAGAAGCGTACGGTATAATTGACATGCGTTCCCTTTCCAAATCAGTCTTGGGAGACATCTCTTTGGATATGGTGATTCCGTGACAAGCCGGTAAACTACCGCGCTTAGAATCTTCCATACTGAATCTTTTCAGTATAGTGTTGATATACCTGGACTGCGAAAGTCCCAACATCCTTTTAGATCTATCACGATAGATCTGGATCCCCAGAATGTAAGAGGCATCACCCAGGTCTTTCACGGAGAACCTGTGTGACAAGAATCCTTTGGCAGATTGTAGCATAGGAATGTCATTTCCTATTATTAGAATGTCATCCACGTACAAGACGAGGAATACGACAGTTTGTGCTACAATTTTACTATATATACATGGTTCATCTGGATTTTTGATAAAGTCATATTCTTTGACCGTTTCATCAAAACAGATGTTCCAACTCTACGACGCCTGCTTTAGTCCATAAATGGACTTAAGCAACTTGCACACTTTCCCGCTGCTCCCACTCTGATTGAAACCTTCTGGCTGATCCATATAGACGCACTCTTCTAAATTACCATTTAGAAAAGACGTCTTTACGTCCATCTGCCAGATCTCATAATCATGAAAGGCGGCAATGGCAAGAAGGATCCGAATGGATTTGAGCATAGCCACTGGAGAAAAAGTTTCATCATAGTCCAAACCAGGTCTTTGACGAAAACCCTTTGCAACAAGTCTAGCCTTATAGGTTTCCACCCGTCCATCTACACCAATCTTTTTCTTGAAGATCCATTTGCATCCTATGGGTTTTACCCCACCTGGAGCAAAGTCCAAAGTCCATACTTTGTTGGTGTACATAGACTCCATCTCGGTCCGCATTGCATCCAGCCATCTTACCGAGTTGCCGCTTTGGATGGCCTGCTGGAAGCTAGTAGGTTCATCATTATCAATGATGCAATCCTCTCTATCCCCATCTTATGAGAAAACCGTAGTATCTCTCAGGCGGATGAAACGGCCTACTGCTCCTGCGGAGGGGTGCGGGAATGTCCTGTTCTTCTTGAACTACTGGTTCTACCAAACTTTCAGTAGTAGTTTGTGGTTCTGGAATTTCTTCCAGTTCTATTGCGCTCCCACTTGTTTCCTTTTCTAAAAACTGCTTTTCTAGAAAATGGGTATTACGAGAAACAAAAACCTTTTGTTCCTCTGCGTAATAGAAGAAATACCCCTTGGAGTTCTTTGGATATCCCATAAACTTACACTGTACTGATCGTGCCTCGAGTTTTTCCGCATGCTGCTTTTTAACAAAAGCTGGACATCCACATATCTTCAGATACTGAAGATAGGGTTTCTTCCCACTCCACATCTGATATGGCGTGGTAGGCACAGTCTTGGTAGGAGCCCTGTTCAAAAGATATGCTGCTGATTCTAGCACATAACCCTAGAAAGATCGCTGTAACTCAGCATTACTCATCATGGAATGTACCATATCCAATAGGGTTCGGTTCCGTCTCTCCGATACACCGTTATGCTGTGGAGTGTATGGAGGAGTAAGCTGAGAAAGAATTCCTTTCTCTCTTAGGTAACCCAGGAACTCGGCACTTAAGTATTCACCACCTCGATCGGATCTTGTTGTCTTGATACTTTTGCCGGTTTGGTTTTCTACTTCATTCTTATATTCATGGAATTTCTCAATGGCCTCGGATTTATGTTTCATTAAGAAAATGAATCCATACCTAGAGTAATCGTCCGTAAAAGTAATGAAATATGAAAAACCACCTCTTGCATGTGTAGACATTGGACCACATACATCGTTGTGTATGAGTCCTAAGAGCTCGCTCGCACTTACTCCATGTCCAGTGAATGGAGTCTTTGTCATCTTTCTTTTGAGACATGATTGACAAGTTGCATAAGATTGATATTCGAACGGATCCAAATATCCTTCTCTATGTAACTTAGTTAACCTTGTCTCATTGATGTGACCCAGTCTACAATGCCATAAGAAAGCCTGATTTATATCTGGAGACTTTCTTTTTAGTGTGTTCTGGACATTGAAAATCTGTAATTGGTTTAACACGTATATACCGTTATCTAGTGTACCGGACCCAATCAAACCATGATTAAGGTGGATGTTAACAACATCGCTTACAAACGTGAAATCATAACCGTCTTTTGATAACAACGATACTGATATGATATTACACGTTAAACCAGGTACACAAAAACAGTTGCGCAAAACCAAAATATGTCCACTCGTCAATCCTAGGCGATAATCCCCTACGGACACAGCACCCACGCTAGTTCCGTTAGCAACCTGGAGGGTCATATCACCAACCTTCAGCACTCTACGGTTTCTCAGTGCCTGCAATGAATTGCATATATGAGATCCTGATCCGGTATCCAATACCCAGGAAGTAGAGTTGATTGACAGACAATTTTCAATTACAAACACACCTGAAGTCGAAGCCACAGCTTGCTTCGGGTCCTGGTTCTTGGCAATCCAAGCTTTGCAATCTTTCTTCCAATGGCCTTTTCTACGACAGTGGAAGCACTCGTCCTTTTCCACTATTGGAACTGCAACCTTTGTCTTTCCCTTAGCTCCCACCTTACCAACACCTCCTCTTGGTTTGGTAGCGGCTTTCTTCTTCCTTCCTTTGGCCCTAGCCTCGGACCCGGAAGAGGAAGCACCGCGAACAAACATAGTAGATGTTTCCATTGCTTTCTGCAAGGTGCCTTCTGCACTCCTCAACATGTTAAGGAGTTCTGGAAGTTCAACTTCTTTTCCTTGAATGTTGAAATTCAAAATAAACTGGGCGTAGGTGGAAGGAAGGGACTGAATTACCAAGTCTGTATAGAGCTCATTCTCTAAAGTCGTCCCGAGGTCCGCGAGCTCTTCTATATAGCCAATCATCTTTAGGACATGTCCTCCTACAGATGATCCGACAGCCAGCCTCGACTGAAACAAGTTCTTCGAGGTCTCATATCTTGCTATACGAGATTGCTCTCTATACAGATCCTTTGTGTGGAGAAATATGGATTCAAGATCCATATCCTCGTGCCTCCTCTGATGTTCATTATTCATAGAGGAAAGCACGATGCATTTGGCCTTCGCGGAATCTAACTCCCAGGTCTTGTGGATTTCCTTATCCGCAATACTGGATTCTGGACCAAGGACAGCAGGTGCCTTAGTAGTAAGGACATACCCTAATTTGTTATAAGTCAAAGCCATCTTGACATTCCGGAACCAATCTTTATAGTTTGGCCCTGTCAGAATATTTTTCTGGGTCGCTGTAATGAGAGAGAGAGGGAACACTTTAGCATGATGCTCTTGCAAGTTTAGAGTGGTTTTTAGTTTATCTAAACAGGATGGCTCCCACTGTTTCTCGAATCCCTCCTCAAACCAAAAAGGAAGAACTAGTTAGGACTATTCTCACCGTACAATACTTGCTTAACCGTTCAGCCAGGCTGGTGTCGGTACTTCGAGGAAGGTTTTACGACGCTTTCGCGAAGTTCCTTAATTAAATAACCTCTTTTCTCTGGGGGCGTAACCCCGCTGACACCTTTCTCGACAGTTACTTGGTTTATAGCATTGATCGTTAAGTGACGAATCTCCTGATGAGTAGCGGATACTCTCAGTAGGATCGGGATCCAAATATCATCGTATGATAAAGCTGAAGGAATCCTACCAAAATTATCACACTCCAAATGGTATGCATCTCTTTGCAAATTTCAGTTTCTTTAGAAATTCCCGATATGGATTTCTGCCCCATGCTCTTATGATCTTGGCGTTGGTCAAAATACCATAAGTCACATGTCAAGTTCTACCCATCATTATCTTGTTAATTTGAACCCATCCGTAAATACCCCTGACGTTGGCCAAATGATAATACGACAGTCCCAAACTAACTCATCTATCTATGCAACAAATGAATACCCAGCAGCTACCAAACACTATGCCTTGGCGTTGGTCAAAATACATAGCTTGAATACTACTGAATACCCAAATGAAATGACGGAGGGGTACGAATGGTTTTGGCGAAACCGTGAACATAGTGAACTTGATATGATCGAAGGAACCTGATAGCTTTTAAAAGGAGTGGTTAAAGCTCCGCAATTAAAAATATCATCTGTTTTAAAAATAACCGAGTGGTTTCTTTTAAACTGTTCCAACGATTCAACTTTGGTTTATTTTCTTTGCATTAATATAATGTGTCCCATCAATTAACTTATCATTGCAGAAAACAACGAAAATACAACGTCCTCTTATGCCATCTGCATTCTCCACTGGGCCCCGTCATTCACCCGTTAGGTTACTTAACTAACGACAGAGCGGGGGCTGGGCTAGCGCGGGTGCAAAACATAAGTGACGTCTAATAGCTATCATATATAGATATTTGTACATTCGTTAGATGCAATAATAGGCATTCCAGATCACAAATGGACATATTGGATTTTCTACGAATCCGCATTCCTTTTGAGCCTGCAAAGAAAGACGGATTACACAGTCGCGATGAATAGCCAAAACCCCACCCTAGACCCCTACGAGTACTGCAAACTACCCGCCTAGTGCCCGAAGTGAAGCGGTCTCCCTCAAAAACGTGAGTAGGCCACTAAACACTTCAAAGTACCCGGTAGTTTGTGCACCACATCATGGGTCTATCCTAGGAGCAGAAAACAGTAAATGAAATAATACAACGGTGGCTACAACCTCAACCCGGATGTGCCCCGCAAAAGAATATTACAACAATTTACAAATTACATTTGAATGAAAGAAACAATCGTCTCACATCCCCGGCTATCCATTCACGACAATCCAACAAGTCCACAAACACAAACCAGTAAAAACCATTACAGAAATGTACAACCCCCTGTTAACCGACATACAAGCAGTTAGGGGAGGTTTACGAACACATTAAACAAATCACATATATAATCAAGTTAGCCAAACATCTTAGAATTTCGATCAAGCAAACACAAATGATTCTACTCCAAATAATTCTCTATGCACCTGAAACCTGAGCAGAAACAAAACATCCCTGAAAATACAAAATCAACACAGAAGAATTACTGGGCAAATTTGGGCTAACTCGGCTTCAACTCGGCCGCGGATCCGCGGCGGATCGCTTGGATCGGCCGCGGTTCCGCGGCGGTTTGGCCGAGTCACGATCCCAAATTTCTCCAGTAATCTTCTAATTTCCTGCATATATTTTTAAGGGTCCCTGAAAAATTTTTAGACCCCGTTTTAAAATCGGCAGAAACTTGGTTAAAATGATGTTTTTTCGTGTTCGTTTTGCGATCGAATTTCTAACGAATTTGCTAACAAGTTAGTTATAGTTTAGCGAGGCTCTGATACCACTGTAAGTCGATGTTAGACACCCCACATGATGCTGGAAGACGGAATAGGTAAAACAATCATTTTGTTTAAACTAACATCAACTAACTTTACGGATCTTTGCTAAACCCTAACTAACAACAACATAGAAGTGATTAGCTACTATGAAAGATGATTATACCTAATGAATCAAGTCCTTTTTGTTCTCGTAGACCACCTCCTCGTCGGCCTCCTCGTTGTGATAAAAGATCCACCCGAGAGCTACTTCTCCAAGCTTAACCTCTCACTTGAGGTAACCAGGTTGCTATGAGTGCTAATCAAAGTAACCTAGAGGATATAAAATAGGATTAGGGATCCATTAGTCTTGCTAACCCTTGGATCTCAACACATAAGAGGTTAGGGTTAGTTCTTTGAAGAGAGAGAGAGAGCTTGAGGAGAGAGAAGGTGAGAGTGAGAATGATAATGAATTATAACTCATTTTAGAATATATATGAAGCATGATAATTATTAAAATGAATAACATAATAATAATATCAACCATGCTTCATTAACTCCCTTTGAGTGAATCATCTCATGAGTCATTAATCAATAAATGCTTCATTAACTCATTTGATAAATCACACCATGAGTCACTAATCCATTTAATGCAAATTCCACCTAAGCCTCCAACTCATCAATCTTCTAGAAGCTTCTCGACTAATTACGAGAATGCCCCTCCCATCCATGAAAACACGGAAATATTGAGACCGTATAAATCCAATAATCCAATACTAGAATCTGGCTTAAACCAAAGCCTGCTAGTATAAACTGTCCGTACATCGTACGTGCGTAAAAACACGTATGTGTCCGAACCCTGTCGTAAAACCATACGACCTCTATATCGTTTCTCCTGAAGCTGGGAAACTCTCTGTGTGGGACTCTAAAGACTCGACACTTCGCTGGTAGTGGGTTTAACCACAGACCATAAGCGGCACTAGCTGTACGTAACGGTCCCCAGGTAGATGTCGATAAGAAGGCCGATGAGGAAACCCATCCGAACTCCTACTGAGCCTGATGTGACAATCTCCGTACAGTCCAGTCTGTTCGTCTATGACTATCGCATATCGGGCCTAGGGGGCGGCAAGTGTCAGTCCCCTAAAAGCGGTATAAGTCATGTCGGAGTGAAGCCCTGTTTCCCCCAATCAGAGCAAAGCTCTGTTTGAATTTCAAAATTCAAAAGGTGAAGCAACGCTTCAGATCCCTTGCGGTGTGCGCAGAGCGCCACGTGTCAAAAACAGACACGCCAGCGCAAGTAGCGCTGCGCCTAAGGCAGCGCACCACCAATCAGAGCAAGGCACTGTTTTAAAATTCAAATTTTAAATAAATGAAGCAACGCTTCAGAAAACATGCGCTCTGCGCTGCGCGCCACGTGTCAAACAGTGGTGCGCTAACGCAGTTGTGCTGCGATAGCGCAGTTATGCTGCGATCCGCGCTGCGCGGCACGTGTCAAACACAGGCGCGCTAGCGCAGTTGCGCTGCGCTCCTTGCTGCGCGACACGTGTCTAGCACAGTTGCGCTGCGCTCCGCGCTGCGCGACACGTGTCTAGCGCAGTTGCGCTGCGCTCCGCGCTGCTCGACACGTGTCAAGCGCAGGTGCGCTAGCGCCAACTGTGCCAGCACTAAAATTTAAATAATAAATTATTAATTAACCAGAATTAAAATTCTAGAAAGATCTTTTTAATCTTATTAAAATAAGAAGATTATCTTCTTAAAACAGAGGTTTTAGGATCAAAGATCCAACGGTAGGGAAATACCCCCAGATCAATCAGAGAAAGATCTCTGTAACTAACCTAACAAACCAATTGGCCCTATATAAAGGCCCCTAGACTCTAAGTCTCACATATACACACATACAGAAAAGAGAGAACTCTCTGAAAAATTTGAAAGGCAAGCCTTTGAAGATAGAAGATCATCTTCTTCAAGGTAAAGAATTTGATTCTTGAAGAACTGAGATGAAAACACCTCACAAAAAGAAGAATTTCTTCTAAAAAGATCAAAGATCTAAGAACAAGATCAAGATCTTCAATATAAAAAACAAGATCAAAAGATCAAAAAAGATCCAATCATAAATGATTAAAGAAGTAATTTACTTCATCCCTTGATCTTTTGATCTATATAAAGGCACAACCTTTTGATGAGAACAGAACCATTGGTTCTTGAATCTTGAGGTAAAACCTCTTTCAGAGAACAAACAATTTGTTCTTTGATCTTAATTTGATCAAGATGCGCTCTGCGCTATTGGACAGTGCCTTGCACTTTTGAAATACGCCTTTGCGCTTATTGGATTGGCGCACTGCGCCAGAGCGCGCGACGTGTCAACCACAGAACAATCTGCGCTTTGCGCTTCTAAAACAGAGCGCTGCGCTCTTGGATTGGCGTACTGCACCAGAGCGCGCCATGTGTCAGCAGCGCAATAGCGCAGCGCACTGCGCTAACAGACTTGCTCTCAGCAGAGCGTGACACGTGTCACCTCCACGTGCGCTAGCGCCTTGCGCTCTTTAATTTGCTCAAAGCGCCTGACAGGCCATCTAGCGCACTATTAGACCACTAAATGCTTTGCATTTAACTACAGAGCCCAATGCTATGCATTATAAAAGGGCCAAGCCCAAATAAAAGCTCAATGGCTAGAACAATAAAATGTTCAACCGAGCACATATGCTCATAAACCTTCAAACAGACTTTAGTCCCAAATTGGACTATAGATCTCCCAACCAGCATTGGTTCGAGGGTACATCTCTGAACTCCTCTGATATCTGTCATTGTAATCCTTCAACGTCGTCAGAGAGGTGATGGGTCCCGACGGCCATACATTCCATGGACCACCATGCCTCTAAACTTGAAAATCAACCGCAATGTCTCTAAACTAAACAATAGAGCCCAAATGCTCTCTAGTTAGATCTAAACGATCCCGTTAAGTCGATCTTAGTCTGAAAATTAGATTAACGTATCCTTAACAAACGTTTAAGTTGATCTTAGTCCAAAATAAGACTAAGTATCCTTAAACCAAAACCCCAAACCCAAATCTAAGAAAGTACGGATTTTGACTAATCCACGTCTTATGGGCGACAACATAAATTAGTCTCTGTATACAATTCACGGGCAACCACAAACAAAACAAACACCCACGACACGAAGTGACCATCTGGAGAAGGAGAAAGTTGTTACCGCTATGCAGTAGCGTAATTAACTGCAGGGGCTTGCGCCTGTAGGGAAGAGCGTCCCCATAATCAAAAACCCCTCGAACGAGGGGGAATCTGACGAAGTCTGCTATATCGGCCGCATCCGTTTAAACCTTTGATACATGGTGTCATAAATCAACTTGGCATCTTCGGAGAGGTGGACGGATAGCTCCAATTAGCATCTCCTCCGAATTTCAGGCAAGACGTTTATCGCGTCTCCGCCGCGTCATTCGGAGGGGAACAGATTCTGGCATGCCCGGTGGGACCTCTTCCTCTTTCCACTCCATGCTTCGTGTGTCATGTTCGCGAACGAATCGCGGTTTGCTGTGCTTGCCTGTGGATTCGAGGTACTTAAATTTGGTGTCTTTCTCCATGCAGAAAACAGAAGATCGATGGCTTCAAATTGCACTAACTGCAACTGCAACTCTCACTCCGTCCTTGCTGGAGGAGTGACTTACGGGCCCCAAGCGGCCTCCCTTTTCAAGATGCCAGTGGAGCGGATAACTCAAGCCACCACTGGACTATTCTTCGGGACTATGCTCCCACTGATGAGCTTCAATGCCCCATTGTCGTCGCAAGAAGCTCCAAAGAAGTCTGTATTCGATCGGCTTGCTACTACTGCGGCACCTCTCAACGGGTCACCCAACTCCACTGCCTCGGGTTTTAACAGACTAGGCCAGGGCTCCAACGGGCCTATGAAGAAGCCTGTAATACCAGAAGGCGTTATCCCGAAGCGGGTAGCCATCCCTGTTCCCAAAATCGCCAAGGCGGTTTCTCCTGCCAAAGGGTCGGTATTCGCAAGACTGACTATTTCTGTTCCCGTTCCAGGAGAAATCACCAAGGTTGTTTCCCCTACTCGGAAGTCCCCTTTTGATAGGTTGGCCGTCCCCATTCAACGGACGTCGGCCTTTAAAAGGCTGATAACAGTGAATTCTGACCAACACAGGGGGCATGAGGAGGTCACCCCTACGGCTAAACCAACTCCAATCGCACGACATGCTCGTCGTCGTCACTGGCGCCGGGTAAGGGGCAACTCCCCCTCTGGGCTAACTCCGCCAGCTCCGATGGTGGAAATCGATGTTGCTGTTCCGACCGGGAATAGATTTGAACCGCTAAGAAGGGTGCGCAAAAACTTGCCAACTGCTGTATTGAAAATATCTCCTACACCTGTGGATAATGCCCCAAAGGTGAAGCTGGAGCAGCCCCCTCAATGGCTGTCATCTAAAATTTACAAGGTCTGGCGTCAAGTCCAAGACTCCGTACTGGATGAAGACTATCTCCGCCAACAGAAAAAGATGAAGGTTGGGCAGGAGAAGGACTACTCTGTAAAGCCAGAAAAAGCAGCAGCTACTTAGGTGCACACTACAACGGCCCCCTCAACTTCGACCGCTCACAAAAGAAGGAGGTCGGAGAAGATCCCTGCGTCTTTGGCAAATCGCAAAGACGCTGAATCTAAATGACCCAAGTCTGGGGGAATGGTGATGCATACTGTCTATATGGCATCCGGGAAAGAGGATAGCCGCGCTTCGACGGGTCACCGACCGCTCACCCGATCCGTGACAAAAGCCCAGGAGCAACAGCAGAAGCTTCAGGAAATGATGACTGCAATGGCCGCACTTACCGGGCCAAAAGAAAGCTCGGAGGCATCATCAGAACAGCGTCATGAACAAGAAACTGATGCTGACTTCCTATGCAGAGTCCTCGAAAAGAAGGACAGAGAAGCAGCAGAACAAGCTGCCAACATAAAACAAATGGCTCTTCTCTTCCAAAACATGGTAGGAATGATATTACAGCTGGACCCTCCAGCTGAAGACCCTCCGATCATTATTGAAGATGATAGAAGGGAAACATCTAATCCTCTTCCGGCTCATTCGGCAGCCAAGGAGGAAACCATTTCCAAAGCTGCACTAGACGACTATATAGCTCAGCAGATATGAGTTCATCAAGCGAATGAAGCGGCTGGGCAAATTGTTGGAACCGGACGACCCTATCCGGGCTGGTATGACCAAATCAGTTACCCGCAGGGATATACGATCCCTAAGTTCCATGTATATAAAGGGACGGGGAATCCACATCAGCATGTCGCTCAATTCAGAGCCTTATGCGGCAACACTGGAGGCGACGACAAACCGTTGCTTCGCTAATTCGTCGGCAGCCTAGCAGAAACGGCCTTTGAATGGTATTCGGAGTTACCTAACGACTCAGTCAAAACATTTGCAATGATGGAGTTACTGTTTACACAAAGATTTGCAAGCGCTAGTGAACGCACCCCGATAACGGCAATGATTAATGCCAGGGTGAAGCCAGGCGAAACGTGGGTCCAATACGCAATACGGTGGCGAAACTTATGGTCGAAGTGCGAACAACGCATCGAAGAAGCACCTGCAGTAGGCATGTTCGTGGGCACTCTTGATCCGCAAGCGACCATCTCACAATTCATGATGTTCTACAAGCCAACTACTTTCCAGGCCTTGGTCGACAAACTGGCCTAAATGGACCAGATGGGTCACAGATCGTCTCCTACAAAGCCAGACTCTCAAAATGAGAAAGAAAAAGGGAAAGCGATTGTCGTCGCCAATACTCAACAACAGCCGAGCAACTCAAAGCCGGTTGTTCGCCAAAACAACGTGCGTCCACGCCCATCCCTCGAGGAGAGACTGGGACGTCCTTACTCGTTTTCTCAAGATAAAACGAGGAGACTGTTTGAGCTGGCAGTGCGCAACAGACTCATCAATTTGCCAAGTCTGAAACGTCCGTTGCAGCCAGGCGATGTCAACGATCCTAATTATTACCCTTACCACCGAGCAGTAAGCCATCCGATCGAAGATTGCTTCGTCTTCAAAAACTGGGTTGAGGATCTATACCTACAAGGCAAGTTCGCGTTATCCGAAAACTGGAAGGTGAACCCGCCACAACCTCATGCTCCTAAAAAGATGGACACGTCGGGGGCATCGTTCTCTTTTGTCGAAGAGGCCCCATGTGAAGTGGCCCTTTCGGCCAAAACCAAAAAGATGCTGAATGATCTTCAGACATGCTCGGCGATCAGATGGAAGAACCCGTTGGAACCTGAGATCATCAAGGGGATGCTGAAGCCGCGCCCAACTCCAAATATTAGTGGTGATAGCCAAAGCGTTCACACCCAGCCGTCGAAATCTTCGAAAAAGAAGAAGAAATCCAAGAAGCTAGTGAAGCCTGGCGACAAGAGCACGGACCTACAAAAGCAGATTGATGCGCTGTAAGAGTATAACCAGAAGGCGCGGACTCCAATCATGCTCCAAGAATTCCTCAGCCATGTTCTTGAGGACGGTGATGATGGAGAAGAATCGTCGGACGAATCTAAGGATTACGTAACAAGTTTCCATGTGATCTCTCATTCATCGCTAGACAATGAAGAGGATCCTTGCATAAAGAACTGGGGGCAGAGCCTGAATCGGAACTTCTGGGGCCGTCAGATGAAATGATCGACGCATTCCTAAATGAAGCTCTCCTGAGAAGTAAAGCTGATCGGGAGCGTGAGATGGCCATATTTGAAAAGGCCAAACGCCGGCGACTGGACCAAAGGGTCGAAACACTCCCACCAGATCAAAGTACATCCGCCGCAAATGAAAGCAGGATCAAGACAAGGAAACGATTCGCCAAAGCCATATCGATGGGGATGAGGTTGCCCTCTTTCAGAGAAAATTCTCTTGGTGGGATACATCTTGATGAAGCGGACGTACATCCTAACTTCTGCTTATATCATCAGAAGATTACACATCCTACTGAAGACTGCAACTCCTTTAAGTGTTGGTGGCAAGAATATGTCGCTCACAGACAACATTTCAACAGGACAAAACGTGAAGCTCGTAGACGGCGGAAAAATGCGACAGATGAGCGTATAAGAATTGCCGGCAATTGTCATAGAATTGATCCTGAGGGACCGCGAGTTCTCACATTCGGGAGCGACTCCGACGAAAAAAAGGATCTCGAACCCGCAAACAAGGGATTGAATGAAAAGAATAAAGGGAACGAAAAAATGGACTTCATCGCCAACGCTCAACAACAGTCGAGGGGCCCTAGACCGGTTGTTCGCCAAAACAACAAGCGGAAAGCCCTTTATGAAAAGTTGAAACGTCCTTACTCATTTCCCCGAGATGAAACAAGGACGCTGTCCGAACTAGCGGTGCGCAACAGGCTTATCACTCTACCGGAGCTGAAACACCAGCTACAACTGAATGAGATCAACAATCCTAATTACTGCCCTTACCACCAAGTATTGGGTCATCCGATCGAAAACTGCTACGTCTTCAAAAACTGGGGTGAAGACCAATACCAACAGGGCAAGTTCGCGTTGTCCGAAAACTGGAAGGTAAGCCCGCCACAAGCACATGCCCCGAGAAAGATGGATATGCCGGGGGCATCATGCTCATTCATAGGGAAATCCCCATAGACCGAGAAGTCAGTAAACTAGAGATTCGCCTCAAATACGGCGACGGCGGACCGAAACGTCCTTAAACTAACAGCAGACCGAAACATCCTTACACTAATGACGGACCATTATTTCCTAAAACTAGCTGTGGACCGAGATGTCATGAATCTATGGCAGATCGCAGCATCCCGAAGCTGATTAAAAAATAAATTAAAAAAAACGGTATGTCCATAAGCAAAATGGGCACGGATGAAAACCCGAAAGGGCTCCGTGAATAAAAACAGCAGGGCTACCGGCGAGTATTTGTGAAAACCCGAAAGGGCGCAATCTCGTTATATATATAAAAAAAAAGAGAAAAAGAAAAGAATAAAAAAAAAGAAAATAGTATGTCCATAAGCAAAATGGGCACGGATGAAAACCCGAAAGGGCTCCGTGAGTAAAAACTGCAGGGCTACCGGCGAGTGTTTGTGAAAACCCGAAAGGGCACGGCCTCGTTAAAAGACACTTGTAAGGTCCTCTCGACGCTGTAAGGAGAAACCACCTGCGTGAGATCCTTACGACTCACAAGGGACCAACACACTTAGGGATCCCCACGATTCCTAAGGAGAAATTATACTTACGAGATCCTCACGACTCGTAAGGAGAATTCCCTTTTGAGACCCTCACGGCTCATAAGATTCAAAAGCCTTAAGCTACAGGGATCTGAACCCGTTCTTAAGCCATCACAACCTCCAGTGTTGCCCTACAAGTGGTTCAGTATTGACCCTTGTATACAATCCACGGACGCAAATAAACATTTCCCTAACCTAGTCCCATCCGTGACTAGGGATATGTCCATATGGTGAACAACCCTTGTAAGTCCTCTCGACTTATAAGGAGAAAACCTTCTTGTAAGATCCTTACGACTTACCAGAAGCCATACACTTACGAATCCTCTCGATTCTTAAGGAGAAATTACACCTACAAGATCCTCACGACTTGTAGGGAGAAATACCTTTGTGAGACCCTTACGACTCATGAAGTCAAAAGCCTTACTTGACAGAATCTTAACCCTGTTTACTAAGCTACCTTTGTTCGACATCGACAGAGGCAAATGATGATTCGCTCCTGGCCATATCCCAGTTGTAGCGATGCTGATGCCGAAATCGGTGTCTAATTCCAAGCTTGCGGCAGAAGGCCAGCAAGCCGTACATGCATATGAAATAGCCGAAATGATGGGGCAACTTGCAAAAAAAATCAGCAAGTAAAAATGTATGCATGCGAAATAGCCGAAATGATTGGGCAACTCGCAATAAAAAGCAACGAGTAAAAATAAAACGAATAGCCGAAATGATTGGGCACCGCGAAAAATAGCCGAAATGATTGGGCAATTACGACCTTCGCAATATAAAAGCTGAAATGACAGAGCATCGCGGAAAGAAAAATATATAAAACGAAACTTTTGCCCTACAGGTGAGATCACATCGATCCTTGTATACAATCCAGGGGCACAAACAATGAAGGAATCACACTCCTCCCCCGAAGCTCCATCAGAAAACGGAGCCAAGTCTCGACGACCACGTCTATAGCCTGGAGACCCACAACAACGTTCCTCCTCATTCCAGCAGGACTCAGACACAACATCACCAAACGGAGCCACGGCTTAGTCCCTAGTTCCAAACCTCGATGGTTCGCAGACAACCTAAAGATCATCTCGACATGCGTCTCATTACAACAGACGCAACGTCAACAACGACGTTCCTTCGCAGTCCATCAGGATGCAGATGCAACGTCAACAAAAGACCTCACGATCCAAACAAAGCGGAGTGACGGAAAAATCCCAGCTCCACCTCAGCATTCGTCTCGTTACAGCAGACGCAATGTCAACAACGACGTTCCCTCGCAGTCCAACAGGATGCAGATGCAACGTCAACGAAAGACTCCATGGTCGAAACAAAGCGGAGTGATGGAAAAATCCCAGCTCCACCTCATAATCGCGACATTCGTCTCGATACAGCAGACGCAATGCCATCAAACGAAGCGAAGGTCAAATTCCTAGCTTCAGGGTCTTGACAGCAATTCATATAAAACCTGAAAGACCATTGGAGATCATTTCACACCAGCACGGAGTGATCACCACCTCGACGTTCGTCTCGATACAGCAGACGAGATGTCACCACAGTGTTCTTACTCCAGCAGGATTCAGACGCGACAATCAAACAACAGAGCCACGGCAAAATCCCTAGTTCCAAACCTCGACGGTTCACTAGCAACCTAGAGTCAACCGCGACATTCGTCTCGATACAGCAGATGCAATGCCATCAAACGAAGCGAAGGCCAAATTCCTGGCTTCAGGGTCTTGACGGCAACTCATATAAAGCCGGAAAGACCATCGGGGATCATCCCACACCAGCGCGGAGTGGTTATGACTCATCCGGGCTCTCCAAAATGAGCCTAACCTCAAGTAAAAAGCGGCATGACAATATTCCTAACGCTTGCTCTTCCGACATTCAAACTGCCTAGGAGGATTGCTTGAAGACGTCTTGTCCAGCCCCCGAAGGGATCAGAGACACGACAGTCGCAAGGCTACTCAAACAGCAAGGTTGCCTATCGAGGAATACATCAGCCGACGCGACGGTACGACGGACAAAACCTTAGTACCACAGACCCTAACGGACCTCTGTCATAAAGAGCAGAGGTTAACTGTGACGTTAGGATATTCTTGTGAGAAACGCTCGATTCGTCTCGACTCGTGAAGTAAAGCCTTAGGCAGCGAGGATTAAAAAAACTGTTTCCTAAGCACTGGGGCCCTGCAAGTCAGTCCGAAATGGACTCTTGCTTACTATTCACGGGTCACACTCTTCAAAGTCGAATCTCGACAAGGAGGGAAACAACTGCTTATGGGTCCTCTCGACTCGTAAGAGGGAAAATTCTCTTGTGAGATCCTTACGACTCTCAAGAGAAAACACACTTAGGAATCCTCACGATTCTTAAGGAGAAATTACGCCTGCGGGACCCTCTCGGCCGGTAGGGAGAAAATTCTTTATGAGACCCTCACTGCTCATAAAGTTGAAAAGTCTTAGGTAACAAATCTTAACCCTGTTTTCTAAGCCATCGCCACTCTACAAAAAGCATAAGATTGACAGCTATACTCTATTTACAGACCACACTTGCTAAAATCGCATAGCAAACAACACAACAAGAAAGAAGAAAGCAGAGAAATGACACAAGACATTATGAAGAATGTATATCTTTTATTCATGAATTCGATTGAGTACAAGATACATTGTGTTAAAGAATAAAAGAAACAAATACATTTTATTTACAATTATAAATGATACAAAATTGTCATTGAGAAGGGAGCGTTCTTAACAAATTCGCAAGCTGTTCTCGCACTTCTTTCAACGCCTCTTCTTGATCGGCTGCCGCTGCCAACTCTGCTTTCACCTGGGCTCGTTGCTGCAAGTAGGATGAAAGTTGTTCTTCGACGGCTCGCCGAGCTGCTTCACGACCTTAGGCATCACGCTCAACGGCATCGAGCTTCTGCTTCAATGTTAACCCATCGGAGATACTTTGCAGAAAGCCCTCGAAGATAACTTTCACCCGAGCAGCGTTCGCGTCGACCTCAGCACGCAATCGAGCAGACTCACTTGAAGTTTCTTTGCATTCCCTTCGCTTTGAAGCCTCTTCTTGTTCAAGATGGCGGAAGTAAGAAGCGCTCTGCTCGATCCACGCCGCCCGTTGAGTGCTCGTGGCCAAAATCTCGGGGGCTAGACGCATAAGTTCCAGCTGATGCAGGCAAGCCTCGATCTCCCTGCAGTGATTAACCCAAGACTTGACGACGCCTTCATTATGGAAATTTACAAGCATCGCCGGCATCGGATTAACCTCGGCAGCGAAATCTGCGGCAGAGGTGGGAGCTTCTGCGTCAAGCTCCTCGACGCATCCGCTCAGCATGCTCAGACTCATCGCAGCACCCTTTGAGGATGAACGTCTAGAAAAAGAGCCTGCCGGCATCATGATGCGAGACTCGAAAGGGTCCGGAATCGGAACGACAGCTGCAGAACAAATCACAATCAAATGACGGTTCAAGAAATATAGGGAGTTCATGAACAATGGAATTTACTATACCAGCTGCAGCAGGTGGCAAAGCCGGGAGGACCGGGGGCGCAACTGATCTTACATCTCCTCCACTATAGCACTGTAATCAGGGCAAAGAAGAATCAGAAATAATTTTATTATCAGTAAAAGAAAGAGCATTAATTAAAAGCTATACTCACCAGCGCCGCTAGATGAAGCTACCTCCGACGGGAAGGAGAAGTGTGGATGCAGCACCTGGTACAGGTGGTCAAAAAGGACTCCTGGAAAGACGCAATAATACAATGTCAGTACATAAATTATGCAGCCTAAAGATGAAATTGATAAGTCACAAATCCATACCTTCCAGCATCTGCGACGGTACGAAAGAGGGTAGAGAGGTGGCCACCGTCAGGGCGGTAACTGACGGCGCTCCCTCGGGTAAAGTGGCATCAGCGCTAGCCGCACCTGCGTTAGAAACAAGATAAGCCCTGTCTGGAAGGATTGCAGAATAAAAATAAGGACGGTAACCCAAAATTTACCTAATGAGTCGCCAGCCGAAACGGCGGCGTCAACCTCCTCTATTGGCATGGGTTCACCTACCGTTGCCTCATCGCCAGACTCTACGGGAGCCGTCGTCGTGCTCGCAAGGCCAGGAGCCGGTGAAGGACCGTAGGCAGGGAGAGAAATGATCGGAGCGGTACCCGACTCTTGAGAAAGAGCGGCCGGCTCGTCCTCGGCAATCATGCCCGTCTCACCCGCTACCCCCTAAGGCTCAGCGGTCGCGGCCGTCTCGTCCACCGCTGCCATAGGTTGATCGGTCGCAGCCGCCCTATCCGCTGCTGCCCTAAGCTCAGTTGTAGTAGCCGTCTCATCTGCCGCTACCTCGCGCTCGACAGTGGTGGCCGTCTCGGTCATAGTAGTCGTGACTGTCTCGTCAGCCACTAGCTCAGGCCCGGCGACTACGGCTGCACCGCCTACCGTCGCTTCGGGATTAGCTGCTACCTTCTCTACCGTCCCCTCAGGCTCGACGGTCACCGCCGCTCCTTCAGTAGGACTCGTCCCTGCAGGACAAGATACATAAGAACCGACGGTTTTAAAACTTTGACAACAAAGCCTCAAAAACACATTACCTGAGGTGGATTTACCATTGGCTTCCCGAGCTGCACGTGCCGCCCGTCTATAAGCAATGGACAAGGCGACCGGGGGCTCCTCTGAAGGAGTAGCAGCGGGAGTAACGGCGCTTGAGCCCGCTCCCACGGCCAATGTAGCGCTACGCTCTTTTGTTGCGCGCCTTAGGCGTTTCCTTTCCTCCCGAGCCGTTGCTACAGACCTTTTTGAAGCCTCCTTTAGCAGGGCATCGTCATCCGCGTTCAAGGTTGCCTCCAGAGCCTTCAAGGCATCCATCATCGGCTTTTTAAGTAAGGCCTCTCGCGGCAACCCCGAAGAGGCCGGGACTTCGGTAGCTGGCCAGGGGAGAATCCCCACATCGGCTTGCAAAGTAGGTCCCGCGGTCCCTGCAATGAGATAAAGAAAAGGTTAGATTGGCCATAAAAAGGAGAATAAAGACTCAATGAGCCGAGACGTACCAACGCCCGATAGAGCGCGTTTCCTTTCCTCCTCCTCGAAGGTTTTGAGAGAAGCAGCGATGGCTTCTTCGATAGAAATGCCTGTTTAAAATGGAAAAGCGTTAGTCAAAAACAGTGATAAAAGTACGATGAAATAACGAAGAATACAGCTGGTGATTACCTGATTGCGCGAGTTTAGCCAACCACGCATCGCGCCTTGCCAATCTCTCAGAAGCTGCGATGGCGGCCGCCAGATCGGTGTCTTCTGGCTCTACAAAGAAACACTCGTTGGTTCCGTACTCGCTTAGGCCTTCGGTAAGAGGGGCCTGAGGCTCTAAGCCGAGTACGGCATCAAGAGAAAGAATCGACTTCTTCTTCCTCTTCTGCGCGCGAACCCCGGTCGCACCCTAAATCAGCTTACGCTTCGTGGGCACCTTGGGACGGCGGGTCCCGATGTCGGAGCCCACGCCGGATTCAGGAGAAACCACATTCACCATCTCCAACGGAGCACGGGGCGCTGAGGGCACGTCCACAGAATCACGCAGAAATCCACGCGTGGGGCTTAGCATACGTGGAGGCACATCTCCAGCATTTCCTCTCAGCGGAGGAATGACATGGGTCCTTGGCCTTAGGAGGGGCTTTGCGATCGCTGGCGGGGGGCACACCCTTGCGGTTAATCAGCAGCCGCTTCTCTTCCCGGAGAACAGCACCCATCGCGTGCTGATACCAAGCACCGTACACGTTTAGGGCCCTTGGAACGCAACTTGGCTCGCTAATGAAGAAGTGGGAGCCCGTGTTCAACCGCATAAAGTGGTGCAGCGCGCTCCGTATTCCCTCCCTTGTGGCCGCAGGCTCTTCCAAAAACGCCTCCAATGGGACCCCCTGGTTATAACTTAGTTGTTGGGCAAACCGATGGGGGTTGTACCTCATGAAGAGCGCCATATCGTTTTTCCTGAACACCAGGAAGCCCGGCCGGATGGAATACAAGTGAAGAATCTCTCGGGCTTTCAATACGGAGGCCCCGTCCTTGAAACTATCACGCAACGCCAACACCGCCTTAGAAGTCTTCGGGCTGATGGTCATGACCTTGTCCGTGAAAGAGATGCCCGCTCTGACCGTGCGCGGACGAAGATGCAACCCCTAGCCTCGCGCGGAGGCGGATTCACAATAGAAGCGCCAATTAACCGCATGACACTCGGGAGTCTGCACTTCTCGTAGAACGAGGGCCTCTTATGAATACCAAAAACCCCAAGCACATGCATTTCCATCCATGAAGTAAAATAGTGCATCGGGAGATTGGCGGGTTGCACCCCCGGTTCATTTGCGTCTGCCGCCACGCTAAGTCCATGGTACAGGTGGGCCAACCCGACGATTCCAATCGACAACTGTATACCAGCCACCATCCGATGCGCTAGGTAGAAGACGGACGGCCTCAAGTAGCGCGGGTGCATGGGGAGCGCGAACCAGCACAGCCATAACCCTAGAAACCCGAGAAATAAGGTCTCCTCGTCGATGCCCGGGGCGGCGATTTCCGATAAGGGCATGATCGCAGCATCGGGAAGGTAGAAACCATTTTGGTCGTCCTCCAGTGCTGGTCGACGATCTAAGCCAAAGCCGAAGGGGTCGTCAAGCTTGGCGAACTTTTCGCTCCGCTGCGATAGAATCTCCGGTCGAAGAAAGCGGGCGATGAAGTCTGCAAAACTAACTCCCCGGCCTCCCGATTCCAAATAGAGACTTTCATACATATTCAG
Organism: Agapanthus africanus; assembly: GCA_030015575.1. NCBI lineage: Eukaryota > Viridiplantae > Streptophyta > Magnoliopsida > Asparagales > Amaryllidaceae > Agapanthus > Agapanthus africanus. Next base: position 231,083,111 of record JASDDO010000022.1, on the reverse strand, counting down.
CACCTTCACCAGACTCGGAAACTGGTGCTGAATAGCATTCTCCAGTGTTAGGCCCATTACCAGCGGCTTGGTGGCGAAAACATATTCATCAGGAGGAAGTAGCTCTTCATAATGCTCCCCCCTCACCGGCAAACCGGAAACCTCAGCAAATTCTTCCAGGGGGATGGAGACTTCCCTGTCCATCAGAAGAATGGTACGGGTGGGGATGTTCCATTGTTCCACGAATGCCTTAACCTACCACGTCGGAGGAGCAGGGTACTCGAACAATGAAGCGTAGACTGCGGGGTACAGACCAATCTTCATCAAATGCGTCTTCTTCACTGACAAGATGTACCTGGCCCAATGCAAGTACCCGGCAAAAAGTCGATGGGTCAATCCAATGTTATAGGGTTGTCCCCAAGGGCAAGACTTACCCTGGCATATGCGCCGCCCCAGAATATCCACAGCTGCCGGCTGCTGCACGGGAATGGCAGCAATCGAAGGCTGAAGAAGATCCTCCGAATTCCAATTTACGACCTCCACGGCATACTTCACCGGGGTTACATCTGCATATGGGATCGATGAGATCGGCTATGACGGCGTCGCGCAAGAGAAGCTTCGGCGACCCTTGATAATCTCGCTGTACCACCTACCCCACAGATGAAGGTTCTTATACTCCAGGTCGTAATCCATAATGAGAGCAAGAACCTCCCGGTCCACCGGCGCCTCAGGGAATCCTCCCTCAGAGCGGAAAAACGGGAACGAATGATCAGCAGACATGTTGCCTGCAAGAAAAAGCGAAATTCAGTTATCAGTATCATAAGTTAATTTTAAAAATTCCAACGCTTGGTACTTTAAAATTCATACCACACTGCAACGCAGTAGAGAGGGGACCAAAGGGGGACCCACAAAATCCAGATGACAATGCATCAATTAATAAGACAGTCTCATCATTGGATGAGACTGTTAATTAATGAGGAGATCCTCAAAAGAATATTCTCATTAAATGAGGAATCCCTTGAGACAAGGAGAAAATCTCTCTTTTCAGAGCAAAGCTCTGTCACAGAGTGACACTTGTCAAACTCTGGTCACAAGGGAATAAAATTCCTTAAAGATCCTAGCTCTGTAATAATGATGGAAAAATCCATCAAAGAAAAAATTAATTCTTAAAAAAATCAAAGTTTTGGGATATTAAAGATCCATGAAAAACTCTTAAGAGTTCATCATCAGAAAATCAAAAGATCTATGTTCTGTCAATGAGCAAAGCTCTGTTCATAGGTTAAGAAACCCTGAAACAAATTCTTGAGAGCAAAGCTCTATTTATGAAACCCCAAAGGGGATTTCTTTAGACCAAAAGATCTATAAGAGCAAGGCACTATTAATTAAAGTTGATTTAATTAAGTTTAAATTTTTACCTAAAAATTTTCTAGGGTTCTAACTCTGAAGTTCTTGAAAACAAGAGCAAGGCTCTGAAAATAAAATTCTTGAAGATGATAATCATCTGCCGAGGACCAAGGGTCCTATTTATAGGCGCTCAAGCGCCTCTTCTACTCCTAAATCGATCCAATGGATCAGAGGTTGCCACCGCTGCACTCACGTGTGCGCCACGTGAGCGCAACAGTGGGGGGGGCATTTGTTTCCCCTAATCAGAGCAAAACTCTGTTTGAATTTCAAAATTCAAAAGGTGAAGCAACGCTTCAGATCCCTTACGCTGTGCGCAGAGTGCCACGTGTCAAATGCAGACACGCCAGCGCAAGGAGCGCTGCGCCCAAGGCAGCGCACCACCGATCAGAGCAAGGCTCTGTTTTAAAATTCAAATTTTAAATAAATGAAGCAACGCTTCAGAACACTTCGGCTCTGCGCTGCGCGCCACGTATCAAACAGTGGTGCGCTAGCGCAGTTGCGCTGCACTCCGCGCTGCGCGCCACGTATCAAACAGTGGTGCGCTAGCGCAGTTGCGCTGCGCTCCGCGCTGCGCGCCACGTGTCAAATACAGGCGCGCTAGCGCAAGCAGTTGCGCTGCGCGACACGTGTCAAGCATAGGTGCGTTAGCACCAACTGCGCCAGCACTAAAATTTAAATAATAAATTATTAATTAACCAGAATTAAAATTCTAGAAAGATCTTTTTAATCTGATTAAAATAAGAAGATTATCTTCTGTAAAACAGATGCCTTAGGATCAAAGATCCAACGGTGGGGAAATACCCCAGATCAATCAGAGAAAGATTTCTGTAACTAACCTAACAAACCAATTGGCCCTATATAAAGGCCCCTAGACTCCAAGTCTCACATATACACACATACAGAAAAGAGAGAACTCTCTGAAAAATTTGAAAGGCAAGCCTTTGAAGAAAGAAGATCATCTTCTTCAAGGTAAAGAATTTGATTCTTGAAGAACAGAGATGAAAACACCTCACAAAAAGAAGAATTTTTTCTAAAAAAATCAAAGATCTAAGAACAAGATCAAGATCTTCAATATAAAAAAAAGAGAAAAAGATCAAAAAAGATCCAATCATAAAAGATTAAAGAAGTAATTTACTTCATCCCTTGATTTTTTGATCTATATAAAGGCACAGCCTTTTGATGAGAACAGAACCATTGGTTCTTGAATCTTGAGGTAAAACCTCTTTCAGAGAACAAACAATTTGTTCTTTGATCTTAATTTGATCAAGATGCGCTTTGCGCTATTGGACAGTGCCTTGCACTTTTGAAATGCGCCTTTGTGCTTATTGGATTGGCGCACTGCGCCAGAGCGCGCCACATGTCAACCACAGAACAATCCGCGCTTTGCGCTTCTAAAACAGAGCGTTGCGCTCTTGGATTGGCGCACTGCACCAGAGCGTGCCACGTGTCAGCAGCGCAATACCAAAGCGCAATGGCGCAGCGCACTGCGCTTACAGACTTGCGCTCAGCAGAGCGCGACACGTGTCACCTCCACGTGCGCTAGCGCCTTGCGCTCTTTAATTGGCGCAAAGCGCCTGACAGGCCACGTAGCGCACTATTAGACCACTAAATGCTATGCATTTAACTACAGAGCCCAATGCTATGCATTATAAAAGGGCCAAGCCCAAATAAAAGCTCAACAGCTAGAACAATAAATTGTTCAACCGAGCCCATATGCTCATAAACCTTCAAACAAGCTTTAGTCCCAAATTGGACTATAGATCTCCCAACCAACATTGGTTCGAGGGTACATCTCTGAACTCCTCTGATATCCGTCGTTGTAATCCTTCAACGTCGTCAGAGAGGTGACGGGTCCCGACGGCTATACATTCCATGGACCACCATGCCTATAAACTGGAAAATCGATCACAATGTCTCTAAACTAAACAATAAAGCCCAAATGCTCTCTTGTTGGATCTAAACGATCTCGTTAAGTCGATCTTAGTATGAAAATTAGATTAACGTATCCTTAACAAACGTTTAAGTTGATCTTAGTCCAAAATAAGACTAACGTATCCTTAAACCAAAACCCCAAACCCAAATCTAAGAAAGTACGGATTTGGACTAATCCACGTCCTGCGGGCGACAACATAAACTAGTCTCTGTATACAATTCATGGGCAACCACAAACAAAACAAACACCCACGACACGAAGTGACCATCTGGAGAAGGAGAAAGTTGTTACCGCGATGCAGTAGCGTAATTAACTGCAGGGGCTTGCGCCTGCAGGGAAGAGCGTCCCCACAATAAAAAACCCCTCGAACGAGGGGGAATCTGACGAAGTCTGCAACATCGGCCGCATCCGTTTAAACCTTCGATACATGGTGCCATAAATCAACTTGGCATCTTCGGAGAGTTGGACGGATAGCTCCATTTAGCATCTGCCCCGAATTTCAGGCAAGACGTTTATCGCGTCTCCGCCGCATCATTCGGAGGGGAACAAGCCCATTACACCTTGAGAAGCTACTGGAAATCCTACCTGTAAATCTCGCTTGCCCTGGACATGGACTTTGCGTAATGGCTCTCCAGACACAACGCGATATCAACTCCTAATACCGGGAGAGACGAATCCTATCTAACCGCCACTGCCTCCAAGTGCTTCGGGACTGCACCCAACTGCTACCTGTTTACACGACTCCTTTGAGATGTGGTAGGGTAGCAATCTAAGAATAGTGGGAACACACTCGAGACGAAGCAGCAGTGTCATGTCTGTGGACTATGCTGTACTCATGTCACCTGGGAACTGTTAACTGACGACGGGTATAATACCAACCAACAGTTCCCTGTGAGTCCTGTCCGGTGTACCCGTAACCCAACGAGCACCTGTATACTATCTCCAGTACAACGTACTAATGGCTGTGGGACAGACCATTTCCCCTGCTGGGATGAGAAGCGTACACACTAGTCTACTCCGGAGTATCGATGCCCTGTTTCGATAATCCTACGACTAGGGACCTGAAAAAGGATGTGCTTGTAGACTACCCAACCCCCATTAGTGTGACTGCCATCACAACGCTGGTAGTCAAGCAAAATCCTAAGGGCTCTATCAATATGTATTCTCGATATGCTAACATATACACATATTAAGATAGATATAAACTAAGTAGCATACTACCATGTTTAGCAAGACTGTTAATATAACTGTGAATATCCCAAGCTTCCATTAAGTAATATACAAGCTAGTATGATACAATAATGGCCCTTAGGGCATATACACTAACAATGAGGCCGTACCCTCATTGTGTTATAGGTTGATAGGATCCCTTTTTGGTTATATGCCGCCGTACGATGATTTTCCGTACATGATGAATTTGACTTGATGTTTGATCCATACCCTTGACTAGAGGATGTCGTATGATGGATTATACCGTACGCGATTTTGTGAGGCTGGATGCCGATTGATAGATTCACTGACTCGATCATGTTAGATATGTATACCTTATAGGTTTTAGCTGACGATTTACCTTATGATGCATTTATGTTATTCGCGTTGCATTACTTATACCTGTGCTAGTACACTTACACCATTATCGATGATGCGTATGTTACACGTACACAGATTGGCCGGCTCACACACTTCATCATCGACAATTGCCATGTCACTATACAGTAGGATTACTGCATCATGATATGAGTCCTTGCATAAATTACTTGCGCACATACATATTGTACACTCATACTTGTGTATATACCACTTGTACATCCATACTTGCGCACATACATATTGTACACCATACTTTCGTACATACATATTGTACACCATACTTGCGCACATACATATTGTACACCATACTTGTGTACATACATATTGTACACCATACTTGCGCACATACATATTGTACACCATACTTGCGTACATACATATTGTACACCATACTTGCGTACATACATATTGTACACCCATACTTGCGGACATACACATTTGTACGTCTATACTTGCGTATATACACATATGCACCTTTATACGGTATTGCATTCGATTTTGGAGATTTGGGAACCGCATGATATATGTTAAAACTGGATTCATTTAAAAGAGCGGTTTTCCCTCGATATGTGCATATTACTGTTCCATGTTACATGATATACGGATATACTTACATTTATGTTATATGTCGCATACATCATGCTTTACGCTTTTACGCATTGAGATATGCTGTTTTCATGAGATTTCTGGATTTGAGAACCGTGGCGATTTCAAAAGAAAACATGTACTGTTTTAAAAACACGGTTTCTCTTGATATGATATTTCAGTGCGTCCACCATGTGTTTCTCAGTTCTGAGAGTGGAATGTGAAACCCGATTCGAGGAGCGGTAGGCACCTTCTGCGGGTACATGGTGGACCCGGTGAGGTATCCCGGGGCGAGAAAACTCGTATTGTTAGACGGTGAGCCTGGCAGGGGAGCACTATCTGCCGGTGATAGTATTTGGGCTCTGCGGATATCCGGAGGATACCGACCGGAGTCGAGAGATGAGATGGGACGATCCGGACTGACGTAGTTCGAGGGCCGATCCGGATTTACAGAGCCCGAGATATGAGGATTTACGTGTCGATGCTGGACATGGGTTTCATGATGTCGATGCTGGACCCTCAGGTTCCATGGTTTTGATGTGTCGTGAGGGACACACGTTGATTTATATCCCTATACCTTCATGCATACGCTTTTATGATATTTACATACATGATGTTGTGTCATTGGTTGACACGTGGAGGAGATCCACATGGATACATTCATTGATTATATGGGTGGACGAGATCTACATGCATACATACATTGATTATATGGGTGGACGAGATCCACATGCATACATATACTGATTATATTGTTGGATGATATCTGATCAGTCGAAAATATTGTATATTTTAGCCGGCAATTTCCTTTACATTTGCATACACTTAGAAGTGTTCGGCATTCATATTCTACATATTAGCAAATCTGTCACAAAATATGAGATTGCATGTACTAGACTTTTAAACCGACACTTTAAAGGAAATTAACCGCATTTCATGGCATCGCATCATTTCTGTATTTGCGCAACACTTGTCTTGAGTATGTGCAGGAAAATACGGAAGAAAATCAAAAGAAGCTGATCAAACATTAAGCCAATTCAATCATTTCAGATCTGGTATCAATGCAGAAGGAATTATACAAATATATATATCAAACAAAGGCCCACAACTCAGGCCCAACAATCACCAGAAAGCCCAAGCTCTAAAGCCCCAAATCTGCCGCCCTTCCGCGGCCCAAACCCCTTATCTGCGGCGGAAGCGCCGCGGTTCTGCCACGTCAGCCGTCCCAGTTTGGGCACAATTCCTCTCTTTGGTCCCACAGTCCATTCTGACACTTCAAAGTCCAGAACTATCTCGAAGCTGCTGCCAGATCAGCATAGAAAATTAAGGAAGGCTAATCCTAATTAAGCTCCTAAACTAATCCTCTTCTAGAAGCTCCTCCTAACTAATCCTCATCTAGAACCTTCTCCCCTAACTAACTTTTGGAGGGAAATTTGAATTCCCTCAACAAACTTTTGGAGGGAAAGTTAGAATTTGAAATCCTAGATCTAGGGTTAGTTATCTATAAATAGAGCACTAGATCTAGGGTTAAAGGCTAATCAATGTTCCATCAATAAAATCAATAACCATTGGTTCATTTCTACACCATTTTCTTCCACAAGTCTCGTGACAAGGCTTGTGCGAAACCCTAACCCTAATTCCACTCCTAATCCAAGATCTTGAGTACCAAATCAAGCAAGAAGTCTTCAACCTTTTAGGAGCCGAGCCGATCTTCAATCGGGCAAGTGATCCAAGCCGATCCGCGATCCACGGAGACGAGCGAAGCCAAGTCGATGATCAAGTTCCTCCTCTTGTAGTTCTTGAGCGAATGTAACTAAATTGTTGCTATAAATAAAAGGTGAAATTCGTTAATCTTGCTTTCTTTTAACTCTTGCATCATGATTAGATCTCAATTTGTAATTGTTGCTCTTGTTGTGATGTTTGAGTAAAACTCCGCTCGTTAAGGAGTCGAGACGATTGTAGAATGATGATGTAACAAATTCTAATACTATTTTTAAGTACTACGAGTTTTGTAAACCCTAGAAAGTTCAAGAATCGATGACCTAGTTTCGTAGCGATGCTTTCTTGATTGTGATCGCTCGAAATTAGGGATCAACGATCGTTTCTTGAATTTACTAGAGGCTAGAATGTGAATGACATCGACGAAAGAACAAGGGATAAGATGAAACCCTAGTTTCACAAGAAATCCCTAATTCTCATCGATGATCATCGATCTAGTATCAATTCATCGAAGGATAAGAATACGTAATTGTAAGATTACATCACATCTATAGATCCGATCGATTCCTACGAGCCTCATTTCGATTCTTGAGATCTGGTTTGGAAAAATGAACAAACTATCAATTCTTGATTCTATCTTTTAATGCTTTCTTAGATCTAGTTTTTTCTCATTCTTGAACATCAAATACAAATCTTGAATTGTTTTGTTTTCTTTCTTTAAAGTTTCAATTCATCTAATTCGAAAGACGAACGATTACACTTTCCCTGTGGACGATCCGCACTCACATACTAACTACAATCCGACACCGTAGTTGATTGCGGTCAAATAATTTTTGGTTGTGATTTCTTTACTATTTGATTCGATTTATTACAATCACAGAAATTATCAACAATCAATATCCATATACAGATAGACCTTGAGTACATTATTGGCACATATATAGATACGGTCACCCTAGATATCATATTATTACCTTTATGAAATAGTCGACCTAGGAGTCGTTGTTTATTCGATTTCTACTTGTAGATATTTTTCTATTCACGAGTTGGCAACTCACCCCCGTTGTGCCACAGTTCTTGCAGGTTGATCGCACGGATCAGTAGCGACATCGCTGGCACATAGCTACTTTTGGATGGTTTGCTTGGTAGGTGGGACATTTATATTGTACCCACTCTTGTATTTACTATTTCATATTGTATCTAGTTAACTCCATCAAATCAAAATTAGTAATTGTATAAGTATTGAGATTTAGGGAGATTATGGTTGTGAGACTTAGAGCGATGGGTTTTCCGCTACTTGTGGTTTTGATGTCTGGCTTATTTCTTTATCTTTTTGTGGTGAACTTCGCCGTTGGGCTTCGTATACCTACATATACTGTCTTGCATGGTTGTGATCCGCCGTTTGGCGAAGTGCTAGCTCCCGCTTGGGGATTCCATTATCCTTGTTATGTATTTGCGGTTTTGGATCAAAATATACAAAGGAGGTGCTGCCCAAATTTTTAAAAGACGAAATGCGTTTTCAAACTAATAAATTTCACTTGCATTTTTATGTTCCTTTTCTATGCATTAAGAAAACTTTATTTCATTATACCTTTATTTCAAAACTTCACCTCCTTTATTTTCTTAAAAAGGTTTAGATTTTTGGGTTTCAGCTTACTTGAATTACGTTACGCCTCTAGACGTTACGTGATTTAAGTGCTGGTCACGAGCTAATATTTCGGGTCGTGACACTTACCTTTGATAGAGTTCTCCTTCAATAACAGCTTCCAGGAGAAGATTCTGATGGCACCTTTCAAGGCCTTGTATGAGAGAAAGTGTCGATCGCCCGTTTGTTGGACAGAGCTCAGTAAGAGTAGTATCTTGGGACCGTAGCTAGTGCAGGAGACTACAGAGAAGATCCAGTTGATTCATGACAGGATGAGAACGGCCCAGAGCAGGCAGAAATCTTATGTTGATCGATGTCGTCGTAGACTTGAGTTCGGCGTTGGTGATTATGTTTTCTTGCGGGTTTCTCCGATGAATGGTGTGATGAGATTCGAGAGGAAAGGGAAGTTTAGTCCCAGATATGCGTGTCCCTTTGAGATTCTCGAGCAAGTCGGTGCAGTTGCTTATCGTTTGGCTCTTCCACACAGTTTTCCGGATGTTCTCCCCGTGTTTCATATATCGATACTTCGCAAGTACCTTCATGACCCATCTCACGCGATTCAGCACCAGACGATCCCGCTGGAGCACGACCTTTCTTTCACCGAGCAGCCGGTAGTCATTCTGGATCGGTAGGTCAAGAAACTGAGGTCAAAGGTTATACCGTCCGTGAAGGTTCTTTAGTATAGCCCGAACAGTGAAGAGGTCACCTGGGAAGCCGAGGACGAGATGAGGAAGAACTTTCCCCATCTCTTCGAAGGTACACGTAGTTAGATTTTAAATTCGGGTACCGAATTTCTTTAAGGGGGGAAGATTGTAACGTTTCAAAAATCGTTTAGGATAATTATATGTTAATTAGAGTTATAACATGTGTTTTGCTATAAAACCTAGTTTATAATTATTTTCCACAAAGGTATAAAAAATATTTGATTGCTTATCACTACTACAAATAAGGGTTTCCCCTACGGATTTACCCGTAGGGGCAAACCACTGCCCCTACGGATATATCCGTAGGGGCGAAAAAATAACCTGTAGGTAGAAACGCCGTAGGTGCAAGTTGAAGCCCTGAACTTGCCCGTACGGACAAAAACTTGCCCCTACGGAGTTCTGTGTAGGTCCCGTATCCCCTATGGAGTAGGCCGTATGGGTAAAAAAATATTTTATTTACGGTTTTTTTAAATATATTAACTGTACCTACGGATGAATCCGTAGGGCCAAGTGATATCCCCTACGGATACATTCGTAGGTACATATCCGTAGGGGCAAAATATCAGAAATCCTGATATTTTGCCCCTACGAATAACGCCGTAGGGACGTTTGTTTGCCCCTACGGTTATATCCGTATGGGCACTGCCAACCCCCTGATACTGAGATCAGGGGGGAAAATATCAGTTAATTCTGATATTTTGCCCCTACGGTTGAAACCGTAGGGACAACATGTGTACCTACGAATTAATCCGTAGGTACATATTATATGTTTTTTTTAAAAAAATGGGCTGCCTGATTTTTTCTCGCCCTGTGCACAATAATATATACATCAATCAAATATAAAATTAATCATCACACAACATATATCGCAGTATTCATAATCACATCTCATGCATATAATATACAAAAGAAACCAAAAAACTGAATATGATATAAATATAAACCAATATCAATATCGTCCAAAATATTTCAAAATGTAGTACAATATGTATCATATAAATAAAAACATGTTTCAAAAAATAAGAATCAAAAAGCTACCCTAGCTCGGTCCAGCTCCACCTCTGATAAACGCTAGAATCTGGCGCGCCTGCTCCTCGGTCAATAAACCATGCAATTCGGCGCGTGCGGGAGTCTGAGCTGGCTGTGGAGCTCGCGATGTGGTCTGCGCAGCCGCCGTCGAGGTAGTGGCTTGCGGAGCCACGGCTATAGGAGTCAGAGCGGGCGGTGGAGCTGTAGGAGCTGTCTGCGGAACCGCAGCCGATGTAGTGGCTTGCGGAGCCGCAGCCGAAGGAGATGCATGTGGAGGCTCGGCCGATATACCCCGTCGCGTCTGGACCTAACGTGTGTAATAAGCGTGTAAGAACTGTGTATTATTCGAATTCTTATCATTATCAAGTTATTTCGAAACCCCATTTGGATGTCTAGTTTGGAAAGCCGTATTTTATTTTAATTAGATATGTATGTATGATTAATCAAACCTAAGTCTACACCAAATAAGATCAGGCTCCGTACTAATATTAGATATGTTGATATCTATAATATGACATGATATTTTACTATTAAGTAGTATACATACCAGCATTTCCTTCAACTCCTGAACGGTGGCCTTCAAGCTCTCTAGTTCCTGCTGGACACGTCGCTCACTGGAGACGGAGGACGTAACCGCCGGGATGGAATCCAACCTCATATGAGCCCTGCTAGGGCCCAGTCCTCGGCCTCTCTCCCAACCTCCGTGGTGCCCTCCGTGTGCGGCGTCCAGGACTGGGGTCAGCAGCCTCGGATCGCTCTGTTCGGTAAAATCGATCCCCGAGGCCTCGGCCTGCTCAACCACCCGCTTCTACACCCACATTAAACAGTAAAGTATAAGTATAAAATTTAAATTTGAACCTTCCAAAACTAAAATTTCAAATATGGGTTGAATAAATATTAACACTTACGCAATACTCCTGGGTAGCGACGTCGGGATATCGAAGCTCGCCCGTGGCGGGATCTGTCGAGGTGCCGTGGACGGCAAGATATGCAGACAGCACGCTCGGTGTACCACCTTGCGCTAGGGTCTGAGCTGTCTGCAATATTAGAAAATAACTCTTAATATTAGATATATTAGAAAATAGCTCTTAATATTGCATTATATCACAAACGAAAATATATATTAATACCCGAGCCTGATCAAAGAAGAGGGCGAATGAGCGCCGGTGCTGCTCGCCCCACTCAACGTGAAGTGGATAGTTCTTCACGAGCCGGCTCTCATCCCCCATATACCGGCCGAACCTCTCGGCATGAGGATCGGTATAGCGATAATCAAGGGTAAAAGAAAGGGGGAATGCTGCCTCCCCCCTAGCAACTGTCAGAACATTATATTTAGCACATGCTGGTTTATATAATTGACATGAAATATCAAAATCAACAAATTCAAAGCCTTACCTACAGAGATAGCAGATATGCTCCTCTGGTATCTGCATGTATCAAAATTTGAATAATATTAATTAATTTCAGGAGAGTTCGGTTGGAAAAACTTAGTATGATGATTTTTCTGAGCTATAATCAAGGTAAACTTTGGCGACCATTGATCATCAATATGCATGCACTATAGGAAATATAAATATACCCGCAGGTGCGGTGGTGTCACCACCTACAGCTAGACAATAATAAAAATTACTATCTAAGTAAGAGCAAAAGGAATGTGTGTATATTTATGATATAGCATTCTAAATCAATATACATGCACTATATGATATATAAACATACCTAGAGGAGCGGGAGTGGCCTCTGTCCCTGATATGGACGCATCACTAACAACTAGACAATCAAAAATTGGCAATATAAGTAATTTTGACATAAACATGTATGAATATCTATAATATTACATTCAAAATGGATATTAGAGAGAGCACCTACATTGAGAAGTGGTAAAAGTATCACCCAATAAGGGTGTAATTTACAGAATCAGTTGAAACTCTTGAAAGTCATAGAAGAACCTGACCTGCACAAATCTGATGTATACTTACCATTGGAGACTAAGAAGTCTCTAAAAGGAAATTCCAATGTGAAAGCCATCATTAGTTCATATCAGAAGATTGATGCTGAAACAAAGAACAAGGAATGTCATTTTCTTCTTCTTCTGCCACATTACTGTCTTCTCCTTCTTCTTCTGCCACATTAATGTCTTCTCCTTCTTATTATGTGCACTTGCAAATTCAATGAAAGCAGAAATTCCAGTGACAAACTTAGGTTGCATACGTTGTTGCCAATTCGCATACATCCAGTCCTTAACCCTGACGTACTCATGAGCCATGTTAGACTGTATCATATAAATTGTAGGTTATGATGACTATATTGAGAAATCTAAGAACGGGATGGTTACTGACAAAGGAGAAAATCCGTGTATATGCTTTGTGTGTGCGTTTGTTGTTGAAAAGAATAAATTATCGATAATTAAAGTTAGATTTGAGGATACCCATGTATGAGTTGTATTCTATATATGTGTGTTTCAATTTATGATTTCGCTTAAGTGTAGGGTTGTTTTTACTTAAATGCATACATACGCACATATCACATAAACACATGCATACATATTACATGTCACATATGTTCTCCGCCGAAAGACGCGAACGGGACGTTAGGACGTCCGGGCCTGAACTTCGGGGCAGATGCTATTTGGTTCTATCCGTCTACCTCTCCGAAGATGCCAATTTGATTTATGGCACCGTATATCGAATGTTTAAACGGAACTTCCCTGCAGGCGCAAGCCCCTGCAGTTAATTACGCTACCGCATAGCGGTAACAACTTTCTCCTTCTCCAGATGGTCACTTCGTGTCGTGGGTGTTTGTTTTGTTTTTGGTTGCCCGTGGATTGTATACGGAGACTAATTTATGTTGTCGCCCGTATGGCGTAGATTAGTCCAAATCCGTATTATCTTAGATTTGGGTTTGGGTTGGGTTTAAGGATCGTTAATCTCATTTGAGACTAAGATTAACTTAAACGTTTGTTAAGGTACGTTAGTCTAATTTTAGACTAAGATCAACTTTGTATAGTTCTATGTCACGACGAACATCGAACGTATGTTACCCGATAGAAATTAACTGCTGTCGTGTGACACTTATGCTATTTTCAGGTACCGGCTAAGTGGACTGCCTGAAGAAATTATGTATGTGGGGATTGTGATGGCTGCTAGCAAGGGATCAAAGAAGGGGCTCATTTAAAAGATGACCCGCAGCTAATGGCGCGATTCTTCTAGCTTTACCTTCTCTATCTTTTGGTTTCTTTTGTTATTTTTCTTCGTTTTCCTTTTTGGTTATTTATGCACTTAAGTATAGATCCTTCTTCCTCTCTATCTTATTTCATTTAAATATTTTAATGAACTATTTAAAGGAAGCTCATTTTGGGAATAAATTATGGTTGAGAGAGGTAAACCACTGGTTTTAAAAATTTCGGAAAGTTTTGTTATTGGAGCAAAAAAAAAATTCCTTTTATATTTTGTATTTTTTTTTGAAATAGAGAAAGAGGACATCTCATAACTATGAGTTCTAATAACATGTGCATTAACTCTTCCTTTTGTACATATCCAAAGTTCGAGTGAAGATGTAGCTCTAACATAAAACCATTTGATTCGTGTCTCGATAATTATGTCATCCACAACCTTTGGTATGGTCGGCTTCCAAGTTATTGCGACAAGAACTTAAAGAAGTATCACCATCTACTATATATCAAAAAATGTAGCAAACTAGGACTAGAACTCATTTAACATTATCAACTAGTGAGATTTCAATGTCGAAAACTCCCTAAAGAGGAAAATTACTAAAAGGAAAAGACTCTTTGAACAAAACGCATCCACTAGCAATAAAAAATATTGTATCATGCTTTAGTACCAACACACAAGCACCTACATCTTGCTATGATCATAACAACATCATGATGATTTGTCAATTGCCTTGGTCATATTATGAAATTATGGACACCAAAACTCTAATCAAATCTCCATCTCAATAATTAAGTTGAAAAAGGGAAAAATAATAACCAAAAAGAGGAGAGAGTCTTAATTTGCATGCCCAAAGTTTCATGATAGACAGAGACCAGGAGAAAAGGAGAGAGAGGAGAGAAAATATCATAAGCAATGAAAAAGTTGGGAAGGTGTTGAGCATCATCTTTGTAACTTGTAATATGTGGCCATTTGTCATCGATATCTAAGCTTTTCTTTATCAATGTAGAATCATTGAGTTTAGAAGAAGATTCAAAATTAATATACTTTAAGAAGTTTTACCACCGGTTATTCGTCTAACGTCCAGTCTTTGGTGTCACACCAAATTCTTGAATCAATATGATCCTGAGACTCGATCAAGATTCTCTGGACTAAAAAATTCCAAGGAAATTGCTATTTGAATTACGTTAATTTGGAACACGTTTGTATGATTGAAGCTAAGAAACAAATATATTTCCATATTATATCATGCATTGTTTTATCAAAAATAATTTTATCACATACCTAGCTATGTGCTAAAGTAGGCTATATATCTCTACAGAGAGAGAAATTTATAACCAACATGCTACGAATATTGAGATTGTAAATATATATATATATATATATATATATATATATATATATATATAAGTAGACATTTGAATCTAGACAAATAGAAAACAAAACTTTCTTGCTCCCATGTCTCTTATCAAAATCATTAGAAATGTTCATTTTTAGGGGGCTCAAAATTTCCTTCACAGGCTTTACAAGAAACCTAGAAAAATTCTCACCCCCTGCCGCAACCCCCTGCCCCAACCCTAACCCTAACCCCAACCCCAACCCCAACCGCAACCCCCTGCCGAACCCCAACCCCAACCGCAACCTCAGCCCCAGCCCCAAGCGCAACCCCAACCCCAGCCCCAACCGCAACCCTAACGCTAACCCCAACGGATGCCTCATCGGTACCCAAACCATGAACCCTAGCCCTAAAACAATCAAAAATTTGTTTAATTTAAGATTTCCTAACCTGTGCAGTGGAGGCGTCGACGATCGATCGGAGGCGACGATGAAATCGAAGATGAGGAAGAACCAGACGGTGGCGACGACGAGAACGACGACGAAACACAGGCGATCGACGGGAATGAGGGTTTGGGGATTTTGGGTTCACGGGCGATGGAAAAATAATTTTTAGGTAATGAGCATAGGGATCGATCCGTGCCCTTTTAATTAAATCTCTATTTAGATGCCTCTACGGATAAGTCCATAGGTACTTGGTTTGCGGCTCCGTAGGGGCAAACAACAATTTACGATTTAATATTTTTTAAATTAATATATAAGGACCTTAGGGGCAACCTTTTAGCCCTACGGACTAATCCGTAAGGCCAAACTAAATCGGCCCGAGATATGAGGATTTACGTGTCGATGCTGGACATGGGTTTCATGATGTCGATGCTGTACACTCAGGTTCCATGGTTTTGATGTGTCGTGAGGGACACACATTGATTTATATCCCTATACCTTCATGCATATGCTTTTATGATATTTACATGCATGATGTTGTGTCATTGGTTGACACGTGGAGGAGATCCACATGGATACATACATTGATTATATGGGGGGACGAGTTCTACATGCATACATACATTGATTATACGGGTGGACGAGATCCACATGCATACATACACTGATTATATTGTTGGATGATATCCACATACAGATAGACCTTGAGTACATTATTGGCACATATGTAGATACGGTCACCCTAGATATCATATTATTACCTTTATGATATAGTCAACCTAGGAGTCGTTGTTTATTCGATTTCTACTTGTAGATATTTTTCTATTCACGAGTTGGAAACTCACCCCCGTTATGCCACAGTTCTTGTAGGTTGATCGCACGGATCAGTAGCGACATCGCTGGCACATAGCTACTTTTGGGTGGTTTGCTTGGTAGGTGGGACATTTGTATCGTACCCACTCTTGTATTTACTATTTCATATTGTATCTAGTTAACTCCATCAAATCAAAATTAGTAATTGTATAAGTAATGAGACTTAGTGAGATTGTGGTTGCGAGACTTAGAGCGATGGGTTTTCCGCTACTTGTGGTTTTGATGTCTGGCTTATTTCTTTATCTTTTTGTAGTGAACTTCGCCGTTGGGCGTCGTATACTTACATATACTGTCTTGCATGGTTGTGATCCGCCGTTTGGCGAAGAGCTAGCTCCCACTTAGAGATTCCATTATCCTTGTTATGTATTTGTGGTTTTGGATCAAAATATATAAAGGAGGTGCTACCCAAATTTTTAAAAGACGAAATGCGTTTTCAAACTAATAAATTTCACTTGCATTTTTATGTTCCTTTTCTATGCATTAAGAAAACTTTATTTCATTATACCTTTATTTCAAAACTTCACCTCCTTTATTTTCTTAAAAAGGTTTAGATTTTTGGGTTTCAGCTTACTTGAATTACGTTACGCCTCTAGACGTTACATGATTTAAGTGCTGGTCACGAGCTAATATTTCGGGTCGTGACACTTACCTTTGATAGAGTTCTCCTTCAATAACAGCTTCCAGGAGAAGATTCTGATGGCACCTTTCAAGGCCTTGTATGAGAGAAAGTGTCGATCGCCCGTTTGTTGGACAGAGCTCAGTAAGAGTAGTATCTTGGGACCGTAGCTAGTGCAGGAGACTACAGAGAAGATCCAGTTGATTCAGGACAGGATGAGAACGGCCCAGAGCAGACAGAAATCTTATGTTGATCGATGTCGTCGTAGACTTGAGTTCGGCGTTGGTGATTATGTTTTCTTGCGGGTTTCTCCGATGAATGGTGTGATGAGATTCGAGAGGAAAGGGAAGTTTAGTCCCAGATATGCGTGTCCCTTTGAGATTCTCGAGCAAGTCGGTGCAGTTGCTTATCGTTTGGCTCTTCCACACAGTTTTCCGGATGTTCACCCCGTGTTTCATATATCGATACTTCGCAAGTACCTTCATGACCCCTCTCACGCGATTCAGCACCATACGATCCCGCTGGAGCACGACCTTTCTTTCACCGAGCAGCCGGTAGTCATTCTGGATCGGCAGGTGAAGAAACTGAGGTCAAAGGTTATACCGTCCGTGAAGGTTCTTTGGCATAGCCCGAACAGTGAAGAGGTCACCTGGGAAGCTCGAGGACGAGATAAGGAAGAACTTTCCCCATCTCTTCGAAGGTACGCGTAGTTAGATTTTAAATTCGGGGACCGTATTTCTTTAAGGGGGGAAGATTGTAACGTTTCAAAAATCGTTTAGGATAATTATATGTTAATTAGAGTTAAAACATGTGTTTTGCTATAAAACCTAGTTTATAATTATTTTCCACAAAGGTATAAAAAATATTTGATTGCTTATGAATTATTTCCTTATTTGTGTATTTAATTGGTTATTTAATCAATTTTTTGTTCACTTAACTATTTATTTATTTACTAATTATTAAAAATTACATTAACACACACTTACACACAAATCTAGTGTTAGTCATAGAATAACATTATGTTAACATGTTTATGTAACCATGGCTACTTAAACCAATTTTTGTAACATGTTTCTCTTCAAACATTGCATGGTTCTAGATTTTTCTTTACAGGAAAAAGATAAATTAATATGAAAATGGAGTATGGTGCATTAATTGTAGAGAGAGGGGGGGGGGGGGGGGGGAGAGAACCATGGTTGCCATTTCTCTCATTCTCTAGAAAATTCCCCACCTTATTCTCCTCTTCTTCTTCCTTCTCCTCTAAACTGAACCCCTTCTTGAATCATAACAAACCTCCACAAATCCTTATACAAATCACTTCAAAAATCTAAATCCAAGCCTTCTTAAGAGTTTCCTTCAAGCAAGTTCCTTCTTTTGGTGCAAATCCTACCAAGTTAGGGCCTTTCCCTAATTTATTGATGTATGAACCAAGTTCACTTCTTGTTTTACTAATCTTTGCTTTAATCAACCTTAATTAGGTGTTTAAGTAGTTTTTATTGCATGTTTAGGTTTTAAAGAGAAGGTTAGGTCAAGTCTTGACTTTTAATGGCTTATTAGGGTAGCAAAGAGTAGATTAGCATCTAATAATCTTACTAATCCACCAATTTGCACTAAAGTACCATATTGTTTTATATTAGTGTTTAAAAACGGTTTTTAGTTAAGTTTAGTGATATTTGTGATATGCTATCATTTCGATGATCTGCAATTAAATCAAACAATACATTAGAATAATTATAGAGCCCTAAGATTACCCTAGAAACCCGGACCCAAACCCACACAGTTCACCGGGCGAGAATTGCAAATTTCCCGGCGCCGCTGGTTCACTGTAGCATTTGGGTGTTGGGTTTTTGTAGGCAGTTCTCTGTGAATCATTAAGGTTATTTGGTATATTTTGTTTTCTCTATTTAGCTTGTAGATAAAATCTAGGACCACTTTACTTTAAAGTGAGTGTTTCGTTAATGTACGATACGTACATTTCATTTCTTGGTTTGGCATTTTCTGTGAAAGACAGCCAATCAGGATGGTTTTAGACGATGTCGAGCATGTTTTGTGCACTAGGTGCACATGTGTTTAAGTTTTGGCATTAGTTCCTCCGTATTGTTTCGACTTTGCATTTTATCGAATGTCTAGTCTTATATGTTGTATTCATACGATTCTAGGATCGGTTGCGGAGATGTCAGATGCGACAAGGAAAGAAAAGGCGGTGGTCGAATTCGAATAATCGAGGCAGTCCGGTGAGTAGATGTATACATCTATTGGGGAATCGCTTGGATGGCGTAAAGCGCTTGATTGCTAGGATTTATTTAAGGTTTCTTGTATTCATATGCGTATATCATATTCATATTGCTTATGCATCATCATGCATATTGATATTATCACCTAGGACACTTGCACCTTACTAATGATTCATGCCGCACGTAAACTATTTTTTATGCAAACACACACGCCATTGGTAATTACTAAGCCACGAACACTATAGAATTTGCTTAATAATCGGTATTTTGGCATTGCATCATAATTGATATGTATTCTTCAAGTCATTCAACTTATTGCATCATATTGATATCATGGACAATCACCGTCATTGACATATGCATTTATTGTGATTCTTCTTGGAGATTTCCGTATTCATGAGATTTCTGGATTTGGGGAAAACCGCAATGGAATTTTATAAATTTATTATTATAATTCTAAGATGGAAATTGCGGTTTTCTCGTGATATGATGCATGACGTCCACCATGAGTTTTCTCATCTGTTGAGCCACGTATATACATATACCCGATTTGAGGAGAGATGATGCACCGCCTGTGGGTATATGGTGGACCCGGTGAGGTACCCCGGGGCAAGAAGATCGTACAGAGAGACGTTGAGCCTGGCAGAGGAACACTACCTACCGGTGATTTTTGGTTCGGCGGAGATCCGGAGGATTCCGACCAGAGTAGTGTGATATGACAGATTTGAGGGCCGATCTGAGAGACGACACCCAACATATTGAGATATTTTGTGTCGATGCTTGACACGGGATTCTGTCGTTTCTATGGATGATACTTTGGTTTACCATAACGACAATTTTCTAAGATAAAAACTCAGTTTTCTCATATCATATTTTACCCAGATTTCATGCTTGATCATTTATTCATGTCGCATGCATATTTGAACATCGCATTATAGTTTTATACATCGGTTGTGACGCATTTGCGTGCATACTTGTGATTGTCTCATTAGATGTTATTTACTACTCACGGGTTGGAAACTCACCCCCGTTGTGCCACAGTGTCTTGCAGGACCGACCCGTCAGCATAGTCGCGGTGGGCACACTGCTTCATCTTTTGCTTCGCTTTGCTTCGAATTTTGGGAGCGATACTTGTAGGTGGGTTTTGTGAGGATATTCTTTTGTTCCCACCATGTATATTTACCTTTGTATCTAGTACACTCCATCAACTATTTGTATATTGGACCTAGACTAAGATACTGTGAGGCTTGTATTATTTATTTTCAGGTGTCGAGCTCGTGTGGGCCGACTTTTATGCTTTCTTAATTCTGTTGGATATAATGCCATCAAAGTCAATTATTGGATAGCAGGCACGTGATTGTAATGATTGAGGAAGGACCTATATCGATATGACAGTCTTGCTCGAGATGATAGTATGCTATCTGGTTTGTGTTTATCATGGTATACATGCTTTAGTTCACAGTTGCATGTTGATAGAGCCCATAGGATTCTTGCTTGACTGCCAGCAGTATGATGGCGATCATATACGTGGGAGCTGGGGTCTGTAACCATATCTTTAAAGTGTCCCTAGTCGTGGGAGTTTCGAGACAGGGCATCGATACTCCAGAGTAGACTAGTGTATACAGTCGAGACCCCGACGAGGGGCGGTGGCCGGTCTCACAAGCCACTAGGGTCAGTTGGATCACCTAAGATGTATACAGGTGCTCATTGGGTTATGAGTACACCGGACAGGACTCGCCGGGAACATGCTAGTTGGTATTATACATATCGTCAGATAGCAGTTCCCTGGTGACATGTGTACAGGTTAGTTCATCGACCTGAGATCGTCATTTGTCTCATGTGAGTTCCCACTGTGCTTTGATTTCTACCCTACTACGGCTCAAAGGAGTCGTGCAAACAGGTCTTTTTTGGGTACAGTCCCGAGCCACATGGAGGCAAGTGAGCGGATCGGCAGGGGATTCGTCTCTCCCGGTATTGGGGGTGAGATCGCGCTGTGTGTAGGAGAGCCATTACACAAAGCCCTCGGCCGAGGCAAGAGATTTACTGGTAGGTACTCCAGTAGTATCTCAGGGTGTTCTGGGCTACACTCCGACACGACTTATACCGCTATTGGGGGTCTGACGTTACCAGCCCCCTAGGCCGATATGCGATACTCATAGACGAACGGACCGGACTGTATGTAAATTGTCACTGTTAGGATCAGTAGGGTTTCTGGATGAGTTCGCTCGTCAGCTAGTTCGCTCGTCAGCTTCCCTTCCAATCAATACATAGGCAACCGTTACTTACAGCTAGTACCTCTGACGTGCTAGTGGTTATACCCAGTGCCAGTGTGTTGATGAGTTATTAGATCCCCCCACAGACAGTTTCCCAAGTTCGGGCGAAACGTTGTAGAGGCCGTATGGATTTATGGCACGGTTCGGAAAATGCACGTGCGTTTACGCACGTGTAATATTTCGGGCAGATAATACTGGTGGACTTTAGTTTAAGCCGGATCTAAGTATTATATTGTGTAGATATAATATTTTTGTCTCAGTTGCATTTGTATTCGGTCGTAATACAAATGCGGGTATGGTTATACTGTTACGGGGTTGTCCTGAAATTCGTTTCAGGATCGCTTTTGGAAGTTGCCAGTTTCCAGTTTTCTATCACCCGTATTTAACATTCGGTTAAATGCGGATTTATCTTTTCGTCACTTGGGTGAGTCATGAGGTGAGTCGTGTTTCTAGAAGGTTCTAGGAGTTGTGACTAGGCTTAATGAGGTGTTCTTGATTCATTGGTTCCATTTAATGCTTGATGATGTGTTAATATGACTCACTCATTCATTTATTCTTATGGTCACCATTTATCCTCCTACACTCCCCTCCCCCCTCATTTTAAGTGGCCGGCCCCCTCTTGTTAGAGAGATGGTTGTTGATTTGGAAAAAAGTATATGATTTGGATTCATGGAAATTAGATAGTTAGATTTCTCATTTCACCCGATTCCAAAAGACAACTTCATTAACCGTTCATCCATAACTTTGGATGTAACGAGACAAAGTGTTCTACTCATTCTCTACATCAATCTTGGTCATCTCTTTTAGCAAACTTGATGACCGAGTTGCCTCGGTTTAGAGGCGGGAGCCCGTTTAAAGATCCGTCGACGTGGTGCCACCTGGACGAGAAGACTGTAGATTCAGGAGATCGGAGCAGCCGCAAAAAAAGCGTGGGATGATGGTTGAAGACCGAAGGACTCGGATCGTTCGGTATAACATTTCTACCCACTTTCTAGTTTGTTAGTTTAGCTTTAATAGCAGATCCGGGTTATAGTATACGATAGCGCCAGTTAAAAAGTTTTTGTTCCGCATTTGGCGTCTGTTAGACGGCCGGGGCGCTACCATGTACTTACAAATTCTTGCTTTTTATATGGTTTTTCACATTATTATGATATATCTTGCATGTGGTTGTGTTTCCCCATTCGGCAAAGAGCTAGCTCCCGCTTAGGGATGCCTTTTATTATTGCTTATATATATTCATGTATGTATCGGTTTGGGACCAGTTCTTACAAAGGAAACTCTGCCGTAATTTTCAGAAAAAACTTGATGCTTTTAAATGATTTTGACGTAACACTATTTTGTTAAAATCACTATTTTAAAACAAGTATTTTATCACTCTATTCATTTCACGGTTTAGATTCTGGGATTTTAGCTTACTTGAATTACTTTACGCATCTAGACATTGCGTGATTTAAGTGCCAGTCACGTTTCCACATCTGGGTCGTGACACTTGATAATTAAATTGCTCAACAAATAAGAGCTCATCAAGGTAATGAAGCCACTAGCTAAATTGTCAGAAAAGGACGACCGTATCCAACCTGATATGATCAAATCAAATACCCGCTGTAACACCTTAGGATGCGATTAGTGGCTAATTATATTTAAATAAAGGGTTTTTAATAAAAAGTTTAGCAAATTGAGTTTCAAATATTTTTCCAAATTTAATAAATATTTTTTTAGAATTTTCCTGGGCTTGCACACACATGTGCATGTAAACTAGGGTTTTAAAACTAGTTATACCATGATTAGCAACCATGGTGGGTTTAATCATGGGGATTAAGTCTTTTGGTTTTTAATTAAGTTTAGTTAATTGAGGGTAGCTTTAATTTGAATTTCCTTTTTTGGAGTGTTGACTTGGTGAGAATGAGAGAGAGAGAATGCATCATGGCAAAAGCCATGCTTGCATTTAATGAAGAGAGAGAGTGGAGGGGTTGACATTTGGGTTATGATTCCCTCTCATCCTTGTGTTCTTTTCTCTCAACCTCACTCTCACACTCACACACTTACCTCTCCACAGCAGCAGCAGAAGCATCCACAGCAGCAGCAGCAAGCAAGCTCAGCAGCAGCTGAAGCAAGCACAGCAGCAGCCAGCAACCAGCAACAGCAGCACCAGTAAGCAGCAGTAACAACAGTTAGCAGCAGCAGCAGCCACAACTCCAGCTACAGCTCCTTCCCTCCACTACTTCTTCTTCCTCCAGCTCCCTAGGGTCGAGTGTGGGGTTTACTTCCTGAACTTACCCCCTAGTTTGCTTAATTAGTGTAACTTAGCTTCGATTAGTGTTTATTGGTGCGTTTTAGTGCGATATGTGGTGATTAGTGGGAACCATGACCAAGTGATGTATGATTTGGTTTTAGTAAGTTGATGGAGTGTTGTTAGGGCCATTTTAACCCAGCTTAGCCCCCAATTGCACTAAAATACCACCAGATCCCTATTTGATTCAAATTCATCGTTTTTAGGCAAATTTTGACTTTCTGTAAACTGCTATCGACCCGGTGATTTCAGAATAATTTTGAGAAGACTGCAGTATAGTTGTTAGGTGCTGATTCCCCAGGTAGAACCCGACCCCAATACATCATGTGCAGGCCGCCGGAAAATTCGATCTGGCCGCAAATTGCGGCCAGATGGGGAGGGTTTGGGTTGGGGTTTGTCTCTAGTGGTGTCTACTGCAACCCGTAGACTCGTGGCATGTATAATTTTGTGTGATTCTTGCTGTAGGAAAATCTGGAGCTAATTACACTATTTCTCCTATTTTAAACCTTCATGATACGCATGTGGTTTGGGATTTCTGCGTATCGCGACGCGTCAGGGTAGTTTCAGGCGCGTAATCACACATTTTTACGTATCGCTTACACGCGCGCCTGGTTTGCGACACGGGTTTCTAGTTTGACCTTAATGTCACGTTTTTGTAGATTTGAGCTTATGTGTGATATATTGTGTGATTCTAGGTTCGCAGGCGAGTGAGACGGACGCTGCAAAGAAAGGGAAGCAAGTCGTCGGCTACACTTAGCACGAGACTTCGGTGAGTAGATTTAACATCTACGGGGATATCGCCCGCATGGCGTTATGCGTCAGGACTGATAGGACCTTATAGTTATATATTGCATTTACCTACATTGACTGTCATGTATACTATTGTTGCATACTGCATTCCCTGCTATATGTATGTAAACTTAGAATTGATAGAACACCGCACTATTACTAACGGTTCATGCTGCACGAGCACTAATCTGTATGTTACACACCCACCGTTAGTAATTGCCATGACACACTCACTGTAGAATTGCCATGATTATATTGCTGTAGTTCGTTTCATATATGATTCGTTATGATTTTCATAGAAATTGGGAGCCGCAAGATGTCTTTGAAAACTGAAACTATTTTAAAAAGCGGTTCTCCCTTGTACCTACATTGTGACTTGATGTACATAGCATATCGCATTTGATTCACTCATTGGTGTTGGATTTCCATGAAATTTCTGGTTTTGAGGACCGTGGAATTATTTAAACAAAAGATGCACTATTTGAAAACCCGGTCCCTCGTGATATGATATTTTGGTGCATCCACCACGCGTTTTCTCGGTGCTGAGACCTGTGCTTGAAACCCGATTCGAGGAGTTGGATGATCCGTTTGTGGGTTCATGGTGGACCCGGTATGGTTCCCCGGGGCGAGAAATGTTTTTTGTGGAGTAGACGATGAGCCTGGCAGGGTGGCGAGTACCTACCGGTGATTGGTTGGACCTGGCGGTTATCCGGAGGATACTGACCAGAGTCGAGAGATGGATGCGGGATGATCCGTACTGCCGGGGCTGAGGGCCGAAACCGCAGACGGAGCCCGTGGGCTGATCCGGACTGACGGAGCCCGATATATGAGGATTTGCGTGTCGATGCTGGACACGAGTATTTTATGATATTTTGAGTGCCGATGTTGGGCACTCGTGATTCTCAGAGATTTACAGGATTTGAGGGCCGAGGAGGGTGCCGGTGCTTGAGTTTATTTGGGATTTGGGTGCAGTTTGGTGCACCGATTATTTTTCCATGTCGATATTTCCATGTAGATGTTGTTTATCCCATGCTCAGCATTGTTTATCATGCATTTCATCCTGTAGTCGTTTTACCAGACAGAGCATTTGCATGATTATTGCACCTACTGCTTGTCGCATATAGATCTTACATGCTGGCATATGATAGAGTAGCGCAGTACGTGCATGCTCGCGATTACCTTTATATGTTATCTCTATTCACGAGTTGGCAACTCACCCCCATTGTACCACAGTACTTGCAGGTTGCCCTTCAGAGTAGTCGCGGCAGGCCGCCTTTTGCATCTTTTGACTACAGATACCACTACAGTTGGTGCGAGAGCTGTTTCGCTTTTAGTTGGGTTGTGGTATATGATTACTTTTATTGTACCCCCTTTGTATCTAGTATTCTCCATCTACCATATATGTACTGGACTTAGTGACAGTGTGAGGACGATAATGTATAATTTTGGTATTCTGGTGTCGAGCTTGTGGGAGCCGACTGTTTTTACATGCAGTTATTATTCTGTGATGTTTACTATTGCTTATTCTTCGCTACGGCGTCGTATATTACTCTTGTGATGATGGTTTCCGCCGTTGGGCGTGATTGCTCCCGTTTGGGGATGTTTTGTTTAATTATATCTCATTTTCACTCATATCCTGATTTATACCCGGTCTCGGGGTTACTTTTACAAAGGAAATGCTGCCAAAATTATTTAAATGATGACGTAACTTTAAAAGAACTTATTGAACTATTTAAGGTTTTCTAAATGTCTTAATTAAATGTTTTCAACACTCGCTACTTTTAAATGGTTTTGATTTCTGGGTTCAGCTTACTTAGTCGCGTTACGCCTGTAGACGTAGCGTGGTTAAGTACCGGTCACGAGTCAAAATATTCGGGTCGTGACAAAGTTGGTATCAGAGTGTAGGTTTTACCTTTCGGAGTGTAGGATGACCTTGGTATGATGGAGTAGGTAGCTGAAGCAGCGTGGCGTAGCGTGTGTATGTTCCGCGGCATACTCACGACACGGTACTCCGCCAAGGTGAACTTAGGACTTATTGATTTAAATTCCTTCTTGAGTATATATATTCTTGTGATTCGATTTCCGTATTCTTATCGAATCCTAATTTCCTTTCACCCATTATGCGCCAAAGACTACGAGGGCGCAGAGAGCGGCCGCGAGGGCCGAGATTCGAGTTGACTCGTCCGAGACGAGGACTGATCCGGGCAGTGCACCCGTTGTACCCGAGCAGACTGTTCCTCCCATGACAGATCAGATCGCCACGCTAGGGACTGGTATGCAGGAGATGCGCCAGACGGTGGGATCCAGCATGCAGGAGATGCGCCGGATGATAGGATCGCTAGTTAAGACGCTTCGAGCGCAACGACCAAAGGTAGCTCCACCCGTTCTAGAGACCGCGATGGTACATACCGCACAGCCAGTTGCCCCTGCAGCCACGGAGGTGATTACAGTATCGCTATCATAGTTCATGAGGCTGAAGCCTCTGGTCTTCACAGGCACCGATACAGCCGAGGACCCACAGTCTTTCATTGATAGGATGGCCCGGATATGTCGTTCCCTCAGATGCGCAGATGCGAGATGGGTTGAGTTCGCGAGCTTTCGCTTGGAAGGTCTTGCACAGAAGTGGTGTGATTCAGTTGAGAAGGGCAGAGCGGTTGGTCTTCCTCCTATGACCTGGACAGAGTTCGTGGCACTATTCCTTGCCCGCTTTCTTCCACTGAGTGTCAGAGATGCTAGAGCACGCAGGTTCGAGTCCTTACGCCAGACTCCGGAGATGTCAGTGGCAGAGTATGACGTGCTGTTTACAGAGCTAGCAGTTTATGCTCCATACCTGGTGGATACCAAGGAGATGCGAGTCAAGTGATTTGTTCGAGGCTTGCTTACGCCACTGTTCCTCGCGATCAGCGCGCAGCATTACGAGACATACGCAGCAGCTGTAGATGCAGCCCTATTAGTCGAGGAGCGCCTTGCTGAGACTTCGATAGTTCCAGAGCCGAAGAGAGTTCGTACTAGTATATCCGCATGGAGACAGTCATTCAGACGCCGCGACAGGTATCGTTCAGGTACGGGGATTGGCAGAGATTCGGGGCGAGGTCAAATGTTTAGTTCGTATCCCCGGGAGAGTCAGCAGTCGTCGCGGGGTTGCTTTAGATGCGGCGGTCTACTTCACCTCGTTAGAGATTGTCCTGAGATACACCGGAGGGAGGCGGCAACACCGCATGTTACTTTACCACCTTCACCACCCCAGAGGGCGTTGCCAGTTGTACCTACCGTTGTTCCGCGTCAGACTCATACTCAGAGAGGTCGTGGGCGTGGAGGAGTTGCTCAGAGAGGACGGGATGACCGAGGCAGAGGGCAGTCAGTCACCAGTGGAGGACAGGCGCGGGTCTTTTCTTTGACGCATCAGGACGTACAGGCGTCCAATGCGGTGGTTTCAGGTATCCTTTCAGTATTTTCTGTTGATTCACACGTGTTGTTCGATCCCGGATCCACGCACTCGTACGTATCCACACACTTCGTGCCGAGTTTGGGTAGAGAGTCCGGTTTGCTTGATCAGCCGCTTGTGGTGACTACTCCTGTAGGAGAGTTGTTTGTTGCTAGGCACGTGTTCCGATCTTGCACCGTCTGTATTGGCGAGAGAAAGTTGCCTGTCGACTTGATCCTTCTTGAGATGTTGGACTTCGACGTTCTTTTGGGCATGGATTGGTTAGCCATGTGCTATGCTTCTGTGGACTGCCGTGAGAAGACAGTTAGATTCTGTTTCCCCGGCGAGTCGGTTTTTGTTGTGTTGGGGGACCGTGGTGCCGCCCCTCACAGTGTGATTTCTTCTTTTCGCGCTGGACAGCTTTTGAGGAAGGGATGTCAGGGATTTCTCGCCTATGTTTGTGATGCTAGGGCTACAGAGGTTCCATTGGATCAGGTTTCGGTTGTTAGCGAGTTTCCCGATGTGTTCCCTGACGAGCTTCCTGGGCTACCGCCCGAGCGCGACATTTCTTTCTGTATTGATTTGGTTCCTGGCACGGGGCCTATTTCTATACCGCCTTATCGGATGGCCCAGACGGAACTTCGAGAATTGAAGGATCAATTGCAAGATTTACTGGATAAGGGACTTATTCGACCCAGTGTTTCTCCTTGGGGTGCTCCAGTCCTGTTCGTCAAGAAGAAGGACGGCAGTTTGCGTCTGTGTATCGACTACCGCCAGCTGAACAGGGTGACAGTGCGGAACAGATATCCCTTGCCGTGTATCGACGATTTGTTCGACCAGCTCCAGGGGGTAGGATACTTTTCGAGGATCGATTTACGATCGGGCTATCATCAGCTACGGGTTCGACAGGAGGACATTCCTAGGACAGCTTTCTGTACGCGCTACGGCCATTATGAGTTTTTGGTGATGTCGTTCGGACTAACCAATGCGCCAGCAGCATTCGTGGACTTGATGAACCATATTTTCCGGCCATATTTGGATCTGTTCATCATAGTGTTCATTGACGATATCTTGGTGTATTCCCGGAGTAGTGAGGAGCATGAGCAGCACCTGTGGATTACACTGCAGACCTTGAGGGAGCACCAGCTTTACGCGAAATTCTCCAAGTGTGCTTTCTGGCTGGACAGCATAGACTTCTTGGGGCATGTGATCTCATGAGAAGGTATATGTGTAGACCAGAGGAAGATCGAGGCCGTTCAGCGTTGGCCCAGACCCACATCAGTTACAGAGATTCTCAACTTTATGGGGTTGGCCGGTTACTACAGGCGATTTATGCAGGACTTCTCCAGTATTGCTACACCTTTGACCGGGTTGACCCGGAAGGGAGTTCCTTTCGATTGGACGGAGGAGTGCGAGCACAGTTTTCAGTAGCTACGGACTCGGATGACTACGGCACCGGTATTATCATTACCTTCCGGATCAGGTGGATTTGTGGTCTATTGTGATGCTTCTCGAGTGGGGCTAGGGTGCGTATTGATGCAGCATGACAGGGTGATCGCGTATGCTTCGCGACAATTGAAGAAACATGAACAGAACTACCCCACTCACGATTTGGAGATGGCTGCAGTGGTCTTTGCACTTAAGATCTGGAGACATTACCTATACGGCGAGTCGTGCCAGATATTCACTGATCACAAGAGTTTAAAGTATATATTTCAGCAGCGAGTCCTGAACCTTACACAGCGTCGATGGATGGAGTTAGTGAAGGATTACGACTGCGAGATCTTGTATCACCCGGGCAAGACGAATGTGGTGGCGGATGCTTTGAGCAGGAGGCCCGGGGGTAGTCTATCTTGTTTTAGCACAGTGCTGGGGCAGTCGTCGGCAGATTGGCAGATATTATGCGACAGCCGGATACAGTTCGAGTTCATGCCGATTGGAGGACAGATCGCACATGTTCGTGCACGCCCACAGTTGCTTGACCGTGTACATGAGGCCCAGCACAGTGATGACCGATGTTCAGAGATCAGGACGCAGATTGGGCAGGGCAGATTTTCAGAGTTCGTGATCGATGATCAGGGGATGCTGAGATTTAGGACTAGACTGTGCATACCAGATGCTGAGGGGCTACGGCGTGTGATTCTCGAGGAGGCACATCGATCGGTGTATAGCGTCCATCCCGGTTCCAACAAAATGTATCATGATATGAGAGTAGTTGTTTATCCCATGCTCAACATTGTTTATCATGCATTTCATCCTGTAGTCGTTTTACCAGACAGAGCATTTGCATGATTATTGCACCTACTGCTTGTCGCATATAGATCTTACTTGCTGGCATATGATAGAGTAGCGCAGTACGTGCATGCTCGCGATTACCTTTATATGTTATCTCTATTCACGAGTTGGCAACTCACCCCCGTTGTGCCACAGTACTTGCAGGTTGCCCTTCAGAGTAGTCGCGGCAGGCTGCCTTTTGCATCTTTTGACTACAGATACCACTACAGTTGGTGCGAGAGCTGTTTCGCTTTTAGGTGGGTTGTGGTATCTGATTACTTTTATTGTACCCCCTTTGTATCTAGTATTCTCCATCTACCATATATGTACTGGACTTAGTGACAGTGTGAGGAAGATGATGTATATTTTTGGTATTCTGGTGTCGAGCTCGTGGGAGCCGACTGTTTTTACATGCAGTTATTATTCTGTGATGTTTACTATTGCTTATTCTTCGCTACGGCGTCGTATATTACTCCTGTGATGATGGTTTACGCCGTTGGGCGTGATTGCTCCCGTTTGGGGATGTTTTGTTTCATTATATCTCATTTTCACTCATATCCTGTTTTATACCCGGTCTCGGGGTTACTTTTACAAAGGAAATGCTGCCAAAATTATTTAAATGATGACGTAACTTTAAAAGAACTTATTGAACTATTTAAGGTTTTCTAAATGTCTTAATTAAATGTTTTCAACACTCGCTACTTTTAAATGGTTTTGATTTCTGGGTTCGGCTTACTTAGTCGCGTTACGCCTGTATACGTAGCGTGGTTAAGTGCCGGTCACGAGTCAAAATATTCGGGTCGTGACACTCGCCGAGGTATATGATCCCCAAATTCCATATATACAAAGCAACATGCATCCCTCACCAGCACGTCGCGCAGTTCAGACCTCTGTGCAGCAACACTGGAGGGATGATGAACTGTTGCTTTGCCAGTTCGTTGGCAGCCTGTCAAAAACAGCCTTTGAATAGTACTCGGAGCTCCCAAATGACTCCGTAAAAACATTCACAGAGATGGAACTGCTGTTCATACAGCATTTCACCAGTGTGAGCGAGCGCACTCTAATTACGACATTAATCAATGCCAGGGTAAAGCCGGGAGAAACCTGGGTCCAATATGGGATTCGGTGTCGGAACCTATGGTCTAAGTGCGAACAGCGCATTGAAGAATCTCCCGCCGTGGGCATGTTCACCACGACCCTTGATCCTCAACGACCGTGTCCCAGTTCATGACATTCTTCAAACCAACCACCTTCCAGGCTCTGATAGATAAACTAGCCCAAATGGACCAGATGGGCCATGGGCCTTCCTCCTCAAATAAGGACCCTTGAAATAATAAGGGTAAAGGGAAAGTGGCCTTCATTGTCAATACACAATAACAACCGAGTGGCCCAAAACCGGCTGCTCGCCAAAGCAATGCACGTCCGTGCCCATCCTTGGAGGAAAGACTAGGACGCGCTAACTTGTTTCCCCACGACAAGACAATGAGACTATTCGAATTGGTAGTGCATAATAAACTCATCACATTGCCAGACACGAGGCGTCCACCACAACCCGGCGATGTCAACTCCTTGAGGTATGTCTTTCCCCCTTGCTTCTTACCAAGGACTTCGTTGCCCCCCGTGGCGAAGACCCTAACTACTGCTCCTATCATAGAATAGTGAGCTACCTAATTGAAGATTGCTATGTCTTCAAAAACTGGGTCAATGACCAGTATCAACAGGGGAAATCGACACTGTCTGATAACTGGAAAGTAAACCCACCCCAGAAGCATACTCCTAAAAAAGTGGATGCGTAGGGGGAATCATGCTTACTTGTGGATGAAACTCTATAGGAAGTCGTTCTTTCAGCAAAAACCAAAAGAATACTGAAGGATCTACAAGCATGTCCGGCAGTCAGGAGGAAAAGCCCACTTGAACCTGAAATCATTGAAGGGATGCTAAAACCACTTCCTACACCAAAAAATATTGACAAGGGGAAAAACGCCCTAGTCAAGCATTCAAAGTCTTCGAAGAAAAAGAAGAAGACCACGAAGCCTATGCAGCCTCCCCGAGTATGACGACAAGCTCACAGATCTACAAAAATACATTGACGCGCTGGAGGAGTACAACTGTAACACCTTAGAATGCGATTAGTGTTAATTAAGCGATAATGCGGGTTTTTGGTAAAAAGTTTACCAATTTGGTTTCCTCACATTTTATAACATTTAATTAATAATTTATTGTTATTTGTTATGGCTTGCATACACGTGTGCACGTTAATGTGAGGGTTGGTTTGTGTTAATCTAGTTTAGTGACCATGACAACTTAACCTAATCCTAATCCCTTGCTTTAACCCTTAACCTTTGATTTGTTTGTGAGAGTAGATATTTCCCTTGTTGTTTTTTTTTGGGAAGAGGTGGCTTGGTGACTCACATGAGAGGCATGACTTGCATTAATGTGTGAGTTAATGTAAAGGGTGCATTTACCCTCTCTCATTATTCTCACCACACTCTCTCCCTTTATCATCTCATTCTCTCACAACTCTATCTCTTTCTCATTATTTTCTTCATCCCCTCATTACCTCAACTGAACACTCACCCTACCCTTCACAAATCTTCACTAATCCATCACTAAAATTCACAAAATCTCACCTAAATCACTTCCTAAACCTTGTTTTGCCTCTTGGATACCTTGGAGCTTGGAAAGCTAGGATCTTTGAGCTTGTGGGAGTAGGTAATGATCTCTTTCTGTTAAGTTAGCCTTTTTAATGTTGCGTAACTTGTTCGTTTAAGTTTAGAGCACGTAAAGTTTCGTTACATGCAAATATCGTATTTTTAGCGTAGTTTTGGGTCTCGGATGATCTGCTATCAAACCATGTATTTGTTGGAAAAATTCCCATCACAGTGACCATTTGTAGTGACCTAGAACCCACCGTAAACACCTGAGCCCATTTCCATTCTTTATGGCCGCAGTTTTATTGGTTCTGGCCGCAAATTGCGGCCAGAGTAGGGTCTACAGGGTTGTGTTTTGGGGTAGGGGTCTCTGGGGTTGTGTGTGGTCATGTAGTATGTGCAACTTTTACAAATTGTTTGTGTAGCAAAATCTGGGATCACTTTGCTTGTTTATAGTGTTTCGATTACGCGCGTTACGTTATCCGATACGGTTCGTGTACTTGTGTAGTTGTTGCTCTTGAGTTAATTTCGTAGTGTCGCTACGCGCGTTAGCCACTAGACGGACACTTGAGAGTATATTTGGAGTTGATGCGTCGGTCAAACGTAGTTGGTACGTGTTATTGGTCGATTGCTAATATGAACTCGTTATATTGTTGTTTTATGATCTAGGGTCGCAGGCGGGGACTTCGGACGCAGCGAAGAAGGGAAAACGAGTGGTTGGATTTACTTAGCCCCTGGATCATCTGTGAGTAGATTTAACATCTACAGGGGAATCGCCCATATAGCGTTATGCGTCAGGGCTAGATATGATATGATATTAGCCCCATGTTTATATTGCACATATAGAGTTTGCGCATAAACTTCATTGCATAATATTACATGTTGTTCTTGGACTTGTACCCTTTGGACACTGCACTATTATTGACGGCTCATGTTGCACGAGCACTGATTGTATGCCACTCACACCGTCAATAATTGCCATGACACGCACAACACCTATACATACGTGAGATTGTATTGGTTAGGGATATTGAGACAATGATTCATATTCCATTGCGCATATGACATATAGCATAACTGTATACCTACATGCTTACACATATGTCTTGCCATGCTTACTTGTTAGCTACCCATATACCTATATGTTATTGTACCATTAGAGATATGTATATACACATTTGAGACATAGCTACATGCACATCTTGCATACATACTTACTTGTACACCCGTATACCTGGAGGGTATTACATCATTATTGATAGGTAGCTACACACCTACCTGGAGGGTATTACATCATTACTGATAGGTAAATACACATATCTTGCTATACCGAAATGGTTATGCATACCTGGCTATAGCTACATGTTCACCTTTATATGATGTTGCGTTTGGTTTCGGAGAAATTAGGAACCGCATGATTTACTTAATAACTTGTTGAAGTTAAATAGCGGTTTTTCCTTTATATGCTCATATTACTGTTTTATGTTACATATATTATAATTCATGGATTTCTCATTGATATATGGATTTCATATGATGTTTCTGGATGTTTTATTTCTGTATATATATATCAGTGGTATGGGACGCTGATATATATACATGTATATATATATATATATATATATCAGAGGTATGGGATGCTATTTTATATGTACACCTAATATATAAATATATATATATATATATATATATATCATGTAAGTGCACGGCGGTGCCCCGGCCGTCGATCCGACGCCGGAAACGCGGAAATGAAAAACTTTGCGAAACTTGCAAACCGGCACCACCGCGCACTTTTAACCCGGATCGGGCCATTAACCTAACTACTAGCAAACTAAAAGATAGGTAGAGAGATATACCAAGCGATCCGTGTCCTTCGGTCTTCGTCTCCACTCCGATCTCCTCGCGGAATCTCCGGTCGTCGCCACCTCGTCGAAAAGGGCACCACGTAGCCAAATTCTTTTACGGGCTCCCACCTCTTGACCGAGGCAACTCGGGCGTGAAGTTGGCAAGCCGACGCGTCCAAGAGTGTTGTAGGTGTAGTGTAGTAGGGTTGTCTCATTTGGAGTTGAAGTTGCCTTTGGATGGAGGTAAAGAAAAGAGATGAACTTGGGAATTTTTGTGGCAAGCTAAAAATGAGATGAATGATACTTTTTCCTACACCAAAAATAATATGAACCTCTCTCTCATCCCTCCTAATGTGGCCGGCCCCTTATCATAAAATGGTGGAAGGAAAAACAAAACAAGAAGGAAGGTAAGTGTAGTAAAAGCAAAGGGGTGACCACATCCAAATGTGATGATAACCAAGTCAAATCCATTTCTAATCCCATTTAATGTAAAGAGTGATGGAAAAAGAATCTCATCATGAAGGATATATCATAAAGCTCTCAAATGCAAGAAACCCCCTCCTCAATAAGTTATTTGCAAACTTGCAAATAACCCCCTCCATCACAAAAGTCCGCCCGTGAAGGAACAAAGGAAAACCGGCCGGAACGGAATGCAAACTGGCAACTTCAGAAAACTGATCCCGTAATAAATTACAGGAAAACCCCGCTAATGCATATACATGCCCGCATTTGTATTCCCACTGAACACAAATACAAAGAGACAAAATCTACACTGTCTAATACTAGGATCTGGCTTAAACCAAAGACCGCTAGTAAAATCCGTCCGATCACGATCCGTGCAATACCACACGTATCTGATCGAATCCTGCCATATCTCCATACGGCCTCTGCAGCGTTTCGCCCGAAACTTGAGTAACTGTGTGTGGTGGACTCTAAAGACTCGTCAATACTATGGCTGTGGATTTAACCACTAGCACGTCAGAGGTATTAGCCATACGTGACGGGCTACCAGCTATTGACCAAAAGGGACGTCGATGAGCGAACTCATCCTGACACCCTACTGAGCCTGTCAGTGACAATATCCGTACAGTCCGGTCCGTTCGTCTATGAGCATCGCATGGGGGGCCTAGGGGGTTGGTAAAATTCAGACCCCCAATAGCGGTACAAGTCGTGTCGGAGTGTAGCCCAGAACACCCTGAGATACTACTGGAATACCTACCAGTAAATCCCCTGCCTTGGCCAAGGACTTTTTATGTACTGGCTCTCCTAGACACTGCGCGACCTCACCCCTAATACCGGGAGAGACGAACCCCTGCAGATCCGCTCACTGCCTCCATGTGGCTCGGGACTGTACCCAACTAAAACTTGTTTGCACGTCTCCTTTGTGCGTGGTAGGGTAGTAATCAAAGAACAGTGGAAACTCACACGAGACAAATGACGATCTCATGTCGATGAACTAACCTGTACACATGTCACCAGGGAACTGCTATCTGACATCAGGTATAATACCAACTAGCAGGTTCCCGGCGAGTCCTGTCCGGTGTACTCATAACCCAATGAGCACCTGTATACATCTTAGGTGAACCAACTGACACCAGTCGCTTGTGAGACCGGCCACAGCCCCTCGTCGGGGTCTTGACTGTATACACTGGTCTACTCTGGAGTATCGATGCCCTGTCTCGAAACTCCCACGACTAGGGACCTTTTAAGGATGTGCTTATAGACCCCAGCTGTTAGTAATATGTATGCCCTAGAGGCCATTACTGTACATACGATGTATATTGTAGTGGATGCTAGGACATATATAGGGAGGACTTTCTTGCTCGACATGATAGTATGCTATCTGGTTGTACTTTATCTTAACATGTACTCTGATTGTCTCTATATTACATGTTGATAAAGCCATTAG
Source organism: Agapanthus africanus (assembly GCA_030015575.1). NCBI lineage: Eukaryota > Viridiplantae > Streptophyta > Magnoliopsida > Asparagales > Amaryllidaceae > Agapanthus > Agapanthus africanus. Next base: position 231,046,397 of record JASDDO010000022.1, on the reverse strand, counting down.
GATATGTACTCGACTACTGGGACTATGATGAGATCATACTATTGGGGGCCACGGTAGTCGACGAGTACATCCTATAACTGTTCCTAGTCGAGGGTGTATCGAGACAGGGCATCGATGCACCAGAGTAGACTAGCGTATACGCATCTTGACCCATATGATAGGCAATGGATGATCCCATATCCATCGGTGTTTGACATCAAGGATGGTGTACGGGTGCTCAGTGGAGACTGGGTACACTGGACGGACTCGCCGAGAACTCCCAGATGGTATTATACCATACGTCAGATGGCAGTTCTCCGGTGACACTGGTACAGAGTAGTCTGTTGACCCGAGATCGTCATAGAGTCTTGTGTGGTTCCCACTGTGCTTTGATTTCCATCATACCACGTCCAAGAGGGCGTGCAAAAAGGTGGCTTTTGGGTACAGTCCCGAATCACATGGAGGCAATGAGCGATAGGAGGGGATTCGTCTCTCCCGGTATAGGGAGTTGATGTTGTGCTGTGTTCGATTGGCTATAACCGAAAATCCCTGGCCAGGGTTGCTGAGATTTACTGGTAAGTGTTATCAGTAGTTTCTCGAACTGTTATAGACCTCATATCGACACGACTTATCAAGCTACTGGGGTCTGACGTTTACCACCCCTAGGCGAGATATGCGACATATCAGACGACGAGACCGGACTGTACGGGAGTGTTACTGTTTGGATTCACAGGAGAATGTACAGGCTTGCTTGTTGATCTTCTGAGCGCTCAATACCTGGGTAGCTGTTATGTTTAGCTGACCGCTTGCAGCTTGTGGGTGTTTGATATGATCATCACCTACTGCCAGCGTATTGACGATTCTTTAGAGTCCTACACAGAGGTTTCTTGACTCAGGCAAAACGGAGTAGGAGCACATATGTGATTTGTGCGGGACCGAGGATAATGCGATATGTGATACCGTATTCTATTCTCGCGATATTTGATATCAGCCGGGTCATCGGATCAAGTGTTGATTCGGTGAATCGGTACGGATATATATTAGTCGGTTATATGCGATATAGCCGGATTGTCGGATCAAGTGTTGATTCGATAATTTAATGTATAATAATATATATGATATATTAAATTACATTAACTAATATTTGCTCACTAAAAGATTCTTTTTCTCACTCGGGTAATACATTGATATATATGCGATATATGTTAATTGTATTATTTTATTTTGTTACGATAAATATTGTATATGTGATATATAATATTGTAACATGATATGATAAATAATGCAACTTATTTAGTGGAGTTTAAACATGATTAGGGTTTGGATTAGGGTTAAACTTTCTAGATGCTTCTAGAAGGTTTTCATTTTGTTTTGTGAAAGATATTTTCAAGTGTGTCATGCTTTAACCAAACCCAAACCCTAACCCTAGTTAATTCTCTACAAGGGTTTACTTGACCATGGTTGCATAATTCTATCATATGATTATTTTCCTATTCATCACAAAAGGATAATTCATTATTCATCATCTTCTTCCTTCTTCTTCTTTGCTTGAAAATGGTTTCTTGCTTTGATTTTGTGATGGATAAATGTGAGAAAAATATAAATAAAGAGAGCAAAAAATCCTACTTCATCATCCTCATCTTCCCTTGCCATTTAGATGAGGGTGTTCACATCATTTCATGAGTGTTAGCTTGTGTTAAAGAAACTTCGAGGTAGATCATCTTAGTATCGAAGATCGGAAGCAAAGGTTGCGTCTTTCTCTTCGTGGAACCTCTTGAGAGCCCGGAACCCGATGATCGCAGCGAAGGGACCACAACACGGAGCATATGAAGTGAAGGACCGGATCTACAAAGGTTGTGATCCCTCTCACTTAGTGTTAAAATGTTTAGCATGCTTGTTTTCGCCTAATCTCTAGTTTAAAGTTCCGTATTCGGGTTGTTCGGCACGGCTAAATTTTTAATCGGGCATGGTTGATGCCTCGTAGACCCTTGTGCGCGTGCCTAGCAACCCTACAGTGGTATCAGAGCCAAGCTAGAGCTTTAGGCGAAGTCTATACGAAGTTTAAAGTCCGACCGAACCCGGAACCCCGACTCCAAAATGCTCTCTGGAAATTTTCTGAAAATTTGGATTTTTGTCAATTAAAAGTTTCTAAAAAATTCAGCAGGGTCTAATTAGAATTACTGTGAAATTCGAGGGGGTAATTCGTCAAAAGTGCGGCGGAACCGCGGCAGAAGCCTGGCTTCTGCGGCGGTTCCGCGGCCACTTGATGACGTCACCTCTCCTATTTTGCACAGTAATTCCTATTACACAGTGCTGAGTTCTCTGGAATGTTTTAATTTTTATGCGACAGTTGAGTTTTCTGGAGTTGTTTTGGGGATTCGATGTTTCAATCGGAGTATTAGATTTTGTCTATGTATTTTTCCGGATAACTTTTAGAAACTGTTAAAAAGTTCGAACGGATATCAATAACTCACTTTTTCTCCTGTCGGAATTTTTTTTCAAAAGTTGGATTTTTCCTCGTGTTTAAGAATGTTCTAAGTCGTGCAAGTAACTCGATGGACCCTCTAGAAGACAACAAACCTTAACTCGATTATGTGACCGTCTTGAACTACTCTTTGAACCTTAGGGTTTGGGGCAGTACGGCGTGCCACATGTGAGGCGTTGGCTTGACCCTTCTACGGCTGGACCATTGGTACTGTGGCATGTAATGGATGTTTTTAAACTGTTTTCAAGTGTTGAAATATATTGGGGAAATCTTGGGTGCTTGATCATTCGATCGGAAAGTTTAATTTTTTCTATTTATCTGGAATGTGATACAATACTTGGAATCCACAGGTAGTTATGAGATAACTGATTTGAATATTATAAACATAGAAGTTTAGTCTCAGATGATCGGTTGCCACGGAATTTTGATGCGATCAAAAGTCCGTCGCAATCACGTAGCGTACGCGGATACTCGCCGGGTAATTAAGTTTGCGACGAGCATTCGATCAGGACGTCGGGAATCTTGTTGAATTGGCCGACTTGATATTGAAAAGAGTTTTCGATAATGAGACTAAAATGCGGGGTTTATAATTGTTAGGCATGTGATGTCTAAGGAATTCATTTGGTTAGGCATGCGATGTCTAAGGAGGTTGCGGATTCCAACTGTTGTAGTTTTACACTTTCTTTTCTGTGACCGTAAGCGTAGTATGTGGTGTATCGCCGGCTTCGTTGCTATACATCAACGACAATCGGGATACGCATACTTGCTTACGTTGATGATATGAGATATTATGTGTTGCTGTGATATGTTGTATTGGATCGTCGCGTTTGAATAGCCGGGAGTTTTATGTGAGATGAGATTTTTTCTTTTTCATTCATGTAAAATTCATTTGTATGTAATATTCTTTTATTGGGGCACTTCCAGGTAGCGGAAGATGTCACCGTTGTATATTATTTACTTTTCCGCATTAGGTAGACCCAAGGAGGGGAGCACAAGTAACCGGGTTCTAGGGTCCAGTGGAAGACCATCTCGAGGAGTCGAGACCGGGTCTCTTAACCCTAGAATTGGCAGTGTTACTTGCCGCACTCGTAGGGGTCTAGGGATGTGGGTTTGGCTATTCATCACGACCGTGGAATCCGTGTTTTATACTGGCTCGTATTGAAAACACGGACGTCCTGGTATATCCAATATTTCATATATGTTCTTCTGCTGCAATGTTCTGTGATGAGATCATATTACTGCCTGTGACGAATGTTTATATTATATATATGAGATATATGTTATATTGCAGATTTCGTTTCAAAACAGATGCTTCTGAAGCATAATTAAAATGGGACTTCATTAATGAGATTAATGAAATAAAAGAAACCTAAGATGATGTAGAAACTTGTTTAAAAACTGGTAGCTACAGTTCTTGCTTTGCATAGCGGTGTTCCTTGTAGAACATCCAGCACCTTATTCGATAAGGAAAGGACCGAGATCCCTTCACCGGGAGTGACTCCTTTAGCAATAACTGGCAGATGCTACAAACTCGGTTTGTCTTTTGATTGCATCTATAGTTCTTGCTTTGCACAACGATATATATGATATATCCCGCACCTCATTCGACGAGGAAAGGACCGACGATCCCTTCACCAGGAGTGACTCCTTTAGCAAAACTAGAAAAGCCTCAAGAACACTCCATTTAAAATCACTCGATTCTACAACGATATCAAGTTCATTACGCAATGGGTTTTCTGAAAAACCCGTCGTAGCCCTCCGTCATTTCAGATAAGTACTAGTTAGTATTCGTGCTACGTTTGTTGACCATGTTAAGGCGTAGTGTGCGGTAGCTGATTAGTGCTTATCTGTATAAGAATATGATGCGATTGGATTAGGGTAGTCGTGCGACTTTGTTGACCATGTTAAGGGTCGTGCGGGTGGGTTTAATTCAATCGTGAAATGACTGGTTGAACTTGACTAGCACTTATGATTTGTTGACCATGTTAAGGTCATATAGCTGCTAGGGGCAAAATATTATTGGGAATTTCAAGTGTTGAAATTTGCAATGAGATTGCATACCTTCTATAAGATAGTTGGATCCCGATACCCGCTGCGAGTAAGAGTTACTCCTGGGAGAGTTTTACACATTACAATTAGCCGATCAAGTAGGTGTCTAGAAAGGTGTTAACGGGGTTACGCCCCTGGGAAAACGAGGTTTACTTTAATTAGGTTCGTGCGAAAGCACGGGGGACCTCCCTCAAAGTACCGACACTGGCCTGGCTGAAAGATTGGCGAACTTGTAGCGTGTGATTAATCCCGGCTAGTTTTTCCTTTTAGGGTTTGAAGGAAGATTTGACAAAAACAGTGGGAGACATCCTGATTAGATATATTAGATAACCAATCTAATCTTGCAAGAGCATACGCTGAGTGTTTTCTTCTCTCTCTCTCCAGATAGCGACCATATCACGCCTTAATCAAGATAATAAAACGGATATATTGACTGAACCCGCTTGTTATACTGAGCTGGGGAACGTTGGTCCCGCTCCAACTTATAATTGTTATAAGACAGAGCAGGAAATTAGGGAATACCAGATTTCCCGTGCCGCCCAAACGAAGAAAGTGCATGTTGATGCATCATCTTCGGGTGTGTTCATTACACAGAACTGTTTCTCAGTATCCTTTACGTCCTGGGTATGTGATACCGGATCAGGATCCCGTATAAGTAATCTGTTACCTGGGCTATAGATAGGTAAAGAACTGAGAACGGGTGATAAGTTTCATGAGACAGAAAACGGTGCAAGTGTTGCAGCCAAGTCTGTTGGTCACTGTCACCCTGTATTACCGGAATACATTGATTCTGAATAAATGTTATTAGATACCGAACCTGATATACAAAATCATATCGGTCTCTTTATTAGTAAAGAAAGGATATAATTCTGTATTGATTGGATAATGTTTTGAACATTTCCTATATCAGGAGTTGATCGGTTCAGGCACGTTATCTAAAAGCATTGACGTTCTAAATCAAACTACAGTTCTTAGTATACAGAACACACACAAGAGGAATAGTTCAGAAATGAACGAATCCTTCTTGTGGCATTGTAGACTAGGTCATATCAATGCGACCCGACTAGCTGAAGTTACATTTAGATGCATATTTAAATTAGTTTGAATTTACATCTTGTGAAACTTGCCGGTCATGTCACAAAGATAAGATGACCACAGCTCTGTTTATTGGAAACAGAGAAAGAGTTAGTGAACTTTTGGGATTGATACATGTTGATGTATGAAAGTTCCCTGTCTACACATGCCAAGATCGGTTCTTTATACTTCATTACATTCTCTGATAATCTCTCAAGATTGAGACATATGTTCCTGTTGAAACACAAGTCCAAACCTTTTGAGATATTCACAGAATATAAGTTAGAAGTAGAGAACCAAAATACGGGTATAAGTATTATGTCCTTTGATGAGATCAAGGAGAAGAATACTTGAGCACGGAATTCCTGGACTATTCTAAAGGAGAATGAGATTCTCTCTCAGCATTACTCCTCCGTATACACCATAGCACGATGGTATATCGGGGCGGAGCAAACTCACCCTATGTGATATGGTGTGCTCTATGATGAGTACTACTGAATTTCCTATTTCCTTTTGGGAGTTATGCACTTGTGAAGCTGCATACCTATTGAATGTGGATTCAATAGTTACCAACGAACCTCAGCCTCTCCGCCGATCTAGTAGGGTTCCTCACCCACCTGAGAGATACTTCGGTTTCTCTATGACAGAGGGAGCGAGGATTGCATCATGAGATGATGACCCAACTATTTTCGAGCTAGCCATCAGGAGTGGGACTCTGTAAGAATGGCTGGATGCTTATCGATCTGAGATGGAATCCTTATACACCGACAAAGTATGGACTTTGGTTGCTTTATCTGAAGGGTTAAATCCCCATCAGGAGCGAGTATATCTTGAGAAGATTACTTGGTGTACATGGAAAAGTTGAGACTTTCAAAGCTATGCTTAAGTCCATCCAGATCCTACTTGCCATGGCTACATACCATGACGACGATATCTGGTGGTTGGGTGTCATGATTGCTTTTCTAAATGATGTTTTAGAAAAGAGCGTCTATAATTACACAGCCAGAGGGCTTCGTAGACAGTGGGAGCAGCGGAAACGTGTGCAAGATGTTTTATATGATAAAACAGGCATCGCGGAGTTGGAACATCTGTTTTGATATGGTAGTCAAAGAGTTTGACTTCATCAAAATCGTAGATGAACCTTGTATATACGAAAAGGTAGTAGAGAGTATGGTGGTGATCCTCGTAGAGTACGTGGATGACTTACTCTTGATAGGGAAGGAGTTTCCTATGCTAGGATCGGTCAATCTCCGCTTATCACAAGGATTCTCCATATAGGATCAAAGCGATACCTCCTAAATCCGGGGTTTTGGATCTATGAGATAGATCTAATTGGATGTTAGGATACTCACTAGTTGTAGTGAGAAGGTATCAATCGATCCTGGGGAGAATCACTGGAAAGGTTCCAGGGTGATAAGGACGACTGAATGTCAGTCGCAGGCATTGTCTTTACCCTCAGTGGAGGGACGGTATGTTGGAAGAGTTCCAAGCTAGATACCGTGACATACTAGATGATTAAAGGAAAGATACATCGTTACCAAGGATGCTACCAAAAGAGGCAATCTGGATATTTATAAGTTCATAAGATGAACTTCGTTCCTACCATTGTCTGACAATGGAGTTGTGGCTTTAGCCAAGGAACTGCCGTCCCATCAGAAATCCAGATATAATTCTTAGGCAGTATCACCTGATCATGGAGATGGTTGATATCCAGGGAGATCGAGGTTAGGAGAGTAGACACAGAGGACAACAGCGCGGATCCACTCACAAAGGCCTTTTTCCCAGTAGAGACTTTATGGGATGGTTGAGTATGAGATACTTCAACCGCAGCTAATTGTTGGGCATGCGATACCATAACAGATGGCCCTAGTGCAAGTGGGAGATTGTTAGTAATATGTATGCCCTAGAGGCCATTACTGTACATACGATGTATATTGTAGTGGATGCTAGGACATATATAGGGAGGACTTTCTTGCTCGACATGATAGTATGCTATCTGGTTGTACTTTATCTTAACATGTACTCTGATTGTCTCTATATTACATGTTGATAAAGCCCTTAGGATATGTACTCGACTACTGGGACTATGATGAGATCATACTAGTGGGGGCCACGGTAGTCGACGAGTACATCCTATAACTGTTCCTAGTCGAGGGTGTATCGAGACAGGGCATCGATGCACCAGAGTAGACTAGCGTATACGCATCTTGACCCATATGATGGGCGATGGATGATCCCATATCCATCGGTGTTTGACATAAAGGATGGTGTATGGGTGCTCAGTGGAGACTGGGTACACTGGACGGACTCGCCGAGAACTCCCAGATGGTATTATACCATATGTCAGATGGCAGTTCTCCGGTGACACTGGTACAGAGTAGTCTGTTGACCCGAGATCGTCATAGAGTCTTGTGTGGTTCCCACTGTGCTTTGATTTCCATCATATCACGTCCAAGAGGGCGTGCAAAAAGGTGGCTTTTGGGTACAGTCCCGAATCACATGGAGGCAATGAGCGATAGGAGGGGATTCGTCTCTCCCGGTATAGGGAGTTGATGTTGTGCTGTGTTCGATTGGCTATAACCGGAAATCCCTGGCCAGGGTTGCTGAGATTTACTGGTAAGTGTTATCAGTAGTTTCTCGAACTGTTATAGACCTCATATCGACACGACTTATCAAGCTACTGGGGTCTGACGTTTACCACCCCTAGGCGAGATATGCAACATATCAGACGACGAGACCGGACTGTACGGGAGTGTTACTGTTTGGATTCACAGGAGAATGTACAGGCTTGCTTGTTGATCTTCTGAGCGCTCAATACCTGGGTAGCTGTTACGTTTAGCTGACCGCTTGCCGCTTGTGGGTGTTTGATATGATCATCACCTACTGCCGGCGTATTGACGATTCTTTAGAGTCCTACACAGAGGTTTCTTGACTCAGGAAAAACGGAGTAGGAGCACATATGTGATATGTGCGGGACCGAGGATAATGCGATATGTGATACCGTATTCTATTCTCGCGATATTTGATATCAGCCGGGTCATCGGATCAAGTGTTGATTCGGTGAATCGGTACGGATATATATATTAGTCGGTTATATGCGATATAGCCGGATTGTCGGATCAAGTGTTGATTCGATAATTTAATGTATAATAATATATATGATATATTAAATTACATTAACTAATATTTGCTCACTAAAAGATTCTTTTTCTCACTCGGGTAATACATTGATATATATGCGATATATGTTAATTGTATTATTTTATTTTGTTACGATAAATATTGTATATGTGATATATAATATTGTAACATGATATGATAAATAATGCAACTTATTTAGTGGAGTTTAAACATGATTAGGGTTTGGATTAGGGTTAAACTTTCTAGATGCTTCTAGAAGGTTTTCATTTTGTTTTGTGAAAGATATTTTCAAGTGTGTCATGCTTTAACCAAACCCAAACCCTAACCCTAGTTAATTCTCTACAAGGGTTTACTTGACCATGGTTGCATAATTCTATCATATGATTATTTTCCTATTCATCACAAAAGGATAATTCATTATTCATCATCTTCTTCCTTCTTCTTCTTTGCTTGAAAATGGTTTCTTGCTTTGATTTTGTGATGGATAAATGTGAGAAAAATATAAATAAAGAGAGCAAAAAATCCTACTTCATCATCCTCATCTTCCCTTGCCATTTAGATGAGGGTGTTCACATCATTTCATGAGTGTTAGCTTGTGTTAAAGAAACTTCGAGGTAGATCATCTTAGTATCGAAGATCGGAAGCAAAGGTTGCGTCTTTCTCTTCGTGGAACCTCTCGAAAACCCGGAACCCGATGATCGCAGCGAAGGGACCACAACACGGAGCATATGAAGTGAAGGACCGGATCTACAAAGGTTGTGATCCCTCTCACTTAGTGTTAAAATGTTTAGCATGCTTGTTTTCGCCTAATCTCTAGTTTAAAGTTCCGTATTCGGGTTGTTCGGCACGGCTAAATTTTTAATCGGGCATGGTTGATGCCTCGTAGACCCTTGTGCGCGTGCCTAGCAACCCTAAAGCCAGCTCCCATGTATATGATCGTCCTCATACTGCTGGTAGTCAAGCAAGAATCCTAGGGGCTCTATCAACGTGTAATAGCGACTCGTAAGGTCACCTAAAGCAGTACACGATGATAAAGATAAACCAGATAGCATACTATCATCCGGAGTAAGACTGTCCTACCGGGATAGGTCCTCCCTCAATCATAGAAATCACGTGCCTGTGATCCAATAATTGACTCTGAGGGCACTATATCCAACAATCTCCCACTTGCACTCAAGGCTAATTATTGCGATGTCGCATACTCACAGCCCGTGTGATACCGAACACCCAACTCCTCTACTAGTCAGTCTCATAAAGCTCGTTTGCGAAACTATTGCGTTCGAGGAATAGCCTCAGTGAGTGGATCCGCTCTGATGTTTCTTTTTATGTCTCTCTTTATCTTAAGTTCGCGGAGAAAACCATCTCCCGAAATGAGCAATACCTGTCTTAGAATGTGTCTGGATATCTGATGGGACCTAGCTCATAAGTGAACTCCAAATCCAAACTTCTTAGACTGTATCGCCAACTGAACTTAATCAGTATCCTGCGCCATGCCTTCCCTCAGTATCCACCTGGACCACCTGTCCAAAATACCGCCCCTCGTCAGAGGGAAAAACTATAACTCTGACAGCCACTCTGCCATCCAAGTCACCTTGGAAGCCTGGAATGATAACTGTCTCCCGAAGGAGAATGCTGTTATCATATCCCTAGAACATCAACTTATGTTCTAAAACTGCTTCCGACTGTTTCTCCAGGATTGGATCAATATTAACTTATTGCACCTACTGCAAAAACAACATCTGGTGTGGTACTTGACATCTCATGATTGACTCAATTGCCTAAGCAAGTGATCTGCCAATCATGCGCATCCCTCTCCCCTTTAGTCTGTAAGATACCTTTAGAGAGGGTGACTCCATTACCTGCAGGTACACCACCATGCCAGGAGTCGTCCATTCTAAATACTCTTAGAATGTTGTCTAAGTACCCTGATTGGGAAAGCACCCAAATCTAGATCTAAAACCTTAGATCTAGTAACCAGAATGTACGATATAAGATCCAATTCCTATTTGGAGAAACTACTGTATGACATCCAAAGTATAACCGATCGTAGTATAGTAATATCACTTCCTACTCTGTGTATGTGATCAAATACCAGGACATCACACCCTACTACCTTCTTAACAGATCCATCCCCTTATTCTGATGAAGTCAAACCTATGACTGTCATATCAGAAATAGATGATCTATCTCCGCTATATCTTCTTTAGTCTATAAATAGACATAAGCCACTTGTCCACCATGCTTCCGCTGCTCCCACTGACCACGACAACCTTCTGGCAGAGTCATATAGACGTACACTTCTAAAGCCAGTTTAGAACGACGCTATACTCATCCTCCTGCCGGGTCTCACAGTCTGGAACAACAGCAATGGCAAGTCTGGGTAAACAAGAACCTCCCTGCCACCGTCATTGAGCATACCGAAGTACCTCTCGGGTGCCTGAGGTTACCCACTTTATCTGCGGAGTGGCCAATGGAATGTCAAACCAGATTGAATCTTTAGGTTCTTATCAAATCTTCAGTAATCGTTTGCGGTTCTGGAATCACTTCTAGTTCTACCATACTCCCACTACTGTTTTCTGAAAAAATCCATTTTTATTAAAACTGTGGCGAGTCAAGAACAATATCACTATTGATCTTCCATATGGTAGAAAATCAACCCTCGTCATAGCCCGGGTCAACCCACAAACAGCCATTACAGAAACGTGCCTTGAGTTATCCAGAGTCTGGTTTCAAGCATAAGCCAGACAACTCCCCGTACCATAACAATGTCAAGATATGAACTGTTCTATATCCAATATAGAAACAGAGGCACTGATTTAATTGAACCAGATTCAAATCATGCAGCTGTCTTCAGTGCATGTCAACTAAATGGAAGGAGGTCGATCAGCGTTACTCAACTTAGGAGTGCTTCCATTTATGAGTAACCTGAAAGAGAAGCAAGTTCTCTTAATCATTACTATCAACTGAATATCATTCACAAGTATCTACATCTTCGATCACCTTGAAGAATCCCGATACTTGCAACTTTTGGTTCTCTACTTTATTCATATACCTATAACTTCACAAAACTCAGACCCTGTGTTTCTACGAAACACTTGTCTAAGAACTAGAGAAGTCATAAGTAAACTGAATATAGTACGAGGACCAACCCCTCTGTCCTATTGGACACTGGACAATATACAATACTCTGTATAAGTCCCCTGAGTATAGTGACTCATTCATTGTGTGTTGTAGGTTGAAAACTGTACTTATGGTTAAGAAGAATTACACAGCTGTTTATTGCTCCTTACCTAACCATCCACTGATATAGGTAAATGTCATACACATAATTTAAAAAAGGTATATCTCACTCTATAAAAATAGACGTACAGATATTTCAATTTGAAATTGGTGCATAACAACGGATATTCAAAACCAAATATTTGCCGTCCGGCAAACAACCCAGGCGATTTCCTCAAATATCACCAATTTACAACGAATTCCGATATAGTGAGTATAATCACCTAATTCTCAATAACTTACTCCTACTCATCATCTGTAAAACCATACAGATGTGAGAATCATACCTGGTAAATAGATACCCTGGAGTAAGGACTGATTGGGAAATCAGTTTTCTTTTAACAGTACACAGTGAAACTGAAACATTGAAAGGTTTCGTAGGGGTATCCGGGTATTCCTAGCAATGCCTCTTTCATTATCCAGATTCATAACTATAACCGTATATCTCTTTTCCATCTCTCCAAATCCTTTTATATGTCTTTAGTCATTACCTCCTGTACACCCCATTAGGCCAAATGGTTTTCTTCCTTCCCTACCGTTCGGCACCAGCCTATGGTTTGGAAGAAGACTATCCAATAAGCATAATGGGTGTACTGTCCTAATCCTAGGAGCACTCGCAATACGAGAGAAGGTGAAGATAAAAGACAACCGAATAAACCGTATTCCTATTTCTCCTGAACCAGAATCCATCCCCGAACAGGAACAAGTTCCTTTCGAGTTCGTATATAACCATACGATGGAGTATCCAAATAAACTGTGGATCTTCGTAGTGATACGGAGTGTCCTGGAGAAATACAAAGTTGATTTAGGATTGGCGAAGAAATACTTGGTTTGGTCGTGAATAGCAGTCGCATTTTACTTTGCCCTCTTACTAATCCCTTGATATGTCTTTACTTAATACCTTCTGTACACCTTAGTTAGGCTAATTGGTTTTCTTCATTCCCTACCGTTCGGCACCAGCCTAAGCTTTGAAAGAAGACTATCCAATTTACGTAATAGGTGTACTATCTCCTAAACCAAGTAGTACTCGCAACCTGAGAGAAGGTAAAAGGAAAAGACAACTGAATAGTCCTATTCATTTTCTCCAGAACCGGAAACCATCCTCGAATAAATTCCTTCGAGTTTGTATATAACCATACGATGGTTTTGTCCAATGGAAGTGGACGTTCGTAGTAATACGGGGTGTCCTGGAGAAAAAGGTAAAAGTAGGAGTGGCAATGAGGTTTGCAACTCTGACAATCCAAAAGCCAGTATTTAAGAAGGTTCGGTCAATTTTGGTCACTAAGTCATAGTCTAGGGTCGGGTCAATGGTCGCTGCCAAAGAGAGAGAGAAAAGAAACACTCAGCATGCACTCTAGCCTAGATCAGAATGGTTATCACTTTATCTAATCAGAAAACCTCCCACTGTAACCTCAAATTCTTCTCCAAACCCAAAAGAAGAATTAGTCAGGATAACCCGAGGAGTAAACCAACTCATCAGTGGGAATCGAGATCCAACTATCATCGCATGATAACGTGACGGAATCCGCTCACGTTATCACACTCCAGAAGGTATGCGCATATCTGGCAAGTTTCAGTTTCTTTTGAAACTCCCGATGTGGATTTTTGCCCCATGCTCTTATGACCTTGACGAAGGCCAACAAATCATAAGTCACATGTCAAGTTCTACCCGTCATTGTCCAGGTTAATTTGAACCCACCCGTACAAGCCCTTGACGAAGGCCAACAAGGCTATATGACTGTCCCAAACCAACGCATCTATCTATGCAGCAGAAAGGTAACAAGCAGCTACCATACACTATGCCTTGACGAATGCCAACAAATATAGCATGAATACTACGTGCTACCCGTCTGAAACGACGGAGGGCTACGAATGGTTTCTGGCCAAAACCTTTAACGTAATGAACTTGATGTCGTTGAAGGAACCGGATAGCTTTTAAAAATATAGTGGCGAAAACCTTTACTAAAGAGGTCACTCCCGGTGAAGGGATCTCGGCTCTTTCCCCGTAGAATGAGGTGCAGGATATTCCAACTGAATACCACGATGCAAAGCAAAAGTAATCAGCTATAGTGAAGTTATTGCCCTGACGCAAACTTCTGTCCAAGGGGTCACTCTCAGTGAAGGGATCTCGGCCCTTGCCTCGTCGACTGAGGTGCAGGATATTCCAACTGAATACCACTGTGCAAAACAAAAGTGAACTTCCTTGCAATAACGGCTTTTTGAAAAATGTTCCAACCACATCAGAATAGGTTTGTTTAACTTGCATTGATCCGAATCAACGCAGTCCCATCAATTGATCACACCAATAAAGAACGAAAATAATGATGTACGTATATGCCATCCGCATTCGCCACTGGGTCCCATCATCACCCGTTAGGTTACTTAACTAACGACAGAGCGGGGACTGGACTAGCGCGGATGCAAAATATATACAACATCTACTAGTATATATATCAATATATAATATTTCGCTCAAGGCGTGATAAAATGCAACATCAGAGAAAGTAATCAGCATCACAGAACAATACAGATATCTGGGATCCCCGGGTTTCACAGAGCCGCTACTGAAACCTGACATTCCCTTGGTCGTGTGGATAGCCTGTGCAATGAAATCCTAGACCCCTACGGGCGCGGCAAGTTACCCGCCAAAACCTGAAACGAGGCAGCCCCCTTCAGCAACGTGAATGGACAACCCAGCACTTCACGGAAACCGGTAACTTGGGCAACCCTCTTGGGTCAACCTATACCCCCTACGAGTGCGGCGAATAGCCCGCCAATTCTAGAGTTAAGCCCCCTCCGTCTCAATGCCATGAGATGCGGGCCCGTTGCCCTCTAGAACCCGGCTATCCGTGCTGTTAGTTGTATGTATGCCCTAGAGGCCAGTATTGTACAGATGATGTATATTATATTGGATGCTTGGACATATATAGAGATGACTTTCTTGCTCAATATGATAGTATGCTATCTGGTTTCTCTTTATCTTAACATGTATACTAGTCTCTTTTTAAAATGTCTTATAGTTACATGTTGATAAAGCCCTTAGGATGTATACTTGACTACCTGGACTATGATGCAGATCATACTAGTGGGGACATGGTGGTCCATAAGTACATCCTTCAAGGTCCCTAGTCGTGGGTGTATCGAGACAGGGCATCGATATACCAGTGTAGACTAGCGTATACGCTTCTCGACCCATGAGATGGGCGATGGATGATCCCATATCCATTGGTGTTTGACATCAGAGATGGTATACGTGTGCTCAGTGGAGACTGGGTACACTGGACGGACTCACCGAGAACTTCCAGATGGTATTATACCTCACGTCAGATGGCAGTTCTCAGGTGACACTTGTGCAGGTTAGTCTGTAGACCCGAGATCGTCATAGAGTCTTGTGTGATTCCCACTATGCTTTGATCTCTACCTTACCACGTCCATGAGGGCGTGCAAAACGGTGGTTTTTGGGTACAGTCCCGAGTCACATGGAGGCAATGAGCGATAGGAGGGGTTTCGTCTCTCCCGGTATTGGGGGTTGATGTTGCGCTGTGCTTGATTGGCCGTAACAGGGAAGTCCCTGGCCAGGGCTGATCAGAGATTTGCTGGTAAGTGTTACCAGTAGTTTCTCGACCCGTTATGAGCCTCACATCGGCACGACTTATCGGTTATTGGGGTCTGACATTTACCACCCCTAGACTTGATATGCGACATATCAGACGAGGAGACCGGACTGTACAGGAAGTGTCGCCGATCGGCTCGACGGGAGTTGTAGCCGGTTCGCTTGTTCTCTTCTGATCGCTCAATACCCGGGTGGCCGTTACGTTTAGCTGACCGCTTGCGGCTTGGGGGTGCTTGATATGATTATCACCCACTGCCGGCGTATTGACGAGTCTCAGAGTCCCACAATGGAGTTTCATAGTCCAGGCGAAACGTTGTGGTGCGCGTATGCGATATGCGCATGGACCCGATTAAAATGCGCGTATGGGATACCGTATATTGATCGGGCAGCTTGCTTTTGGTAGGGGTCATATGAGATATGGCCGGATTGGTAAATCAAGTGTTGATTTATCATTTAACCATTAGTTTCTCACTAGAAATCCTTTTCTTGTGTTGGATGGATGTATGAATGCATGTATGTTTTTCTTTCATTCTAGTTTCATGCACATATGGATGTGTATACATACATACATGCATACATACATTTATCATGGTTGGATATATATGAAAATGGTGGCAATATAAGACTCACACCATGGTATTTTTTATGAATTATTATTGTATTTATATTTAAACATAAAAGGAAATAAAAGGTTCATTATTGTTCTCTTCTACACTCTTCTTTTGACTTAACCATTCTCACCCACCTTTTAACCTTTGGTTAATTTCCTTTTGTGTTTTAACTCTAGTACAATAATGATTCAACCATGGTTTGAGATGATAGATGGAAAAGATATATTGATATATTTTTCTATTTTCATTTAGGAGAGATAGTTATCATCTTCTTCAATATTGCCATTATCTTCTTCCTCCTCCTTGATAGCTCTCTAGATTTTTGTAGTGAGCTATATAATGAACAAGTTAGGATTTTGAAGTGAGAAAGAGAACCATAACACCATTCTACACAAGTATAGCCCACTTGTTTAGGGTGTTAACTTGATTCCGTTCACTTGATCGGAGAAAGTCGCTAGCTTGGACAAAGCGGACTCCGGGTGGATCATCGGTGACGTCGAGGAGTTCAAGCGGAGTTTTTTCAACCCCCAAGTAGCCGAGGAGTCTAGCGTAGGGAGCTACAAAGGTTGTACTCTCTAAACCCTAACTTTTATTAGCTTAAAGTTTTGTAACCTTAATTTTCTAGGATCGATTCCTTTGCGTGTTTGTTTAGAACAATAAAAACTTAAACTTTTGGACATGTGATGCTTCAAAACTCTTCGTAGGGTGCTAAACAAACCGAACATTGGTATCAGAGCCGACCTAGAACATTAGGCGACGTTTTTACGAAGTGAAAACCCCGATCGGACAAAAATACGGATTCTTTGGGTGCTCTCTGGAAATTTTTTAAAAACTGACTTTTTTCAGAATTAAAAATTCTCAAAAAATAGAGCAGGTAAAGATAAAACAAACTGGAAAATTCGTGGCCATGAACAGTACTTTTGACCGCGGAACCGCGGCCTAAGCAGGCTTAGGCCGCGGATCCGCGGCCATAAGAAGGGATCTTTTGCTCCATTTTGCACAGTATTTTTCCTTACCTGCTACAGTATATTTTGAGTCTGTTTAATCTGAATCTGCTGTTGAAAATTTCTGGAGATGGTTTTGGACTCGTCGTTTCGATCGGAATTTTCATTTCGTTTTCTTTTCCGGGTAAACTAGAAAGTATTGAAGTGTTTGAACGAATATCATTTGCTCGCTATTCACGGGGTTTAAATACTTTGGAGATAAGTGCAAGTCTTTTTGCGGTGGTCCCTCTAGAAGACAACAAACCTTAACTCGATTATGTGACCGTCTCGAACTGCCCTTTGAACCTTAGGGTTTGGGGCAGTACGGCGTGCCACATGTGAGGCGTTGGCTTGACCCTTCTACGGCTGGACCGCTACTACTGTGTCACACTCCGGATTTTTGAACCCTGCTCAAGTGTTGAGCTTTAGTGAATCTTGGGTATTTGATCGGTCGTTCGAAAACTTTAATACTGTCTGTTTATTCGGAATGTGATGCAATGTGTGGAATTCACATTACAAGACATGAAATACGAGGTATGTGATATTTCGCATTTATGATGTCTAAGGATAATGTGGATTCCAGATATTGCAGTTTTACACTTTCTTTTCTGTGACCGTAAGTGTAGTATGTCGATATCGCCGGTTTCGTTGCTATACATCAACGACAATTGGGGTACGCATACTTACTTACGTTGATGAAATGTGATGTTATATGTTGTTGGATATGTTATATTGGATAGTCGTGTTCGAATAGCCGGGGTTTTTTTATGTGAGATGAGTGTTTTTCATTTTCATTCATGTAAAAACTTGTATGTAATATTCTTTTATTTGGGGCACTTCCAGGTAGCGGAAGTTGTCACCCTTTGTATATTATTTACTTTTCCGCATTAGGATAGACCCAAGGAGGGGAGCACAAGTAACCAGGTTCTGGGGTCTAGTGGGAGACCAACTCGAAGTGTCGAGTCCGGGTCTCCTAACCCTAGAATTGGCAGGGTTGCTTGCCGCTCTCGTAGGGGTCTAGTGGTGTGGGATTGGCTATTCATCACGACCGTGGAATCCGTGTTTTATACTGGCTCGTATTGAAAACACGGACGTCCTAGTATATCCAATATTTCATATGTTTCTTCTGCTGCGATATCTGTGATGTGTTTCTGTGATGGATATAGTATATAGTATATATGATATATTATATAGACGTTACTTATGTTTTACACCCACGCTAGCCCTGCCCTGCTCTGTCGTTAGTTACCTAACCTAACGGTGCACGAGGAGACATCGAGGCGAATGCGGATGGTATAAGTGTACGTCATATCTATCTGTGATGTTTAGGTATTTAAATGATGGGACTTCATTAATGTGATTAATGAATGGAAAGAAACCTAAGATGTTGTAGAATCAAATTTTAAATAAAACAGGTAGCTACAGTTCTTGCTTTGCACAGTGGTATATGTGATATATCCTGCACCTTATTCGATGAGGAAAGACCGAGATACCTTCACCGGGAGTGACTCCTTTAGCAATAACTGGCAGATGCTACACACTCGGTTTGCTTTTGACTGCTTTTGGGTTTTTGCTTTGCACAGCGATATATATGATATATCCCGCACCTCATTCGACGAGGAAAGGACCGAGATCCCTTCGCCGGGAGTGACTCCTTTAGCAAAACTAGAAAAGCCTCAAAATCACTCCATTTCAAAACTTCATTTGATTCTACAACGATATCAAGTTCATTACGCTCATGGTTTTCAGAAAAACCTGGCGTAGCCCTCCGTCATTTCAGATGAGTAGTAGTTAGTATTCGTGCTACGTTTGTTGGCCTGCGTCAAGGCGTAGTGTGCGGTAGCTAACTAGTATTTATCTGCTTATGCATATGATGCAGATTGGATTAGGGTAGTCGTGCGACTTTGTTGGCCTGCGTCAAGGGTCGTACGGGTGGGTTTAATTCGATCAGGAAATGACGGGTTGAACTTGACTAGCGCACTATGGTTTGTTGGCCTGCGTCAAGGTCATAGGACGCTAGGGGCAAAAGTATTATCGGGAATTTCAAGTGTTGAAATTTGCAATGAGATTGCATACCTTCTATGAGATAGTTGGATCCCGATACCCACTGCGAGTAAGAGTTACTCCTGGGAGAGTTTTACACATTGCAATTAGCCGATCAAGTAGGTGTCTAGAAAGGTGTTAACGAGGTTACGCCTCTGGGAAAACGAGGTTTACATTAATTAGGTTCGTGCGAAAGCACGGGGGACCTCCCTCAAAGTACCGACACTGGCCTGGCTGAAAGATTGGTGAACTTGTAAGTGTGTAATTAATCCCGGGTAGTCTTTCCTTTTAGGGTTTGAAGGAAGATTTGATAAAAACCAGTGCGAGCCATCCTGATTAGATAAGATAATAACCAATCTGATCTTGCACGAGCATACGCTAAAGTGTTTTCTTCTCTCTCTCTCCAGGTAGCGACCATGTCATGCCCTAATAAAGATAATAATATGGATGTATTGACCGAACCCGCATGTTATACTATGCTGGGGAACGTTGGTTCCGTTCTTTCTTATAAGAGTTATAGGACTGAACAGGATATAGGGGAATACCAGGATTCCCATGCCACCCGAATGAAGAAAGTATATGTTGATGCATTTTCTTCGGGTGTGTTAGTTACAGAGAACTGTTTCTCCATTTGCTCTACGTCCTGGGTATTAGATACCGGGTCAGGATCCCATATATGTAATCAGTTACATGGGCTCAGGAAAGGTAGAGAACTTGGAGAAGGTGATAAAGACATAAGAGTTGGAAATGGTGCAATTGTTGCAGCTAAGACTGTCGGGGAATATCACCTTGTATTACCAACTGGTAATACATTGGTTCTGAACGAATGCTATTACATGCCGAACCTGATATGCAACATTATATCGGTTTCTTTGTTGAGCAAAGAAGGATATAATTTTGTATTACAGGACAATGTTATGAACATTTTCCGTAACCAAAAGTTGGTTGGATCAGGCACGTTGTGCAATGGCATTTATGTTCTAAATCAATCCACAGTTCTGAGCATAACAAACACACAAAAGAGGAAGAGTTCAGAACTGAACGAATCCTTCTTGTGGCATTGTAGACTGGGTCACATCAATGCGACACGACTGGCTAAGTTACATAAAGATAGATATTTGAAACCATTCGAGTTTTCATCTTATGACACTTGCCAGTCATGTCTCAAAGGAAAAATGACCAAAATTCCGTTTACGGGACACGGAGAAAGAGTTACTGAACTCTTGGGACTGATACATAGTGATGTATGCGGTCCCATGTCTACACATGCCAGGGATGGTTCTTCGTACTTCATTACATTCACTGACGATCTCTCAAAATACGGACATGTGTACTTGATAAGACACAAGTCTGAAGCTTTTGAGAAATTTAGAGAATATAAACAAGAAGTCGAGAACCAAACCGGAAAAAGTATTAAAATCCTTCGATCTGATCGAGGAGGTGAATACTTGAGCAATGAATTCCTGGACTTCCTAAAAGAGAATGGGATTCTCTCTCAGCTGACTCCTCCATATACACCACAGTACAACGGTGTATCAGAACGGAGGAACCGCACCCTATTAGATATGGTGCGCTCTATGATGAGCACAGCTGAGTTACCTATTTCCTTCTGGGGATATGCACTGGAAACAGCTGCAGACCTATTGAATATGGTTCCCACCAAAACCGTGCCAACCACTCCATATGAGATATGGAAAGGAAAGAGACCATGTCTTAATTATGTTAAGATATGGGGTTGTCCGGCCTATGTAAAAACGCAAAATCCGGACAAACTCATGGCAAGGTCCATTCTGTGTAAGTTTATTGGATATCCCAAACATTCACGAGGGTATATCTTCTACCACCCTGAGGAACAAAGAGTGTTTGTTTCTCGGCATGCCACCTTTTTAGAAAAGGAATTTCTTGAAAAAGAGATTAGTGGTCATGAGGTAGAACTGGAAGAGGTTCCCGCTGCAGAAGCTACAACAGAAGATCTGGTGGAACCAGAGGATTCCGTAGTTCCCGATGAACCCCAGCCACTCCGCCGATCTAGTAGGGTTCCTCGCCAACCTGAGAGATACTACGGTTTTCTCATGGATGGTGGGAGCGAGGATTGCATCATGGAGGATGATGACCCAACTAGCTTCGAGCAGGCCATCACGAGTGGGGACTTAGTGAAATGGCTGGATGCTATGCGGTCCGAGATGGAATCCATGTACACCAACAAAGTATGGACTTTGGACGTTGCTCCTGAAGGGGTATAACCCATTGGGAGCAAGTGGATCTTCAAGAAGAAACTTGGTGTAGATGGGAAAGTGGAGACTTTCAAAGCTAGACTTGTAGCAAAGGGTTTTCGTCAAAGTCCAGGTGTGGACTATGACGAGACCTTTTCTCCAGTGGCTATGCTTAAATCCATTCGGATCATGCTTGCCATCGCTGCTTATCATGATTACGAAATCTGGCAAATGGATGTTAAGACCGCCTTTCTAAATGGTGATTTAGAAGAGTGCGTGTACATGACTCAGCCAGAGGGCTTCGTAGACAGTGGGAGCAGCGGAAAGGTGTGCAAGCTGCTTAAATCCATTTATGGATTAAAGCAAGCATCGCGGAGTTGGAACATCTGCTTTGACGTCGTTATCAAAGAGTTTGATTTCGTCAAAAATCCAGATGAACCTTGTATCTACAAGAAGGTGGCAGAGAGTAAGGTTGTCTTCCTCGTATTGTACGTGGACGACATACTCTTGATAGGAAATGATATTCCTATGCTGCAATAGGTCAAGCTCTTCTTATCACAAAGATTCTCAATGAAAGATCTTGGTGATGCCTCCTGCATATTGGGAATTAGGATCTATAGACACAGATCCAAACGGATTTTGGGATTGTCCCAATCCAGGTACATTGACACCATACTAAAGAGGTTTAGTACGGAAGAGTCCAAGCGTGGGAACTTGCCCACGATCTCTGGAGTCACTCTCTCCAAAGAGATGTCTCCCAAGACTGATTTGGAGAGAGCTCGCATGCAAGGGATACCCTATGCTTCGGCAGTAGGCTCTATCATGTATGCGATGCTATGTACCAGACCCGATGTAGCATACTCACTAAGTATAGTGAGCAGGTATCAAGCTGATCCTGGAGAGAGTCACTGGACAGCTGTGAAGAGCATTCTCAAGTACTTACGAAGGACTAGAGATATGTTCTTGGTGTATGGTAACGGAGAGCTCCAAGTGGAGTCCTTTACCGATTCGAGCTTCCAGAGTGATAAGGACGACTCTAAGTCGCAGTCGGGCTTTGTCTTTAGCCTTTACGGAGGGGCGGTTAGCTGGAAGAGTTCCAAGCAGGAAACCGTGGCAGACTCGACGATGGAGGCTGAATACATCGCTGCCAACGATGCTGCCAAAGAGACTGTCTGGATCAAGAAGTTCATTACTGAACTTAGAGTGGTTCCATCCATTGAGCATCCAATACCTTTGTATTGCGATAACAATGGAGCGGTGGCTTTGGCCAAGGAACCCAGGTCCCATCAGCGATCCAGACATATTCTGAGGCGGTATCACCTGATCCGGGAGATAGTTGATCGCCGGGAGATCGAGGTCAGGAGGGTTGACACGAAGGACAACACGGCGGATCCACTCACGAAGGCCATTCCCCAGATACAGTTTGAGAGACTCTTCGGGATGCTCGGTATGCGATACTACAGCAGCTGGCCCTAGTGCAAGTGGGAGATTGTTAGTTGTATGTATGCCCTAGAGGCCAGTATTGTACAGATGATGTATATTATATTGGATGCTTGGACATATATAGAGATGACTTTCTTGCTCAATATGATAGTATGCTATCTGGTTGCTCTTTATCTTAACATGTATACTAGTCTCTTTTTAAACTGTCTTATAGTTACATGTTGATAAAGCCCTTAGGATGTATACTTGACTACCTGGATTATGATGCAGATCATACTAGTGGGGACATGGTGGTCCATAAGTACATCCTTCAAGGTCCCTAGTCGTGGGTGTATCGAGACAGGGCATCGATATACCAGTGTAGACTAGCGTATACGCTTCTCGACCCATGAGATGGGCGATGGATGATCCCATATCCATTGGTGTTTGACATCAGAGATGGTATACGGGTGCTCAGTGGAGACTGGGTACACTGGACGGACTCGTCGAGAACTCCCAGATGGTATTATACCTCACGTCAGATGGTAGTTCTCAGGTGACACTTGTGCAGGTTAGTCTGTAGACCCGAGATCGTCATAGAGTCTTGTGTGATTCCCACTGTGCTTTGATCTCCACCTTACCACGTCCATGAGGGCGTGCAAAACGGTGGTTTTTGGGTACAGTCCCGAGTCACATGGAGGCAATGAGCGATAGGAGGGGTTTCGTCTCTCCCGGTATTGGGGGTTGATGTTGCGCTGTGCTTGATTGGCCGTAACAGGGAAGTCCCTGGCCAGGGCTTATCAGAGATTTGCTGGTAAGTGTTACCAGTAGTTTCTCGACCCGTTATGAGCCTCACATCGGCACGACTTATCGGTTATTGGGGTCTAACGTTTACCACCCCTAGACTTGATATGCGACATATCAGACGAGGAGACCGGACTGTACGGGAAGTGTCGCCGATCGGCTCGACGGGAGTTGTAGCAGGTTCGCTTGTTCTCTTCTAATCGCTCAATACCCGGGTGGCCGTTACGTTTAGCTGACCGCTTGCGGCTTGGGGGTGCTTGATATGATCATCACCCACTGCCGGCGTATTGACGAGTCTTAGAGTCCCACAATGGAGTTTCCTAGTCCAGGCGAAACGTTGTGGTGCGCGTATGCGATATGCGCATGGACCCGATTAAAATGCGCGTATGGGATACCGTATATTGATCGGGCAGCTTGCTTTTGGTAGGGGTCATATGAGATATGGCCGGATTGGTAAATCAAGTGTTGATTTATCATTTAACCATTAGTTTCTCACTAGAAATCCTTTTCTTGTATTGGATGGATGTATGAATGCATGTATGTTTTTCTTTCATTCTAGTTTCATGCACATATGGATGTGTATACATACATACATGCATACATACATTTATCATGGTTGGATATATATGAAAATGGTGGCAATATAAGACTCACACCATGGTATTTTTTATGAATTATTATTGTATTTATATTTAAACATAAAAGGAAATAAAAGGTTCATTATTGTTTTCTTCTACACTCTTCTTTTGACTTAACCATTCTCACCCACCTTTTAACCTTTGGTTAATTTCCTTTTGTGCTTTAACTCTAGTACAATAATGATTCAACCATGGTTTGAGATGATAGATGGAAAAGATGTAAGTGCACGGCGGCGCCCCGGCCGTCAATCCGACGGCCAAACGCGGAAACGGTGGTAAACTTAAATTTTTGCGGACTTGGCAAAACGGCACCACCGCGCACCAAACCCCGGATCGTTACCATTAAACTAGTCTAGCTAACTAACAAGATAGGTTAGAGATATACCGACGATCCAAGTCCTCCGGTCTTCATCTCCGCTCCGATCTCCTCGCGGGATCTCCGTCCATCTCCTCCTCGTCGGAAAGGGGCACCACGAAGCAGGGTACTTTTACGGGCTCCCACCTCGATACTGAGGCAACTCGAGCATGAAGCCGGCAACTCGACATGCTCAAGATTTGCTGTAGGGAATGTAATGTAGAATCATAGTCTCTCTTTTGGGGTTTGTTGCCATTTGAAGGTGGAGGAATGAAGGTATGAAAAATGGTGCTTTCATTTTTCCTTGTATCAAAATGAGATGAATGAATGAAGCTCTCTCAAAGATGAAGATGAAGCTCTCTCTCTTTTCTTTTTCTTCTCTCTTTCTTTTTCTTCTCTCTTTCTTTTTCTTAACCATGAAAAACTTCTTACATCAAGTGAGTAACAAAATGGTGGAGGAATATCAATATGAAGGGAGGTGAGTGTAGGAAAAGAAAAGAGGTGACCACATCCAAGAACATAATCATCACTAAATCTCAAATCAACCTCAAATCCATTTCAAATCTCATAAAGCAAAGATGCTAACCATTATGAAGGAAAAAGAAAAGATGCTATCATAATGCATGAAACCCCTCCACAAAAGTAATTTGCAAAACTGCAAATTACCCCCTTCATCAGAAAAGTCCGGCCGGGAAAGAACAAAGAAAAACCGGCCGGAACGGAATGCAAACTGGCAACTCCAGAAAACTGGTCCCGTAATAAATTACAGGAAAACCCCACACTGTGCATACACACCCGCATTTGTATTCCGTCCGGATACAAATGCAATGAGACAAAATCTACACTGTACTAAACTAGGACCGGCTTAAGCCAAAGCCGGCTAGTAATATCCGTTCGATCCTGATCCGTGCAATACCGCACGTATCTGATCGAACCCTGCCATATAACCATACGGCCACTAGTACAATCTGTCCGATCCTGATCCGTGCAATACCGCACGTATCTGATCGGACCCTGCCATATCTCCATACGGCCTCTACAGCGTTTCGCCCGAAAGCTTGAGTAACTGAAAGTGTGGTGGACTCTAAAGACTCGTCAATACTATGGCTGTGGATTTAACCACTAGCACGTCAGAGGTATAAGCCAATACGTGACGGGCCACCAGCTATTGACCAAAAGGGACGTCGATGAGGAAGCTCACCCCGACACCCAACTGAGCCTGTCAGTGACAATATCCGTACAGTCCGGTCCGTTCGTCTATGAGCATCGCATGGCGGGCCTAGGGGGTTGGTAAAAGTCAGACCCCCAAAAGCGGTACAAGTCGTGTCGGAGTGTAGCCCAGAACACCCTGAGATACTACTGGAATACCTACCAGTAAATCTCCTGCCTTGGCCAAGGTCTTTGTGTAATGGCTCTCCTAGACACAGCGCGATCTCACCCCCAATACCGGGAGAGACGAAACCCCCGAAGATCCGCTCACTGCCTCCATGTGGCTCGGGACTGTACCCAACTAAAACCTGTTTGCACGACTCCTTTGAGCCGTGGTAGGGTAGTAATCTAAGTACAGTGGGAACTCACACGAGACAAATGACGATCCCCAGGTCGATGAACTAACCTGTACACATGTCACCAGGGAACTGCTATCTGACGTCAGGTATAAGACCAACTAGCATGTTCCCGGCGAGTCCTGTCCGGTGTACTCATAACCCAATAAGCACCTGTATACATCTTAGGTGAACCAACTGACACCAGTGGCTTGTGAGACCGGCCACTGCCCCTCGTCGGGGTCTCGACTGTATACACTAGTCTACTCTGGAGAATCGATGCCCTGTCTCGAAACTCCTACGACTAGGGACCTTTTAAGGATGTGCTTATAGACTACAGCTCTCACTTATATGATCGCCCTCATACTGCTGGTAGTCAAGCAAGAATCCTAGGGGCTCTATCAACGTGCAATAGTGATCTGTCATGTCACCTAAAGCAGTACACGATGATAAAGGTAAACCAGATAGCATACTATCATCTCGAGTAAGACTGTCCTACCGGGATAGGTCCTCCCTCAATCATTGCAATCACGTGCCTGTGATCCAATAATTGACTCTGAGGGCACTATCTCCAACAATCTCCCACTTGCACTCAAGGCTAATTATTGCGATGTCGCATACTCACAGCCCGTGTGATACCGAACACCCAACTCCCCTACTAGTCAGTTTCACAAAATCCGTTTGCGAAACTATTGCGTTCGAGGAATAGCCTCAGTGAGTGGATCCGCCTAGAAGTTTCTTTCTATGTCTCTCTATATCTCAAGTTCGCGGAGAAAGCCATCTCCCGAAATGAGCAATACCTGCCTTAGAATGTCTGGATGTCTGATGGGACGTAGCTCATAAATGAACTCCAAATCCAAACTTCTTAGACTGTATCTACAACTGAACTTAATCAGTATCCTGCGCCATGCCACCCTCAGTATTGCCTTGGACCACCCGTCCAAAATACTGCCCCTCGTCAGAGGGAAAAAACTGTAACTCTGACAACCTCCTTGTCGTCCATGTCACCTTGGAAGCCTGGAATGATAACTGTTTCCCGAATGGGGCTTTCGTTATCATATCCCTAGAACAGCCACTTATGTTCTAAAACTGCTTCCGACTGTTTCTCCAGGATTGGATCAATGTCAACTTATTGCATCTACTGCAAGAACAACATCTGGTGTGGTACTTGACATCTCACGATTGACTCAATTGCCTGAGCAAGTGATCTGCCAATCATGCACGTCCCTCTCCCCTTTAGTCTGTAAGACACCTTTGGAGAGGGTGACTCCATTACCTGCAGGTACACTACCGTGCCAGGAGTCGTCCATTCTAAATACCCTTAGAATGCTGTCTAAGTACCCTGATTGGGAAACCACCCAAATCTAGATCTAAACCATAGATCTAGTAACCAGTATGTCTGATATAATGTCCAAGTCCTTTGTGGAGAAACCACTGTGTGACGACCAAAGTATAACCGATCGTAGTAAAGGAATATCACTTCCTACTACCTTCTCAACAGACCCATCCCCTATTCTGATGACGTCAAACCTATGACTGTCACATCAGAAACAGATGATCTATCTCCGCTACATCTGCTTTAGTCTATAAATAGACATAAGCCTGATGTCCACCAATGCTTCCGCTGCTCCCACTGACTACGACAACCCTCTGGCAGAGTCATATACACGTACACTTCTGAAGCTAGTTCAGAACGACGCTACACTCATCCTCCTGCCGGGTCTCGCAGCCTGGAACAACAACAATGGCAAGTGTGGGTAAACAAGAACTTCCCTGTCACCGTCCTTGAGGCTACCGAAGTACCTCTCGGGTGCCTGAAGTTGCCCACCTTATCTGCGGAGTGGCCAATGGAATGTCAAATCAGATTGAATCTTTAGGTTCCTTATCAAATCTTTAGTAATCGTTTGCGGTTCTGGAATCACTTCCAGTTCTACCATACTCCCACTGCTGTTTTTGAAAAAATCCATTTTTAATAAAACTGTGGCGAGTCTAGAACAATATTGCTATTGTTCATCCAGATGGTAGAAAGTCAACCCGCGTCATAGCCTGGGTCAACCCACAAACAGCCATTACAGAAACGTGCCTTGAGTTGTCCAGTGTCTGGTTTTAAGCATAAGCCGGACAACTCCCCGTACCTTAACAACGTTAAGATATGAACTGTTCTACATCCAATATAGAACCAGAGGCACTGATTTAATTGAACCAGATTCAAATCATGCAGCTATCTCCAGTGCATGTCAACTAAATGGAAGGAGGTCGATCAGCGTTACTCAACTTAGGAATACTTCCAATTATGAGTAACCTGAAAGAGAAGTAATTTCTCTTTATCATTACTATTAACTGAATACCATACACAAGTATCTACATCTTCGATCACTTTGAAGAATCCCGATACTTGCTATATCTGGTTCTCTACTCTATTCAAATACCTATAACTCCTCAAAACTTAGACCCTGTGTTTCCACGAAACACATGTCTAAGAACTAGAGAAGTTAAAAGTAAACAGAATATAGTATGAGGACCAACCCCTCTGTCCTAATGGACACTGGACAACATACAATACTCTGTATATGTCTGCTGAGTCTAACAACTCTTTCACTGTGTGTCGTAGGTTGAAAACTGTACTTATGGTTAAGAAGAATTACACCGCTGTTCAATGCTCCTTACCTAACCATCCACTGATATAGGTAAATGTCATCGACATAATATCAAAAGGTATATCTCACTCTATGAAAATAGACGTACAGATATATCAATTTGAAATTGGTGCACAACAGCGGATATTCAAAACCAAATATTTGCCGACCGGCAAACAGCCCAGATGATCTCCTCAAATATCACCGATTACAACGAATCCCGATATAATGAGGATGATCACCCAATTCCCAATAACTTACTCCCACTCATCATCTGTAAAACCATACAGATGTGAGAATCATACCTGGTAAATACATACCCTGGAGTAAGCATCTAATCGGGAAATCAGTTTTCCATTAACAGTACACAGTGAAACTGAAACATTGAAATGTTTCGTTGGGGTATCCTGGTATTCCTAGTAATGCCTCATCCATTATCCAGATTCACAACTATAACCGTATAATTCTTTGCCACCTCTCCAAATCCCTTTATATGTCTTTAGTCATTACCTTCTGTACACCCCTTTAGGCCAAATGGTTTTCTTCCTTCCCTACCGTTCGGCACCAGCCTATGGTTTGGAAGAAGACTATCCAAAAAGCATAAAGGGTGTACTGTCCTAATCCTAGGAACACTCGCATTGCGAGAGAAGGTGAAGATAAAAGACACCTGAATGTACTTTATTCCTATTTCTCCTGAACCAGGATCCATCCCCGAACTGGAACAAGTTCCTTTCGAGTTCGTATATAACCATACGATGGATTATCCAATAAAATGGGATCTTCGTAGTGATACGGAGTGTCCTGGAGAAATACAAAGGTGATTTAGGATTGGCGAAGGAATACATGGTTTGGTCGTGAATATCTGTTGCAATTTACTTTGCCCTCTTACTAATCCCTTACTTTGTCTTAACTTAATACCTTCTGTACACCGTTTAGGCTAATTGGCTTTCTTCCTTCCCTACCGGTCGGCACCAGCCTATGGTTTGGAAGAAGACTATCCAATTTGCGTAATAGGTGTACTACTCCTAAACCAAGGAGTACTCGTAACCTGAGAGAGGGTAAAAGGAAAAGACAACTGAATAATCCTATCCGTTTTCTCCAGAACCGGAAACCATCCTCGAATAAATTCTTTCGAGTTCGTATCTAACCATACGATGGTTTTGTCCAATGGAAGTGGACGTTCGCAGAAATACGGGGTGTCCTGGAGAAAAGGGTAAAAGTAGGAGTGGCAATGAGGTTAGCAACCCTGACAATCCAAAAGCCAGTGTTTAAGAAGGTTCGGTCAACTTGGTCACTGAGTCATAGTCTTAGGGTCGGGTCAATGGTCGCTGCCAGAGAGAGAGAGAAAAGAAACACTCAGCGTGCACTCTATCCTAGATCAGAATGGTTACCAATTTATCTAATCTGGAAACCTCCCACTGTACCTCAAATTCTCCTCCAAACCTGAAAGAAGAATTAGTCGGGGTCACCCGAGGAGTATACCAACTCATCAGTGGGAATCGGGATCCAACTCTCATCGCATGATAACGTGACGGAATCCGCTCACGTAATCACACTCCAGAAGGTATGCGCATATCTGGCAAGTTTCAGTACTTTTGAAACTCCCGATGTGATTTTTGCCCCATGCTCTTATGACCTTGGCGTGAGGTCAAAATATCATAAGTCACATGTCAAGTTCTACCCATCATTATCCAGGTTAATTTGAATCCACCCGTACATACCCTTGACGTAGGCCAAAATAGTAGTACGACTGTCCCAAACCAACGCATCTATCTATGCAACAGATAAATACCCGGCAGCTACCAATCACTATGCCTTGGCGTGAGGTCAAAATACATAGCTTGAATACTACCGAATATTTAACTGAAATGACGGAGGGCTACGAATGGTTTCTGGCGAAAACCTTTAACGTAATGAACTTGATATCGTTGAAGGAACGGATAGCTTTTTATAAAATATAGTGACGAAAACCTTTACTAAAGAGGTCACTCCCGGTGAAGGGATCTCGGCTCTTTCCCCGTAGAATGGGGTGCAGGATATTCCAAATGAATACCGCGATGCAAAGCAAAAGTAATCGGCTATAGTGAAGTTAATGCCCTGACGCAAACTTCTGTCCAAGGGGTCACTCCCGGTGAGGGGATCTCGGCCCTTGCCTCGTCGACTGAGGAGCAGGATATTCCAACTGAATACCACGATGCAAAACAAAAGTGAACGTCCTTGCAATAACAGCTTTTTGAAAAATTGTTCCAACAACATCAGATTAGGTTTGTTTTTAACTTGCATTGATCCGAATCAATGCAGTCCCATCAATTGATCACACCAAAAAGAACGAAAATATACTGATGTACGTATATGCCATCCGCATTCGCCACTGGGTCCCGTCATTACCCGTTAGGTTAGCTTACCAACGACAGAGCGGGGACTGGACTAGCGCGGATGCAAAACATATACAACATCTACTAATATATATACCAATATATTATATTTCGCTCAAGGCGTGAAAAGAAATGCAACATCACAGAAATGTACAGCATCACAGAACAATACAGATATCTGGGATCCCCGGGTTTCACAGAGCCACTACTGAAACCCGACGTTCCCCTGGTCGTGTGGATAGCCTGTGCAATGAAATCCTAGACCCCTACGGGCGCGGCAAGTCACCCGCCAAAACCTGAAGCGAGGCAGCCCCCTTCAGCGCCGTGAATGGACCACCCAGCACTTCACGGAATCCGGTAACTTGGGCACCCCTCCTGGGTCAACCTGTACCCCCTACGAGTGCGGCGAATAGCCCGCCAATCCTAGAGTGAAGCCCCCTCCGTCCCAATGCCATGAGATGCGGGCTTGTTGCCCTCTAGAACCCGGCTATCCGTGCACCCCACCGCGGGGTAATCCTAGTACAGAAAGTAAAATATACATACAACGGGTACATCGACCGCAACCAGGTCGTGCCCCAAAAGAATAATACAAACAGGCAGTGACGGCAGTCCACATGTCGGACGCTCGCCCCGCAATATCAAATGTACATAATTCAACCACAGTACTAGAATTGCATCCAGGCTATCCCCCACGACCGATCCGCAACATCACAGCATAAACATAAAACATCAACGTGAAAGTCACGTTCGCAAATCCGTCTAACCGGGCTATAGCAGTTAGACAGGATTTACCGATCGAGTGACATTCACGGTCGCAGATATAATGTAAATACTGTGAAAAATGTGTTTTAAAATATTCCGATCGATCAAAAATTAACAAGTGGGCCCCCAAACAAAACTGTAGCAATCACAGAAAACCTGGGCCCAATTTTAATATTCCAGAAACCACATTTTCAACTCAGGAACATACTCAAAAAATTTGGGGGGGTGAATAGTAAATTCCGCGGCGGAAGCGCCGCACGAGGTGGGGTTTCGCGGCGCTTGCGCGGCGGAATAGTGAGATCATGGTTCCAAATTTTTACAGTATGCTTCTATTTCCCTGCACATCACTCTAAGACAACCAGAAAAATTTTTCGAGAACAAAATATTTCAACAGAAACTGATGTGAACTGAAATACGTGTTTTCGGGATTTTGTTCGATCGGAAACGTAAAACACATCACACAAAACTAGACTATGTTAATGGCGAGGCTCTGATACCACTGTAAGTGCACGGCGGCGCCCCGGCCGTCAATCCGACGGCCAAACGCGGAAACGGTGGTAAACTTAAATTTTTGCGGACTTGGCAAAACGGCACCACCGCGCACCAAACCCCGGATCGTTACCATTAAACTAGTCTAGCTAACTAACAAGATAGGTTAGAGATATACCGACGATCCAAGTCCTCCGGTCTTCATCTCCGCTCCGATCTCCTCGCGGGATCTCCGTCCATCTCCTCCTCGTCGGAAAGGGGCACCACGAAGCAGGGTACTTTTACGGGCTCCCACCTCGATACTGAGGCAACTCGAGCATGAAGCCGGCAACTCGACATGCTCAAGATTTGCTGTAGGGAATGTAATGTAGAATCATAGTCTCTCTT
Organism: Agapanthus africanus; assembly: GCA_030015575.1. Lineage (NCBI taxonomy): Eukaryota > Viridiplantae > Streptophyta > Magnoliopsida > Asparagales > Amaryllidaceae > Agapanthus > Agapanthus africanus. The sequence continues at coordinate 231,013,515 of JASDDO010000022.1, read as the reverse complement.
TTGGGGTTTGTTGCCATTTGAAGGTGGAGGAATGAAGGTATGAAAAATGGTGCTTTCATTTTTCCTTGTATCAAAATGAGATGAATGAATGAAGCTCTCTCAAAGATGAAGATGAAGCTCTCTCTCTTTTCTTTTTCTTCTCTCTTTCTTTTTCTTCTCTCTTTCTTTTTCTTAACCATGAAAAACTTCTTACATCAAGTGAGTAACAAAATGGTGGAGGAATATCAATATGAAGGGAGGTGAGTGTAGGAAAAGAAAAGAGGTGACCACATCCAAGAACATAATCATCACTAAATCTCAAATCAACCTCAAATCCATTTCAAATCTCATAAAGCAAAGATGCTAACCATTATGAAGGAAAAAGAAAAGATGCTATCATAATGCATGAAACCCCTCCACAAAAGTAATTTGCAAAACTGCAAATTACCCCCTTCATCAGAAAAGTCCGGCCGGGAAAGAACAAAGAAAAACCGGCCGGAACGGAATGCAAACTGGCAACTCCAGAAAACTGGTCCCGTAATAAATTACAGGAAAACCCCACACTGTGCATACACACCCGCATTTGTATTCCGTCCGGATACAAATGCAATGAGACAAAATCTACACTGTACTAAACTAGGACCGGCTTAAGCCAAAGCCGGCTAGTAATATCCGTTCGATCCTGATCCGTGCAATACCGCACGTATCTGATCGAACCCTGCCATATAACCATACGGCCACTAGTACAATCTGTCCGATCCTGATCCGTGCAATACCGCACGTATCTGATCGGACCCTGCCATATCTCCATACGGCCTCTACAGCGTTTCGCCCGAAAGCTTGAGTAACTGAAAGTGTGGTGGACTCTAAAGACTCGTCAATACTATGGCTGTGGATTTAACCACTAGCACGTCAGAGGTATAAGCCAATACGTGACGGGCCACCAGCTATTGACCAAAAGGGACGTCGATGAGGAAGCTCACCCCGACACCCAACTGAGCCTGTCAGTGACAATATCCGTACAGTCCGGTCCGTTCGTCTATGAGCATCGCATGGCGGGCCTAGGGGGTTGGTAAAAGTCAGACCCCCAAAAGCGGTACAAGTCGTGTCGGAGTGTAGCCCAGAACACCCTGAGATACTACTGGAATACCTACCAGTAAATCTCCTGCCTTGGCCAAGGTCTTTGTGTAATGGCTCTCCTAGACACAGCGCGATCTCACCCCCAATACCGGGAGAGACGAAACCCCCGAAGATCCGCTCACTGCCTCCATGTGGCTCGGGACTGTACCCAACTAAAACCTGTTTGCACGACTCCTTTGAGCCGTGGTAGGGTAGTAATCTAAGTACAGTGGGAACTCACACGAGACAAATGACGATCCCCAGGTCGATGAACTAACCTGTACACATGTCACCAGGGAACTGCTATCTGACGTCAGGTATAAGACCAACTAGCATGTTCCCGGCGAGTCCTGTCCGGTGTACTCATAACCCAATAAGCACCTGTATACATCTTAGGTGAACCAACTGACACCAGTGGCTTGTGAGACCGGCCACTGCCCCTCGTCGGGGTCTCGACTGTATACACTAGTCTACTCTGGAGAATCGATGCCCTGTCTCGAAACTCCTACGACTAGGGACCTTTTAAGGATGTGCTTATAGACTACAGCTCTCACTTATATGATCGCCCTCATACTGCTGGTAGTCAAGCAAGAATCCTAGGGGCTCTATCAACGTGCAATAGTGATCTGTCATGTCACCTAAAGCAGTACACGATGATAAAGGTAAACCAGATAGCATACTATCATCTCGAGTAAGACTGTCCTACCGGGATAGGTCCTCCCTCAATCATTGCAATCACGTGCCTGTGATCCAATAATTGACTCTGAGGGCACTATCTCCAACAAAAGATATATTGATATATTTTTCTATTTTCATTTAGGAGAGATAGTTATCATCTTCTTCAATATTGCCATTATCTTCTTCCTCCTCCTTGATAGCTCTCTAGATTTTTGTAGTGAGCTATATAATCAACAAGTTAGGATTTTGAAGTGAGAAAGAGAACCACAACACCATTCTACACAAGTATAGCCCACTTGTTTAGGGTGTTAACTTGATTCCGTTCACTTGATCGGAGAAAGTCGCTAGCTTGGACAAAGCGGACTCCGGGTGGATCATCGGTGACGTCGAGGAGTTCAAGCGGAGTTTTTTAAACCCCCAAGTAGCCGAGGAGTCTAGCGTAGGGAGCTACAAAGGTTGTACTCTCTAAACCCTAACTTTTATTAGCTTAAAGTTTTGTAACCTTAATTTTCTAGGATCGATTCTTTTGCGTGTTTGTTTAGCACAATAAAAACTTAAACTTTTGGACATGTGATGCTTCAAAAATCTTCGTAGGGTGCTAAACAAACCCAACACGTGCACCCCTCTGCGGGGTAATCCTAGTACAGAAAGTAAAATATACATACAACGGGTACATCGACCTCGACCCGGTCGTGCCCCAAAAGAATAATACAAATAGGCAGTGACGGCAGTCCACATGTCGGACGCTCGCCCCGCAATATCAAATGTACATATAAAACAAAACTGTACTACCATTGCATCCAGGCTATCCCCCACGACCAATCCGCAACATCACAGCACAACACAGAACATCAACGTGAATGTCACGTTCGCAAATCCGTCTAAAAGGGCTATAGCAGTTAGACAGGATTTACCGATCAAATGACATTCACGGTCGCAGATATATTGTAAATACTGTGAACTAACATGTTTAAAATATTCGATCGATCAAATTTACCGAAGTGGGCCCCAAGCACTACTGTAGCACTCACAGAAAATCTGGGCCCAAAAAGAATATCCCAAAACCCCATTTCCTATTCAAAAGCCCACTGGAAAAATTTGGTGTCGCGTTATCTCTGATGTCAAACACCAATGGATATGGGATCATCCATCGCCCATCACATGGGTCGAGAAGCGTATACGCTAGTCTACTCTGGTATATCGATGCCCCGTCTCGATGCACCCTCGACTAGGGACCTTGAAGGATGTACTTATGGACTACCAAGTCCCCACTAGTATGATCTGCATCATAGTCCAGGTAGTCAAGTACAAATCCTAAGGGCTTTACCAACATGTAACTGTAAGACAGTATAAAGAGACTAGTGTACATGTTAAGATAAAGAGCAACCAGATAGCATACTATCATGTCGAGCAAGAAAGTCATCTCTATATATGTCCAAGCATCCAATATAATATACATAATCTGTACAATACTGGCCTCTAGGGCATACATATAACTAACAATCTCCCACTTGCACTAGGGCCAGCTGCTGTAGTATCTCATACCGAGCATCCCGAAGAGTCTCTCATACTGTATCTGGGGAATGGCCTTCGTGAGTGGATCCGCCGTGTTGTTCTTCGTGTCAACTCTCCTGACCTCGATCTCCCGGCGATCAACTATCTCCCGGATCAGGTGATACCGCCTCAGAATATGCCTGGATCGCTGATGGGACCTGGGTTCCTTGGCTAAAGCCACCGCTCCATTGTTATCGCAATACAAAGGTATTGGATGCTCAATGGATGGAACCACTCCAAGTTCAGAAATGAACTTCTTGATCCAGACAGCTTCTTTAGCAGCATCGTTGGCAGCGATGTATTCAGCCTCCATCGTCGAGTCTGCCACGGTTTCCTGCTTGGAACTCTTCCAGCTAACCGCCCCTCCGTAAAGGGTAAAGACAAAGCCCGACTGCGACTTAGAGTCGTCCTTATCACTCTGGAAGCTCGAATCGGTAAAGGACTCCACTTGGAGTTCTCCGTTACCATACACCAAGAACATATCTCTAGTCCTTCGCAAGTACTTGAGAATGCTCTTCACAGCTGTCCAGTGACTCTCTCCAGGATCAGCTTGATACCTACTCACTATACTTAGTGAGTATGCTACATCGGGTCTGGTACATAGCATCGCATACATGATAGAGCCTACTGCCGAAGCATAGGGTATACCTTGCATGCGAGCTCTCTCCAAATCAGTCTTGGGAGACATCTCTTTGGAGAGAGTGACTCCAGAGATTGTGGGCATATTCCCACGCTTGGACTCTTCCATACTAAACCTCTTTAGTATGGTGTCAATGTACCTGGATTGGGACAATCCCAAAATCCGTTTGGATCTATCTCTATAGATCCTAATTCCCAATATGCAGGAGGCATCACCAAGATCTTTCATCGAGAATTTTTGTGATAAGAAGAGCTTGACCGATTGCAGCATAGGAATATCATTTCCTATCAAGAGTATGTCGTCCACGTACAATACGAGGAAGACAACCTTACTCTCTGCCACCTTCTTGTAGATACAAGGTTCATCTGGATTTTTGACGAAATCAAACTCTTTGATAACGACGTCAAAGCAGATGTTCCAACTCCGCGATGCTTGCTTTAATCCATAAATGGATTTAAGCAGCTTACACACCTTCCCGCTGCTCCCACTGTCTACGAAGCCCTCTGGCTGAGTCATGTACACGCACTCTTCTAAATCACCATTTAGAAAGGCGGTCTTAACATCCATTTGCCAGATTTCGTAGTCATGAAAGGCAGCAATTGCAAGCATAATTCGGATGGATTTAAGCATAGCCACTGGAGAAAAGGTCTCGTCATAGTCCACACCTGGTCTTTGACGAAAACCCTTTGCTACAAGTCTAGCTTTGAAAGTCTCCACTTTCCCATCTACACCAAGTTTCTTCTTAAAGATCCATTTGCTCCCAATGGGTTTTACCCCTTCAGGAGCAATTTCCAAAGTCCATACTTTGTTGGTGTACATGGAATCCATCTCAGACCGCATAGCATCCAGCCATTTCACCGAGTCTCCACTCGTGATGGCCTGCTCGAAGCTAGTTGGGTCATCATCCTCCATGATGCAATCCTCACTACCACCATCAATGAGAAAACCATAGTATCTCTCAGGTGGACGAGAAACCCTACTAGATCGGCGGAGAGGCTGGGGTACGTCGGGCACCACTGAATCCTCTGGTTCTACGAAATCGTCAGTTGCAGTTTGTGGTGCTGGAACCTCTTCCAGCTCTACCTCTTTACCATTAATTTCTTTTGCAAGAAATTCCCTTTCCAAAAAGGTGGCATGTTGAGCAACAAACACTCTTTGTTCCTCAGCTTGGTAGAAAAAATATCCTTGAGAATTCTTAGGATATCCCACAAACTTGCAAAGGACTGACCGTGCCTCGAGTTTGTCCGGATTTTGCTTTTTGACATAGGCCGGACAACCCCATATCTTAATTCGCTTAAAATATGGTCTCTTCCCACTCCATATCTCATATGGTGTGGTAGGTACAGATTTAGACGGAACCAGATTCAATAGGTATATGGCTGTCTCAAGCGCATACCCCCAAAAGGAAATAGGTAACTCAGCATTACTCATCATTGAACGCACCATATCTAATAGGGTGCGATTCCTTCGTTCCGATACACCGTTGTGCTGTGGTGTATAAGGAGGAGTAAGCTGAGAGAGAATCCCATTCTCTTTTAGATAATCCAGGAATTCACTGCTTAAGTATTCACCTCCTCGATCAGATCGAAGAACCTTAATACTTTTGCCCGTTTGGTTCTCTACCTCGTGCTTATATTCTTTGAATTTCTCAAAAGCTTCAGACTTGTGTTTCAACAGGAACACATGCCCGTATCTAGAGAGATCATCAGTGAATGTAATGAAGTAGGAAGAACCATTTCTGGCGTGTGTAGACATTGGACCGCATACATCACTATGCACCAGTCGCAAGAGTTCAGTAACTCTTTCTCCGTGTCCTTTAAACGGAGTTTTGGTCATTTTTCCTTTGAGACATGAATGGCAAGTGTCATAGGATGATAATTCGAATGAATTCAAATATCCGTTCTTATGCAACTTAGCCAGTCGTGTCTCATTGATATGGCCAAGTCTACAGTGCCACAAGAAGGATTCGTTCATTTCTGAGCTTTTCCTTTTGTGTGTGTTTTGTATATTGAAGACTGTATTTTGATTGAGAATGAATATGCCATTATATAGCGAGCCTGATGCAATCAACCTTTGATCTAGGAATATGTTCATAACATTATCCTTTACTACAAAATTATAACCTTCTTTACTTAATAAAGAAACTGATATAATGTTGCACATCATGTTCGGTATATAATAGCACTCATTCAGGACTAGTGTATCACCATTTGGTAATACCAGGTGATATGTGCCAACTGCTTTGGCTGCAACATTTGCCCCATTCCCTACATGAACGGAATGTTCACCTTTTCTCAGTTCTCTACCTTTTCTAAGCCCATGTAACATCTTACATATGTGGGATCCTGACCCGGTATCTAATACCCAGGACGTAGGGTGAACTGAGAAACAGTTCTCAATAACAAACACACCCGAAGATGATGCATCAACATGCATGTTCTCCGTTTGGGCGGTGTGAGAATCCAGATATTCTCCTGTTTCCTGTTCAGTCTTATAACATTTATAAGATAGAACGGGTCCAACGTTCCCCTGCACAGTATAACATGCGGGTTCGGTCAATACATCCATATTATTATCTTGATTAAGGCATGAACTGGTCGCTACCTGGAGAGAGAGAGAAGAAAACACTTAGCGTATGCTCGTGCAAGATCAGATTGGTTTTTATCTTATCTAATCAGGATGGCTCCCACTGCTTTTTATCAAATCTACCTTCAAACCCTAAAAGGAAAGACTAGCCGGGATTAATTACACACTACAAGTTCGCCAATCTTTCAGCCAGGCCAGTGTCGGTACTTTGAGGGAGGTCCCCCGTGCTTTCGCACGAACCTAATTAATGTAAACCTCGTTTTCCCAGAGGCGTAACCTCGCTAACACCTTTCTAGACACCTACTTGATCAGCTAATTGCAATGTGTAAAACTCTCCCAGGAGTAACTCTTACTCGCAGCGGGTATCGGGATCCAACTATCTCATAGAAGGTATGCAATCTCATTGCAAAATTTCAACACTTGAAATTCCCGATAATATTTTGCCCCAGGCGATCTATGACCTTGACTGAGTCAACAAACCATAGACCGCAAGTAAAGTTCAACCCGTCATTTCCTGATTGAATTAAACCCACCCGTACGACCCTTGACTAAGTCAACAAGGCCGCACGACTACCCTAATCCAATCTGCATCATATGCAAAAACAGATAAATAGTAATCAGCTACCGCACACTACGCCTTGACTGAGTCAACAAACGCAGCACGAATACTAACTATTACTCATCTGAAATGACGGAGGGCTACGACAGGTTTTTAAGAAAACCCTTTGCGTAATGAACTTTATATCGTTGTAGAATCAAATAAAGTTTTGAAATGGAGTGATTTTGAGGCTTTTCTAGTTTTGCTAAAGGAGTCACTCCCGGCGAAGGGATCTGGGTCCTTTCCTCGTCGAATGAGGTGCGGGATATATCATATATATCGCTGTGCAAAGCAAAAACTCAAAAGCAGTCAAAAGCAAACCGAGTGTGTAGCATCTGCCAGTTATTGCTAAAGGAGTCACTCCCGGTGAAGGGATCTCGGTCCTTTCCTCATCGAATAAGGTGCAGGGTATATCATATATACCGCTATGCATCGCAAGAACTGTAGCTACCTGTTTTATTTTAAAATTCGATTCTACAACATCTTAGGTTTCTTATCTTTCATTAATCACATTAATGAAGTCCCATCATTTAAATACCTAAACATCACAGATAGATATGACGTACACTTATGCCATCCGCATTCGCCTCGATGTCCCCTCGTGCACCGTTAGGTTAGGTAACTAACGACAGAGCAGGGCAGGGCTAGCGCGGGTGTAAAACATAAGTAACGTCTATATAATATATCATATATATCATATACTAAATCCATCACAGAGTCACAACTCAGATATCGCAGCAGAATAAACATATGAAATATTGGATATACTAGGACGTCCGTGTTTTCAATACGAGCCAGTATAAAACACGGATTCCACGGTCGTGATGAATAGCCAATCCCACACCCCTAGACCCCTACGAGAGCGGCAAGCAACCCTGCCAATTCTAGGGTTAGGAGACCCGGACTCGACTCCTCGAGTTGGTCTCCCACTGGACCCCAGAACCCGGTTACTTGTGCTCCCCTCCTTGGGTCTATCCTAGTGCAGAAAAGTAAATAATATACAAAGGGTGACAGCTTCCGCTACCTGGAAGTGCCCCAAATAAAAGAATATTACATACAAGTTTTTACATGAATGAAAATGAAAAAACACTCATCTCACATAAAAACCCCCGGCTATTCGATTACGACGATCCAATATAACATATCCAGCAACACATAACATCACATGTCATCAACGTAAGTAAGTATGCATACCCCAATTGTCCTTGACGTATAGCAACGAAACCGGCGATATGAACATACTACACTTACGGTCACAGAAAAGAAAGTGTAAAACTACAACAATTGGAATCCGCAACATCTTTAGACATCGCATGCCTAACAGATATAAATCCCGCATTTTAGTCTCATTATCGAAAACTCTTTTCAATATCATATGGGACTAAACTGCTAAATTTATAACATTCATCCAGTTATCTCATAACTGTTTGTGAATTCCAATTATTGTATCCAATTCCGGATAAATAGAATATATCAAACTTTCCGATCGAACATTCGAACACCCAAGTTTCCCCGACACCGATCAACACATGAAATAGGTTCAAAGACATTCACTTCATACCTCAGTACCAACGGTCCAGCCGTAGAAGGGTCAAGCCAACGCCTCACATGTGGCACGCCGTACTGCCCCAAACCCGAAGGTTCAAAGGGCAGTTCAAGACGGTCACATAATCGAGTTAAGGTTTGTTGTCTTCTAGAGGGACCATCGCGTTACTTGCACTACTGAGAACGTCCTTAAACCATACAATAATCCAACACTTGGATATTCCGGCAGGGGGAAAACCTGGGTGTTTATATCCGGTCGAACTCTTTAACATATTCTACAGTTATCTGGAAAAACACAAAAAGACGAAATTTGATAATCCGATCGAACTCATGAAAACTCAAAACAACCCCATAAATGCAACTGTATTTTAAATATTAAAATATCCCAGGAAAATCAAAACAGAAAATTAAGAATTACTGTGAAAAAGAATTGCACAAAACGACAAAACCGCCGCCCTTCCGCCGCACGAGGCATGCTCATGCCGCGGAAGCGCGGTGGTAAAGTTGAATTAGGTCCACGAATTTTACAGTAATTCCTAGAAAACCCTGCTTGATTTTCTGGATATTTTTAATTGACAAAAATCCGAAATTTTAGAAAAAGTCCAGAGAGCATTTTTAGGTTTTGGATTTCGGTTCGATCGGGTTTCAAACGTCGTCAGGACTTCGCCTAAGGCTCTAGCTAGGCTCTGATACCACTGTAAGGTTTCTAGGCACTCTAGTATGGTCTCACAAGGCATCGAACATGCCAAATTAAAATTTTTAGTGCCGAGAAACCCTAGACTACGGATCTTTAACTAGATGTTTTAGGCGAAACGGAAAACTAGTTAACTATTTAACTAAAAGTCGGAAACTACAACCTTTGTAGATCCGGATATCCACCTCCACGGCTCCGCAACGTCATGTCCTCGCTGTCCATCATGAATCCTCGACTCGATCATCGGCTTCATCGGGAAAGCAAGCGGAATAGGTCGTCGGCTTTGTGTCAAAGACGATCTACGTCGAGGTTGCACAAACTCAAGCTCCGACTTCACGAACTTGTGAAACTTGTGAAGTAAACACCCAAAACAACTTGGCAAGAGGTAGAGGGTGAAGAAATAGGAGGTGGGTTCACTTTAGATTTGGATTTAACTCACTAAAGCTCAAGTTGCCATTGGAGTAGCAAGCTTGAAGAAGAAGAAGAAGATGAGCTCAAGAAAAATGATAAGTCTTCTAGTTTTAAAAATAAAACTAATATGAATACTTATCATATCTTGACCATGGTCAAGTGTAGAGATTAAACCAAGGTTAGTAAGTGTGGTTAGGGTTAAGGATGAGATAAGGATGGTGGACTTTGTCAAAGCTTCATGAAGCTTCAACATAGCTCCAAAATTAGCCACCATTCTTAACTAAATCCTTTTAAATAAATAAACAAATAAATAAATGATAAACCAAAACCCTAATCATCACTTAACCATGGTTTAACCCTTTACACTTAACCACATAATCAAGCATCATCAAACATGATACAAAGAAGTGCACTAAAGCATATCATATATATACAATGTGCAATCCATGTGAGAAAAATCCGTTTAAAGTGAACCAATACTAGTTAATGCAATGCAATATATCAAATATATAATTATGCATTAAATCATTAAATCAACACTTGATTCAATGATCCGGTCATGTCGCACATAACCGACTAGTATTCAATGCATCGATTTATCGAATCAATGATTCGATAACTAGGTCATATCGAATATAACCAATCGAAACATATATCGCGAGAATGAAATGCGGTATCACATACACGCATTATTCTCGGTCCTGCACATATCTCATATGCGCTCCTATTTCGTTTCGCTTGAGCCAGGAAACCTCTGTGTAGGACTCTAAAGACTCGTCAATACGCCGGTAGCAGATGATGATCATATCAAGCACCCACAAGCCGCAAGCGGTCTGCTAAACGTAACGGCCATCCGGGTATTGAGCGATCAGAAGATCGACGAGCTAGCCCGCTCACACTCCTGCGAATCCGACCAGTAACACTTACCGTACAGTCAAGTCTCTTCGTCTGATACGTCGCATACCAAGTCTAGGGGTGGTATACGTCAGACCCCAATAACCCGATAAGTCGTGCCGATGTGAGGCTCGTAACGGGTCGAGAAACTACTGGTAACACTTACCAGCAAATCTCTGATCAGCCCTGGCCAGGGACTTCCCTGTTACGGCCAATCGAGCACAGCGCAACATCAACTCCCAATACCGGGAGAGACGAAACCCCTCCTATCGCTCATTGCCTCCATGTGACTCGGGACTGTACCCAAAGACCACCGTTTTGCACGCCCTCATAGACGTGGTAAGGTGGAGATCAAAGCACAGTGGGAATCACACAAGACTCTATGACGATCTCGGGTCTACAGACTAACCTGTATAAGTGTCACTTGAGAACTGCCATCTGACGTGAGGTATAATACCATCTGGGAGTTCTCGGCGAGTCCGTCCAGTGTACCCAGTCTCCACTGAGCACCCGTATACCATCTCTGATGTCAAACACCAATGGATATGGGATCATCCATCGCCCATCACATGGGTCGAGAAGCGTATACGCTAGTCTACTCTGGTATATCGATGCCCCGTCTCGATGCACCCTCGACTAGGGACCTTGAAGGATGTACTTATGGACTACCAAGTCCCCACTAGTATGATCTGCATCATAGTCCAGGTAGTCAAGTACAAATCCTAAGGGCTTTACCAACATGTAACTGTAAGACAGTATAAAGAGACTAGTGTACATGTTAAGATAAAGAGCAACCAGATAGCATACTATCATGTCGAGCAAGAAAGTCATCTCTATATATGTCCAAGCATCCAATATAATATACATAATCTGTACAATACTGGCCTCTAGGGCATACATATAACTAACATTAAATGCTAAGGGTATTGAATTCTTAATTTTAGAACATGAATATCTGTATAATAGCTAAATACCATCAAGAAATCATCTGAAAATCCGTGTCAAGCATCGACACCAAATAGGAATCATATCTGTGTCAATATCGGGCTCCGTCAGTCCGGATCGGCCCATATCATAAATCTCACGACAACGGTCGGTATCCTCCGGATATCCACCGCGCCAGACATCACCGGTAGGTAGTCTTCCACTGCCAGGCTCATCGTCTACAACTCGATCTTCTTGCCCCGGGGTACCATACCGGGCCCACCATGTACCCGAGACTCATCCACTCCTCGAATCGGGTCTCGAAATCCAACAGAAAACATGAAAACTCATGGTGGACGACACATACATCACGAGAAAACCGTAACTTTGTTTTAAAAATGATGAATATAAGCTTTTGTTAAATTCTTGCGGTTTTCCCCAAAAATCCAGAAATCGCAGCAATACTGAAATCCTCAAGAAAATCATAATGTCCACATGTTATATATGATAAATGTCTATGATATCAATATATATGATGTGAGTTTTGGCTAGAAATCTATGTAGATATGATGGTAATGCGAGGTATATGCATGCTATGCAATTCCATATATCATGTATGAATGCAAATGGCGTTATTAAGTTAAACAGGTTCTATAGTGCACGTGGCATGGCAATTACCAATGGTGTGTGTGTCACATGAATAGTGCTCGTGCAACAGATGCCAATGGTAATGGTGTTCGTGTCCTATGAAGTGATATCGCATAAGTATAGATGAATGTCCATGCAATCTAATATACTGTTCGCTATAAGGGTATGCAGTGTACATGAATGGACAAGCTAGCTAACAATATAAATCTTGCAAATAGTAGGGTAATCCTAAATAGGGGGGCGCATTGCGCCATCCAGACGATTCCCCCGTAGATGAATACATCTACTCACCTGAAATCCCCGCAAACCCGATCCGACCACCGCCTTGCCTTTCCGCGCCGTGTCCGAAGTTTCCCCGACCGATCCTATATTTGCACAATATCAAGCATAAGATTACAAAACCTAACACAATGCAAGTCACAACATACAATTATCCACGCTCTCGTATTAATCATAGCATGCACTCGGTGCGCGGAAAAACGCACGAAAATCGCTAATCGTTAACTAGAATCGTCATTTCGGGGAAATCGACAAAACTACAACCCGACTAGACAAAACCCCGTGTTCGCACACTCTAATAGTCCTATACGAAGCCAATTATATCGCTAACATAACGCAATTCGGTCGCATTCCACTTTTCATAAAAATCTAGCAAGCAATTTTCTAGCCGATTCGATACAAACATCGCAATTTGTCGATTTATCAAGCATATCATTACCCAATTAACCATTCTAATCAATTAGATAACCAAAACACTAACTTAATTTTTACAACCATGTTTCAAAGCCTAACTCAACATCAAAACCCATTCTTGATTTTTCATGAACAAGGATTTACAACTAAATTTATACTTCAAAATTGAATTTTAGCACATATAGTTTACAAGTTAGCAAACTAGTTTAGAATTTTTACCTCACCAATTGAATCCTAGCATGATCAAGTCACCAAGAAAGCCTCCTTTCATCATATTTTTGAACTAATTTGGGTTGAAGAGAGATGGGATTAGGGTTTGGCTTTGAATTGAGATGGAAATTGTGAATTTTTATTGAATTTTTAGCAAGAAAAGAAGCAAGAAAGAATGAGAATGTAAGTCGATGTAGTACACCCCAGTACTTATGGGGAGGCGGAATTTACAAAAAACTTATCAAGTTTAAACAACGAACATCGACTAACCGCTTGAATCGAAGCTAAACTCTAAATAACCGTATTCTAAAGTTTCATCTCACAAGAGATTAGGGATTATACCTAATGAAACCGGTCCTTCTTCTTTACGTCCTCCTTTGTTCTCCTCGACCTTCTCTAGGTAGTAGACGATCCACCCGAGAGCAAAACTCCAAGCTAAACCTCTAACTTGAGGTAACTAATCAACTTTGATTGCTAATCAAAGATGAAAGGATGATGTAGAGTGTAGGTTATGGATTGTTTAGTCTAACTAAACCTTTGTTCTCAACACATGAGGATTAAGGTTAGTATCTTGAAGATGAGAGCTTGAGGAGAGAGAATATGAGATAAGATAATGAGAGAAGAGAGAGAGTGTATCATAATATTATGAAGCATTCTTATTTTCAACAAATGAATAAAAGAAATGAATAAGCATGCTTCACAAAATATCTTGTGATGATTCATTAACATGAGTCATTAAGCAATAAATGTGCATTAATGAAGTGAATGAATCACCACTATGACTCACTCTCTTTCCAAAACAAACCTCCTTAGTCACATCTTCTAGAAGCTTCTCGAGTAATTACGAGAACGCCCCTCCGATCCGTAAAAATACGGAAAAACTTTAGACTGTAAAAATCCAATAACCGGATACCAGTAACTGGCTTAAACCAAAGCCGACTGGTAAAATCTGTCCGAAAGTCGTACGCGCGTAAACGCACGTATGCGTCCGAACCCTTTGTCGCAAAACCATGCAACCTCTATATCGTTTCGCCTGGAGTAGGAAACTCTCTGTGTGGGACTCTAGAGACTCGACTACTACGCTGGCAGTGGGTTTAACCACAGACCGCAAGCGGCACTAGCTGTACGTAACGGTCCCCAGGTAGTTGTCGATAAGAAGGCCGATGAGTAAACCCATCCGAACTCCTACTGAGTCTAATGTGACAATCTCCATACAGTCCGGTCCGTTCGTCCATGACTATCGCATATCGGGCCTAGGGGGGCGGCAAGCGTCAGTCCCCTAATAGCGGTATAAGTCGTGTCGGAGTGAAGCCCATTACACCCTGAGAAACTGCTGGAACCTACCAGCAAATCTCGCTTGCCCTGGCCAGGGACTTTGCGTAATGGCTCTCTGACACAGCACGATATCTACTCCCAATACCGGGAGGGACGAATCCTGTCTAACCGCCACTGCCTCCAAGTGCTCGGGACTGCACCCAACTGCTACCTGTTTGCACGACTCCATAGAGCCGTGGTAGGGTAGCAATCTAAGAACAGTGGGACACACTCGAGGCGAAGTAGCAGTGTCAAGTCTGCGGACTACGCTGTACTCATGTCACCTGGGAACTGTTTACTGACGACTGGTATCAAACCAACCAACAGTTCCCTGTGAGTCCTGTCCGGTGTACCCGTAACCTAACGAGCACCTGTATACTATCTCCAGTACGACGTACTGATGGCTGTGGGACAGACCATCTCCCCAACTGGGATGAGAAGCGTACACACTAGTCTACTCCGGAGTATCAATGCTTTGTCTCGATAATCCAACGACCAGGGACCTGAATAAGGATGTGCTTGTAGACTACCCAGCCCCCACTAGTGTGACTGCCATCACAACGCTGGTAGCCAAGCAAGATCCTAAGAGCTCTATCAATACGTATACTCACATATTAAGATAGAAAAACCAAGTAGCATACTACCATGTTTAGCAAGACTGTTATATACATGTGAATATCCCAAGCTTCCATTAAGTAATATACAAGCTAGTATGATACAGTAATGGCCTTCTAGGGCATAAACACTAACAATCTCCCACTTGCACTAGGGCCATGTACTGGCATATCGCAGACCAATGATCTCGAGTAGCCTCTCGAACTGAATCTGAGGAAGGGCCTTTGTGAATGGATCAGCAATGTTCTCTTCTGAAGCAACTCTCCGAACCTCGATCTCCTGACGATCAATGATCTCCCTGATCAGGTGATACCGCCTCAAGATGTGTCTGGACTTCTGATGGGACCTTGGTTCCTTCGCTAAAGCTATAGCTCCGTTGTTGTCGCAATACAGAGGTATTGGATCAACTATGGTAGGAACCACCTGAAGTTCTGTTAGGAACTTCTTCATCCAGACTGCTTCTTTTGCGGCATCGCAAGCAGCTATATACTCCGCTTCCATCGTCGAGTCAGCAACGGTGTCCTGCTTGGAGCTCTTCCAGCACACCGCCCCTCCATTGAGGGTAAAGACATAACCCGACATGGACTTGGAATCGTCCTTATCACTCTGGAAGCCGGAATCAGCAAAGGCCTCCAACCTGAGGTCTTTTCCGCCGTAAACCAAGAACATCTCCTTAGTCCTTCTCAGGTACTTGAGAATGTTCTTTACTGCTATCCAGTGTTTCTCCCCTGGGTCTGACTGATACCGGCTTACCACGCTCAGTGCGTAAGCTACATCTGGTCTGGTACACAACATCGCATACATTATAGAGCCTACCGCAGAAGCGTAGGGTATAATAGACATGCGTTCCCTTTCCAAATCAGTCTTGGGAGACATCTCTTTGGAGAGGGTGATTCCGTGACAAGCCGGTAGATTACCGCGCTTAGAATCTTCCATACTGAATCTTTTCAGTACAGTGTCGATATACCTGGACTGCGAAAGTCCCAACATCCTCTTGGATCTATCACGATAGATCCGGATCCCCAGAATGTAAGAGGCATCACCCAGGTCTTTCATGGAGAACCTGTGTGACAAGAATCCTTTGACAGATTGTAGCATAGGAATGTCATTTCCTATCAATAGAATGTCATCCACGTACAAGACGAGGAATACGACACTTCTGGCCACAACTTTACTATATATGCACGGTTCATCTGGATTTTTGATAAAGTCATATTCTTTGACTGTCTCATCAAAACAGATGTTCCAACTCCGCGATGCCTGCTTTAGTCCATAAATGGACTTAAGCAGCTTGCACACTTTCCCGCTGCTCCCACTCTGATTGAAACCCTCTGGCTGATCCATATAGACGCTCTCTTCTAAATTTCCATTCAGAAAAGCCGTCTTTACGTCCATCTGCCAGATTTCATAATCATGGAAGGCAGCAATAGCAAGAAGGACCCGAATGGATTTGAGCATAGCCACTGGAGAAAAAGTTTCGTCATAGTCCAAACCAGGTCTTTGACGAAAACCCTTTGCAACAAGTCTAGCCTTATAGGTTTCCACCTGTCCATCTACACCAATCTTTTTCTTGAAGATCCATTTACATCCTATGGGTTTTACCCCATCTGGAGCAAAGTCCAAAGTCCATACTTTGTTGGTGTACATGGACTCCATTTCGGTCCGCATTGCATCTAGCCATCGTACCGAGTCGCTGCTCTGGATGGCCTGCTGGAAGTCAGTAGGTTCATCATCATCTATGATGCAATCCTCTCTATCCCCATCTATGAGAAAACCGTAGTATCTCTCAGGCGGACGAGACGGCCTACTACTCCTGCGGAGGGGTGCGGGAATGTTCTGTTCTTCTTGAACCTCTGGTTCTACCAAACTTTCAGTAGCAGTTTGTGGTTCTGGAATTTCTTCCAGTTCTATTTCGCTCCCACTTGATTCCTTTTCTAAAAACTGATGTTCTAGAAAATGGGCATTACGGGAAACAAATACCTTCTGTTCCTCTGCGTAATAGAATAGATATCCCCTTGAGTGCTTTGGATATCCCACAAACAAACATTTTACTGATCGTGCCTCGAGCTTGTCCACATGCTGCTTTTTAACAAAAGCTGGACATCCCCAAATCTTTACATACTGTAGATGGGGTTTCTTCCCACTCCACATCTGATATGGAGTGGTAGGCACAGTCTTGGTAGGTACCATGTTCAAAAGATATGCCGCTGATTCTAGCGCATAACCCCAGAAAGATCGCGGTAACTCAGCATTACTCATCATGGATCGTACCATATCTAATAGGGTTCGATTCCGTCTCTCCGATACACCGTTATGCTGTGGAGTGTATGGAGGAGTAAGCTGAGAGAGAATTCCTTTCTCTTTTAGGTAACCTAGGAACTCGGCACTCAAGTATTCACCACCTCGATCAGATCTAAGTGTCTTTATACTTTTGCCGGTTTGGTTTTCTACTTCATTCTTATACTCTTGGAATTTCTCAAAAGCCTCGGATTTATGTTTCATCAGATAAATGAATCCGTATCTTGAGTAATCATCCGTGAAAGTAATGAAATAGGAAAAACCACCTCTTGCATGTGTAGACATTGGACCGCATACATCACTGTGTATGAGTCCTAAGAGCTCGCTCGCTCTTACTCCTTGTCCAGTGAATGGAGTCTTTGTCATCTTTCCTTTGAGACAAGATTGACAAGTGTCATAAGTTTGATATTCGAACGTGTCCAAATATCCTTCTCTATGCAACTTAGTCAACCTTCTCTCATTGATGTGACCCAGTCTACAATGCCATAAGAAAGCTTTATTTAAATCTGGAGACTTTCTTTTTAGTGTGTTCTGGACATTGAAAATTTGGAGTTGGTTTAACACATATATGCCGTTATTTAGAGTACCGGACCCAATCAAACCATGATTAAGGTGGATGTTGACAACATCTCTTACAAACGTGAAATCATAACCTTTATTTGATAACAAGGAAACTGATATGATATTACACGTTAAGCTGGGTACAAAATAACAGTTATGTAAAACCAAAATGTGTCCACTCGTCAATCCTAGGTGATAATCCCCGACGGACGCAGCTCCCACGCTAGCTCCGTTAGCAACCCTGAGGATCATATCACCTTCCTTCAGCACTCTACGGTTTCTCAGTGCCTGCAATGAATTGCAAATATGAGATCCTGACCCGGTATCCAATACCCAGGAAGTAGAGTTGATCGACAGACAATTCTCAATTACAAACACACCTGAAGTCGAAGCCACAGCTTGCTTCGGTTCCTGGTTCTTGGCGTTCCACGCCTTGCAATCCTTCTTCCAGTGCCCTTTCCTGTGACAATGGAAGCACTCATCCAGGCCAACTACCGGTGCTGTAAACTTTTTCTTTCCCTTCTTTCCCACCTTACTAACACCTCCTCTAGGTCTGGGTGCGGCCTTCTTCTTCCTTCCTTTGGCCCTAGCCTTGGACCCTGAAGAAGATGAACCGCCAACAAACATAGCGGGTGTTTCCCTTGCCTTCTGCAAGGTGCCCTCTGCACTCCTTAACATGTTCAGGAGTTCCGCAAGTTCAACTTCTTTTCCTTGAAGATTGAAGTTGAGGATAAACTGGGCGTAGGTGGGAGGAAGGGACTGGAGAACAAGATCTGTATAGAGCTCATTATCCAAAGTCGTTCCAAGGTCCGCGAGCTCTTCAATATAGCCGATCATCTGTAGGACATGTTCACCTACCGATGACCCGACAGCCAACCTCGCTCGAAATAATTTCTTAGAGGTCTCGTATCTTGCTATACGAGATTGCTCTCCATAAAGTTCCTTTGTATGGAGAAATATGCCATCTAAGGACATATCCTCGTGCCTCCTCTGATGTTCATTGTTCATCGAGGCAAGCACGATGCACTTGGCTCTCGCGCAATCTAAATCCCAGGTTTTGCGGATTTCCTTATCCGCATTGCTGGATTTGGGACCAAGGACAGCAGGTGCTGTAGCGGTGAGGACGTACCCCAGTTTGTCATAGGTCAAAGCCATCTTGACATTCCGCAGCCAATCTTTATAGTTTGGCCCTGTCAGTATATTTTTCTCTAAAAGTAACTTAAGTCCAGTCATTTTCAGGGTCGCTGCAATTAGGAGAGAGAGAAGAAAACTCTTTAGCATGATGCTCTTGCAAGTTTAGAGTGGTTTTTAGTTTATCTAAACTGGATGGCTCCCACTGTTTCTCGAATCCTTCCTCAAACCATAAAAGAAGAATTAGCCAAGACTATTCTCACCGTACAATACTTGCTTAACCGTTCAGCCAGGCCGGTGTCGATACTTCGAGGGAGGTTTTCCAACGCTTTCGCGAAGTTCCTTAATTAAATAACCTCTTTTCTCTGGGGGCGTAACCCCGCTGACACTTTTCTGGACACCTACTAGGTTTATAGCATTGATCGTTAAGCGACGAATATCCTGATAAGTAGCATATACTCACAGTAGGATCGGGATCCAAATATCATCGTATGATAATGTTGAAGGAATCCTACCAACATTCATCAAACTCCAAATGGTATGCATCTCTTTGCAAATTTCAGTTTCTTTAGAAATTCCCGATATAAGTTTTTGCCCCATGCTCTTATGACCTTGGCGTTAGGTCAAAATGTCATAAGTCACATGTCAAGTTCTACCCATCATTATCCTGTCAGTTTGAACCCATCCGTATATATCCTTGACGTTCGGCCAAAATGATAATACGACTGTCCCAAACTAACTCATCTATCTATGCAACAAATGAATATCCAGCAGCTACCAAACACTATGCCTTGGCGTTAGGTCAAAATACATAGCTTGAATACTACTGAATACCCAGATGAAATGACGGAGGGCTACGAATGGTTTTGGCGAAACCGTGAACGTAGTGAACTTGATATAATCGAAGGAACCTGATAGCTTTTAAAAGGAGTGGTTAAATCTCCGCATTTAAAAATATCTGTTTTAAAAATAACCGAGTGGTTTCTTTTAAATTGTTCCAACGATTTAAACTTTGGTTTATTTTACTTTGCATTATAGATAATGCGTCCCATCATTAACCTATCATTGCAGAAAACAACGAAAATATAACGTCCTCTTATGCCATCCGCATTCGCCACGGGGTCCCGTCATCACCCGTTAGGTTACTTAACTAACGACAGAGCGGGGGCTGGGCTAGCGCGGGTGTAAAACATAAGTGACGTCTAAATAGCTATAATAAATATAGATATTTTACATTCGTCTGACGCAATGATATTCATTCCAGAACACAGATAAACAATATTGGATTTGCAAGCAATCTGTATTTCTTTTGAGCCTGCAAGAAAAGACAGATTACACAGTTGTGATGAATAGCCGTTTACCCCACCCTCGACCCCTACGGGTACGGCAAACTACCCACCCGGCAGTCTGTGTACCCCACCTTGGGTCAGTCCTAGGAGCAAAAACAGTAAAATGAAATAATACAACGGTGGCTACAACCGCAACCTGGAAGTGCCCCGCGAAAATAATATTACAACAAATTACATTTACAACAAATGAATAAATCAATAAACCATTGTTAACCCCGGCTATACACCACAACAGTCCAATACAGTTTATATGCACAAACAGATATAACCATTTCAGAAATGTGCAACCCCCTGCCAACCGACATACTAGCAGTTGGGGGAGGTTTACGAACACATCAAACAATCACAGATATAATCCAATACGCAAATACTGTACAATTCGATCGAATAAACAACTTCAAAATTGCTCCAAAATCTGCTCTGTTAAACAGTAACCTGAGCAATAATTAAATATTCCAGAAAACCCCAAATATCACAGGGGACCCACCCAAAAAAATTGAGCCCATGACTCGGCAACTCGGCCGCGGAAGCGCGGCGGATCGGTGGGATCCGCGGCGCTTCCGCGGCGCTTTAGTCGAATCATTGGCTCGAATTTCTTGGGTGTTCTCCTGTGGCCATGTCAAGCTCTCTGAACACACCAGAAAAATTTTAGGACTTCATTTTCAGTTCGACAGAAACTTAACAGAACTAGGGTTTTCCGGCTTCGTTTTTTCGTTCGAAATTCGTACAAATTTGCGATTAAGTTATTTAGTGTTTAGCGAGGCTCTGATACCACTGTAAGTCGATGTAGTACACCCCAGTACTTATGGGGAGGCGGAATTTACAAAAAACTTATCAAGTTTAAACAACGAACATCGACTAACCGCTTGAATCGAAGCTAAACTCTAAATAACCGTATTCTAAAGTTTCATCTCACAAGAGATTAGGGATTATACCTAATGAAACCGGTCCTTCTTCTTTACGTCCTCCTTTGTTCTCCTCGACCTTCTCTAGGTAGTAGACGATCCACCCGAGAGCAAAACTCCAAGCTAAACCTCTAACATGAGGTAACTAATCAACTTTGATTGCTAATCAAAGATGAAAGGATGATGTAGAGTGTAGGTTATGGATTGTTTAGTCTAACTAAACCTTTGTTCTCAACACATGAGGATTAAGGTTAGTATCTTGAAGATGAGAGCTTGAGGAGAGAGAATATGAGATAAGATAATGAGAGAAGAGAGAGAGTGTATCATAATATTATGAAGCATTCTTATTTTCAACAAATGAATAAAAGAAATGAATAAGCATGCTTCACAAAATATCTTGTGATGATTCATTAACATGAGTCATTAAGCAATAAATGTGCATTAATGAAGTGAATGAATCACCACTATGACTCACTCTCTTTCCAAAACAAACCTCCTTAGTCACATCTTCTAGAAGCTTCTCGAGTAATTACGAGAACGCCCCTCCGATCCGTAAAAATACGGAAAAACTTTAGACTGTAAAAATCCAATAACCGGATACCAGTAACTGGCTTAAACCAAAGCCGACTGGTAAAATCTGTCCGAAAGTCGTATGCGCGTAAACGCACGTATGCGTCCGAACCCTTTGTCGCAAAACCATGCAACCTCTATATCGTTTCGCCTGGAGTAGGAAACTCTCTGTGTGGGACTCTAGAGACTCGACTACTACGCTGGCAGTGGGTTTAACCACAGACCGCAAGCGGCACTAGCTGTACGTAACGGTCCCCAGGTAGTTGTCGATAAGAAGGCCGATGAGTAAACCCATCCGAACTCCTACTGAGTCTAATGTGACAATCTCCATACAGTCCGGTCCGTTCGTCCATGACTATCGCATATCGGGCCTAGGGGGGCGGCAAGCGTCAGTCCCCTAATAGCGGTATAAGTCGTGTCGGAGTGAAGCCCATTACACCCTGAGAAACTGCTGGAACCTACCAGCAAATCTCGCTTGCCCTGGCCAGGGACTTTGCGTAATGGCTCTCTGACACAGCACGATATCTACTCCCAATACCGGGAGGGACGAATCCTGTCTAACCGCCACTGCCTCCAAGTGCTCGGGACTGCACCCAACTGCTACCTGTTTGCACGACTCCATAGAGCCGTGGTAGGGTAGCAATCTAAGAACAGTGGGACACACTCGAGGCGAAGTAGCAGTGTCAAGTCTGCGGACTACGCTGTACTCATGTCACCTGGGAACTGTTTACTGACGACTGGTATCAAACCAACCAACAGTTCCCTGTGAGTCCTGTCCGGTGTACCCGTAACCTAACGAGCACCTGTATACTATCTCCAGTACGACGTACTGATGGCTGTGGGACAGACCATCTCCCCAACTGGGATGAGAAGCGTACACACTAGTCTACTCCGGAGTATCGATGCTCTGTCTCGATAATCCAACGACCAGGGACCTGAATAAGGATGTGCTTGTAGACTACCCAGCCCCCACTAGTGTGACTGCCATCACAACGCTGGTAGCCAAGCAAGATCCTAAGAGCTCTATCAATACGTATACTCACATATTAAGATAGAAAAACCAAGTAGCATACTACCATGTTTAGCAAGACTGTTATATACATGTGAATATCCCAAGCTTCCATTAAGTAATATACAAGCTAGTATGATACAGTAATGGCCTTCTAGGGCATAAACACTAACAGAGAAGTGAGGGGATTTCCTGTAGGTGAGTTCGGCCAGCAGCTAGAGGAGATGATGGGGGGAGTTGTGGAGAAGTTTCTAGGTCAATAAAACATCATATGTTATCATTTAATGCTTTCATGTCAACCTTTTTACAAAAAAACCCATTTTTACTTCATTTTTTCACAAATTTTCCCACCCTAAAACCAAAAGTTTGCAAGACATGATATAATTTTATTAACACCATATTTTAGCTTATAAAGACTCCTAATTATGAAATTTACCCAATTAAATTTGTATTTATCCCTAATTTAATGTATTTAAAAAGGCTTAAAATAATAAAAAATAATTAATTACGAATTTTTTTTTATTTAACTAGAAAATTATAAGTGACATTTTAGTGACAAAATTATAGTAATATCTTATCTAAATTTTGTATAATTAGGTCTACAATGAAAAATACCTAATTTGACTTTTTACGGAAAAAACCGAAAAATTAGCCGATTACCGAAAAACTGCCTAAACGATTTTCGAAGGGTTACAATCTTCCCCCCTTAAAGAAATTCGGTCCCCGAATTTAGAATTTAACTACGCGTACCTTCAAAAAGATGGGGATATCTCTTCCTCATCTCGACCTCGGTCTCCCAGGTGACCTCCTCGCTGTTCGGGCCACGCCAAAGGACCTTGACGGACGGTATAACTTTCGACCTCAATTTCTTCACCTGCCGATCCAAAATGACCACCGGCTGCTCGGTGAAAGAAAGATCACACTCTAGCTGGATCGTCTGGTGCTGAATCGTCTGGGAAGGATCATGAAGGTACTTGCGGAGCATCGAGACATGGAATACGGGGTGAACATCGGGGAAGCTGGGCGGAAGAGCTAACCGATAAGCGACTGGACCAACACGCTCTAGGATCTCGAAAGGACCAACATATCTAGGACTCAGTTTCCCCTTCCGCCCAAATCTCATCACACCTTTCATCGGAGAGACCTTCAGGAAAACATGATCGCCAACAGCGAACTCGAGTCGGCGACGACGCCTGTCAGCATAAGATTTATGCCTGCTCTGTGCCGCTCTCATCCTGTCCCGAATCAGCTGTATCTTCTCGGTCATCTCCTGTACGATCTGAGGCCCCAAAATACTGCTCTCCCTAAGCTCTGTCCAACATACAGGCGATCGACATCTCCTCCCATATAAAGCCTCAAAAGGTGCCATCTGAATCGTCTCCTGGAAGCTATTATTGTAGGAAAACTCGATCAAAGGCTAATGACGATCCCAGCTACCACCAAAATCTAAAACACAAGCTCTGAGCATGTCCTCAAGAGTCTGAATAGTACGCTCCGACTGACCGTCAGTCTGCGGATGAAAGGCTGTGCTAAAACTCAATCGGGTGCCCAATGCTTCCAGGAGTTTCTGCCATAATCGGCTGGTAAACTGGGTGCCACGGTCGGACACGATGCAAGTTGGAACACCATGCAGGCGCACTATCTCATCAATATAAACCTGGGCGTACTGAGAAAATCCAAAAGTGGTCTTCACTGGCAGAAAGTGAACTGCTTTCGTCAGTCGATCCACAATCACCCAAATAGAGTCGTACCCTCGACTGGTCCTGGGTAGATCCACAACGAAGTCCATGGAGACCTGTTCCCACTTCCACTCAGGGATGGGCAAAGGCTGTAACTCGTCGGCTGGCCTCTGGTGCTCGGCCTTGACTTGCTGACAAGTCAGGCATCTCGACACAAAGTCTGTAATATCCTTCTTCATCCCGTCCCACTAGTAAACCTCTCTCAAATCACGGTACATCTTGGTGGAACCTGGATGCACACTGTATACTGATCTATGTGCCTCTTCGAGAATATCGCGCCTCAGTCCCTCTGAATCTGGCACGCACAGTCGAGTCCCAAATCGAAGTATCCCCTGATCATCAATCACGAACTCAGAAACTCTGCCCTGCCGAATCTGCTCAATAATCTCTAATGTACGGGCATCGCCGGACTGTGCCTCGTGGATACGGTCAAGTAACTGTGGGCGTGCTCTGAAATGGGCCAGCTGTCCCCCTGTAGGAGTAAACTCGAACTGCACACTGCTGTCACATAACACCTGCCAATCCGCCGTCGACTGCATCTGCACTGCGCTCAAACAAGATAAGCTACCTCCGGGCCTCCTACTCAAAGCATCTGCCACTACATTCGCCTTGCCCGGATGGTATAGAATCTCGCAGTCATAATCTTTCACCAACTCCATCCAACGGCGCTATCTCAGGTTCAGATCTCGCTGCTGGAAAATATACTTCAAACTCTTGTGGTCAGTGAATATCTGGCACGACTTACCGTATAGGTAATGTCTCCAGATCTTAAGTGCAAATACCACTGCAGCCATCTCTAAATCATGGGTGGGGTAGTTCTGTTCGTGTTTCCTCAGCTGCCGAGAAGCGTACGCGATAACTCTGTCGTGCTGCATCAATACACATCCCAGCCCCACTCTAGAAGCATCACAATATACCACGAACCCGCCTGATCCTGAAGGCAATGCTAACACTGGTGCAGTAGTCAGACGAGTCTTCAACTGCTGGAAGCTATCCTCACATGCCTGGGTCCAATCAAAAGGAACCCCCTTCCGGGTCAACCCGGTCAACGGTGCAGCAATACGGGAGAAATCCTGGACAAAACGTCGATAATAGCCGGCCAGACCTAGAAAGCTGCGAACCTCTGTAACTGATACTGGTCTAGGCCAACGCTGAACTGCCTCGATCTTCTTCGGGTCCACACAAATACCGTCTCTCGTCACCACATGACCCAAGAAATCGACACTATCTAGCCAGAAAGCGCACTTGGAGAATTTGGCGAACAGCTGATGCTCCCTCAAAGTCTGCAATGTGATACGTAAGTGCTGCTCATGCTCCTCCCGGCTCTGAGAATATACCAAGATGTCGTCAATGAACACAATGATGAACTGATCGAGATACGGCCTGAATACGCGGTTCATCAAATCCATAAATGCTGCCGGGGCATTGGTGAGCCCGAACGACATCACCAAGAACTCATAATGACCATAACGAGTACGGAAAGCGGT
This sequence comes from Agapanthus africanus, assembly GCA_030015575.1. Lineage (NCBI taxonomy): Eukaryota > Viridiplantae > Streptophyta > Magnoliopsida > Asparagales > Amaryllidaceae > Agapanthus > Agapanthus africanus. The sequence continues at coordinate 230,987,364 of JASDDO010000022.1, read as the reverse complement.
CTTCGGAATATCCTCCTTCCGAACTCGCAACTGATGATAACCTGACCGTAAATCAACCTTCGAGAAAAACCCTGCACCCTGGAGATGATCAAATAAATCATCAATGCGGGGTAGGGGATACCTGTTCCGCACAGTAACCCGGTTCAGCTGACGATAATCAATGCATAAACGCATACTTCCGTCCTTCTTCTTAACAAACAGGACAGGAGCACCCCAAGGTGACACACTCGGTCGGATAAGCCCTTTGTCCAGCAAGTCCTGTAACTGATCCTTTAGCTCTCTCAGCTCTGCCGGGGCCATCCGATAAGGCGGTATAGAGATAGGGCCCGTGCCGGGGATCAAGTCAATACAGAACTCAATCTCGCGCTCTGGTGGCAGACCAGGCAGCTCGTCATGGAATACATCAGGAAACTCTCTCACAACAGGGACCTGGTCCAACGGAACCTCTGTGGAGCTAGTATCACAAACATAAGCTAAGAATCCCTGACACCCTTTCCTCAAGAGCTGACCAGCGCGAAGAGAAGAAATCAAGCTGGGAAGGGTAGCGCTACGATCTCCCTGAATAATAAGAACCGGCTCACCAGGAAAACTGAATCTGACTGCCTTTTCACGGCAGTCCACGGATGCATAACAGGTGGCTAGCCAGTCCATACCAAGAAGAACGTCAAAGTCTAGCATATCGAGGAGAATTAAATCAACTGAAGAATCTCTCTCCCCGATACGAACAGAACACGATCGGTACACAAAATGGGAAACAAAAGACTCGCCTACCCGGGTAATAACGACAAGCGTCTGATCTAACGGAGAAGACTCTCGGCCCAACCTCGGTGCAAAATACGTGGAAACATAGGAATGTGTGGAGCCTGGATCAAATAATACCCGTGCATCAAAAGAACATACCGGCAGAGTACCTGTCACGACGGCATTGGATGCCTGTGCATCCTGAGGAGTCAATGCGAACACTCGGGCCTGTCCACCACTAATAGCTGGCTGTCCTCTGCCTCTACCTCGGCCTCTGCCTATGCCTCTGTCGCCTCGTCCTCTCTGAACCGGACCGCCACGCCCACGGCCTCTAGAAGCATCTGACTGACGTGGAGCGTCGTCAGGAATAGGAAGTAAAGCTCTCTGAGAAGGTGGTGAGGGTGGTAAAGTCACATGCGGGACTGTCGCTGCGCCCTGGCGTCCCATGGTACAGTCTCTGACACGGTGGTACTGACTCCCACACCGAAAACATCCTGGAGACGACTGCTGGGTCTGTGGATATGAACCAAATAACTGACCTCGTCTCAATCCTCTGCCTCCGCCATCTCCCGGAAATAGTCTATCACGATGTCTGCCCATCTGCCGCTGAGCTGGCGTATCAGTACGGATTCTCTTCGGCCCAGAAACGACCGGAGTCTCAGAAATACGCTCCTCCAAAAGTAAGGCTGCATCCATCGCGGCTGCGTATGTATCAAAGTGCTGGGTGCCGATGGCAAGGAATAGCTGTGTATCAAGCCCTCGTACAAACCTCTTTATTCTCTTCTCTTCTGTGTCGACTAGGTACGGAGCATATCGAGACAACTGGGTAAACTGTATATCATACTCCGACACTGTCATCCCAGGAGTCTTGCGCAAAGACTCAAAACTACGGGCTCGAGCATCTCGGACACTCTCCGGAAGAAAACGGGCAAGAAATGCAGATGTAAACTCATCCCAGGTCATAGAAGGCAGACCTGCAGCTCGGCCTCTCTCTACTGAATTGTACCATGTCTAGGCAAGACCCTCCAGACGAAAACTCGCAAACTCCACCAATCTATCATCAGAACACCTCAACGAACGGCAAATCCGAGCCATCCTATCAAGAAATGCCTATGGGTCCTCTGTCGCATCTGTACCGGTAAAAGATGGAGGTCTCAATCTCATGAACTCCTATAGTAAAACAAGGATAGTCTCCATAGTAGCAGCAGGAGTGACCATCTGTGCAGCAGGTACGATCGTGGTCTGTGCGGTGGAAGGAACGTCCTCGGATCTCTGTGCCCGGCTGGACTCAACTAAAGATCCCATCATCTGCCGCAACTCTTGCATGACGACCTCTAGTCTGGCAATACGGTCAGGATAAGGCGGATCAGTAGGACCCTGAGGGGTAGGCGTATCCTCCCGCTCGATCCTCGCCTCAGACGGGCCCGCCCGAATCTCATCCCTAGCGGCAGCCCGCTGAGCTCTCGTAGTCTTTGGCGGCATCGAAGCTAGAATAAGAAACAGGACTGATAAGGACATTGCAATTGAATCAAGGAATGCAAGGAATCAAGAAAGGAAATACAAGCAATTATGTCCTAAGGTTACTTAGGCGGAGTACCGTATCGTAAGTATGCCGCGGATCATACCCACGCTACGCCACTCTGCTTAAGTCACCTACTCCGTCTACCAAGGTCGTCCTACACTCAGAAAGGTAAAACCTACGCTCTGATACCAACTTTGTCACGACCCGAAGGTACGTAACGTGACTGGCACTTAGATTATGAGACGTCTAAAGGCGTACCGTAACCTAAGTTAGCCAAAGCCCAGAAAAATCTAAACCAAAATCAAAAGAGAGTGAAGGAAAACCTTTATGAAAACGATTTTCAAATCAATTAAGTTGCAAAGAATCCCTTCTTAAAAACATCATAAATTTCTGAAAATTTCGACAGAGTCTCCCCTGTATTTTCTATCCCCCAAAATGGGTACAACAAGATAATAAACCTGTAATCATAAAATGGCATCCCCAAGCGGGAGCTAGCTCTTCGCCCAAGGCGGATCACAACCACAAGCAATATAATAACAATATCAAGAAAAGAGCATGAAAGAAACGCAAAATATCAGAAACACAACGCCGGCTCAAGTGAGCTCGACCCAAAAGAAACTACAAATATACAAATCTCTCAGTCTCATCACTAGGTCGCATATACAATATAAAGTGGTAGATGGAGAATACTAGATACAATGATAAAGCAAAAAGAAATAAAGTGTGCTCGCAACCCACCTACGGGCGATGTCGCGAGTCTGAGCAAAAGGAACTGATGATAAGATAGCCCGCCGCTACAAGACTGACGGGTCTGACCTGCAAGACACTGTGACACAACGGGGGTGAGTTGCCAGCTCGTGAGTAAATATAACATCTAGTAAGGCAATCGTAAGAATGCACGCAATGCACCACAACATGCATGTCCATATGTGATATAATATCTCTAGTATGAATGCACAGGTATGCAATGTCATTATTAAGTCTTTAAGTGTTTTAAATGCTAAGGGTATTGAATTCTTAATTTTAGAAAATGAATATCTGTATAATAGCTAAATACCATCAAGAAATCATCTGAAAATCCGTGTCAAGCATCGACACCAAATAGGAATCATATCTGTGTCAATATCGGGCTTCGTCAGTCCGGATTGGCCCATATCATAAATCTCACGACAACGGTCGGTATCCTCCGGATATCCGCCGCGCCAGACATCACCGGTAGGTAGTCTTCCCCTGCCAGGCTCATCGTCTACAACTCGATCTTCTTGTCCCGGGGTACCATACCGGGCCCACCATGTACCCGAGACGGTTCATCCACTCCTCGAATCGGGTCTCGAAATCCAACAGAAAACATGAAAACTCATGGTGGACGGCACATACATCACGAGAAAACCGCAACTTTGTTTTAAAAATGATGAATATAAGCTTTTGTTAAATTCTTGCGGTTTTCCCCAAAAATCCAGAAATCGCAGCAATACTGAAATCCTCAAGAAAATCATAATGTCCACATGTTATATATGATAAATGTCTATGATGTGAGTTTTGGCTAGAAATCTATGTAGATATGATGGTAATGCGAGGTATATGCATGCTATGCAATTCCATATATCATGTATGAATGCAAATGGCGTTATTAAGTTAAACAGGTTCTATAGTGCACGTGGCATGGCAATTACCAAAGGCCTGTGTGTCACATAAATAGTGCGCGTGCAACAGATGCCAATGGTAATGGTGTTCGTGTCCTATGAAGTGATATCGCATAAGTATAGATGAATGTCCATGCAATCTAATATACTGTTCCCTATAAGGGTATGCAGTGTACATGAATGGACAAGCTAGCTAACAATATAAATCTTGCAAATAGTAGGGTAATCCTAACTAGGGGGCGCATCGCGCCATCCAGACGATTCCCCCATAGATGAATACATCTACTTACCTGAAATCCCCGCTAACCCGATCCGACCACCGCCTTGCCTTTACGCGCCGTGTCCGAAGTTTCCCCGACCGATCCTATATTTGCACAATATCAAGCATAAGATTACAAAACCTAACACAATGCAAGTCACAACATACAATTATCCACGCTCTCGTATTAATCATAGCATGCACTCGGTGCGCGGAAAAACGCACGAAAATCGCTAATCGTTAACTAGAATCGTCCTTTCGGGAAAATCGACAAAACTACAACCCGACTAGACGAAACACCATGTTCGCGCACTCTAATAGTCCTATACGAAGCCAATTATATCGCTAACATAACGCAATTCGGTCGCATTCCACTTTTCATAAAAATCAAGCAAGCAATTTTCTAGCCGATTCGATACAAACATCGCAATTTGTCGATTTAGCAAGCATATCATTACCCAATTAACCATTCTAATCAATTAGATAACCAAAACCCTAACTTAATTTTTACAACCATGTTTCAAACCCTAACTCAACATCAAAACCCATTCTTGATTTTTCATGAACAAGGATTTACAACTAAATTTATACTTCAAAATTGAATTTTAGCACATATAGTTTACAAGTTAGCAAACTAGTTTAGAATTTTTACCTCACCAATTGAATCGTAGCATGATCAAGTCACCAAGAAATCCTCCTTTCATCATGTTTTTGAACTAATTTGGGTTGAAGAGAGATGGGATTAGGGTTTGGCTTTGAATTGAGATGGAAATTGTGAATTTTTATTGAATTTTTAGCAAGAAAAGAAGCAAGAAAGAATGAGAAGTGAGGGGATTTCCTGCAGGTGAGTTCGGCCAGCAGCTAGAGGAGATGATGGGGGGAGTTGTGGAGAAGTTTCTAGGTCAATAAAACATCATATGTTATCATTTAATGCTTTCATGTCAACCTTTTTACAAAAAACCCCATTTTTACTTCATTTTTTCACAAATTTTCCCACCCTAAAACCAAAAGTTTGCAAGACATGATATAATTTTATTAACACCATATTTTAGCTTATAAAGACTCCTAATTATGAAATTTACCCAATTAAATTTGTATTTATCCCTAATTTAATTTATTTAAAAAGGCTTAAAATAATAAAAAAATAATTAATTACGAATTTTTTTTTATTTAACTAGAAAATTATAAGTGACATTTTAGTGACAAAATTATAGTAATATCTTATCTAAATTTTGTATAATCAGGTCTACAATGAAAAATACCTAATTTGACTTTTTACGGAAAAAGCCGAAAAATTAGCCGATTACCGAAAAACTGCCTAAACGATTTTCGAAGGGTTACATGCTAGATACCCAATTCAAGGAGCGGTAGGCACCATCTGCGGGTACATGGTGGACTTGGTATGGTACCCCGTGGCAAGAAAGGTATGTCGATTGATTTGCCGATGAGCCTGGCAGAGGTACTACTACCTACCGGTGATAGTATTTGGACTCGATGAATATCTGGAGGATACCGACCGGAGTCGTGAGATGGTACGGGTCGATCCGGACTGACGGAGCCCGTGGGACGATCCGGACTTATGGAGCCCGATAGATGAGGATTTGCATGTCGATGCTGGACACGAGTATTTCATGATGTTTCGAGAGTCGATGTTGGACATTCAGGTTCCATGATTTTTATGTGTTGTTGATGGACACACGAGATAGATATCCTTTTATATTATATATACACAGGTATAGTTTTCATGATGCTTTCGGGTGTCGATGTTGGAAACTCAGGTTCCATGAGACTTACAGGATATGAGGGCCGATCGGCGGATACGGTGCTTTTGGTATTGGGATTTAGATTGTCTTGATGGACACTTGTTTCTCCACGATGAGGATTTCGTGTTGATGATCTGTTTTATCCCTTACTCAGCATTTTTTTGATATGCATTGCTTCATGTATTAGTAGTACCTGATAGAGTACCTTTCATGACTGTTGCATATACATATTGCCATTTATTGCTATCAGCTTGCATGTGATAGATTATCACAGTACGTGCATACCTGCGATTACCTGCATATGTTATTTACTATTCACGAGTTGGAAACTCACCCTCGTTGTGCCACAGTGTTTGTAGGTGTCCTTCAGAGTAGTCACGGCAGGGCTATCATCTATCGTATCATCTTTTGCAGTGGATACCGCTACGGCTGACTGTGTGCAGTTTTGCTATAGGTGGGTTTTGCGGTTATCCGATGATGCTCATTTTATATTCGTTGTATGCAGTACTTTCCATCTACCACTTTCATGTATTGACTTAGAGACGAGATGTGAGGACGATATTGTATATTATTTTATGACTCTGGATGTCTTTTATGCCGTTTTTACTTATATCGTCCATTTTCTTCGCTACGGCGTCGTATATGTTAGTTATATGTATGCCCTAGAGGCCATTACTGTACATAGGATGCATATTGTACTGGATGCTTGGACATATATAGGGAGGACTTTCTTGCTCGACATGATAGTATGCTATCTGGTTACTCTTTACCTTAACGTGTATACTGGATGTCTCTCTGTTACATGTTGGTAAAGCCCTTAGGATGTGTACTTGACTACCTGGACTATGATGCGGATCATACTAGTGGGGACATGGTAGTCCATAAGTACATCCTTCAAGGTCCCTAGTCGTGGGTGTATCGAGACGGGGCATCGATATACCAGAGTAGACTAGCGTATACCTTCTCAACCCATACAGATGGGCGATGGATGATCCCATATCCATTGGTTTTTGACATCAGAGATGATATACGGGTGCTCAGTGGAGACTGGGTACACTGGACGGACTCGCCGAGAACTCCCAGATGGTATTATACCTTACGTCAGATGGCAGTTCTCTGGTGACACTGGTACAGAGTAGTCTGTTGACCCGAGATCGTCATAGAGTCTTGTGTGATTCCCACTGTGCTTTGATTTCCACCTTACCACGTCCAAGAGGGCGTGCAAAACGGTGGTTTTTGGGTACAGTCCCGAATCACATGGAGGCAATGAGCGATAGGAGGGGATTCGTCTCTCCCGGTATAGGGAGTTGATGTTGCACTGTGTTCGATTGGCTATAACCGGAAATCCCTGACCAGGGTTGCTGAGATTTACTGGTAAGTGTTACCAGTAGTTTCTCGAATTGTTATAGACCTCATATCGACACGATTATCGAGCTATTGGGGTCTGACGTTTACCACCCCTAGGCAAGATATGTGACATATCAGACGATCAGACCGGACTGTACGGTAAGTGTTACTGGTTGGATTCACAGAAGTGTGAGCGGTCTTGCTCGTCGATCTTCTGATCGCTCAATACCCGGGTGGCCGTTACGTTTAGCAGACCGCTTGCGGCTTGTGAGTGTTTGATATGATCATCACCTGCTGCCGGCGTATTGACGAGTCTTTAGAGTCCTACACAGAGGTTTCCTGGCTCAAGCGAAACGAAATAGGAGCGCATATGAGATATGTGCGGGACCGAGAATAATGCGTGTATGTGATGCCGTATTCCATTCTCGCGATGAATGTATCGATTGGTTGTATGCGATATAACCTAGTTATCGATTCAAGCATTGATTCGATAAGCCGATACATTGGATATTAGTCGGTCATATGCGATATGACCGGATCGTTAAATCAAGGGTTGATTTGATGATTTAATGCATAATTATATATTTGATATATTACTTTGCATTAACTAGTATTTGTTCACTTAAGAAGGATTTTCTCACTTGATGTGCACATTGTATATGTGATATATATTTTTGTGTGCACTTGATTGTATCATGTTTGATGATACATGCTCACTTGGGTTTTTGTAAAGATTAAACCATGGTTGTGTAATGGTTAGGGTTTTCTTTTTATTATCTATTTATTTATTTATTATTCATTTTGTTTATTTTGGCAAAAAAAATGATAAAGAGAAAATGGTGGCTTTCTTTGTTTGTAGTTGAAGTTTCATGAAGCTTTGACTAAGTGACCATTTTGTCTCATGCTTAACCCTAACCATTCCACTTAACCATAGTCTATTCTCTACACATAACCATGGTTGGTATATGATAAGTATTCATATAATTTTCCTTTTTAGAAAATACTTATGATATTCTTTCTTCTTCTTCTTCATCTTCAACAAGTAGAAAAGCTTGCCTCCATCAATGGCAACTTGAGCAAATGAGTGAGAAATCCAATTCTAAAGTGAACCCACCTCCTATTTCTTCATCCTCTACCACTTGCCAAGTAGTATAGGGTGTTTTCTTCACAAGTTTCTTGACTTGGTAAAGTTGGAGCTTGATCTTGTGTTGCCTCGACGTAGATCATCCTCGGCATCGAAGCCGACGACCTAGCCCGCCCATTTCTCCGATGAAGCCGACGCTAGAGCCCGGGATTCGATGATCGCAGCGAGGAGACTTCATCGCGGAGCTATGGAGGTGGAGGACCGGATCTACAAAGGTTGTATTTCCGTTCACTTAGTTAAGTTGTTAACTAGTTGCATGTTTGGCCTAAAATTCTAGTTAACGATCCAGTCTAGGGTTTCTCGGCACCGTAAAATTTGAAATTGGAATGGTTGATGCCTTTTGAGACCTCATTAGCGTGCCTAGAAACCCTACAGTGGTATCAGAGCCTAGCTAGAGCCTTAAGCGATGCGTAGACGATGTTAGAAACCCGATCGAACCCGAAACCCCAATTTTTCAATGCTCTCTGGACTTTTTTCAAACACTGGTTTTTTTCCAGATTAAAAATGCTTAAAAAATTCAGCAGGGAATTATAAGAATTACGGTGCAAAAATTACCTAATGATGTGTCTAAAGCGCGGCGGAACAGCGGCAGAAGCCTGGCTTCTGCGGCGGTTCCGCGACCACTTTATGAGATTAGCCTATAATTTTTGCACAGTAATTTATCTATTCAGGTGCTGAGTTTTCTGGGAACTTTTAATTTGCACTCCAGAGTTGAGTTTTCTGGGGTGTTTTGGAGCTTCGTAGATTCGATCGGATTGTCTAATCTTGTCTATGTGTTTTCCGGATAATTTTTGAATAGGGTAAAAAGTTCGACCGGATATAAATACCCACTTTTTCCCCTGTCGGGAAATTTCCAAGTGTTGGATCTTTCCGTGGTTTAATAACGTTCTAAGTTGTGCAAGTAACGCGATGGACCCTCTAGAAGACAACAAACCTTAACTCAATTATGTGACCGTCTTGAACTGCCCTTTGAACCTTCGGGTTTGGGGCAGTACGGCGCGCCACATGTGAGGCGTTGGCTTGACCCTTCTACGGCTGGACCGTTGGTACTGAGGCATGAACTGGATGTTTTTAAACCTATTTCATGTGTTGATTTGTTTCGGGAAAACTTGGGTGTTTGAATGTTCGATCGGAAAGTTTAACATTTTCTATTTATCTGGAATGGGATATAATACTTGGAATTCACAAGCAGTTATGCGATAACTGATTTGAATGTTATAAACATAGCACTTTAGTCTCATTTGATCGGTTTCCACGGAATTTTGATGTGATCAAAAGTCCGTCGCAATCACGTAGCTTACGCGGATACTCGCCGGGTAAACTTATTAGACAGCTACACCTCATAGCCCCGACCAAGTGACTGTAGGAGAACCCCGTCGCCGAAAGCATCCGTTCGGGTGCTCGCGGTAGAGGTGTTCCGCCTTAGTGCACTTCGTCTACGGTATCAGGGGTGCGGCCGCCTACTAAAGTTTGCGACGAGCATTCGATCAGTTTTTCGGGAATCTTGTTGAATTGCCCGACTTAATATTGAAAAGAGTTTTCGATAATGAGACTAAAATGCGGGGTTTATAATTGTTAGGCATGCGATATCTAAGGAATTCATATGGTCAGGCATGCGATGTCTGAGGAGGTTGCGGATTCCAACTGTTGTAGTTTTACACTTTCTTTTCTGTGACCTAAGTGTAATATGTGATATCGCCGGTTTCGTTGCTATATGTCAACGACAATTGGGATACGCATGCTTACTTACGTTGATGACATGTGATGTTATGTGTTGCTGGATATGTTATATTGGATCCTCGCGTTTGAATAGCCGGGGGTTTTTATGTGAGATGAGTGTTTTTCATTTTCATTCATGTAAAAACTTGTATGTAATATTCTTTTTATTGGGGCACTTCCAGGTTGCGGAAGATGTCACCGTTTGTATATTATTTACTTTTCCGCACTAGGATAGACCCAAGGAAGGGAGCACAAGTAACCGGGTTCTGGAGTCTAGTGGGAGACCAACTTGAGGAGTCGAGTCCGGGTCTCCTAACTCTAGGATTGGTAGGGTTGCTTGCCGCTCTCATAGGGGTCTAGGGGTGTGGGTTTGGCTATTCATCGCGACCGTGGAATCCGTGTTTTATACTGGCTCGTATTGAAAACACGGACGTCCTAGTATATCCAATATTTCATATGATTCTTCTGTTGCGATATCTGTGATGTGATCATGTGATATTCTGTGATAGATACAGTATATAGTATATATGATATATTATATAGACGTTACTTATGTTTTACACCCGCGCTAGCCCTGCCCCGCTCTGCCGTTAGTTACCTAACCTAACGGTTCACGAGGGGACATCGAGGCGAATGCGGATGGCATAAGTGTACGTCGTATTTATCTGTGATGTTTAGGTACTTAAATGATGGGACTTCATTAATGTGATTAATGAAATAAAAGAAACCTAAGATGTTGTAGAATCGAATTTCAAAATAAAACAGGTAGCTACAGTTCTTGCTTTGCACAGCGGTATATGTGATATATCCTGCATCTTATTCGATGAGGAAAGGACTGAGATCCCTTCACCGGGAGTGACTCCTTTAGCAATTACTGACAGATGCTACACACTCGGTTTGTCTTTTGATTGCTTTTAAGAGTTTTTGCTTTGCACAGTGATATATATGATATATCCCGCACCTTATTCGATGAGGAAAGGACCGACGATCCCTTCACCGGGAGTGACTCCTTTAGCAAAACTAGAAAAGCCTCAAAAACACTCCATTTCAAAATTCATTCGATCCTACAACGATTTCAAGTTCATTACGCAATAGGTTTTCAGAAAAACCTGTCGTAGCCCTCCGTTATTTCAGATAAGTGGTAGTTAGTATTCGTGCTGCATTTGTTGGCCTACGTCAAGGCGTAGTGTGCGGTAGCTAACTTGTATTTATCTGCTTATGCATATGATGCAGATTGGATTAGGGTAGTCGTGCGACTTTTTTGGCCTGCGTCAAGGGTCATGCGGGTGGGTTTAATTCAATCAGGAAATGACGGGTTGAACTTGACTAGCGGACTATGGTTTGTTGGCCTGCGTCAAGGTCATAGGACGCTAGGGGCAAAATATTATCGGGAATTTCAAGTGTTGAAATTTGCAATGAGATTGCATACCTTCTATGAGATAGTTGGATCCCGATACCCACTGCGAGTAATTGTTACTCCTGGGAGAGTTTTACACATTACAATTAGCCGATCAAGTAGGTGTCTAGAAAGGTGTCAACGGGGTTACGCCTCTGGGAAAACGAGGTTTACATTAATTAGGTTCGTGCGAAAGCACGGGGGACCTCCCTCAAAGTACCGACACTGGCCTGGCTGAAAGATTGGCGAACTTGTAGCGTGTAATTAATCCCGGCTAGTCTTTACTTTTAGGGTTTGAAGGAAGATTTGATAAAAACAGTGGGAGCCATCCTGATTAGATAAAATAATAACCAATCTGATCTTGCAAGAGCGCACGCTGAGTGTTTTCTTCTCTCTCTCTCCAGGTAGCGACCATGTCACGCCTTAATCAAGATAATAATATGGATAATTGACCGAACCCGCTTTTTATACTGAGCTGGGGAACGTTGGTCCCGCTCCAACTTATAATTGTTATAAGACAGAGCAGGAAATTGGGGATTACCAGAATTCCCGTGCCGCCCAAACGAAGAAAGTGCATGCTGATGCATCATCTTCGGGTGTGTTCATTATATAGAACTGTTTCTCAGTGTCCTTTACATCCTGGGTATATGATACCGGATCAGGATCCTGCATATGTAATATGTTACATGGGCTACAGATAGGTAAAGAACTGAGAACGGGTGATAAGTTTCATGAGGCAGAAAACGGGGCAAGTGTTGCAACCAAGTCTGTTGGTCACTGTCACCCTGTATTACCAATACATTGATTCTGAACGAATGTTATTAGATACCGAACCTGATATACAAAATCATATCACTCTCTTTATTAGTAAAGAAATGATAAAATTTTGTATTGTTGGATAATGTTTTGAACATTTCCTATATCAAAAGTTGATCGGTTCAGGCACGTTGTCTAAAAGCATTGATGTTCTAAATCAAACTACAGTTCTTAGTATATAGAACACACACAAGAGGAAGAGTTCAGAAATGAACGGATCCTTCTTGAGGTATTGTAGACTAGGTCATATCAATGCAACCCGACTAGCTAAGTTTCATTTATATGCATATTTAAATCAGTTTGAATTTACATCTTGTGAAACTTGCCAGTCATGTCACAGAGATAAGACGACCATAGCTCTGTTTACTAGAAACAGAGAAAGAGTTAGTGAACTCTTGGGATGATAGATGTTGATGTATGTAGGTCCCCTGTCTACACATACCAAGACCGGTTCTTTGTACTTCATTACATTCTCTGATAATCTCTCAAGATTCAGACATATGTTCCTATTGAAACATAAGTCCGAACCTTTTGAGATATTCATAGAATATAAGTTAGAAGTAGAGAACCAAAATACGGGTAAAAGTATTATCTCCTTTGATGAGATCAAGGAGGAGAATACTTGAGCACGGAAATCCTAGACTATTCTAAGGGAGAATGAGATTCTCTCTCAGCATTACTCCTCCGTATACACCATAGCACGATGGTATATCGGGGCAGAGCAATCACACCCTATATGATAAGGTGTGCTCTATGATGAGTACTACTGAGTTACCTGTTTCCTTTTGGGAGTTATGCAATTATGAAGTTGCATACCTGTTGAATAGGGTTTCGATCAAATCTGTTTCCTACCACTTCATATGTGATATGGAAAGGGAAGAGCCCATATCTTAAGTTTGTTAAGATTTGGGGTTATCCGGCCTATGTCTAAAAGCAAAATCCGGACAAGCTCGAGGCAAAGTCTGTTATGTAAAACTGGAAATGTTCCAGCTATACAAACTGCAGCTGATGATTTGACAGAACCAAAGAATTCAATAGTTTCCAACGAACCTCAGCCTCTCCGCCGATCTAGTAGGGTTCCTCACCCACCTGAGAGATACTTCGGTTTCTCCATGACAGTGGGAACGAGGAATGCATCATGAGATGATGACCCAACTAGTTTCGAGCTGGCCATCAAGAGTGGGACTCTGTAAGAATGGCTGGATGCTTAGCGATCTGAGATGGAATCCTTATACACCAACAAAGTATGGACTTTCGTTGCTATATCTGAAGGGTTAAATCCCCATCAGGAGCAAGTATATATTGAGAAGATTACTTGGTGTACATGGAAAAGTTGAGACTTTCAAAGCTAGACTTGTTAAAGGTTTGCATCATTGACCAGGTATGGATTATGTTGAAACCTTTTCTAAGGATCTATGCTTAAGTCCATCCAGATCCTACTTGCCACGGCTATATACCATGACTACGATATCTGGTGGTTGGGTGTCATGACAGCTCTTCTAAAATGTTGTTTTGGAAGAGAGCGTCTATAAGTACACAGCCAGAGGGCTTCGTAGACAGTGGGAGCAGCGAAAACGTGTGCAAGATATTTTATGTGATGAAGCAGGCATCGCGGAGTTGGAACATCTGTTTTGATAAGTTAGTCAAAGAGTTTGACATCATCAAAATGTTAGATGAACCTTGTATATACAAAAAGGTAGTAGGGAGTATGGTTGTGATCTTCGTAGAGTACGTGGATGGCATACTCTTGATAGGGAAGGAGTTTCCTATGCTACGCTCGGTCGATCTCCGCTTATCATATGGATTCTCCATAAAGGATCAAAGTGATACCTCCTAAATCTTGGATTTTGGATCTATGAGATAGATCTAATTGGATATTAGGATACTCACTAGTTGTAGTGAGATGGTATCAATAGGTCCTGGGGAGAATCATTGGAAAGGTTCCAGGGTGATAAAGATGACTGAAAGTCTGTAACAGGCATTGTATTTACCCTCAGTAAAGGGACGGTATGTTGGAAGAGTTCCAAGCTAGATACCGTGACATACTAGACGATAAAGGCTGGATACATCGCTACTTAAGATGCTACCAAAGAGGTAGTCTGGATGTATATTAGTTCATTAGATGAACTTCGTTCCTGCCATTGTGTGACAATGGAGTTGTGGCTTATGCCAAGGAACGCCCGTCCCATCAGTGATCCAGATATAATTCTTAGGCAGGTCACCTGATCACGAAGATGGTTGATCTCCAGGGTGATCGAGGTTAGAAGAGTAGACTCAGAGGACAACACGGCGGATCCACTCACGAAGGCCTATTCCCAGAGAGAGACCATTATAGGATGGTTGAGTATGAGATACTACAACCACTGCTACAGATGGCCCTAGTGCAAGTGGGAGATTGTTAGTTATATGTATGCCCTAGAGGCCATTACTGTACATAGGATGTATATTGTAGTGGATGCTTGGACATATATAGGGAGGACTTTCTTGCTCGACATGATAGTATGCTATCTGGTTACTCTTTACCTTAACGTGTATACTGGATGTCTCTCTGTTACATGTTGGTAAAGCCCTTAGGATGTGTACTTGACTACCTGGACTATGATGCGGATCATACTAGTGGGGACATGGTAGTCCATAAGTACATCCTTCAAGGTCCCTAGTCGTGGGTGTATCGAGACGGGGCATCGATATACCAGAGTAGACTAGCGTATACCTTCTCGACCCATACAGATGGGCGATGGATGATCCCATATCCATTGGTGTTTGACATCAGAGATGATATACGGGTGCTCAGTGGAGACTGGGTACACTGGACGGACTCGCCGAGAACTCCCAGATGGTATTATACCTTACGTCAGATGGCAGTTCTCTGGTGACACTGGTACAGAGTAGTCTGTTGACCCGAGATCGTCATAGAGTCTTGTGTGATTCCCACTATGCTTTGATTTCCACCTTACCACGTCCAAGAGGGCGTGCAAAACGGTGGTTTTTGGGTACAGTCCCGAATCACATGGAGGCAATGAGCGATAGGAGGGGATTCGTCTCTCCCGGTATAGGGAGTTGATGTTGCACTGTGTTCGATTGGCTATAACCGGAAATCCCTGGCCAGGGTTGCTGAGATTTACTGGTAAGTGTTACCAGTAGTTTCTCGAACTGTTATAGACCTCATATCGACACGACTTATCGAGCTATTGGGGTCTGACGTTTACCACTCCTAAGCAAGATATGTGACATATGAGACGATCAGACCGGACTGTACGGTAAGTGTTACTGGTTGGATTCACAGAAGTGTGAGCGGGCTTGCTCGTCGATCTTCTGATCGCTCAATACCCGGGTGGCCTTTACGTTTAGCAGACCGCTTGCGGCTTGTGGGTGTTTGATATGATCATCACCTGCTACCGGCGTATTGACGAGTCTTCAGAGTCCTACACAGAGGTTTCCTGGCTCAAGCGAAACGAAATAGGAGCACATATGAGATATGTGCGGGACCGAGAATAATGCGTGTATGTGATACCGTATTCCATTCTCGCGATGAATGTATCGATTGGTTGTATGCGATATAACCTAGTTATCGATTCAAGCATTGATTCGATAAGCCGATACATTGGATATTAGTCGGTCATATGCGATATGACCGGATCGTTAAATCAATGGTTGATTTGATGATTTAATGCATAATTATATATTTGATATATTACTTTGCATTAACTAGTATTTTTTCACTTAAGAAGGATTTTCTCACTTTGATGTGCATATTGTATATGTGATATATATTTTTGTGTGCACTTGATTGTATCATGTTTGATGATACATGCTCACTTGGGTTTGTGTAAAGATTAAACAATGGTTGTGTAATGGTTAGGGTTTTCTTTTTATTATCTATTTATTTATTTGTTATTCATTTTGTTTATTTTAGCAAAAGAAAATGATAAAGAGAAAATGGTGGCTTTCTTTGTTTGTAGTTGAAGTTTCATGAAGTTTTGACTAAGTGACCATTTTGTCTCATGCTTAACCCTAACCATTCCACTTAACCATAGTCTATTCTCTACACATAACCATGGTTGGTATATGATAAGTATTCATATAATTTTACTTTTTAGAAAATACTTATGATATTCTTTCTTCTTCTTCTTCATCTTCAACAAGAAGAAAAGCTTGCCTCCATCAATGGCAACTTGAGCAAATGAGTGAGAAATCCAATTCTAAAGTGAACCCACCTCCTATTTCTTCATCCTCTACCACTTGCCAAGTAGTATAGGGTGTTTTCTTCACAAGTTTCTTGACTTGGTGAAGTTGGAGCTTGATCTTGTGTTGCCTCGACGTAGATCATCTTCGGCATCGAAGCCGACGACCTAGCCCGTCCATTTCTCCGATGAAGCCGACGCTAGAGCCCGGGATCCGATGATCGTAGCGAGGAGACTTCATCGCGGAGCTATGGAGGTGGAGGACCGGATCTACAAAGATTGTATTTCTGTTCACTTAGTTAAGTTGTTAACTAGTTGCATGTTTCACCTAAAATTCTAGTTAACGATCCAGTCTAGGGTTTCTCGGCACCGTAAAATTTGAAATTGGCATGGTTGATGCCTTGTGAGACCTCATTAGCGTGTCTAGGAACCCTACAGTATATATGCTTGTGGTGGTTGTTTCCGCCATTGGGTGTGATTTTGCTCCCGTTTGGGATGCTTTATTTATATTCTATGTTGTGCCCGTTTTCGGGGCTGGTTTTTACAAAGGTGGTGCTGCCGAAATTTTTAAGAAAGAAACTTAAGTTAAAGATTTTCATTTGAGATTTCCAAAAGTTTTAACATAGTTCTTATCACTTACTACTTTTGATGGTTTAGATTTCTGGATTTTTTGGCTTACTTGAATTGCGTTATGCCTGTAAACGTTACGTAGTTTAAGTGCTGTCACGTGCCAAATTTCAGGTCATGACAAAGTAGGTATCATAGCGCTAGGTTTTACCTTTCGAAGTGTAGGATGACCTTGGTATGATGGAGTAGGTAGCTTAAGCAGTGTGATGTAGCGTATGTATGTCCACGGCATACTTACGACTTGGTACTCCACCTAAGTGACATGAGTACTAATTGCTTGAAATTCCTTCCATGATGATACATATCTTTGTGATTCGATATCCGTGTTCATATCGAATCATATTTCCATTTCTAGCCTTTATGTCGCCGATGACTATGAGGGCTCAGAGTGAGGCAGCGAGAGCAGAGGTCAGAGTTGACTCGTTTGGGACGAGGACTGACCAGGAAGGTACGCTCGCTGTACAGGAGCAGATTGATCCGCCTTCGATAGATCGTAGCGCTAGGCTAGAGACAGATATGCAGGATTTGCGCCAGATGATGAGATCGATGGTTGAGGCCAGTTGAGTGCAGCAAAAGGAGATTGCCACCCGTGTTACCCAATTATTCCTTTCTATCAGCACACAGTATTGTGTCACGTATACAGCAGCAGTCGACGCAGCCCTATTAGATGAGGAGCGTATTCCTGAGACTTTGGAAGTTTCAGGACCGAGGAGGGCTCGTACAAGTGTATCAGCCCAGAGACAGATGCTTAGACATCACGACAGATTTCATTCGGTTTGTGAGAGTAGCAGAGGCCTAGGATGAGGTCAGTGGTTTAGCTCTTATCCCCAGGAGGATCAACAATCATCGTATGGATGTTTTCGGTATGGGAGTTTCCATCACCTCGTCAGAAATTGTACCTTGGTACGCCAGAGGAGGGCAGCGGTACCATATTTTTACCTTACCACCTTCACCTCAGGGAGCGTTGCCCCTTGCGCCTGTTTTCGTACCGCATAAAACTTATGTTCAGAGAGGTCGTGGTCGCGGAGGGTTTGTTCAGAGGGTACAGGATGGTAGAGGAGGAGTACAGCCAGTTGCAGGTAGAGGGCAGGCACGAGTGTTTGCTTCTACTCATCGAACGTGCGGGCGTCCAATGCAGAGTTTTCTGGTAATCTTTTCGCATGATCTTCTAATGCGCATGTTTTGTTTAATTCAAGATCTATGCACTCGTTTTTTCTACACACTTCGTGCCGAGGTTGGGCCGAGAGTCGTGTATGCTAGATCAGCCGTTTGTTGTAATTACTCATGTCAACGATTCCTTTGTTGCGTGATACGTATTTCGGTCATGTGCCAATCGGATAGGAGATAGAGATTCGTCCGTCGATTTAATCCTTCTAGAGATGTTGCACTTTGACGTTCTCCAGGGCACGGACTGGTTAGCTACGTGCTATGCGTCTGTGGACTGCCGCGAGAAGACAGTCAGGTTTTGTTTTCCTGGCGAGTCAGTTCTTATTGTGCAGGGGGGTCGTGGTGCCGCCCCTCACAGCTTGATTTGAGCCTTTTTATGCTAGTCGGCTTTTGAGGAGAGGATGTCGAGGATTCTTGGCTTTCATTCATGATAACAGAGCCACACTGGATTCGTTGGACCGGGTTCCTATCATGTGAGAGTTTTCCGACATTGTTCCAGATGAGCCGGCGGAGCTTAGGGAGCTTAAGGATCAGCTGCAGAGTTGCTTGATGGGGGATTTGTGCGTCTAAGTGTTTCTCTTTGGGGAGCTCCTATTCTGTTCGTTAGAAGAAGGACGACAGTTTGAGGTTGTGTATTGATTGATCGTCAATTGATCCGAGTTACTATGCGGATTAGGCATCCTTTACCTCGCATTGACGATTTGTTTGATCAGCTCCACGTTGCGGGACATTTTTCTAAGTTTGATCTGGGATCAGGTCATCATTAGTTGCGGGTTCGGAGTGATGACATTCTGAACAATGCTTTTGTATGCGCTATGGGCTTTATGAGTTTTTGGTGGTGTTGTTGGACTCACCAATGCCCTAGCAGCATTCATGGATGTGATGGTCCAGATTTTTCAGGCTGTTCCTCGACCAGTTTTATTGTTGTGTTATTGATAACATTCTGGTCTATTCCAAGAGTCGAGGGGAACATGAGCAGCACTTGAGGATTTCTTTGTAGATATTGAGATAGCACTAGCTGTTTGCTAAATTCTTGAAGTGTTTCTTCTGGCTTGATAGTGTTGACTTCCTAGGTCATGTGGTTATGGGAGACGGTATTCGTATAGACCCGAGAGAGATCGAAGCCGTACAGTTTTGGCCCAGACCTGTATCAGTGACAGAGGTCCGCAGATTTTTGGGCTTAGCCAGTTTTTACCGCCGTTTCGTGCAGGATTTGTTGAGTATCGATGCACTGCCGACCGGACTGAACAGGAAGGGAGTTCCTTTTTCTTTAGACTGAGGCATGCGAGCTGAGTTTTCAGCGGTTGAAGACTCGGTTGACGACTGCACCAGTTCTACCTTTGCTTTCTGGATCGGGCGACTTTATCGATTTTTGTGGTATTTCGCGAGTGGGGCTCAATTGTGTACTGATGTAATACGATAGAGTTATCGCTTATGCTTCCCAACAGTTGAAGGAGCACGAGCAGATTTATCCCACTCATGATCCGGAGATGGCCGCGGTGATCGTGCGTTGATGATTTAGACACACTACTTGTACAAAGAGCCGTGTCAGATTTTCACGGACCACCAGAGCTTTATGTACATCTTCCTGCAGCGGGATCTGAGTTTAAGACAGTGTCGTTGGATGGAGCTTGTGAAGTATTATGATTGTGAGATCCTTTATTGCCCGGGGCAAGGCGATTGTGGTAGATGATGCATTGAGTCGTAGGCCCGGGGGTTAGCTTGTTCCAGATGAGCGCAGTTCAGAGACAGTCTTTTGCAGATTTGTAGTTCTTGTGTGACCGTTGAGTACAGCTTAATTTCACCTCTACTAGGGGACAACTTGCTCATGTCCGCACCCGTCCACTTCAAATTAATCATTTTCATGAGGCACAGCCTGCCGATGCTCGTTTGTCTGAGATTATTGAGCATGTTCGGTAGGGTATAGATTCGGTGTTCTTGATTTATGACCAGAGCGTGCTACGTTGTGGGACTCTCTTATGTATATCAGATACTGATGGGTAGAAACGCGAGATCCTAGAGCAGGCACATCAGTCAGCTTTCTGTGTTCACCCAAGTTCCACCATGATGTAACGTGACTTGTGAGATAGTTATGGGTGGGCTGGGATGAAGAGTGAAATTTCGGATTTTGTTTTGAAGTGTTTGGCTTTTTAGCGAGCTAAGGTTGAGCATTTGAGACCGGCAGGAGAGTTGCGACTTATGACCGTTCCGGGGTGAAATGGGAGCAGATCTCCATGAATCTCGTTGTGGGTCTACCCAGGTCTAGTCGAAGGTATGACTCCATTTGGGTGATTGTTGTCCAGTTATGCTCAGTATGCTCAGTTAGCTCAGTTGTTTTTCAATGGATTAGTGCATTTTCAAGGAGTTCCTTCATGCATTGTATCCAATAGAGGCATTCAGTTCGCTATCCATCGTTGGCAGAAGCTTCAGGAGGCCTTGGGTACCTGGTTGAGCTTTAACTCCGCTTTCCATCCGCAGGACGATAGTTAGATGGAGCGGACTATACAGACTCTGGAGGATATGCTTGTGCGTGCATACTAATTGTTTGTTGGTTGTGGGATCGTCACTTGGCATTGATGGGGCTCTCCTACGAAAACGGTTATCAGGAGACGACTAAGATGGCACCTTTCTAGACTTGTATGTTAAATTGTGTCGATCGCCAGTTTGTTTTACAGACTCTGCGAGAGCAGGATTTTTGGACCCCAGCTAGTCATGAGACTACGGAGAAGATCCAGTGGTTCAAGTCAGGATGAGAGCAGCCCAGTGCAGACCAAAGTCTTATGCGGACCGTAGTTGTCGCAGACTTGAGTTCGCAGTGGAAGATCATGTATTCCTACAGTCACTACCCGAAAAGTACGGAACATGACCGGCACTTAAATTACGAAACGTCTCGAGGCGTACGTAATCTATGTAAGCCAAAACTCAGAAATCAAAACCAAAAAAGCAGTAGAGTGAAGGAAAAACCAATTTAAAGCAAGTATTTTTAACAACATAGGCCGAAGTATGCATTTTTTAAAATCTCAAGTATTTTGTAAAAATTTCGGCAGAGTCTCTTTTGTAAAACTGGCCCCAAACGGGATACAACATGAATAGTATATGAAATGAAAAAAAGGCATCCCTAAGCGGGAGCTAGCTCTTCATCAATTGACGGTCACAACCACGCAAGCAATATAATATACAACGCCGAAGGGCGAAGATCAAAACTCAAAAGAAACTCAAAACAACAAGAAAAACATAATAATACAACCCGCGACTCTAAGGTCGAAATAATAACAAGTCTGGTCTTCTATCTCTATCAAATATACAATCTGGTTGATGGAGTTTTACTAGATACAACTGAAATAACAATATACAATGGTGGTCCTGATGCAAAAAACCCACCTGTCAAAACAATCACCCGGAAGCAACAGTGTGCCAGCAAAGCCGCAATGAACCTGTACGGTAAAACCTGCAAGGAACTGTGGCACAACGGGGGTAAGTTGCCAACTCGTGAGTAGAAAACATAACAGAGCAGAAATCGCATGTATGACACTATTCTAGGTCATATCAAGTAATATCCTCAATAATATCCTGATCCATCTACAAATACGTGCAATACCACGTGCTCGTGTCAGTGCCTCAGATAGCAACATATCAGATATATGATGTATGAATGCATTACGAATGGAAACAAAATATATCATGAGTGAGACAACTGTTTTCTCTAATCAATGAGATTTCTATATGTATATCAATCAAGTATCATCAATGAAAGCAACATAGAAATCAGTGCCAAGCATCGACACAAAACATAAATCTCAATATCTCTGTATCTCAAATCTCAATATCTCGATCTCAATATCTCATACCTCAATATCTCAATATTTCGGGCTCCGTCAGTCCGGATCGGCCCATATCATCACTCACACGACCACATACGGCATCCTCCAGATATCTGTCGCGCCAGGTAAAATCACCGGTAGGCAGTCTACCTCTGCCAGGCTCATCATCCACCATAAAATCACTCTCGCCCTGGGGTACCATACCGGGTCCACCATATACCCGAAACGGTTACAACCCGTCCTTGAATCGGGTCTCGAAATCCAACAGCTATCATGAAAACTCATGGTGGACGACTCATACATCATGAGAAAACAGCAATTTGCATTTTAAAAAGAGGGAGAGAGAAGTTTATATATATTCTTGTGGTTTTCCCCTAAATCCAAAAGTCTCATGTAAATCCGAAACCATCAAAATCATGATACCAATAAACAGTGAATACCGGCATAAATCTCCATAAGACTGCATAACCAACGAATATATGAATGCACCTATTATTATGCTATGAATGCAAAATTTAAACTAGCATATGGAAGCTATAACATATTTCGACTACCATCTATCAAGCTATGTCAATGAAAAGGTATTTTCTAAAGTGTACGTGACATGGTAATTACGGATGATGATGTGTGTGAGCCGGCAAGTAAGTGTATGTGGAACATACGCATCATCGGTAATGGTGCTGGTGTCCTGACAGTATGGTTCATAATCACTAAGTACACAAAAGACGTGCAATGAGACGATAACAACATGATAAATGGCAATGAATAGTAATTGCAACAATAATATGCGGAACATGAATGATAACGTAACAATAAGAATCTACATCGCTATACATGTGTTATACTGTTTTACCGTTTGAAATAGTACGAATCGTGGTGTTTTGAAAATAAGGGCTACGGTGTTTTTAAGAAAAGGTACGTCTTTCGAAATATATGTAGTAACTCTTGACATGTCTTTAAAATCCTCACGATTCATTAGTTTTGGAAATAGGTATGACTCGGGTCCAGTTTAACATCTACTAAGTAACTACAGGTCTAACTAACAAGCAATCGGAAGGGGTATGAAAACTACCTAAATCTGAGTCGATATATATATGTGTGTGTGTGTGTGTGTGTGATAGTCGGTGATCCCGCCTCAATAGTATCTCATACGATACCCTATATAATATGACATCCTCGAGTCAAGAGTGCGGATCTATCATCAATATATAGCTCGTACGATAAATCCGTCGTACAACCTCCGAAATCTAGGTACGGGTCAAATATCACATTTATCTCATTATTCGTCCGGCATCCTTTCCATCATATATCATGATCTGGGGGTACTGATCTAAGTCTAGTACAATACCGATACCATCTATGTAACGCATGCGTGTGAATAAAAACACCATTCCAAAAGAACCCGCTAAAATATCATGTCGTATCTCAAATACGAACCATATCATATCACCGACCTCATGGCCCCAAGCCCAATCCCATCGACTCATCTCCAATCCCAAGTACTTATCCTCAAAATCCATGTGTGTGTGTGTATACACACGCACAAGTAAATTAAACGTATGCATGTGTGTGTACGTGTGGGTAAAAACCTATTTTAGGGTTCGCGACTAAGAAGCTAAACTAAGCTACTTCTAACTATCCTAAACTAAACCATAAACACAAAATCATATCTTGATAATCATTCTCATCTCATAAAACACCTATATAAACATATATATCATAAAAAATACTACGGACTGCGGGGGTGATATACGCCATCCACCCGACTTCCTCCGTAGATATAATCTACTCACCCGATCTTCGCTTGCCGATGCCAATGTCGCCACGTGCTTGCTTATCGTCTCGAAGTCCTCATGAGGGTACCTACGTATCATAATATATCATGTCGCATTAAAATCCGACTCATGAACAAAACGACACACGTATCTTACATAGGTCAAAACCTATGGTTTGCGCTCTCAAATCAACCCAAAAGCCCTCGACATCGGCGTACAAACGCCGAGTGATCGAGAAAAACTCAACGCACCATTCGTGGTTTCACAACACACTAAATATATATATGAAATAGGGTTTAAAGCATCAAAACTTCAAATTCGCTTTAAAAGCTATTTTCCCGAAACCTAGTAAGCAAAATTAACCGCTTTAATACAAAATCTTAACGTTTTGGCAAAACTAGCGGTCACAATAATCACTAATTATCTTAATTAGGCTACATAAACATTTACTAGATTTTTAATCTCGCTTAATTACATTAATCCAAAAACCTAGTTAGCACAAATTCCCATTTTAGTTCAACCTTGGTGTTTTAACCAATCTAAATATTTTAACAATTATAGTGGATATAATGTTCATTAAACATCTTAATTAAGTCATACCAATGTTAATTAGATTTTAAACTTACCTCTTAATATTAATCTCAAAAATCTAGTTTGCATAAAAATCACAATTTGGGCAAAATAAATGTAACAAATTTGAAATTTAGCAATTTGGTTAGGTTTTAGCATGCTCAAGATGTAAAACTACACATCATAACCAACATCAAGTAAACAAACCCAAGCTCCAATTCAAAACCCTTCTCTTGATAATTTTTGCATGAAATTAAACCCTAATTAAATACCTAATTAGGTTAGATTAAGATAATTTAGCAATAATTAAAACATGGGTTAAGATTATACCTCAAAGATCAAGAGATCCCACATGCAACTTGTCTCGAAAATGGAAACTTTTCACCAAGATCCATACTAAATAGGCTAGGAAAAATGGGTAGGGCTTGGATTTTGATTTTATGAGGATTTTGTGTTGATTTTTGAAGGATTTTGTGAGGTTTTTTTGAAGTGAAAATGGGTGTCACGTCCCGAAAGTTCGGAACAAGACCGGCACTTAAACTACGAACGTCTCGAGGCGTACGTAATCCAAGTAAACCGAAACCCCAGAAATCCAAACCAAGAAAAGTAGTAGAGTGAAGGAAAACCAATTTAAAACAAGTAGTTTCAATAGCATAAGCCGAATTATGCGTGTTTCTAAAAACATCAAAAATTTCCTGAAAATTTCGGCAGAGTCTCCATTGTAAATACTGGCCCCCAAACGGGATACAACATGAATAGTATACGAAATCAATAAAAAGGCATCCCCAAGCGGGAGCTAGCACTTCATCAATCGACGGCCACAACCACACAAGCAATATAATATACAACGCCAACGGCGAGGATTAAAATTCAAAAGGAAACTCAAAACCACAAGAAAACCACGGAAATATAACGCGCGACTCTAAGGTCGAAGGAATAACATCACTGGTCTCTATCTCAAAATAAATACATGTTTGGTTGATGGAACTTCTAGATACAACAGAATAATGATATACAAGATATAATGATGGGTACGATACAAATAAACCCACATACTAGCAAGTCACCCGAACGAAACTGTACCCGCAAGCCATAAAGAAACCTGTACGGCGAAACCTGCAAGAAACTGGGGCACAACGGGGGTGAGTTGCCAACTCGTGAATAGAATACATCTACGAACAGGAATCGCATGCATGACACAATCCTAGGTCATACGATAAATATATATCCTCAAATATGTATATAACATGCAGCCTATAACAAAGGCTAAGGTAAATATCTAACCCGAGTGTAATCTCATGTGCCCGTGTCCGTGCCTCAGGTAGCGATATATCATATGAATGAGGTATGAATGCATGAAAATAGAATACATGTAAATGAAGAAACTGTTTTCATAATTTAGTGAGATTTCCTTTGTATTTTTAAAATGAGGTATCATAATGAAATCAGCATAAAACAGTGCCTAGCATCGGCACAAAACGTAATCCCAATATCTCGATATCTCTGTATCACAGTCTCTGTACCTCAATATCTCGAAATCTCAATGTCTCAATCACAATATCTAGGGCGCCGTCAGTCCAGACCGGCCCCTACCATCCATCTCAAGACCACGACGGTATCCTCCGGATATCCGACGCGTCGGGTAATATCACCGGTAGGTAGTCTCCCCCTGCCAGGCTCACATCATCATCATCACGCGCTTCTTGCCCCGGGGTACCTTACCGGGCCCACCATGTACCCGAAACGGTTCATCCGTCTCCTCGAATCGGGTCTCGAAATCCATCAGCAAACTCATGGTGGACGACTCATACATCATGGGAAAACCGCACTTTTTATTTAAAAAGAGAGACAAAATGTTTATTTATGTTTTTGCGGTTTTCCTCCAAATCCAAGAAATCTCATGAAATCCGAATCCAAATCATCAATAGCATGTAAACAGTGAATATAGGCATGAAAATCCATGAATGCGGCACAACAGTGAATAATAACATGCATGAAGTAGCAGGCAATAACTACAATGTCTAAACTATTAGCTAACAACCTATGTCAATGAAATAGTATTTCTAAAGTGTTCGTGACATGGCAATTACCGATGAAGATGTGTGTGAGCCGGAAAGTAAGTGTACGTGGTACATACGCATCATCGGTAATGGTGCTGGTGTCCTAACCACAAGATATCAACAGTAGAATATGAAGCATAATATAAGCATGTGATGCGGAGCGAACAACAATAATGAGCGGGAGCTGAATACTAGACGCAACGATAACTAAACTGCATTAACCTAATATAAGTCCTACAAATGGTGCCTTTTGAAATAACACGAATCATGGGGTTTTGAAAATAGGGGCCACGATGTTTTTATGAAAAGATACGTCTTTTGAAATATCCGTAGGATCCCTTGGGCTGTCTTTTAAAATACCCACGATTCGTTAGTTTTTGAAATAGGTAAGAATCGAATCTAATCTAACAACTAAACTAAACTAAAGGGCTAAGCTAACAAGCTGGACTACAGGTAAGGAAACCGCCTAACATCTGAGTCGATCCATATACATACCTGTATATATATTAGTCGGTGATCTCGCCTCAATAATATCATATCAGATACCATATCTATAAGCAGGCATCCCAAGTCAAGAGTGCGGATCAATCATCAAAATATAGCTCGTACGTAAATCCGTCGTACGGCATCCCCAAATCTGGGTACGGGTTAATATCACATTCATCATACTATTCACCTGGTATCCTCTCTATCAAATATCATGATCGGGGTACTGATCTACGTCTAGTACAATACTGATACCGCCTAAGTATGCAAGCACGTGTGTGAAACACTACGTCAAGGACCCGCTACAACGTCATGTCGTATCTCAAATACGAACCCTGCTATATCACCGATCTCACGGCCTCAAATCAAATCTCATCGACTCACCATAAATCCCAAGTGCTATCCTCATTATCCATGCATGTGTATATGAATGTACATATGCATAGTCCCATACCCATGCATATATACATATATACACATCCCAATCTACGCACAAGAAGGTAAAGTATGCAACTCTGTGTGTGCGTATGTGGGTATAACAACTACTCTAGGGCTTCGCAACTAACCCAAAGCTAATCCATGAACACATAATCATAACATGAATAAACATTCTCGTATCATAAAACAACTATATAAACATATATATATGAGCTACACTACGGACTGCGGGGGTGCTATACGCCAACCACCCGACTTCTCCCCGTAGATATAAATCTACTCACCTGGTCCTCGCTGGCCGGTGCCGACGTCGCCACGCGCTTGCTTGTCGTCTCGAAGTCCACATGGGGGTACCTACATATCACAACGCATCGTATTGCATTAAAATCCGACTCATGACCAAAACGACACACGAATCCCACACAGGTCAAAACCTATGGTTGCTTTCACAAATCAACCCAAAAACCCTCGACGTCGGCGTACAAATGCAAAACCATCGAGAAAAACCCAAATACACTCATTTGCACATTCACGAACACTAATTTTAATATAAAATAGGTTAAAACTCACAAAAACCCCCAATTTCACTTAAAAAGTCATTTTTCCGAAAATCTAGCAAGCACAATTCGCCGTTTTTGTACAAAACATGATATTTTAACAATTCTAGTGACCAAGATGATAACTTAATATCTTAATTATTCCATAGAAACCATTACGTAAATTTTAAACCCACAATTTAATTCGATTTCAAAAACCTAGTTTGCAATATTAACCAATTTTAACAATTTTATAGCAAAATGCACAAACTACAATCTAGCTTGGATTTTCATGAACTAAAGTATTAAACTATATTTTATAATGTTAATGAAGTCATGAAAAACCTAATCACATTTTTAAACCCAATATTTAAACTATTTTTTTAAAACCTAGTTAGCAATTTAGCAAAGTTATCACCATTTTAATTTAACAAATTAGCAAGTAGCAACCAACTTAGATTTTGCATACAATTACATATTAATATCCTCATTACAACCATAAACTAATGATAAAAATCCTAATTAAATTCAAACCCTAGTCTTGAATTTCCTAAAATTGCAATAAAACCCAATTAAACATCAAATTAAGCTAACTTAAAGCAATTAACAACAATTTAACAAAAAGGTTAGAATTATACCCAAATAAATTTGAAGATCCCACAAGCACACTTAGCCTCCCAAATTGAAATTTAAATCCCTAGATCCATGCTATGGTAGCCAAGGGAAAATGGGTAGGAGGTGGATTTTGATTTGGATTTTTGCTTGATTTTTTGTGAATTTTTCAAGCATTTTGATGAACTTTTTTTAAAGAGAAGGAGATGAAGAATGAAGGGGCTGTTGTGGGTTCAGGTTTTGGCCAGAATTGGTGAGGATTGGGTGAGGGAGGAGAGAGAGTGAGGTGGGGAAAGTCCACTCTAGTCAAAGTCCACTCTAATTCTATAATTTTCTACTCTTTTCTTTTTCTTTTCTTTTGAAAAAAGAAGTGATTGGAGAGAGGGAGAGGGGGAGGGCTGTCATGGTGGGGCCGGCCACATGGGGAGAGGGTGAGGTGTGGGTGTGTGGGTTAGGAAAAAGATAAATGCTAAACCCCAATTCCCATTAACACTAATTTCACCGAAAAAGCCTTTTTCTTCGATATTTTCTAAACCGTTTTGGCAAACGATTTCGTTTCAAAAACCACATGATAAATTTTTTATTTAATGTTTTATGATGCAAAAAATTTGTTTCAACTCATTCCAATTTGTACCTTTCCCTAATTAAATGTATTAGTGACTGCTTAAAATAATATTAAAATAATTAATTTCGGAAAAATTTTCAGAAAATTTGAAATTTTACCAGTGGCTCAATAAACACCAAATACTAGCAATTACATAGCTAGAATATGTATTTTTAATTTTATAATAAAGATATTTGCATTTTGACTTTTTATAGAAAACCCCCTTATTTTACCGTTTTTTCGAAATTTCACCGAAACGCTTTTCAAAATGTTACAATCTTCCCCCCTTAAAAAAATCGGTCCCCAAATTTAAATTAAAACTCCCCCCCAAATACTAAAATATTTCAGCCAAAACAATCAAATCGCCGGGGCTCCGAAATCATAAATACATAAACGCATCATAGCGCAATGCATGCGCATGAGTAATGAGTAGATAACTCGAAATCAAAACTCCGTCAAGCATCCCGCAATCATCGGAATCAAGGTGAAGACACGAATGCCAAATCCTTTAAGTTGCTGTGCAATGCACATAGCACTGCACAGTGGCAGACGTCTATCATAAGAAAATAACTATATACATATATACTTTTGTTTGAAATGTACGTTCCGCCGTTTTCGGAAACAATTTAGAAGGGTTTTTCTTGTTTTAAACGTTTTGCGTCATATCAAACACGTAGATAAATACTGAGACTATAGCTCGCTTTTTGGAATTCCCTTCAATAGCTATCAATGCAAGCAAAATACATTCAGGTACTGTCCTCTGACTAGTCCTGCTTAGTACGAAAACACATCGAAATTATCACAAAAAAACGTACTTCTCTATAAGAAATCATTCCCAAAATACGCGTATGAATACTACGTGCGTCTGGTGCGCACGACAATCAAAATCCATATACGTGCCATATAAGTGCACCGAAACAAGATCTAAGTGCATCGGGTGTGCACAAAGCATCTGTCGTAGGCAACGTGTGTGCCTGACAGAAAAATCAGGTGCATCTGACATGCACGAAAAAAATCTCGATTTAGTGCATCTGGTGTGCACCAAAATCGCATCTCAAGACATGCGCTCAACATGCGCGAAAACCCAAAACCAGGGGCATCCATCATGCACGAAATCATGAAATCCAATATCAAGCACCGAACATGCGCAAAATCCAATCAAGTGCACAAGGTGCACAAAACAAATATCGAACATCACAATCAAAATCGAAGTCCAATGCATCTAAGTGCACAAAAGGCGTATCACTGCACTGCAAGCATATATAAACTATACAGGGTGCAGGAACCAAATCGTGTGCGTGCATACGCACAAAATCAACTCAAATGTCTAAAACCGTAAAATCACAAACATGTGAAACCAAAGCACGAAAACGATATCAAGTGCAACACTGTGCAAAGATCGTAAATCCTCAATCATCAAAATCAAATCATGCGAATAAATCACCCAAAACATCGAAATCAATAATGGCGGAATAGTACCGCTCAAGCGCGTCCTCTAAGAATCTTGGGCCAACTGTCGCGGTCACTAGTGGGACGTCTCGTCGATGATCATGAACTCTGGCCTGCT
This sequence comes from Agapanthus africanus, assembly GCA_030015575.1. Classification (NCBI taxonomy): domain Eukaryota; kingdom Viridiplantae; phylum Streptophyta; class Magnoliopsida; order Asparagales; family Amaryllidaceae; genus Agapanthus; species Agapanthus africanus. The sequence goes on along the minus strand of JASDDO010000022.1, from coordinate 230,956,567 downwards.
GGTGTGCGTAACAATGACCACTTCTGGGTCAAGGTCTTCACTGTGTATTACCAATCTCTCGGTCTATCGGCTCATCGGCCCTGTCAGGTGTGCTAACGGGGATGATCCCGTTCTGGCACGTCTCTTGTCATCTCCCGGTCAATCATCGCGACCACTCGTAAGACAGCATATCACTGGCGTCGGCCTCTGGCTCTCTGAATGTACGTGACACATCTGATCCTGGGTGCAAGTATCATTGCAGCAGTGTCTTGGAAGGAATCCTGCTCACGGTCTCTTCCATGTCTCGTCTCTGCCAACTGTCCGGAAGTCATCGTCCTTTCCTACATCTGCATCTTGCTCTGGAACGACTGCATACTCATCGCGACTCCTTCTGGAAGGTAAATCCAAGTACCATGCCTCGGCATGCGCATAGCATCTCTGATGTCGGCGGAGTAGAACATCATCTCATCTAGATCTGGTACGAACCTCTTACTTCACTTTTCTCTAATGTCTTCTGCTTTGGACTCGTCTCGTCGCGGCTGTATGGACTGAGCTCCAATGGCTATCCTCGTATCTGTAGTCTCCCAAGAATGCATCTCACCACCTAGCATCCGAATTAAGTCAAACCATACAATCGATTGTCAAAATCTCATAATCCCCTAAGGGCTCAACATCTTGGGTACAGTTTAATAGTATCGAGTACATACCACAGCATCGGTGGTCCAGCCGTAGAAGGGCAAACCCAAGCCTCACTAATGGCGCCGTAGAACTGCCGCAAACCCGAAGGTTCAAAGGCTTTCACACGGTCATTAAGTCGAGTTAGGGTTTCATTCTTCTAGAGGGTCCATAGAATTGCCTGTATGCCCTTCCGAATACTTTAAACTTGGAATAATAGGTTTCTGACATTCGATCGTCTCTGTCGACTCCCAACGTCTCCGCGTGAAGTCGTCTCTAGCTGGAATCAATCTATCTGATGTCCTCTCATCGGGTAGGCGAACGAACCACATGTCCTAGTCATTCATCCTCGGGTGACTAGCGACCTTCTATCATCTTTTAGTACAACCTGTACTGCAATAGCTCCAACATATTGGGCGATATCTCGTCGCTCGCAGCAACAACTGGCTCACTCGTCTGCACGCTGAACAGTGCCTCAATCATCATGAGTAAGCAATACACCAACGGTCATCAAAATCTGGCTGGCCTCTATCATTGGCTCAATCCTCTAGTGTCGATCAGCACATCCGAGTAACCTCATAAAGGCGATCCGCCAAACGCTCGTGGCGCGGAAACACAGTAAAAAGACACATCTCCGCAATCGTGTGTCGCCGGAATTTCGCCCTGGTCAGTCCTCGTTCGTGACGAGCTCGTGCTGACCGCAACTCTAGCTGTAGCTCTCCCTGCCCGTAATCGTGGCAGCAAAATCATAACTGGTACTGATGAGGCTAGATCGGAATGAATATAATACTGAGCAAAGAAATGTACATCCTAAGGCTTCTTAAGTGGAGTAGCGTATCGTAAATATGCCGCAGAACATACCTACGGTACGTCACTCTACTTTAGTCACATATTCCATCAACCAAGGGTCATCCTACGCTCCGAAGGTAAAACCTTACGCTCTGATACCAACTTTGTCACGTCCCGAAAGTACGGAACAAGACCGGCACTTAAACTACGAACGTCTCGAGGCGTACGTAATCTAAGTAAACCGAAACCCCAGAAATCCAAACCAAGAAAAGTAGTAGAGTGAAGGAAAACCAATTTAAAACAAGTAGTTTCAATAGCATAAGCCTAATTATGCGGGTTTCTAAAAACATCAAAAATTTCCTGAAAATTTCGGCAGAGTCTCCTTTGTAAATACTGGCCCCCAAACGGGATACAACATGAATAGTATACGAAATCAATAAAAAGGCATCCCCAAGCGGGAGCTAGCTCTTCGTCAATCGACGGCCACAACCACACAAACAATATAATATACAACGCCAACGGCGAGGATCAAAATTCAAAAGGAAACTCAAAACCACAAGAAAACCACAGAAATATAACGCAAGACTCTAAGGTCGAAGGAATAACATCACTGGTCTCTATCTCAAAATAAATACATGTTTGGTTGATGGAACTTCTAGATACAACAGAATAATGATATACAAGATATAATGATGGGTACGATACAAATAAACCCACCTACTAGCAAGTCACCCGAACGAAACTGTACCCGCAAGCCGTAAAGAAACCTGTACGGCGAAACCTGCAAGAAACTGGGGCACAACGGGGGTGAGTTGCCAACTCGTGAATAGAATACATCTACGAACAGGAATCGCATGCATGACACAATCCTAGGTCATACGATAAATATATATCCTCAAATATGTATATAACATGCAGCCTATAACAAAGGCTAAGGTAAATATCTAACCCGAGTGTAATCTCATGTGCCCGTGTCCGTGCCTCAGGCAGCGATATATCATATGAATAAGGTATGAATGCATGAAAACAGAATACATGTAAATGAAGAAACTGTTTTCATAATTTAGTGAGATTTCCTTTGTATTTTTAAAATGAGGTATCATAAAGAAATCAGCATAAAACAGTGCCTAGCATCGGCACAAAACGTAATCCCAATATCTCGATATCTCTGTATCACAGTCTCCGTACCTCAATATCTCGAAATCTCAATGTCACAATCACAATATCTAGGGCGCCGTCAGTCCAGACCGACCCCTACTATCCATCTCAAGACCACGACGGTATCCTCCGGATATCCGACGCGTCGGGTAATATCACCGGTAGGTAGTCTCCCTCTGCCAGGCTCATATCGTCATCATCATGCGCTTCTTGCCCCGGGGTACCTTACCGGGCCTACCATGTACCCGAAACGGTTCATCCGTCTCCTCGAATCGGGTCTCGAAATCCATCAGCAAACTCATGGTGGACGACTCATACATCATGGGAAAACCGCACTTTTTATTTAAAAAGAGAGACAAAAGGTTTATTTATGTTTTTGCGGTTTTCCTCCAAATCCAAGAAATCTCATGAAATCCGAATCCAAATCATCAATAGCATGTAAACAGTGAATATAGGCATGAAAATCCATGAATGCGGCACAGTAGTGAACAATAACATGCATGAAGTAGCAGGCAATAACTACAATGTCTAAACTATTAGCTAACAACCTATGTCAATGAAATAGTATTTCTAAAGTGTTCGTGACATGGCAATTACCGATGAAGATGTGTGTGAGCCGGCAAGTAAGTGTACGTGGTACATACGCATCATCGGTAATGGTGCTGGTGTCCTAACCACAAGATATCAACAGTAGAATATGAAGCATAATATAAGCATGTGATGCGGAGCGAACAACAATAATGAGCGGGAGCTGAATACTATACGCAACGATAACTAAACTGCATTAACCTAATATAAGTCCTACAAATGGTGCCTTTTGAAATAACACGAATCATGGGGTTTTGAAAATAGGGGCTACGGTGTTTTTATGAAAAGATACGTCTTTTGAAATATCCGTAGGATCCCTTGGGCTGTCTTTTAAAAGACCCACGATTCGTTAGTTTTTGAAATAGGTAAGAATCGAATCTAATCTAACAACTAAACTAAACTAAAGGGCTAAGCTAACAAGCTGGACTACAGGTAAGGAAACCGCCTAACATCTGAGTCGATCCATATACATACCTGTATATATATTAGTCGGTGATCCCGCCTCAATAATATCATATCCGATACCATATCTATAAGCAGGCATCCTAAGTCAAGAGTGCGGATCAATCATCAAAATATAGCTCGTACGTAAATCCGTCGTACGGCATCCCCAAATCTGGGTACGGGTTAATATCACATTCATCATACTATTCACCTGGTATCCTCTCTATCAAATATCATGATCGGGGTACTGATCTACGTCTAGTACAATACTGATACCGCCTAAGTATGCATGCACGTGTGTGAAACACTACGTTAAGGACCCTCTACAACGTCATGTCGTATCTCAAATACGAACCCTGCTATATCACCGATCTCACGGCCTCAAATCAAATCTCATCGACTCACCAAAAATCCCAAGTACTATCCTCATTATCCATGCATGCATATATGAATGTACATATGCATAGTCCTATACCCACGCATATATACATATATACACATCCCAATCTATGCACAAGAAGGTAAAGTATGCAACTCTGTGTGTGCGTATGTGGGTATAACAACTACTCTAGGGCTTCGCAACTAACACAAAGCTAATCCATGAACACATAATCATAACATGAATAAACATTCTCGTATCATAAAACACCTATATAAACATATATATATGAGCTACACTACGGACTGCGGGGGTGCTATACGCCATCCACCCGACTTCTCCCCGTAGATATAAATCTACTCACCTGGTCCTCGCTAGCCGGTGCCGACGTCGCCACGCGCTTGCTTGTCGTCTCGAAGTCCACATGGGGGTACCTACATATCACAACGCATCGTATCGCATTAAAATCCGACTCATGACCAAAACGACACACGAATCCCACACAGGTCAAAACCTATGGTTGCTTTCACAAATCAACCCAAAAACCCTCGACGTCGGCGTACAAATGCCAAACCATCGAGAAAAACCCAAATACACTCATTTTCACATTCACGAACACTAATTTTAATATAAAATAGGTTAAAACTCACAAAAACCCCAATTTCACTTAAAAAGTCATTTTTCCGAAAATCTAGCAAGCACAATTCGCCGTTTTTGTACAAAACATGACGTTTTAACAATTCTAGTGACCAAGATGATAACTTAATATCTTAATTATTCCATAGAAACCATTACGTAAATTTTAAACCCACAATTTAATTCGATTTCAAAAACCTAGTTTGCAATATTAACCAGTTTTAACAATTTTATAGCAAAATGCACAAACTACAATCTAGCTTGGATTTTCATGAACTAAAGTATTAAACTATATTTTATAATGTTAATGAAGTCATGAAAAACCTAATCACATTTTTAAACCCAATATTTAAACTATTTTTTTAAAACCTAGTTAGCAATTTAGCAAAGTTATCACCATTTTAATTTAACAAATTAGCAAGTAGCAACCAACTTAGATTTTGCATACAATTACATGTTAATCTCTTCATTACAACCATAAACTAATGATAGAAATCCTAATTAAATTCAAACCCTAGTCTTGAATTTCCTAAAATTTCAATAAAACCTAATTAAACATCAAATTAAGCTAACTTAAAGCAATTAACAACAATTTAACAAAAAGGTTAGAATTATTCCCAAATAAATTTGAAGATCCCACAAGCACACTTAGCCTCCCAAATTGAAATTTAAATCCCTAGATCTATGCTATGGTAGCCAAGGGAACATGGATAGGAGGTGGATTTTGATTTGGATTTTTGCTTGATTTTTTGTGTATTTTTCAAGCATTTTGATGAACTTTTTTTAAAGAGAAGGAGATGAAGAATGAAGGGGCTGTTGTGGGTTCAGGTTTTGGCCAGAATTGGTGAGGATTGGGTGAGGGAGGAGAGAGAGTGAGGTGGGGAAAGTCCACTTTAGTCAAAGTCCACTCTAATTCTATTATTTTCTACTCTTTTCTTTTTCATTTCTTTTGAAAAAAGAAGTGATTGGAGAGAGGAGAGGGGGAGGGCTGTCATGGTGGGGCCGGCCACATGGGGAGAGGGTGAGGTGTCGGTGTGTGGGTTAGGAAAAAGATAAATGCTAAACCCCAATTCCCATTAACACTAATTTCACCGAAAAAAGCCTTTTTCTTCGATATTTTCTAAACCGTTTTGGCAAACGATTTTGTTTCAAAAACCACATGATAAATTTTTTATTTAATGTTTTATGATGCAAAAAATTTGTTTCAACTCATTCCAATCTGTACTTTTCCCTAATTAAATGTATTAGTGACGGCTTAAAATAATATTAAAATAATTAATTTCGGAAAATTTTTCAGAAAATTTGAAATTTCACCAGTGGCTCAATAAACACCAAATACTAGCAATTACATAGCTAGAATATGTATTTTTAATTTTATAACAAAGATATTTGCATTTTGACTTTTTATAGAAAACCCCCTTATTTTACCGTTTTTTCAAAATTTCACCGGAACGATTTTCAAAATGTTACAATGGGGGGGCTGCTTGAGGGAGGGCTCGGCCAGCAGGGATGGGGAGGGAGTGTGGGGTGTGTGTGTGTGGGGAAAGAAAGTCCAAGTCAAGAAAAGATACCCCAAGTCAACTCACAACTTCTTCTCTCTTTATTGTTTTCTTTTCTTTTCTTTTCATTTGTATTTTTCTTTAATTTGGAGGGGAGAGTGGGGAGGGGCTGTTGCATGTGGGTTCGGCCAAGATGGCAAATGGGGGTGTGTGAGTGTGGGTGTGTGTGTGGGGTGAGAGAAAATGATAAATGTTATACTCCAATTTCCATTTAATTTATTTTCACCATTTAAGCCATTTTTCTTCGATATTTTCTAAAACCGTTTGACAATTTCATTTCATTCCAAAAACAATATTTTACATGTTAGTTTAATGTGTCATGATGCACAAAATTTGTATCAACCCATTCTAATTTGTAATTATCCCTAATTAAAAATATTAGTGACGGCTTAAAATAATATTAAAATAATTAATTTCGGGAAAAAATTCAGTAAACTAGAAATTTTACAAGTGGCTCAATAAACACCAAATACTAGCAATTACATAGCTAGAATATGTATATTTAATTTAATATTAAAATATATTTATATCTTGGTTTTTTACGGAAAACAACCGTTATTTTACCGAAAATCGGAAATTTCACCTAAACGATTTTCAAAACGTTACAATCTTCCCCCTTAAAAAAATTCGGTCCCCAAATTTAAATTAAAACTCCCCCAAATACTAAAATATTCCAGTAAAAAGATCAAGTCGTCGGGGCTCCGAAAACATAAACACATAAATCACATCATACCACAATGCATGCGCATGAAAAGAGTGTATAACTCAAAAATAAAAACTCCGTCAAGCATCCCGCAATCATCGGAGTTATGGTGCAGACACCAATGTCAAGATCCAATACGAAAACCAACTTGATATACATCGAACTATACATGTAAACATCATTAAAACATCTGGAAGCAATGCATGCCAAACCTTTTTCAAATTGTTGTGCGATGTGTGTATCACTGCACAGTGGCGGACGTCCATTATGACAAAATAACTATATATATATATATGTATATATCCTTTGTTTAACATACATGTCACGCCGTTTTTGTTGGAGATAGTGCCCTCATAGTCAATTATTGGATCATAGGTACGTGATTGCAATGATTGCGGAGGACCTATACCGGTAGGACAGTCTTACTCAAGATGATAGTATGCTATCTGGTTTGCCTTTATCAGTCGTGTACATGATCAGGTGACTGATTACATGTTACACTTTGATAGAGCCCTTAGGATCTTGCTTTACCACCAACAGTATGATGGTGATCATATACGTGAGAGTTGGGTGGTTTATACGCATATCCTTAATTGTGGTCCCTAGTCGTGGGAGTTTCGAGATAGGGCATCGATACTCCAGAGTAGACTAGTGTGTACAGTCGAGACCCCGACGAGGGGTGGTGGCCGGTCTCACAAGCCACTGGTGTCAGTTGGATCACCTAAGATGTATACAGGTGCTCATTGGGTTATGAGTACACCAGACAGGACTCGCCGGGAACCTGCTAGTTGGTATTATATCTATCGTCAGATAGCAGTTCCCTGGTGACATGTGTACAGGTTAGTTCATCGACCTGAGGTCATCATTTGTCTCGTGTGAGTTCCCACTGTGCTTTGATTTCTACCCTACCATGGCTCAAAGGAGTCGTGCAAACAGGTAGCTTTTGGGTACAGTCCCGAGCCATATGGAGGCACGTGAGCGGATCGGCAGGGGATTCGTCTCTCCCGGTATTGGGGGCGAGGTCGTGCTGTGTCTAGGAGAGCCATTACACAAAGTCCATGGCCATGGCAGGAGATTTACTGGTAGGTACTCCAGTAGTATCTCAGGGTGTTATTGGGCTTCACTCCGACACGACTTATACTGCTATTGGGGTCTGACGTTACTAGCCCCCTAGGCAGATATGCGATACTCATAGACGAACGGACCGGACTGTATATACATTGTCACTGTTAGGCTCAGTAGGGTTTTCCGGATGAGTTCGCTCATCGGCATCCCTTGAGGTCAGTCCATAGGCAGCCGTTACGCATTTCTAGTGCCGCTGACGGTTTGTGGTTAAACCCACTGCCAGGGTACTGACGAGTCATTAGAGTCCCCCACAGACAGTTTCCCAAGTTCGGGCGAAACGTTGTAGAGGCCGTATGGTTTTATGGCAGGGTTCGGAAAATGCACGTGCGTTTACGCACGTGTTATTTTTCGGGCAGATGATACTGGTCGGCTTTGGTTTAAGCCGGATCCGAGTATTATATTGAGTAGGTATAATATCTTTGTCTCAGTTGCATTTGTATTCGGTCGTAATACAAATGCGGGTATATTTATACAGTTTCGGGGTTATCCTGAAAGTCGTTTCAGGATCACTTTTGGAAGTTGTCAGTTTCCAGTTTTCTATCAGCCGTCTTTTAACATTCGGTTAAAGACGGATTTATCTTTTCTTGGATGAGAGTGAGTCATGCTTCTAGAAGCTTCTAGAAGGTTCAAGAAATGGAGAGGTGTCTTGTGACTCATGCTTTGATTTCTAAACATTCTTGTTTTCCTTAAGATCTTTATGCTTGATATTTTCATGTGTTCACACATGATATTTTTCTTGTGGTCACCCCCCCTCTCCTACGATCACCTCCCTCTTTGCTATAAGAGGCCGGCCCCCTCTCCTTTCTCTCACTCTCACTTGGTTGTTGATTTCATTTGTAAAAGATATGATAGTATTTGGGGTGCATGGAATTTTACAGTTCATTTCATTCCATCACCCGATTCCCTCGGCAACTTCATTAACCGATCGTCCACGGACTTGGACGAAGTGAGACAAAGTCATCTACTCATTCTCTACATCATTCTTGGTCGTCTCTTTTAGCAAACTTGACGACCGAGTTGCCTCAAGTCAGAGGCGGGAGCCCGTTTAAAGAATTGTCGACGTGGTGCCACCTCGACGAGGATATCGGAGATCGACGAGATCGGAGCAGCCGCAACGGAGCGTGGGATGATGGTTAAAGAACGAAGGACTCGGATCGTTCGGTATAACCTTTCTACACTCTTTACAGTTTGTTAGTTTAGCAATAATGGCAGATCCGGGTTAAAGTATACGATAGCGCCAGTTAAAAAGTTTTTGTTCCGCATTTGGCATCTGTAGACGGCCGGGGCGCTAGCGTAGACTTACAGTTTTGAGAACAGTTTAGAAGGGTTTCCCTAGTAAAAAGTTTCGTGTCATCACGGACACGTAGGTAAATACTGAGACTATAGCTCCTCTTTGGAAATCCCTTCGATACCTATCAATGCATGCAAAAATATACTCAGGTATTGTCCTCTGACTAGTCCTGCACAGTACTAAACCAAATATCAAGTATCATAAAATATACTGCTCCAAAAGAAATCAATCCCAAAAATATACGAATGCCAAACTTCCCCTGCAGCAACAAGTCTGAATATGTTCTTTTCTAATCGTGAAATCGGTCAAATGACCAGTCGAAGTTTCATTTCATCCAACCGGTAGGGACTACTTAACCAACTTAGGCTCATAAGGCTGCCACGTGCGTCTGGTGCGCACGGAAATCAAAATCCATGAATGTGCCATACATATGCATATAAACAAAATCTGAGTGCAATGGGAGTGCACGAAAACACCTGTCAAGGGCAACGTGTGTGCCTGACAGCAAAACCAGGTGCATCTGATATGCATGAAGAATCTCGATTTAGTGCATCTGGTGTGCACCTAAATCGCGTCAAGCGCGTCAAGTATGCACAAAATCCAAGTCAAGTGCACAAGGTGCACAAAAACAAATATCGAATATCACCATCAAAATCGACGGTATACAACATATCTCAATCCAAATCCAAATCAGGTATACCGTGGTATATAATCTCACAACTATGTGCATCAGCGTGCACAAAATCGAATCGATCTAATAAAAGTGCATGAAAACTATGCTGAAAGCATAAGTCAAATCACAAGCATACCATAGGTATGAAATCCAAATCAACATCTCTAATGACATCAAATCAAAGTCAAGTGCAACTGTGGTGCACAAAATCTCAATCATACAAATAAATCGTCCAAATATACTAAAATCCAAAGAGACGGATACGCGATAGTCAACTCACGAAATCACAAATCATAAATACCGTCGTCGATATGTCCGTCCTTCAAAGTCGAGAAGGTGTCGGTGCATCCAATGGTAGCAGAGCAAGATATCTACTTGCCTTCAGATCATGGCCTGTCGCCTAGTGTCCTTAGGCTCTCGTCTCTCACTGCAGATTGCTAAGTACATAGCTCATCGGCTCAACGGTCCAATATAAAAACGATAACGGAAGCAGTCCGCTCTAACACATCCTCTAAAGATCTCTGGCCAACTATCATGATTACTCATAACATGTCTCGTCGATGATGCTGAACTCTGGCCTGCTGGGCGTGTGCAATACAACTGATCCTGGGTCCAAGTCTTCTCGTATAGTATTCCAGAAAGGTCCTGTCGAGGTCTCTCCCCTAACCTCGTTTCTGCTGAACTGCCTGGAAGTTATCATCTTTTACTATATCTATTTCTTATTTCGGGACGGCTGCATACTCATCACGACTCCTCTCGGAAGATATATCCATAGTTAACGCCTCTTCTTGTGTATCACATCTCTGATGTCAGCGGAGTGGAACATCACCTCACCAAGACCTCGTATGATCCTCTTACTCCACTTTTCTCTATTGTCGACTGCTTCGGAATCGTCTCCTTGTGGCTTCATGGACTGCGCTCCAACGGCTATACTTGTATCGGGAGTCTCCCAAGCAATGTATCCCATCACAGGATATCCGAATGATGTCGAACCTTTCGATCGATTCGTCAAAACCTCATAATCCCCCAAGAGCTCAAAATCTTGAGTACAGTTTAATAATATCGAATATATTCCACAGCACCTATGGACCAACCGTAGAAGGGCAAACCCAAGCCTCATTAATGGCACCGCTGAACTGCCGCAAACCCTAAAGTTCACCGGCATTCCATGGTCATTAAGTTGAGTTAGGGTTTCATTTTTCTAGAGGGTCCGTAGAATTACTTGCATTGTTTTCCGAATACTTTAAACTTGGAAAATGGGTTCCTGACATTCGATCATATCTATCGACTCTCAACGTATCCACGTGAAGTCGTCTCTAGCTCGAATCTGTTAGTTATGTATATGCCCTAGAGGCCATTGTTGTACATATGATGTATATTATGATGGATGCTTAGATATATACAGAGAGGACTTTCTTGCTCGTCATGATAGTATGCTATTTGGTTTCACTTTATCTTAACATGTTGACTTGTATTGGTTTACTGTTTTACTCTCACATGTTGATAAATCCCTTAGGATCTGTACTCGACTACTGGGACTATGATGAGATCATACTAGTGGGGCCACGGTAGTCGATGAGTACATCCTATAACTGTTCCTAGTCGAGGGTATATCAAGACAGGGCATCGATACTCCAGAGTAGACTAGCGTATACGCATCTTGACCCATATGATGGGCGATGGATGATCCCATATCCATCGGTGTTAGACATCAGAGATGGTGTACGGGTGCTCAGTGGAGACTGGGTACACTGGACGGACTCGCCGAGAACTCCCAGATGGTGATATACCACACGTCAGATGGCAGTTCTCCGGTGACACTGGTACAGGGTAGTCTGTAGATCCGAGATCGTCATAGAGTCTTGTGTGATTCCCACTGTACTTTGATTTCCACCTTACCACGTCCAATAGGGTGTGCAAAACGGTGGCTTTTGGGTACAGTCCCGAATCACATGGAGGCAATGAGCGATAGGAGGGGATTCGTCTCTCCTGGTATAGGGAGTTGATGTTGTGCTGTGTTCGATTGGCTATAACTGGAAGTCCGTGGCCAGGGCTGATATAGAGATTTACTGGTAAGTGTTACTAGTAGTTTCTCGACCCGTTATGAGCCACACACATCGACACGACTTATCGGTTACTGGGGTCTGACGTATACCACCCCTAGACTTGATATGCGACATATCAGACGAACAGACCGGACTGTACGGGAGTGTTATTGATCGGATTCACAGGAGAACGCACAGGCTAGCTTGTTGATCTTCTGATCGCTCAATACCTGGGTGGCTGTTACGTTTAGCTGACCGCTTGCAGCTTGTGGGTGTTTGATATGATCATCACCTGCTACCGGCGTATTGACGATTCTTTAGAGTCCTACACAGAGGTTTCTTGGCTCAGGCGAAACGGAGTGGTAGCACATATGTGATATGCGCAGGACCGAGAATAATGCGATATGGGATACCGTATTATATTCTCAGGATAATAATTTGATGAACCGGGTCATCGGATCAAGTGTTGATTCGATGAATCGGTACATGAGATATTAGTCGGTAATATTCGATATAGCCGGATCATCGATTCAAGTGTTGATTCGATGATTTAATGTATAATAATATATATGATATATTGTATTACATTATCTAATATTGGCTCGCTTTATTATTTCATTTTCTCATTGGATGATACATTGATATATATGCGATATATGTTAATTGTATTATTTTCTTTTGTTGCAAATATATAATATATATGTGATATATATTATTGTGACATGATATGATTAATTGTTAAACATGTTTAAGGATGATTAATTGAGGTTAGGGTTTGTTTTGGGTTAGATGCTTCATGCATCTTCTAGAAGTTTTTGCTTTTGTCATTCTTAAGATATTATGGATGACACATTCTTTAACTCAACCAAACCCTAACTCTAGTTATTTCTCTACTAAATCTTGACCACTCATCCTTGACCATGGTTTACAATTCAATCATATAGTTTATATTCTATTCATCACAAAAGGATTAATATGATTATTGATTTTCCATTTTTATCATCTTCTTCTCTCTTGAAAAGCTTGCTAGAAAATCCTTAAGTGATGAATAAATATGAGAAAATGATATAAAAAGAAAGCAAAATTACTACTCTCTCATCCTCATCTCATCTAGCCCATGGGATTAGTGTGTTCATCTCTTTTGAGTGAGAAAGCTTGAGTCTTTGCAACATCGAGGTAGATCATCGGAGATTTGGAATACTTCGAGCTAGCATGGATCGTTCGAGTCGTGGAGCCTCTCATGAGTCCGGGAGATCGTGGATCGTGACAAAGGGACTTCTACTCGGAGCTTGTGAAGCGAAGGAGCGGACTACAAAGGTTGTAATCCCTCACACTTAGATAAAAGTTATCATCTTGCATGTTTAAACCTAATAATCTAGCAAAGATCCCGGCTTTGGGTTGTTCGGCACGTCTAAATTTTTATCCGGGCATGTTTGATGCCTTTTGAACCTTCACAAGAGTGCCTAGGAACCCTACAGTGGTATCAGAGCCAAGCTAGGGCATTAGGCGATGTGTTTACGAAGTTAAAACTCCGATCGAACCCGAAACGGCAAAATTAGACCCCTCTCTGGAAATTTTTTAAATTTTGGGATTTTTCTGAATTAAAAATATGTAAAAAAATCAGCAGGGAATTCTAAGAATTACCATAAAACACGAGCCCCCAATTCGTCCAAACGGCGGCGGAACCGCGGCGCAAGCATGCCTTGCGCGGCGGTTCCGCGGCGGAACAGTGAATTTGTGATACGTGGATTTTATGGTAATGTCTGTAGGTACTTGTTGATGTTTCTGGATATTTTTAACAGTGATTCCAGTATTGTTTTAATCTGGGGTTTATTTTGTAATAGTAGATTCGATCGGAATATTTAAGTTCGTATTTCTTTCCGGATATTTAGAAATTGTTAAACTATTTGAACGGATATCATTAACTCACTGTTTCCCGGTACGGCAAACTTTCAAGTGTTGAATTTTTTTTTTTTGGGGTTTAAATCTTTCGGAAAATTGTACAAGTTAAGCGGTGGACCCTCTAGAAGACAACAAACCTTAACTCGATTATGTGACCGTCTTGAACTGCCTTTTGAACTTCGGGTTTGGGGCAGTACGGCGTGCCACATGTGAGGCGTTGGCTTGACCCTTCTACGGCTGGATCACCGGTACTGTGACATATTTTGGGATTATTTGAACTCCGCTCAAGAGTTGAGCACTTTGGGAAATTTTGGGTATTTGATTATCTGTTCGGAAAGTTTAATACTGTCTATTTATCTGGAATGTGATACAATATGTGGAATTCATAGAGTTAGGCATGAAATGCGGAGTATGTGATATTTCGGATTTACGATGTCTAAAGTGATTGTGGATTCCAAATATTGTAGTTTTACACTTTCTTTTCTGTGACCGTAAGTGTAATATGTGATATCGCCGGTTTCGTTGCTATATGTCAACGACAATTGGGATGCGCATATTTACTTACGTTGATGATATGAGATATTATGTGTTGCTGTGATATGTTATATTGGATCGTCGCGATCAGAATAGCCGGGGGTTTTATGTGAGATGAGGGTTTTTATTTTCATTCATGTAAAATTCATTTGTAATGTAATATTCTTTTATTTGGGGCACTTCCAGGTTGCGGTTGATGTCACCAGTGTATATTATTTACTTTTCCGCATTAGGTAGACCCAAGGAGGGGAGCACAAGTAACCGGGTTCTAGGGTCCAGTGGGAGGCCATCTTGAGGAGTCGAGACCGGGTCTCCTAACCCTAGAATTGGCAGTGTTACTTGCCGCTCTCGTAGGGGTCTTGGGATGTGGGTTTGGCTATTCGTCGCGACCGTGGAATCCATGTTTTATACAGGCTCGTATTGAAAACACGGACGTCCTAGTATATCCAATATTTCATATATGTTCTTCTGCTGCTATGTTCTGTGATGAGATCATATTACTGCCTGAGACGAATGCTTATACTATATATATATGCTGATATATAAATATTACTGCTTTCGTTTCTTCTGTGATGATTAGGAAGCATAAGCTGATGGGATTTTTATTAATGAGATTAATAAAAGAAAAGAAACCTGAAGATGTTGTAGAATCAAAAACTTTATAAAAAGGGTAGCTACAGTTTTGTTTTGCACAGTGATATATATGATATATCCTGCACCTTATTCGATGAGGAAAGGGCCGACGATCCCTTCACCTGGAGTGACCCCTTTAACAAGACTGGCAGATGCTACAAAACGCAGTTTGTCTTTTGATTGCTTTTAGTGTTTTGCTTTGTACAGCGGTATATATGATATATCCTGCACCTTATTCGATGAGGAAAGGGCCGACGATCCCTTCACCGGAAGTGACCCCTTTAGCGAAACTAAGAAAAGCCTCAAAAACACTCCTTTTCAAAATTACTCGATTCTACGACGATATCAAGTTCATTACGCTCAGGGTTTTCTGAAAAATCTGCGTAGCCCTCCGACATTTCAGATAGGTAATACTTAGTATTCGTGCTACGTTTGTTGGCTTTCGTCAAGGCGTAGTGTGCGGTAGCTAATTATTACTTATCTGTGACATATGATGAGATTGGGTTAGGGTAGTCGTGCGGCTTTGTTGGCTTTCGTCAAGGGACGTACGGCTGGGTTTAATTCAATCAAGAAATGTTCGGGTTGAACTTGACTAGCGCACTATGGTTTGTTGGCTTTCGTCAAGGTCATAGAACGTTAGGGGCAAAAGCATTATCGGGTATTTCAAGTGTTGAAATTTGCAATGAGATTGCATACCTCCTATGAGATAGTTGGATCCCGATACCCACTGCGAGTAAGAGTTACTCCTGGGAGAGTTTTACACAGGACAATTAGTCACTCAAGTAGGTGTCTAGAAAAGTGTTAACGGGGTTACGCCTCTGGGAAAACGAGGTTTACTTTAATTAGGTCCGTGCGAAAGCACGGGAAACCTCCCTCAAAGTACCGACACTGATCTGGCTGAAAGATTGACGAAATTGTAGGGTGTAATTAATCCCGGCTAATCTTACCTTTTAGGGTTTTAAGGTAGATTTGATAAAAATAGTGGGAGACATCCTGATTAGATAAGATAATAACCAATCTAATCTTGCAAGAGCATACGCTAAAGTGTTTTCTTCTCTCTCTCTCCAGGTAGCGACCATGTCAGGCCATAATCAAGATAATAATATTGATGTATTGACTGAACCTGATTATTGTACTGAGCAAGGGAACGTTGGACCCGTTCTTTCTTATAAGAGTTATAAGACTGAACAGGAAACAGGAGAATATCTGGATTCTCACACCGCCCAAAAGAACGTGCATGTTGATGCATCTTCTTCAGGTGTGTTAGTTATTGAGAACTGTTTCTCAGTTCACCCTACGTCCTGGGTATTAGATACCGGATCAGGATCCCACATATGTAAATTGTTACATGGGCTGCGAAAAGGTAGAGAACTAGGAAAAGGTGATCATTCTGTTCAAGTAGGGAACGGTGTAAGTATTGTAGCCAAAGCAGTTGGCGAATATCACCTTGTATTACCAAGTCATAATACACTGATTCTAAATGAATGCTATTATATACCGAACATGATGTGCAACATTATATCAGTCTCTTTATTAAGTAAAGAAGGATATAATTTTGTAGTAAAGGATAATGTTATGAACATATTCCTAGATCAAAAGTTGATTGCATCAGGCTCGTTACATAATGGCATATTCATTCTAAATCAGAATACAGTCCTGAATATACAAAACACACACAAGAGGAAAAGTTCAGATGTGAACGAATCCTACTTGTGGCATTGTAGACTTGGTCATATCAATGCGACACGACTAGCTAAGTTACATAAAGATGGTTATTTGAATCCGTTCGAATTATCATCTTATGATACTTGCCATTCATGTCTCAAAGGAAAAATGACCAAAGCTCCGTTTAGTGGACACGGAGAAAGAGTTACTGAACTCTTAGGACTGATACATAGTGATGTTTGCAGTCCCATGTCTACGCATGCCAGGAACGGTTCTTCCTACTTCATTACATTCACTGACGATCTCTCTAGATACGGACATGTGTTTCTGATGAAACACAAGTCTGAAGCTTTTGAGAAATTCAGAGAATATAAGCACGAAGTAGAGAACCAAACGGGCAAAAGTATTAAGATTCTTCGATCTGATCGGGGAGGTGAATACTTAAGCGGTGAGTTCCTAGATTATCTAAAAGAGAATGGGATTCTCTCTCAGCTTACTCCTCCTTATACACCACAGCACAACGGTGTATCTGAGCGGAGGAATCGCACCCTATTAGATATGGTGCGCTCTATGATGAGCGAGGCTGAGTTACCTATTTCCTTCTGGGGGTATGCGCTTGAGACAGCCATACATCTATTGAATATGGTTCCTACCAAATCAGTGCCTACCACTCCATATGAGATATGGAAAGGGAAGAGACCATCTCTTAAGTATGTTAAGATATGGGGTTGTCCAGCCTATGTCAAAAGACAAAATCCGGACAAACTGAGGCAAGATCTGTCTTATGTAAGTTTGTAGGATATCCCAAGAACTCACAAGGGTATATCTTCTACCACACTGAGGAACAAAAGGTGTTTGTTTCTAAACATGCCACCTTTTTAGAAAAGGAATTTCTTGGAAAAGAAATTTGTGGCAAGGAGGTAGAACTGGAAGAGGTTCCAGCAACACAAACTATAACAGAAGACTTGGTAGAACCAGAGGATTCAGTAGTACCCGACGAACCCCAGCCTCTCCGCCGATCCAGTAGGGTTTCTCGTCCACCTGAGAGATACTACGGTTTTCTCATTGATGGTGGAAGCGAGGATTGCATCATGGATGATGATGAACCGACTAGTTTCGAGCAGGCCATCACGAGTGGTGACTCTGTGAAATGGCTGGATGCAATGCGATCTGAGATGGAATCCATGTACACCAACAAAGTATGGACTTTGGAAAATGCTCCTGAAGGGGTAAAACCCATTGGGAGCAAGTGGATCTTTAAAAAGAAATTTGGTGTAGATGGAAAAGTTGAGACTTTCAAAGATAGACTTGTAGCAAAAGGTTTTCGTCAACGACCAGGTGTGGATTATGACGAAACCTTTTCTCCAGTGGCTATGCTTAAGTCCATCCGGATCTTACTTGCCATTGATGCATACCATGACTACGAAATCTGGCAAATGGATGTTAAGACCTCCTTTCTAAACGGTGATTTAGAAGAGAGCGTGTACATGACTCAGCCAGAGGGCTTCGTAGATAGAGGGAGCAGCGGAAAGGTGTGCAAGCTGCTTAAATCCATTTATGGGTTAAAGCAAGCATCGTGGAGTTGGAACATCTGTTTTGATGTTGTAGTCAAAGAATTTGACTTCATCAAAAATATAGATGAACCTTATATCTATAAGAAGGTAGCAGAGGGTAAGGTTGTCTTCCTCGTATTGTACGTGGATGACATACTCTTGATAGGAAATGATATTCCTATGCTGCAATCAGTCAAGCTCTTCTTATCACAGAGATTCTCAATGAAAGATCTAGGTGATGCCTCCTGCATATTGGGAATCATGATCTATAGAGATAGATCTAAACGGATATTGGGATTGTCCCAATCTAGGTACATTGACACCATACTAAAGAGGTTTAGTATGGAAGAATCCAAGCGTGGGAACCAACCCACGATCTCTGGACTCACTCTCTCCAAAGAGATGTCTCCCAAGACTGATTTGGAGAGAGCTCGCATGCAAGGGATACCCTATGCTTCGGCATTAGGCTCTATCATGTATGCGATGCTATGTACCAGACCCGATGTAGCATACTCACTAAGTGTAGTGAGTCGGTATCAAGCAGATCCTGGAGAGAGTCACTGGACAGCTGTAAAGAACATTCTCAAGTACTTACGAAGGACTAAGGAGATGTTCTTGGTGTATGGTAACGGAGAACTCCAGGTGGAGTCCTTTACCGATTCCAGCTTCCAAAGTGATAAGGACGACTCTAAGTCGCACTCGGGATTTGTCTTTACCCTCAATGGAGGGGCGGTATGTTGGAAAAGTTCCAAACAGGATACCGTTGCAGACTCGACGATGGAGGCTGAATACATCGCTGCCAACGATGCTGCCAAAGAGGCTGTCTGGATCAAGAAGTTCATTAGTGAACTTGGTGAGGTTCCATCCATTGAGCATCCAATACCTCTGTATTGCGATAACAATGGAGCTGTGGCTTTGGCCAAGGAACCCAGGTCCCATCAGAAGTCCAGACATATTCTGAGGCGGTATCACCTGATCAGGGAGATAGTTGATCGCCGGGAGATCGAGGTCAGGAGAGTAGATACGAAGGACAACACTGTGGATCCATTCACGAAGGCTATTCCCCAGATACAGTTTGAGAGATTATTCGGGATGCTAGGTATGAGATACTACAGCAGCTGGCCTTAGTGCAAGTGGGAGATTGTTAGTTATGTATATGCCCTAGAGGCCATTGTTGTACATATGATGTATATTATGATGGATGCTTAGATATATACAGAGAGGACTTTCTTGCTCGTCATGATAGTATGCTATTTGGTTTCACTTTATCTTAACATGTTGACTTGTATTGGTTTACTGTTTTACTCTCACATGTTGATAAAGCCCTTAGGATCTGTACTCGACTACTGGGACTATGATGAGATCATACTAGTAGGGCCACGGTAGTCGATGAGTACATCCTATAACTGTTCCTAGTCGAGGGTATATCGAGACAGGGCATCGATACACCAGAGTAGACTAGCGTATACGCATCTTGACCCATATGATGGGCGATGGATGATCCCATATCCATCGGTGTTAGACATCAGAGATGGTGTACGGGTGCTCAGTGGAGACTGGATACACTGGACGGACTCGCCGAGAACTCCCAGATGGTGATATACCACACGTCAGATGGCAGTTCTCCGGTGACACTGGTACAGGGTAGTCTGTAGACCCGAGATCGTCATAGAGTCTTGTGTGATTCCTACTGTGCTTTGATTTCCACCTTACCACGTCCAATAGGGCGTGCAAAACGTGGCTTTTGGGTACAGTCCCGAATCACATGGAGGCAATGAGCGATAGGAGGGGATTCGTCTCTCCCGGTATAGGGAGTTGATGTTGTGCTGTGTTCGATTGGCTATAACTGGAAGTCCGTGGCCAGGGCTGATATAGAGATTTACTGGTAAGTGTTACTAGTAGTTTCTCGACCCGTTATGAGCCACACACATCGACACGACTTATCGGTTACTGGGGTCTGACGTATACCACCCCTAGACTTGATATGCGACATATCAGACGAACAGACCGGACTGTACGGGAGTGTTACTGATCGGATTCACAGGAGAACGCACAGGCTAGCTTGTTGATCTTCTGATCGCTCAATACCTGGGTGGCTGTTACGTTTAGCTGACCGCTTGCAGCTTGTGGGTGTTTGATATAATCATCACCTGCTACCGGCGTATTGACGATTCTTTAGAGTCCTACACAGAGGTTTCTTGGCTCAGGCGAAACGGAGTGGTAGCACATATGTGATATGCGCAGGACCGAGAATAATGCGATATGGGATACCGTATTATATTCTCAGGATATTAAGTTGATGAACCGGGTCATCGGATCAAGTGTTGATTCGATGAATCGGTACATGAGATATTAGTCGGTAATATTCGATATAGCCGGATCATCGATTCAAGTATTGATTCGATGATTTAATGTATAATAATATATATGATATATTGTATTACATTATCTAATATTGGCTCGCTTTATTATTTCATTTTCTCATTGGATGATACATTGATATATATGCGATATATGTTAATTGTATTATTTTCTTTTGTTGCAAATATATAATATATATGTGATATATATTATTGTGACATGATATGATTAATTGTTAAACATGTTTAAGGGATGATTAATTGAGGTTAGGGTTTGTTTTGGGTTAGATGCTTCATGCATCTTCTAGAAGTTTTTGCTTTTGTCATTCTTAAGATATTATGGATGACATATTCTTTAACTCAACCAAACCCTAACTCTAGTTATTTCTCTACTAAATCTTGACCACTCATCCTTGACCATGGTTTACAATTCAATCATATAGTTTATATTCTATTCATCACAAAAGTATTAATATGATTATTGATTTTCCATTTTTATCATCTTCTTCTCTTTTGAAAAGCTTGCTAGAAAATCCTTAAGTGATGAATAAATATGAGAAAATGATATAAAAAGAAAGCAAAATTACTACTCTCTCATCCTCATCTCATCTAGCCCATGGGATTAGTGTGTTCATCTCTTTTGAGTGAGAAAGCTTGAGTCTTTGCAACTTCAAGGTAGATCATCGGAGATTTGGAATACTTCGAGCTAGCATGGATCGTTCGAGTCGTGGAGCCTCTCATGAGTCCGGGAGATCGTGGATCGCGGCAAAGGGACTTCTACTCGGAGCTTGTGAAGCGAAGGAGCGGACTACAAAGGTTGTAATCCCTCACACTTAGATAAAAGTTATCATCTTGCATGTTTAAACCTAATAATCTAGCAAAGATCCCGGCTTTGGGTTGTTCGGCATGTCTAAATTTTTATCCGGGCATGTTTGATGCCTTTTGAACCTTCACAAGAGTGCCTAGGAACCCTACAGAATCAATCAATCTGATGACCTTGCATTGGGGTAAGCAATGAATCACATGTCCCTAGTCTTTCATGTTTGTTGACTAGCGATCTTCTATCATATCTCGAAGTATAACTCGTGCGGCGTTAGCTTCAAACATCTGGGGCGATATCTTTTCATTCGCTAAAATCACTGGCTTATTCGTCTGCACGCTGAACAGTGCCTCAATCATCAAAATAATATGTACTCTGACAGTCATCACAATCTGGCTGGGCTCCTGAAGTGGCCCAATCCTCTGGTGCTGATCTGCACGTCCGAGAAATCTCGTAAAAGAGATCCATCAAACGCTCGTGGTGCGAAAACACAATAAAATGGCACCTCTATGCAAATGTATGTCCCTGGAATCACACCCTGGTTAGTCCTCGTCCATGACGAGCTCATGCTGACCGCAACTCTAGTCATAGCTCTCCACGCCTGTGCAACCGTTATAACAAAACCATAACTTGTACTGATGAGGTTAGATAATAGGAAGGAATATAATATTGTGCAAGGAAATATACATCCTAAGGCTTCTTAAGCAGAGTAGCGTATCGTAAGTATGCCGCGGAACACACACACGGTACGTCACTCTACTTGAGTCACCTACTCCATCAACCAAAGGTCATCCTACACTCCGAAGGTGAAACCTAACACTCTGATACCAACTTTGTCATGACCCGAAAAGTACGGAACATGACCGGCACTTAAATTATGAAACGTCTCGAGGCGTACGTAATCTAAGTAAGCCAAAACCCAGAAGTCAAAACCAAAGAAGCAGTAAAGTGAAGGAAAAACCAATTTAAAGCAAGTAGTTTTAACAACATAGGCCGAAGTATGCATGTTTTAAAATCTCAAGTATTTTGTAAAAATTTCGGCAGAGTCTCCTTTTGTAACGTTTTGAAAATCGTTTCGGTAAAATTTCGAAAAATCGGTAAAATAAGGGGGTTTTCTGTAAAAAGTCAAAATACAAATATCTTATTATAAAAATTAAATATACATATTCTAGCTATGTAATTGCTATTATTTGGTGTTTATTGAGCCGCTGGTGAAATTTCAAATTTTCTGAAAAAATATTATTTTATTATTATTTTAAGCCGTCACTAATACATTTAATTAGGGAAAATTACAAATTGGAATGAGTTGAAACAAATTTTGAGCATCATAAAAAATTAAATAAAATTTTATCATGTGGTTTTTGGAACGAAATCATTTGCCAAAACGGTTTAGAAATTATTGAAGAAAAAAGGCTTTTTTTTAGCGTAAATGGATGTTTGGGGTATTGTATTTATCATTTTTCATCACCCCACACCCGTTACCCACACCCACACACCCCCATTCGCTTCTCCCCTTGGCTGAATTCAGCAGCCCCCTCTCTTGTCCCCACTTGGTTTGCAAAGGAAAGAAAAGAAAAGAAAAGAGTAGAAAATGATATAATTTGAGTTGACTTTGACTTGAACTAACTTTCTCCACCTCACTCTCTCTCCTCCCTCACCCAACCCCCCACATTTCTGGCCGAAACCAGCAACCCCCCAACAGCCCATTTTTCCTCTTCTCCTCTCTTTGTTCCATCAAAGAAAATCCAAAGAAAAATCCATTAAAAATCAAGCAAAAATCCAAATCAAAATCCGACTCCTACCCATTTTAGCTTAGCCCGTATAGCATGGATCTTTGTGAAAAGAGAGCATTTTGGGAGGCCATGGATGCTTGTGGATCTTCAAATGTTTTTGGGTATAATTCTAAACATTTTTGCTTAATTTGTTACTAATTTCTTAAAGCTAAGTTAATTAAGTGTTTAATTAGGTGTTTAAGAAAGAAAAAGGTTTTGAATTGAAGTTTGAAATTTCAAGTGTATGGTTTTGAATGAAGATTAGGGTTTGAGCATTTGATTAGGATTGTGATGGGTAGATTAACATATAATTGCTTGCAAAAATCAAATCTAGTTGCTAGTTGCATTTTTGTTAATTTAAATTTGTGATAAGTATATATATTGCAAACTAGTTTTTGTAAATATTGTGTTAAATTGAGAATTAAAATATGGTTAGGGTTTTTATCATACTATTAACTTTATTAAGTGTAGTTTAACACTTTAGTTCATGGAAATCCAACCTAAATTGTAGTTTGTGCATTGTTGCTATGAAATTGTAAAAAGGGTATTTTCTAAACTAGAATATTAGGGTTTTTGGAGTTTAATGAGATTAAATTCCGGAAATTGTTTCTATGACTTATTTAAGATATTTAATAAGTATATTGCCCGCTACATTCATTTAAACGTCATGTTTTGTACAAAAACGGCAAATTGTGCTTGCTAGATTTTCGGAAAAATGACTTTTTAAGTGAAATTGGGGTTTTTATGAGTTTTAACCTAGTTTATATTAAAATTAGTGTTCGTGAATGTGCAAATGAGTGTGATTGGATTTTTCTCGATGGTTTGACGTTTGTACATCGACATCGAGGGTTGGTTTGACTATTCTTGCATGCGTAGGCGATAGGTTTGGACCTATGCGTGATACGCGTGCCGATGTGATTTTCGTATGCCGTTTCGATTTCGAATTTAGTTTTAATGCGATATGGTGTGTTATGATATGTAGGTACCCCCATGTGGACTTCGAGACGACAAGCAAGCGCGTGGCGACGTCGGCACCGGCTAGCGAGGACCAGGTGAGTAGATTTATATCTACGGGGAGAAGTCGGGTGGATGGCGTATAGTACCCCCGCAGTCCGTGGTGGTGTATACGGATGCGTATACACACCAACAATTATTATATATTATTTGGGATTAATAACGATGCTTAGGATGGATACTGGTGTGTTGGATTACTTTAGTGTTGCGAACCCTAGGGTAGTGTTGCACTACACATACACACATACATACTTGCATACTTTCCTATTGATATGTGCTCATGGGATTCTTTATAGTTATGTGTTCACATGGGTATGGGGCTATGTGTTCACATACGGATTGAGGATGATACTTGGGATTGAGCTGAGTCGATGAGATTTGATTTGAGGCCGTGAGATCGGTGATATAGCAGGGTTCGTATCTTAGATACGACATGACGTTGTAGCGGGTCCTTGACGTAGTGTTTCACACACGTCCATGCATACTTAGGCGATATCAATATTGTACTAGACATAGATCTGTACCAGATCATGATATTTGATAAAGAGGATACCAGGTGAATAGTATGACGAATGTGATTTTGACCCGTACCCAGGTTTGGGATGCCGTACGACGGATTTACGTACGAGCTATATTTTGATGATTGATCCGCACTCTTGACTTGGGATGTCTGATTATAGATATGGTATCAGATATGATATTATTGAGGCGGGATCACCGACTATACATATACAGGTAGGTATATGTATCGACTCAGATGATAGGCGGTTTCCCTACCTGTAGTTCAGCTTGTTAGTTCAGCCGTATAGTTTAGTGTAGTTGTTAGATTAGATTAGACTCCTACCTATTTCAAAACTAACGAATCGTGGGTATTTTAAAAGACAGCCCAAGGGATCCTACGGAGATTTCAAAAGACGTATCTTTTCATAAAAACACCGTAGCCCCTATTTTCAAAACCCCATGATTCGTGTTATTTCAAAAGGCACCATTGGTAAGACTTATAGTAGATTAGTGCAGATTAGTTATAGTTGCGTCTAGTATTCAGCTCCCGCTCATTTTTACTGTTCGCTTCGCATCGCATACTTATATTATAATTTCTTATTGCATTATTAATATCATGCTGTTAGGACACCAGCACCATTACCGATGACGCGTATGTACCACGTACACTTATTTGCCGGCTCACACACATCTTCATCGGTAATTGACATGTCACGAACACTTTAGAAAATACTATTTCATTTGACATAGGTTGTTAGCTAATAGTTTAGACATGATATTAGTGTACTTGCCTTATATGCTAGTTAGACATTGTAGTTATTGCCTACTACTTCATGCATGTTATTATTCACTGTTGTGTCGCATTCATGGATTCTCATGCCTATATTCACTGTTTACATGCTATTGATGACTTGGATTCGGATTTCATGAGATTTCTTGGATTTGGAGGAAAACCGCAAAAATATAAATAAACCTTTTCTCCCTTTTTAAATAAAAAGTGCGGTTTTCCCATGATGTATGAGTCGTCCACCATGAGTTTGCTGATGGATTTCGAGACCCGATTCGAGGAGTGGAGGAACCGTTTCGGGTACATGGTGGGCCCGGTATGGTACCCCGGGGCAAGAGGAATGTGGTGTTGACGTTGAGCCTGGCTGGGGAGCACTACCTACCGGTGATATTACCCGACGCGTCGGATGTCCGGAGGATACCGTCGTGGTCTTGAGATGGATGGTAGGGGCCGGTCTGGACTGACGGCGCCCTAGATATTGAGATTGAGACATTGATATTTCGAGACAGTGAGATTTATGTTTTGTGTCGATGCTAGACACTGTTGATACTGATTTCATTTATGATACCTCAGTTTAAAAATACGAAGGAAATCTCACTAATTTATGAAAACAGTTTCTTCATTTACATGTATTCTGTTTTCATGCATGCATACCTCATTCATATGATATATTGCTACCTGAGGCACTGACACAGGCACATGAGATTACACTCAGGTTAGATATTTACCCTAGCCATTGTTATAGGCTGCATGTTATATACATATTTGAGGATATATTATGATCTTTGACCTAGGATTGCGTTATTTATGTGATTTCTGTGCGTAGATGTTTTTCTACTCACGAGTTGGCAACTCACCCCCGTTGTGCCACAGTTCTTGCAGGTTTCGCCGTACAGGTTTCATTACGGCTTTGCTGGCACTATTTCCATTTCCGGGTGGCTTGTTAGTAGGTGGGTTATTTGTATCTTACCCATCATTATATCTTTTATATTATTATTCAGTTGTATCTAGAAGTTCCATCAACCAAACATGTATTCTTTGAGATAGAGACCAGTGTTGTTTATTCTTTCGACCGTAGAGTCGCTCGTTATATTTCTGGTGGTTTTGAGTTTCCTTTTGAGTTTTGATCCTCGCCGCTGGCGTTGTATATTATATTGCTTGTGTGGTTGTGACCGTCGATTGACGAAGAGCTAGCTCCCGCTTGGGGATGCCTTTTTCTTGATTTCGTATACTATTCATGTTGTATCCCGTTTGGGGGCCAGTATTTACAAAGGAGACTCTGCCGAAATTTTCAATAAATTTTTGATGTTTTAAAAACTGCATAATTTGGCTTATGCTATTAAAATTACTTGCTTTAAGTTGGTTTTTCCTGCACTCTACTACTTTTCTTGGTTTGGATTTCTGGGTTTTCGGTTTACTTAGATTACGTACGTCTCGAGACGTTCGTAGTTTAAGTGCCGGTCATGTTCCGTACTTTCGGGTTGTGACAAAGTTGGTATCAGAGCGTTAGGTTTTAACCTTCGGAGCGTAGGATGACCCTTGGTTGATGGAATAGGTGACTAAAGTAGAGTGACGTACCGTTGGTATGTTCCACGGCATATTTACGACACGCCACTCCACTTATGAAGCCTTAGGATATACATTTCCTTGTTCAGTATTATATTCCTTCCTGATCTAGCCTCATCGGTACCAGTTTGGTTTTGCTGCTACGGTTACGGGCAGGGAGAGCTACGACTAGAGTTGCGGTCAGCACAAGCTCGTCATGAACGAGGACTGACCAGGGCGAAATTCCGGCCACACACGATTGCAGAGATGTGTCTTTTTACTGTGTTTCCGCGCCACGAGCGTTTGGATGGATCGTTGTACGAGATTTCTCGGACGTGCCGATCAGTACCGGAGGATCGAGCCAATGATAGAGGCCAACCAGATTTTGATGACCGTTGGTGTATTGCTTATTCATGATGTTTGAGGCACTGTTCAGCGTGCAGACGAGTGAGCTAGTTATTGCTGCGAAAGACGAGATATCGCCCCAGATGTTGGAGCTATTGCAGTACGAGTTGTATTAAGAGATGATAGGAGGTCGCTAGTCACCCGATGATGAATGACTAGGACAGATGGTTCGTTCGCTTACCCCGATGCGAGGTCATCGGATAGATTGATTCCAGCTAGAGACGACTTCACGCGGAGACGTTGAGAGTCGACAGAGACGATCAAATGTCAGAAACCTATTATTCCAAGTTTAAAGTAGTCGGAAAGACATGCAGGCAATTCTATGGTCCCTCTAGAAGAATGAAACCCTAACTCGACTTAATGACCGTGTGAAAGCCTTTGAACCTTCGGGTTTGCGGCAGTTCTACGGCGCCATTAGTGAGGCTTGGGTTTGCCCTTCTACGGCTGGACCACCGATGCTGTGGTATGTACTCGATACTATTAAACTGTGCCCAAGAGGTTGAGCTCTTAGGGGATTATGAGGTTTTGACGACTCGATCGGATGGCTCGACTTAATTCGGATGCTAGGTGGTGAGATGCATTTCTTGGGAGACTCCAGATATGAGGATAGCCGTTGGAGCTCAGTCCATGCAGCCGTGACGAGACGAGTCCAAAGCAGACGACATTAGAGAAAAGTGGAGTAAGAGGTTCGTACCAGATCTAGATAAGATGACGTTCCACTCCTCCGACATCAGAGATGCGATACGCATGCCGAGGCATTTTAGTTGGATATACCTTCCAGAAGGAGTCGCGATGAGTATACAGCCGTTCCGGAACAAGAAACAGATATAGTAAAGGATGATGACTTCCGGACAGTTGGCAGAGACGAGACATGGAAGAGACCGTGAGCAGGATTCCTTCCAGGACACTGCTGCAATGATACTTGCACCCAGGATCAGATGTTTCGCGTACATTCAGAGAGCCAGAGGCCGACGCCAGTAATATGCTGTCTTACGAGTGGTCGTGATGATTGACCAAGAGATGACCAGAGAAGTGCCAGAACAGAATCGTCCCCGTTAGCACACCTGACAAGGCCGATGAGCCGATGGACCGAAAGATTGGTAATTCACAGTGAAGACCTTGACCCAGGGATGGTCATGGTTACGCACACCAGCAGGACAGAGTTCATGATCATCAACGAGACGTCCCACTAGTGACCGCGACAGTTGGCCGAGATTCTTAGAGGATGCGTTTGAGCGGTACTGTTCCGCCATTATTGATTTCGATGTTTTGGGTGATTTATTCGTATGATTTGATTTTGATGATTGAGGATTTACGATCTTTGCACAGTGTTGCACTTGATATCGTTTTCGTGGTTTAGTTTCACATGTTTGTGATTTTACAGTTTTAAACAGTTGAGTTGGTTTTGTGCGTATGCATGCACACGAATTGGTTCCTGCATTCTGTATAGTTATTATATGCTTGCAGTGCAGTGATACGCCTTTTGTGCACTTAGATGCACTGGACTTCTATTTCGATTGTGATGTTCGATATTTGTTTTGTGCACCTTGTGCACCTGATTTGATTTTTGTACATGTTCGGCACTTGATATTGGATTTCATGATTTCGTGCACGATGGATGCACCTGATTGGATTTTCGCGCATGTTGGGCGCATGTTTTGAAGTGTGATTTTGGTGCACACCAGATGCACTAAATCGAGATTTTTCGTGCATGTCAGATGCACCTGATTTTGCTGTCAGGCACACATGTTGCCTACGACAGATGTTTCGTGCACACCCGATGCACTTAGATGTTGTTTCTGTGCATATGTATGGCACATATTTGGATTTTGATTTCCGTGCGCACCAGACGCACGTAGCATTCATGTGCATATTTTGGGATTGATTTCGTATAGAGCAGTACGTTTTTATGATATTGCTATGTGTTTTCGTATTGAGCAGGACTAGTCAGAGGACAGTGCCTGAATATATTTTTGCATGCATTGATAGTTATTGAAGGGATTTCCAAAAAGCGAGCTATAGCCTCAGTATTTACCTACGTGTCTGATATGACACGAAATGTTTAAAACAAGGAGACCCTTCTAAATTGTTTCCAAAACGGCGGGACGTACATTTCAAACAAAGGTATATATGTATATAGTTATTTTCTTATGATAGACGTCCGCCACTGTGCAGTGTTATACGCGTTGCACAGCGACTTAAAGAGATTGGCATGCATTTCCTTCAGATATTTACCGATATAGATTCGAAGTTTACATGTATAGTTTCGAGTTATATCATATTGGTTTGATTTGGATTTGGCATTGATGTCTTATCCATGGCTCCGATGATTGCGGGATGCTTGACGGAGTTTTGATTTGAGTTATATGCTCATTTTTCAAGCGCATGCGCTGCGCTACGATTTGTTTTATGTATTTACAATTTCGGAGCCCCGACGACTTGATGGGTTTTCTTAGATGTTTTAGTATTTGGGGGAGTTTGAATTTAAATTCGGGGATCGAATTTCTTTAAGGGGGGAAGATTGTAACGTTTTGAAAATCGTTTCGGTGAAATTTCGAAAAATCGGTAAAATAAGGGGGTTTTCTGTAAAAAGTCAAAATACAAATATCTTATTATAAAAATTAAATATACATATTCTAGCTATGTAATTGCTATTATTTGGTGTTTATTGAGCCGCTGGTGAAATTTCAAATTTTCTGAAAAATTATTATTTTATTATTATTTTAAGCCGTCACTAATACATTTAATTAGGGAAAATTACAAATTGGAATGAGTTGAAACAAATTTTGTGCATCATAAAAAATTAAATAAAATTTTATCATGTGGTTTTTGGAACGAAATCATTTGCCAAAACGGTTTAGAAATTATTGAAGAAAAAAGGCTTTTTTTTTAGCGTAAATGGATGTTTGGGGTATTGTATTTATCATTTTTCATCACCCCACACCCACACACCCCCATTCACTTCTCCCCTTGGCTGAATTCAGCAGCCCCCTCTCTTGTCCCCACTTGGTTTGCAAAGGAAAGAAAAGAAAAGAAAAGAGTAGAAAATGATATAATTTGAGTTGACTTTGACTTGAACTAACTTTCTCCACCTCACTCTCTCTCCTCCCTCACCCAACCCCCCACATTTCTGGCCGAAACCAGCAACCCCCCAACAGCCCATTTTTCCTCTTCTCCTCTCTTTGTTCCATCAAAGAAAATCCAAAGAAAAATCCACTAAAAATCAAACAAAAATCCAAATCAAAATCCGACTCCTACCCATTTTAGCTTAGCCCGTATAGCATGGATTTTGTGAAAAGAGAGCATTTTGGGAGGCCATGGATGCTTGTGGATCTTCAAATGTTTTTGGGTATAATTCTAAACATTTTTCTTAATTTGTTACTAATTTCTTAAAGCTAAGTTAATTATGTGTTTAATTAGGTGTTTAAGAAAGAAAAAGGTTTTGAATTGAAGTTTGAAATTTCAAGTGTATGGTTTTGAATGAAGATTAGAGTTTGAGCATTTGATTAGGATTGTGATGGGTAGATTAACATATAATTGCTTGCAAAAATCAAATCTAGTTGCTAGTTGCATTTTTGTTAATTTAAATTTGTGATAAGTATATATATTGCAAACTAGTTTTTGTAAATATTGTGTTAAATTGAGAATTAAAATATGGTTAGGGTTTTTTTAATACTATTAACTTTATTAAGTGTAGTTTAACACTTTAGTTCATGGAAATCCAACCTAAATTGTAGTTTGTGCATTGTTGTTATGAAATTGTAAAAAGGGTATTTTGTAAACTAGAATATTAGGGTTTTTGGAGTTTAATGAGATTAAATTCCGAAAATTTTTTCTATGACTTATTTAAGATATTTAATAAGTATATTGCCCGCTACATTCATTTAAACGTCATGTTTTGTACAAAAACGGCAAATTGTGCTTGCTAGATTTTCGGAAAAATGACTTTTTAAGTGAAATTGGGGTTTTTGTGAGTTTTAACCAAGTTTATATTAAAATTAGTATTCGTGAATGTGCAAATGAGTGTGATTGGATTTTTCTCGATGGTTTGACGTTTGTACATCGACATCGAGGGTTGGTTTGACTATTCTTGCATGCGTAGGCGATAGGTTTGGACCTATGCGTGATACGCGTGCCGATGTGATTTTCGTATGCCGTTTCGATTTCGAATTTTGTTTTAATGCGATATGGTGCGTTATGATATGTAGGTACCCCCATGTGGACTTCGAGACAACAAGCAAGCACGTGGCGACGTCGGCACCGGCTAGCGAGGACCAGGTGAGTAGATTTATATCTACGGGGAGAAGTCGGGTGGATGGCGTATAGCACCCCCGCAGTCCGTGGTGGTGTATACGGATGCGTATACACACCAACAATTATTATATGTTATTTGGGATTAATAACGATGCTTAGGATGGATACTGGTGTGTTGGATTACTTTAATGTTGCGAACCCTAGGGTAGTGTTGCACTACACATACAAACATACATACTTGCATACTTTTCTATTGATATGTGCTCATGGGATTCTTTATAGTTATGTGTTCACATGGGTATGGGGCTATGTGTTCACATACGGATTGAGGATGATACTTGGGATTGAGCTGAGTCGATGAGATTTGATTTGAGGCCGTGAGATCAGTGATATAGCAGGGTTCGTATCTTAGATACGACATGACGTTGTAGCAGGTCCTTGACGTAGTGTTTCACACACGTCCATGCATACTTAGGCGATATCAGTATTGTACTAGACATAGATCTGTACCAGATCATGATATTTGATAAAGAGGATACCAGGTGAATAGTATGACGAATGTGATTTTGACCCGTACCCAGATTTGGGATGCCGTACGACGGATTTACGTACGAGCTATATTTTGATGATTGATCCGCACTCTTGACTTGGGATGTCTGATTATAGATATGGTATCGGATATGATATTATTGAGGCGGGATCACCGACTATACATATATAGGTAGGTATATGTATCGACTCAGATGATAGGCGGTTTCCCTACCTGTAGTTCAGCTTGTTAGTTCAGCCGTATAGTTTAGTGTAGTTGTTAGATTAGATTAGACTCCTACCTATTTCAAAACTAACGAATCGTGGGTATTTTAAAAGACAGCCCAAGGGATCCTACGGAGATTTCAAAAGACGTATCTTTTCATAAAAACACCGTAGCCCCTATTTTCAAAACCCCATGATTCATGTTATTTCAAAAGGCACCATTTGTAGGACTTATAGTAGATTAGTGCAGATTAGTTATAGTTGCGTCTAGTATTCAGCTCCCGCTCATTTTTACTGTTTGCTTCGCATCGCATACTTATATTATAATTTCTTATTGCATTATTAATATCATGCTGTTAGGACACCAGCACCATTACCGATGACGCGTATGTACCACGTACACTTATTTGCCGGCTCACACACATCTTCATCGGTAATTGACATGTCACGAACACTTTAGAAAATACTATTTCATTTGACATAGGTTGTTAGCTAATAGTTTAGACATGATATTAGTGTACTTGCCTTATATGCTAGTTAGACATTGTAGTTATTGCCTACTATTTCATGCATGTTATTATTCACTGTTGTGTCGCATTCATGGATTCTCATGCCTATATTCACTGTTTACATGCTATTGATGACTTGGATTCGGATTTCATGAGATTTCTTGGATTTGGAGGAAAACCGCAAAAATATAAATAAACCTTTTCTCCCTTTTTAAATAAAAAGTGCGGTTTTCCCATGATGTATGAGTCGTCCACCATGAGTTTGCTGATGGATTTCGAGAACCGATTCGAGGAGTGGAGGAACCGTTTCGGGTACATGGTGGGCCCGGTATGGTACCCGGGGCAAGAGGAATGTGGTGTTGACGTTGAGCCTGGCTGGGGAGCACTACCTACCGGTGATATTACCCGACGCGTCGGATATCCGGAGGATACCGTCGTGGTCTTGAGTTGGATGGTAGGGGCCGGTCTGGACTGACGGCGCCCTAGATATTGAGATTGAGACATTGATATTTCGAGACAGTGAGATTTATGTTTTGTGTCGATGCTAGACACTGTTGATACTGATTTCATTTATGATACCTCAGTTTAAAAATACGAAGGAAATCTCACTAATTTATGAAAACAGTTTCTTCATTTACATGTATTCTGTTTTCATGCATGCATACCTCATTCATATGATATATTGCTACCTGAGGCACTGACACAGGCACATGAGATTACACTCAGGTTAGATATTTACCCTAGCCATTGTTATAGGCTGCATGTTATATACATATTTGAGGATATATTATGATCTTTGACCTAGGATTGCGTTATTTATGTGATTTCTGTGCGTAGATGTTTTTCTACTCACGAGTTGGCAACTCACCCCCATTGTGCCACAGTTCTTGCAGGTTTCGCCGTACAGGTTTCATTACGGCTTTGCTGGCACTATTTCCATTTCCGGGTGGCTTGTTAGTAGCTGGGTTATTTGTATCTTACCCATCATTATATCTTGTATATTATTATTCAGTTGTATCTAGAAGTTCCATCAACCAAACATGTATTCTTTGAGATAAAGACCAGTGTTGTTTATTCTTTCGACCGTAGAGTCGCTCGTTATATTTCTGGTGGTTTTGAGTTTCCTTTTGAGTTTTGATCCTCGCCGCTGGCGTTGTATATTATATTGCTTGTGTGGTTGTGACCGTCGATTGACGAAGAGCTAGCTCCCGCTTGGGGATGCCTTTTTCTTGATTTCGTATACTATTCATGTTGTATCCCGTTTGGGGGCCAGTATTTACAAAGGAGACTCTGCCGAAATTTTCAGTAAATTTTTGATGTTTTAAAAACCGCATAATTCGGCTTATGCTATTAAAATTACTTGCTTTAAGTTGGTTTTTCCTGCACTCTACTACTTTTCTTGGTTTGGATTTCTGGGTTTTCGGTTTACTTAGATTACGTACGTCTCGAGACGTTCGTAGTTTAAGTGCCGGTCATGTTCCGTACTTTTGGGCCGTGACACCTTTGTAAATACTGGCCCCAAACGGGATACAACATGAATAGTATACGAAATGAAAAAAAAGGCATCCCCAAGCAGGAGCTAGCTCTTCGTCAATCGACGGTCACAACCACGCAAGTAATATAATTTACAATGCCGAAGGGCGAGGATCAAAACTCAAAAGAAACTCAAAACTGCAAGAAAACATAATAATACAACGCGTGAATCCAAGGTTGAAATAATAACAAATCTGGTCTTCTGCCTCTATCAAATATACAATCTGGTTGATGGAGTTTTACTAGATACAACTGAAATAACAATATACAATGGTGGTCCTGATGCAAAGAACCCACCTTTCAAAACAATCAACCGGAAGGAACAGTGTTCCAGCAAAGCCGTAATGAACCTGTACGGCAAAACCTGCAAGGAACTGTGGCACAACGGGGGTAAGTTGCCAACTCGTGAGTAGAAAACATCACAGAGCAGAAATTGCATGTATGACGCTATCCTAGGTCATATCAAGTAATATACTCAATAATATCCGGATCCATCTACAAATACATGCAATACCACATGCTCGTGTCAGTGCCTCAGATAGAAACATATCAGATATATGATGTATGAATGCATTACGAATGGAAACAGAATATATCATGAGTGGGACAACTGTTTTCTTTAATCAATGAGATTTCTATATGTATATCAATCAAGTATCATCAATGAAAGCAACAGAGAAATCAGTGCCAAGCATCGACACAAAATATAAATCTCAGTATCTCAATATCTAATCCCAATATCTCTGTATCTCAAATCTCAATATCTCGATCTCAATATCTCATGTCTCAATATCTCAATACCTTGGGCT
Source organism: Agapanthus africanus (assembly GCA_030015575.1). Classification (NCBI taxonomy): domain Eukaryota; kingdom Viridiplantae; phylum Streptophyta; class Magnoliopsida; order Asparagales; family Amaryllidaceae; genus Agapanthus; species Agapanthus africanus. The sequence continues at coordinate 230,921,174 of JASDDO010000022.1, read as the reverse complement.
CCGTCAGTCCGGATCGGCCCATATCATCACTCACACGACCATGTACGGTATCCTCCGAATATCCGTCACGCAAGGTAAAATCACCGGTAGGTAGTCTGCCCCTGCCAGGCTCATCATCCACCATGAAATCACTCTCACCCCGGGATACCATATCGGGTCCACCATATACCCGAAACGGTTACAACTCCTCCTCGAATCGGGTCTCGAAATCCAACATCTATCATGAAAACTCATGGTGGACGACTCATACATCATGAGAAAACCGCAATTTGCATTTTAAAAAGAGGGAGAGAGAAGTTTATATATATTCTTGCGGTTTTCCCCCAAATCCAGAAATCTCATGTAAATCCGAAACCATCAAAATCATGATACCAATAAACAGTGAATACCGGCATAAATCTCCATAATACTGCATAACCAATGAATATATGAATGCACCTAATATCATGCAATGAATGCAATATTTAAACTGGCATATGGAAGCTATAACATATTTCGACTGCCAGCTATCAAGCTATGTTTTAGAAAAAGTCTTTTCTAAAGTGTACATGACATGGCAATTACCGATGATGATATGTGTGAGCCGGCAAGTAAGTGTATGTGGAACATACGCATCATCGGTAATGGTGCTGGTGTCCTGACAGCATGGTTCATAAACACTAAGTACACAATAGACATCCAATGAGACGATAACAACATGATAAATGGCAATGAATAGTAATTGTAACAATAATATGCGGAACATGAATGATAACGTAACAATAATAATCTACATCGCTACACTTGTGTTATACTGTTTTGCCGTTTGAAATAGTACGAATCGTGGTCTTTTCAAAATAAGGGCTACGGTGTTTTTAAGAAAAGGTACGTCTTTTGAAATATCCTTAGTATCCCTTGACATGTCTTTAAAATCCTCACGGTTCGTTAGTTTTGGAAATAGGTATGACTCGGGTCCAATCTAACATGTACTAACTAACTACAGGTCTAACTAACAACCAATCGGAAGGGATATGAAAACTACCTAAATCTGAGTCGATATGTGTGTGTGTGTGTGTATGATAGTCGGTGATCCTGCCTCAGTAGTATCCCATGTGATACTCTATATAATATGACATCCTCGAGTCAAGAGTGTGAATCTATCATCAATATATAGCTCGTACGGTAAATCCGGCATACGGCCTCCCAAATCTGGGTATGGGTCAAATATCACATTTATCTCATTATTCGTCTGGTATCCTTTCCATCATATATCATGATCTGGGGGTACTGATCTAAGTCTAGTACAATATTGATACCATCTATGTAATTCATGCGTGCGTATGAAAACACCACGCCTAAAGAACCCGCTAAAATATCATGTCGTATCTCAAATACGAACCATATCATATCACCGACCTCATGGCCCCAAGCCCAATCTCATCGACTCATCTCCAATCCCAAGTACTTATCCTCAAAATCCATGTATATGTATACATACATACATACATACATATATACACACACACACATATCCCCATATACGCATAAGTAAAATAAACGTATGCATGTGTGTGTGTACGTGTGGGTAAAAACCTATTCTAGGGTTCGCGACTAAGAAGCTAAACTAAGATACTTCTAACTGTCCTAAACTAAACCATAAACACAAAATCATATCTTGATAATCATCCCCGTCTCATAAAACACCTATATAAACATATATATCATAGACTATACTACGGACTGCGAGGGTGCTATACGCCATCCACCCGACTTCCCCCGTAGATATAATCTACTCACCTGATCTTTGCTTGCCGATACCAATGTCGCCACGCGCTTTCTTGTTGTCTCGAAGTCCTCATGAGGGTACCTACATATCATTATATATCATGTCAGATTAAAATCCGACTCATGACCAAAACTACACACGTATCTCACATAGGTCAAAACCTATTGTTTGCGCTCTCAAATCAACCCAAAAGCCCTCGACATCGGCATACAAACGCCGAGTGATCGAGAAAAACTCAAACGCACCATTTGTGGTTTCAAAACACACTAAATATATATATGAAATAGGGTTTAAATCATCAAAACATCAAATTCGCTTTAAAAGCTATTTTCCCGAAACCTAGTAAGCAAAATTAACCGCTTTAATACAAAATCATAACGTTTTGGCAAAACTAGTGGTCCCAATAATCACTAATTATCTTAATTAGGCCATATAAACATTTACTAGATTTTTAATCTCGCTTAATTACATTAATCCAAAAACCTAGTTAGCACAAATTCCCAATTTAGTTCAAAACTTGGTGTTTTAACCAATCTAAATATTTTAACAATTCTAGTGGCTATAATGTTCATTAAACATCTTAATTAAGTCATACCAATGTTAATTAGATTTTATACTTACCTCTTAATATTAATCTCAAAAATCTAGTTTGCATAAAAATCACAATTTGGGCAAAACAAATGTAACAAATTTGAAATTTAGCAATTTGGTTAGGTTTTAGCATGCTCAAGATGTAAAGCTACACATCACAACCAACATTAAGTAAACAAACCAAGCTCCAATTCAAAACCCTTCTCTTGATAATTTTTCCATGAAATTAAACCCTAATTAAATACCTAATTTGGTTAGATTAAGATAATTTAGCAACAATTAAAATATAGGTTAAGATTATACCTCAAAGATCATGAGATCCCACATGCAACTTGTCTCCAAAATGCGAACTTTTCACCAAGATCCATACTAGATAGACTAGGGAAAAATGGGTAGGGCCTGGATTTTGATTTTGTGAGGATTTTGTGTTGATTTTTGAAGGATTTTGTGAGGTTTTTTTGAAGTGAAAATGGGGTCAAAAATGGGGGGCTGCTTGAAGGTGGGCTCGGCCAGCAGGGATGGGGAGGGAGTGTGGGGTGTGTGGGTGTAGGGAAAGAAAGTCTAAGTCAAGAAAAGATACCCCAAGTCAACTCACAACTTCATCTCTCTTTATTCTTTTCTTTCTTTTCTTTTCATTTGTTTTTTTCTTTAATTTGGAGGGGAGAGTGGGGAGGGACTGTTGCATGTGGGTTCGGCCAAGATAGTAAATGGGGGTGTGTGAGTGTGGGTGTGGGTGTGGGGTGAGGGAAAATGATAAATATTATACTCCAACTTCCATTTAATTTATTTTCACCATTTAAGCCCTTTTTCTTCGATACTTTCTAAAACCGTTTGACAATTTCATTTCATTCTAAAAACAATATTTTACATGTTAGTTTAATGTGTCATGATGCACAAAATTTGTATCAACCCATTCTAATTTGTAATTATCCCTAATTAAAAGTATTAATGATGGCTTAAAATAATATTAAAATAATTAATTTCGGAAAATTTTCAGTAAACTAGAAATTTTACAAGTGACTCAATAAACTCTAAATACTAGCAATTACATAGCTAGAATATATATATTTAATTCTATATTAAAAGATATTTATATCTTGGTTTTTACGGAAAACACCCGTTATTTTACCGAAAATCGGAAATTTCACCTAAACGATTTTCAAAACGTTACAATCTTCCCCCCTTAAAGAAATTCGGTCCCCGAATTTAAATTAAAACTCCCCCAAATACTAAAATATTCCAGTAAAATGATCAAGTTGTCGGGGCTCCGAAAACATAAACACATAAATCAAATCATACCGCAATGCATGCGCATGAAAAGAGTGTATAACTCAAAAATCAAAACTCCGTCAAGCATCCCGCAATCATCGGGGTTATAGTGAAGATACCAATGTCAAGATCCAATATGAAAACCAACATGATATACATCGAACTATACATGTGAACATCATTAAAACATCTGGAAGCAATGCATGCCAAAACTTTTTCAAATCGCTGTGCGATGTATGTATCACTGCACAGTGGCGGACGTCCATCGTGAGAAAATAACTATATATATATATATATATATATATATATATATATCCTTTGTTTAACATACACGTCCCGCCGTTTTGAGAACAGTTTAGAAGGGTTTCCTTTGAAAAAGGTTTCGTGTCATCACGGACACGTAGGTAAATACTGAGACTATAGCTCCTATTTGGAAATCCCTTCGATAACTATCAATGCATGCAAAAAATATTATCAGGTACTGTCCTCTGACTAGTCCTGCTCAGTACTAATCCAAATAGCAAGTATCATAAAATATACTGCTCCAAAAGAAATCAATCCCAAAAATATATGAATGCCATGTGCGTCTGGTGTGCACGGAAATCGAAATCCATGAATGTGCCATACATGTGCACATAAACAAAATCTGAGAGCAACGGGTGTGCATGAAAACACTTGTCAAGGGCAACGTGTGTGCCTGACAGCAAAACCAGGTGCATCTGATATGCACGAAGAATCTCGATTTAGTGCATCTGGTGTGCACCTAAATCGTGTCAAGCGCGTCAAGTATGCGCAAAATCCAAGTCAAGTGCACAAGGTGCATGAAAACAAATATCGAATATCACAGTCAAAATCGACGGTATACAACATATCTCAATCCAAATCCAAATGAGGTATGCCGTGGTATATAATCTCACAACTATATGCATCAGCGTGCACAAAATCGAATCGAAATACTAAAAGTGCATGAAAACAATGCCGAAAGAATAAGTCAAATCACAAGCATACCATAGGTATGAAATCAAAATCAACATCTCTAATGATATCAAATCAAAGTCAAGTGCAACTGTGGTGCACAAAATCTCAATCATGCAAATAAATAGTCCAAATATACTAAAATCCAAAGTGACGGATACGCGATAGTCAACTCACGAAATCACAAATCATAAGTATTGTCGTCGATATGTCCGTCCTTAAAAGTCGAGAAGGTGTCGGTGCATCCAATGCTAGCAGAGCAAGATATCTACTTGCCTTCAGATCATGGCCTGTCGCCTAGTGCCCTTAGGCTCTCGTCTCTCGCTGCAGATTTCTAAGTACATAGCTACTCGGCTCAACGGTCCAATATAGAAACGATAACGGAAGCAGTCCGCTCTTACACATTCTCTGAAAATCTTTGGCCAACTATCATGGTTACTCATAACATGTCTTGTCGACGATGGTGAACTCTGGCCTGCTGGGCGTGTGCAATACAACCGAATTTCTTTAAGGGGGAAGATTGTAACGCTTTAGAAATCGTTTAGGCAAATTTTCCGTTAATAGGTAAAATAAGCTGTGTTTTCCGTAAAAACCCTGAAGTGATCATTTTTCAGTTTAGACTTAATTGCACCTAGTTTAACTAGAAAATTGCTAGTTTGCGGTTTTTAGTTGTCACTTATAAATTTTAGTTCACTTTAATATTTTTCCTTAATTAAAATATTATTATAAGCTTTTAATTATGCACTTAATTATTGGTAATTACAAATTTGATTGGGTTAATTATGCTAAAGTGAATATATGCTAACTTAATCACAAGATTAAGCATTAATCCATCCATGCAAAATATCCTACAAATATCTAGATATTTGTTGATTTAAAGAAAACTTTCAAAAGAAAAGAAAAGATTAAGAGGTGGCATTGGATGGGAGGTGCATTAATGAGCATTAATAGGTGTTTCTAGCTAGAAATTTCCATACAATTTCATAACCTCCTCACTTTGCATAGCTTGGCCGAGCCCCCCCTCCCTTTGCTGCCCTCTCTCTCTTCACACCCCATTCTCACTTCTTCAAGCCCAAATAAATCATCTAAAATTATCAAATAATCCTACAAACTCAAATATAAATCCCTACCCATTATTCTTCAACCCTAAAAAAGCTTGGATCTTCATGAAAGTCATCATTTTGGAGGCTATCATAGATTTCTTTTTCTAGTTTGTGAATCTAGTGAGGTATAAAATCATAAACCTAATCTTTAGTTGTTGGCTAAATCATTAAGCTAGCTTATTAGATGTTTAATATAGCTTTAATTGCATGTTTAGAAATTCATGAAAGAGTTGTGAAGATCAAGTTAGGGTTTGACTTGTTTAAAATGGTTAATGGAGAAGTGTAGATTTTGACAATTTAACCTAGTTGTGAGAATGCTATTTGTTATTTTTCCTATTTGGCTAATTAAGCTTAAGTGCAAACTAAACTTTTAGAAAATCTTATATGGATAAGATTAAAATTCTAGTAAGTGTTTGTGTGGTTTAATCAATCTTTTAAGTGATGATTGTGATCGCTAGAATGGTTTAAACTACTGGATATGAGCTAAAATGTTTAAAAGTTGCTTACTAGGTTTTCGGATAAATTAGGCATGGGTTTCTATTGACGTTGCGATGTTATATATTAGATTCCACGATATTTATTGTGTTGTGAATGCGCGATCGGTACGATCGGGGTCTAGGCTTGGTGGTTGTGTCATCCTAGCTAGGGTTGAGCCGATATCGTACGTGTTTTGTGCACTGAGTGCACGGTATGTTTATCTTGTGGACGTTATCCTTGCGTTTCGTTATCTTGTGTCGGCGCAGGATATTTAGTCTTATGTGTTGTGTTTGTGAAATTTAGAATCGCAAGCAGGGACTTCGGACGCTGCGAAGAAAGGGAAGCAGGTGGTTGGATTTACTTAGCTCGAGGTCATCGGTGAGTAAATTTAACATCTACAGGAGAATCGCCCGCATGGCGTTATGCGTCTAGGCTGGATTATATGACTTGATTATTAGTTACAAGTATTGCACATATAGAGATTGTGCATGAACTTCATTTTATATTATTACTTGTTATGCTGGGACTTGTACCCATTGGACACTGCACTATTATTGACGGTTCATATTGCACGAGCACAAATTGTATGCTACACCCACACTGTCGATAACTGCCATGACACGCACAACACCTATACATACGTGATATTGTGTTGGTTAGAGACATTGAGACATGATCCTTATTTCCATTGTGCATATCAGATATAGCATACCTGTATACCTACATGCTTACGCATATACCTGGAGGGTATTGCATCATTATTGACATGAACACACATATATCATGCTATGCTACAGCTACACATATACCTGGAGGGTATTGCATAATTATTGACAAGTATATACATATACCTTGCTATGCTATAGCTACACATATACCTGGATGGTATTGCATCATTATTGATATGTATATACACATACCTTACTATGCTACACCCACACATATATCTGGAGGGTATTGCATCATTATTGACATGTATATACATATAGCTTGCTGCAGCTACACATATACCTAGAGGGTATTACATCATTATTGACATATATATACACATACCTAGACATAGCTACACCTATACCTAGAGGGTATTACATCATTATGTAAGTCAACGTTACACACCCCATTAGATGCGGGGAGGTGGAATAGGAAAAACAATCATTTTGTTCAAAGTAACATCGACTATCAAACGGATCTTTGCTAAACCTTAACTAACAAACTATTTAGAAGTGGTTAACTACTATGATAGATGATTATACCTCAAGATACTAGTCCTTCTTGTTCTTGCTGTTCACCTCCTCGTCGGCCTCCTCGATGTAATAGAAGATCCACCCGAGAGTTCATTCTTCAAGCTTTAACCTCTAACTTGATGTAACTAAGTGGCTAGGATTGCTAATCCAAGTGACCTAGAGGATATAGAGATAGATTAAGGATCTATTAGTCTTGCTATCCCTAGGGATCTCAACACATGAGAGGAATAGGGTTAGGATAAAGAAGAGGAGAGCTTGAGGAGAGAGAATGTGTTTTTAATTAGGAAATGAAAATATAACTCATTTGTGTATATCATGAAGCATGATAATTATCTAATAAATAATATATCATAATTACATCCATGCTTCATTTAATACAAAAGGATGAATCATCTCATGAGTCATGGTTTCATTTAATGCAAATAACACATCATCTCCTCCACCTCATTAAGCTTAATTCATAAATGAATTAAAACATAATGAGTCACCTTTATTCTAGAAGCTTCTCGACAAATTACGAGAATGCCCCTCCCATCCGTATTGACGAAAAGCACGGATATACTGAGACTGCATAGATCCAATAATCCAATACTAGAATCTGGCTTAAACCAAAGCCTGCTAGTATAATCTGTCCGAACATCACACGTGCACAAGTACACGTATATGTCCGAACCCTTTCGTAAAACCATACGACCTCTATATCGTTTCGCCTGAAGCAGGGAAACCCTCTATCTGGGACTCTAAAGACTCGACACTACGCTGGCAGTAGGTTTAACCATAGGCCGCAAGCGTTACTAGCTGTACGTAACGGTCCCCAGGTAGGTGTCGATAAGAAGGTCGATGAGGAAACCCATCCGAACCCCTACTGAGTCTGATGTGACAATCTCCGTACAGTCCGGTCTGTTCATCTAAAACTATCGCATATCGGGCCTAGGGGCGGCAAGCGTCATTCCTCTAAAAGCGGTATAAGTCATGTCGGAGTGAAGTCCATTACACCTTGAGAAGCTACTGGAAAACCTACCAGCAAATCTCGCTTGTTGTCACGACACGAAAGTACGGAACGTGACCGGCACTTAGATTACGAAGCGTCTAGAGGCGCCACGTGACCTAAGTAAGCCGAAGCCCAGAAATCTAAACCATAAAAGAAGATAAAGAAGAAAAGAAAAGAAAACAAGTATAAAAACATCAGCAAATTTTACCAAAAATTTCGGCAGAGTCTCCTCTGTAAAAACTGGCCCCCAAACGGGTACAACAAGTATAATATGAATAAACAATAAAAAAGTATCCCCAAACGGGTGCTAGCTCAACGCCAACAGGCGGAAACAACCACAACAAACACAATAATATACAACGCCAAAGGGCGAGGCTCAAAACTCAAAAGAAAACAAAACCACCAGATCAGAATAATACATGCGCGACTCTAAGGTCGAAATAACAGACTGGTCCAATAAACTTATCAAGTAATACAAATGTGGTTGATGGAGCTTACTAGATACAAATGAGTAAATAAAAGTACAATGGTGGTTCGGATACAAGTGAACCAACCTACCGTGCAAGTCACCGTGAAAGAATAAATGTGCCAGCAAGCTGCCAGGGAAACCTGTACACCGAACCTGTAATAAAATTTGGCACAACGGGGGTGAGTTGCCAACTCGTGAGTAGAAGACATCTACGAAAAGAAATCGAATGAACGACGCTATCCTAGGTCATAATAATACACTACTATATCCCAGACATCTAGTAATAGCAGGGTAATACTACGTGTAAGTGCAACTACTCCGTGTCGTGTCAGTACCTCATATAATACTATGTCATATGAATGAAATGCATGCACCATGAATGTAAAGTAACAAATCCTGAAGTCCAGATATATATGTATAAGAAATCTTTAGCTGTTATCATAGTAGAATGTGTATAAGAATCAGAAATCTCAATAATGAAATCCATGGAAATCCGTGTCAAACATCGACACAACACATGTAATCTCAAGTCTCAATATCTCGGGCTCCGTCAGTCCGGATCGGCCCATATCATCAAATCTCACGACAACGATCGGTATCCTCCGGATATCCGCCGCGCCAGACATCACCGGTAGGTAGTCTTCACCAGCCAGGCTCATCGTCTACAACTCGATCTTCTTGCCCCGGGGTACCATACCGGGCCCACCATGTACCCGAGACGGTTCATCCACTCCTCGAATCGGGTCTCGAAATCCAACAGAAAACATGAAATCTCATGGTGGACGACACATACATCACGAGAAAACCGCATCTTATTTTAAAAAGAGAGGAGGAGAGAGAGAGAGGAGGTTTTATAATTTCTTGCGGTTTTCCCCAAAAATCCAGAAATCTCATAGAAATCCAAATCTCAAAATCATGAGTAAGTATATGATAAGTGTCGGCATATGCCCATACTACTGTGCGATAACATGAAATATGAATGCATGAATGTCTAAGTAATAAATATCATGTCTTATACTAATGTCAGAGAATAATCACAATATTATATCTGTCTAGTTGCTAACTGATTCTATCCATAAAAGACAATATGATCTAAAGTGTACGTGACATAGCAATTACCGATGATGATGTGTGTGAGCCGGCAAATAAGTGTGCGTGGAATATGCGTATCACCGGTAATAGTGCTGGTGTCCTAACAGGTAAAGTTTATACTGATTATAGCAACATATAAAAGAACATGCACCATGATGATTACAGTATGAATGTAAATACAGGTGTGCATTATCCACTCCTCTGCGAGATACGAGTACAACTACCACTATGTGAGTCGAACCTAAACCAGTGTCCATCTAACATCCTAAGGAACTAAACCTAATAGACTAGTCAGTAAGAAACTAGAGTCTACCTAAGGTCTAAATCAATATCTCAAATAGTCGGCGATCCTGCCTCAATAGCGTCACGTACGTAGTACGGCTTCCTCGAATCAAGAGTGCGGATCATCATCATATCTATGCCTCGTAGGGTAAAATCCATCATACGGCATCCCAATATCGGGGTACGGGTCAAGTATCTCCTAGGTGTCTCATCATTCGTATAATGTCATCATCAACACATCTCATGATCAAGGTGCTAAACTGTAATCGCATACATCAATTATATAACATTGCCATCATAATATGCATCATTAGTTTATCCTCAGAAATATCATGTCATATGTATCATATTGTGATTAAGTCATACCTATATCATATCGTGATCAGTCACGAGTTACAGTTCGGGTTCTATTCTAGAGTCCCATGTACCTCAATATCATCACTACCCATTATAATTTACGTATACCTGTTCATTATCATTTTCTAATGATCCGCTAACATTTTAATACGACTGCATAGCCAATAATCCCGGCATCAAGCCCAGTTACACTGGTTCATCATACCTCAGATATCATATCACATCAATGTATCCCATATACGTGTTGTATATATGTATATACCTATACCTCGTCCTATATGTATACATGCACGTATACACCACGTCAAGTTTCAGTGTATGCGTGTGTGTTTCTACCTGAAACTTACGAACCTCTTCCAAGGTATTCATCCTCTGGTATGCTTTTCCTAAATCAGTCTAGTCCAGCCTAGGGTCATTACTAGGGTCCTACTCATTAAGAATCTAGGGTCACATCTGGTTTCCTAATGACAATAAGTACTTTTCCTATTCTACGTTGCGGGGGTGCTAAACGCCATCCACCCGACTTCCCCCCGTAGATATACATCTACTCACCTGGTCTATGCCTGCCGACGACGGTGTCGCCATCCTCCTCTTCATCGCCCGCAGTCCACTTGAAGGGTACCTAAACGCAAACATATAAATATAATCGTAAACCGAATCACATACAAAAGTCAAACGATACAAGGAACAAGCACAGGTTAAAACCTATGTCCCGTCCACGCAAAAGAACCAAATACCGCTCGATATCGGCGTACAAACTCCGATGGATCGAGATAACATCATCAAACAACTTGTAGTTTTAAAACACATTACTTATATTGTAAAACATGATCAATTTCATCGAAACACTAAAATCGATCAAATCGTCCGTTTTCGAAAAACCCGAAAATGCCAATTTACCGTTTTTCATCGAAACTTGACATTTAAATGAAACCAATGGTCATAAAACTCAGTAAATAGCATTACTAGACTATACAAACCATTACTAAATTTTTATTACACAATTTTGCATTTATTTGAAATTTCTAGTTTGCAACTTTTAACAATTTTAACATTTTTCAAGCAAAATACCACGATTCCATCACAAAACATAATTTTGCATGAATTAATATATTAAACCACAATTCATGATGATAATGATTTAATGAAACCATAAATTATATTTTTAATCTCCTTTATTTAGGAATTTTCAAAATCTAGTTTACAAAATAATAGCATTTTATTAGTATTTTCCAATTCTCAAAGTAATCTAGTGATCAAACTAAGTTTTTCATTAAATTAATGTGCTAATATCCTTATTAAAACTACCATCTAATGATAGCAACTTAAATTGGAATTTTATATTACCCACAAACACATTTTAGAAAAATCTAGTTAGCTAATTTCCTTATTTAAAACAATTTTAAATGAAAATTTTACAATTTAACAACCATGCAATATTTTCCAATTCTAAAAGTGTTAAACTAACTATTATAACCCTAATTAATTATTAAAAACCCTAACTTGAATTTACAACCCTAACTTGCATTTAAAAAAAACATAGAATTAATTCATTAAATCTAATTAAGCTTAAATGATCATCTAATAACAATAAATCAAAAGAAGGAAAATTATACCTCCAAAATATGAAATCCAAACAAGAAATGAGCCTCCAAAATACATGCTTTCCCACTCCACAATCCATATAAAAAAAGGTAGAGAATAAAGGGTATGAAGAGATTAGGATTTTGTGTATTTTTTGTTGAATTTTTGATGTAATTTGATGGATTTTTGTGCAAAAATGAGGTGGGAAATGGGGGGGGCAGCCATGGGAGGGTTGTGGCCGGCCTTGAGGGAGTGAGGGAGAGAAAGAAATGATCAAGGAAAAGTGTAGAAGTTTCAAGAGGAGAAATATCACTTAAAGGTCTTTTCATGGTTTATTTAATTATTTATTTATTTGTTTACTATAGCAACTCAAGAAAGCTCTAGAAAATAGGAAAAATTTGCAAATAATTTTTGCATGATACATACTAAATTCTAACATGCCATGGTTCATTTTTACAAATTAAAACCATTTAAATTTGTAATTTACACTAATTTAGTGTAAAAATAAAGCTTATGTTAATATTTAAAATAATTAATTTAGGAAATTTTTTTAATTAAACTAAAAATTTATAAGTGGCTAAATAAACACTATTTACTAGTAATTACATAATTAAATAGGTATTTTTGAATTTATAATGAAAAACAATTGCGGTTTGATTTTACGAAAAATACATTTTGCTTTACCGAAAATCATAAAATTCACTTAAACAATTTTATTCATTTAATTATTTATTTAATTATTTTTAAAACGTTACAATCTTCCCCCCTTTAAGAAATTCGGTCCCCGAATTTAAATTAAAACTCCCCCTCCAAATACTAAAACATTTAGCAAAACACTCAAATCGTCGGGGCTCCGAAATCATCAACACATAACAAAAATCAACTCCGTCAAGCATAACGCAATCATCGGAGTTATGGCGAGAATAAAATATCATAACCCAATATGAAAACCATTATAATATACATAAATCTATAACTTATGTATAGTGTGCATCATAGTGAAACCGTACAAATATCCGGATAAGGAAATATGCAAACCCCTTTTTTGAAAATTGCCGTGTGATGCACATGTCACGGCATAAGTAGCGGACGTTTATTTAAAAAAAATAACTATATATATATATATATATCTTTTATTTAACATACACGTCCCGCCTGGTTACTAAATCAAATAATAATGATTATGAAAATATACTGCTCAAACTGAAATCAATCCCAATCACATCAATAAAATATCATGTGCGTCAGTGCGCACTGAAATCGAAACCAAATACAGATACCACGAATACACACAACAACAAAACTAAGTGCAACAGGTGTGCACCAAAAACATCTGTCAAGTGCAACGGGCGTGCATGACTTAATATCAGGTGCATCTAATCTGCACAAAACCCCGATTTAGTGCATCTGGTGTGCACAAAATCGCATCAAGTGCGCCAAGTATGCGCAAAAACCCTAATCAGGTGCACATGGTGCACGAAAACATACATTGAATATCAAAATCGAAATCACAGCACAAAAATGCATGAAAACTAGGTCGAAACATATGTCAAAATCACGTGTAACCCCTATGCACGAAATCAAATCAAAAATCTCAAATATATATATATATATATATATATATATATATATATATATATATATATATATAAAACCAAATCAAGTGTACTGGTTGTGTACTAAACCACATCAATACAACTGATATATGAAACACAGATAGAATGAAGGTACACACAGGAAATACCAATCGTAGAACAAAGTCCTCAAAATACAAAAATCCAATCAACGAAAATAGGAAATTCAAATCACTAAATCACAATCGTAAACACTATCGTCAATGTGCGCCTCTTTCCTCTGATGTCGACTGCTTCGAACTCGTTCTTTCATAGGTGTGCTGACTGTGCTACCAACGGCAATACTCATATCTAGAGTCTCCCACGTAGTCGATCCCTTCACCTGATATCCGGACTACATTAAACTTTTCGATCGATTCATCAAAATACCATAATTCCCCGAGAGCTCAACACTCAAGTACAGTTTAAAAATATCCGGTACATACCCCAGCATCGATGATCCAGCCGTAGAAGGGCAAACCCAAGCCTCACTAATGGCACCGCGGAACTGCCGTAAACCCTAAGGTTCAAGGGCGTTCTCGTGGTCATTATGTCGAGTCAGGGTTTCATTCTTCTAGAGGGTCCATCGAAATACCTGCATGTTCTTCCGAATACCTTAAACTTGGGAAAATGGTTTTCTGATAATCGTTCGAACCCTTTAACTTCATCCGGACGGCATGTGAATACCCTTCGTCCGCACGCTAAGCAATGCTTCAATCCTCAAGAATAACCAATACTCTAATGGTTATCGCATTCGAGCCGTAGCTCCTTCTGCCCGTGCGCCCGTGGTAACAGAACCACCCTCCGACATCGACGAAGATAGATCAAAGGAATGAATGAAATACGGTGCAAACAAATGTACATCCTAAGGCTCCTTAAGCAGAGTAGCGTATCGTAAGTATGCCGCGGACCATACCCACGGTACGTTACTCTACCTAAATCGCCTACTCCATCAACCAAGGGTCACCTAGACTTATACCGGGTTAAACCTAGCGCTCTGATACCAACTTTGTCACGACCCGAAAGTACGGAACGTGACCGGCACTTAGATTACGAAGCGTCTAGAGGCGCCATGTGACCTAAGTAAGCCGAAGCCCAGAAATCTAAACCATAAAAGAAGAAAAAGAAGAAAAGAAAAGAAAACAAGTATAAAAACATCAGCAAATTTTACCAAAAATTTCGGCAGAGTCTTCTCTGTAAAAACTGGCCCCCAAACGGGTACAACAAGTATAATATGAATAAACAATAAAAAAGCATCCCCAAACGGGTGCTAGCTCAACGCCAACAGGCGGAAACAACCACAACAAACACAATAATATACAACGCCAAAGGGCGAGGCTCAAAACTCAAAAGAAAACAAAACCACCAAATCAGAATAATACATGCGCGACTCTAAGGTCGAAATAACAGACTGGTCCAATAAACTTATCAAGTAATACAAATGTGGTTGATGGAGCTTACTAGATACAAATGAGTAAATAAAAGTACAATGGTGGTTCGGATACAAGTGAACCAACCTACCGTGCAAGTCACCCTGAAAGAATAAATGTGCCAGCAAGCTTCCAGGGAAACCTGTACACCGAACCTGTAATAAAATTTGGCACAACGGGGGTGAGTTGCCAACTCGTGAGTAGAAGACATCTACGAAAAGAAATCGAATGCACGACGCTATCCTAGGTCATAATAATACACTACTATATCCCAGACATCTAGTAATAGCAGGGTAATACTACGTGTAAGTGCAACTACTCCGTGTCGTGTCAGTACCTCATATAATACTATGTCATATGAATGAAATGCATACACCATGAATGTAAAGTAACAAATCCTGAAGTCCAGATATATATGTATAAGAAATCTTTAGCTGTTATCATAGTAGAATGTGTGTAAGAATCAGAAATCTCAATAATGAAATCCATGGAAATCCGTGTCAAACATCGACACAACACATGTAATTTCAAGTCTCAATATCTCGGGCTCCGTCAGTCCGGATCGGCCCATATCATCAAATCTCACGACAACGGTCGGTATCCTCCGGATATCCGCCGCGCCAGACATCACCGGTAGGTAGTCTTCCCCTGCCAGGCTCATCGTCTACAACTCGATCTTCTTGCCCCGGGATACCATACCGGGCCCACCATGTACCCGAGACGGTTCATCCACTTCTCGAATCGGGTCTCGAAATCCAACAGAAAACATGAAATCTCATGGTGGACGACACATACATCACGAGAAAACCGCATCTTATTTTAAAAAGAGAGGAGGAGAGAGAGAGAGGAGGTTTTATAATTTCTTGCGGTTTTCCCCAAAAATCCAGAAATCTCATAGAAATCCAAATCTCAAAATCATGAGTAAGTATATGATAAGTGTCGGCATATGCCCATACTACTGTGCGATAACATGAAATATGAATGCATGAATGTCTAAGTAATAAATATCATGTCTTATACTAATGTCAGAGAATAATCACAATATTATATCTGTCTAGTTGCTAACTGATTCTATCCATAAAAGACAATATGATCTAAAGTGTACGTGACATAGCAATTACCGATGATGATGTGTGTGAGCCGGCAAATAAGTGTGCGTGGAATATGCGTATCACCGGTAATAGTGCTGGTGTCCTAACAGGTAAAGTTTATACTGATTATAGCAACATATAAAAGAACATGCACCATGATGATTACAGTATGAATGTAAATACAGGTGTGCATTATCCACTCCTCTGCGAGATACGAGTACAACTACCACTATGTGAGTCGAACCTAAACCAGTGTCCATCTAACATCCTAAGGAACTAAACCTAATAGACTAGTCAGTAAGAAACTAGAGTCTACCTAAGGTCTAAATCAATATCTCTAATAGTCGGCGATCCTGCCTCAATAGCGTCACGTACGTAGTACGGCTTCCTCGAATCAAGAGTGCGGATCATCATCATATCTATGCCTCGTAGGGTAAAATCCATCATACGGCATCCCAATATCGGGGTACAGGTCAAGTATCTCCTAGGTGTCTCATCATTCGTATAATGTCATCATCAACACATCTCATGATCAAGGTGCTAAACTGTAATCGCATACATCAATTATATAACATTGCCATCATAATATGCATCATTAGTTTATCCTCAGAAATATCATGTCATATGTATCATATTGTGATTAAGTCATACCTATATCATATCGTGATCAGTCACGAGTTACAGTTCGGGTTCTATTCTAGAGTCCCATGTACCTCAATATCATCACTACCCATTATAATTTACGTATACCTGTTCATTATCATTTTCTAATGATCCGCTAACATTTTAATACGACTGCATAGCCAATAATCCCGGCATCAAGCCCAGTTACACTGGTTCATCATACCTCAGATATCATATCACATCAATGTATCCCATATACGTGTTGTATATATGTATATACCTATACCTCGTCCTATATGTATACATGCACGTATACACCACGTCAAGTTTCAGTGTATGCGTGTGTGTTTCTACCTGAAACTTACGAACCTCTTCCAAGGTATTCATCCTCTGGTATGCTTTTCCTAAATCAGTCTAGTCCAGCCTAGGGTCATTACTAGGGTCCTACTCATTAAGAATCTAGGGTCACATCCGGTTTCCTAATGACAATAAGTACTATTCCTATTCTACGTTGCGGGGGTGCTAAACGCCATCCACCCGACTTCCCCCCGTAGATATACATCTACTCACCTGGTCTATGCCTGCCGACGACGGTGTCGCCATCCTCCTCTTCATCGCCCGCAGTCCACTTGAAGGGTACCTAAACGCAAACATATAAATATAATCGTAAACCGAATCACATACAAAAGTCAAACGATACAAGGAACAAGCACAGGTTAAAACCTATGTCCCGTCCACGCAAAAGAACCAAATACCGCTCGATATCGGTGTACAAACTCCGATGGATCGAGATAACATCATCAAACAACTTGTAGTTTTAAAACACATTACTTATATTGTAAAACATGATCAATTTCATCGAAACACTAAAATCGATCAAATCGTCCATTTTCGAAAAACCCGAAAATGCCAATTTACCGTTTTTCATCGAAACTTGACATTTAAATGAAACCAATGGTCATAAAACTCAGTAAATAGCATTACTAGACTATACAAACCATTACTATATTTTTATTACAAAATTTTGCATTTATTTGAAATTTCTAGTTTGCAACTTTAAACAATTTTAACATTTTTCAAGCAAAATACCACAATTCCATCACAAAACATAATTTTGCATGAATTAATATATTAAACCACAATTCATGATGATAATGATTTAAAGAAACCATAAATTATATTTTTAATCTTCTTTATTTAGGAATTTTCAAAATCTAGTTTACAAAATAATAGCATTTTATTAGTATTTTCCAATTCTCAAAGTAATCTAGTGATCAAACTAAGTTTTTCATTCAATTAATGTGCTAATATCCTTATTAAAACTACCATCTAATGATAGCAACTTAAATTGGAATTTTATATTGTTGCGCCACGGCAGCGCCCCGGCCGTCTATCCGAGGCCAAAATGCGGAATCAAAATTTTCTTATCTTTGGAAACTGGCGCTACCGCGGACAATGAAAACCCGGATCGTAACCATTAACCTAATGCTAGCTAACAAGAGATGGGAAGAGAAGTATATCGAGTGATCCGAGTCCTCCGGTCTTCTCGTCATCGTCCCAATCTCCCGCGGAAAGTCTAGTCTCCATATCGTCGCCTCCTCGCCGGAAGGGCGCCACATCGCCTGCCTCTTTTACGGGCTCCCACCTCAATGCCGAGGCAACTCGGGCACGAAGCTGGCAAGTCGACGTGCCCAAGATGTGCTGTAGAATGTAGTGTAGATGATGCTTGTCTCTTTGGGGTTTTGTTGCCATTTGAAGATGATGGAGGAAACTAGATAAGGAAAAATGGTGCTTGCATTTTTCCTAGCATGAAATGAGATCAAGAATACTACACTCTCAAGAATGAAGCTCTCATCTTCTTTTCTCTCAAGTGAGTTCTACCATCTCCCAATGAGAATGGTGGAGGAAAGAAAAATACATAAGCAAGAGGGAGGAGAGTGTAGGAAAAGAGAGAGGGTGACCATATCCTAACACCATCATCACAAAGTCATATCATCTTTCATCTCATTTCTAATCTTAATAAAGCAAGAAATGATGAAGGAAAAGAATGGTATCTAAAGATGCTATCATAATTAATACATATGCAAGAAACCCCCTCCTCAAATGTAATTTGCAAAACTGCAAATTACCCCCTCCATCAGAAAAGTCCGGCCGGGAAAGAACAAAGGAAAACCGGCCGGAACGGAATGCAAACTGGCAACTCCAGAAAACTGGTCCCGTAATAAATTACAGGAAAACCCCGATACTGTGCATACACACCCGCATATGTATTCCGACCGGATACAAATGCAATGAGACAAAATCTACACTGTACTAAACTAGGATCGGGCTTAAACTAAAGCCGGCTAGTAATATCCGTCCGATCCTGATCCGTGCAATACCGCACGTATCTGATCGAACCCTGCCATATAACCATACGGCCACTAGTACTAACCGTTCGATCCTGATCCGTGCAATACCGCACGTATCTGATCGGACCCTGCCATATCTCCATACGGCCTCTACAGACTATGGCTTGAGTAACTGAAAGTGTGGTGGACTCTAAAGACTCGTCAATACTATGGCTGTGGATTTAACCACTAGCACGTCAGAGGTATAAGCCAATACGTGACGGGCCACCAGCTATTGACCAAAAGGGACGTCGATGAGCGAACTCATCCTGACACCCTACTGAGCCTGTCAGTGACAATATCCGTACAGTCCGGTCCGTTCGTCTATGAGTATCGCATGTCGGGCCTAGGGGGTTGGTAAAAGTCAGACCCCCAAAAGCGGTACAAGTCGTGTCGGAGTGTAGCCCAGAACACCCTGAGATACTACTGGAATACCTACCAGTAAATCTCCTGCCTCGGCCGAGGGCTTTGTGTAATGGCTCTCCTAGACACAGCGCGACCTCACCCCCAATACCGGGAGAGACGAACCCCTGCAGATCCGCTCACTGCCTCCATGTGGCTCGGGACTGTACCCAACTAAAACCTGTTTGCAAGACTCCTTTGAGCCGTGGTAGGGTAGTAATCAAAGTACAGTGGGAACTCACACGAGACAAATGACGATCTCAGGTCGATGAACTAACCTGTACACATGTCACCAGGGAACTGCTATCTGACGTCAGGTATAAGACCAACTAGCATGTTCCCGGTGAGTAATGTCCGGTGTACTCATAACCTAATGAGCACCTGTATACATCTTAGGTGAACCAACTGACACCAGTGGCTTGTGAGACCGGCCACCGCCCCTCGTCGGGGTCTCGACTGTATACACTAGTCTAATAATGGAGTATCGATGCCCTGTCTCGAAACTCCTACGACTAGGGACCTTTTAAGGATGTGCTTATAGACTACCAGCTCCCACGTATATGATCGCCATCATACTGCTGGTAGTCAAGCAAGAATCCTAGGGGCTCTATCAACGTGTAATAGCGACATGTCAGGTCACCTAAAGCAGTACACGATGATAAAGATAAACCAGATAGCATACTATCATCTCGAGTAAGACTGTCCTACAGGGATAGGTCCTCCCTCAATCATTGCAATCACGTGCCTGTGATCCAATAATTGACTCTGAGGGCACTATCTCCAACATATATTACCCACAAACACATTTTAAAAAAATCTAGTTAGCTAATTTCCTTATTTAAAACAATTTTAAATGAAAATTTTACAATTTAACAACCATGCAATATTTTCCAATTCTAAAAGTGTTAAACTAACTATTATAACCCTAATTAATTATTAAAAACCCTAACTTGAATTTCGAACCCTAACTTGCATTTAAAAAAAACATAGAATTAATTCATTAAATCTAATTAAGCTTAAATGATCATTTTATAACAATAAATCAAAAGAAGGAAAATTATACCTTCAAAATGTGAAATCCAAACAAGAAATGAGCCTCCAAAATACATGCTTTCCCACTCC
This sequence comes from Agapanthus africanus, assembly GCA_030015575.1. Lineage (NCBI taxonomy): Eukaryota > Viridiplantae > Streptophyta > Magnoliopsida > Asparagales > Amaryllidaceae > Agapanthus > Agapanthus africanus. The sequence continues at coordinate 230,900,303 of JASDDO010000022.1, read as the reverse complement.
ACAATCCATTAAAAAAAGGTAGAGAATAAAGGGTATGAAGAGATTAGGATTTTGTGTATTTTTTGTTGAATTTTTGATGTAATTTGATGGATTTTTGTGCAAAAATGAGGTGGGAAATGGGGGGGGCAGCCATGGGAGGGTTGTGGCCGGCCTTGAGGGAGTGAGGGAGAGAAAGAAATGATTAAGGAAAAGTGTAGAAGTTTCAAGAGGAGAAATATCACTTAAAGGTCTTTTCATGGTTTATTTAATTATTTATTTATTTGTTTACTATAGCAACTCAAGAAAGCTCTAGAAAATAGGAAAAATTTGCAAATAATTTTTGCATGATACATACTAAATTCTAACATGCCATGGTTCATTTTTACAAATTAAAACCATTTAAATTTGTAATTTACACTAATTTAGTGTAAAAATAAAGCTTATGTTAATATTTAAAATAATTAATTTAGGAATTTTTTTTAATTAAACTAAAAATTTATAAGTGGCTAAATAAACACTATTTACTAGTAATTACATAATTAAATAGGTATTTTTTAATTTATAATGAAAAACAATTGCGGTTTGATTTTACGAAAAATACATTTTGCTTTACCGAAAATCATAAAATTCACTTAAACAATTTTATTCATTTAATTATTTATTTAATTATTTTTAAAATGTTACACTTGCCCTGGCCAGGGACCTTGCATAATGGCTCTCCAAACACAACGCGATATCAACCCCCAACACCGGGAGAGACGAATCCTATCTAACTGCCACTGCCTCCAAGTGCTTCGGGACTGCACCCAACTGCTACCTGTTTGCACGACTCAGTCGAGCCGTAGTAGGGTAGCAATCTAAGAACAGTGGGAGCACACTCGAGGCGAAGCAGCAATGTCAAGTCTACGAATTATGATGTACTCATGTCACCTAAGAACTGTTAACTGACGATGGGTATAATACCAACCAACAGTTCCCTGCGAGTCTTGTCCGGTGTACCCGTAACCCAACGAGCACCTGTATACTATCTCCAGTACAACGTACTAATGGCTGTAGGACAGACCATTTCCCCAGCTGGGACGAGAAGCGTGTACACTAGTCTACTCCGGAGTATCGATGCCCTGTCTCGATAATCCTATGACTAGGGACCTGAAAAAGGATGTGCTTGTAGACTACCTAGCCCCACTAGTATGACTGCCATCACAACGGCCGTAGTCAAGCAAGATCCTATGGCCTCTATCAATATGTATTTATGATGTGCTAAAAGAAACATATACACATATTAAGATAGATATAAACCAAGTAGCATACTACTATGTTGAGCAAGACTGTTAATACAACTGCGAATATCCCAAGCTTCCATTAAGTAATATACAAGCTATTATGATACAATAATAGCCCATAGGGCATATACACTAACAATTTCCCACTTGCACTAGGGCCATGTACTGGCGTATCGAAGAACTATCATCTCGAATAGCCTCTCGAACTGTGTCTAAGGTAAGGCCTTTGTGAATGGATCTGCAGTGTTCTCCTCTTAACAACTATCCGGACCTCGATCTCCCGGCGATCTATGATCTCCCTGATCTGGTGATACCGCCTCAAGATGTGTCTGGACTTTTGATGGGACCTGGGTTCCTTTGCTAAAGCTATAGCCCCGTTGTTGTCACAATACAGATGTATTGGATCAACAATGGATGGAACCACCTGAAGTTCTGTTAAGAACTTCTTTACCCAGACTGCTTCTTTTGTGGCATCAGAAGCTGCGATATACTCTGCTTCCATCATCGAGTCAGCAACGGTGTCCTGCTTGGAACTCTTCCAGCACACCGCCCCTCCATTGAGGGTAAAGACATAACCTGACATGGACTTGGAGTCATCCTTATCACTCTGGAAGCTGGAGTCAGCAAAAGCCATGATCTGGAGGTCTTTTCCGCCGTAAACTAAGAACATATACTTAGTCCTTATTAGGTACTTGAGAATGTTCTTTACTGCTATCCAGTGCTTCTCCCCTGGGTCTGACTGATACCGGCTTACCACGCTTAGTGCGTAAGCTACATCTGGTCTGGTACACAACATCACATACATTATAGAGCCTACCGCACAAGCGTATGGTATAATCGACATGCGATCCCTTTCCAAATCAGTCTTGGGAGACATCTCTTTGGAGATGGTGATTCTGTGACAAGCCGGTAAATTACCGCGCTTAGAAACTTCCACACTGAATCTTTTCAGTATAGTGTTGATATACCTGGACTGCGAAAGTCCTAACATCCTCTTAGATCTATGACGATAGATCTAGATCCCCAGAATGTAAGAGGCATCACCCAGGTCTTTCATGGAGAACCTGTGTGACAAGAATCCTTTGACAGATTGTAGCATAGGAATATCATTTCCTATCAAGAGAATGTCATCCACGTACAAGACGAGGAATACAACAATTCGTGCTACAATCTTACTATATATACTTGGTTCATATGGATTTTTGATAAAGTCATATTCTTTGACCGTTTCATCAAAACAGATGTTCCAACTCCGCGATACCTGCTTTAGTCCATTAATGGATTTAAGCAACTTGCACACTTTCCCGCTGCTCCCTCTCTGATTGAAACCTTCTGGATGATCCATATAGATGCACTCGTCCAAATTTCCATTTAGAAAAGTTGTATTTACGTCCATCTGCCATATCTCATGATCGTGGAAGGCAGCAATGGCAGGAAGGATCCGAATGGATTTGAGCATAGCCACTGGAGAAAAAGTTTCTTCATAGTCCAAGCCAGGCCTTTGACGAAAACCTTTTGCAACAAGTCTAGCCTTATAGGTTTCCACCTGTTCATCTACACCAATCTTCTTTCTAAAGATCCACTTGCATCCTATGGGTTTTACCCAATTTGAAGCAAAGTCCAAAGTCCATACTTTGTTGGTGTACATGGACTCCATCTCGGTCCGCATTGCATCCAGCCATCTTACTGAGTCGCCGCTCTGGATGGCCTGCTGGAAGCTAGTAGGTTCATCATTATCAATGACATAATCTTTTCTATCCATGTCTATGAGAAAACCGTAGTATCTCTTAGGCGGATGAGACGACCTACTACTCCTGTGGAGGGGTGCGGGAATGTCCTGTTCTTTTGGAACTTCTGGTTCTACCAAGCTTTCAGTAGTAATTTATGGTTATGGAATTTCTTCCAGTTCTATTGCTCTCCCACTTGTTTCCTTTTCTAAAAACTGTTGTTCTAGAAAATGGTCATTACGAGAAACAAAAACCTTTTGTTCCTCTGCGTAATAGAAAAAATACCCCTTGGAGTTCTTTAGATATCTCATAAACTTACACTGTACTGAGCGTGCCTCGAGTTTGTCCGCATGCTGCTTTTTGACAAAAGCTGGACATCCCCATATCTTGAGATACTAAAGATAGGGTTTCTTCCCACTCCACATCTGATATGGTGTGGTAGGTACAGTCTTGGTAGGAACTCTATTCAAAAGATATGCAGCTGATTCTAGTGCATAACCCCAGAAAGATCGTGGTAACTCAGCATTACTCGTCATGGAACGTACCATATCCAATAGGGTTCGGTTCCGTCACTCCGACACACCGTTGGGTTGTGGAGTGTATGGAGGAGTAAGCCGAGAGAGAATTCCATTCTCTTTTAGGTAACCAAGGAACTCGGCACTTAAGTATTCACCACCTCGATCAGATCTCAGTGTCTTGATACTTTTTCCGGTTTGGTTTTCTACTTCATTCTTATATTCTCGGCACTTATGTTTCATCAAGAAAATGAATCCAAATATCATTCTTTATGTAACTTAGTTAACCTTATCTCATTGATGTGACCTAGTCTAAAATGCCATAAGAAAGCCTGATTTATATCTGGAGACTTTCTATTTAATGTGTTCTGGACATTGAAAATCTGCAGTTGGTTTAACACGTATATACCGTTATCTAGTGTACCGGACCCAATCAAACCTTGATTAAGGTGGATGTTAACAACATCGCTTACAAACGTGAAATCATAACCTTCTTTTGATAACAACGATACCGATATGATATTACAAGTTAAACTAGGTACACAAAAACAATTGCGCAAAACCAAAATATGTCCACTCGTCAATCCAAGGTGATAATCCCCTGCGGACACAGCATTCACGCTCACTCCGTTAGCAACTCTCATGGTCATGTCACCAGTCTTCAGCACTCTACGGCTTCTCAGTGCCTCAATGAATTGCATATATGAGATCCTGATCCAGTATCCAATACCCAGGAAGTAGAGTTGATTGACAGACAATTTTCAATTACAAACACACCTGAAGCCGAAGCCACAACTTGCCTCAGGTCCTGATTCTTGGCAATCCAAGCTTTGCAATCCTTCTTCCAATGGCCTTTCCTACCATAGTGGAAGCACTCGTCTTTTGCTACTACCGGCACCGCAACCTTTGCCTTTTCCTTGACTCCCACCTTACCAACACCACCTCTTGGTTTGGTAGCAGCCTTCTTCTTCCTTCCTTTGGCCCTTGCCTTGGACCTGGAAGAGGAAGCACCACGAAAAAACATAGAGGGTGTTTCCCTTGCCTTCTGCAAGGTGCCCTCTGCACTCCTCAACATGTTAAGGAGTTCTGGAAGTTCAACTTCTTTACCTTGAATATTGAAATTCAAGATAAATTGGACGTAGGTGGAAGGAAGGGACTAAAGAACCAAGTCTGTATACAGCTCGTTCTCTAATGTTGTCCCGAGGTCCGCGAGCTTCTCAATGTAGCCAATCATCTTAAGGACATGTTCCCCTACAGATGATCCGACGGCCAGCCTTGACTGAAACAAGTTCTTTGAGGTCTCGTATCTAGATATACGAGATTACTCTCCATACAGTTCCTTGGTATGGAGAAATATAGCTTCAAGATCCATATTCGCGTGCCTCCTCTGATGTTCATTATCCATAGAGGCAAGCACGATGCATTTGGCCTTCGCGCAGTCTAACTCCCAGGTCTTGCGGATTTCCTTATTCGCGACTCTGGATTCTGGTCCTGGGACGGCAGGGGCCTTAGTAGTAAGGACATACCCCAATTTGTCATAGGTGATTGTCATCTTGACATTCCGGAACCAATTTTTATAGTTTGGCCTTGTCAAAATATTTTTATCTAATAATAACTTAAGGCCTGTCATGTTCTTGGTCGCTGCAATTAGGAGAGAGAGAAGAAAACACTTTAGCATGATGCTCTTGCAAGTTTAGAGTGGTTTTTAGTTTATCTAAACAGGATGGCTCCCACTGTTTCTCGAATCCTTCCTCAAACCAAAAAAGAAGAACTAGTCAGGACTATTCTCACCGTACAATAATTTCTTAACCGTTCAGCCAGGCTGGTGTCGGTACTTCGAGGGAGGTTTTACGACGCTTTTGCGAAGTTCCTTAATTAAATAATCTCTTTTCCCTGGGGCGTAGCCCTGCTGACACCTTTCTCGACACCTACTTGGTTTATAGCATTGATCGTTAAGTCAAAGAATCTCCTGATGAGTAGCATATACTCACAGTAGGATCGGGTTCCAAATATCATCGTGTGATAAAGCTGAAGGAATCCTACCAAAATTATCACACTCCAAATGATATGCAAATCTAGCAAGTTTCAGTTTCTTTAGAAACTCCCGATATGGATTTTTGCCCCATGCTCTTATGACCTTGACGTTGGCCAAAATGTCATAAATCACATGTCAAGTTCTACCCATCATTATCTTGTTAATTTGAACCCACCCGTACATACCCCTGACGTTGTCCAAATGGCAATACGACTGTCCTAAACCAACTCATCTATCTATGCAACAGATGAATACCCAGCAGCTACCAAACACTATGCCTTGGCGTTGGTCAAAATAGATAGATTGAATACTACTGAATACCCAAATGAAATGACGAAGGGCTACGAATGGTTTTGGAGAAACCGTGAACGTAGTGAACTTGATATAATCGAAGGAACCTGATAGCTTTTAAAAGGAGTGGTTTAAGCTCCGCAATTAAAAATCTGTTGTTTTAAAATAACCGAGTGGTTTCTTTTAAATTGTTCCAACGATTCAACTTTCGTTTATTTTTTTTGCATTAATATAATATGTCCCATCAATTAACTTATCATTGCAGAAAACAACGAAAATACGACGTCCGCTTATGCCATCCGCATTAGCCACTGGGCCCCGTCATTCACCCGTTAGGTTACTTAACTAACAACAGAGCGGGGGCGGGGCTAGCGCGGATGAAAAACATAAGCAACGCCTACTAGATATCATATATAGATATTGTACATTCATCAGACGCAATAATAGGCATTTCAGATCACAAATGAACATATTGGATATTCTAGGAATCTGCATTTCCTTTAAGCCTGCAATGAAAGACGGATTACATAGTCGTGATGAATAGCCAATCCCACCCTAGACCCCTACAGGTACGGCAAACTACCCGTCAAGTACCCGAAGTGAAGCGGTCTCCCTCAACGACATGAGTAGGCCACTAAGCACTTCAAAGTACCCGGTAGTTTGTGCACCCCACCTTGGCATCCTAGGAGCAGAAAACAGTAAATAAAATAATACAACGGTGGGTACAACCTCAACTTGGATGTGCCCCGCAAAAGAATATTACAACAAATTACAAATTACATTTGAATGAAAGAAACACTCGTCTCACATCCCCGACTATCCATTCAGGACAATCCAACAAGTTCATATCCACAAACATAAAGTAACCATTACATAAATGTGCAACCCCATGCTAACCGACTTATAGCAATTAGGGGAGGTTTACGAACACATTAATCACAACACAAATATAATCTAGTTAGCCAAAGTTCATAGAATTTCGATCAATCACAACATTTGAATCTACTCCAAATACTTCACTGTACACATAAAACCTGAGCAGAAACAAAATATCCCAGAAAACCCAACATCAACATAGAAGAATAACTGAGCAAATTTGGGTTGACTCGGTGTCAACTCGGCCGCGGATTGATTTGGAGAGGTTTTTACGATCAAAAATATATTACCGCAATCAAGAACGGCGTCGCTTGGTAGCTAGCCGGTGAATACGGGTCGGTCCACAGGTATGTTGTAAATCTCCTAAATGTTCTTACGAGTTAATTCCAAATGATGTTTGGTCTTTTAATTAAATCTAAAAACGAAGTTGTGTGATACTAGGATTAGAAAACTTGCTAGGATTAGGTTTAGGTAAAGTTTGGAAAATAAAGATCTACACCTCTTTCGAATGCTTTAAATTAGATATCATATTAGGGGTTATGGTAAATATTAATAAAGGGGATTAGGATGATTGGGAAGATGTTTCCTCCTCTAGATCCTTGTCCTTCCTTTCTTAATCTTTACCCTAACCTCTATGGAAAACTTACAGATCCGGTCTTTTATACTACGGTATCACCGTTACCTCGCAGGTAGGGTGCCGTAGGGAGCGGAAGATGAAAGTATGCATGGAGTCCTAATGTTCATAAAAGATTGGCAAAGAAAAGATATGAGAGATCTTCATCTCTCAAACCCTTCCCATTCCTAACCCTAACAAGCGAGGAAACTACTCGCTCATTAAGGGATCTACGAAAGCCATAATTTTTATTTTGTTTTGATTAAAGAGATGAAAAGATCTACTACAAGTTAAAAAATTCTAAACTATATTAAACTAGAGCAAGAAAAGAATTTACCTAGGTCAGAAATTAAAACTAGAACTAGGGCATAAAAATAAACCTACTTACGATTGATACTCTCCAACTTCAAAGAAAACTGAAATTTTATTGATGAATAGAGGCATGAGAAAATACAATGATTTGGGTTCTATTTATAGGACATAGAAACCCTAGGTTACAATTGATTCGCACGTCTGCAATTACAAATTTGCCCTTAGGTTGACTATTCAGCGCCGCCACAGCATTTTGGTAAAAAATTCACGCACCCCGGGCACTAGACGGCCGCGGAACCGCGGCATGGGTAGGGTTTGGGCCGCGGTTCCGCGGCCCATTGGTCGACTTGGAGTGTGTGTTTTTCTGGGCTTTTTCTCTGCTGTTTGGGCTTCTTATTTATTTGGTTCTTTTATCAATTGGGATTCTACGTTGGTTCCAAATCTCCAGTGAACAATTTGCAGTGGACTTTTAACCGTTCGCTTTGTACTCTTGGACCTTGCGTTGCCTTGTACATTGTGAACTGTTCTTTGTCTAGGCTTGACTAAGATCCTTCCATTTGTTGGTCAAAAGTCCCTCCTTTTTATCGTCTTTTGTCTTTTTCACTGTTTTTGCTCCAAGAACCTGTAACCTGTACTATGTAGCAGACATGGGTCAAAAGTATCTGTTTTATTGTAAAATGCATAAGAATGGGGAATATAAAATTGCAATATTATGATATGAACAAATACCCCCAAACTTATCTTTTGCTCGTCCTCGAGCAAACTTAGTTTTATTCTCGATAAAAACCTAACCGCACTTTCACAGGGAAACGCGATTGCACTGAGCTCGTGCAACAAGCCGTTAAACCTCTAGGTGTCCCTAGTAGGAGGAGTGTTGTCTCCTAAGGGTTTTCAGCGGATACTACCCACAAAATCCTATCAATTCGGTTTTTCGACTTTTGTTCTCCAATTAAGTTTTCTAACAAGGAATTCTATTATCGTCGACCCGTAAATTATCCACCCATATTCTTCACACTTCCTCATCATTTAACTTAAGATTATATATGTTCTATAGACTTAGTTAGCTTTCGGCATTTCCCAAGTTTTCCTTCTAGGTTTCGATCTCTACTTAGGACTTTTTATCAACTTTACTAAGATACAAGTTCTATTCTTCACTCTTTTCTCTTATCTAAACTCCAATCACATACCCCTACGTGTGTGTAAATATCACCCCTACACTTGGAAATTCAAATCAAGCAATCGTACTCTTGTCCGTTGTCCAAAGCACTTATTAATTGGTGAATTTTTAATTGAATTTTGCTTACATATCCTTCATGCGACCGTTAATACTTCTTGAGGTACCAACAACCGATTACAAGATGCGTTAGCACTTTAAAGCGTACTTCCTAGTTTTGCAACACCCAAGGCTTTTAGCAGTGACTCCCAAACCAGTTGGTCTAAGACACTAGGTGATGAAGCACCCTCGCTAAATATTTTTCTATTTCTTTAGCCTTAAGTAATCACAAAAACCAGTGTTCATTTTTTTTTCATTATTCACACTTGTATAATTTTTTTCATTTTCATCGTACTAAGGACTTTAGACAAGAGCATTTCAAGGTCTCTTCTACTATTCCAAGTTTCAAGGTGCTTGATTGTGCAAATTGTAGGGTATACATTTTCAGAATCTAGACTTAAGCTAGGAATTATTTTTCAAACTTATAATCTAATAAAAATATCAATACTTTTCCTTCATTTCGACTTAGCCCAAGAAGTGAACTCAAAATTTGCTTATTTCTAAATAAACTACAAAGACATATACTTTCTACCGTTAAACTTTAAGGAACGTTATTTTTAGGGTTTTTTAATTTACTAAGTCTAAGATCTAGTTTTTCCTAGCCAGTTGACCTATTTGTCAAACTCAAGTTAATTAGCCAAAATTGAATACATTAATTTTTATACTTTTTTTGAAATTTTCAAATTTTTATGGGTTTTTCTTTTTCTATTTTTTTTATTTTTCAATTTTTTATGATTTTCACATAAAGATGCAATGCAGAAATTAAATATGCAAAAGGAAAAGAAAAATATATACAAAAATTAAAATATGCAATGCAATGCAAAAGATAACTATATACACCACCTTCTCCCCCAAACTGAAGCAAAGCAGTGCCCTCACTGCCCGGCCCCACGTCGCGCCCTTGAGCGTGAACGTGATCGCTCCTCCCTTGCCAATAGGGTTTGAATACCCCTCTCAATCTCCGTCAGTCTACGGTCGTGCTCTCGTGCCGTCGTCCTAAACTCGTCCCTCAAAGTATCAATTCCCCTCACAGCTCTCCTCATTAAGCGTGCATGCTCTTGAGGGGTCATCTCACCCTCGCTCGATGTCGAGCTAGAGCTAGGGGTGCGAGCGGGGACATTCTCGGTCGGTTCGGTTCGGTTCGCGACCATATATCAGTCAGTCTAGAGTAGGACGAAGTAACGCCCTCAACAAGTGGTCGAACCGGAATGCCTCCCATCATGTAAAAGTCAAATTCCTCGACGGGGAGGAAATAACGGCAAAGCTGGGTGACAAGCATAGGACAAGGGTAGTTTGTAGCCCCTTTCCCCGCACCTATAGAATGAAGCAAAACAGTGCACATGTCGAAATTTGGATTCTTCGTCATTAGTGTGCGCACTAAATGTAAGGAGGGGGTGAAAAAAGTTGTGTTGTGAGAGCTGCCGAAAATGTTGTTTTGTGCCCACCGGCACACAGTGAAAACATTCGCGAAAAGGGTTCTTGCTTGGATACCCTTTCGCGGCTCCCTCGAGCAATCGTTGCCCATCAAGGGCATGTAATCCTCAAATTGTAGGGGGTGGTCAAGTGCAGGCAAATGAGGTATAAGTGTGACATCGTGGATTAAATCCCTATCAATGTTAATTACGCGATCTCCCCAATTCAACTTTATATATTCTAAGTCCGCTAGACAACTATCCTCCATGGATTCATAAAAATGGGTAACTAAATCTGGGAGAGCAAAGGCAGAGGGGTGATTTTAGATCAGAAAAGTCCAGCCCCTCCGCTCTATTTCGTGTGCAAAATAGCTACCGTAAAGGTCGTGCGAGAAAACTGGAGAGAAATCCCTCTCAAATTGCATTCGGTGTGCCATAATGATATACAGAAAAAATGTGCAAGAAACAGTGAGGAATTAACAGAGTTTACCTCCCCTAAAGCTTCAGGGGGTGAGTCGCCAGAAGCGCGGCGGAAGGGCGGCGGGAGCTGACTTATGCGGCGGAATCACGGCGGCGAAGTGGTGTTCATAACATAATATTGCATTTTGTATTCCCCATTCTTATGCATTTTACAATGAAAACAGGTGCTTTTGACCCATGTCTGTTACATGTTACAGGTTACAGGTTCTGGGAGCAAGAACAGTGAAAAACACAAAAAGACGACACAAAAGAAGGACTTTTGACCAACAATTAGGAAGATCTTAGTAAAGCCTAGCAGAATAACGGTTCACCATCAACAAGGCAACTCAAGATCCAAATTTGCAAGAAAGACGGTTAAAAGATCCATTGCAAAGCGTTCACTGAAGTTCTGGAATCACTGCAGAAGCCCAACTGATAAAAAGAATAAAGAAACAAGAATCCCAGAAGAACCAAACCAAGCCCAAGAAAAATCAAATGATGAACCCATCATTGGGCCGTGGAACTGCGGCCCAAGAGATCCCATACCGCGGTTCCGCGGCTGTCCTGTGCCCTAGTGCGTAGAAAATTTTGCCATAATTTTTGGAGGCTTTGGAAAGATTTTTCTAGGGGTATATTTGTAATTTTAGACATGCGGTGCAATCTGTAACCCTAGGGTTTCTATGTCCTATAAATAGAACCCAAGACCTTGTATTTTCTTATGCCTCTACTCATGAATAAAATTCTGTTTTCTTGAAGTTAGAGCGCATCAACAGTAAGTAGGTTATTTTCCTTACAATAGTTGTAGTTTTTCATATCTGCTCTTATTTTCTCGCCTTAGTTTAAATTAGTTTAGTTTTTATTAACTTGCAATCGATGTTTTCTCTCTTTAATAAATTCTTGTTTTTTTCCATCCCCTCAATGAGCGAGTAGTTTCCTCGCTTGTTAGGGTTAGGAATAGGGAAGGATTTGAGAGATGAAGATCTCTCATCTCTTTTCGTTGCTAAAACTTTTATGAACATTAGAACTCCATGCATACCTTTTTATTCCGCTCCCTACGGCACTTTTACCCGCAAGGTAACGGTGATTTCGTAGTCTAAAGGCCCGGATCTTAAGGTTTTCCATGGAGGTTAGGGTAAAGATTAAGAAAGGAAGGACAAGGATCTAGAGGAAGAATCAATCTTCCCAATCATCCTAATCCCCTTTGTTAAGATTTACCATAACACTAATATGATACATTTAATTAATAGCAATGGAAAGAGATGTAGATCTTTGTTTACCAAATTTTCCCTAGACCTAATCCTAGCAAGTTTCTAATCCTAGTCTCATACGACTTCAATTTTTAGGTTTAATTATAAATCCAAACACCATTTGGAATTAACTCGTAAGAACTTAAAGGAAATTTTCACATCCCTGTGGACCGACCCGTATTCACCGGCTAGCTTCAAGCGACGCCGTTCTTGATTGCGGTAAATATTTTTGATCGACAAAACCTCTCTTAATCAAATGGCGCCGTTGCCGGGGATGGCGTAAAATTTTCTTTTTGTAATTTCGGGTTAATCTAAAATATAAAAAAATCATAAAAATCTGAAAAATTCCAAAAAAAAAAAATTATCATCTTTTATTGTTTGAAGGGTTTCTTTGTGGATCTTTGCAGGATTGACGGATCTAAAACAACACAGAAGGCAAAACAGAAAAAGATACATCAAAACAGAGAGGGATTGAGATTACAGAACAGCAGAAATTTTTTGGCAACCTGAAGCTGCTACCCAACCGTGTTTCCGCGGCACTTACCTGGTCAAGACAGCGCTTCCGCGGCGCCCTGTGGAGTTCTCTGAAAAAAATTTGCATGGTTTGATTTCTTTCTCCTTCCTCTGCAAATCCCCATATATCTTCTGTCAAATCTTCTGCAGGATTCTTTGCTCTAAAAATCTTCTTCCCCCTTCCAATAATTGATTTTCTGCAGGATTCTTTGCGCCGCGCTAAAAAGCAAATTGATTGCAAGTGATTTACTGCTTTGCATACTTTAATCTGACTTTAAGGGGCTATTGACCAATTCAGATTGGGTGGGGATTTCATCACCCTTCCCAGGACCCCAGAAATCACTTAAAGCATTTGCATTGACCACTTTTAATTTAAAAAATATTAGACTCAGCCCTAAGGACCTCGAGCTCAATAGGACAGAGGACTAGTATAGGCATCGGCCGTTTATCCTAACCGACATTGCGGTGTCTAGGCTAGTGGTTTTTAATTAGGCCCACTGTCGTGGTGGTTCCTTCCCACTTACCTGGCCGTACTTGTCCGTGAAGAGGCGGTTTGAGGTCCTATCTCTAGCCCTTTGGAACAGTTAGGAGCTGTCTAGCTGACCTAGGTGACCCTAGACTTAGGCCTGATTGTGCATGTGTGGTTAATTGCATTTGTGTCACTAGTCTCTTTTCAAAATCTTTTTGCAAAAGCTCACTTAATAAGAAAAAGGAAAATCTTTTCAAAACTTGCAACTTGTCGCTAAAGAATCTTTGCACTCACTTACACCACTTCTTCTCATTGACGTTTTCTTACCTTCACATTCTGTCTTTCATCTTTCGACTACACTAACCCTTTTAGTGTATGTCCGGTTGGACTAGGGACCCTAGCGCCCGATTAGTCCATGTTTCGTTGGTACCGACCGACGAACCTTTCGACTCCGAAGTCGAAATCTTGTCCACTTCTTCACTTTCACCATCACATTCTTCCGAAGGTATGTCGGGATACGATCCTAACAACACCTTACCGACGGGAATGATTCCACCTCCGCCAGGTGCGAATAACCCGAATCTTCCGCCTGTCGAAGCGCCCGCACGAGTCGCGCTCCAGGATCTTTTCTACCCCATCCGTACCGCCCTTCCTACTTGTCTTTCCCTTCCACCGGCTAATGGGGACAATTTTGAGATCAAACCCCACTTCATCAACATGCTGCCTAAGTTTCATGGTTTGGAATCCGAAGATGCATATATCTTTATCAACAAATTCCAAAACGTTTGCGCCATGATGAAAACTACCCAATTAAGTGATGACGCTATAAGGCTAAGGGTCATTCCTTTCACCTTATGTGACCTAGCCGAGAAGTGGCTATACAGCACCGCATCACACTCAATTAGAAATTGGGACGAGTTTGTGAAAGCTTTTCTTAAAAAGTTCTATCCTCATCACAAAACTGCTAAAATCCGTAATGAGATTATACAATTTTCACAGCTTCCTGCCGAACCATTTTCGAAATGTTTTGAAAGATTTAAAGACCTTCTCGTTCAATGCCCTCACCATGGAATCGAAAGATGGCAACTTTGCCAAACATTATACGAGGGATTGAACCCAGCAACGAAGCAGTTGCTAGAAACCATTAGTCAAGGTCACTTTCTGTCCAAATCTAGTCAGGAAGCGTGGCAGTTTCTTGAGTATCTTAGTGAGCAAACAATTCAGTGGGAGAGTACCAAGACCACATCATCATCTTCTTCTATTGGTCAACCTAGGGCAGACATACATCAAGTAGAGATGTCAATTGCTATGAAGGCCGAGATGGCCGCTCTGACGAAAAAGCTAGAAGCGCTTGAGACCAAAATCTCAGCACCTTCTCCTGCCCATGTCATGCCCCCACGAACTGTTTGTGCTTGTTGTTCGGATCCATCACATCTCACCGAAGAGTGTCCTTACACTGCATCCACTCAAGGACAAGATCAAGTCAATGCTGCCTTTTAGCAACGACAAAGAAATGATCCATACTCTTTGACATACAATCCGGGTTGGAAGAGCCACCCTAATTTCACTTGGAACCAAAATCAACAATCCCAAGGAAACAACAATTTTCAAAGGGCTCCTCCCCCACAACAACAAGCACCTCCACAAACTCAATTTCAGCAGCCTCTCCAACAGCAACCTTACCCTAATCAGATGAACAATTTTGTACCCAACAATTTTGTTCCCCCTCAAAATGCTGTTAGCTCGCTCGAAAGAAGTCTAGAAGCATTCCTAAAGCAATCTGCACAGTCCACAGCTAGGATAGAGACTTCTGTTCTATCTTTGGTGCAAAACAGTGCCTCACACGATCAAAGCATCAAAGCTATTGAGGCACAAATTGCACAACTCAACGCAGCATTGAAAGAGCGAGAGAAAGGAAAGCTTCCGTCTCAACCACTCCCAAATCCTGGTCACGCACATGTTGCACATGAACAGCAGAATCATAACGTGAATGCTGTGACCACGTTGGGATCCGGAAAAGTGCTGCAAAACAATGTGGGTATTCACCGTGACACCTCTGCCGGTGGTTCTTCATCTTCCACTTCTTCTTCATTAGAGCCTATTCTCCATCCTCCACATGGCTCTACTTCTTCTAGCTCGAACGGACCCTCTCCTCACAACACGAACACATCTACACGGGGTTCCGTTCCAACTCAACAATCGGATCAGCAAAAATTGGACTCAACAACTTTTCAAAATGTTCCTTTTCCAAATCGGTTGAGATCCAATAAACCAACTCCACAGATGGAGAAGATTGTAGAGTTGTTCAAACAGATTAGCATAAATATCCCTCTTTTGGATGCAATCCAACAAGTTCCTTCATATGCAAAAATCTTAAAGGACTTATGCACCAAAAAGAGGAAGTCACAAGTACCAAAGAAGGTTTTCATGGCTAGTGCTGTTAGTGATGCTCTTGTCAATTCTTTGCCCCCAAAGCACAAGGACCCCGGTTGTCCTACTATTTCGATCACAATTGGGAACAAGTCCATCAATAGAGCATTATTAGATCTTGGTGCTAGTGTCAATTTGCTACCCTATTCGGTGTACGAACAATTAGGCATTGGAGAGCTCAAGCCTACTCATTGCACTCTCCAAATGGCCGACCGATCAATCACCCACCCTAGGGGAGAGTTGGAGGATGTGTTAATTGGAGTAGGGGATTTCATTTTCCCCGTGGACTTTATTGTTATGGATACACAGCCTGTCACTAACCCCCGTAATCAAATTCCGGTGATACTTGGTCGACCATTCCTCGCGACTTCTAACGCGGTAATCAACTGTCGTAATGGTTCAATGAATCTATCTTTTGGCAAGATGACAGTTGAACTTAACATTTTCAAGTTAGGAAGTCAGCCTTGCGAGCCTAATTCTAGCGTACTTGATGTGTGCTCGATCGATGAGATCGCGGAGGAGGACTGTGAGTTCGAGAATTTCATGTTTGATCACAGTAATATTGACGCCACTAGTGCGTTCCTCCTAGAATCCGACACAGCTTTCACGACGGACAAAGATTATGAGTGTTTCACCTTTGTTGATGACCTTGAAGACTCTCCACCCGAGTTTGAGTCTTTTGCTTTTTCGGATGAGTTAGTTGAACCATCCGACTCGGTAGCGTACACTCAATTTGAACCTTTGATGGAATCCTTTGAGTTTGAAACAGTTACTCCATTGTTACCATCTATTGTTTCACCACCTAAACTCGAGCTAAAGCTTTTGCCGTCGCACCTAAAATATGCTTATCTAGGTGAAAATGAGACCTTACCAGTTATCATATCGGCCTCTCTAGCTCTTGAGCAAGAGAAGGCTCTTTTAACGGTCTTATATAATAATCGGCAAGCTTTCGGCTGGTCTATGGCGGACATCAAAGGGATTAGTCCCCTCATAGTCGAACATCATATACACTTGATGGATGATGCCAAGCCTGCAAGGGATCCACAAAGACGCCTCAACCCCATCATGAAAGAGGCGGTCAAGAAGGAGATTGTTAAGTGTCTTGATAGCGGTATCATTTACCCTATCTCGGATAGCCAATGGGTTAGCCCCATTCATGTCGTGCCAAAGAAATCGGGCATCACGGTCATCACCAATGAGGCAAATGAGTTAATTCCCACTCGCACCCAAACTGGGTGGCGAGTTTGCATCGACTATCGAAAACTCAATGCCGCGACAAGGAAGGACCACTTTCCTTTACCATTCATTGACCAAATGCTTGAACGGTTGGCGGGGCACGAATTCTACTGCTTTTTAGATGGCTATTCCGGTTATAATCAAGTCCCCATAGCCAAAGAGGATCAAGACAAGACTACATTTACTTGTCCCTTTGGCACTTTTGCTTATCGTCGCATGCCCTTTGGGTTATGCAACGCACCCGCTACATTTCAGCGGTGTATGATGGGGATCTTTTCGGACATGGTGGAGAAGTTTTTGGAAATATTTATGGATGATTTCTCCATTTTTGGTAACTCCTTCGATGAGTGTTTACGACATCTTGACGCAGTTCTCACCCGCTGTAGGGAAAAGAACTTGACTTTGAATTGGGAGAAGTGCCACTTTATGGTACGAGAAGGCATTGTCTTAGGACATGTAATCTCGCAAAACGGCATAGAGGTTGATAGATCTAAAATCGAAGTCATTTCTAATCTTCCTCCTCCTAAATGCGTCAAAGATATCCGAGCTTTCCTTGGCCATGCCGGTTTTTATAGACGGTTCATCAAGGACTTTAGCAAGATTGCTAGACCCTTGACTCTCTTGTTGGCCAAGGACACTACTTTTGTTTTCGACTCAACTTGCATGAAAGCGTTCGAGTCTTTGAAACACTCACTCATTTCTGCTCCCATCCTTTCATCTCCAGACTGGACGCACCCTTTTGAAATTATGTGCGACGCATCAGATTATGCCATTGGTGCTGTTCTTGGACAGCACATTAACAAGTTGCCGCATGTAATTTACTACGCTAGCCGAACATTAAATGAGGCCCAATTAAACTACACAACAACAGAAAAAGAGTTCTTAGCGGTTGTGTTTGCACTTGAAAAATTTCGGCCTTATTTAATCGGCTCTCCAGTTATAGTGTACACGGATCACTCAGCTCTTCGCCACCTTTTTGCGAAGAAGGATGCTAAGTCTAGGCTAATACGTTGGATCCTTTTGCTGCAAGAATTTGACCTTGTTATAAGGGACAAAAAGGGATGTGAAAACGTAGTGGCCGATCACCTTTCACGACTTCCTTCTTCGCCTACACTTGAACTGCCTATCACTGATGCTTTCCCCGATGAGCAGCTCTTGACCGTTTCTTGCGAACCATGGTTCGCCGATATTGTAAACTACTTAGCCACCGGCTTGATACCTAACGATTGGTCGAAACAAGACAAACTATGATTTTTGTCCCAAGTAAAGCATTTTTACTGGGATGAACCTTATCTTTTTAAATATTGTTCCGACCAAATCATTCGCTGGTATGTACCTGAAAATGAGGTCAAGAGTGTGCTGTCTTTTTGCCACGATCAAGCATGTGGCGGGCACTTTGGCCCAAAGAAGACAGCCGAGAAAGTTTTGCAGTGTGGTTTCTATTGGCCACGACTCTTCAAAGATGCATTCAAATACTGCAAAACTTGCTCCCGGTGCCAACACTTGGGCCGGATATCGCGGAGAAATGAAATGCCGCTCCAACCCATTTTGGTTGTAGACATTTTTGATGTTTGGGGTATAGACTTCATGGGACCATTTCCCAACTCTTTTGGAAATGTGTATATTCTTTTGGCTGTTGACTATGTTTCAAAATGGGTCGAGGCTGTGCCTATTCGAACGAATGATAACAAGGTTGTCGTTCGATTTCTAAAAGAACACATCTTTTCTCGATTTGGGCACCCTCGCGCGATAATAAGTGATAATGGTTCTCACTTTTGCAATAGGACTTTTGAGTCCCTAATGCGCAAATACTCTATCACCCATAAGCTGTCAACGCCATACCACCCCCAAACATGTGGGCAAGCCGAGATCTCGAATCGACAAATTAAGCAAATCTTGGAGAAAACGGTTTCTAGAAACCGTAAAGATTGGTCACTAAAATTGATCGATGCACTATGGGCTTTCCGTACTGCATACAAGACTGATCTTGGCATGTCTCCATACCGGCTTGTTTACGGGAAGGCTTACCACCTTCCAGTAGAAATTGAGCATAAGGCATTTTAGGCCATTAAAGAGCTGAATTTATCTTTAGGAGATGCGGGCAGCAATCGAAAGCTGCAATTGAATGAATTGGAGGAGCTGCGGGATGAGGCATATGATAATGCCGTGATTGCTAAGAACCGAGTTAAGGTATTTAATGATAAAAACCTTTTACGAAAGACATTTAAACCAGGTCAACAGGTTTTATTATATGATACTCGGTTACACTTTCATCCCGGCAAGCTCCGTTCTAGATGGAGAGGACCTTTTGTAGTCTGCACCGTTTATCCGCACGGTGCAGTTGATCTTGAGAATCCTGAAGACGGTACTTTATTCAAAGTAAATGGACATCGATTGAAACCGTTCTTCTCAGCAGACCCTTCGGAGGAGCTCCTGTTCTTGCAGGAGCCGATTTACACCGATTGATTTTCCTCCACCTTCACCCTCGAATTTCCTTTTTTTTCCAAAACTTTATTTCAAATAAGTTTGGGGGTGTATATACTATGTAAATATAATAATAAGCAGGAACTCGCCGATATTACCAACCCACTTGGTGCAGCATGACAGTGAGGACACTGTCCATTATAAATTTGGGGGTATGTTCGGTAAGTTTTCCTTTTGCATTCATATGTATATTTCTGCATTGCATCTTTATATAAAAATCATAAAAATTTGAAAAATTTGAAAAAAAAAAATTAGAAAACAGAAAAACCCATAAAAATTGAAAAAATTCAAAAATTATAAAAATTAATGTATTCAATTCTGGTTAATTGACTTGAGTTTGATAAATAGGTTAACTGGCTAGGAAAAACTAAATCTTAGACTTAGCAAATTAAAAACCCTAAAAATAACCTTCCTTAGAGTTTAACTGTGGAAAGCATATGTCTTTGTAGGTTATTTAGAAATAGGCAAATTTTGGGTTCAGTTCTTGGGCTAAGTCGAAACGAAGGAAAAGTATTAAAACTTTTATTAGAGTATAAGTTTGAAAAATAGTTCCTAGCTTAAGTCTAGATTCTGAAAATGTATACCCTACAAAATGCACTAACACGCACCTTGAAACTTAGATTAGTAGAAGAGACCTTGAAATACTCTTGTCTGAAGTCCTTAGCACAATGAAAATAAAAAGAAAAAAAAAGTGAATAAAGAGAAAAAATGGACACTGGTTTTTGTGATTACTTAAGGCTGTAAAAAATAGAAAAATATTTAGCAAGGGTGCTTCATCACCTAGTGCCTTAGACCAACTGGTTTGGGAGTCACTGCTAAAAGCCTTGGGTGTTGCAAAACTAGGAAGCACGCTTTAAAGTGCTAACGCATCTTGTAATCGGTTGTTGGTACCTCAAGAAGTATTAACAGTCGCATGAAGGATGTGAAAGCGAAAATTCACCAATTAATAAGTGCTTTGGACAATGGACGAGAGTACGATTGCTTGATTTGAATTTCCAAGTGTAGGGGTGATATTTACACACACGTGGGGATATGTGATTGGAGTTTAGATAAGAGAAAGGAATGAAGAATAGAACTTGTATCTTTAGTAGAGTTGATAGAAATTCCTAAGTGGAGATGTAACCCTAGAAGGAAAACTTAAGAAATGCCGAAAGCTAGGTAATTCTACAGGATATATATAATCTTAAGTTAAATAATAAGGAAGTGTGAAGAATATGGGTGGATAATTTGCGGGTCGACGATAATAGAATTCCTTGTTAGAAAACCTAGATGGAGAACAAAAGTCGAAAAACCAAATTGATAGGATTTTGTGGGTAGTATCCGCTGAAAACCCTCAGGAGACAACACTCCTCCTACAAGGGACACCTAGAGGTTTAACGGCTTGTTGCACGAGCTCAGTGCAATCGCGTTTCCCTGCGAAAGTGCGGCTAGGTTAGATTTTTATCGAGAATAAAGAAAATAATAAGTTTGCTCGAGGGCGAGCAAAAGATAAGTTTGGGGGTATTTGTTCATAACATAATATTGCATTTTGTATTCCCCATTCTTATGCATTTTACAATGAAAACAGGTGCTTTTGACCCATGTCTGTTACATGTTACAGGTTACAGGTTCTGGGAGCAAGAACAGTGAAAAACACAAAAAGACGACACAAAAGAAGGACTTTTGACCAACAATTAGGAAGATCTTAGTAAAGCCTAGCAGAAGAACGGTTCACTATCAACAAGGCAACTCAAGATCCAAATTTGCAAGAAAGACGGTTAAAAGATCCATTGCAAAGCGTTCATTGAAGTTCTGGAATCACTGCAGAAGCCCAACTGATAAAAAGAATAAAGAAACAAGAAGCCCAGAAGAACCAAACCAAGAGCAAGAAAAATCAAATGATGAACCCATCATTGGGCCGCGGAACCGCGGCCCAAGAGCTCCCATGCCGCGGTTCCGCGGCTGTCCTGTGCCCTAGTGCGTAGAAAATTTTGCCATAATTTTTGGCGGCTTTGGAAAGATTTTTCTAGGGGTATATTTGTAATTTTAGACATGCGGTGCAATCTGTAACCCTAGGGTTTCTATGTCCTATAAATTGAACCCAAGACCTTGTATTTTCTTATGCCTCTACTCATGAATAAAATTCTGTTTTCTTGAAGTTAGAGCGCATCAACAGTAAGTAGGTTATTTTCCTTGCAATAGTTGTAGTTTTTCATATCTGCCCTTATTTTCTCGCCTTAGTTTAAATTAGTTTAGTTTTTATTAACTTGCAATCGATGTTTTCTCCCTTTAATAAATTCTTGTTTTTTTCCATCCCCTCAATGAGCGAGTAGTTTCCTCGCTTGTTAGGGTTAGGAATAGGGAAGGATTTGAGAGATGAAGATCTCTCATCTCTTTTCGTTGCTAAAACTTTTATGAACATTAGAACTCCATGCATACCTTTTTATTCCGCTCCCTACGGCACTTTTACCCTCAAGGTAACGGTGATTTCGTAGTCTAAAGGCCCGGATCTTAAGGTTTTCCATGGAGGTTAGGGTAAAGATTAAGAAAGGAAGGACAAGGATCTAGAGGAAGAATCAATCTTCCCAATCATCCTAATCCCCTTTGTTAAGATTTACCATAACACTAATATGATACATTTAATTAATAGCAATGGAAAGAGATGTAGATCTTTGTTTACCAAATTTTCCCTAGACCTAATCCTAGCAAGTTTCTAATCCTAGTCTCATACAACTTCAATTTTTAGGTTTAATTATAAATCCAAACACCATTTGGAATTAACTCGTAAGAACTTAAAGGAAATTTTCACATCCCTGTGGACCGACCCGTATTCACCGGCTAGCTTCAAGCGACGCCGTTCTTGATTGCGGTAAATATTTTTGATCGACAAAACCTCTCTTAATCAAGTGGCGGAGCTCGGGTTTCTCTCTACAGAAACTTTCTTGAGGCGGGTAGGGTGTTGTGAGGATGTATCTTTTAGGGTTTCAGAAAGAAAAGGGCTCAGGTCTTTAAATAGGGGGAAGAAAAATGGAATTTTTCGGAAAAAACCCTCCAAAAGGAGGAATTTATCTGTAAATAAAAATTTTATTTATTTAATAATTCTGAAATTTTACAAAAAGGTCCAAAATATTTTTTTTTTTTTAAATTTTTTTATGGTATTTTGTAGTTCTGTATTTACAAATGATACACACCCCCAAACTTATTTGAAATTAAGTTTTTGGAAAAAAATGGAAATTCGGGGGTGAAAGTGGAAGAGAATTAATCGATGTAGATCGGCTCCTGCAAAAACAGGAGCTCCTCCGATGGGTCCGCTGTGAGGAACGGTTTTAATCGATGTTTATTCACTTTGAATAAAGTACCGTCCTCCGGATTTTCATGATCGACTGCACCGTGCGGATAAACGGTGCGAACTACAAACGGTCCTTTCCATCTAGAACGGAGCTTGTCGGGGTGATAATGTAACCGAGTATCATAGAGTAAAACATGTTGACCAGGTTTAAATGTTTTCCGCAGAAGGTGTTTATCATGGAACACCTTGGTTCGGTTTTTAACAATTACGGCATTATCATATGCCTCATCCCGCGGCTCTTCTAGTTCATTTAATTGCAGCTTTCGATTGCTGCCCGCATCTCCTAATGATAAATTCAACTCTTTGATAGCCCAAAATGCCTTGTGCTCAATTTCTACTAGGAGGTGGCAAGCCTTCCCGTAAACAAGCCGGTATGGAGACATACCAAGATCGGTCTTGTATGCAGTACGGAAAGCCCATAGTGCATCGATCAATTTGAGTGACCAATCTTTACGGTTTTTAGAAATCGTTTTCTCCAACATTTCCTTGATTTGCCGATTTGAAACCTCGGCTTGCCCACATGTTTGGGGATGGTATGGCGTTGAAAGATTGTGGGTGATAGAATATTTGTGCATTAAGGACTCAAAAGTCCTATTGCAAAAGTGAGAACCATTATCACTTATTATTGCTCGAGGGTGCCCAAATCGAGAAAATATATGTTCTTTAAGAAATCGAACGACAACCTTATTGTCATTCGTTCGGCTAGGCACAGCCTCGACCCACTTTGAAACGTAGTCAGCAGCCACAAGAATATAAACATTCCCAAAAGAATTTGGAAATGGTCCCATGAAGTCTATTCCCCAAACATCAAAAATATCCACAACCAAAATTGGTTGGAGCGGCATCTCATTTCTCCGCGATATCCGGCCCAAGTGTTGGCACCTGGAGCAAGTCTTGCAGTATTCATATGCATCCATGAAGAGTCGTGGCCAATAGAAACCACACTGCAAGACTTTCTCGGCTGTCTTCTTTGGGCCAAAGTGCCCGCCACATGCTTGATCGTGGCAAAAAGACAGCACACTCTTAAACTCGTTTTCCGGTACACACCGATGAATGATTTGGTCGGAACAGTATTTAAAAGATAAGGTTCATCCTAGTAAAAATGCTTTGCTTGGGACAAGAATCGAAGTTTATCCTGTTTCGACCAATCTTTAGGTATCAAGCCGGTGGCTTGGTAGTTTACAATATCGGCGAACCATGGTTCACAAGAAACGGTTAAGAGTTGCTCATCGGGAAAAACATCTTTTATTGGAAGTTCAAGTGTAGGCGAAGAAGGAAGTCGTGAAAGATGATCGGCCACTACGTTTTCATATCCTCTTTTGTCCCTTATGACAAGGTCAAACTCTTGTAGCAAGAGGATCCAACGTATCAGCCTTGATTTAGCATTCTTCTTCGCAAAAAGGTAGCGAAGAGCTGAATGGTCCGTGTACAAAATAACTGGAGAGCCGATTAAATAAGGCCGAAAATTTTCAAGTGCAAACACACTGCTAAAAACTCTTTTTCCGTTGTTGTGTAGTTTAGTTGGGCCTCATTTAATGTACGGCTAGCGTAATAAATCACGTGCGGCATCTTATTAATGTGTTGTCTAAGAACAGCACCAATGGCAAAATATGATGCGTCGCACATAATTTCGAAAGGATGCGTCCAGTCTAGAGATGAAAGAATGGGCGCAGAAATGAGAGAGTGTTTCAAAGAATCGAATGCTTCCATGCAAGTTGAGTCGAAATCAAATGTTGTGTCCTTGGCCAATAAAAGAGTCAAGGGTCTAGCAATCTTGCTAAAATCCTTGATGAAAAGTCTATAAAAACCGGCATGGCCAAGAAAATCTCGGATATCTTTGACGCATTTAGGAGGAGGAAGATTAGAAATGACCTCAATTTTTGCTCTATCAACCTCTATGCCGTTTTGCGAGATGACATGTCCTAAGACAATGCCTTCTCGTACCATAAAGTGGCACTTCTCCCAATTTAAAGTTAGGTTCTTATCCCTACAGCGGGTAAGAACTGCGTCAAAATGTCGTAAACACTCGTCGAAGGAGTCTCCAAAAATGGAGAAATCATCCATAAAGATCTCTAAAAACTTTTCAACCATATCTGAAAAGATCCCCATCATACACCGCTGAAATGTAGTGGGTGCATTGCATAACCTAAAGGGCATGCGACGATAAGAAAAAGTGCCAAAGGGACAAGTAAATGTGGTCTTGTCTTGATCCTCTTTGGCTATGGGGACTTGGTTATAGCCGGAATAGCCATCTAAAAAGCAGTAGAACTCGTGCCCAGCCAATCGTTCTAGCATTTGGTCAATGAAAGGTAAAGGAAAGTGGTCTTTCCTTGTCACGGCATTGAGTTTTCTATAGTTAATGCAAACTCGCCACCCAGTTTGGGTGCGAGTAGGAATTAACTCATTTGCCTCATTGGTAATGACCGTGATGCCCGATTTCTTTGGCATGACATGAATGGGGCTAACCCATTGGCTATCCGAGATAGGGTAAATGATACCACTATCAAGACATTTAACAATCTCCTTCTTGACAGCATCTTTCATTATGAGGTTGAGGCGTCTTTGTGGATCCCTTACCGGCTTGGCATCATCCATCAAGTGTATATGATGTTCAACTATGAGGGGACTAATCCTCTTGATGTCCGTCATAGACCAGCCAAAAGCTTGCCGATTGTTTTATAAGACCATTAAAAGGGCCTTCTCTTGCTCAAGAGCTAGAGAAGCCGATATGATGACGGGTAAGGTCTCATTATCACTTAGATAAGCATATTTTAGGTGCGACGGCAAAAGCTTTAGTTCTAGTTTAGGAGGTGAAACAATAGATGGAAATAATGGAGTAACTGTTTCAAACTCGAAGGATTCCATCAAAGGTTCAAATTGAGTGTACGCAACCGAGGCGGATGATTCAACTAACTCATCCGAAAAAGCAAAAGACTCAAACTCGGGTGGAGAGTCTTCAAAATCGTCTACAAAGGTGAAACTGTAACACCCGAGCCCAATGCTACTGGTTTTCAGTTACTGTTTGAGCATTAATGTGATACCCATTTCTTTTAGCCTGCTTGATTGTCACTTACTGTAAAATTTTACCTCGCAAAGTCATTTCTGCATATAATAAATTTTAGCATCTAAAATAAAATTAAAAATATCCAACTTGGCCTACTCGACACCCCTAGCCTTGTGGTAGCGTCCGTGCATCGAGTTCTCGTCCCGTTCGGTGAAACGGGCGAGTTTGGACGGCTACGCGCACGTACAGGTGTCCGTCTTGGGGGTATGCTTTTTAATCATAAAACACTTAATTTTAAAATTTGGAACCCGCTTAAAATCCTATTATTTAAATTTTGAATTTTTGGACCCGACCCGGGTGCGATTTGGAAATGTTTTATTTAGCGCCAAAATCCCAAATTTTTTATAATTTAAAACCTTCGTATATAATCTTTAACTTATGTATATTACTGTTAATTAAATCGTTAAAAATCTTTTAATAATTTATTCTCCATACCATTTCAGCCAATCACGAGATTCTTTAATTCCCGTGGGCCCCTATCCTTTATCTCTCTTTATCTCTATTCCTTTCTCTCTCTCTCTCCCTCAAATCTCTTTCTCTCTCTCCCTTTAAATTCTTTCCCTCCCCTCGTTTCTTTTTTTCATCACGAGAACAGCAGAAACCCATTGCAACCCTAACCCTAGCCACCTCCATCCTTGCCGCCGCAGCCCCGACGCCGGCGCCGGCGTCACCAGCACCCTCGCCTCCTCCTCCTCGTATCACCCGCATCCTCATTGCCTACACCCTCGCAGCCACCTGAGCACCCCCGCTACAGCCACCCGCAGCCGCTGCTCACCACCCGCGACCACCTGCGCCGCCCTGGTCGTCGCCGACGATCACCAGACCCCAGTGATCGCCTCTGTAAGTCTTTCCCTTCTCTCCTCCTCTCCTTCTTCCCTCCTTCTCCCTTTTCTGTTCAAGACCGATTCTTGATGGCTGTAGATCATCGCAGGCAAAGCGCCGGAGCTCCGTCGACGTGGTCGGCAGTCACTATCCCTCCATAGATCTTCATGAGCCCCCTCGTCTC
Organism: Agapanthus africanus; assembly: GCA_030015575.1. Lineage (NCBI taxonomy): Eukaryota > Viridiplantae > Streptophyta > Magnoliopsida > Asparagales > Amaryllidaceae > Agapanthus > Agapanthus africanus. The sequence goes on along the minus strand of JASDDO010000022.1, from coordinate 230,873,751 downwards.
TATCCTTCTTCTCTTCCCTCTTCTTGAGTCTCCTTTTGGCTATTCATTGAATTCTTGATTTGTAGTTCGCTGTTCGCAGGAATCCGGCCGTGCCGGTGACGTGTCCCGACGATCCAGCGAGGTACCCCGACCCGCGTGGTTCCATTGTTCGTTGTTTGGGTTCAAACCGTGAACCGTGCGTCCGTCGTGAGTTTCCCCGCCGACGTTACGTTCCGTTTTTCCCGGTTCGCGACCCGTTGAGGCAAGTAACCCTTGCTACATGCTATACAATATATTTATATATGTATTGACACCCTAAACCTATAGAATTAGCTTGGTACAATCGTTTTCCCATTTCGGTTACAAAATTGCATTATAACATTTTACTGTTAAACATGGAATTTACAGTTTGCCAATTTGAACCTAATAATCAAATCTACCTGTTCAATCACAGTTTACTGTTAAATAGATGGTGGCATTTATCCATGTAGTTCTATTACATTCGGACACTCGTATGCATTTGACTTGAAATAACTGTACTGAACCGATACCTAAACTATTGCACCGCTAAGGGTGCTTAAACCTGTTAACATGACTAAACAGCTATATCGTTTTACTAGCACTCTTGTAATTTGAATGAAACTGCTTATTATGTAATTTATTGCTTATCTCATGTTGTTAATACCCATGTGTGATTATATCTGATTGCGAGCATACCCACGATATTGTTTACATCTTGACCTGACATGGCTACATATATATATATATATATATATATATATATATATATATATATATATATTGATACACCTGACATGGTACCGTATACTGCTGACTTGACCTGATGTACCATGACCCGACCCGTTACCTGATCTTGTGTCTAATGCCAACAAACCTGATATGTAGTCCTCATGGACCGTTCTTGTTGTCTTTCCAGACAAACCTGCTTTTACCTGATCCTGTGTTGGCATTAGTTCTTGATTACTGAATACCTGACTCGACATACATAACTTGGGGGTATGGGGAAATCAAAGGCGAAACCGACTTGTAACTCAACAGTTCGATACCTGTTCTGATCAGTCTTACGGGCTAGGCCAGCCCCGCAGTGATGATGCTGACATCACTCGCCCATCCTGCTACTTGTTACCGCCTAGCGGCACGTCTCGGATTCAACCCCGAGAATCTTGACCGTGGTCCCGGGCATGCACGGGATACTATTGAGTTACATTGACGATTCATCAATTGATTTCAAAGACTTTAGAATAGAAAACCTGATAGAACAGTTTAGTTACCCACTGCACACTACCCTGCACAGCTTGATTCATATTACTGCTACCCTCATTTTATTCATGTTTATTTTGCATTGCATGTTACACTGTTCATATTTTATTACTTGTTGGAATGACGCGCTGACGTCTGGGTTTTGCATGGCCCAGATTCTGTACCACTGTCGCAGTCCGAGCAGGAGTACTTCAGCCAGCAGGCTGAGCTGTGAGTTCAGTAGTAGTTAGTTTTATTTCCTGCATTCATTTCCTGATGTGAGCCCGCATTATGGGACATACCTTTCAGTTATTTGTATTGGATCATTTGCTTCCGCATTTATTGATTATTGACTCTTGTTATTCTGGATTATGGACATGGTTTTAGATAGTTTTATCTTGTTCTTGATATCCCTACAGCCGTAATGTGACTGTGGATGGATGCTTCCTACCCACAGGTAGCTTGGTTGGCTATGTCACGTGCCCAATCTAGCGTACTCTGGGAAGCGGGGCGTGACATGGTCCTTTTGGTATCAGAGCCATAGGTTAGTTGGGTTGATTCTTTTGTAGTTGGGTATTGTACCCAATACACGAATCAGAATGCCCGTGTTTAGGAAACATGTCCTGCCACTTTGCCGTTTACCATTCTTGAATCACATTTTTCCTGATTATATCTTTTACAACGTGCAAACTTCCTTTGCATGTCGACTCGAAATACCTGATTTCTTGTTATCTCTAGAACTTAGGCGACTTGGGTGGAGTTAAGTAATTGTGGCTATGATACCGCGGCATAGTTACAATGCGGTACTCTATTTAAGTATCTTGAAGTTCTAGCCTTGATCTATATATTGAATCTATCATCATGCTAATGCTGGGTGTTTTTGATTTCAGGGATATGGCAGATAAGAATTTCAAGACGTACCAGAGGCGTGTGGACGAAGCCGCCATGCTTGGAGTGATAAGAGGAATGCTGGAAAATCAAAAGAGACAGACCGAGCTAATCCAGCAGCAAGCAGACTCGTTCCAGGAAGGTTTGCAGATCGTTCAGCAGTCTGTAAACAACGTTGGAGCTAAACCAGTTGACCGAGTAGGGACCGTGGCAGACTTCAGACGTTTGGGTCCGTCTACATTCACTGGTTTGGAGGAGCCGTTGTCAGCTGAGCAGTGGCTAGTTGATACGGAGAATTTGTTGATTGCGGCACAGGTTCCAGATGACAAAAGAGTTGATGTGGTATGCATTCAATTAGTGGACTACGCCCGAGAATGGTGGCTTGTGGAGGAGACCCGTTTGCCCAAGCCGATCAAGTTGGCGGATTTTTCTAAGAGTTTCCTGGAGAAGTTCTTCCCGAGGACTGCACGGGAAGAAATGGAAGAGAAATTTATTGGGCTAAGGCAGAATGGAGCACCCGTGGACGTTCATGCAGCAGAGTGGACGAGACTCAGCAGATTCGCTGGACCTTTAGTCGCCAACGAGGCAGACAGGGCATGAAGGTTCATGCGCAGCTTGGATGTGGACATCCAGAGGCAGATTGTCTCCCTAGGTTTGACCACTTTCTCACAGGTTCTTACGGCAGCTCGGGAACAACAGAGTTTATCTGGGATGAAAGAGAGCTTGCAGCAGACAGCAGTTGCGGCCAGGAAGCCCGCATTTGTACCTAACCGAGCTCATGGTCGCAAAGGTATTCCAGTGGACCGTCGAGGTGTAGCACCCATGAAGAAGCCTGTGATTGTTGATCGAAGGAGGAGCGTGATTTGTGACTACTGCCGTTTACCTGGGCACGTGCAGAAAGATTGTCGAAGGAGGCTGGGACTTTGTTTGGTTTGTGGAGCGGCAGATCACGCAGTTGGTGCCTGTCCGTCGAAGCTTCGTACGAGAGATGATATTCAGAAACCTCCGCAGAGACCGTCCCAAGGGCAGAAACAGCTGACTCAAGGACCTAATCAGGCTCGAGCTTTTACCTTGACAGCTGAGGAAGCCAAGGCATCAGGAGAAGTTGTTTCTGGTACTTTACTCGTTCATGGTTTTCCCGCATTGGCATTATTTGATTCTGGTGCATCCCACTGTTTTATGGCATCCAAATTTATAACTACACACTCGATTACCTGCATGACCCTGTTTAGTTTCTAGGACATACACACTGGGAATGGGAAAATCATATCTAGTAGGGAGTGTAAAGATTGTACGGTTGTTGTGTGCGGACGGGAACTCCTTGCAGATTTCTTGGTGATTGATACGGGCAGCTATGAAGTCGTCTTGGGAATAGATTTTCTTGGCACTTTCCACGCTCACATTGACTGTAGGGCAAAGAAAGTAATTTTCCAGATTCCCGGACATCCCGAGTTTACCTTCACTGGAGGAAGCAGTTCTGTCGGGCCAGTCGAGTTTAGGGCTAGGCCGACAAACAATATTCTTGCAGCAATGGAAGTTGATAGTAGTGAAGAGCCGGCGGTTGTTCGCGATTTTATGGACGTATTTGAAGATATATCGGGTTTACCGCCGAAGCGAGACGTGGAGTTCGCAATTGATCTTATTCCTGGTGCAGCGCCAGTATCTAAAGCGTATTATCCAATGGCGCCAGTAGAGTTGGAAGAAGTTAAGAAATAGGTTGCTGAATTGCTTGAGAAAGGTTGGATTCGAAGCAATAACTCGCCTTGGGGAGCTCCAGTTCTTCTAGTAAAGAAGAAGGATGTGCATCGACTATCGAGAATTAAACCGGGTGACTATTAAGAACAAGTACCCGATCCCTCGCATTGGAGAACTTTTTGAGCAGCTTAGTGGAGCGAGGGTATTCTCGAAGCTGGATTTGCGATCCGGATATCATTAGGTTCGAGTGAAAGCAGAAGATATTTGCAAGACGGCGTTTCGAACTCGGTACGGACATTACGAGTACTTAGTAATGCCCTTCGGAGTAACGAATGCGCCGGCAGTATTCATGGACTTGATGAACCGAATCTTTTCACCGTTCTTGGACCAGTTTATCGTGGTCTTCATTGACGATATTCTGGTTTACTCGAAGAGTGTTGAGGAGCATGCTGAGCATTTGAAGATCGCACTGCAGACATTGAGACATGAGAAGCTTTATACGAAGATGAGTAAGTGCGAGTTTTGGCTGGAGGAAGTGAAGTTTTTGGGGCATGTTGTGTCGAGCGATGGAATCGCCGTCGACCCAGAAAAGATTGCAGCAGTTCGAGATTGGCCTATTCCAAAGAATGTTGCTGAGATAATAAGTTTTCTTGGATTAGCCGGATACTACAGGAGATTTGTGGAGAACTTTGCTCGTCTGGCAGAGCCGTTGACCAAGCTTACGCGCAAAGAGGTACCTTTTGTATAGACGGATAAATGTGCGTTAGCTTTTGAGACGTTGAAGCAGAAGTTGATAACCGCCGCTATTCTGACCGTGCCAGACAATTCCGGAGGATTGGTGATTCACAGCGACGCATCTGGGAAAGGATTGGGATGTGTTTTGATGCAGCATGGGAAGGTTGTAGCATACGCATCGAGACAATTGAAGACCCATGAGAAGAATTATCCGACTCATGACTTGGAGCTTGCAGCTGTGATTTTCTCTTTGAAGATTTGGAGACACTACCTTTTGGGCGAAAGAGTCGAAGTTTTTACAGATCATAAGAGCTTGAAGTATGTGTTCACACAGAAGGAGCTGAATATGAGGCAGCGTAGATGGTTGGAGCTGATGGCTGACTACGATCTTGATCTTAAGTACCATCCGGGGAAGGTCAATGTTGTGCCGGATGCGCTTAGTCGGTTACCAGCAATTCAGGAGTTAACTACGCAGAAGGAGATCATTGCAGATTTTCAAAGATTTGACTTGGAGGTTGTGCTACCGCGTTCTACAGGACAGTTGATGCAGCTGCAAGTGCAGTCGTCTTTGATTGAGAAAATTAAAGCAGCACAATTGCAGGATCCTAGACTGCAAAAGTTTCGGGAGCAGGTTGAAGCTGGACTACGAACAGATTTACTAATCCACGAAGATGGTTCGTTGAGGTATGGTAGCCGTTTGTGTGTGCCAAAGGGAGATGTTCGTGAAGAGCTTATGAAAGAGGCACACAGTTCGGCTTATTCTGTACATCCAGGAGGCACAAAGATGTACCGAGATATTCGACAACATTTCTGGTGGGAAGGCATGAAACGGGAGATTGCTCGCTTTGTGGCTAAGTGCTTGGTGTGTCAGCAAGTTAAGGCTGAACATCAAAGGGGTGTTGGTTTATTGCAACCACTTCCGATTCCTCAGTGGAAGTGGGAACATATAACCATGGATTTCGTGACGGCTTTACCGCGGAGTCCAAAGGGCAACAATGCAGTATGGGTGATTGTTGATCGGTTGACCAAGGCTGCTCACTTTATTCCTTTCCGGGTTGGTCAATCAACAGAAACTTTGGCAGAGCGGTACATGCAGGAGATTGTAAGATTGCATGGGGTACCGGTGAGCATCGTGTCCGATCGGGACACTCAGTTCTTATCACACTTCTGGAGGAGTTTACAAGAAAGTTTGGGGACTCGATTGAAGTTTAGCACAGCTTATCATCCTCAAACTGATGGTCAGTCAGAGAGAACGATCCAAACTCTTTCAGACATGTTGAGAGCATGCATGTTGGACTTCAAGGGTTCTTGGGAGGATCATCTACATTTGGTGGAGTTTTCTTACAACAACAGTTTTCAAGCAACTATCCAGATGGCTCCGTTTGAAGCTTTGTATGGTCGTAAATGCCGTTCACCTGTTTGTTGGGATGATGTCGGTGAACGAAGATTGTTGGGACCAGATTTGGTTGTGCAAACAGTTGAGAAGGTTAACACTATCCGAAATCATATGAAGGCAGCTCAAGACAGACAGAAGAGTTGGACTGACACGTCAAGAAGACCTCTAGAGTTCGCCGTGGGTGATTTGGTATTCTTGAAGATATCACCGACTAGAGGGGTGATTCGTTTTGGGAGTCGAGGAAAGCTTAGTCCTCGATTTGTTGGACCCTTTGAGATATTATAGCGTGTTGGAGAGGTAGCGTACTATTTGGCGTTACCACAGTCCTTGGCGGGTGTGCACGATGTGTTTCACGTATCTCAACTACGAAGGTATGTTCGAGATGAAACACACGTTTTGGATCATTCGGAGTTAGCAGTACGAGAAGACTTAACTTTTGAGGAGTGACCGGTTGAAATCGTGGATCGAAGGGAAAAGGTTCTCAAGAATAAGGTTATCCCCCTTGTGCTTGTTTCTTGGGGTAATCGATCACATGGAGAGTCCACTTGGGAACGAGAAGATGAGATCCGGCAGAAGTTTCCTCACCTCTTCTTGTAGTTTCTTTGTATTCTTGGAATTTCGAGGACGAAATTCTTTTTGTAGTTGGGTATAATGTAACACCCGAGCCCAATGCTACTGTTTTTCAGTTACTGTTTGAGCATTAATGTGATACCCATTTCTTTTAGCCTGCTTGATTGTCACTTACTGTAAAATTTTACCTCGCAAAGTCATTTCTGCATATAACAAATTTTAGCATCTAAAATAAAATTAAAAATATCCAACTTGGCCTACTCGACACCCCTAGCCTTGTGGTAGCGTCCGTGCATCTAGTTCTCGTCCCGTTCGGTGAAACGGGCGAGTTTGGACGACTACGCACGCGTACAGGTGTCCGTCTTGGGGGTATGCTTTTTAATCATAAAACACTTAATTTTAAAATTTGGAACCCGCTTAAAATCCTATTATTTAAATTTCGAATTTTTGGACCCGACCCGGGCGCGATTTGGAAATGTTTTATTTAGCGCCAAAATCCTAAATTTTTTATAATTTAAAACCTTCGTATATAATCTTTAACTTATGTATATTACTGTTAATTAAATCGTTAAAAATCTTTTAATAATTTTTTCTCCATACCATTTCAGCCAATCACGAGATTCTTTAATTCCCGTTGGCCCCTATCCTTTCTCTCTCTCTCTCTCTCTCTCTCTCTCTCTCTCTCCCCCTCAAATATCTTTCTCTCTCTCCCTTTAAATTCTTTCCCTCCCCTCGTTTCTTTTTTTCATCACGAGAACAGCAGAAACCCATTGCAACCCTAACCCTAGCCACCTCCATCCTTGCCGCCGCAGCCCCGACGCCGGTGCCAGCGTCACCGGCACCCTCGCCTCCTCCTCCTCGTATCACCCACATCCTCAATGCCTGCACCATCGCAGCCACCTGAGCACCCCCGCTGCTGCCACCCGCAGCCGCTGCTCACCACCCGTGACCACCTGCGCCGCCCTGGTCGTCGCCGACGATCACCAGACCGCAGTGATCGCCTCTGTAAGTCTTTCCCTTCTCTCCTCCTCTCCTTCTTCCCTCTTTCTCCCATTTCTGTTCAAGTCCGATTCTTGATGGCTGTAGATCATCGCAGGCAAAGCGCCGGAGCTCCGTCGACGTGGTCGGCAGTCACTATCCCTCCACAGATCCTCGTAAGCCCCCTCGTCTCTATCCTTCTTCTCTTCCCTCTTCTTGAGTCTCCATTTGGCTGTTCATTGAATTCTTGATTTGTAGCTCGCTGTTCGCCGGAATCCGGCCATGCCGGTGACGTGTCCCAACGATCCAGCGAGGTATCCCGACCCGCGTGGTTCCATTGTTCGTTGTTTGGGTTCAAACCGTGAACCGTGCGTCCGTCGCGAGTTTCCCCGCCGCCGTTACGTTCCGTTTTTCCCAGTTCGCGACCCGTCGAGGCAAGTAACCCTTGCTACATGCTATACAATATATTTATATATGTATTGACACCCTAAACCTGTAAAATTAGCTTGGTACAATCGTTTTCCCATTTCGGTTACAAAATTGCATTATAACATTTTACTGTTAAACATGGAATTTACAGTTTGCCAATTTGAACCTAATAATCAAATCTACCTGTTCAATCACAGTTTACTGTTAAATAGATGGTGGCATTTATCCATGTAGTTCTATTACATTCGGACACTCGTATGCATTTGACTTGAAATAACTGTACTGAACCGATACCTAAACTATTGCACCGCTAAGGGTGCTTAAACCTGTTAACATGACTAAACGGCTATATCGTTTTACTGCACTCTTGTAATTTCAATGAAACTGCTTATTATGTAATTCATTGCTTATCTCATGTTGTTAATACCCATGTGTGATTATATCTGATTGCGAGCACACCCACGATATTGTTTACATCTTGACCTGACATGGCTACATATATATATATATATATATATATATATATATATATATATATATATATATATATATTGATACACCTGACATGGTACCGTATACTGCTGACTTGACCTGATATACCATGACCCGACCCGTTACCTGATCTTGTGTATAATGCCAACAAACCTGACATGTAGTCCTCATGGACTGTTCAGTTGATAAAACTACACATTTGTATTATATTTTTCCTACCATTTTTATATTAAAAAAGGACTTTATTATAATATATTATACATATGAGGGTTTATGTGTAAAAACATTATTTTCCATGTGTTAATATATTTTAATTATCATTTGGTAGGAAAATGTATGCAAATAATATTATTGATCTAATCCTAGTAGAACTAGGTCTACTAAAATCTTATTTGAGTTGTTGTGCAGAATATTTCCAAGTTGTTATGAAGAATTTAACAAACAAATCAATTTGTTGAAGAAAACTTGCCAAATTAAGAAGCAAACTTGGAGACCAAGTCTGGAAGCAACCGAGAGATGATTTCTGAATTCTAAAGATGCCTAGGATTGCCAAATGTCACCATCAGAGAGCCAGAGAAATATGATCAAAAGATCCTTATCATTGGCCGCGGATCCGCGGCCAAACCCACCCTTGGGCCGCGGATCCGCCGCACTATTCATGAGTTGGAATACAAGATTTTGAGAGATTGATTACTGCAACATTTTACCAACTTTTCAACTAAAAGATTCTGGCTTTGCACTATAAAAGGGCACCGAGGGCCTCTTAGAAAAACTATCAAGCCAAAGAGATCACGAAGTCCAAGACGGTTCACGCATCCAGGCTGATCATCAACTGTTCGTCTACCACCTTGGAAGAGATCGAGAAGCAAACTAGTCTTTGTAATCATTTTCTACGGAATAAAGTGTAGATTGTTCAAGTGATTAATAAAGGTAGTTATTTTATTTAATTCTTTTGCATTTTACATTATGTTTTCCCTCTCTTTCTTTTCATTTTCTTCTCACAACATGCGCGAGTAATTCTCCGCTTGTTAGGGTTCGTAGGATTAGGGTAGGCTAATGAACGATGAAAATAATTAAACCCTTTTTAAGTCCTATAAAGTTTAGGAACTTTATCAAAAGAATCATTAACATCATAATCGGGCGCGCTAGCAATTCTTTGCTAGTTCCGACCGCGATTAGAGATTAGATTAATGATTGTTTTGGTAAAGGCTAGATAATGAACGGAGTTCCGTGTCGAGATAAGGGTTAAGAGTGGGATTTCTTTTCCCTCCAGAAACCCTAATCTACACGCATCAACGTCGTTCTAGTTCTAAATCTATTAATGGATAAAAATGGTAACTTTTAATTAATCATCCATAACTACTAAATCCTAACGAACCCTACAAGCCCTTTTATTATATTAATTATATCTTTAAAATAATCTAGATCTATATTTTACATCCTTGTTTAACGTAGATCTAGAAATCTTTCTATAAAATTCTTTATCCCTCCTCTCTTTCTCAACACATCTAAAGTAAAAGTAAAAGGTTCCACGTTTCCCAGAGGACGACCCGTACTCATCTCGGTCTAGCTACGCGCGACACCGTTATTGATTGCGGTTAAACTACAAATATACACTCTTTCCAATCAATCAAATGGCGCCGTTGCCGGGGAAACGTGCGTAATTTTTTATTTTTACTATTTGTGTTGAATTCTTTGACGAGTCATATCATTTTTAACACAAACTGCAAATTGTATATTTAACGATTATTGTGTGAATTTTTGCGAGGAAATCTGGAGTCACAAACTTGAGGAAACAGGAAACAGAGACAATTTTAGAGATTCAGAGGAGCACAGAGGGCCACAGAAAAATTTTCATCAACTGTTCTCTCCACATAGCGGCGGAACCGTGGCACATAGGGGCTTCCTGCGGCGGAAACGCGGCTGCTTAGGGGAATTAGGGCTTCAATCTTCTCTGGTATTTTCTTTCAACTCCTCCTCTCTCCTCTCAAATCCAATAAAATCTATCTTCTACAGGATTCTTTGCAAAATTGCGCCGCTCAAAAATCTTTTTGCAAAAAGTTTTGTGTTTGGTTTTGTTTTGCATATTTAATACGGATTTTAAGGGGCAAAGACCAAATCAAGATTAGGTGGGGATTTCATCACCCTTCCTAAGCCCCACAAATCACAAACCTAGCATATAGAACAACCCTTCATTAATTTAAAAAAAATATCTAGACCAGACTCTAAGGACTGTCGAGCTCAATAGGAAAAAGACTATTATAGGCATCGGCCGTTTATCCTAACCGACATTGCGGTGTCTAGGCTAGTGGTTTTTAATTAGGCCCACTGTAGTGGTGGTTCCTTCCAATTTACCTGGCCGTACTTGTTCGTGAAGAGGCGGTTTGAGGTCTTATTTCTAGCCTTAGTTAGGAGCTGTCTTGAGACTGGACCTAGGTAACCATAGTTCTAGGGTTGTGCATTTTTTTGTGATTTGTCTAAATCCGTCATTTTTCAAAACAAATCAATTACTTTCTCTCCTTTTTACCCCTTCCCCCTTCTTCTCTTCTTATAATGGGTGACCTAAACAGAAGAACACTTGCCGAGCTTTGCTGTCCACAACCAGATATCTCTTGTTTTCGAAATCCCTTCGGTATACCGTCCGGCTCTTCCATGTCCTTAAGAGATCATATAGAACAAGCAGGAAGAAACAGTTGGCCACCTCAGTCTAGCTCTTATCAACCATATCCTAATCCTACACCTGTTTCAGTTCATACCCAGAGTGAGGAAGCCCCTAGACGAATGTCCATTGCTGAGCACATAGCTAGGTCTAGAGGCCAAAGTTTCAACCCGGACCAATATCAACTGTCCGGAGAAGAGTTTGATATGCGGTTTGTGGCATATAAGATGTCTGTTGAAAATAGCCAACCAACCAACTCATATCAATATTCTTCTTATCATAATATTGATCCTACTCCTACCCAAGTTCTGCAACCATTCTATTCCTATCAATCCAATCCGACTTTTCCACCTACTCTAGACAGTTCTTCTAATCAGTCATTTGGGAGTTTTAATTATCCACAGGAATTTCAATCTTATACTGAAACCCCTTATCAACCCAAGACTAGTCTGGAGCAGACATTAGAAAAATTTATGGAAATGTCGAACCAAATTATGAAGGGTTTGGGTAAAAAGACAGAACTGTACCTCCAAACTGAAATCCACAACTCCAGTTTCATGGATTCATCAAGTACACTAAATAGAATGACTGATAAGTTGTGTGACTTTGTAGTGTTTGATTTACCCAACTGTGAAGGGTCCCTTTCAAGTGAAACCATACCCAACCCTTGTGATCTCTACACCTCCACTCTTGAACCAAAACTGATTGAAAACCATACTTTTGATGAGGAGTTTGAGAATTTTAACCTTCACTTGAATGAGGTGATTGACGTTGGGGATATTTTGATTGATGAACCCAAAATTTTGGATGATTTTGTCCCACCAATTCATCAAATCCTTTCACTTCCTTGTGGTCATCATCTTGAGCCTTTAATTCTTCCCAAACCCCAAATATGTCTTGAAGTTGATGATAAAGGTATACCCGAAGATCAGAACGAAATACAGCCTCCATCTTCCACATCTGGTTCAGCAACACTCGACACACCGATTTGTTTACCCATTTCACCTTCTACTTTCTCCGGTTCTTCTTCTGTTCCTATAGTTTCAGTGAGTTTTGATGAATCACAATCCGTTAACTCAAGTTCACTAATACCAGAAATTCAACTTGATATTTTTGAAAATGAGGTAGATGAGTTTTTCGAGTCCTCTACCTCAATAATTTTTGAATCTAGTAGGATAAATTCTGGCACAAAACTCTTTGACAGCAAAATGTTCAATCACACCATTGATAAAAGTTTTGAAGAACTTTTTGCTGACGAACTTGAATTTTTAAACAATACGGATTTTGTGATTGATCAATCTCCACCTATAGAGGTTGAACCGTCACCATTCCTTCTTCCTAATCATTCACATTCATCCTCATTCTTTCTTTTCTCTAATTTCAAACCCTTTCCAAACCACCTCTTATCCCTTCCCCATTATTTCTTGACTCGATACAACACATTCTTCCACCAACCTATACGCTATACTAATAAAATCTTTGAATGGTTGGTGTTAACTTTTGGTCTTTGTAAAGTCTAACTTTGACCAAATGACTCACCCCCTCTTAAAATGCTTCGTATTGTCTAACTCATGTTTGAGGGGGGGGTTATATTTTTGGCTCTTGATCATAACTTTTGTCCTCAAATTTGTGAGCCAAAAATAAGTTTGGGGGAGCATTTTCACTTTTATATATTCTTGCCCCCATTAATATTTTCCTCCCAAGTCTACAGGTTTTTGAGCTTAACAGATGACATCAGTGAGGACACTGCTGTAAACAGGTTTGGGGGAGGTTTGTGCTTATTTACACATCAATTTGCATCATATTTTGCATAAGCACAACATTTCAAAAAATTTAAATTTTTTTTCTTTTATAACAAAAGAGTAGAAAGTGAAAAATTACATCCAAAAGATAGGAATAGTTTAAGAAAACCAAGAAAATTAGAAGTTTCTTAAACGAACTTATAATAAGTAGTTATGGGCTGTTGTCCCAAGGGTTAGTAAGATGAAGGAAGTCACTAATCTGAGGATAAAAATAAGTCTGAAAAATAGTTTCTATTCTGGAAGCCAAACATTTGAATGTTGATACCCTACAATATGCACCTACACACGTCTTGAAACTCGGGATAGTAGAGGATACCTTGAAATGCTCTTGTCTAAAAGCCAAAGTATGAAGGAAGTGAAAAAAATGAAGAAAATATAAAAATGGTGAAAAGAAAAGAATGAACACCGGTTTTGTATCACCAAGGCAGCAATAAAAAAATATAGCGAGGGTGCCTCTTCACCTAGTGCCCTAAGGCCAACTGGTCTGGGAGTCACTGCTAAGCCTTAGGTGGTGCAAGACGAGGAAAATATTATCACCTAATCAGCAAGCACAGGAGTAATCGGTTGGTTAGTACCTCAAGAAGTATTAACGGTCGCATGAAAATGTGTGAGCGAATCTTAGTATTCATAAAATTAAAAAGTACTGAGGTAGATGGACAAGAGTATGATAGCTTGAATTGAATTCTCCGAGTGTAGGGATGTTCTTTACACACACGTGGGGTTATATGATCAATGTTTGGATGAAAGGTAGGAATGAAGAATAAAGACGATGTTTTATTGAGGGATGATGTGATTTCTAACATTTTTTCATGACTATTAAGATAGGGCTCATGACAACTGAAAAGCTAGTATAGTTGGAAACTCTTCTTTTCAAAGTATTTCTTTTATGGTTCTTGTCTTTATATGTAAATTTCACCATCTTTCTTTTGTTATAGGATTTTGTGGGTGTAATCCGCTGAAAACCCTCAGGAGACAACACTCCTCCTACTAGGGACACCTAGAGGTTTAACGGCTTGTTGCACGTGCTCAGTGCAACCGTGTCTGCCTACGAAAGTGTGCTTAGTTTTCTCCTTTCTTTTTCTCCTCTTGAATAAACTAGTTTGCTCGGGACGATCAAAGATAAGTTTGGGGGTATTTGTTCAGTTGATAAAACTGCACATTTGTATTACATTTTTCCTACCATTTTTATATTAAAAAAGGACTTTATTATAATATATTATACATATGAGGGTTTATGTGTAAAAACATTATTTTCCATGTGTTAATATATTTTAATTATCATTTGGTAGGAAAATGTATGCAAATAATATTATTGATCTAATCCTAGTAGAACTAGGTCTACTAAAATCTTATTTGAGTTGTTGTGCAGAATATTTCCAAGTTGTTATGAAGAATTTAACAAACAAATCAATTTGTTGAAGAAAACTTGCCAAATTAAGAAGCAAACTTGGAGACCAAGTCTGGAAGCAACCGAGAGATGATTTCTGAATTCTAAAGATGCCTAGGATTGCCAAATGTCACCATCAGAGAGCCAGAGAAATATGATCAAAAGATCTTTATCATTGGCCGCGGATCCGTGGCCAAACCCACCCTTGGGCCGCGGATCCGCCGCACTATTCATGAGTTGGAATACAAGATTTTGGGAGATTGATTACTGCAACATTTTACCAACTTTTCAACTAAAAGATTCTGGCTTTGCACTATAAAAGGGCACCGAGGGCCTCTTAGAAAAACTATCAAGCCAAAGAGATCACGAAGTCCAAGACGGTTCACGCATCCAGGCTGATCATCAACTGTTCGTCTACCTCCTTGGAAGAGATCGAGAAGCAAACTAGTCTTTGTAATCATTTTCTACGGAATAAAGTGTAGATTGTTCAAGTGATTAATAAAGGTAGTTATTTTATTTAATTCTTTTGCATTTTACATTATGTTTTCCCTCTCTTTCTTTTCATTTTCTTCTCCCAACATGCGCGAGTAATTCTCCGCTTGTTAGGGTTCGTAGGATTAGGGTAGGCTAATGAACGATGAAAATAATTAAACCCTTTTTAAGTCCTATAAAGTTTAGGAACTTTATCAAAAGAATCATTAACATCATAATCGGGCGCGCTAGCAATTCTTTGCTAGTTCCGACCGCGATTAGAGATTAGATTAATGATTGTTTTGGTAAAGGCTAGATAATGAACGGAGTTCCGTGTCGAGATAAGGGTTAAGAGTGGGATTTCTTTTCCCTCCAGAAACCCTAATCTACACGCATCAACGTCGTTCTAGTTCTAAATCTATTAATGGATAAAAATGGTAACTTTTAATTAATCATCCATAACTACTAAATCCTAACGAACCCTACAAGCCCTTTTATTATATTAATTATATCTTTAAAATAATCTAGATCTATATTTTACATCCTTGTTTAACGTAGATCTAGAAATCTTTCTATAAAATTCTTTATCCCTCCTCTCTTTCTCAACACATCAAAAGTAAAAGTAAAAGGTTCCACGTTTCCCAGAGGACGACCCGTACTCATTTCGGTCTAGCTACGCGCGTCACCGTTATTGATTGCGGTTAAACTACAAATATACACTCTTTCCAATCAATCATGGACCGTTCCTGTTGTCTATTCAGACAAACCTGCTTTTACCTGATCCTGTGTTGGCATTAGTTCTTGATTACTGAATACCTGACTCGACATACATAACTTGGGGGTATGGGGAAATCAAAGGCGAAACCGACTTGTAACTCAACAGTTCGATACCTGTTCTGATCAGTCTTACGGGCTAGGCCAGCCCCGCAGTGATGATGCTGACATCACTTGCCCATCCTGCTACTTGTTACTGCCTAGCGGCACGTCTCGGATTCAACCCCGAGAATCTTGACCGTGGTCCCGGGCACGCACGGGATACTATTGAGTTACATCGACGATTCATCAATTGATTTCAAAGACTTTAGAATAGAAAACCTGATAGAACAGTTTAGTTACCCACTGCACACTACCCTGCACAGCTTGATTCATATTACTGCTACCCTCGTTTTATTCATGTTTATTTTGCATTGCATGTTACACTGTTCATATTTTATTACTTGTTGGAATGACGCGCTGACGTCTGGGTTTTGTATGGCCCAGATTCTATACCGCTGTCGCAGTCCGAGCAGGAGTACTTCAGCCAGCAGGCTGAGCTGTGAGTTCAGTAGTAGTTAGTTTTATTTCCTGCATTCATTTCCTGATGTGAGCCCGCATTATGGGACATACCTTTCAGTTATTTGTATTGGATCATTTTCTTCCGCATTTATTGATTATTGACTCTTGTTATTCTGGATTATGGACGTGGTTTTAGATAGTTTTATCTTGTTCTTGATATCCCTACAGCCGTAATGTGACTGTGGATGGATACTTCCTACCCACAGGTAGCATGGTTGGCTATGTCACGTGCCCAATCTAGCGTACTCTGGGAAGCGGGAGTGACAGAAACACTCATAATCGTTGTCCGCCGTGAAAGCTATGTCGGATTCTAGGAGGAACGCACTAGTGGCGTCAATACTGCTGTGATCAAACATAAAATTTTTGAACTCACAGTCCTCCTCCGCGATCTCATTGATCGAGCAAACATCAAGTACGCTAGAATTAGGCTCACAAGGCTAATTTCCCAACTTGAAAATGTTGAGTTCAACTGTCATATTGCCAAAAGATAGATTCATTGAACCATTACGACAATTGATCACCGCGTTAGAAGTTGCAAGGAATGGTCGACCAAGTATCACCGGAATTTGACTCCGGGGGTTAGCGACAGGTTGTGTATCCATAACAATAAAGTCAACGGGGAAAATGAAATCCCCTACTCTAATTAACACATCTTCCAACTCTCCCCTAGGATGGGTGATTGATCGGTCGGCCATTTGGAGAGTACAATGAGTGGGTTTAAGCTCCCCAACGCCTAATTGTTCGTACACTGAATAAGGTAGCAAATAGACACTAGCACCAAGATCTAATAGTGCTCTATTGATGTTCTTGTCCCCAATTGTTATCGAAATAGTAGGACAACCGGGGTCCTTGTGCTTTTGGGGTAAAGATTGGACAAGAGCATCGCTAACAACACTAGCCACGAAAACATTCTTTGGTACTTGTGACTTCCTCTTTTTGGTTGCATAAGTCCTTTAAGATTTTTGCATATGAAGGAACTTGTTGGATTGCATCCAAAAGAGGGATATTTATGCTAACCTGTTTGAACAACTCTACAATCTTCTCCATTTGTGGAGTTGGTTTATTGGATCTCAACCGGTTTGGAAAAGGAACATTTTGAAAAGTTGTTGAGTCCAATTTTTGCGGATCAGATTGTTGAGTTGGAACGGATCCCCGTGTAGATGTGTTCGTGTTGTGAGAAGTGGGTCCGTTCGAGCTAGAAGAAGTAGAGCCGTGTGAAGGATGGAGAATAGGCTCTAACGAAGAAGAAGAAGAAGAAGGTGAAGAAGATGAAGAAGGACCACCGGCAGGGGTGTCATGGTTAATACCCGCATTGTTTTGCAACACTTTTCCGGATCTCAACGTGGTCACAGCATTTACGTTATGATTCTGCTATTCATATGCAACATGTGCGTGACCGGGAATTGGCAGTGGTTGAGACGGAAGCTTTCCTTTTTCTCGCTCTTTCAACGTAGTATTGAGTTGTGCAATTTGTGCCTCAATAGATTTGATGCTTTGATCGTGTGAGGCACTGTTTTGCACCAAAGATTGAATAGAAGTTTCTAATCTTGCTACGGACTGTGTAGATTGCTTTAGGAATGCATCTAAACCTCTTTCGAGCGAGCTAACCTTGTTATTATTAGGTGGAACAAAATTGTTTGGCGGGTAAGAAGTGTTAGGCACAAAATTGTTCACTTGATTAGGGTATGGTTGCTATTGGAAAGATTGGTGAAATTGAGTTTGTGGAGGTGCTTGTTGTTGTGGAGGAGGAGGTCTTTGAAAATTGTTGTTTCCTTGGAATTGTTGATTTTGGTTCCAAGCGAAATTTGGGTGACTCTTCCAACCCGGATTGTATGTCGAAGAGTATGGATCATTTCTTTGTCGTTGCTGAAAGGCAGCATTGACTTGATCATGTCCTTGAGTAGATGCAGTGTAAGGACACTCTTCGGTGAGATGTGATGGATCCGAACAACAAGCACAAATAGTTCGTGGAGGCACAACAGGGGCAGGAGAAGGCGATGAGATTTTGGTCTCAATCGCTTCTAGCTTTTTCGTAAGAGCGGCCATCTCGGCCTTCATAGCAATCGACATATACAAGTGATGTATGCCTGCCCTAGATTGACCACTAGAAGAAGATGATGTGGTTTTGGTGCTCTCCCACTGAATTGTTTGTTCACTAAGGTCCTCAAGAAACTGCCACGCTTCCTCACTAGATTTGGATAGAAAGTGTCCTTGACAAATGGTTTCTAGCAACTGCTTCATTGCCGTGTTCAATCCCTCGTATAATGTTTGGCAAAGTTGCCAATTTTCGATCCCATGGTAAGGGCATTGAACGAGTAGGTCTTTGAATCTTTCAAAACACTTCCAAAATTGTTCGGAAGGAAGCTGGGAAAATTGTATAATCTCATTACGGATTCTAGCAGTTTTGTGATAAGGATAGAACTTTTTAAGAAAGGCTTTCACAAACTCTTCCCAATTCTTAATTGAATGCGACGCGGTGCTGTATAGCCACTTCTCGGCTAAGTCACATAAGGTGAAAGGAATGACCTTTAGTCTTATAGCATCGTCGGATAATTGGGTTGTTTTCATCATAGCGCAAACGTTTTGGAACTTGTTGATAAAGATATATGCATCTTCGGATTCCAAACCATGAAACTTAGGAAGCATATTGATGAAGTGGGATTTGATCTCAAAATTGTCCCCATTTGTCGGTGGGAGGGAAAGACAAGTAGGTAGGGCGGTGCGGATGGGGTAGAAGAGATCCTGGAGCGCGACTCGTATGGGCGCTTCAACAGGTGGGTGATTCAGGTTATTCGCACCTAACGGAGGTGGAATCATTCCCGTCGGTAAGGTGTTGTTAGGATTGTATCCCAACATACCTTCGGAAGAAGAATGTGAGGGTGAAAGTGAAGAAGTGGAAAGGATTTCGACTTCGGAGTCGAAAGGTTCGTCGGTCGGTACCAACGAAACACGGACTAATCGGGCGCTAGGGTCCCTAGTCCAACCGGACATACACTAAAAGGGTAGTGTAGTCAAAAGATGAAAGACAGAAGGTGGAGGTAAGAGAACGTCAATGAGAAGAAGTAGTGTAAGTGAGTGCAAAGATTTCTTTAGCGACAAGTTGCAAGTTTTGAAAAGATTTTTTCTTTTTTATGTGAGATTTTTGCAAAAAGATTTTTAAGAAAAGACTTTTGAAACAAATGCAATTAACCACAAATGCACAATCAGGACTAGATCTAGAGTCAGCTAGACAGCTCCTAACTGTTCCAAAGGGCTAAAGATAGGACCTCAAACCGCCTCTTCACCGCCAATTGCGGCCAGGTAAGTGCCAGGTAAGTGGGAAGGAACCACAGTAGTGGGTCTAATTAAAAACCACTAGCCTTTGACACACTTGCCTAGGCACTGCAAAGTCAGGTTAGGATAAACGGCCGATGCCTATAACTAGTCCTCTGTCCTATTGAGCGCGACGTCCTTAGGGATGAGTCTAGTATTTTTTTTTTAATTAAGAAAGGTCAATGCAAATGCTTTAAGTGATTTCTGGGGTCCTGGGAAGGGTGATGAAATCCCCATCCAATCTGAATTGGTCAAAAGCCCCTTAAACTCCGATTAGAATATGCAAAGCAGAAAATCACTTGCAATCATTTTGCCATTTAGCGCGGCGCAAAGAAACGTACAGAAAATCAATTATTGGAAGGGGGAAGATTTTTTAAGCGCAAAGAATCCTGCAAAAAATTTGGCAAAAAGATATATGGGGATTTGCAGAGGGGAGAAAGAGGAAACAAACCGACAAAATTTCGCGCGTTGAAGAGATCAACAGGCCGCGGATGCGCGGTTCTGACAAGGATAACGCGGCGGAAACGCGGCTCGGTAGAGGCTTCAGATCTCCAAAAAAATTGTACTGTTCTGTGTTTGCAATCCCTCTCTGTTTTGATGTATCTTTTTCTGTTTTGCCCTCAGAATATTTCCAGGTCCGTTAATCCTGCAAAGATTCACACGAGAAAGCCTTCAAATAATAAAAGATGATAGAATTTTTATATTTTTGATTTTTTCAAATTTTTATGGTTTTTTATATTTTATATTAACCTGAAATTACAAAAATAAAATTTTACGCAATCCCCGGCAACGGCGCCATTGGTCGACTTGGAGTGTGTTTTTCTGGGCTTTTTCTCTGCTGTTTGGGCTTCTTATTTATTTGGTTCTTTTATCAATTGGGATTCTACGTTGGTTCCGGATCTCCAGTGAACAATTTGCAGTGGACTTTTAACCGTTCGCTTTGTAATCTTGGACCTTGCGTTGCCTTGTACATTATGAACTGTTCTTTGTCTAGGCTTGACTAAGATCCTTCCATTTGTTGGTCAAAAGTCCCTCCTTTGTATCGTCTTTTGTCTTTTTCACTGTTTTTGCTCCAAGAACCTGTAACCTGTACTATGTAGCAGACATGGGTTAAAAGTACCTGTTTTATTATAAAATGCATAAGAATGGGGAATATAAAATTGCAATATTATGATATGAACACGGATCCGCGGCGGATCTTTTGTATCGGCCGCGGTTCCGCGGCTGTTTGGACGAGTCACGATCCCAAATTTCATCACAATTCTTAAAAAACCCTGCTTGTATTTTTTAAGGTCCGTGAAAAATTTTTAGACCCCAATTTAAAATCGGCAGAAACTTGGTGAAAATATCGTTTTTTCGGGATTAAATTGCGATCGAATTTCTAAAGACTTTGCTGACATGTTAGTTATGGTTTAGCTAGGCTCTGATACCACTGTAAGTCAACGTTACACACCCCACTAGATGCGGGGAGGCGGAATAGGAAAAACAATCATTTTTTTTAAAGTAGCATCGACTATCAAACGGATCTTTGCTAAACCCTAACTAACAAACTATATAAAAGTGGTTAACTACTATGATAGATGATTATACCTCAAGATACTAGTCCTTCTTGTTCTTGTTGTTCACCTCCTCGTCGGCCTCCACGATGTTATAGAAGATCCACCCGAGAGTTCCTTCTTCAAACTTTAACCTCTAACTTAAGGTAACTAAGTGGCTAGGATTACTTATCCAAATGACCTAGAGGATATAGAGATAGATTAAGGATCTATTAGTCTTGCTAACCCTAAGGATCTCAACACATGAGAGGATTAGGGTTAAAATGAAGAAGAGGAGAGCTTGAGGAGAGAGAATGTGTGTAATTATGAAATGAAAATATAACTCATTTGTGTATATCATGAAGCATGATAATTATCTAATAAATAATATATTATAATTACAACCATGCTTCATATAATACAAAAGGATGAATCATCTCATGAGTCATGGTTTCATTTAATGCAAATAACACATCATCTCCTCCACCTCATTAAGCTTAATTCATAAATGAATTAAAACATAATGAGTCACCTTTCTTCTAGAAGCTTCTCGACTAATTACGAGAATGCCCCTCTCATCCGTATTTACGAAAAACACGGATATACTGAGACTGCATAAATCCAATAATCCAATACTAGAATCTGGCTTAAACCAAAGCCTGCTAGTATAATCTGTCCGAACATCACACGTGCACAAGTACACGTATATATCCGAACCCTGTCATAAAACCATATGACCTCTATATCGTTTCGCCTGAAGTAGGGAAACCCTCTATGTGGGACTCTAAAGACTCGACACTACGCTGGCAGTGGGTTTAACCACAGGCCGCAAGTGGTACTAGCTGTACGTAACGGTCCCCAGGTAGGTGTCCATAAGAAGGTCGATGAGGAAACCCATCCGAACCCTTACTGAGTCTGATGTGACAATCTCCGTATAGTCCGATCTGTTCGTCTAAGACTATCGCATATCGGGCCTAGGGGCGGCAAGCGTCAGTCCCCTAAAAGCGGTATAAGTCATGTCGGAGTGAAGCCCATTACACCTTGATCAGCTACTGGAAAACCTACCAGCAAATCTCGCTTGCCCTCGTCAGAGACCTTGCATAATGGCTCTCCAAACACAACGCGATATCAACCCCCAACACCGGGAGAGACGAATCCTATCTAATTGTCACTGCCTCCAAGTGCTTCGGGACTGCACCCAACTGCTACCTGTTTGCATGACTCGGTCGAGCCGTGGTAGGGTAGCAATCTAAGAACAGTGGGAACACACTCAAGGCGAAGCAGCAGTGTCAAGTCTACGGACTATGCTGTACTCATGTCACCTGGGAACTGTTAACTGACGACAGGTATAATACCAACCAACAGTTCCCTGCGAGTCCTGTCCGGTGTACCCGTAACCCAATGAGCACCTGCATACTATCTCCAGTACAACGTACTAATGGTTGTGGGACAGACCATTTCCCCAGCTGGGACGAGAAGCGTATACAATATTCTACTCTGGAGTATCGATGCCATGTCTCGATAATCCTACGACTAGGGACCTGAAAAAGGATGTGCTTGTAGACTACCCAGCCCCGACTAGTGTGACTGCCATCACAATGCTGGTAATCAAGCAAGATCCTATGGGCTCTGTCAATATATATTTGTGATATGCTAAAAGAAACATATACACATATTAAGATAGATATAAACCAAGTAGCATACTACTATGTTGAGAAAAACTGTTAATACAACTGTGAATATCCCTAACTTCCATTAAGTAATATACAAGCTAGTATGATACAATAATGGCCCCTATGGCATATAAACTGTTAGTTATGTGTATGCCCTAGAGGCCATTACTGTACATACGATGTATATTGTAATGGATGCTTGGATATATATAGGGAGGACTTTCTTGCTCGACATGATAGTACGCTATCTGGTTGTACTTTATCTTAACATGTACTCTGATTGTCTCTTTGTTACTTGTTGATAAAGCCCTTAGGATATGTACTCGACTACTGGGACTATGATGAGATCATACTAGTGGGGCCACGGTAGTCGACGAGTACATCCTATAACTGTTCCTAGTCGAGGGTGTATCGAGACAGGGCATCGATGCACCAGAGTAGACTAGCGTATACGCATCTTGACCCATATGATGGGCGATGGATGATCCCATATCCATCGGTGTTTGACATCAAGGATGGTGTACAGGTGCTCAGTAGAGACTGGGTACACTGGACGGACTCGCCGAGAACTCCCAGATGGTATTATACCATACGTCAGATGGCAGTTCTCCGGTGACACTGGTACAGAGTAGTCTGTCGACCCGAGATCGTCATAGAGTCTTGTGTGATTCCCACTGTGATTTGATTTCCATCATACCACGTCCAAGAGGGCGTGCAAAAAGGTGGCTTTTGCGTACAGTCCCGAATCACATTGAGGCAATGAGCGATAGGAGGGGATTCGTCTCTCCTGGTATAAGGAGTTGATGTTGTGCTGTGTTCGATTGGCTATAACCGGAAATCCCTGGCCAGGGTTGCTGAGATTTACTGGTAAGTGTTATCAGTAGTTTCTTGAACTGTTATAGACCTCATATCGACACGACTTATCGAGCTAATGGGGTCTGACGTTTACCACCCCTAGGCAAGATATGCAACATATCAGACGACGAGACCGGACTGTACGGGAGTGTTACTATTTGGATTCACAGGAGAATGTACAGGCTTGCTTGTTGATCTTCTGAGCGCTCAATACCTGGGTAGCTGTTACGTTTAGCTGACCGTTTGCAGCTTGTGGGTGTTTGATATGATCATCACCTACTGCCGGCGTATTGACGATTCTTTAGAGTCCTACACAGAGGTTTCTTGACTCAGGCAAAACGGAGTAGGAGCACATATATGATATGTGCGGGACCGAGGATAATGCGATATGTGATACCGTATTATATTCTCGCGATATTTGATATCAGCCGGGTCATCGGATCAAGTGTTGATTCGATGAATCGGTACGGATAAATATTAGTCGGTTATATGCGATATAGCCGGATTGTCGGATCAAGTGTTGATTCGATAATTTAATGTATAATAATATATATGATATATTAAATTACATTAACTAATATTAGCTCACTAAAAGATTCTTTTTCTCACTCGGGTAATACATTGATATATATGCGATATATGTTAATTGTATTATTTTATTTGGTTACAATAAATATTGTATATGTGATATATAATATTGTAACATGATATGATAAATAATGCAACATGTTTAGTAAAGATTAATCAAGATTAGGGTTTGATTTGGGTTAATGGTTTCTAGATGATTCTAGAAGGTTTTTTGTTTTGTCATGGAAAAAATATTTACTTATGACTCATTCTTAACTCAACCCAAAACCCTAACCCTTGGTTAATTCTCTACAATGGTTAAGTGAACCATGGTTGCATAATTGATCATTATCTCCTTTTCCTATTCATCACAAATGGATTCAATTATTATTGTTCATCATCTTCTTCCTTCTTCTTCTTTGCTTGAAATGGTTTCTTGTTTTGATTTTTGTGATGGATAAATATGAGAAAAACATAAATAAAGAGAGCAAAAATCCTACTTCATCATCCTCATCTTCCCTTGCCATTTAGATGAGGGTGTTCACATCATTTCATGAGTGTTAGCTTGTGTTAAAGAAACTTCAAGGTAGATCATCTTAGTATCGAAGATCGGAAGCAAAGGTTGCGTCTTTCTCTTCGTGGAACCTCTCGAGAGTCCGGATCCCGATGATCGCAGCGAAGGGACCACAACACGGAGCATATGAAGTGAAGGACCGGATCTACAAAGGTTGTAATCCCTCTCACTTAGTGTTAAAGTGTTTAGCATGCTTGTTTTCGCCTAATCTCTAGTTTAAAGTTCCGTATTCGGGTTGTTCGGCACGGCTAAATTTTAAATCGGGCATGGTTGATGCCTCGTAGACCCTTGTGCGCGTGTCCAGCAACCCTACAGTGGTATCAGAGCCAAGCTAGAGCTTTAGGCGAAGTCTAGACGAAGTTTAAAGTCCGATCGAAACCCGAAACCCCGATAAAACCCGCTCTCTGGACTTTTTCTAAAAACTGGGATTTTTCCACATTAAAAATGCTTAAAAAATTCAGCAGGGAATTCTAAGAATTACGGTGCAAAATATTTTCCATGAACAGTAAAAATTGCGGCGGAACCGCGGCAGAAGTATGCCTTCTGCGGCGGTTCCGCGGCAAATTAATGATGTCATCAATTTCTGTTTGCACAGTAACTTCTATTTAATTATGCTGGATTTTCTGGGAATTTTTAATATTTATTCAAGAGTTGAATTTTCTGGGGTTGTTTTGGGGATTCGGTGTTTCGATCGGATTATCAGATTTTGTCTATGTGTGGTTTTCCGGATAACTTTTAGAAACTGTTAAAAAGTTCGAACGGATATCAATAACTCACTTTTTCCCCTGTCGGAAAATTTTTCAAAAGTTGGATTTTTTCTCGTGTTTAAGAATGTTCTAAGTCGTGCAAGTAACTCGGTGGACCCTCTAGAAGACAACAAACCTTAACTCGATTATGTGACCGTCTTGAACTGCCTTTTGAACTTTAGGGTTTGGGGCAGTACGGCATGCCACATGTGAGGCGTTGGCTTGACCCTTCTACGGCTGGACCATTGGTACTGTGGCATGTGATGGACGTTTTTTAAACTGATTTCAAGTGTTGAGATATATTGGGGAAATCTTGGGTGCTTGATGATTCGATCGGAAAGTTTAACTTTTTCTATTTATCTGGAATGTGATACAATATTTGGAATCCACAGGTAGTTATGAGATAACTGATTTGAATATTATAAACATAGCAGTTTAGTCTCAGTTGATCGGTTGCTACGGAATTTTGATGTGATCAAAAGTCCGTCGCAATCACGTAGCGTACGCGGATACTCGCCGGGTAAACTTAATAGACAGCTACGCCCCATAACCCCGACCAAGTGACTGTAGGAGAACCCCGTCGCCGAAAGCATCCGTTCGGGTGCTCGCGGCAGCGGTGTTCCGCCTTAGTGCACTTCGTCGAAGGCATCTGGGGTGCGGCCGTCTACTAAAGTTTGCGACGAGCATTCGATCAGGACGTCGGGAATCTTGTTGAATTGCCCGACTTGATATTGAAAAGAGTTTTCGATAAAGAGGATAAAATGTGGGGTTTATAATTGTTAGGCATGCGATGTCTAAGGAATTCATTTGGTTAGGCATGCGATGTCTAAGGAGATTGCGGATTCCAACTGTTGTAGTTTTACACTTTCTTTTCTGTGACCGTAAGCGTAGTATGTGGTGTATCGCCGGTTTCGTTGCTATACATCAACGATAATCGGGATACGCATACTTGCTTACGTTGATGATATGAGATATTATGTGTTGCTGTGATATGATGTATTGGATCGTCGCGTTTGAATAGCCGGGGGGTTTATGTGAGATGAGAGTTTTTCTTTTTCATTCATGTAAAATTAATTTGTATGTAATATTCTTTTATTGGGGAACTTCCAGGTAGCGGAAGATGTCACCGTTGTATATTATTTACTTTTCCGCATTAGGTAGACCCAAGGCGGGGAGCACAAGTAACCGGGTTCTAGGGTCCAGTGGGAGACCATCTCGAGGAGTCGAGACCGGGTCTCCTAACCCTAGAATTGGCAGTGTTACTTGCCGCTCTCGTAGGGGTCTAGGGATGTGGGTTTGGCTATTCATCGCGACCGTGGAATCCGTGTTTTATACAGGCTCGTATTGAAAACACGGACGTCCTAGTATATCCAATATTTCATATATGTTTCTTCTGCTGCAATGTTCTGTGATGAGATCATATTACTGCCTGAGACGAATGTTTATATTTTATATATATGAGATATATGTTATATTGCAGATTTCGTTTCAAATGAGATGCTTGTGAAGCATAATAAAATGGGACTTCATTAATGAGATTAATGAAATAAAAGAAACCTAAGATGTTGTAGAAACTTGTTTAAAAACTGGTAGCTCTAGTTCTTGCTTTGCATAGCGGTGTTCCTTGTAGAACATCCAGCACCTTATTCGATAAGGAAAGGACCGAGATCCCTTCACCGGGAGTGACTCCTTTAGCAATAACTGGCAGATGCTACAAACTCGGTTTGTCTTTTGATTGCTTCTATAGTTCTTGCTTTGCACAGCGGTATATATGATATATCCTGCACCTTATTCGATGAAGAAAGGGCCGACGATCCCTTCACCGGGAGTGACCCCTTTAGCAAAACTAGAAAAGCCTCAAAAACACTCCATTTAAAATCACTCGATTCTACAACGATATCAAGTTCATTGAGCTCAGGGTTTTCTGAAAAACCTGCGTAGCCCTCCGTCATTTCAGATAGATATTATTTAGTATTCGTGCTATGTTTGTTGACTTAGTTAAGGCATAGTGTACGGTAGCTAAGTAATGTTTATCTGCTAAAACATGAGATGTGATTGGATTAGGGTATTCGTACGGCTTTGTTGACTCAGTTAAGGGTCGTACGGGTGGGTTTAATTCAATCGAGAAATGTACGGGTTGAACTTGACTTGCGATTTATGATTTGTTGACTTAGTTAAGGTCATAGATCGCTAGGGGCAAAATATTATTAGGAATTTCAAGTGTTGAAATTTGCAATGAGATTGCATACCTTCTATAAGATAGTTGGATCCCGATACCCGCTGCGAGTAAGAGTTACTCCTGGGAGAGTTTTACACATTACAATTAGCCGATCAAGTAGGTGTCTAGAAAGGTGTTAACGGGGTTACGCCTCTGGGAAAACGAGGTTTACTTTAATTAGGTTCGTGCGAAAGCACGGGAGACCTCCCTCAAAGTACCGACACTGGCCTGGCTGAAAGATTGGCGAACTTGTAGCGTGTAATTAATCCCGGCTAATCTTTCCTTTTAGGGTTTGAAGGAAGATTTGATTAAAACAGTGGGAGACATCCTGATTAGATATATTAGATAACCAATCTAATCTTGCAAGAGCATACGCTGAGTGTTTTCTTCTCTCTCTCTCCAGGTAGCGACTATATCACGCCTTAATCAAGATAATAAAACGGATATATTTGACCGAACCCGCTTGTTATACTGAGCTGGGGAACGTTGGTCCCGCTCCAACTTATAATTGTTATAAGACATAGCAGGAAATTGGGGAATACCAGATTTCCCGTGCCGCCCAAACGAAGAAAGTGCATGTTGATGCATCATCTTTGAGTGTGTTCATTACACAGAACTGTTTCTCAGTATCCTTTATGTCCTGGGTATGTGATACCGGATCAAGATCCCGTATATGTAATCTGTTACATGGGCTACAGATAGGTAAAGAACTGAGAACGGGTGATAAGTTTCATGAGACAGAAAACGGTGCAAGTGTTGCAGCCAAGTCTGTTGGTCACTATCACCCTGTATTACCAGAATACATTGATTCTGAACAAATGTTATTAGATACCGAACCTGATATACAAAATCATATCAGTCTCTTTATTAGTAAAGAAATGATAAAATTTTGTATTGTTGGATAATGTTTTGAACATTTCCTATATCAAGAGTTGATCGGTTCAGGCACGTTATCTAAAAGCATTGACGTTCTAAATCAAACTACAGTTCTTAGTATACGGAACACACACAAGAGGAAGAGTTCAGAAATGAACGAATCCTTCTTGAGGTATTGTAGACTAGGTCATATCAATGCGACCCGACTAGCTAAGTTACTTATAGATGCATATTTAAATTAGTTTGAATTTACATCTTGTGAAACTTGACGGTCATGTCACAAAGATAAGATGACCATAGCTCTGTTTATTGGAAACAGAGAAAGAGTTAGTGAACTCTTGGGATTGATACATGCTGATGTATGAAAGTCTCCTGTCTACACATGCCAAGACTGGTTCTTTGTACTTCATTACATTCTCTGATGATCTCTCAAGATTCAGACATATGTTCCTGCTGAAACACAAGTCCGAACCTTTTGAGATATTCACAGAATATAAGTTATAAGTAGAGAACCAAAATACGGGTATAAGTATTATGTCCTTTGATGAGATCAAGGAGGAGAATACTTGAGCACGGAATTCCTGGACTATTCTAAAGGAGAATGAGATTCTCTCTCAGCATTACTCCTTCGTATACACCATAGCACGATGGTATATCGGGGCGGAGCAATAGCACCCTATGTGATATGGTGTGCTCTATGATGAGTACTACTGAGTTTCCTATTTCCTTTTGGGAGTTATGCACTTGAGAAGCTGCATACCTATTGAATAGGGTTCAAATCAAATCAGTTACCTACCACTTCATATGTGATATGGAAAGGGAAGAGCCCATATCTTAAGTTGGTTAAGATTTGGGGTTGTCCGGCCTATGTCTAAAAGCAAAATCCGGACAAGCTCGAGGCAAGTTTTGTTATGTAGAACTGGAAGGGTTCCAGCTATACAAACTGCAGCTGATAATTTGATAGAACCAAAGGATTCAATAGTTTCCAACGAACCTCAGCCTCTCCGCCGATCTAGTAGGGTTCCTCACCCACCTGAGAGATACTTTGGTTTCTCTATGACAGTGGGAGCGAGGATTGCATCATGATATGATGACCCAACTAGTTTCGAGCAGGCCATCAGGAGTAGGACTCTGTAAGAATGGCTGGATGCTTAGCGATCTGAGATGGAATCCTTATACACCGACAAAGTATGGACTTTGGTTGCTTTATCTGAAGGGTTAAATCCCCATCAGGAGCAAGTATATCTTGAGAAGATTACTTGGTGTACATGGAAAGGTTGAGACTTTCAAAGCTAGACTTGTTAAAGGTTTGCATCATTGACCAGGTATGGATTATGATGAAACCTTTTCTAAGGACCTATGCTTAAGTCCATCCAGATCCTACTTGCCATGGCTACATACCATGACTACGATATCTGGTGGTTGGGTGTCATGACTACTTTTCTAAATGATGTTTTAGAAAAGAGCGTCTATAAGTACACAGTCAGAGGGCTTCGTAGACAGTGGGAGCAGCGGAAACGTGTGCAAGATGTTTTATATGATAAAACAGGCATCGCGGAGTTGGAACATCTGTTTTGATGTGGTAGTCAAAGAGTTTGACTTCATCAAAATGGTAGATGAACCTTGTATATACAAAAAGGTAGTAGGGAGTATGGTGGTGATCCTCGTAGAGTACGTGGATGACATACTCTTGATAGGGAAGGAGTTTCCTATGCTACGCTCGGTTAATCTCCGCTTATCACAAGGATTCTCCATATAGGATCAAAGTGATACCTCCTAAATCCTAAGTTTTGGATCTATGAGATAGATCTAATTGGATGTTAGGATACTCACCAGTTGTAGTGAGATGGTATCAATCGATCCTGGGGAGAATCACTGGAAAGGTTCCAGGGTGATAAGAACGACTGAATGTCAGTCGCAGGCATTGTCTATACCCTTAGTGGAGGAACGGTATGTTGGAAGAGTTCCAAGCTAGATACCGTGACATACTAGACGATTAAAGGAAAGATACATCGTTACCAAGGATACTACCAAAGAGGCAGTCTGGATATATATAAGTTCATAAGATGAACTTCGTTCCTACCATTGTGTGACAATGGAGTTGTGGCTTTAGCTAAGGAACTACCATCCCATCAGAAATCCAGATATAATTCTTAGGCAGTATCACCTGATCATGGAGATGGTTGATCTCCAGGGAGATCGAGGTTAGGAGAGTAGACACAGAGGACAACAGCGCGGATCCACTCACAAAGGCCTTTTTTCCCAGTAGAGACTTTTATGGGATGGTTGAGTATGAGATACTTCAACCGCAGCTAATTGTTGGGTATGCGATACCATAACAAATGGCCCTAGTGCAAGTGGGAGATTGTTAGTTATATGTATGCCCTAGAGACCATTACTGTACATACGATGTATATTGTAATGGATGCTTGGATATATATAGGGAGGACTTTCTTGCTCGACATGATAGTACGCTATCTGGTTGTACTTTATCTTAACATGTACTCTGATTGTCTCTTTGTTACTTGTTGATAAAGCCCTTAGGATATGTACTCGACTACTGGGACTATGATGAGATCATACTAGTGGGGCCACGGTAGTCGACGAGTACATCCTATAACTGTTCCTAGTCGAGGGTGTATCGAGACAGGGCATCGATGCACCAGAGTAGACTAGCGTATACGCATCTTGACCCATATGATGGGCGATGGATGATCCCATATCCATCGGTGTTTGACATCAAGGATGGTGTACGGGTGCTCAGTAGAGACTGGGTACACAGGACGGACTCGCCGAGAACTCCCAGATGGTATTATACCATACGTCAGATGGCAGTTCTCCGGTGACACTGGTACAGAGTAGTCTGTCGACCCGAGATCGTCATAGAGTCTTGTGTGATTCCCACTGTGCTTTGATTTCCATCATACCACGTCCAAGAGGGCGTGCAAAAAGGTGGCTTTTGGGTACAGTCCCGAATCACATTGAGGCAATGAGCGATAGGAGGGGATTCGTCTCTCCCGGTATAGGGAATTGATGTTGTGCTGTGTTCGATTGGCTATAACCGGAAATCCCTGGCCAGGGTTGCTGAGATTTACTGGTAAGTGTTATCAGTAGTTTCTCGAAATGTTATAGACCTCATATCGACACGACTTATCGAGCTAATGGGGTCTGACGTTTACCACCCCTAGGCGAGATATATTAGACGACGAGACCGGACTGTACGGGAGTGTTACTGTTTGGATTCACAGGAGAATGTACAGGCTTGCTTGTTGATCTTCTGAGCGCTCAATACCTGGGTAGCTGTTACGTTTAGCTGACCGCTTGCAGCTTGTGGGTGTTTGATATGATCATCACCTACTGCCGGCGTATTGACGATTCTTTAGAGTCCTACACAGAGGTTTCTTGACTCAGGCAAAACGGAGTAGGAGCATATATATGATATGTGCGGGACCGAGGATAATGCGATATGTGATACCGTATTATATTCTCGCGATATTTGATATCAGCCGGGTCATCGGATCAAGTGTTGATTCGATGAATCGGTACGGATAAATATTAGTCGGTTATATACGATATAGCCGGATTGTCGGATCAAGTGTTGATTCGATAATTTAATGTATAATAATATATATGATATATTAAATTACATTAACTAATATTAGCTCACTAAAAGATTCTTTTTCTCACTCGGGTAATACATTGATATATATGCGATATATGTTAATTGTATTATTTTATTTGGTTACAATAAATATGTATATATGATATATAATATTGTAACATGATATGATAAATAATGCAACATGTTTAGTAAAGATTAATCAAGATTAGGGTTTGATTTGGGTTAATGGTTTCTAGATGATTCTAGAAGGTTTTTTGTTTTGTCAAGGAAAAGATATTTACTTATGACTCATTCTTAACTCAACCCAAAACCCTAACCCTTGGTTAATTCTCTACAATGGTTAAGTGAACCATGGTTGCATAATTGATCATTATCTCCTTTTCCTATTCATCACAAATGGATTCAATTATTATTGTTCATCATCTTCTTCCTTCTTTTTCTTTGCTTGAAATGGTTTCTTGTTTTGATTTTTGTGATGGATAAATATGAGAAAAAGATAAATAAAGAGAGCAAAAATCCTACTTCATCATCCTCATCTTCCCTTGCCATTTAGATGAGGGTGTTCACATCATTTCATGAGTGTTAGCTTGTGTTAAAGAAACTTCAAGGTAGATCATCTTAGTATCGAAGATCGGAAGCAAAGGTTGCATCTTTCTCTTCGTGGAACCTCTCGAGAGTCCGGATCCCGATGATCGCAGCGAAGGGACCACAACACGGAGCATATGAAGTGAAGGACCGGATCTACAAAGGTTGTAATCCCTCTCACTTAGTGTTAAAGTTTTTAGCATGCTTGTTTTCGCCTAATCTCTAGTTTAAAGTTCCGTATTCGGGTTGTTCGGCACGGCTAAATTTTAAATCGGGCATGGTTGATGCCTCGTAGACCCTTGTGCGCGTGCCCAGCATAAACTAACACATTATTGATAGGTATATACACATATGAGATATAGTTACATGTACATCTTGCATACATACTTACATGTACACACATATACCTTGCTATAGCTACATGTTTACCCTTATATGATGTTGCATTGGATTTTGGAGGAATTAGGAACCACATGATATATTTGATAACATGTTGCATTTAAATAGCGATTTTTCCTTTATATGCTCATATTACTGTTTTATGTTGCATATATCATGTTTCATGGATTTACGCATTGAGATATGGATTTCATATGATGTTTTCTGGTTGTTTTACTCCTGACGATATATATCAGTGGAACGGGACGCTGATTTATATGTATATATATATATCAGTGGTATGGGACGCTGTTATATATGTACACCTATATAATATATATCATCATAATGATCTAAGTAAGTATTCTTTTTCATTACTTGATGTTTTATGGATTTGAGAACCGTGGGGGTATTTCAAGAAATTTATATATATTGTTAAAAAAACCGGTTTCTCGTGATATGATATTTCAGTGCATCCGCCATGAGTTTTCTCGGTTCTGAGACTTTTGCTAGATACCATGTTCGAAGAGCGGTAGGTACCGTCTGCGGGTACATAGTGGACCCGGTATGGCACCCCGAGGCAAGAAAGGTATGTCGATGGATTTGCCGATGAGCCTGGCAGAGGGACTACTACCTACCGGTGATGGTATTTGGACTCGGCGGATATCTGGAGGATACCTACCAGAGTTGTGAAATGATACGGGTCTATTTAGACCGACGGATTCCGTGGGCCGATCCGAGCTGACGGAGCCCGAGATAATGATGAGGGCAGATCCAGACTGACGGAGCCCGATATATGAGGATTTGCGTGTCGATGCTGGACACAAATATTTCAGGATATTTTGAGTGTCGATGTTGGACACTCAGGTTCCATGATTTTTATGTGTCGTTGATGGACACACGAGATAGATATCCTTACACACACACACACACACAGGTATAGTTTTTATGATTTTTTCGGGTGTCGATGTTGGACACTCAGGTTCCATGAGACTTAAAGGATATGAGGGCCGATCGGAGGATACGGTACTTTTGGTATTGTGATTTAGATTGTCTTGATGGACACTAGTTTCTCCACGATGAGGATTCCGTGTTGATGATATGTTTTATCCCTTACTCAGCATTTATTTGATATGCATTGCTTCATGTATTAGTAGTACCTGATAGAGTACCTTTCATGACTGTTGCATATACATATTGCCATTTATTACTATCAGCTTGCATGTGATAGATTATCGCAGTACGTGCATACCTTCGATTAGCTGCATATATTATTTGCTATTCACGAGTTGGTAACTCACCCCCGTTGTGCCACAGTGTTTGCAGGTGTCCCTCAGAGCAGTCGCGGCAGGGCTTTCATCTATCGTATCATCTTTTGCAGCGGATACCGCTACAGCTGATTGTGTGCAGTTTTGCTATAGGTGGGTTTTGCGGTTATCCAATGATGCTCATTGTATATTCGTTGTATCTGGTACTCTCCATCTACCACTTTCATGTATTGACTTAGAGACGAGATATGAGGACGATATTGTATATTATTTTGTGACTTTGGATGTCTTTTATGTTGTTTTTACTTATATTGTCCATTTCCTTCGCTACGGCATCGTATATATGCTTGTGGTGGTTGTTTCCACCGTTGTGCGTGATTTTGCTCCCGTTTGGGATGCTTTATTTATATTCTATATTGTACCCGTTTTCGGGGCTGGTTTTTACAAAGGAGGCGCTGCCGAAATTTTTAAGAAAGAAACTTGAGTTAAAGATTTTCATTTGAGATTTCTAAAAGTTTTAACAAAGTTCTTATCACCTACTACTTTTGATGGTTTAGAGTTCAGGGTTTTTCGGCTTACTTGAATTGCGTTACGCCTGTAGACGTTACGTAGTTTAAGTGCCGTCACGAGCCAAATTTCGGGTCGTGACAACATCGTATTCAACCACCGTCATCCTCGGAGTCATACGTAAAGACTCGAAATTGTGCGCTCAAGCATCCCTGATGCTTCGCGGAAGAAAACGGGCAAGAAACACCATCACGAACTTAGCCCAGGTCATAGGAGCAAGACAAGCGGATCTGGCCTTCTCTAACGACTCGCACCACTTCTGGGCCAGACCCTCCAGACGAAAACTCACGAACTCGACCCATCTCGCGTTGGAGAATCTCAGGGAACGACATATCCTGTCTATCCGGTCGATAAATGACTGCGTATCCTCAGCTGTATCGGTGCCTGTGAAAACCGGAGGCTTCAGCCTTATGAACTCATATAACGATACGGTGATCACCTCCGTAGCTGCAGCTGCGACTGTCGAAACAGTAGGCACCAACAAGGTCACCACAACAGGTGGAACAACCTCCTGTCTCTGTGCTCGAATGGCCTCAACTAACGACCCCATCATCTAGCACAAATCCTGCATACCGGCCTCGAGCATAGCAATATGGTCTGTTGAAGGTGGATCAATCTGCTCCTGAACAATGGGCGTACCGCCCTGGTCAGTCCTTGTCTCAGACGAGTCAACTCTGACCTCGGCCCTCGCGGCCGCTTTCTGCGCCCTCGTAGTCTTCGGCGGCATAATGGCTATAAATGAAAATAGGATTCGATAAGGACACAGAAATCGAATCACAAGAATGTATATAATCATGGAAGGAATCTCAATCAAATAATCCTAACGTTACTTTGGCGGAGTACCATGTCGTAAGTATGCCGCGGAACATACACACGTTACGCCACTCTGCTTAAGCTACCTACTCCATCATACCAAGGTCATCCTACACTCTGAAAGATAAAACCTAGCGCTTTGATACCAACTTTGTCACGATCCAAATTTAGGCACGTGACCGGCACTTAAACCACGTAACGTCAATAGACGTACGCAATTTAAGTAAGCCAAAACCCAGAAATCAAAACCACCCAAAAATGGATAAGTGGAGAAAAAATAGATAAAAACCTTCGGAAATCTCAAGTAAAAATCTTTAAACTTAAGTTTTTCTTTCTTAAAAATTTTGGCAGCACCTATTTTGTAAAAACCAGCAACGAAAACAGGTACAACATAGAATATAAATAAAGCATCCCAAACGGGAGAAAAATCACACCCAACGGCGGAAACAACCACCACAAGTATATATACGACGTCGTAGCGAAGAAATATAAATGAAAACAACATAAGGAGGTAAAACATTATAATAAGGTCGACTCCCACGAGCACGGCACCCAATATCACAAAAATAATACAACACCGATCCTCACAACTCGTCTCTAAGTCAAATACATGAAGTGGTAGATGGAGAGTACTAGATACAAAAGAAACATAATGAACATCATCGGATAACCGCAAAACCCACCTATGGCAAAAGGCCTCACAACCAACCGTAGCGGTATCCGCAAAAGTAGAGATGATAAGAAGCCCTACCGCGACTACTCTGAGAGTAAATCCTGCAAAACACTGTGGCACAACGGGGGTGAGTTGCCAACTCGTGAATAGTAAATAACATCATACTGTAATCGCAAGTATGCACGAATAGCGAAAATCATGCAATCTGATAGCATAAGTATGGCAATATGGATATGCAAAAATCATGATCAAGATACACCACCAGGGTACTACATCTACATGAATCAAATGCATATCAAATAAATCCTGAGTGTGGGATAAATAATAAACCTCATGCATAAATCATCAGCATGGAAAAACCCTGGTGTCCATCAATGACACCCCAAATCCCAAAATCCTCAGGCGCCGTCACCAAAACCGACCCTCATATCTTTAAATCTAATGGAAACTGA
This sequence comes from Agapanthus africanus, assembly GCA_030015575.1. NCBI lineage: Eukaryota > Viridiplantae > Streptophyta > Magnoliopsida > Asparagales > Amaryllidaceae > Agapanthus > Agapanthus africanus. The sequence continues at coordinate 230,836,961 of JASDDO010000022.1, read as the reverse complement.
GTGTCCAACATCGACACTCGAAACATCATGAAATACTCGTGTCCAGCATCGACACGTAAATCCACGTACCATTGGCTCCGTCTGCCCGGATCGGCCCGCGGGCTCCGGCAGTACGAATCGGCCCATATCCATCTCACGACTCCAGTCGATATCCTCCGGATAACCGCCGAGTTTAAAACTATCACCGGTAGGCAGTGCACCTCCCCTGCCAAGCTCATCGGCTAAATCCATCGACATACCTTTCTTTCCCCGGGGTACTATACCAGGTCCACCAAGAACCCGCAACACGGCCTCATCCACTCTTCGCATCAGGTTTCTAATACAAGTCTTAGAACCGAGAAAACTCATGGTGGACGCACTGAAATATCATATCATGAGAAACCGGGTTTTCAAACAATACTTAAATTTCATGAAATAACCCCATGGTTCTCAAATCCATAAATCACAAGAAATCCATATCTCAATGCGTAAATCTATGAAAACTGATATATGCAACATAAAACAGCAATACGAGCATATTAAGGGAAAACCGCTCTTTTAAATGAATTCAGTTTTAAATATATATCATGCGGTTCCCAATTCCTCTGAAATCAAGTGCAGCATCATATGAGGTGTACATGTAACTATAGAAAGATATGTGTATCTACATGTAAGCAGGTATGTATGATGTATTTCATAAGTGCAATAGTATAATAATCAACGTCTCAATGTCAAATGACAATACAATACCACTTAGTAGTATATGCAACTATAGCAAAGTATGTAGGTGTACATGTAAGTATGTATGCATGATGTACATATAACTGTAGCAAGGTATGTGGGTGTACATGTAAGTATGTATGCATGATGTACATGTAGCTATAGCAAGGTATATGTGTAAGCATGTAGGTATAGCATGTATACTACATTTCATATACGCAACAGAATAAGAATCACTGCCTCAATAACAATAACCGATACAATATCATATATGTATATATATGTAGTACGTGTCATGTCAATTACCGACGGTGTGAGTGCAGCATACAATTTAGTGCTCATGCAACATGAATCATCAGTAATGGTGCAGTGTCCAATAGGTACCAAGTCAAGGCACAATAGGTAATAATATGCAATGATGCTCATGCGCAATCAACTCATATGCGTATAAACATGCAGCTATAATATCATATCCAACTCTGACGCATAACGCCATACGAACGATTTCCCCGTAGATGTTAAATCTACTCATCGATGATCTAGAGCTAAGAAAATCCGACCACCTGCTTCCCTTTCTTTGCAGCGTCCGAAGTCCCCGCTTGCGATCCTAAAACTACACAAACATAACACATAAGGCCAAATATCCTGCGCCGACACAACGATAACAAAACACAAATATAACGTCCACAAGATAAACACACTGTGCACCTAGTGCACAAAACGCGTACGACATCGGCACAACCAGTTAGTTATGTATATGCCCTAGGGGCCATTATTGTACATATGATGCATATTATAGTGGATGCTTGGATATATATAGAGAGGACTTTCTTGCTTGATATGATAGTATGCTATCTGGTTGCTCTTTATCTTAACATATTAACATGTATTGGTTTACTGTCTTGCTCTCACATGTTGATAAAGCCCTTACGATATGTACTTGACTACTAGGACTATGATGGAGATCATACTAGTGGGGCCAGGATAGTCAACGAGTACATCCTATAATTTTCCTAGTCGAGGGTGTATCAAGACAGGGCATCGATACTCCAGAGTAGACTAGCGTATACGCATCATGACCCATATGATGGGCGATTGATGGTCCCACATCCATTGGTGTTTGACATCAAAGATGGTATGCGGGTACTCAGTGGAGACTGGGCACACTGAACGGACTCGCCGAGAACTCCTAGATGGTATTATACCTATTGTCAGATAGCAGTTCTCTGATGACACTGGTACAGGTTAGTCTGTAGACCCGAGATCTTCATAGAGTCTTATGTGATTCCCACTGTGCTTTGATTTCCACCTTACCACGTTCACGAGAACGTGCAAACGGTGGATTTTGGGTACAGTCCCGAATCATATGGTGGCAATGAGTGATAGGAGGGGTTTCGTCTCTCCCGGTATTGGGGGTTGATGTTGTGCTGTGCTCGATTGGCTATAACTGGAAGTCCTTGGCCAGGGCTGCTATGGAGATCTACTAGTAAGTGTTATCAGTAGTTTCTCGACCTGTTATGATCCAAACATCGGCATGACTTATCGGTTACTGGGGTCTGACGTTTACCATCTCTAGACTGGATATGCGACATATCAGACGAAGAGACCGGACTGTACGGTAGTGTTACTGATTGGATTCACAGGAGTGTGAGTAGGTTTGCTTGTTGATCTTCTGATCGCTCAATACCCGGGTGACTGTTATGTTTAGCTGACCGCTTGCAGCTTGTGGGTGTTTGATATGATCATCACCTACTGCCGGCGTATTGATGAGTCTTTAGAGTCCTACACAGAGGTTTCCTGGCTCAGGCAAAACGGAGTAGGAGGACATATGTGATATGTGCGAGACTGAGAATAATACAAGTATGTGATACCGTATTCTATTCTCGCGATATATGATATCGACCGGGTATATGTGATATAGCCAGGTCATCGGATCGAGTGTTGATTCGATGAAATGATACATTTTATATTAGTCAGTTATATGTGATATAACCGGATTATCGGATTAAGTATTGATTCGATAATTTAATATATAATTATATATGTGATATATTATGTTACATTAACTAATATAAACTCACTTAAGTAATTATTTTTCTCATTTTTGATGCATTGATATATATGTGAAATATGTTTAATGCATTCTTTTCTTTTGTTACTAAATTATAAATATGTGATATGTATAATTGTAACATGCTAGGTTATAAATGCAACTAGGGTTTATGAGAGTTAAACCATACTAGGGTTAAGATTAGGGTTAATATTTATCATTAAGTAATTCAAATATTGTGGATATTTGTCATGGTAGATATTTGTTGAAGCTTGTAGAAGCTTGTAGTCTTCTTTGACTTTGTCCACTCTTTTTGTCTAGCTTAAGATATTTATCAACCATACCTTTAACCACAACTCATGGTTAAGTCTCTACAAGGGTTAAGGATGATATACTTGACCCATGGTTGCATTTCTAAACACACAACAATTATTCTCATCACTTCATCTTCTTCTTCCTCAAAAGCTTGCTAGCTTTTTCTTATGTGATGAAATAAATTGAGAGAAAGAAAACTAAAGAAAGAAAAATTCCTACTTCATCATCCTCATCTATACTTGCCATATAGAGTAGTGTCTTAGCTTCACTAATTCATAATTAGTGAAGAGTTAGCTTGAGTTTGTGTTTCCTCAATGTAGATCATCTTGGATTTTGAAGATTTCAAGCAAGATGTATCATTCACCTCATGGAGCCTCTCTACAGTCCGGGGGCTTGATGATTGCAGCGAAGGGACCACAACTCGAAACTTATGAAGAGAAGGAATGGACTACAAAGGTTGTAATCCCTCTCACTTAGATGTAAAGATGTTTACATGCAAAATTTACCCTAATTCTCTAGTTAAGATCATGGTTATGGTTTTATAGAACCCAAAAATTTTATAAAATGGCATGGATGATGCCTTGCTAAACTTTGTTGTCATGCTATACAACCCTACAGTAGTATCAGAGCCAAGCTAGAGCATTAGGCGTTGTCTAGACGAAGTTTAAAGTCCGATCGAAACCCCAAAATCCCGATTTGACCCCCTCTCTGGAAATTTTTCAAAAGGTTGGATTTTTCCATGTTAAAAATATTCAGAAAATCATGCAGGGAATTCTATGGACACACCTGAAGAACGAAACCCTAACTCGTCAAAGTGACCGCGGATCCGCGGCCAAAACCTGGTTTTGGCGGCGGATCCGCGGCGCCACTTGAAAGGCTTGGGTCAGGCCCTTTAGCTGTAGGTCCGTAGGTGCTGTAGTATGTCTCTGGTTAATTTTAACTGTGCTCAAGTGTTGAGCTCTCTGGGTATTTTGGGAATTCGTTGATTCGATCGAATTGTTTAACGTCGTCTAGCTTTCTGTAATGAGATACAATAATTGGAGTCAATAAATTAGTTGTTGCGTGTAAATCTAACATTTCGGTCTCGGGTGTAATCGGACATCTTGTTGAATTATCCGACTTATTTTGAAAAGTGTTTTCATGGGTGAGACCAAAATGCGAGCTTTACATTGTTAGGCATGAAATCTTGGATATGAGATATCCCGGGTTTATGATGTCTAAGGGCAGTAACGATTCCAATTGTTGTAGTTTTTCATTTTCTTTTCTGCGACCGTAAGTGTAATATGTGGTGTATTGCCGATTTCGTTGCTATACATCAACGACAATTGGGATACTCATATTTACTTACATTAATGACATGTGATGTTATATGTTGCTGTGATATGTTATATTGGATCGTCGTGTTTTGAATAGCCGGTGGTTTTATGTGAGATGAGAGTTTTTCATTTTCATTCATGTAAAATTCATTGTATGTTATATTCTTTTATTGGGGCACTTCCGGGTTTAGGATGATGTCACCATTGTATATTATTTACTTTTCCGCATTACGATAGACCCAAGGAGGAGAGCACAAACAACCGGGTTCTAGGGTACAGTGGGAGACCAACTCGAGGAGTCGAGTCCGGGTCTCCTTACCCTAGAATTGGTAGGGTTGCTTGTTGCTCTCGTAGGGATCTAGAGATGTGGGTTTGGCTATTCATCGCGACCGTGGAATCCGTGTTTTATATAGGATTAAAATAAAACACGGACCTCCTAGTATATCTAATATTTCATATGTTATCTTCTGCTGCTCTGTGATGTGATCATTATGGATTCTGAGACGAATGGATATATATTATATATGAGATATATAGTAGACATTACTTTTGTTTTTCACCCGCGCTAGTCCCGTCCCGGTATGCCGTTAGTTAAGTAACCTGACGGTGCATAACAGAACATTGAGGCGAATGCGGATGGCATAAGCGTACGTTGTATTTTCGTTTCTTCTGTGATGTTTAGGAAGCATGAATGATGGGAATTCATTAATGAGATTAATGAAAGAAAAAGAAACCTAAAAGATGTTGTAGAATCAAATTTATAAAAAAGGGGTAGCTCTAGTTTTTGCTTTGCATAGCGATATTCCTTGTAGAATATCCAGCACTTTATTCGATAAGGAAAGAGCCGAGATACCTTCACCGGGAGTGACCTCTTTAGGGAAACTAGCAGATGCTACAATTCACCCGGTTGTATTTTTTACTGCTTCTATAGTTCTTACTTTTCATAGCGGTATTTGTGAAATATCCTGCACCTTATTCTATAAGGAAAGAGCCGAGATCCCTTCACCGGGAGTGACCTCTTTAGCGGAACTAGTAAAAATCTCAAAAACACTCCTTTTTCAAAAATCACTTGTTTCTACAACGATATCAAGTTCATTACGCTCATGGTTTTCTGAAAAACCTGCGTAGCCCTCCGTCATTTCAGATAGGTACTACTTAGTATTCGTGCTACGTTTGTTGGCCTGCGTCAAGGCGTAGTGTACGGTAGCTAACTAGTGCTTATCTGTAACATAAGATGAGATTGGATTAGGGTAGTCATACAAATTTGTTGGCCTGCGTCAAGGGTCATGCGGGTGGGTTTAATTCAATCAGGAAATGACGGGTTGAACTTGACTAGTGGACTATGGTTTGTTGGCCTGCGTCAAGGTCATATGTAACCCTTCGAAAATCGTTTAGGCAGTTTTTCGGTAATCGGTTAATTTTTTGGCTTTTTCCGTAAAAAGTCAAAATAGGTATTTTTCATTGTAGACCTAATTATACAAAATTTAGATAAGATATTACTATAATTTTGTCACTAAAATGTCACTTATAATTTTCTAGTTAAATAAAAAAAATCGTAATTAATTATTTTTTTATTATTATTTTAAGCCTTTTTAAATACATTAAATTAGTGATAAATACAAATTTAATTAGGTAAATTTCATAATTAGGAGTCTTTATAAGCTAAAATATGGTGTTAATAAAATTGTATCATGACTTGCAACATTTTAGTTTTATGGTGTGAAAATTATGAAAAAAAATGATGTAAAAAGGGGTTTTTTTGTAAAAAGTTGATGTGAAATGCATTAAATGAGATGTGAGGGATCTTTTTGACCTAGAAACTTCTCCAAAAACCCCCCACACCCTCCTCCTCTTCACCTCTGGCCGAAAATAGCAACAGCTCCCCCCTCTTTTCACCTCAATTCTTGCTTCAAAAATCATGAAAAATCCACAAAAATTCACCATTTTCTTCTCCAATTCAAAGCCAAACCCTAATCCACTCTCTCCTCAACCAAATTTAGTTCAAAACTAGGAGAAAGGAGGCTTCTTTGGTGGCTTGATCATGCTAGGGTTCCACTTGTGAGGTAAAATCCTAAACTATTTTGTTAACTTGTAGTTATATGTGCTAAAAATTCAATTTTGAAGTATTAATTTAGTTGTAAATTCTTGTTCATGAAAATCAAGAATGGGATTTGATGTTGAACTAGGGTTTGAAGCATGGTTGTTAGACTTAAGTTAGGGCTTTGGTTACCTAATTGATTAGAGTGGTTAATTGGGTAATGACACGCTCGCTAAATCGTTAAATTTCGATGTTTGAATCGAATCGGTATTGAATTTGCTTACTAGATTTTTACAAAAATTAGAATGCGATCAAATTGCGTTATGTTAGCGATATAATTAGCTTCGTATAGGACTATTAGAGTGCGCGAACGTGGGGTTTCGTCTAGTCGGGTTGTAGTTTTGTCGATTTCCCCGAAATGACGATTCTAGTTAAAGGTTAGCGATTTTCATGCGTTTTCCCGCGCACCGAGTGCATGCTATGTTTAATTCGAGAGCGTCGATAATTGTATATTGTGACTTGCATCGTTTTAGGTTTTGTAATCTTATGCTTGGTATTGTGCAAATATAGGATCGGTCGGGGAAACATCGGACACGGCGCGTATGGGCAAGGCGGTGGTCGGATCGGATTAGCAAGGCATTCAGGTGAGTAGATGTATTCATCTATGGGGGAATCGTCTGAATGGCGCGAGGCGCCCCCTAGTTAGGATTACCCTACTTTTTGCAAGATTTATTTTGTTAGCTAGCTTATCCATTCATGTACACTGCATACCCTTATAGCGAACAGTATATTAAATTGCATGGGCATTCATCTATACTTATGCAATATCACTTCGTAGGACACGAACACCATTACCATTGGCATCTGCTGCACGCGCACTATTCATGTGACACACACGCCTTTGGTAATTGCCATGCCACGTGCACTATAGAACCTGTTTAACTTAGTAACGCCATTTGCATTCATACATGATATATGGAATTGCATAGCATGCATATACCTCGCATTACCATCATATCTACATAGATTTTTAGCCAAAACTCACATCATATACATTGAGATCATAGACATTTATCATATATAACATGCGAACATTATGATTTTCTTGAGGATTTCAGTATTGCTGCGATTTCTGGATTTTTGGGGAAAACCGCAAGAATTTAACAAAAGCTTGTATTTATCATTTTTAAAACAAAGTTGCGGTTTTATCGTGATGTATGTGTCGTCCATCATGAGTTTTCATGTTTTCTGTGGGATTTCGAGACCCGATTCGAGGAGTGGATGAACCGTCTCGGGTACATGGTGGGCCCGGTATGGTACCCCGGGGCAAGAAGATCGAGTTGTAGACGATGAGCCTGGCAGGGGAAGACTACCTACCGGTGATGTCTGGCGCGGCGGATATCCGGAGGATACCGACCGTTGTCGTGAGATTTGATGATTGGGCCGATCCGGACTGACGGAGCCCGATATTTGAGACATTGATACAGCGAGATATTGAGACAGATATGATTTCATATTTGGTGTCGATGCTTGACACGGGTTTTCAGATGATTTCTTGATGGTATTTAGCTATTATACAGATATTCATTTTCTAAAGTTAAGAATGCAGTACCCTTAGCATTTAAAACACTTAAAGATTTAGTAATGACATTGCATACATTTGCATGCATACTAGAGGTATTATATCACATCTGGACATACATGTTGTGACGCATTGCGTGCATTCTTACGATTGCCTTACTAGATGTTATATTCTACTCACGAGCTGGCAACTCACCCCCGTTGTGCCACAGTGTCTTGCAGGTCGGACCCGTCATCCTTGTAGCGGCGGCTATCTTATCATCAGCTCCTTTTTGCTCAGACTCGCGACATCGCCCGTAGGTGGGTTGCGAGCACACTTTATTTCTTTTGCTTTATCATTGTATCTAGTATTCTCCATCTACCACTTTATATTGTATATGTGACCTAGTGGTGAGACTGAGAGGTTGTATATTTGTGGTTTCTTTTGGGTCGAGCTCACTTGAGCCGGCGATGTGTTTTCTGATATTTTGCGTTACTTTTATGCTCTTTTCTTGATATGGTTATTATATTGCATGTGGTTGTGATCCGCCTTGGACGAAGAGCTAGCTCCCACTTGGGGATGCCATTTTATGATTACAGGTTTATTATCTTGTTGTACCCATTTTGGGGGATAGAAAATACAGGGGAGACTCTGCCGAAATTTTCAGAAATTTATGATGTTTTTAAGAAGGGATTCTTTGCAACTTAATTGATTTGAAAATCGTTTTCATTAAAGGTTTTCCTTCACTCTCTTTTGATTTTGGTTTAGATTTTTCTGGGCTTTGGCTGACTTAGGTTACGGTACGCCTTTAGACGTCTCGTAATCTAAGTGCCAGTCACGTTCCGTACTTTCGGGTAGTGACATCATAGCACGCTAGGGGCTAAAAGTATTATCGGGAATTTCAAGTGTTGAAACTTGCAATGAGATTGCATACCTTCTATGAGATAGTTGGATCTCAATACCCACTGCGAGTTACTCCTGGGAGAGTTTTTACACATGACAAATTAGCCGATCAAGTAGATGTCTAGAAAGGTGTTAACGGGGTTATGCCTCTGGGAAAACGAGGTTTATTTTAATTAGGTCCGTGCGAAAGCACGAGGAACCTCTCTCAAAGTACCAACACTGGTCTGGCCGAAAGATTGGCAAACTTGTAAGGTGTAATTAATCCCGGCTAGTCTTACCTTTTAGGATTTGAAGGAAGATTTGATAAAACCAGTGGGAGCCATCCTGATTAGATAATAACCAATCTAAATCTTGCAAGAGCGCACGCTAAAGTGTTTTCTTCTCTCTCTCTCTCTAGGTAGCGACCATGTTAGGCCTTAATCAAGATAAAAATATGGATGTATTGACTGAACCCGCTTGTTATACTGAGCAGGGGAACGTTGGTCCCGTTCTTTCTTATAAACGTTATAAGACTGAGTAGGGAATAAGAATATATCCGGATTCCCACGCCGCCCAAACGAAGAATGAGCATGTTGATGTATCTTCTTCGGGTGTGTTAGTTATCGAGAACTATTTCTCAGTTCACTTTACGTCCTGGGTATTAGATACCGGTCAGGATCCCACATATGTAATATGTTACGTGGGCTACGAAGAGGTAGAGAACTGGGGATGGGTGATCATTCTGTAAAAGTTGGGAATGGTGCAGATGTTGTAGCCAAAGCAATTGGCGAATATCACCTTGTATTACCAAATGGTAATACATTGATTCTGAATGAATGCTATTACATTCCGACCCTGATATGCAATCTTATATCAGTTTCTTTATTAAGTAAAGAAGGATATAATTTTTTAATACAGGATAATGTTATGAACATCTTCCTAGATCAAAAGTTGATTGGATCAGGCTCGTTAAATAATGGTATATACATTCTAAATCAAACTACAGTTCTTAATGTACAGAACACACACAAGAGAAAGAGTTCAGAAATGAACGAATCCTACTTTTGGCATTGTAGACTAGGTCATATCAATACGACACGACTAGCTAAGTTGCATAAGGATGGATATTTGAATCCATTCGAATTATCATCTTATGAAACTTGTCTTTCATGTCTCAAAGGCAAAATGATCAAAACTCCTTTTAGTGGACACGGAGAAAGAGTTACGGAACTCTTGGGACTGATAGATAGTGATGTGTGCGGTCCTATATCTACACATTCCAGGAATGGTTCATCGTACTTCATTACATTCACTGACGATCTCTCAAGATACGGACATGTGTTCTTGTTGAAATACAAGTCTGAAGCTTTTGAGAAATTCAAAGAATATAAGCATGAATTAGAGAACCAAACAGGTAAAAGTATTAAGATCCTTCGATCTGATCGAGGAGAAGAATACTTAAGCAATGAGTTCCTGGACTATCTAAAAGAGAATGGGATTCTCTCTCAGCTTACTCCTCCTTATACAATACATCACAATGGTGTATCGGAACGGAGGAATCGCACCCTATTGGATATGGTGCGCTCTATGATGAGCACCGCTGAGTTGCCTATTTCCTTTTGGGGATATGCTCTGGAGACAGCTGCAGACCTATTGAATATGGTTCCCACCAAATCTGTGTCTACCACTGCATATGAGATATGGAAAGAAAAGAGACCATATTTTAATCATGTTAAGATATGGGGTTGTCCGGCATATATGAAAACACAAAATCCGGACAAGCTCGGGGCAAGGTCTTTTCTGTGCAAGTTTGTAGGATATCCCAAGCATTCGCGAGGACATATATTCTACCACCCTGAGGAGCAAAAAGTGTTTGGTGCTCAGCATGCCACCTTTTTAGAAAAGGAATTTCTTGCAAAAGAAATTAGTGGCAAGGAGGTAGAACTGGAAGAAGTTCCAGCTACACAAACTGCAGGAGAAGATTCGGTAGAACCAGAGGATTCGGTAGTTCCCAGCGAACCTCAGCCTCTCCGCCGATCTAGTAGGGTTCCTCATCCACCTGAGAGATACTACGGTTTTCTCACAGATGGTGGGAGAGAGGATTGCATCATGGAAGATGATGACCCGACTAGCTTCGAACAGGCCATCACGAGTGGGGACTCTATGAAGTGGCTGGATGCAATGCGATCTTAGATGGAATCTATGTACGCCAACAAATTATGGACTTTGGAAATTGCTCCTGAAGGGGTAAAACCCATTGGGAGCAAATGGATCTTTAAGAAGAAACTCGGTGTAGATGGAATAGTTGAGACTTTCAAAGCTAGAATTGTTGCAAAGGGTTTTCGTCAACGACCAGGTGTGGATTATGACGAAACCTTTTCTCCAGTGGCTATGCTTAAATCCATCCGGATCTTACTTTCCATCGCTGCATACCATGACTGCGAAATCTGGTAAATGGATATTAAGACCGCCTTTCTAAATAGTGATTTAGAAGAGTGCGTGTACATGACTCAGCCAGAGGGCTTCGTAGACAGTGGGAGCAGCGGAAAGGTGTGCAAGTTATTTAAATCCATCTACGGGTTAAAGCAGGCATAGCGGAGTTGGAACATCTGTTTTGATGTAATAGTCAAAGAGTTTGACTTCATCAAAAACATAGATGAACCTTGTATATACAAAAAGATGGCAGAGAGTAAGGTTGTCTTTCTCGTATTGTACGTGGATGACATACTCTTGATAGGAAATGATGTTCCTATGCTGCACTCGGTCAAGATCTTTTTATCACAAAGATTCTCAATGAAAGATCTAGGTGATGCCTCCTGCATTTTGGGAATTAAGATCTATAGAGATAGATCTAGGAGGATACTGGGATTGTCTCAATCCAGGTATATTGACACCATACTAAAGATGTTTAGTATGGAAGAATCCAAGCATGGGAACTTACCCACAATCTCTGGACTCACTCTTTCCAAAAAGATGTCTCCCAAGACTGATCTGGAGAGAACTCGCATGCAAGGGATACCCTATGCTTCGGCAGTAGGGTCTATCATGTACGCGATGCTATGTACCAGACCCGATGTAGCATACTCACTAAGTATAGTGAGTAGGTATCAAGAAGATCTTGGAGAGAATCACTGGACAGCTGTGAAGAACATTCTCAAGTACTTGAGAAGGACTAAGGAGATATTCTTGGTGTATGGTAACGGAGAACTCCAGGTCCCCGCTTGCGATCTCGAGCTAAGAAAATCCGACCACCTGCTTCCTTTTCTTCGCAGCGTCCGAAGTCCCCGCTTGCGATCCTCAAATTACACAAACACAACACATAAGGCTCAATATCCTGCGCCGACACAACGATAACGAAACGTAAGGATAACGTCCACAAGATAAACACACTGTGCACCTAGTTCACAAAACACGTACGACATCGGCACAACCTGTTAGTTATGTATATGCCCTAGAGGCCATTATTGTACATATGATGTATATTACAGTGGATGCTTGGATATATATAGAGAGGACTTTCTTGCTCGATATGATAGTATGCTATCTGGTTGCTCTTTATCTTAACATGTTGACATGTATTGATTTACTGTCTTGCTCTCACATGTTGATAAAGCCCTTAGGATATGTACTTGACTACTAGGACTATGATGGAGATCATACTAGTGGGACAAGGGTAGTTAACGAGTACATCCTATAATCGTTCCTAGTCGTGGGTGTATCGAAACAGGGCATCGATACTCCAGAGTAGACTTGCGTATACGCATCTTGACCCATATGATGGGCAATAGATGATCCCACATCCATTGGTGTTTGACATCAAAGATGGTATGAGGGTGCTCAGTGGAGACTAGGTACACTGAACGGACTTGCCGAGAACTCCTAGATGGTATTATACCTATTGTCAGATAGCAGTTCTCTGGTGACCCTGGTACAGGTTAGTCTGTAGACCCGAGAACGTCATAAAGTCTTATGTGATTCCCACTGTGCTTTGATTTCCACCTTACCAAGTTCACAAGAACGTGCAAAACGGTGGCTTTTGGATACAGTCCCGAATCACATGGAGGCAATGAGCGATAGGAGGGGTTTCGTCTCTCCCGGTATTGGGGGTTGATGTTGCGCTGTGCTCGATTAGCTATAACTAGATATCCCTGGCCAGGGCTGGTATGGAGATCTACTGGTAAGTGTTATAAGTAGTTTCTCGACCTGTTATGAACCAAACATCGGCATGACTTATCAGTTACTGGGGTCTGACGTTTACCACCCCCAGACTGGATATGTGACATATCAGACGAAGAGACCGGACTGTACGGTAGTGTTACTGATTGGATTCACAGGAGTGTGAGCAGGTTTGCTTGTTGATCTTCTGATCTCTCAATACCCAGGTAGCTGTTACGTTTAGATGACCGCTTGCAGCTTGTGGGTGTTTGATATGATCATCACCTACTGTCGGCGTATTGACGAGTCTTTAGAGTCCTACACGGAGGTTTCCTGGCTCAGGCGAAATGGAGTAGGAGCACATATGTGATATGTGTGAGACCGAGAATAATACGAGTATGTGATACCGTATTCTATTCTCACGATATGTGATATCGGCCGGTTATATGTGATATAGCCGGGTCATCGGATCGAGTGTTGATTCGATGAAATGATACATTTTTTATTAGTCGGTTATATGTGATATAGCTGGATTATCGGATCAAGTACTGATTCGATAATTTAATGTATAATTATATATGTGATATATTACGTTACATTAACTAATATAAGCTCACTTAAGTAATTCTTTTTCTCATTTTGGATGCATTGATATATATGTGATATATGTTTAATGCATTCTTTTCTTTTGTTACTAAATTATATATATGTGATATGTATAATTGTAACATGCTAGGTTATAAATGCAACTAGGGTTTAAGAGAGTTAAACCATGCTAGAGTTAAGATTAGGGTGAATATTTATTATTAAGTAATTCAAATATTGTGGATATTTGTCTTGGTATATATTTTTTGAAGCTTGTAGAAGCTTGTAGTCTTCTTTGACTTTGTCCACTCTTTTTGTTTAGCTTAAGATATTTATCAACCATACCTTTAACCATAGCTCATGGTTAAGTCTCTACAAGGGTTAAGGATGATATACTTGACCCATGGTTGCATTTCTAAACACACAACAATTATTCTCATCACTTCATCTTCTTCTTCCTCAAAAGCTTGCTAGCTTTTTCTTATGTGATGAAATAAATTGAGAAAAAGAAAACTAAACAAAGAAAAATTCATACTTCATCATCCTCATCTATACTAGCCATATAGATTAGTGTATTAGCTTCACTAATTCATAATTAGTGAAGAGTTAGCTTGAGTTTGTGTTTCCTCAATGTAGATTGTCTTGGATTTTGGAGACTTCAAGCAAGATGCATCATTCACCTCATGGAGCCTTTCTAGTGTCCAGGAGCTTGATGATCCCAGCGAAGGGACCACAACTTGGAGCTTATGAAGCGAAGGAACGGACTACAAAGGTTGTAATCCCTCTCACTTAGATGTAAAGATGTTTACATGCAAAGTTTACCCTAATTCTCTAGCTAAGATCTTGGTTAGGGTTTCATAGCACCCCAAAATTTTATAAAATGGCATGGATGATGCCTTGCTAAACCTTATTGTTGTGCTATACAACCCTACACAACCCTAGATAGAATCGCTAAACTACGCAACCACCAAGCCTAGACTCCGATCGTACCGAACGCGCATTCACAACAAAATATATAGAGTGGAAGATAAAATATATAATATCGCAACGTCAATTGAAATCCATGCCTGACTTAACCGAAAACCTAGTAAGCAACTTTTCATCATTTTAGGTCATGTGTAGAAGTTTTAACAATTCTAGCGATCACGATCATCGCAAAGTAGCTTAACTGGGTCACACAAACCTTTACTACAATTTTAATCTCACTCATATAAGATTTAGTAAAAGTTAGTTTGCTATTAAGCTAATTAGACGATTAGGAAAAATAACAAATAACATTCTCACAACTAGGTTAAATTGTCAAAATCTACACTTCTCCATTAACCATTTTAAACAAATCAAACCCTAACTTGATCTTCACAACTCTTTCATGAATTTCTAAACATGCAATTTAAAGTTATATTAAACATCTAATAAGCTAGCTTAATGATTTAAACAACAAATAAAGTCTAGGGTTAGGATTTTATACCTCCACTAGATTCACAAATTAGCAACTAAACTCCAAATTAGCTTCAAAATGATGACTTTCATGAAGATCCAAGCTTGTTTAGGATTGAAGAATAATGGGTAGGGATTTATATTTGAGTTTGTGGGATTATTTGAGGATTTTTGATGATTTATTTGAGCTTGAAGAAGTGATAATAGGGTGTGAAGAGAGAGAGGGCAGCAGGGGGGCTCGGCCAACACATGAAAATGGGGAAGGTGTAGAAAGAATAAGATTAAAATATCAATAAATGCTCTTAAAGCACCTCCCATCCATGCCACCTCTTAATCATTTCCTTTAAAATTTTCTTTTAATTCACAAATATCTAGATATTTTGGAAGAGAAGGTTTAAGCTTAATCTTGTGATTAAATTAGCATAGATTCACTTTTAGCATAATTAACCCAATCAAAATTGTAATTACCACTAATTAAATGCATAATTAAAAGTTTATAACAATATTTTAATTAGGGAAAAAATATTTAAGTGAACTAAAATTTTCAAGTGACAACTAAAACCGCAAACTAGCCATTTCCTAGTTAAACTAGGTGCAGTTAAGTCTATACTGAAAATTGATCACTTCCTGGTTTTTACTGAAAAACGCCGCCTATTTTATCTTTTAACAGAAAATTCGCATAACGATTTCTAAAACGTTATAAGTATATCCAATATTTCATATGTTTATATTTTGCTGTTGTGTTCTGTGATGTTGATCATATAACTGCGTGAGACTAATGCAATATTATATATAAGATAAATAATAAACATTGCTTATGTTTTGCACCCGCGCTAATCCAGCCCCCACTCTACCGGTAGTTAAGTAACCTAACGGTGCATGACGGGGCCCCGTGGTGAATGCGGATGGCATAAGCGTACGTTCTGTTTTCGTTTCATTTCTTTTGTAATGCTTAGGAAGCTTAATTGATGGGACTTCATTAATGAGATTAATGAAAGAAAAGAAACCTAAAAATGTTGTAGAATCTAATTTTCAAAAAGGGTAGCTCTAGTTTTTTCTTTGCACAGTAGTATTCCTTATAGAATATCCAGCACCTTATTCGATAAGGAAAGAGCCGAGATCCCTTCACCAAGAGTGACCTCTTTAGCGAAACTATCAGATGCTACAACCCACTCGGTTTTATTTTTTATTGCCTTTTTTGTTCTTGCTTTGCATAGCGGTATTCCTTGTAGAATATCCAGCACCTCATTCGATAAGGAAAGAGCCGAGATCCCTTCACCGGGAGTGACCTCTTTAGCGGAACTAGTAAATGCCTCAAAGACACTCCTTTTCAAAATCACTCGATTCTGCAACGATATCTAGTTCATTACGCAAAAGGTTTTCTTAAAAACCTGTCGTAGCCCTCCGTCATTTCAGATAAGTAGTATTTAGTATTAGTACTACGTTTGTTGGCCTTTCGTCAAGGCGTAGTGTGCGGTAGCTACTTACTGCTTATCTGCTCTATATGATGCGATTGGATTAGGGTAGTCGTACGACTTTATTGGCCTTCGTCAAGGGTCGTGCGGGTGGGTTTAATTCATCAAGAAATGTACGGGTTGAACTTGACTAGCGGCCTATGGTTTGTTGGCCTTCGTTAAGATCATAGATTGCTAGGGGCAAAAGTATTATCGGGAATTTTAGGTGTTGAAATTTGCAATGAGATTGCATACCTTCTATGAGATAGTTGGATCCCGATACCCACTGCAAGTAAGAGTTACTCCTAAGAGAGTTTTACACATCAAAATTATCCAATCAAGTAAGTGTCTAGAAAGATGTTAACGGGATTACGCCCTTGGGAAAAAGAGGTTTATTTTAATTAGGTCCGTGCGAAAGTACGGGGAACCTCCCTCAAAGTACCGGCACTGGCCTGGCTGAAAGATTGGCGAACTTGTAAGGTGTAATTAATCCCTGCTAGTCTTACCTTTTAGGATTTGAAGGAAGATTTGATAAAACCAGTGGGAGACGTCATGATTAGATAAGATATTAACCAATCTAATCTTGCAAAGAGCGCACGCTAACGTGTTTCCATCTCTCTCTCTCCAGGAAGCAACCAATGTCACGCCTTAATCAAGATAATAATATGGATGTATTTACCGAACCCACAAGCTATACTAAGCAGGGGAAAGTTGGTTCCGCTCCAACTTATAAGTGTTATAAGTCCGAGCAGGAAATAAGAACATATCCGGATTCCCACGCCACCCAAACGAAGAATAAGCATGTTGATGCAACTTCTTCAGGTGTGTTAGTTACAGAGAACTGTTTCTCAGTACACTCTACGTCCTGTGTATTAGATACCGGATCAGGATCCCACATATGCAATATGTTGCATGGGCTAAGGAAAGGTAGAGAACTGGGAAAAGGTGATCATTCCCTAAAAGTAGGGAATGGTGCAAATGTTGCAGCCAAAGCAGTTGGTGAATATCACCTTATATTGCCAACGGGGAATACATTGATCCTGAATGACTGTTACTACGTACCCTCTATGATATGCAATTTAATATCAATTTCTTTATTGGATAAAGAATGATATAACTTTGTAGTAGAGAATAATGTTATGAACATTTACTTAAATCAAGTATTGATTGGGTTTGGTGCATTATGTAACGGATTATACGTTCTGAATCAGAACACAGTTCTTAACGTACATAACATACACAAGAGGAAGAGTTCAGAAATGAATGAATCCTTCTTGTGGCATTGTAGACTAGGTCATATCAATGCGACAATACTAGCTAAGTTGCATAAGGATGGATATTTGAATCCTTTCGAATTTTCATCTTATTATACTTGCTAGTCATGTCTCAAAGGCAAGATGACCAAAACTCCGTTTAGTGGATACGGAGAAAGAGTTACAGAACCCTTGGGCCTGATACATAGTGATGTATGCGGTCCCATGTCTACACATGCCAGGAATGATTCCTTGTACTTTATTACATTCACTGACGATCTCTCAAGATCCGGACATGTGTTCCTGCTGAAACATAAGTCTGAACCTTTTGAGAAATTCAAAGAATATATCATGAAATAGAGAACCAAATGGGTAAAAGTATTAAAATCCTTTGATCTGACCGGGGAGGAGAATACTTGAGCACAAAATTCCGTGACTATCTAAAAGAGAATGGGATTCTCTCTCAGCTTACTCCTCTATATACACCACAGCACAACAGTGTATCGGAGCGGAGGAATCGCACCTTATTGGATATGGTGCGCTCTATGACGAGCACTGTTGAGTTGCCTATTTCCTTTTAGGGGTATGCGCTTAGGACAACCATATACCTATTGAATATGGTCCCTTCCAAATCTGTGCCTACCACTCCATATGAGTTATGGAAGGGAAAGACACCGTGTCTTAATTATATTAAGATATGGGGTTGTTCGGCTTATGTTAAAACGCAAAATCCAGACAAACTCGTGGCAAGGTCAGTTCTGTGTAAATTTGTTGGATATCTCAAAAATTCACGTGGGTATATCTTCTACCGTTCCGAGGAACAAAAGGTGTTTGTTTCTCCCAATGCCACCTTTTTAGAAAAGAAATTTCTTAATAAAGAAATTAGTAGTGAGGAGGTAGAACTGGAAGAAGTTCCGGCAGAACAAACTACAACTGAAGATTTAGTGGAACCAGAGGATTCAGTAGTTCCCAGCGAACCCCAGCCTCTCCGCCGATCTAGTAGGGTTCCTCATCCACCTGAGAGATACTACGGTTTTCTCGTTGATGGTGGGAATGAGGATTGCATCATGGAAGATGATGACCCAACTAGTTTCGAGCAGGCCATCACGAGTAGGGACTCTGTGAAATGGCTGGATGCAATGCAGTCTGAGATGGAATCCATGTACACCAACAAAGTATGGACTTTGGAAGCTGCTCCTAAAGGGGTAAAACCCATTGGGAGCAAAAGGATCTTTAAGAAGAAGCTTGGTGTAGATGGAAAAGTTGAGACTTTCAAAGCTAGACTTGTTGCAAAGGGTTTTTGTCAACGACCAAGTGTGGATTATGACGAAACCTTTTCTCCAGTGGCTATGCTTAAGTCCATACGGATCCTACTTGCCATCGCTACATACCATGACTATGAAATCTGGAAAATGGATGTTAAGACCACCTTTCTAAATGGCGATTTAGAAGAGAGCGTCTACATGACTCAGCCAGAGGGCTTCGTAGACAGTAAGAGCAGCGGAAAGGTGTGCAAGCTGCATAAATCAATCTAAGGGTTGAAGCAGGTATCACGGAGTTTGAACATTTGTTTTGATGAGGTAGTCAAAGAATTTGACTTCATCAAAAACATAGATGGACTTTGTATATACAAGAAGGTCACAGAGAGTAAGTTCGTCTTCCTCGTATTGTACGTGGATGACATACTCTTCATAGGAAATGATGTTCCTATGATGCACTCAATCAAGCTCTTCTTATCACAAAGATTCTCAATGAAAGATCTAGGTGATGCCTCCTGCATCTTAGGGATTAAGATCTATAGAGATAGATCTAAACGGATACTGGGATTGTCCCAATCCAGGTACATAGACACCGTACTAAAGAGGTTTAGTATGGAAGATTCCAAGCGTGGGAACATACCCACGATTTCAGGACTCACTCTCTCCAAAGAGATGTCTCCTAAGACTGATTTGGAGAGAGCTCGCATGCAAGGGATACCCTATGCTTCGGCAGTAGACTTTATCATGTACGCGATGTTATATACCAGACCCGATGTAGCGTACTCACTAAGTGTAGTGAGTAGGTATCAAGCAGATCCAGGAGAGAACCATTAGACAGTTGTGAAGAACATTCTGAAGTACTTGAGAAGGACTAAAGAGATGTTCTTGGTGTACGGTAACGGTGAACTCCAAGTGGAGTCCTTTACTGAATCGAGCTTCCAAAGTGATAAGGACGACAGTAATTCGGTCTCGGGTTTTGTCTTTACCCTCAATGGAGGGACGGTGTGTTGGAAGAGTTCCAAGCAAGACACCGTTGCAGACTCGACGATGGAGGCTGAATACATCGCTGCCAACGATGCTGCCAAAAAAGCTGTGTGGATGAAGAAGTTCATTGCTGAACTTAGTGTGGTTCCATCCATTGAACATCCAATACCTGTGTATTGTGATAACAATGGAGCGGTGGCTTTGGCCAAGGAACCCAGGTCCCATCAGAGATCCAGACATATTCTTAGGCGGTATCACATGATCCGGGAGATAGTCGATCGTCGGGAGATCGAGGTTAGGAGAGTTGACACGAAGGACAACGTAGCGGATTCAC
Source organism: Agapanthus africanus (assembly GCA_030015575.1). Taxonomy (NCBI): domain Eukaryota; kingdom Viridiplantae; phylum Streptophyta; class Magnoliopsida; order Asparagales; family Amaryllidaceae; genus Agapanthus; species Agapanthus africanus. Next base: position 230,816,639 of record JASDDO010000022.1, on the reverse strand, counting down.
TCATGAAGGCCCTTCCCCAGATGCAATTTGAGAGACTCTTTAGGATGTTGGGTATGAGATACTACATGACATAGCCTTAGTGCAAGTGGAAGATTGTTAGTTATATGTATGCCCTAGAGGCCATTATTGTACATATGATGTATATTATAGTGGATGCTTGGATATATAGAGAGAGGACTTTTTTGCTCTACATGATAGTATGCTTTCTGGTTATCTTTGTCTTAACATGTAGACTTTTATTCTGATACTGTCTTGCTCTCACATGTTGATAAAGACCTTAGGATATGTACTTGACTACCAGGACTATGATGAAGATCATACTAGTAGGGCCAGGGTAGTTCATAAGTATATCCTTCAAATGATCCTAGTCGAGGGAATATCGAGACAGGGTATGGATATTCTAGAGTAGACTAGCGTATACGCTTCTTGACCCATATGATGGGCGATGGATGATCCCACATCCATTGGTGTTTGACATCAAGGATGGTATACTGGTGCTCAGTGGAGACTGGGTACACTGAACAGGACTCACCGAGGACTCCTATATGGTAGTATACATATCGTCAGATAGCAGTCCTCTGGTGACACTGGTACAGATTAGTCTGTAGACCCGAGATCGTCATAGAGTCTTGTTTGGATCCCACTATGCTTTGATTTCCACCCTACCATGGCTCAAAGGAGTCGTGCAAACAGGTGGATTTTTGGTACAGTCCCAAGTCACATGGAGGCAATGAGCGATAGGAGGGGTTTCGTCTCTCCCAGTATTGGGGGTTGATGTTGTGCTATGTTCGATTGGCTATAACTGGAAGTCCCTGGCCAGGGCTGCTGCCGAGATATACTGATAAGTGTTATCAGTAGTTTCTCGAACCGTCATAGGCCAGACATCGATATGACTTATCACATTACTGGGGTCTAACGATTTCTACCCCTAGACATGATATGCGACATATCAGACGAAGATACCGGACTGTACGGGAGTGTTACTGATAGGCTTCATAGAGACTGTGGACATGCTTGCTTGTTGATCTTCATATCGCTCAATACCCGGGTAGCCGTTACGTCCAGCTAGTACCGCTGACGACTTGTAGGTGACTGATATGATCATCACCTACTGCTGGCGTATTGACTAGTCTTTAGAGTCCCACACAGAAGTTCCCTGGTTCAAGTGAAACGAAGTAGGACACATATGTGATATGTGTGTGGGCCGGATTAAATACGTGTATGCGATACCGTATTGTAATCTGGCAGTTATCTGTTATCAAGTTAGGTTATATGTTATATAACCGGATTATCGAATCAAGTGTTGATTTGATAATGCGATGCACAGATAAATGTTATTAGCCGGTCATATGTTATATAATCGGATTATTAAATCAAGTGTTGATTTTATAATGTGATATATATATTATATGTGATATAATTATATCATAACTAATATCATTAGCTCACTAATTATTCTTCTTTAAATATTTATTAATAAATATATATATATATGTATATATATATGATATATATATATAATGAAGCATGGCATTTAAATTTCTACAACAACAACAACAACTGAGCCTTTTATCACAAGCATATGGGGTAGGCTACATGAACCAACATGAGAATCACGCCGAGTCCAGCACATGAATCCTCCGCCTCCACTCACTCCTATCGAACAATATACTTTCATTGAGTCCTTTGGAAACCATATCGTTTTGTATGACCTCCATCCATTTTTTCTTCGGTCTCTCTTTTGCCCTTTTGCTATTGCCCATATCGAGAGTATCTATTCGTCGAACCGGTGCTTCCATAGGTCTACGTCGCACATGACCAAACCATCTTAACCGTTTTTCCCGCATCTTCTCCTCCACAGGTGCTACACTAACTTTTGCACGAATATCCTCATTTCGCACCTTATCTTTTCTAGTGTTACCGCACATCCAACGAAGCATGTGCATCTCCGCTACGTGCATCTTCTGTGTATGATGCTTCTTAGGAGCCCAGCATTCTGTACCATATAATAAAGCAGGCCGAATAGCGCTCCGATAAAACTTCCCTTTCAATTTTAACGGAAAGTTACGATCACACAAAATCGTTGTTGCATTCCTCTATTTCAACCAACCAGCTTGGATCCTTTGATTAACATCACTATCGATCTCCTCATTCTTTTGGATGATGGAACCTAGATATCTAAACTGGTCGCTCGGTGATATCTCTTGCCCTTCCAATGTTATACCAATATGGTTTTGACTTCTCTTGTTACTAAATTTGCAATGCATATATGCTGTTTTGGACCTACTCAATCTGAATACCCGAGATTCCAATGTTTGCCTCCATAATTCCAATTTGGCATTAACCTCTACTTTCGTCTCATTTACTAAAACAATATCATCAGCGAATAGCATACACCAAGGTACCTCATCTTGGATAGTTCTAGTAAGCTCATCCATCATGATGGTAAACAGGAATGGACTTAATGGTGATCCTTGATGTAAACTAAATGTAATCGGAAAATCACTCATTAAGTCGCCGCAAGTTCTGACATTTTCCACTACTCCATCGTACATATCCTTGATTATGTCAATATATTTGACGGGGACCCCCTTCTTCATCATTGTCCCCCATAATACCTCTCTAGCTACCTTGTCGTACGCTTTTTCTAGATCAATAAATATCATATGCAAACTCTTCTCCTCTTTCGAAAATGCTCGACAAATTGACGAAGCAAATGAATAGCCTCTGTCGTCAATCGTCCAGGCCTGAATCTAAACCAGTTCTCGATTATCTTAATATCCTTTCTTAGCCTGTGTTCAATCACTCTCTCCCAAAGTTTTATGGTGCAACACATAAGTTTTATTCCACGGTAGTTTGAGCAACTTTGAATGTCACCCTTGTTCTTGTAGATAGGTACAAGGATACTTTTCTTCCATTCATTTGGCATCTTTTTTGTCTGCCAAATCTTATTAAACAGATCTGTCGGCTATTTAGCGCATATTTCTCCTAAGCATCTCCAAATCTCGATAGGAATCCCGTCAGGACCAACCGCTTTTCTTAAACTCATTCTGTTTAAAGCTTCTTCAACCTCAGGTAGTCTTATTTTATGCAAGAAATCACGGTTTATATCTTGAGATTGAATGACAAGTCCATCCAAATTCTTAGTAAAGCTCTCATTGAACAATTTGTCAAAATAATCTCTCCATCTTTCCTTAATATCCTCATCTCGAACTAAAACCTTCTAATTTTCATTTTTGACACACTTCACCGCACATAAGTCTCCAGTTTTCCTTTCCCGCATCCGAGCAATCCGGTATATATCATTTTCAGCCTCTTTAGTGTCTAATTTCTCGTACACCTCCTTGTAGACCATAGATTTAGCTTCACGAATAGCTTTCTAACTTCCTTTTCAGCCATTTTATACTTCTCAAATCTCTCCACATCTCTACTTTTCTTCAAATCTTTATAAGAATCTCTTTTAATTTTAATAGCAGCCTTTACTTCTTCATTCCACCATGATGTGTTCTTAGATGGTGGAGCACCACATCTCTACTCACCAAGTATATCTCTAGCTACCTTCTTGATACAACTAGCCATTTTGTTCCATGTTCTGTCTGAATCATCTTCCGACTGTCAATCCGCTTCTTGGACTACACGATCTATAAAAGCCTTTTGGTTACCTTCTTTCAATAGCCACCATTTAATTCTAGGCTCTACCTTACGTCTAATCTTCCTAGGTTCTCTTCTAAATCGAAAATCTAGAACTAAAAGTCTATGTTAAGTGGTTACACTCTCACCTGGCACTACCTTACAGTCGATACAACAACCTCTATCTATTCTTCTCGTCAGAAAAAAGTCTATTTGACTAGCACTTGATCCGCTCCTAAAAGTGATAAGGTAGGACTCTCTTTTCCTAAACCAAGTGTTTGCTAAGATCAAGTCATAAGATAAGGCAAAATCTAGAATCGAGTCACCTACTTCATTCCTTTGTCCAAAACCAAAACCTCTATGGATAGTATCAAACCCTCTACGACTAGTACCTACATGTCCATTAAGATCACCACCAATAAATAACTTCTCTCCACTATGTATACTTTGCACCATCTAGTCTAAATCCTCCCAGAATAGACGCTTACTAGCGTCATCAAGACCTATCTATGGTGCATAAGCGCTAATAAGATTAAGGATCTCTCCACATAGAATAAGCTTAACCAGTAAAATCCTATCACCTTTTCTCCTAATCTCAACTACATCCTCAAGCAACCATCTATCTATGATTATTCCTACCCCATTACGATTTTTATCTCTACCCATATACCAAAGCTTATAACCCTAAGGCTCTATGACTCTACTCTTTTCACCTACCCATTTAGTTTCTTACAAACACATAATACCAACTCTCCTCCTAATTATCATCTCCACTAATTCTATTAGTCTACCCGTAAGGGAACCTATGTTCCAGGAAGCTAAACGGATCCTATGAAACCCTTGCTTATTTGTCACTACACCCGGGGTCCGATGTAGCGCACCGTTTCTGGACGACGACCCTTGCTTATTTGTCACTACATCCGGGGTCCGATGTAGCGCGTCGTTTCTGGACGACGACCCTTGCTTATTTGTCACTACACCCTTAAATCCGATGTGGCGCGCCGTTTCTGGACGACGACCTAGAAGCCCTTGCATACTTAACACTACACCCGGGATCTGATGTAGCGCGTCGCTGAGTAGGGGACGCCCCAACGATATTCTTATTATGGTTCATGTCATAGAATGTGATAAAGGTTTACGTTGGCTATCACAAGCCTACCACAACCCTCACCCTTTCTCATCTGGACTTGGGACCGGCAACGGTGGGTCTATAGCATTAAAATTTATATTTTTGAAAATAGAAATGAGGTCTAAAGTGGAAGCATGGTTACAAGCATGGGATTTTCTATTGTTTATTCTTCTTGACTCACTATTCAAGCAAGGACGCAATTTTATATTGCATAATTCCCTACTTCAATGAGTGAGGGGTCAAGGCTTGGCTCTCATTCTTGCTCATTCTTATGACTTAGTCATTCTAGCTCTCATGCTTCTTCATGCTCATGCTTCTTCTTCATTTCATGTCTTCAAGAATCCACACCCCTCACATGTGATGTGAACCATGGATTCTTGAAAGCATTTGTGAGCTTGTAACATCCCCTACTTCATCATCCTAGTGTAGATTAGCACTCTACATTAGTGTGTTCTTACACTAAAGGAGTTTAGTGTAGTGGTATCTTGAACTAGTAGGAGCTTCGTGGTGGATTGTCTTTGGCGTGAAGATCACTGGAGGAAGCCCGATCGATGTTTCAAGAGATGCCTAGTGGAGTCGCAGGACTACTACAAGGAGGAAGTGAAGTGAAGAACTTGGTTCTACCAAGGTATAATCATCTTACACTTCTATAGTTAACATATCATCTTAGGTGAAACCCTATATTTCTATTAAAGATCTTGTTAGACTAACTTTGCCCCAAGAAAAATTTAAATTTGGCATGGTAGATACTTCTATAACCTCATCATGGTGCTAGGGTAGTCCATCAGGTATCACATGCGCGCATTAATCTCGGTCCCGCGCATATCACATATGTGCTCCTACTCCGTTTCGCATGAACCAGGAAAGCTCTGTGTAGGACTATAAAGACTCGTCAATACGCCGGCAGTAGGTGATGATCATATCAAACACCCACAAACCGCAAGCGATCTGCTAAACGTAATGGCCACCCGGGTATTGAGCAATCAGAAGATCAACAAGCATGCCTGCTCATACTCCTGTGAATCAAATCAGTAAAACTACCGTACAGTCCGGTCTCTTCGTCATATATATCGCATATCGTAGCCTGGGGTGGTATAACGTCAGACCTCAATAGCCTGAAAAGTTATGCCGATGCAAGGTTCATAACGGTTCGAGAAACTACTGATAACACTTACCGGTAGATCTCAAAAACCCTGGCCAGGGATTTCCTGTTATGGCCAATCGAGCATAGCGCAATACCAGGAGAGATGAATCCCCTCCTATCACTCATTGCCTCCATGTGACTCGGGACTATATCCAAAAACCACCTTTTGCACGATCTCTTGACCGTGGTATGGTGGAAATCAAAGCACGGTGGGAATCACACAAGAGTCTATGACGATCTCGGGTCGACAGACTAACCTGTACCAGTGTCACCAGAGAACTGCTATCTGACGATAAGTATAATACCATCTAGGAGTTCTCGGCGAGCCCGTCCAGTGTACCCAGTCTCCACTGAGCACCCGTATACCTTCTCTGATGTCAAACACCAATGGATGTAGGATCATCTATCGCCAATCATATGGGTCAAGAAGCGCATACGCTAGTCTACTCTTGAGTATCTATGCCCTATCTCGATACTCCCACGACTAGGAACAATTGAAGGATGTACTTACAGACTACCATTGCCCCTCAAGTATGATCTGCATCATAATCCTGGTAGTCAAGTACTCATCCTAAGGGCTATATCAACATGTAATGGAGAGACTATAAGTATACATGTTAAGATAAAGAGCAACCAGATATCATACTATCATGTCGAGCAAGAAAGTCCTCCCTATGTATGTCCAAACATCCACTACAATATACATCATAAGTACAGTAATGGCCTCTTGGGAATACATATAACTAACATGACCTCTTGGGAAAAAGTTTGCGTCAGGGTAATAACTTCACTATAGTCGATTCTTTTGCTTTGCATCGTGGTATTCGATTGGGAATATCCTGCACCTCATTAGACGAGGAAAGAGCCGAGATCCCTTCACCGGGAGTGCCCTCTTTAGCAAAAGTTTGCACCATTATATATTTGAAAAACCACTTGGATTCCTTCAACGATATCAAGTTCATTATGTTAATGGTTTTTTCTCTAAAAACCAGTCGTAGCCCTCCATCATTTCTTACAGGTATTACTTAGTATTCATGCTGTGTATGTTGACCTCTGTCAAGGCACAGTACTTGGTAGCTGGATAATGCTTGTTTGTTGCATTGATATGTGATTATTTAGGACGGTCGCACGGTCATGTTGACCTCTGCCAAGGGCTCATGCAGGTGGGTCTAAGTTAATCCAGGACAATGACGGGTTGATCTTGTCTTGCGACTTATGATATGTTGACCTCTATCAAGGTCATAAGCCGCTTGGGGAAAAATCATATTAGGAGTTTCAAACATACAGGAAACTTTCCAGGCATGCGCATACTGTCTGGAGTGTGATAACTTGAGTGGCTTCCATCAAGTTATCATGCGATGATAGTTGGATCTCGATTCCCACTGATGAGTAGGATTACTTCTCGAGTGATTTTAGATGTTCCCGACTAATTCTCCTTTTGGGTTTGGAGGAGAATTTGAGGAAACAGTGGGAGACATCCTGATTAGATAAAGTGATTAACCATTCTGATCTAGATTAGAGTCCACACTGAGTGTTTCTTTTCTCTCTCTCTTTGCCAGCGACCATGGCCCGACCCTAGACTAAAACTCATGAACCAAGTTAACTGAACCTTCTTAAAACACATTGGCTTTTGGATTGTCATAGTTGCATATATCAATGTCACTCCTGTTTTTACAATTTGCATTTCTCCAGAACATTTCGTATCACTATGAAGATCCACATTTATTGGATATGACCATCGTATAGTTACTTACGAACTCGAAGAAACTTGTTTTAGATTCGAGGATGGTTTCCGGTTCCGGAGAAAATTAATAGGACTATTCAGTCGTCTTTTCCTTTTACCTTCTCTCAGGTTGCGAGGGCTCCTGGTATTTAGGAGAGTACACCTATTATGCTCATTGGATAGTCTTCTTCCAAACCTCAGGCTGGTGTCGAAGGGTAGGGAAGAAAGAAAACCAATTAGCCTAAGTATGGTGTACATAAGGTAATAAGTAAAGACAAATAAAGGGATTAGAAAGAGGGCAAAGTAAAATGCGACTGCTATCATCCACGACGAAACTGCATATATCATCGCCACTCCTACTTCACCTTTGCATTTCTCCTGAACATTCCATATCACTACGAAGATCCACATTTATTGGATAAGCCGTCGTATAGTTACATACGAACTCGAAGGAACTTGTTCCAGTTCGAGGATGGATTCCGGTTCAGGAGAAATCGAATAGGATTATTCGGGTTGTCTTTTATTTTTACCTTCTCTCAGGTTGAGATGGCTCCTAGGATTAGGAGAGTACACCTATTACGCTTATTGGATAGTCTTCTTCCAAACCTTAGGCTTATGTCGAAAGGTAGGGAAGGAAATGTATGTTGTGCAGTAGACGATGAGCCGGGCAAAGGGACTACTACCTACTAGCGATAGTTTGGACCCGGTGGTTATCCGGAGGATACCGACCGGAGTCGTGAAATGGATATGGGTAGATCCGGACCGATGGAACCTGTGGGCCGATCCGGACTGACGGAGCCCAGGTTATGTGGATTTACGTGTCAATGTTGGACACGGGTTTTCATAATGTTTCGAGTGTCGATGTTGGGCACTCAGGTTCCATGAGAGATACGGATATGAGGGCCGATCAGAGTGATGGCGCCTGAGGTATTGGGATTTGGGGTGTCGTTGATAGACACTGGTTTTTCCACGTTGACAATTCATTGATGTGATACGTTTTATCCCACACTCAGTAGTTATTTGATATGCATTGTTCCATGTATTTGTAGTACCCTGATGGTATACCTTGATCATGATTGTTGCATATCCATATTGCAATACTTATGCTATCAGATTGCATGTGATAGATTATCGTTGTTCATGCATAGTTACTGTTGGCTATAGTGCCCTCAAGGCAATTATCATAGTCGCGGACTTGTGATTATGATGATTGAGGTAGGACCTATACCGATAAAACAGTCTTACTCAAGATGATAGTATGCTATCTGGCTTGTCTTTATCATCGTGTACGTGTTGATAGAGCCCTTAGGATTCTTGCTTGACTGCCAGCAGTATGATGGCGATCATATTTGTGGGAGCTGGGATCTATAAGCACATCCTTAAATGTCTTTAGTCGTAGGAGTATCGAGACCGGGCATCGATACTCCAGTGTAGACTAGTGTATACTGATCGAGAACCCGACGAGGGGCGGTGGCCAGGTCTCACAAGCCATTGGTGTTAGTTTGTTCACCTAAGATAGTATGCAGGTGCTCATTGGGTTATGAGTACACTGAACGGACTCGCCGGGAACCTGCTAGTTGGTATTATACCTATTGTCAGATAGCAGTTCCCAGGTGACATGTGTACAAGTTAGTCTGTCGACCTGAGATCGTCATTTGTCTCGTGTGATTCCCACTGTGCTTTAATTACTACCCAACCATGGCTCGAAAGAGTCATGTAAACAGATTTTAGTTGGGTACAGTCCCGAGCCACATGGAGGCAGTGATCAGATCGTCGGGGATTCGTCTCTCCCGGTATTGGGGGTTGATGTCGCATTGTGTACGGGTGGCCATCACCAGAAATCCATGGCCATGGTGAACGAGAATTACCGATCCAGGATCGATAGTTTCTCAGGTGGTGATGGGTTACATGCCCACACTAAATATCGCGTTGTTGGGGGTCTGACTTTATCCAACCCCATAGACTCGATATGCGATACTCTTAGACGAACAGACCGGACTGTACAGATATTGTCACTGTCAGGCTTAGTAGGGGTTCTGCATGAGTTTGCTCGTCGGCCTCCCTATCGCTCAATACCTGGGTAGCCGTTACGTACAGCTAGTGCCGCTGACGTGCTTGTCGTTAAACCCACTGCCAGCGTATTGACGAGTCTTTAGAGTCCCACACAGAGGGTTTTCACGGTTCAGGCGATATGGTGTATATGACGTATGTTGATACATACTGGTGTCCAATTAAATATGTGCACTTGTTGCGCAGACTTTAATCGGACAGTTGATAATACTAGCGGCTTAGGATTAAGCCAGTTTATTAAATCAGCTTTTGATTTAATAATTTACATATGTATTTATATATATATATATATATATATATATATATTCTAGTATTATTGTTCGCTATTTATTTTCTCTCTTGGCTATTCATATTTTTGTACGAATACACGTATATGTATTTCGATACATGTACCGGAAGTATTCCGTATTTTATACGGAATAGCTTCCAGAAGCTTTGCCACCTCATTATTTGATTTTCCATTTATGGAAATTCATTTTGTTTAATAATGAGGTGGAAGGTGTGAGGTGGTATTTGCATAGTGTTATGCATGTTCATGGCATGGGCTTTAGGGATGGTGTATTTGTTTAATAAAATTGAAAAAGAAAATGACATTTTTTTGTGTGGAGGAGAGAGAGGGGGGCGGCCACTTCATCATGGGTGGGGATTCATTTTTCATTTGGATGATTACATTTTGCTTCATTAAGCCCACTCTCTCATGCACCAAAAAAAAAAAAGACTTAGCCATTTTTCCGTGTTCATGCCAAAAGCTTTCACCTCCTTCTTCATCTTTCTTGAGCTTCTTCTTGAGCTCAAGGTTAGAGAGAAAAACATAGTGACACACTGCTACACCTCGACTCTCCATGGCTAGCGACTTTGGAGCATCGGTTATCTCGTTCGTTGAGGTTGGAGCTTGCGCCGTTTTTCCCGGATGGATCATCGGAGATGGAGGAAGACCGGCGACCAAACCACATCAAGGAGCCGCTAGGAGCTTGGAATGAAGACCGAAGGACACGGATCAACTCGGTATAACGATTCTAACTCTTAGTTAGTTTGCTAGTTTAGGGTTTAAGGTCGATCCGTAAATCGGGTAGCGGTAGCGCCGGTTTAGAAAAATTTTATTCCGCATTTTGGCCGCGTTTTGATGGCCGGGGCGTTGCCGGAACCCTTCATGGTATCAGAGCCACCCTTTAAACCCCTTACTAGCTTTTTTAAACGTGCTTAAAAGATCGATCAGCAGAAATTGCCAAAATCACGATTTCATTTTCTGTTTGCTGTCGATTTTCAAAAGTGGTCAAAAAATTATTTCAGGCATCTTAAAAATCCGTGTAGGCAATTTTAAGGGTACAGAAAAAATTTGGGCTCCTGAAGCCTCCAAGTCGCCACGGAACCGCCGCACTAACCCCCTATTGGCGGCGGTTCCGTGGCCATTTATTGGCGACGGGCTTCAAAAAATTTCCTGTAGCCCCATGACTTGGAATTGTGATTTTTGTGATATTCTGTTTTGGCCCAGTTTTCTGTGCAGTGCTGTTATTGCTATTGGGGAAAATTTGAAACATAGTCGATCGATATTTTAAGTGTGCGTTTATCAGTACTTACATTACTATCTGCTACCGTGAATGTCATTTGATCGGTAAACCTGTCTAACTGCTATATGTTCTTTTAGACGGGTTTGCGAACGTGACATTCATGTTGATGTTCTGTGTTTTACTGTGATGTTGGTTGGATTGTCGTGGTGGATAGCCTGGGTGCAGTGGTAGTACAGTTTTGTTTCATTTGTACATTTGATATTGCGGGGCGAGCGTCCGATATGTGGACTACCGTCACTGCCAGTTTGTATATTATTCTTTTGGGGCACGACCGGGATGAGGTCGATGTCACCCTTGTATATTATTTTATTTTCTGTACTAGGATTACCCCACGGTGGAGTGTACGAATAGCCGGGTTTTAGAGGGCAACTGGTCCGCATCTCATGGCGTTGGGACGGAGGGGACCTTACTCTAGAATTGGCGGCTATTCACCGCACTCGTAGGGGGTATAGGTTGACCCAGGAGGAGTGCTCAAGTTACCGGATTCCGTGAAGTGCCGGGTGGCCCATTCACTTTGTTGAAGGGGGCTGCCTCGCTTTTGGTTTTGGCAGGTAGCTTGCCGCGCTCATAGGGGTCTAGGTTTCATTGCACAGGCTATCCACACGACAGGGGAACGTCGGGTCTCACTTGCGGATCAAGTGAAACCCGGGGATCCAGATTATCCACCATTCTGTGATGTTTCTGTGATGTTGCTTATTTCATGCCTGGGACGAATGTTATATATATATATTTATTTATTTATTTATTTATATACTAGTAGATGTTGTATATATTTTGCACCCGTGCTAGCTCAGTCCCCGCTCTGTCGTTAGTTAAGTAACCTGGCGGGTGATGACGGGAACCAGTAGCGAATGCGGATGGCATATACGTACATTTTATTTTCGTTCTTTTCTGGTGTGATTAATTGATGGGACTGCATTGATTTTTATCAATGCAAGGATAAAACAAACCTATTTATGATGTTGTTGGAACCAAGTTTTAAAAAAAACCGACATTACAAACGTTTTCTTTTGCTTTACATCGTGGTATTCATTTGGAATATCCTGCACCTCATTCGACGAGGCAAGGACCGAGATCCCTTCATCGGGAGTGACCTCTTGAGTAAAAGTTTGTGTTAACGTAATAACTTCACTATAGTCGTTTCCTTTTGCTTTGCATCGTGGTATTCAGTCTGGAATATCCTGCACCCCATTCGACAGGGAAAGAGCCGAGATCCCTTCACCGGGAGTGACCTCTTTAGCAAAAGTCTTCGCCACTATATATTTATAAAACCACTTGGATTCCTTCAACGGTATCAAGTTCATTACGTTAAAGGTTTTTCGCCAAAAACCAGTCGTAGCACTCCATCACTTCAGATTAGTATTGCTTAGTATTCGTGCTACGTTTGTCGTTGATATTCGCCGAGGCGTAGTGTGCGGTAGCTCTGTAATACTTTTCTGTCGCATGGATATATGGATTGGTTAGGACAGTCGTACGACTTTGTTGATTATTCATCAAGGGTCGTGCGGGTGGGTTTAATGCGATCAAGATAATGATGGGTTGAACTTGACTAGGACCTTTTGATTTGTTAATTATTCGTCAAGGTCACTTGGGTCCTAGGGGTAAAAATCATATCGGGAGTTTCAAACATACAGGAAACTTGCCAGGCATGCGCATACCTTCTAGAGTGTGGTAACTTGAGTGGCTTCCATCAAGTTATCATATGATGATAGTTGGATCCCGATTCCCACTGATGAGTAGGAATACTCCTCGGGTGATTCCGACTAATTCTCCTTTTAGGTTTGGAGGAGAATTCGAGAAAACAGTGGGAGCCATCCAGATTAGATAAAATGATTAACCATTCTGATCTAGGTTAGAGTGCACGCTGAGTGTTTCTTTTCTCTCTCTCTCTCTCTCTCTCTAGCTGCTTCTTTGACCCGACCTTTGACTAAAACTCATGAAACCAAATTGACCGAACATTCTTTAAACACTTTGGCTTTTGGAATGTCACGGTGTCGCATACATCATTGCCACTTCCATATCACCTTTGCATTTCTCCAGAACACCCCGTATTATTACGAACATCCACTTCCATTGGACAAATCCATCGTATGGTTATATACGAACTCGAAGGAACTTTTTCGAGGATGGATTCTGGTTCTGGAGAGATTGAATAGGATTATTCGGTTGTCTTTTCCCTTTATCTTCTCTCAGGTTGTGAGGCCTCCTAGGATTAAGAAAGGGTACACCTATTGAGCTTATTGGATAGCCTTCCTCCATACCATAGGCAGGTGCCGAACGGTAGGGATGGAAGAAAACCAACAAGCTTAACTGTGGTGTACAGAAGGTAATAAGTAAAGACATATAAAGGGATTAGAATAATGGCAAAGGAAATTGCGACCACCATCATTCACGACAAAAACCATGTATACCCCTGCCACTCCTACATCACCTTTTGCTTTTCTCCAGAACACTCCGTATCACTACGGATATCCACTTCCATTGGATAAATCCATCGTATGGTTATATACGAACTCGAAGGAACTTTTTCGAGGATGGATTCTGGTTCTGGAGAGATTGGATAGGATTATTCAGATATCTTTTCCCATTACCTTCACTCAGGTTGCGAGGGTCCATAGGATTAGGAGAGTACACCTATTACGCTTATTGGATAGTCTTCTTCTAAACCTTAGGCTAGTGTCGAAGGGTAGGGAAAGAAGAAAACCAATTAGCCTAAAGAAGGTGTACAGAAGGTAATAAGTAAAGACATAATAAAGGGATTGGAATGAGGGCAGGTAAGTATATGGTTACTATTGTGAATCAGGATAGTGGAAGTGGCGTTACTAGGAATACCAGTTAACCCTTTTGAAACATTTTCATGTTTCAGTATCACTGTGTGATATTAATTGATAACTGTTTTCCCAGTTGGAATCTAACTCCAGGGTATGTATTTACCAGATCAGTTTCTTACATCTGTATGTTATTACAGATGATGAGTAGGAGTAAGATATTGGGAATTAGGTGATTATAACCTCATTATATCGGAATTCGTTTTAATTGGTGATATTTGAGGAAATCATCTGGTTTTTGCCGGACGACAAATATTTGGTTTTGAATATCCGTTGTTATGCACCAATTTCAAACTGATATATTTGTACGTTTATTTTATAAAGTGAGATATAACTTTTTGACATTATGTCTGTGACATTTACCTATATCAGTTGGTGATTAGGTAAGGTGGATTCAACAGCGGTGTAATTCTTCTTAACCATACTACAGTTTTTAACCTACGACGCACAGGGTTTGAGTTGTTGAACTCAGGGGACTTGTACAAAGTATTGTATGTTGTCCAGTATCCATTAGGACAGCCCCTGTTGGTACTCGTACTATATTCTGTTTACTCATGACTTCTCTTATTTTAGACAGGTATTTCGTTGAAATGCATGGTCTAGATTTTGAGAAGTTATAGGTATAAGAATAAAATAGAGAACCATTTGTTGAAAGTATCAGCATTCTTCGAGAAAGTCAAAGATATAGATACTTGTGTTTGGTATTCCGTTGATAGTAATGGTTTTGAGAACTTGCTTCTCTTTCGGGTTACTCATATATGGATGCACTCCTAGATGAGTAATGCCGAATGGCCTTTTTCCATTTGGTTGATATGCACTGGAGACAACTGCATGTTTTTAAATCTGGTTCCAATTAAATTAGTGCTTTTGTTTCTATATTAGATATATATATAATCAATTTATATCTTGACGATGTTAAGGTATAGGGAGTTGTCCGGTTGATGCTTAAAACCAGAATCCGGATAAACTCAAGGCATGTTTCAGTAATGGCTGTTTGTGGGTTATCCCGGGTTTTGACGAGGGTTAACTTTCTACCATCAAGAAGATCAATATTTATATTGTTCTTAACTCGCCACAGTTTTAATAAAATGGACTTTTTCAGAAAAACAAAAGTGGGAGTATGGTAGAACTGGAAGTGATTCCAGAACCACAAACGATTATTGAAGATTTGATAGAACCTGAGGATTCAATTGATTTTGACATTCCGTTAGCCACTCTGTAGTTTTGGTGGGTAACCTCAGGCACCCGAGAGGTACTTCGGTCTTCTCAGTAACGGTGACAGGGAGGTTCTTGTTCACCCAGACTTGCTATTGTTGTTTTTCTAGACTGTAAGACCCGGCAGGAGGATGAGTATAGCGTCGTTCTAAACTAGCTTTAGAAATGCACGTATATGTGACTCTGCCAAAGGGTTATTGTAGTCAGTAGGAGCAGCGGAAGCATAGTAGGCAAGTAGCTTATGTCTATTTACAGACTAAAGCAAGTATAGCGGAAATAGATCATCTATTTTTGATGTGACAGTCATAGGTCTTGACCTCATCAGAATAGGAGATGGATCTGGTAAGAAGATAGTAGAGAGTGATGTCCAGATATTGGGATGACATGCACTTGATAGGAAGAGTTATTCCTATACTACGATCGGTTATACTGTGGTTGTCACAAAGTTGTTTCTCCACATAGGATATGAAAATAATATCAGGTTTTCTGGTTACTAGATCTATAGTTTTAGATCTAGATTTGGTAAATATCCCAATCTGGGTACTTTGACATTATTCTAAAGGAATTTTAGAATGGACGACTCCTGGCATGGTGGTGTACCTGCAGGAGATGGAGTCACCCTCTCTAAAGGTGTCTTATAGACTAAAGGGGAGAGGGATCTGCATGATTAGCATTTCACTTGATTAGGCAATTGAGTTAAACGTAAAATGTCAAGTACCACACCAGATATTGCTTTTGCACTAGATGCAATATGGAGATATATTAATCCAATCCTGGAGAAACATTGGGAAGCAGTTATTGAACATAAGTGAATGTTCTAGGGAAATGATTATGGCAGCCTCCTTCAGGAGACGGTTATCTTTTCAGGCTTCCAAGGTGACCTGGATGACAGAGTGACTGTCGGAGTTATAGTTTTTCCCTCTTTTGAGGGACAGTATGTTGGACAGGTGGTCCAAGCAGATACTGAGGAAATGCATGGCACAGAATACTGATTAAATTCAGTGGACGATACAGTCTAAGTAGTTTGCTGGATTTGGTGTTCATTTGTGAACTGGGTCCCATCAGATATCCAGACAAATTCTAAGACAGTTATTACTCATTTCGGGAGATAGTCTTCTCCGTGAAGTTGAGATATGGAGAGATACAGAAAGAAACATTGGAGCGGATCCACTCACTGAGGCTGTTTCTCGAACGCAATCATTTTCGCAAACGGGCTTTGCGAAACTGATTAGTAAAGAAGTTGGGTGTTCGGTATCACACGGGCTGTGAGTATTGTTCATACCATAATATTGCATTCTATACCGCCCATTCTTACGCTCGTTTGTTTATAGGCAGGTACTTTTAATCAGTGTTTGCTGCATATTTACAGGATACTGGTTCTCAGCTCTAAACAGTGAAATTCATGAAAAGTACGTCAAAATTCCATATTACTGCCAACAACAGATAAAACACGGGTCTCCGCTCTCTATCCGTATGTTGCCACACACCAGTTTAAGGGACAAAATGACAAATCGATGTCATTGTCATGCACAAAGCTCAATGTCAACACAAGATCCAAGAAATCTACGCGGAGCTCGAGGAAATCATGGCAAAAGATCCACATCACATCAGCTTTTTGATCTACTAAAATTCTGGAAGAAATGTAAAGAGATTCTGAGAAAAGTCATATACCAAACAGCAGACAACTACAAACCAGGCAAACCCACAAAATCGCACCACACAACTCACCTAGATGGCCGTGGAACCGCGGCCAACATG
This sequence comes from Agapanthus africanus, assembly GCA_030015575.1. Taxonomy (NCBI): domain Eukaryota; kingdom Viridiplantae; phylum Streptophyta; class Magnoliopsida; order Asparagales; family Amaryllidaceae; genus Agapanthus; species Agapanthus africanus. The sequence continues at coordinate 230,799,574 of JASDDO010000022.1, read as the reverse complement.
GGGTCTAGGCCGCGGTTCCGCGGCTCTATGGGCTCCGTAGTTGTTGAGTTTTCATGGGTAGTTTGGGGACTTTATATTATGCCATATTCTTGCCCTAAGGTTTCTGTAAGCAGCCTATAAATACCCCAGTTCTGAGCCAAGCAAGGTGTTAAATTCTTTAGCCTCTTTTTGTTAGGTTTTAGTCTTCTTCTTCTTCTTCTTCATTCTTCCTCCATGGAAATGTAGTGAGAGCATTGAGTGGATGTGAATAAAGATGAGGGTTTTTGTATCATTCTTATTTGTTTAGCTTGCCCTTGACATTTTTGCTTCCTCTTGATCTTTCAACCTCTTCATTGAGCTTGAAAGGTTAAGGGTTAGTTATTGATCTCAAGGGTTGTATTTTCTTATGGAATTAGTTCTTCACTTCACATGAGTTCTTTACCCTTCTCTTGATCTTGCAACCTCTTGATTGAGCTTGCACGTTTAAGGGTTAGCTATTGATCACATGCTTGTCTTGAGTTCTAGTTTCTAGTTCTTTTTATTGCTTATTTCTTTCTTGTTTTTTTACTACCTTTCTTTACTTACTTGCAATTTAAATTCATGCACTTACTTACTTGTAATCTTTTCTTTTCCCTTTTCTTTTTGTTCTCTCTTTTTTGTTCATTTTGTGAATGGTTGTAATTATCATTGTTAAGAATCAATACGGTATTGTAAGTTAACGTTTCTTTGCTCGTTTCCTTTTCCCGTTATTTTCCATTGAACTCCGCCCAAACGTTACGCAAGCGCTCCGTTAGGCACCCTACCCTAACAAGGTAACGGTGATTCCTAACCGCGACCGGTTGCGTTCGGTTTGGCCGGAGGCGAAAGCAAGAGACAAGAACGGAAGGACAAGGGTAAATAAGCCGGATTCTACGAATACCGCGCTTAAATCCCCTAATCCACGTTGTTGCCGATTGCTCTAGCTTCAATTGTTCAAGACTCGGCTCAAAGGTTTTCAGTACGGATATCTTTAGCTTACACTTTCGTATATTTCCTTAACAACTTTATACTTGCAAATAATACACATAGGTTAGATTGAACAAACTCATACAAATTCTTTATTGACTCGTCTAAGACAAGAAAGGACATACATCCATCTCCCTGTGGATCGACCCGTGCTCAACCGGCTAGCTGCATAGCGACACCGTCTTGATTACGGTTAACTTTAATTCTTTCGTTCAAATGGCGCCGTTGCCGGGTTTCTTTAGCTTACAATTTCGTATTTTTTTCTTAACAACTTTATACTTGCAAATAATACACATAGGTTAGATTGAACAAACTCATATAAATTCTTTATTGACTCGTCTAAGACAAGAACGGAAATACAACCATCTCCCTGTGGATCGACCCGTGCTCAACCGGCTAGCTGCATAGCGACACCGTCTTGATTGCGGTTAACTTTAATTCTTTCGATCAAATGATCTTTTGCCATGATTGTGGTGAAAGGAGTGAAAGATCGGCTACGGATTGTTCAATACGTTCAGCGATGGACAAAGGACGACTTGCAAAAGGGGTATCAACATAAGTGGGTTGCGGTTAACTTTAATTCTTTCGATCAAATGGAGTCACCCTCTCTAAAGGTGTCTTATAGACTAAAGGGAAGAGGAAATCATGGCAAAAGATCATTTGATTGAAAGAATTAAAGTTAACCGCAATCAAGACGGTGTCGCTATACAGCTAGCCGGTTGAGCACGGGTCGATCCACAGGGAGATGGTTGTATTTCCGTTTCTTGTCTTAGACGAGTCAATAAAGAATTTATATGAGTTTGTTCAATCTAACCTATGTGTATTATTTGCAAGTATAAAGTTGTTAAGAAAAAGATACGAAATTGTAAGCTAAAGAAATCCGTACTCAAAACCTTTGAGCCGAGTCTTGACCAATTGAAGCTAGAGCAATTGGCAACAACGTGGATTAGGGGATTTAAGCGCGGTATTCATGGAATCCGGCTTATTTACCCTTGTCCTTCCATTCTTGTCTCTTGCTTTCGCCTCCGGCCAAACCGAACGCAACCGGTCGCGGTTAGAAATCACCGTTACCTTGTTAGGGTAGGGTGCCTAACGGAGTGCTTGCGTATCGTTTGGGCGGAGTTCAATGGAAAATACGGGAAAAGGAAATGAGCAAAGAAACGTTAACTTATAATATCGTATTTCTTCTTAACAATAATAATTACAACCATTCACAAAACAAACCAAAAAGAGCAAAAGAAAAGAACAAGAAAAGAAAAGATTATAAGCAAGTAATTAAAGTGCATGGTAATAAATTGCAAGTAATTAAAGACAAGAATGAAAAATGCAAGAAAGTAATTACAAGAACCATAGAACTCAAAACAAGCATGGGATCAATAGCCAACTCTTAAACTTGCAAGCTCAATCAAGAGGTTGCAAGATCAAGAGAAGGGTAAAAAAACTCATGTGAAATGAAGCACTAAAGAGAGAACAAAATGATACAACCCCTTGAGACCAATGACCAAAGCTTAAACTTGCAAGCTCACTTAAGAGGTTACAAGATCAAGTTAAGGTAGAGAGCTCAAGGGGGAAGCTAAGCAAAAAGAATAATACAAAAACCCTCATCTTCATTTCATCATCCACTCAAAAAGCTCTCACTACAATTTTCATGGAGGAAAGAATGAAGAAGAAGAAGAAGAAGACTAAAACCTAACAAAATGAGGCTAAAGAAATTAACACCTTACAATGGTTCAGAACTGGGGTATTTATAGGCAGGGAAATGGAAACCTAGGGCAATAATATGGCTCCACACAGACGTTACTAAAATAACCCCAGAAAACCACACGGAGAGGAGTCAGTATGGCCTCGGTTCCGCGGCCAATACCCCCCTATTGGCCGCGGTTCCGCGGCCCTTTAGAGGACTTGGCTCCTCTGGTTTTTTGTGGTCCCCTGGTCCTCTTTTGTCTGTAGTTTGGCATATGTCTTTTCTGATAATCTTTCCACATTTCTTCCAGAATTTCTGTTGATCAAAAAGATGATTTGATGTGGATCTTTTGCTATGATTGTCTCAAGCTCCGCGTAGATTTCTTGGATCTTGTCGTTGCCATTGAGCCTTGTGCATGAAAATGACATTGATTTGCCATTTTGTCTCCTAAACTGGTGTGTGGCAATAGACGGATAAAGAGCGGAGATCTGTGTTTTATCTGTGAATGGCAGGAACCCGGATTTTGTCGTTTTTTTTCATGAATTTCACCGTTTAGAGCCGAGAACCTGTATCCTCCAATTACTAGCAAACACGGCTCAAGAGTAACCTACAGATAAACAACCGAGCGTAAGAATGGGCGGTATAAAATGTAGTATTCTGTTATGAACAAGTATGCGACATCGCAATAATTAGCCTTAAATGCAAGTGGGAGATTGTTGGCCTATAGTGCCATCAAGGAAATTATCATAGTCGCAGGGACTTGTAATTATGATGATTGAAGTAGGACCTATACCGATAAAACAGTCTTACTCAAGATGATATTATGCTATCTGGTTTGTCTTTATCATCATGTACATGTTGATAGAGCCCTTAGGATTCTTGCTTGACTGCCAGCACTATGATGGCGATCATATTTGTGGGAGCTGGGATCTATAAGCACATCCTTAAATGTCCTAGTCGTAGGAGTATCGAGACCGGGCATCGATACTCCAGTGTAGACTAGTGTATACTGATCGAGACCCCGACGAGGGGCGGTGGCCAGGTCTCACAAGCCATTAGTGTTAGTTTGTTCACCTAAGATAGTATGCAGGTGCTCATTGGGTTATGAGTACACTGGACGGACTCTCCGGGAACCTGCTAGTTTGTATTATACCTATTTTCAGATAGCAGTTCCCAGGTGACATGTGTACAAGTTAGTCTATCGACCTAAGATCATCATTTTTCTCGTGTGATTCCCACTGTGCTTTGATTACTACCCAACCATGGCTTGAAAGAGTCATGCAAACAGATTTTAGTTGGGTACAGTCCCGAGCCACATGGAGGCAGTGATCGGATCGTCGGGGATTCGTCTCTCCCGGTATTGGGGGTTGATGTCGCATTGTGTACGGGTGGCCATCACCAGAAATCCCATGGCCATGGTGAACAAGAATTACCGATCCAGGATCGATAGTTTCTCAGGTGGTGATGGGTTACATGCCGACACTAAATATCGCGTTGTTGGGGGTCTGACTTTATCAAACCCCCTAGACTCGATATGAGATACTCTTAGACGAACAGACCGGACTGTACAGATATTGTCACTGTCAGGCTCAGTAGGGGTTCTACATGAGTTTGCTCGTCGGCCTCCCTTTCGCTCAATACCTGGGTAGCCGTTACGTACAGCTAGTGCCACTGACGTGCTTGTGGTTAAACTCACTGCCAGCGTATTGACGAGTCTTTAGAGTCCCACACGGAGGGTTTTCACGGGTTCAGGCGATATGGTGTACATGACGTATGTTGATACATACTGGTGTCCGATTAAATATGTGCGCTTGTTGCGCAGACTTTAATCGGACGGTTGATAATACTAGCGGCTTAGGATTAAACCAGTTTATTAAATTAGGTTTTGATTTAATAATTTACATATGTATTTATATAAATGTATTCTAGTATTATTGTTCGCTATTTATTTTCTCTCTTGGCTATTCGTATTTTTGTACGAATACACGTATATGTATTTCGATACATGTACCGGGAAGTATTCCGTATTTTATACGGAATAGCTTCTAGAAGCTTTGCCACCTCATTATTTGATTTTCCATTTATGGAAATTCATTTTGTTTAATAATGAGGTGGAGGGTGTAAGGTGGCATTTGCATAGGGTTATGCATGTTCATGGCATGGGCTTTAGGGATGGTGTATTTGTTTAATAAAATTGAAAAAGAAAATGACATTTTTTTGTGTGGAGGAGAGAGGGGGGCCGGCCACTTCATCATGGGTGGGGATTCATTTTTCATTTGGAATGATTACATTTTGCTATCATTAAGCCCACTCTCTCATGCCACCAAAAAAAAAGACTTAGCCATTTTTCCTTGTTCATGCCAAAAGCTTTCACCTCCTTCTTCATCTTTCTTGAGCTTCTTCTTGAGCTCAAGGGTAGAGAGAAAAACATAGTGACACACTACTACACCTCGACTCTCCATAGCTAGCGACTTTGGAGCGTCGGTTATCTCGTTCGTCGAGGTTGGAGCTTGTGCCGTTTCCCTCGGGTGGATCATCTGAGATGGAGGAAGACCGGCGACCAAACCACATCAAGGAGCCGCTAGGAGCTTGAATGAAGACCGAAGGACACGGATCAACTCGGTATAAAGATTCTAACTCTTAGTTAGTTTGCTAGTTTAGGGTTTAAGGTCGATCCGTAAATCGGGTAGCGGTAGCGCCGGTTTAGAAAATTTTTGTTCCGCATTTTAGCCGCGTTTGATGGCCGGGACGCTGCCAAAACCCTTCAGTTACGATTATCTGTATGATGTTATTTACTATTCATGAGTGGCAACTCACCCCCGTTATGCCACTGTGTTTTGCAGTCTTGACCCTCAGAGTAGTCGCGGGCAGGGCTCCTTATTATATCTATTTCAGCGAATACCACTACGGTTGGCTGTGAGGCCTTTTTGCTGTAGGTGGGTTTGCGGTTATTCGAACACATCTATTGTATATTTCATTGTATCTAGTACTCTTCATCTACCACTTCCATGTATTGACTTAGAGACGAGTTTGTGAGGATCGATATTGTAAATTTTGTGACTCTGGGTGTCGTGCTCATGTTAGCCGGCTTTTCTTACGTTAATTTACCTCTTTTTCTGTTGTTTTCATTTTTTTTATTGTCTATTTATTCACTACGGTGTCGTATATATGCTTGTGGTGGTTGTTTTCCACCTTTGGCCTTGATTTGCTCCCATTTGGGATGCTTTATTTATATCCTGTGTTTGTACCCGTTTCGGGGCTAGTTTTTTCAAAGAAGGTGCTGCCAAAATTTTGAAGAAAATAAACTTAAGCTTTAAGATTTTTACTTGAAATTTCCAAAAGTTTTAAGAAAAATGATTTATCACTTACTTCTTTTTTTATGTTTTAGATTTCTAGGTTTTCGGCTTACTTAAATTGTGTTATGCTTGTTGACGTTACGTGGTTTAAGTGCCTATCACGTTCCTAAATTAGGGTCATGACAAAGTTGGTATCAGAGCGCCAGGTTTTACCTTTCGAAGTGTAGGATGACCTTGGTATGATGGAGTAGGTAGCTTAAGCAGAGTGACGTAGCGTGTGTATATTCCGCGGCATACTTACTACACGGTACTCCGCCTAAGTGCCCTTAGGACACATTGCTTTTAATTCCTTCCTTGATTCTCATGTATCCTTATGATTCGATTTCTATGTTTTTATCGAATCCTGTTTTCATTTCCAGCCATTATGCCGGCAAAGACTACGAGGGCGTAGAGAGCGGACGTGAGAGCTTAGGTCAGGGTAGGCTCATCAGAGATGAGGACTGACCAGAGTGGTACGCCTATTCCACAGGAGCGGATTGATCCACCTTCGCTAGATCGTATTACTAGGAGAAAGGCCGGTATACAAGATTTGCGCCAGATGATGGGGTCGTTGGTTAGAGGCCATTCGAGCACAAAGACAGGAGGTTGTCCCACCTGTTACGGGGACCGTGATGGTGCTTACTGTTCAGGCAGTCGTACCTACAACTACGGAGGTTATCACCGTATCGTTATCTGAGTTCATGAGGCTGAAGCCTCCAGTTTTCACCGGCACCGATACAACTAAGGATCCCTAATCGTTTATCGATCGGATGGCCAGGATCTGTCATTCGCTGAGATGTTCCGACGCGAGATGGGTAGAGTTCGCGAGTTTTCATCTGGAGGGTCTTGCCTAGACTTGGTGCGAGTCTTTAGAGAGGGGCTGGGCCGCAGGTCTTTCTCCTATGATCTGGGCTGAGTTCGTGAAATTTTTTCTTGCCATTTTCTTCAGCAGAGCGTTCAGAGATGCTCGAGCTCACAGTTTTTGAGTCATTATGCCAGACTCCGGGTATGACGGTGGCAGAGCACGATGTTCGGTTTACCCAGCTATATGTGTATGCTCCATATTTGGTGGACACTAAGGAGATGCAGATCAAGAGATTTTTGTGAGGCCTGATTACCCAGTTGTTCCTCGCTATCAGCGCTCAGCATTTTGAAACATATGCAGCCACAGTGGATGCAACCTTACTGGTTAAGGAGCATCTTTCTGAGACTTCGGTCATTCCGGAACCGAAGAGGGTTCGTACTGGTGTATCAGCCCAGAGACTGATGAATAGACGCTGTGACTGATTTCGTTCAAGTCGTGGGAGTAGCAGAGGCTTGGGACGATGCCTGTTATTTAGCTCTTATCTCCAGGAGGGTCAGCAGTCATCGTCTGGATGTTTCCGGTGCGGGAGTTTATATCATCGCATCAGAGATTGTACCGAGGGACGTCCGGACGAGGCAGCCGTACTACATGTTACCTTACCACCTTGTCCACCTCAGAGAGCGGTTGCTTCTTACGCCTATTGTTGCTCCGCGTCAGACTTATGCTCAGAGAGGTCGTGGTCACATAGGTTTTGTTCAGAGAGGACGGGGTGGCAGAGGCGAAGGATAGCCAGTCGCCAAATAGAGGGCAGGCTCGAGTATTTGCTTTTACTCATCAGGATGCGCATGCGTCCAATGCAGTGGTTTCAGGTACTCTTTCAGTATGTTCCTTAGATACACACATTTTGTTTGATCCGGGATCTACGCACTCGTATGTTTCTACACATTTCGTGCTGAGGTTGGGCTGAGAGTCGTGTTTGCTAGATCAACCGCTTATTGTGACTGCTCCTGTTGGCGAGTCTTTTGTTGCGCGACATATGTTTCAGTCGTGTGTCGTTCGTATTAGAGATAGAGATTCGTTCGTCGACTTGATCCTTCTTGAGATGTTGGACTTTGATGTTATCTTGGGCATGGACTGGTTAGCTCATTGCTATGCGTCTGTGGACTGCTATGAGAAGAAAGTCAGGTTTTGTTTTCCGGGCTAGTCGGTTCTTATTGTGCAGGGGGACCGTGGTGCCACCCCTCACAATTTAATATCTGCTCTTTGCGCTAGTCGGCTCTTGAAGAGATGATGTCGGGGATTCTTAGCTTTCATTCGTGATACCAGATCCACGGTAGATTTGTTGGACAGGGTTCCTATTGTGAGAGAGTGTCACGACCCAAATTTAGGCACGTGATCGGCACTTAAACCACACGACGTCAACAGGCATAATACAATTTAACTAAGCCGAAAACCCAAAAATCTAAACCATAAAAGAAGTAAGTGACAAAACATTGTTAAAAATATTTGGAAAACTCAAGTAAAAATCTTAAAGCTTAAGTTTATTTTCTTAAAAATTTTGGCAGCACCTCCTTTGTAAAAACTAGCCCCGAAACGGGTACAAATACAGGATATAAATAAAGCATCCCCAAACGGGAGCAAATCATGCCCAAAGGCGGAAACAACCACCACAAGCATATATACAACGCCGTAGCGAAGAAATAGACAATATAAATGAAAAACAACATAAAGAGATAAAACTACATAATAAAGGCCGGCTCACACGAGCACGACACCCAGAGTCACAAAATATACAATATCGATCCTCACAACTCGTCTCTAAGTCAATACATGAAAGTGGTAGATGGAGAGTACTAGATACAATAAGATATACAATGGATATAATCGGATAACCGCAAACCCGCCTACAGTAAAAAGGCCTCACAGCCAACCGTAGGGTATTCGCTGAAAAAGATACAATAAGCAGCCCTGTCGCGACTACTCTGAGGGTTAAACCTGCAAAACATTATAGCACAACGGGGTTGAGTTTCCAACTCGTGAATAGTAAGTAACATCATACAGATAATCGTAGGTATGCACGAACATCGATAATCTATCATATGCAATCTGATAGCATAAGTATGGCAATATGGATATGCAACAATCATGATCAAGGTACACCATCAGGGTACTACAACTACATGAAACAATGCATATATAATCATCCTGAATGTGGGATAAAACATAACATCATCAATAAATCATCATCGTGGAAAATCCCGGTGTCCATCAACGACACCCCAAATCCCAATACCTCATGCGCCGTCACTCTGATCGGTCCTCATATCCGTAAATCTCATGGAACCTGAGTGCCCAATATCGACACTCGAAACATCATGAAAACCCATATCCAACATCGACATGTAAATCCATATAACTTGGGCTCCGTCATTCCGGATCGGCCCACGGGCTCCGTCAGTCCGGATTTGCCGATATCCCTCTCACGACTCCGGTCGGTATCCTCCGGATAGCCGCCGGGTCCAAACTATCACCGGTAGGTAGTAGTCCCTCTGCCAGGCTCATTGTCTACTGCACAACATACCTTTCTTGCCCGGGGGCACCATACCGGGTCTACCAGGAACCCGCAAATGGATCATCCATCTCCTCGAATCGGATTTCTAACATAAGTCTCAGAACCGAGAAAACTCATGGTGGACGCATCAAAATATCATATCAAGAGAAACCGGGTTTTCAAAACAATGCATACTTTCTTGAAATATCCCCACGGTTCTCAAATCTATAAATCGTATGAAATCTGTATCTCAATGCGTAAATCCATGAAATATGATGTATGCAACATAGAATAGTAATATAAGCATATCAAAGGAAAACCGCTCTTTTAAATGAATCAAGTTGTTTAAGGATATCATGTGGTTCCTAATTTCCCCAAAGTCAAATGCAACATCATAATAAGGTGTATATGTAGTTATAGCAAGGTATGTGTATATACATGTAGGTATGTATGCATGATACATTTCATATGCGCAATAGAGCAAGAATCAATGTCTCAATGTCAATAACGAACACAGCACCACATAGGTGTATATGTTGTGCTTGTCATGGCAATTACCAACGGTGTGTGTGTAGCATACAATTTAGTACTCGTGCAACATGAACCGTCAGTAATGGTGCAGTGTCCAATAGGTACTAAGTCAAGGCACAACAAGTAATGGTATGCAATGATGCTCATGCATAATCAACTCATATGCATATAACATGTGGCTACAATATCATATCTAGCCCTCGACGCTTAACGCCATACGGGAGATTTCCCCGTAGATGTTAAATCTACTCACCGATGATCTCGAGCTAGGTAAATCCAACCACCTGCTTTCCCTTCTTTGTAGCGTCCGAAGTCCTCACACTCGCCCCTAATATCACACAAAACATAGCAAGTGCAACTTAGAAATTGACCAATAATATATACAAACTGCATTTAGATCGATGCACTGACTCCAACAAACTCTCAAGTGTTCGCTTAGTGGCTAACGTGTGTAGTAACATCCTAAATCAAACCTAAGTGCAGCAGCTACACCATGAACGCGAACCGTGTCGGATAACGTAACGCACGTAGTCGAAATACTATAAATTTAGAAAAGTGTCTCTAGATTTTGCCTACAGTCAACACTTAAAAATCAAGCAGTACCAAACACCCCAAAATACCTACAGATAGCTACCCTACAAAGCACAACACCTCAGTCTGCCAAAAATCAGGCGAAGCCGGAATTCCTCTAAGTCTCGTCGGTCTTCCTAGGTCGGGTTGGGTCAAGGTTTCAGGTGAACACTCAGGGCTTCTAGTACAACACTACTACACTGCTAGATTTTACAGTAAAAATTCATAGTGATAGCAGATCACAGTGACCCCAAAATGACACTAAAAATACGATATGTGCACAAAACTATAACTTTAGTGTTCTAAACAACAATCACTAGGTACACAACATTATAAATACCTAATTAATAGTTAGGGATCACTACATTTCCACACTTGCTCAAAAATCCTAGCTTTCCATGCTCCAAGTCATCTAATGGGGTTTAATTAGGCTTATGAAAGGTTATAGTGAGGTTTAGTGAGGATTGGCTTGGGTTTAAAGATCAAATGGTTAAGGTTTTCAGTTGAGGGGATGAGGAAAATGAGATGAAGAAATAAGTGAGAATGAGATAAATGAGGAGTGTGAGGTGAGAATAAGAGGGTGAGAGTAGCCATGCCCCTTCTCTCTCCTCATTAAATGCACCCCATGCTTGCCATGCCTCATCATTTCCATGTCAACCCTCTCACTCCCTCTCTCTCAAGTCAACTCAATTCAAACCCTTTATTTTTAAAAACTAATTAATTAAATAAAAACATATAACTAAATGGAATGAGGGTTAAGGTGCCATGGCTACTGAAGCATGGTTAACACTAATTAACCCTAGGTTAACATGCACAAGTGTGTGCAAGCCAAAACAAATAATAATAAAATATTAATAAATTTTTATAAAATATGTGAAAACTATTTTGGTTAAATTTTTTACTAAAAACTCGCATTATCGCTTTATTAGTACTAATCGCATTCTAAGGTATTACAATCTTTCCCCTTAAAGAAATTCGGTCCCCGAATTTAAAAATATTACTATGCGTACCTTCAAAGAGTTGAGGGAGTTTCTTCCGCATCTCGCTCTCGGCTTCTCAAGTGACCTCTTCACTATTTGGGCCACTCCAATGATCCTTCACAGATGGCAAGACCTTTGACCGAAGTTTCTTCACCTGCCGATCCAATATAACTACCTGCTGTTCGGTGAATGAAAGATCGCGCTCTAGCTGAATGGTCTGGTACTGAATCATGTGAGAAGGGTCATGAAGGTACTTACAAAGCATCAATACATGGAATACGGGGTGAACATCCGAAAAACTGGACGGAAGTGCCAAACGATAGGCAACGGTACCAACTCGCTTAAGGATCTCAAAAGGACCTACAAATCTGGGACTAAGCTTCCCTTTCTTCTCAAATCTCAACACGCCCTTCATCGGAGAAATCCGTAGGAATACGTGATCCCCCACTGTGAACTCGCGCCTGCGACGACGACGGTCAGCATAAGACTTCTGTCTGCACTGAGCTGCTCTCATCCTATCCTGAATCAACTGAATTTTCTCCGTACTCTCTTGAGCTAGCTGGGGTCCCAAAATCCTACTCTCGCTGAGTTCGGTCCAACAGACTGGCGATCGACACTTTCTACCATACAAAGCCTCAAAAGGCGCTATCTGAATCGTCTTCTGATAACTGTTATTGTAGGAGAACTCTATCAACGGCAAGTGACGATCCCAACTGCCACCAAAATCAAGCACGCACGCACGAAGCATATCCTACAGAGTCTATATAGTCCGCTCTGACTGATCATCGGTCTGCGGATGGAAAGCGGTGCTAAAACTCAATCGGGTACTTAAAGTTTCCTGAAGCTTCTGCCAAAGATGGCTAGTGAACTGGGTGCCACTGTCGAATACGATGCATGTGGGAACGCCGTGCAAACGCACAATCTCATCAATGTACAACTGAGCATACTGAGCATAACCGAAAGTGGTCTTCGCTGGAAGGAAGTGAGCTACTTTCGTCAACCGGTCAACAATCACCCAAATGGAGTCATACCCTCGACTGGACCTGGGTAGACCCACAACGAAATCCATGGAGATCTGTTCCCATTTCCACTTTGGAACGGGTAAAGGCTGCAACTCTCCTGCCGATCTCTGATGCTTAGCCTTGACTTGCTAACAAGTCAGGCACCTCGAAACGAAATCCGAAACATCACTCTTCATTCCTGCCCACCAGTAGATATCTCTTAAGTCACGATACATCTTGGTGGAACCTGGGTGAACACTATAAGCTGACTGATGTGCCTGCTCTAGGATCTCGCGTCTCAACCCATTGGTATCAGGTACATACAAACGAGTCCCAAAATATAGCACACCCTGGTCATCAATCAAGAACTCCGAATCTTTACCCTACCGAACATGCTCAAGAATCTCAGACAAACAGGCATCGTCAGGCTGTGCCTCATGAATACGATGAAGTAGAAGTGGACGAGCGTGGACATGAGCAAGCTGTCCCCAAGTGGAAGTTAACACAAACTGTACTCTACTATCGCACAAGATCTGCCAATCTGCAGAAGACCGTCTCTGAACTGCACTCAACTGGGACAAGCTACCTCCAGGCCTATGACTCAAAGCATCAGCTACCACATTCGCCTTGCCCGGGTTATAAAGGATCTCACAATCATAATCCTTCACAAGCTCCATCCAACGGCGCTGTCTCAAATTCAGATCCCGCTGCTGGAAGATGTACTTTAAGCTCTGGTGATCTATGAAAATCTGACATGACTCCCCGTACAAGTAGTGTCTCCGAATCTTAAGCGCAAAGACTACTGCGGCCATCTCAAGATCATGAGTAGGATAATCCTGCTCATGCTACTTCAACTGCCGGGAAGAATAAGAGATAATTCTATCATGCTGCATCAACACACAACCGAGCCCCACTCGAGAAGCATCACAGTAAACGACAAAGTCGTCCGATCCAGAATGCAAAGATAAAACTGGTGCAGTCGTCGGTCGAGTCTTCTACTGCTGAAAACTCAGCCTGCATGCCTCAGTCCAAAGAAAAGGAACCCCCTTCCTGGTCAGTCCGGTCAGCGGTGCAGCGATACTCGAGAAGTCCTGCACGAAACGGCGGTAGTAACCGGCTAAGCCCAAAAAGCTACGGACCTCTGTCATTGATACATGTCTGGGCCAAAATTGTACGGCCTCGATCTTCCTCGGGTCCATACGAATACCGTCTTTCGTAACCACATGACCCAGAAAGTCAACACTATCAAGCCAGAAGGCACACTTCGAGAATTTAGTAAACATTCAGTGCTCTCTCAATGTCTGCAAAGAAATCCTCAAGTGCTGCTCATGTTCCACTCGACTCTTGGATTAAACCAGAATGTCATCAATAAACATAATAATAAATTGGTCGAGGAACGGCTTGAAAATCCGGTCCATCAAGTCCATGAACGCTGCTGGGGCATTAGTAAGTACGAACGACATCACCAAAAACTCATAATGCCCGTAGCGTGTACGAAAAGCAGTCTTCGGAATGTCATCATTCCGAACCCGCAACTGATGATAACCCGATCTCAAATCAATCTTAGAATAATGTCCCGCACCCTGGAGCTGATAACACAAATCGTCAATGCGAGGTAAAGGATACCTATTCCGCATCGTAACTCGGTTCAATTGACGATAATCAATGCACAACCTCAAACTGCCGTCCTTCTTCTTGACGAAAAGAACAAGAGCTCCCCAAGGAGAAATACTCGGACGCATAAGTCCCCTATCAATCAACTCTTGCAGCTGATCCTTAAGCTCCGCCGGGGCCATCCGGTAAGGCGGTATAGAAATAGGCCCCGTGTCGGGAATCAAATCAATGCAAAACTCAATCTCACGCTCTAGGGGCAATCCAGGTAACTCATCGGGAAAAACGTCAGGAAACTCTCTCAGAATAAGAACCCGGTCCAACAAATCTACTGTGGCTCCGGTATCACGAATGAAAGCGAAGAATCCCCGACATCCCCTCCTCAAAAGCCGACTAGCGCAAAGGGCTGAAATCAAACTGCGAGGGGCGGCACCACGGTCCCATGCACAACAAGAACTGACTCGCCGGGAAAACAAAACCTGAATGTCTTCTCGTGGCAGTCCACGGATGCATAGCAAGTAGCTAACCAGCCCATGCCAAGGAGAATGCCGAAGTCCAACATCTCAAGAAAGATCAAGTCGACGGACGAAACTCTATCTCCAATACAGATTGCACATAACCGAAACACTTATCGCGCAACAAAAGACTCGCCAACAGGAGTAGTCACAACAAGCGGATGATCTAGCAAACACGACTCTCGGCCCAATCTTGGCATGAAGTATGTAGAAACATACTAGTGCGTAGATCCCGGATCAAACAAAACGTGTGCATCGAAGGAACATACTGAAAGAGTACCTGAAACCACTGCATTGGACGCTTGTGCGTCCTGATGAGTCAAAGAAAATACTCGGGCCTGCCTTCTACCGGCGACTGGCTGTTCTCCGCCTCTGCCACCCCATCCTCTCTGAACAAACCCTCTGCGACCATGACCTCTCTGAGCATAAGTCTGACGCGGAGCAACAACAGGCGCAAGGTGGTAAGGTAACATGTGATACGGCTGCCTAGTCTTCACATGGCTCAGTAAAATCTCTGACGCGATGATAAAAATTCCCGCACCGGAAACATCCAGACGATGACTGCTGACCCTCATGGGGATAAGAGCAAAGTAACTGGCCTCGTCCTAAGCCTCTGCGACTCCCACGACCTGAACGGAATTTGTTGCGGCGTCTACACATCTGTCTCCGGGTGTAACATTTCAGAAAGATAAAATATTATTTTTGGGAATTCATGTAATGGAATAATAAATATTAGAGATATTTTAAAGTATGGAGACTAGTTTTAAATAATATGGTGTAATTAAATACCGATTAATTGGGAAATATTTGGAAATTTATATTAATTATTGATTTTTAAGAGAATTTATGAAGATTGGGAATTTTACAAATTAATATACAATTAATTGTATATAAGTTAGTATTACTAAACTCGATTAGTACTTAATCATGCATTGATTTTGTTTTGTGCATGAGACATGCACTATGTCATATTGTTAACACTTGTTACATTTAAATGATATGCACCATGGTTTCTTTTATATTTTTAAAGAAATGATTTTAGCTTTTGGAAATAAAAAAAGGAGAAAAGAAAAGAAAAGTGAAAAAGAATTTTAAAATTTGGCATGGGGAGACAATGAGGTATGAGCAAGAGAGAGAGGGTGAGGGGTCTTTGACCTTGGTCTCATTCCTACATTCCCTTCATTTTCTTCATCATTTTTCTCTCTTCTCCTCTCCCATGGCTGCCCTCTACCTCCACCTCCTCTACTCCTCACTACAACCTAAATCCCACATCAAAACCTTGCATCCCTTCACAAAAAAATGTGCACAAGCTCACTAAAAGCATGTAGGACTAAACAAGATGAGATTTTGAGCACTTGGGGCAACTCATGAAAATTCTTGAGTTGCCAAATGAGCTATATCTCCACACCATTAGTTTAGATTTTGTTTCTCCTTATCTTCTAGTTTAGTTTAAGTTGTTTAAACAAGGTTTATGGACCTTGGAAATTTTCAAGTTGAGCTTTAGGAGATTGTATGAGTTGTGAAAGGTATAATTGAGTGTAATTAGGGATCACAACCCTTCTAGTGTCAAAACCTGGACCAACCTTAAGACTAAAACCCCATATCGCAAACTTATAAATCCCCCATATCGGATTTGTGTAGGAATTGTGGTATAGTTTTGAGATTTGCTTTCACCCGGGGGCCCTGAAAATTATTTAGCAAAGACTGAGAGATGTGCAGGAAACCTAGAAGCTAACCCAAAGACCCGAGACCCAAACCCTTTAACCTGGCCGCCAAAAATTCCTTTCTGGCCGCAAATTGCGGCTAGGACTTGGCCCCCGGGCCTCGTGCTTGACCTGTGGTTCTTTTATCTGTCAATTAGACCATCCACATATGCAAAATTGGTTAATTTCATCTGGAGTAAAATCTAGAAGTGTTTTTCATAGTTTATGGTTTCGGATTGTGAATTCTGTGAATGTGAACTTTGGTGTTTGTGTTTTGTCTCGGTTACTTAACGTTTGTACGTTGATATCGGGAGTTGTTTGATTATTCTTGCATACGTAGACTATGGGTTTTAACCTGTGTGTGATTCGTGAGCCGTTTTGGTTTTCTTACGCTATTCTGTTTACGATACTATGTTTTAATATATGTAGGCACACTCACGTGTACTTCGAATGATAAGGAGGAGAATGGCGATATCGACTTCGGCAAGTAAGGATCAAGGTGAGTAGATGTATATCTACGGGAGAAGTCGGGTGGATGGCGTATAGCACCGCCGCAGTTTTGTAGTGTAGCAAAGATATGATGTGTGTGTGTGTGCGCGTGCGCCGTGAGACACGATAATATATTTCCTGATTGTTCTGGGAATTTTTATTCTACTCAAGTGTTGAGTTTTCTGGGTTGTATTGGGAACTCGTTGATTCGATCGGAAAGTATAACTTCGTTTAGTTTGTCCGAGTAATTTTTAGAACGTGTTAAAAAGTTCGACCGGATATCAATAACTCACTTTTTCCCCTGCCGAAAAGTTTCCAGGTGTTGGATTTTTCCGTAGTTTAAGAACGTTCTAAGTCGTGCAAGTAACGCGATGGACCCTCTAGAAGACAACAAACCTTAACTCGATTATGTGACCGTCTGAACCACCACTAAACCTCAGGGTTTGTAGCAGTACGGCATTGCCACATGTGAGGCGTTGACTTGACCCTTCTACGGCTGGACCATTGGTACTGTGGCATATGATGGTTGTTTTTAAACTAATTTCAAGTGTTGAGAACTATTTGGGAAATTTTGGATGTTTGTTTATTCGATCGGAAAGTTTAACATTATCTATTTATTTGGAATGTGATACAATATTTGGAATCCACATGTAGTTATGAGATAACCAATTTGAATGTTATAAATCTAGCAATTCAGTCTCAAATGATCGGTTGCCATGGGATTTTGATGCGATCAAAAGTCCGTCACAATCACGTAGCGTACGCGGATACTCGCCGGGTAAACTTAACAGACAGCCACGCCCCATAGCCCCGACCAAGTGACTGCAGGAGAACCCCATCGCCAAAAGATCCGTTCGGGTGCTTGCGGCAGCGGTGTTCCGCCTTAGTGCACTTCGTCGACGGCATCTGGGGGTGCGGCCGTCTACTAAAGTTTGCGACGAGCATTCGATCAGGATATCAAGAATCTTGTTGAATTGCCCGACTAGATATTGAAAAGTGTTTTCGATATTGAGACTAAAATGCGGGGTTTATAATTGTTAGGCATGCGATGTCTAAGGAATTCATTTGGTTAGGCATGCGATGTCTAAGAAGGTTGCGGATTCCAACTGTTGTAGTTTTACACTTTCTTTTCTGTGACCGTAAGTGTAGTATGTAGTTGTATAGCCGGTTTTCGTTGCTATACATCAACGACAATCGGTGTATGCATACTTACTTACGTTGATGATATGAGATATTATGTGTTGCTGTGATATGTTATATTGGATCGTCGTGTTCTGAATAACCGGGTGTTTTATGTGAGATGAGGGTTTTTATTTTCATTCATGTAAAATTCATTTGTATGTAATATTCTTTTATTGGAGCACTTCCGGGCTGAGGATGATGTCATCATTGTATATTATTTACTTTTCCGCATTAGGTAGACCCAAGGCGGGGAGCACAAGTAACCGGGTTCTAGGGTCCAGTGGGAGACCATCTCGAGGAGTCGAGACCGGGTCTGCTAACCCTAGAATTGGCAATGTTGCTTGCCGCTCTCGTAGGGGTCTAAGGATCAGGGTTTGGCTATTCATCGCGACCGTGGAATCCGTGTTTTATACAGGCTAATATTAAAACACGGACGTCCTAGTATATCCAATATTTCATATATGTTCTTCTGCTGCAATGTTCTGTGATGAGATCATATTACTGCCTGAGACGAATTTTATATTATATATATGAGATATATATTATATATTGTTGATTTCGTTTCAAATGTGATGCTTGTGAAGCATAATGAAATGGGACTTCATTAATGAGATTAATGAAATAAAAGAAACCTAAAGATGTTGTAGAAACTTGTTTAAAAACTGCTAGCTCTAGTTCTTGCTTTGCATAGCGGTGTTCCTTGTAGAACATCCAGCACCTTATTCGATAAGGAAATAGCCAAGATCCCTTCACCGGGAGTGACCTCTTTAGTGAAACTAGCAGATGATACAAACTCGGTTTGTCTTTTGATTGCTTCTATAGTTCTTGCTTTGCACAGCGGTATTTGTGAAATATCCTGCACTTTATTCGATGAGGAAAGAGCCGACAATCCCTTCACCGGGAGTGACCTCTTTAGCAAAACTAGAAAAGGCCTCAAAAACACTCCATTTAAAATCACTCGATTCTACAACGATATCAAGTTCATTACGTAAAGGGTTTTCTTAAAAACCTGCCGTAGCCCTCCGTCATTTCAGATAAGTACTTCATAGTATTCGTACTACGTTTGTTGGCTTTCGTCAAGGCGTAGTGTGCGGTAGCTATTTATGCTTATCTGCTTATGCATATGATGCAGATTGAGTTAGGGTAGTCGTGCGACTTTATTGGCTTTCGTCAAGGGCCGTGCGGGTGGGTTTAATTCAATCGGGAAATGACGGGTTGGACTTAACTAGTAGCCTATGGTTTATTGGCTTTCGTCAAGGTCATAGGATGCTAGGGGTAAAATTTTATTGGGAATTTCAAGTGTTGAAATTTGCAATAAGATTGCATACCTTCTATGAGATAGTTGGATCCCGATACCCGCTGCGAGTAAGAGTTACTCCTGGGAGAGTTTTACACATTACAATTAGCCGATCAAGTAGGTGTTTAGAAAGGTGTTAACGGGGTTACGCCCCTGGGAAAACGAGGTTTACTTTAATTAGGTCCGTGTGAAAGTACAGGGAACCTACCTCAAAGTACCGGCACTGGTCTAGCTGAAAGATTGGCGAACTTGTAGGGTGTAATTAATCCCGGCTAGTCTTTCCTTTTAAGGTTTGAAGGAAGATTTGACTAAAACAGTGGGAGACATCCTGATTAGGTGTATTAAATAACCAATCTAATCTTGCAAGAGCATACGCTGAGTGTTTTCTTCTCTCTCTCTCCAGGTAGCGACCATATCATGCCTTAATCAAGATAATAATACGGATGTATTGACCGAACCCGCTTGTTATACTGAGCTGGGGAACGTTGGTCCCGCTCCAACTTATAATTGTTATAAGACAGAGCAGGAAATTGGGGATTACCAGAATTCCCATGCCGCCCAAACGAAGAAAGTGCATGTTGATGCATCTTCTTCGGGTGTGTTCATTACACAGAACTGTTTCTCAATATCCTTTATTTCTTGGGTATTTGATACCGGATCAAGATCCCACATATGTAATTTGTTACATGGGCTACAGATAGGTAGAGAACTGAGAACGGGTGATAAGTTTCATGAGATAGAAACGGTGCAAGTGTTGCAGCCAAGTCTGTTGGTAGTTATCACCCTGTATTAACAAATACATTGATTCTGAACAAATGTTATTAGATACCGAACCTGATATACAACATCATATCAGTCTCTTTATAAGTAAAGAAGGATATAATTTTGTATTGTTGGATAATGTTTTGAACATTTCCTATATCAAGAGTTGATCGGTTCAGGCACGTTATCTAAAAGCATTGACGTTCTAAATCAAACTACAGTTCTTAGTATACAGAACACATACAAGAGGAAGACTTCAGAAATAAACGAATCCTTCTTGAGGTATTATAGACTATGTCAAATCAATATGACCTGACTAACTAAGTTACATTTAGATGCATATTTAAATTAGTTTGAATTTACATCTTGTGAAACTTGCCGGTCATGTCACAAAGATAAGATGACCACAGCTCTGTTTATTGGAAACAGAGAAAGAGTTAGTGAACTCTTGGGATTGATACATGATGATGTATATAAGGTCCCCTGTCTACACATGCCAGGACTGGTTCTTTTTACTTCATTAGATTCACCGATGATCTCTCAAGATTCAGACATATGTTCCTGTTGAAACACAAGTCCGAAGCTTTTGAGATATTCAATGAATATAAGTTAGAAGTAGAGAACCAAAAACGGGTATAAGTATTATGTCCTTTAATGAGATCAGGGAGGAGAATACTTGAGCACAGAGATTCCTGGACTATTCTAAAGGAGAATGAGATTCTCTCTCAGCATTACTCCTCCGTATACACTATAGCACGATGGTATATCGGGGCGGAGCAATAGAACCCTATGTGATATGGTGTGCTCTATGATGAGTACTACTGAGTTTCCTATTTCCTTTTGGGAGTTATGCACTTGAGAAGCTGCATACCTATTGAATAGGGTTCAAATCAAATCAATTGCCTACCACTTCATATGTGATATGGAAAGGGAAGAGCTCATATCTTAAGTTTGTTAAGATTTGGGGTTGTCCGGCCTATGTCTAAAAAGCAAAATCCGGACAAGCTCGAGGCAAAGTCAGTTCTGTAGAATTTTGTTGGATATCCCAAGCATACGCAAGGGAATATCTTCTACCTAACCGAGGAAAAAAAGTTGTTTTGTTTCTCAACATACCACCTTTGTGAAAGGGAATTTCTTGTGGAAAAATTAGTGGTCATGAGGTAGAACTGGAAGAAGTTCCAGCTATACAAACTACAGCAGATGATTTGGTAGAACCAAAGGATTCAATAGATTCTAACGAGCCTCAGCCTCTTCGCCGATCTAGTAGGGTTCCTCACCCACCTGAGAGATACTTCGGTTCTCTCTATGACAGTGGGAGCGAGGATTGCATCATGAGATGATGATCTAACTAGTTTCGAGCAGGCCATCAAGAGTGGGACTCTGTAAGAATGGCTGGATACTTAGCGATCTGAGATGGAATCCTTATACACCAACAAAGTATGGTGCTTTATCTGAAGGGTTAAATCCCCATCAGGAGCAAGTATATCTTGGGAAGATTACTTGGTGTACATGGAAAAGTTGAGACTTTCAAAGCTATGCTTAAATCCATCCAGATCCTACTTGACATTGCTACATACCATGACTACGATTTCTGGCGGTTGGGTGTCATGACAGCTTTTCTAATGATATTTTGGAAAAGAGCATCTATAAGTGCACAGCCAGAGAGCTTCGTAGATAGTGGGTGCAGCGGAAACATGTACAAGTTGCTTTATAGGATAAAGCAGGTATCGCGGAGTTGGAAGGTCTGTTTTGATGTGGTAGTCAAAGAGTTTGACTCAATCAAAATGGTAGATGAACCTTGTATATACAAAAAGGTAGTAGGGAGTATGGTGGTGATCCTCGTAGAGTACGTGGATGACATACTCTTGATAGGGAAGGATTTTCCTATGCTACGCTCGGTCAATCTCCGCTTATCACAAGGATTCCCCATATAGGATCAAAGTGATACCTCCTAAATCCTAGGTTTTATATCTTTGAGATAGATCTAAATGGATGTTAGAATTCTCACTAGGTGTAGTGAGATGGTACCAATCGATCCTGGGGAGAATCACTGGAAAAGTTCCAGGATGATAAGGACGACTGAATGTCAGTCGCGGGCATTGTCTTTAGCCTCAGTGGAGGGACGGTATGTTGGAAGAGTTTCAAGCTAGATACCGTGACTTACTAGAGGATTAAAGGCAAGATACATCGTTACCAAGGATGCTACCAAAGAGATAATCTGGATATATATAAGTTCATGAGATGAAATTCGTTCCAACCATTGTGTGACAATGGAGTAATGGCTTTGGCCTAGGAACCCCCGTCCCATCAGAAATCCAGATATAATTCTTAGGCAGTATCACCTGATCATGGAGATGGTTGATCTCCAGGGAGATCGTGTAAGTGTACGGCGGCGCCCCGGCCGTCATTCCGACGCCGGAATGCGGAAACGAAAACTTTTCTATAAAATAGAACCGGCACCACCGCGCACTAAAACCCCGAATTGGGCCATTAACCTAACCCTAGTAAACTAGAATAAGAGTAGAGAGGCTATACCAAGCAATCCGTGTCCTTCGGTCTTCGCCTCCACTCCGATCTCCTCGCGTCCACTCCGATCTCCTCGCGGAATCTCCGGTCGTTGCCTCCTCGTCGAAACGGGCACCACATCGTCGGGTTCTTTTACGGGCTCCCACCTCTGGACCGAGGCAACTCGGGCGCGAAGTTGGCTAGCCGACGCGTCCAAGGAATGTTGTAGACTAGTGTAGAAACCATTGTCTCATTTGGGGTTTTAGTTGCCATTTGATGGAGAAGAGAATAATCAACAAAAGGAGATGAGCTATTGGAACTTTGGTGTAAAGAAAAATGAGAAGAAGAATTTTCCTCATCAAGAAAATGAACCCCACCCTCTCCTTTTGTGTGGCCGGCCCCTTCTTTTGTGTGGAAAAATGAATCAATTAACAAGAGAAGAAAAGCCAAGATCATGATAAGAAATAATGGTCACACCCATTTCTAATCAAAGCCCATCAAAAGAATCTCATGATGAATATCTATCATAATCTTTCCAAATGCAAGAAACCCCCTTCCATAATACTAATTTGCATAATTACAAATTAGTCCCTCCATCAGAAAGTCCGGCCGGGAAGGAACAAAGGAAAACTGGCCGGAATGGAATGCAAACTGGCAACTTCAGAAAACTGATCCCGTAATAACTTACAGGAAAACCCCGTGACTGCATATACATGCCCGCATTTGTATTCCCACTAAATACAAATGCAATGAGACAAAATCTACACTGCACAATACTAGGATCCGGCTTAAACCAAAGCCCGCTAGTATTAACCGTCCGATCGTGATCCGTGCAATACCGCACGTATCTGATGGAACCCCGCCATATCTCCATACGGCCTCTACAGCGTTTCGCCCGAAACTTGAGAAACTGGTCTGTGGGGGACTCTAAAGACTCGTCAATACTTTGGCTGTGGATTTAACCACTAGCACGTCAGAGGTATTAGCCTATACGTGATGGGCTACCAGGTATTGACCAAAAGAGACGTCGATGAGCGAACTCATCCTGACACCCTACTGAGCCTGTCGGTGACAATATCCGTACAGTCCAGTCCGTTCGTCTATGAGCATCGCATGGCGGGCCTAGGGGGTTAGTAAAAGTCAGACCCCCAAAAGCGGTACAAGTCGTGTCGGAGTGTAGCCCATAACACCCTGAGATACTACTGGAATACCTACCGGTAAATCTCCTACCTTGGCCAAGGACTTTCATGTACTGGCTCTCCTAGACACAGCGCGACCTCACCCCCAATACCGGGAGAGACGAACCCCTGCAGATCCGCTCACTGCCTCCATGTGGCTCGGGACTGTACCCAACTAAAACCTGTTTGCACGTCTCCTTTGAGCGTGGTAGGGTAGTAATCAAAGCACAGTGGGAACTCACACGAGACAAATGACGATCTCAGGTCGATGAACTAACCTGTACACATGTCACCAGGGAACTGCTATCTGACATCAGGTGTAATACCAACTAGCATGTTCCCGGCGAGTCATGTCCGGTGTACTCATAACACAATGAGTATCTGTATACATCTTAGGTGAACCAACTGACACCAGCGGCTTGTGAGACCGGCCACTGCCCCTCGTCGGGGTCTCGACTGTATACACTAGTCTACTCTGGAGTATCGATGCCCCTGTCTCGAAACTCCCACGACTAGGGACCTTTTAAGGATGTGCTTATAGACCCCAGCTCCCACGTATATGATCGTCCTCATACTGCTGGTAGTCAAGCAAGAATCCTAGGGGCTCTATCAACATGCAATAGTGACCTATGTGGTCACCTAAAGCAGTACACGATGATAAAGATAAACCAGATAGCATACTATCATCTTGAGTAAGACTGTCCTACTAGGACAGGTCCTCCCTCAATCATTGCAATCACGTGCCTGTGATCCAATAATTGACTCTGAGGACACTATCTCCAACAATCTCCCACTTGCACTCAAGGCTAATTATTGCGATGTCGCATACTCACAGCCCGTGTGATACCGAACACCCAACTCCTCTACTAGTCAGTCTCACAAAGCTCGTTTGCGAAACTATTGTGTTCGAGGAATAGCCTCAGTGAGTGGATCCGCTGTGATGTTTCTTTCTATGTCTCTCTTTATCTCATGTTCGCGGAGAAACCCATCTCCCGAAATGAGCAATACCTGTCTTAGAATATGTCTGGATATCTGATGGGACCTAGCTCATAAATGAACTCCAAATCCAAACTTCTTAGACTGTATCGTCAACTGAACTTAATCAGTATCCTGCGCTATCCTTCCCTCAGTATCCACCTGGACTACCTATCCAAAATACTTCCCCCCGTCAGAGGGAAAACTATAACTCTGACAGCCACTCTGTCATCCAGGTCACCTTGGAAGCCTGGAATGATAACTGTCTCCCGAAGGAGGATGCCGTTATCATATCCCTATAACATCAACTTATGTTCTATAACTGCTTCTGAATGTTTCTCCAGGATTGGATCAATATCATCTTATTGCACCTACTGCAAAAACAACATCTGGTGTGGTACTTGACATGTCACGATTGACTCAATTGCCTAATCAAGTGATCTGCCAATCATGCACATCCCTCTCCCCTTTAGTCTGTAAGACACCTTTAGAGAGGGTGACTCCATCATCTGCAGGTACACCACCATACCAGGAGTCGTCCATTCTAAAAACTCTTAGAATGCTGTCTAAGTACCCTGATTGGGAAACTACCCAAATCTAGATCCATAGATCTAGTAACCAGAATGTCTTGATATTATATCCAAGTCCCATATGGAGAAACCACTGCGTGACAACCAAAGTATAACCGACCGTAGTATAGGAATTTCACTTCCTACTCTGTGTATGTCATCCAAATACCAGGACATCACACCCTACTACCTTCTTAACAGATCCATCCCCTATTCTGATGAAGTCAAACCTATGACTGTCACATCAGAAATAGATGATCTATCTCCGCTATATCTGCTTTAGTCTATAAATAGACATAAGCCACTTGTCCACCATTCTTCCGCTCCTCCCACTGACTACGACAACCCTCTGGCAGAGTCATATACACGTACGCTTCTAAAGCCAGTTCAGAACGACGCTATATTCATCCTCCTGCCGGGTCTCACAGTCTAGAACAACAGCAATGGCAGGTCTGGGTAAACAAGAACCTCCCTGCCACCGTCCTTGAGCATACCAAAGTACCTCGCAGGTGCCTGAGGTTACCCACTTTATCTGCGGAGTGGCCAATGGAATGTCAAACCAGATTGAATCTTTAGGTTCTTATCAAAACTTCAGTAATCGTTTGTGGTTCTGGAATCACTTCCAGTTCTACCATACTCCCACTACTGTTTTCTGAAAAAAAAATCCATTTTTATTAAAACTGTGGCGAGTCAAGAACAATATCACTATTGATCTTCCAGATGGTAGAATATCAACCCTCGTCATAACCCGGGTCAACCCACAAACAGCCATTACAGAAACGTGCCTTGAGTTATCGGGAGTCTGGTTTTAAGCATAAGCCGGACGACTCCCCGTACCTTAACATCGTTAAGATATGAACTGTTCCATATCCAATACAGAAACAGGGGCACTGATTTAATTGAACCAGATTCAAATCATGCAGCTGTCTCCAGTGCATGTCAACTAAATGGAAGGAGGCCGATCAGCATAACTCAACTTAGGAGTGCTTCCAATTATGAGTAACCTGAAAGAGAAGCAAGTTCTCTTAATCATTACTATTAACTGAATACCATACACAAGTATCTACATCTTCGATCACCTTGAAGAATCCCGATACTTGCAATACCTGGTTCTCTACTTTACTCTTATACCTATAACTTCTCAAAACTTGGACCTTGTGTTTCTACGAAAGACATGTCTAAGAACTAGAGAAGTTACAAGTAAACAGAATACAGTACGAGTACCAACCCCTCTGTCCTCATAGACACTGGACAACATACAATACTCTGTATAAGTCCCTTGAGTAAAACAACTCATTCCCTGTGTATCGTAGGTTGAAAATTGTACTTATGGTTAAGAAGAATTACACCGCTGTTTAATGCTCCTTACCTAACCATCCACTGATATAGGTAAATGTCATAGACATAATTTCAAAAAGGTATATCTCACTCTATAAAAATAGACGTACAGATATATCAAATTGAAATTGGTGCATAACAACGGATATTCAAAACCAAATATTTGTCGTCCGGCAAACAACCCCGGTGACTTCCTCAAATATCACCAATTACAACGAATTCCGATATAATGAGGATAATGACCTAATTCCCAAATAACTTACTCCCACTCATCATCTGTAAAACCATACAGATGTGAGAATCATACCTGGTAAATACATACCCTGGAGTAAGGGCTAATTAGGAAATCGGTTTTCTTTTAACAGTACACAGTGAAACTGAAACATTGAAATGTTTCGTAGGGGTATCCGGGTATTCCTAGTAATGCCTCTTCCATTATCAGATTCACAACTATAACCGTATATCTCTTTTCCATCTCTCCAAATCACTTTATATGTCTTTAGTCATTACCTTCTGTACACCCTCTTAGGCTAAATGGTTTCTTCCTTCCCTACCGTTCGGCACCAGCCTATGGTTTGGAAGAAGACTAACCAATAAGTATAATGGGTGTACTGTCCTAATCCTAGGAGCACTCGCAATGCGAGAGAAGGTAAAGATAAAAGACAACTGAATAAAACCTTATTCCTATTTCTCCTGAACCAGAATCCATCCCCGAACTGGAACAAGTTCCTTTCGAGTTCGTATATAACCATACGATGAAGTATCCAATAAACTGTGGATCTTTGTAGTGATACGGAGTGTCCTGGAGAAATACAAAGGTGAAGTGGGAGTGGTAATGAAATACTTGGTTTGGTCGTGAATAGCAGTCGCAATTTACTTTGCCCTCTTACTAATCCCTTGATATGTCTTTACTTAATACCTTCTGTACACCGTTTAGGCTAATTGGTTTTCTTCATTCCCTACCGTTCGGCACCAGCCTAAGGTTTGGAAGAAGACTATCCAATTTGTGTAATAGGTGTACTGTCTTCTAAACCAAGGAGTACTCGCAACCTGAGAGAAGGTAAAAGGAAAAGACAACTGAATAGTCCTATTCGTTTTCTCCAGAACCGGAAACCATCCTCGAATAAATTCCTTCGAGTTCGTATATAACCATACGATGGTTTTATCCAATGGAAGTGGACGTTCGTAGTAATACGGGGTGTCCAGGAGAAAGGGGTAAAAGTAGGAGTGGCAATGAGGTTTGCAACTCTGACAATCCAAAAGCCAGTGTTTAAGAAGGTTCGGTTAATTTTGGTCACTGAGTCATAGTCTAGGGTGTAAGTCGATATACAACACCCCACGACTTGCGGGGAGGCGGAAATATGAAAAACGATCTTGTTCTTTGCTTAAACATCGACTAACCGCATGAATCGAAGCTAAACGATAACTAACAACTATCATAGAAGTTCTAAACTACTATGTGAAGTGATTATACCTAAAGAACCGTGTCTTTCGTCTTTACGAACTCCACCTCCTCCTCGGCCTTCTCCAAGTAGTAGACGATCCACCACGAGAGCTTTACTCCAAGCTTTGCCTCTATACTTGAGGCAACTAGGTTTCTTTAAGTGCTAATCAAAGTACCTAGATGATATAGAGTGAGGGTTATGGATTAAGTAGTCTAACTAATCCTTGTACTCAATACATGAGAGGGGAGGATTAGGGTTTGAAGAGAGGAAGCTTGAGGAGAGAGAAAGTGAGAATGATTATTGATATGAGAAAATGAGTTATCATAATATATATGAAGCATTAAGATTTATCAATAAAAGAAAATCAAATGATGAATAATCATGCTTCATAAATATCTAATGGTGATTCATTACCATGAGTCATTAAGAATTTATGATGCATTAATGACATGGATGAATCACTCATATGACTCACTAATCTCATTCAATGTATATGCCACCTTAACCTCCTTAGTCACCATCTTCTAGAAGCTTCTCGCGCAATTACGAGAACGCCCCTCCTATCCGTGAAAACACGGAAAAACTTTAGACTGTATAAATCCAATAACCGGATACTAGTAACTGGCTTAAACCAAAGCCGACTAGTAAAAACTGTCCGAAAGTCGTACGTGCGTAAACACACGTATGCGTCCGAACCCTTGTCGTAAAACCATACGACCTCTATATCGTTTCACCTGAAGTAGGGAAACTCTCTATGTGGGACTCTAGAGACTCGACTACTACGCTGGCAGTGGGTTTAACCACAGACCGCAAGTGGCACTAGCTGTACGTAACGGTCCCCAGGTAGATGTCGATAAGAAGGCCGATGAGGAAACCCATCCGAACTCCTACTGAGCCTGCTGTGACAATCTCCATACAGTCCGGTCCGTTCGTCTAAGACTATCGTATATCGGGTCTAGGGGGCGGCAAGCGTCAGTCCCCTAATAGCGGTATAAGTCGTGTCGGAGTGAAGCCCATTACACCCTGAGAAACTACTGGAACCTACCAGCAAATCTCGCTTGCCCTGGCCAGGGACTTTGCGTAATGGCTCTCTGACACAGCGCGATATCAACCCCCAATACCGGGAGAGACGAATCCTGTCTAACTGCCACTGCCTCCAAGTGCTCGGGACTGCACCCAACTGCTACCTGTTTGCACGACTCCTTTGAGCCGTGGTAGGGTAGCAATCTAAGAACAGTGGGACACACTCGAGGCGAAGCAGCAGTGTCAAGTCTGCGGACTATGCTGTACTCATGTCACCTGGGAACTGCTCACTGACGACTGGTATAAAACCAACCAACAGTTCCCTGTGAGTCCTGTCCGGTATACCCGTAACCTAACGAGCACCTGCATACTATCTCCAGTACAACGTACTGACGGCTGTGGGACAGACCATCTCCCCAACTGGGATGAGAAGCGTACACACTAGTCTACTCCGGAGTATCGATGCCCTGTCTCGATAATCCAACGACTAGGGACCTGAATAAGGATGTGCTTGTAGACTACCCAGCCCCCACTAGTGTGACTGCCATCACAATGCTGGTAGTCAAGCAAGATCCTAAGAGCTCTATCAATACGTATATTCACATATTAAGATAGAAAAACCAAGTAGCATACTACCATGTTTAGCAAGACTGTTATATACATGTGAATATCCCAAGCTTCCATTAAGTAATATACAAACTAGTATGATACAGTAATGGCCTTCTAGGGCATAAACACTAACATAGGGTCGGTCCATGGTCGCTGCCAAAGAGAGAGTGAAAAGAAACACTCAGCGTGCACTCTAACCTAGATCAGAATGGTTATCACTTTATCTAATCTGGAAACCTCCCACTGTATCGTCAAATTCTTCTCCAAACCTGAAAGAAGAATTAGTCGGGATCACCCGAGGAGTAAACCAACTCATCAGTGGGAATCGGGATCCAACTATCATCGCATGATAACGTGACGAAATCCGCTCACGTTATCACACTCCAGAAGGTATGCGCATATCTGGCAAGTTTCAGTTTCTTTAGAAACTCCCGATGTGATTTTTACCCGATGCTCTTATGACCTTGACTTTGGCCAACAAATCATAAGTCACATGTCAAGTTCTGCCCGTCATTCTCCAGGTTAATTTGAGCCCACCCGCACAAGCCCTTGACTTTGGCCAACAAGGCTATACGACTGCCTCAAACCAACGCATCTATCTATGCTGCACATGACTACCCAATAGCTACCAATCACTATGCCTTGACTTTGGCTAACAAACATAGCTTGAATACTTGTTGACTATCCATGTGAAACGACGGAGGGCTACGAATGGTTTCTGGCGAAAACCATTAACGTAATGAACTTGATATCATTGAAGGAACCGGATAGCTTTTAAAAATATAGTGGCGAAAACCATTGCTAAAGAGGTCACTCCCGGTGAAGGGATCTCGGCTCTTTCCCCGTAGAATGAGGTGCAGGATATTCCAACTGAATACCACGATGCAAAGCAAAAGTAATCGACTATAGTGAAGTTATTGCCCTGATGCAAACTTCTGTCCAAGGGGTCACTCCCGGTGAAAAGATCTCGGCCCTTGCCTCGTCGACTGAGGAGCAAGATATTCCAACTGAATACCACTGTGCAAAACAAAAGTGAACGTCCTTGCAATAACAGCTTTTTGAAAAATGTTCCAATAAGATCAAAATAGGTTTGTTTAGCTTGCATTGATCCGAATCAACGCAGTCCCATCAATTGATCATACCAATAAAGAACGAAAATAATGATGTACGTATATGCCATCCGCATTCGCCACTGGGTCCCGTCATCACCCGTTAGGTTACTTAACTAACGACAGAGCGGGGACTGGACTAGCGCGGATGCAAAACATATACAATATCTACTAGTATATATATCAATATATAATATCGCTCAAGGCGTGTAAAATGCAACATCACAGAAATGTAACCAGCATCACAGAACAATACAGATATCTGGGATCCCCGGGTTTCATAGAGCCGCTACTGAAACCCGACGCTCCCCTGGACGTGTTGATAGCCTGTGCAATGAAATCCTAGACCCCTACGGGCGCGGAAAGTTACCCGCCAAAACCTGAAGCGAGGCAGCCCCCTTCAGCAACGTGAATGGACCACCCAGCACTTCACGGAATCCGGTAACTTGGGCACCCCTCCTGGGTCAATCTGTACCCCCTACGAGTGCGGCGAATAGCCCACCAATTCTAGAATGAAGCCCTCTCCGTCTCAATGCCATGAGATGCGGGCTCGTTGCCCTCTAGAACCCGGCTATCCGTGCACCTCTCCTTGGGGTAATCCTAGTACAGAAAATAAAATATACAACGGGTACATCGACCTCGACCCGGTCGTGCCCCAAAAGAATAATATACAAACAGGCAGTGACGGCAGTCCACATGTCGGACGCTCGCCCCGCAATATCAAATGTACATAAACAACCAAACTGTAATACCATTGCATCCAGGCTATCCCCCACGACCAATCCGCAATATCACAGCACAACACAGAACATCAACGTGAATGTCACGTTCGCAAATCCGTCTAAAGGTCTATAGCAGATAGACTGGATTTACCGATCGAATGACATTCACGGTCGCAGATATAATGTAAATACTGTAAACTAACATGTTTAAAATTTTCGATCAATCAAAATTACCGAAGTGGGCCCCAAGCACAACTGTAGCACTCAAAGAATATCTGGGCCCAAAAAGAATATCCCAAAACCCCTATTTCCATCCCAGAAGCCCACTGGAAAAATTGTGTACGGCGTTGACTCTTTTCCACCGCGGAACCGCGGCCAAACCAGGGGTTAGGCCGCGTTTCCGCGGTCGTACTAAAGCATCACCTGACCAAATTTTTGCAGAATGCTTACAATTCCCTGCACATGTTTCTGCAATTTACTGGAAAAAATTTCGAGCCAAAGAAAATTTCGACAGAAACATGTGCACTAGAAAATACGGTTTTTGGGATTTTTGTTCGATCGAGTTCTAAACATACTAGAGCAAGCTAGACTAGGTTAATGGCGAGGCTCTGATACCACTGTAAGTGTACGGCGGCGCCCCGGCCGTCATTCCGACCCCAGAATGCGGAAACGAAAACTTTTCTATAAAATAGAACCGGCACCACCGCGAACTAAAACCCCAGATCGGGCCATTAACCTAACCCTAGCAAACTGGAATAAGAGTAGAGAGGCTATACCAAGCGATCCGTGTCCTTCGGTCTTCGCCTCCACTCCGATCTCCTCGCGGAATCTCCGGTCGTCGCCTCCTCGTCGAAACGGGCACCACATCGCCGGGTTCTTTTACGGGCTCCCACCTCTGGACCGAGGCAACTCGGGCGCGAAGTTGGCTAGCCGACGCGTCCAAGGAATGCTGTAGACTAGTGTAGAAACCATTGTCTCATTTGGGGTTTTAGTTGCCATTTGATGGAGAAGAGAATGATCAACAAGAGGAGATGAGCTATTGGAACTTTGGTGTAAAGAAAAATGAGAAGAAGAATTTTCCTCATCAAGAAAATGAACCCCACCCTCTCCTTTTGTGTGGCCGGACCCTTCTTCATTTGTGTGGAAAAATGAATCAATTAACAAGAGAAGAAAAGCCAAGATCATGATAAGAAATAATGGTCACACCCATTTCTAATCAAAGCCCATCATAATAAATGCAATGGATGAGATAGAAAAAGAATCTCATGATGAATATCTATCATAATCTTTCCAAATGCAAGAAACCCCCTTCAATAATACTAATTTGCACAATTGCAAATTAGTCCCTCCATCAGAAAGTCCGGCCGGGAAGGAACAAAGGAAAACTGGCCGGAACGGAATGCAAACTGGCAACTTCAGAAAACTGATCCCGTAATAACTTACAGGAAAACCCCGCGACTGCATATACATGCCCGCATTTGTATTCCCACTGAATACAAATGCAATGAGACAAAATCTACAATGCACAATACTAGGATCCGGCTTAAACCAAAGCCCGCTAGTATTAACCGTCCGATCGTGATCCGTGCAATACCGCACGTATCTGATCGAACCCTGCCATATCTCCATACGGCCTCTACAGCGTTTCGCCCGAAACTTGAGAAACTGGTCTGTGGGGGACTCTAAAGACTCGTCAATACTTTGGCTGTGGATTTAACCACTAGCACGTCAGAGGTATTAGCCTATACATGACGGGCTACCAGGTATTGACCAAAAGAGACGTCGATGAGCGAACTCATCCTGACACCCTACTGAGCCTGTCGGTGACAATATCCGTACAGTCCGGTCCGTTCGTCTATGAGCATCGCATGGCGGGCCTAGGGGGTTGGTAAAAGGCAGACCCCCAAAAGTGGTACAAGTCGTGTCGGAGTGTAGCCCAGAACACCCTGAGATACTGGAATACCTACCAGTAAATCTCCTGCCTTGGCCAAGGACTTTCATGTACTGCCTCTCCTAGACACAGCGCGACCTCACCCCCAATACCGGGAGAGACGAACCCCTGCAGATCCGCTCACTGCCTCCATGTGGCTCGGGACTGTACCCAACTAAAACCTGTTTGCACGTCTCCTTTAAGCGTGGTAGGTGATTAGTCGAAAATATTGTATATTTTAACCGGCAATTTCCTAATCATTTGCATTCATATAGAAGTGTTCGGCATTCATATTCTACATATTAGCAAATCTATCACAGATTATCAGATTACATGTATTAGACCTTAAAACCAGCATTTCTAGGGAAATTGACTGCATTGCATGGCATCGCAATATTTCTATATGTCGCAACCCGTGTTTCGAAGTCTGTGCAGGAAACTAGAAGCGTGCTCAAATCAACACTGCTCAAAAGATACGCCAACTCACTAACTTCAGATCTGGTATCAATACAAAGTAGCAATCACAATTCAGCATATCAGAAGAAGCTCCAAATACCAGTACAAAGCATCAACAGAAACAACAAGGCCCAAGCCTCCTACATGGCCGCGGAACCGCGGCCTAAGCTTGCTTGTGCCGCGGTTCTGCGGTCCCCTTGACACATCAGCAGATAATCTTTGCACCATAATGCTTCATTAAGGGCCCACTGCTCAGAAATGTATCTCAGTTTCCAGAAGACTCCAGGGGTTTCTGCCAGAACAGCAAACTAGGGTTTCCAAGCCTAATTAAACCTTGCTTAAACCCTAAGCTAGCTCCTAACAAACTACCTTCTAGAAGACTCAACAAACTTTTGGAGGGAACTACCATTTCAAACCTAAACCTAGGGTTTGGGAAGTCTATAAATAGAAGCCTAGACCTAGGGTGAGAGATCATCATATATCATACATCCAAGAGAGGGTGTGATTCATTTTAGTTCATTTTTAGCCAATCTCTTTCTTCATCCCCTTCCTCCACAAGTCTAGTGAGAGGGCTTGTGGGAAACCCTAACCCTAATTCCAATTAAAATCAAGATCCCGAGTACCCATTAAGCAAGAAGCCCTACAACCTTTAGGAGCGGAGCCGATCTTCAACGGAGCAAGCGATCCGAGCCGATCCACGACTCACGAAGCCGAGCGATGCCCGATCAACAATTTAGATTCTTCCTCTTGTAGTTCTTGAAGCGAATGTAATCAAAATTGTTGAGATCAATAAAGGTGATATTCTTTTATCTTGTTTTCTTTAAATTCTGCATCATGATATCTTTACAATTCGTGAATATTTTCTGTATGGTGATGTGTGAATAAACCTCCGCTCGTCGAGGAGTCGAGACGGTCAATAGAATGATGATGTAACATAGCTTTAATCGATTCTTGAGTCCTACGTGTTTTGAAAACCCTAGCAAGTTCAAGAAACGACGACCCATTTTGTTTCGATGCTTTCTTGATTGATATCGTTCGAAATTGGGAAGTACGATCGTTTCTTGAATTTGGTAGAGGCTAGAATGCGAATGAAATCAACGAAAGAACAAGGGTTATAAGATGAAACCCTAGTTTCATAAAGAAAGCCCTAACTCTCGTCGATCATCATCGATCTAGCATCAATCCTTCGAAGGACAAGAACACGAAATCTTGAGATTACATCACGTCTATAGATCCGATAGATTCCTACGAGCCTCATTTAGATTCTTGATTGTTGATTGGAAATATTATCGAAACCCAATTCTTGATTGTTTATCAGTTTAGTGATTCTTGATTAAACTCGTGACACTTGAATCAATTGATAAATTCTCGAGTTATGTTTTCTTTTCTGTTCAATTAACTTTTCAATTCAAGCATATCATAATACAAACGAATCGTGCAATCCCTGTGGACGATCCGCACTCACTTACAAACTACATCCGACACCGTAGTTGATTGCGGTCAAATAATTCTTTGATTGTGATTCTATTCATTTTCTAAAACGACACGCAAAGAAACACTTAATCAAATGGCGCCGTTGCCGGGGATCGCGCGCTAATTCGTTTCATATTATAGTTTGAATTGAAAGAATTATTCCATTGTTATTTTGAGATTAAAATTCATGCACACCCTAAACAATTTGTTGTGTTTCATTGCAAGGAGATCTGGAGCTTGCTGGAAATTGATAAAAAAATTTGGAAGATTCCAGAGAGCTGGAGTTATCAACAGGAAGCTCCTGAAGAAGTTTGGTTCAGTGATCCAACATTTGGACCGCGGAAGGGCGGCATAAGAGAGCATACGCGGCGGAACCGCGGCCCCTTGGTGGGTTCTCTGAAAACATTTTGCCTCAGGTGACTTCTGTACTTCTCCTCTCTCCTCTTTTTAGCTCCAACTAATACTTTTCTGCAGGATTCTTTGCAAAGAACAGCAGCTAACAAATTGCAAATTAAAATTGTGGGTGATTTTGTTTCTTGGTTGTTTGCATTATAAATACGGATATTAAGGGGCACGGCCAAATCCAAATTAGGTGGGGATTTCATTACCCTTCCTAGGCCCCGAAAACCACCAAACTTGCATCCGCATTGACCCACATTAACTAAAAGAAATCTAGAGATGACTCTAAGGACTGTCGCGCTCAATTAGGACAGAAGAAGGCCGTGGGTAATTCATTGCTTATCCGCGTTTTCCTGTGGTGCCTAAGGCGAGTGTGTCTAAGGCTAGTGGTTATTAATTAGGCCCACTACTTACGTAGTGGAGTACCTTCCCACTTACCTGGCACTTATCCGGCCACAGGGGGACAAAGAGGCAGTGGAAGATTCTATCCCGCGACTTGTCTTTTGGCAGTTAGGAGCGGTCTAGAGCCGGACCTAGGTGACCATTAGATTCTTGGGTTTGTGTGCTGCATTTGTTGTGTCGCATCATTTTTTCAAAAATCCGTCCCTTTTTCAAAAGCAAACACCGCATTCATTTACCCCTAATTATAAGCCAACGCTGCCACTTGTACTAACCTTTTTTAGTACAAGATAGGCTGGACACGGGATTCTAGTGCCCGTTTAGTCCGCGTACCCTTTATCGACCCTGAAGTCGATATTTCTCCATTTACCTTTCCTTTACCCACTACCACACCCACACCGATGGACCCGAATCCATCAAACTTCTTTAACCCTAATCTGCCACCGTCCGTTGGTGCGCAGAATCCACCCCGCATCTCTCTCCAGGAGAGGTGCTATCCACTTAGAGGTCCTCTTTCGACCGGCTTATCCACACCACCAGCCAATGGGGATAACTTTGAAATTAAGCCCCAGTATATCAATCTTTTACCCAAATACCACGGACTCGAGACTGAGGACGCTTACGTTTTCATTACCAAATTTGAAAACGTATGCGCAATGATGGGTACGTCACAACTTTCAGTGGATGCGATGCGTCTACGACTTCTTCCATTTACTTTGTGCGATATAGCCGAGAAGTGGCTATATAACACTACCGCACATTCTATTACGAATTGGGAAGAATTCGTCGCAGCATTCCTTAAGAAATTTTACCCAATCCAAAAGACAGCTCGAATCCGTAGCGAACTGAATCAATTTGCCCAGCTCCCTACTGAACCATTCTCTAAATGCTTTGAACGTTTCAAGGATCTTTTGGTTCAGTGTCCTCATCACGGCATCCCGAGATGGGAATTATGCCGAATCATTTATGAGGGCATTAACTCAAACACTAAACAGAGCCTTGAAAACATGTGTCAAGGTACTTTTATGACTAAGGATGATGGGGAAGCTTGGAAGTACTTAGAAGAGTTCGCTGAAAAATCACTACAGTGGGAGAGTGGAACCCAACCATTGAATAGGGGTGGCGTACACCAAATAGATGTGTCCATAGGTGTTCGAGCAGAGATGGCAGCAATGCAAAAGAAGCTCGACGCTATGGAACACAAATTTTCTGCAGCCTCCCTAAACCCAATGTCGCTCCCCAAAACTGTTTGTGGGTGCTGTTCTGATCCGTCACATTTAACGGAAGAATGTCCATTAAACTCTGCGTTTCAAGGTCATGAGCATTCTAATGCCGCATTTCAAAGACCTCGAAACGATCCATATTCTTCCACGTACAATCAGGGTTGGAGGAATCACCCGAATTTTGCTTGGAACCAAAACCAATCTCAAAACACGGTTCCAAACACGAATAATTTTCAAAGGGCTCTTCCTCCACCACAACAGCAACCCCTTCAACTCACTCAGCACCCCTATCAGTCACAAAATTTCCAAAATCAGGGCAACAATCCTGCACAGTCTAATCCTATGCAGTTGTCCAGTTCTGACGAATTCTCTCAATTCACTCAAACCATGAAATCACTTTTATCAAATTTCATAGAGGTTTCGACTGAGGTTAGATCTTCCGTCAGTGAGATAAAGAAAAACTCAGTGTCCCAAGCTGAGAGTATCAGATCGATGGAAGCTGAAATCGCACGCCTAAAAGCCGAAATGAGTGCGAGAGAAAAAGGGAAACTTCCCTCTCAACCCCTACAGAATCCTGGGCATTACAATGTAAATGCCATCACAACGTTGAGATCGGGAAAAGTGCTGAACAATCATGTCGGGGAAGGTATTGATGATACTGAAAATCATATCAACACCCCGGCTGAGACCTTTCCACACACGCACACTTCTCCTTCTGATCCTTCTTCTTCTACCACACCATCTTCTCGAGAGCCTATTCTCCATTTCCCATTAGGCTCGACACCTTCTCCCAACCCTTATAGTTCTCCACAGACGGTCCCTACACCTCTTTTGGGACCTCGTCTACCCCCTCTTCCTTCTCCTGTGATGGACCCTGCGCTTATTGCGAAAGCTCCTTACCCGAACCGGTTAAGGGGTAACAGAACGAGTCCTCATATGGAGAAAATTATAGAAATGTTCAAACAGGTTAACATCAATATCCCTCTCCTAGATGCGATTCAACAAGTCCCCGCTTATGCGAAAATTCTTAAGGACTTGTGCACTAGGAAGAGGAAGACTCAAGTGCCGAAGAAGGTCTTTATGTCTAATAATATCAGCACTGCTTTTATTCCCCAGCTACCAAAGAAACGAAAGGACCCAGGATGTCCTACAATATCGATTTCTATTGGGGGTAAAAACATAAATCGTGCTCTTTTAGACCTTGGCGCAAGTGTTAACCTGCTCCCTTATTCTGTCTATGAGCAACTAGGGATTGGAGAGCTGAAACCTGCTCACTGCACTCTCCAGATGGCAGACCGATCTATCACCAAACCAAGGGGTGAATTAGAGGATGTGTTGATAAAGGTCGGGGAATTTGTTTTCCCTGTAGACTTCATTGTGCTCGACACACATCCTGTAGCGAACTCCCGGGGCCAAATTCCGGTGATTCTGGGTCGTCCTTTCCTTGCCACTTCCAACGCTGTTATAAACTGTAGAAACGGTTCAATGAACTTATCATTTGGAAATATTACCATTGAACTAAATATCTACAAAGTTGGAAGTCAGCCATCAGAACCCTCTGCTCATATTTTAGATGTGTGCTCTGTCCATGAGATCGCTCCCGATAGTTGTGGAGCTGAGGAACTTTGCTTTACTGATCTCGATGACATTACCACATCTCTGTTTAACTTTACACAAGATCTTAGTGAGGACACTTTACCTACACTTGAGTCCTGCACTTCTGACTTTTCTCCACCCGAGTCTGTATCTTTCACAGGCTCTGAGCTTCTTTGTAAATCCAAAAATCATTCATGATACCTCCTTCTATCATTTCTCCGCCCGAATTAAATCTCAAAATTTTACCCTCTCATCTGAAATATGCTTATTTAGGTGAGAAGGAGTCTTTACCGGTTATAATTTCCGCTTCTCTAGCATTAGAGCAAGAGAATGCACTTTTATCGGTATTGAGATCTAACAAAGAGGCGTTTGGTTGGAGTATGGCGGACATCAAAGGGATTAGTCCCTTGATAGTTGAACATCATATACATGTGATGGATGATGCCAGACTAACCCGAGAACCACAGAGACGGTTGAATCCCGTCATGAAGGAGGCGGTCATGAAAGAGATCGTCAAATGCTTAGATAATGGTATTATATACCCCATCTCCGATAGCCAGTGGGTGAGTCCTATACATGTCGTTCCTAAGAAATCCGGCATCACTGTTATAACCAATGAGGCGAATGAGTTGATTCAAACACGCGCCCAAACTGGGTGGCGTGTATGTATCGATTATAGAAAACTCAACGCTGCCACGAGGAAAGACCATTTTCCTCTACCATTCATTGATCAAATGCTGGAACGCTTAGCAGGACGAGAGTATTATTGTTTTATGGACGGATACTCAGGCTACAATCAGGTCCCCATCGCCAAAAAGGATCAAGATAAAACCACTTTTACTTGTCCTTTTGGTACCTTTGCTTACAGTCGCATGCCCTTCGGGCTATGCAATGCTCCCGCTACCTTTCAGCGGTGTATGATGGGGATATTCTCTGATATGGTAGAGAATTTCCTGGAGATCTTTATGGACGACTTCTCGATTTTTGGAGACTCTTTTTCCGATTGCCTAGCAAATCTTGACTCTGTTCTTACTCGTTGCAAAGAGAAGAACTTGACTTTGAACTGGGAAAAATGCCATTTTATGGTCCAAGAAGGAATTGTTCTTGGACATGTCATTTCACAGAAAGGCATTGAGGTTTACAGAGCCAAAGTAGATGTCATTCAAAACCTCCCTCATCCCAAAAGCGTCAAAGATATTCTCTCTTTCCTTGGCCACGCGGGCTTTTATAGGAGATTCATTAAGGACTTTAGCAAAATTGCTAGACCTTTAACTCTTCTCCTGGCCAAGGATACGACCTTCCATTTTGACTCGGATTGCGAGACAGATTTCGACTCACTTAAACACTCACTCACTTCAGCCCCCGTTTTATCATCACCAAACTGCGATTACCCCTTTGAGCTGATGTGTGACGCATCTGATTTTGTAGTAGGTGCAGTCTTAGGACAGCACATCGAAAAGATGCCACACGTGATTTACTATGCTAGTAAGACCCTGAATGATCGCAAATCAATTATACAACCACAGAAAAAGAACTCTTAGCGGTTGTATTTGCATTAGAAAAATTCAGGCCTTACTTAATCGGCTCACCCATAGTTGTGTATACTGACCATTCCGCTTTAAAACATCTTCTGGCGAAGAAAGATGCAAAAGGTCGACTAATACGTTGGATCCTACTGTTACAAGAATTTGATCTTGTTATCAAAGATAAGAAAGGATGTGAAAACGTAGTAGCTGACCACCTTTCACGCATCATTTCTTCTCCTGTGACCCTGCCGATCAATGACTCGTTTTCTGACGAGCAACTCTTGAGCGTATCCGCTGAACCATGGTTCAGGGATATTGTGAACTATCATGCCACGGGACTAATACCCAGCGATTGGTCAAAACAGGACAAATACCGTTTTCTATCCCAAGTAAAACACTTTTACTGGGACGAGCCCTATTTGTTTAAATATTGTCCTGGTCAGATCATTCGCCGGTGTGTCCCAAATGAAGAGTTCATGAGTGTCCTTTCTTTTTGTCATGATCAGGCCTGTGGGGGTCACTTTGGTCCTAGAAAGACAGCGGAAAAGGTTTTGCAATGTGGATTTTATTGGCCGACCTTATTCAAGGACGCATTTGAGCATTGCAAAACCTGTACACAATGTCAGTATACGGGTAGAATATCCCAGAGGAATGAAATGCCTCAGCAACCCATTCTGGTTGTTGAAATGTTCGATATTTGGGGCATAGATTTTATGGGTCCTTTTCCCAACTCCTTTGGGAATCTGTACATACTGCTGGCGGTTGATTATGTCTCAAAGTGGGTAGAAGCCATTCCAAGTCGCACAAATGACAAAAAAGTTGTCATTAAGTTCTTAAAAGAAAATATCTTCTCGCGATTTGGACACCCACGCGCTATTATTAGCGATAATGGGACACACTTCTGCAACAGGTCTTTCAAGACTCTGATGCGGAAATATTTAATCAACCACCGACTTTCTACACCCTATCAACCCCAAACAAGCGGGCAGGCTGAAATCTCAAACAGACAAATCAAACTTATCCTGGAGAAAACTGTTGCTAAAAATAGAAAAGACTGGTCAACCAAACTGACGGATGCTCTTTGGGCATTCCGAACTGCATATAAGACCGACCTAGGGATGTCTCCATATAGGATAGTGTTTGGAAAAGCATGTCATTTACCCGTCGAGATAGAACATAAAGCATTGTGGGCTATTAAAGAAATAAATTTTGATTTAAACCTTGCTTGCAACTTTCAGAAGCTGCAACTTAACGAGCTAAGCGAACTCCGTGACGAAGCTTATAATAACGCTGTAATCACAAAGAATAGGACTAAGGTTTTTCACGATAAAAACATTTTGAGGAAAACATTTTCACCTGGTCAACAAGTCCTTCTTTATGATTCACGATTACACCTTCACGCGGGTAAGCTCCGATCTCGATGGAAGGGACCTTTTGTTGTGCGGTCTGTATATCCGCACGGGACAGTAGAAGTTGAAAATGTTAAAAACGGCACCGTTTTCAAAGTAAATGGACATAGACTAAAGCCGCATTTTTCCACTGACCCCACGGAGGAGCTCTTGTTCTTACAAGAGCCAGTTTATTTGGATTAAAATTCCTCCGTCTCACCTTCATGTCCGGTATATCATTGCATCATTTTTTTGAATGAAGGTGAGTGAAAAGAATAAGTTTGGGGGAAGTTATTCACTTATATATTTTTCCCCCACTAATAATTCCTCCCAGATTTACAAGTTTTTGTAGATATAACTGTCGGCAACAGTGAGGACACTGTTGAAAACAAGTTTGGGGGAGGTTTGTGCTTATTTTCGCATCATTTGTATCATCATTTGCATAAGCACAAAACATCTTTGAAAACCTATAAAAAAATTAAAAATTTTCAAAAATATAAAAATATTTTTGTACATAAATAAGATAATGAAAGTTTAGATAGTGAACAATTACATCCAT
The DNA here is from genome assembly GCA_030015575.1 of Agapanthus africanus. Lineage (NCBI taxonomy): Eukaryota > Viridiplantae > Streptophyta > Magnoliopsida > Asparagales > Amaryllidaceae > Agapanthus > Agapanthus africanus. Next base: position 230,757,152 of record JASDDO010000022.1, on the reverse strand, counting down.
GAGATTAGAAAAATTTAAGAAAATCAAGAAAATTAGAAGTTTTCTTATACGAACTAGTAATAAGTAGTTATGAGCCGTTGTCCCAAGGGTTAGTAAGATGAAGGACGTCACTAATCTGAGGATAAAAATAAGTCTGAAAAATAGTTTCTATTCTGAAAGCCAAACATTTTGAACGTTGATACCCTGCTATTCGCACTTACAAACGTCTTAAAGCCTGGGATAGTAGAGGATACCTTGAAATGCTCTTGTCTTTAAGCCAAAAGTATGAAGGAAATAAAAAAAAATGAAGAAAATATAAAGTGGTGAGAAAAATGGACACTGGTTTTGTTATCACCAAGGGCAATAAAAAATGTATAGCGAGGGTGCTTCTTCACCTAGTGCCCTAAGGCCAACTGGTCTGGGAGTCACTGCTATGCCTAAGGTGGTGCAAGACGAGGAAAATACACCAAGTAAGCAAGCACAGGAGTAATCGGTCGGTTAGTACCTCAAGATGTATTAACGGTCGCATGAAAGTGTGTGAGCAATCTCGTTTAACTATTCATTAATTAAAAAGTACTGAGGCTGACGGACAAGAGTATGATAGCTTGAATTGAATTCTCCGGGTGTAGGGATGTCCTTTACACACACGCAGGGTGATATGATCGATGTTTGGAAGAAAGATAGGAATGAAAAATAAGACGATGTTTTATTGAGGGAGGACGTGATTTCTAACATCTTTTCATGACCATTAAGATAGGGCTCATGACAACCGAAAAGTTAGCTTAGTTGGAAACCCTAATTTTCAAGGCTTTTCTTTTACAATTCTTTTCTTTAAATGTAATATTCATGATCTTTCTTTTATTATTGGATTTTGTGGGTGCAATCCGCTGAAAACCCTCAGGAGACAACACTCCTCCTACTAGGGACACCTAGAGGTTTAAAGGCTTGTTGCACATGCTCGGTGCAATCGTGTTGCCTACGAAAGTGTGCTAGTTAGTTTTTCTCCTTCTCTTTTTAATAAAACATTCGCTCGAGACGATCGAAATTAAGTTTGGTGGAATTTGATTAGTCGAAAATATTGTATATTTTAACCGGCAATTTCCTAATCATTTGCATTCATATAGAAGTGTTCGGCATTCATATTCTACATATTAGCAAATCTATCACAGATTATCAGATTACATGTATTAGACCTTAAAACCGGCATTTCTAGGGAAATTGACTGCATTGCATGGCATCGCAATATTTCTATATGTCGCTACCCGTGTTTCGAAGTCTGTGCAGGAAACTAGAAGCGTGCTCAAATCAACACTGCTCAAAAGATACGCCAACTCACTAACTTCAGATCTGGTATCAATACAAAGTAGCAATCACAATTCAGCATATCAGAAGAAGCTCCAAATACCAGTACAAAGCATCAACAGAAACAACAAGGCCCAAGCCTCCTACATGGCCGCGGAACCGCGGCCTAAGCTTGCTTGTGCCGCGGTTCCGCGGTCCCCTTGACACATCAGCAGATAATCTTTGCACCATAATGCTTCATTAAGGGCCCACTGCTCAGAAATATATCTCAGTTTCCAGAAGACTCCAGGGGTTTCTGCCAGAACAGCAAACTAGGGTTTCCAAGCCTAATTAAACCTTGCTTAAACCCTAAGCTAGCTCCTAACAAACTACCTTCTAGAAGACTCAACAAACTTTTGGAGGGAACTACCATTTCAAACCTAAACCTAGGGTTTGGGAAGTCTATAAATAGAAGCCTAGACCTAGGGTGAGAGATCATCATATATCATACATCCAAGAGAGGGTGTGATTCATTTTAGTTCATTTTTAGCCAATCTCTTTCTTCATCCCCTTCCTCCACAAGTCTAGTGAGAGGGCTTGTGGGAAACCCTAACCCTAATTCTAATTAAAATCAAGATCCCGAGTACCCATTAAGCAAGAAGCCCTACAACCTTTAGGAGCGGAGCCGATCTTCAACGGAGCAAGCGATCCGAACCGATCCACGACTCACGAAGCCGAGCGATGCCCGATCAACAATTTAGATTCTTCCTCTTGTAGTTCTTGAAGCGAATGTAATCAAAATTGTTGAGATCAATAAAGGTGATATTCTTTTATCTTGTTTTCTTTAAATTCTGCATCATGATATCTTTACAATTCGTGAATATTTTCTGTATGGTGATGTGTGAATAAAACTCCGCTCGTCGAGGAGTCGAGACGGTCAATAGAATGATGATGTAACATAGCTTTAATCGATTCTTGAGTCCTACGTGTTTTGAAAACCCTAACAAGTTCAAGAAACGACGACCCATTTTGTTTCAATGCTTTCTTGATTGATATCGTTCGAAATTGGGAAGTACGATCGTTTCTTGAATTTGGTAGAGGCTAGAATGCGAATGAAATCAACGAAAGAACAAGGGTTATAAGATGAAACCCTAGTTTCATCAAGAAAGCCCTAACTCTCGTCGATCATCATCGATCTAGCATCAATCCTTCGAAGGAAAAGAACACGAAATCTTGAGATTACATCACGTCTATAGATCCGATAGATTCCTATGAGCCTCATTTAGATTCTTGATTGTTGATTGGAAATATTATCGAAACCCAATTCTTGATTGTTTATCAGTTTAGTGATTCTTGATTAAACTCGTGACACTTGAATCAATTGATAAATTCTCGAGTTATGTTTTCTTTTCTGTTCAATTAACTTTTCAATTCAAGCATATCATAATACAAACGAATCGTGCAATCCCTGTGGACGATCCGCACTCACTTACAAACTACATCCGACACCGTAGTTGATTGCGGTCAAATAATTCTTTGATTGTGATTCTATTCATTTTCTAAAACGACACGCAAAGAAACACTCAATCAATAGGGTAGTAATCAAAGCATAGTGGGAACTCACATGAGACAAATGATGATCTTAGGTCGATGAACTAACCTGTACACATGTCACCAGGGAACTGCTATCTGACATCAGGTATAATACCAACTAGCATGTTCCCGGCGAGTCCTGTCCAGTGTACTCATAACCCAATGAGCATCTGTATACATCTTAGGTGAACCAACTGACACCAGCGGCTTGTGAGACCGGCCACCGCCCCTCGTCGGGGTCTCGACTGTATACACTAGTCTACTCTGGAGTATCGATGCCCCTGTCTCGAAACTCCCACGACTAGGGACCTTTTAAGGATGTGCTTATAGACCCCAGCTCCCACGTATATGATCGCCCTCATACTGCTGGTAGTCAAGCAAGAATCCTAGGGGCTCTATCAACATGCAATAGTGACCTATGTGGTCACCTAAAGCAGTACACGATGATAAAGATAAACCAGATAGCATACTATCATCTTGAGTAAGACTGTCCTACTGGGACAGGTCCTCCCTCAATCATTGCAATCACGTGCATGTGATCCAATAATTGACTCTGAGGGCACTATCTCTAACAGATCGAGGTTAGGAGAGTAGACACAGAGGACAACAGCGCGGATCCACTCACAAAGGTCTTTTTCCCAGTAGAGACTTTTATGGGATGGTTGAGTATGAGATACTTCAACCACAGCTAATTGTTGGGTATGCGATACCACAACAGATGGCCCTAGTGCAAGTGGGAGATTGTTAGTTATATATATGCCCTAGAGGCCATTACTGTACATACGATGTATATTGTAGTGGATGCTTGGACATATATAGGGAGGACTTTCTTGCTCGACATGATAGTACGCTATCTGGTTGCTCTTTATCTTAACATGTACTCTGATTGTCTCTTTGTTACATGTTGATAAAGCCCTTAGGGTATGTACTCGACTACTGGGACTATGATGAGATCATATTAGTGGGGCCACGGTAGTCAACGAGTACATCCTATAACTGTTCCTAGTCGAGGGTGTATCGAGACAGGGCATCGATACACCAGAGTAGACTAGCGTATACGCATCTTGACCCATATGATGGGCGATGGATGATCCCAAATCCATCGTTGTTTGACATCAAGGATGGTGTACGGGTTCTCAGTGGAGACTTGGTACACTGGAAGGACTCGCCGAGAACTCCCAGATGGTATTATACCTCACGTCAGATGGCAGTTCTCTGGTGACACTGGTACAGGTAAGTCCGTTGACCCGAGATCATCATAGAGTCTTGTGTGATTCCCAATGTGCTTTGATTTCCATCACACCACGTCCAAGAAGGCGTGCAAAAAGGTGGCTTTTGGGTACAGTCCCGAATCACATGGAGGCAATAAGCGATAGGAGGGGATTCGTCTCTCCCGGTATAGGGAGTTGATGTTGCGCTGTGTCCGATTGGCTATAACTGAAAATCCCTGGCCAGGGTTGCTGAGATTTACTGATAAGTGTTATCAGTAGTTTCTCGAATCGACACGACTTATCAAGCTACTAGGGTCTGACGTTTACCACCCTTAGGCGAGATATGCGACATATCAGACGAAGAGACCGGATTGTACGGGAGTGTTACTGATTGGATTCGCAGGAGAATGTACAAGCTTGCTTGTTGATCTTCTGATCGCTCAATACCTGAGTGGTTGTTACGTTTAGCTGACCACTTGCAGCTTGTGGGTGTTTGAAATGATCATCACCTACTGCCGGCGTATTGACGATTCTTCAGAGTCCTACACAGAGGTTTCTTGGCTCAGGCAAAAAGGAGTAGGAGCTCATATATGATATGTACGGGACCGAGAAAAATACGTGTATGTGATACCGTATTAGATTCTCGCGATATGAGATATCGGCCGGGTATATATGATATAGCCGGGTCATCGGATCAAGTGTTGATTCGATGAACTGATACAGATTATATTAGTCGGTTATTTGTGAAATAGTCGGATTATCGGATCAAGTGTTGATTCGATAATTTAATGTATAATTATATATTTGATATATTAAATTATATTAACTAATATAAGCTCACTAAAAGATTCTTTTTTCTCACTCGGGTAATACATTGATATATATATATATATATATGCGATATATGTTAATTATATTATTTTGTTTTGTTACAATAAATATTGTATATGTGATATATAATATTGTAACATGTTAGGGTTATTAATGCAACTTGATTTGTGGAGATTAAACATGGTTAGGGTTTAATTTGGGTTAATCTCTTCTTGAAGCTTCTAGAAGCTTTGCTTTTGTTTTTAACTAAAGATATTTTCTAAAGATATTTGTTATGATATTTGTTAACCCAACCCAACCCTAGACCATGGTTAAGTCTCTACATGGGTTAAGTTATCATACTTAACCCATGGTTGCATTTCTAACCTCATTACACTCTCATTATTCATCACAAAAGAAATGGTTCTTCTTCTTCCTTCTCTTTTTGAATGGAAAATCTTTCTAGCTTTTTCATTAGTGATGATTTTGAGTGAGATTAAGAAAACAAATGAGAGCTAAATTCCTATTTCATCATCCTAATCTATTCTTTCCAATTAGATTAGGGTGTTTACTTCATTAGTAAGTGAGAGCTTGTGTTAAAGAACTTCAAGGTAGATTATCTTTATTATCGAAGATCGGAAGCAAGCATGCATTCTTCTCTTCATGGAGCCTCTCTAGAGTCCGGGAACATGATGATCGCAGCGAAGGGACCTCAACACGGAGCTTATGAAGTGAAGGACCGGACTACAAAGGTTGTAATCCCAAACTCTTAGATGTTAAAGTGTTTAACATGTTTTGTTTCGCCTAATCTCTAGTTTAAAGAACTTGGTTAGGGTTGTTCGGCACGTCTAATTTTTAAATCGGGCATGGTTGATGCCTTGTAGACCCTTGTGAGTGTGCCTAGTAACCCTTCAATAGGAATTAAGAATTGTTTCAAGATCTAATCATCATCATCATATTGATTCTCTCGACTCCTCCACGAGCGGAGTTTTTACTCAAGCATCATAACAAAGAACACAATCAAAAATTGAGATCTAATCATAATGCTCAAATATAAAAGTAAGCAAGATAAAGAAATTTCACCTTTTATTATTCAAAAAAAAATTTAAAATTCTCTCAAGATCTACAAGATTCGAGAAAAGAACTAGATCGTCAATTTAGCTTTACACGTCTCCGTGAGTCGCAGATCGTCTCAAGGATCACTTTCTCGGTTGAAGTCCGGCGTCGCTTCTAAAAGGTTGAAGGATTCTTGCTTGATTTGTACTCGGAGATCTTGAATTTGGCTTTGGTGATTGGATTAGGGTTATGAGGCACAAGTTGTGTCACTCAACTTATGGGTGGATGTGGAATGATCAACAATCAACAACCTTTGAGAAGAAGCCCTTGGGTCCTTTTTATAGCCTTGATTAGGATTAGCTTCCTTTAGAAGCTAGGTTAGAGTTAGCTTCACTTGCAAGCTTGGTAGTTAGGTAGAAGGTTCTAGAAATAGTTAGTTAGAGCTAGCTTCTTTGATAACCTTGGAGGTTAGGGAGAAACTTCTAGGCTTAGGTAGTTAGCTTCCTTTAGAAGCTTGGAAGTGTTTAGCTTGAACACAAAGCTTTGCTGTTCGGACAGAATCTTCTGGAGATCTCTGGAGTTTGCATTGGCTTAAATGAGTGTGGGCCTTGAATGGAGAAGCCTGAAACAACGAACCGCTGGCGATGCTTCCTCTTGGCCGCGGATCCGCCGCGGGAAGGCCCTTCTGGCCGCATATCCGCGGCTCTATGATGGCTTCAGTGCATGGAATTCTCTGGTTGGATTGGTGCTGACTTTAGGGTTTCTTTCTGATATCTGGAATCTTATAATACTCTCTAGTTCACTGCCATATCTCGGGTCTTGGACTTGGCGTATTTTTATCAGCACTTTTATCAGTTTCGGTTCTTTTCCTGGAATTTCCTGCACAGATTCTCGAGACAAGTGTTGCGCTATATAAAGATGATGCATGCAATGATAAACACTCAATTTCCCTAAAAAAATGTCGGTTATAATATATAACACATGTTATTTGGTATTTTATGGATGTTTTGCTAATATGTGATATATTCATACCAAACATCTTTAGATGAGTGCAAATGGTAGGGAAATTGATCTGTTAAAAATGCAATATTTTCGACTGATCAAATTCCCCCAAACTTATTTTTGGTCGTCTCGAGCAAACTGTTTTATTAAAAAGAGAAGGAGAAAATATAAAAAAGAAAAACTAACTAGCACACTTTCGTAGGCAACACGATTGCATTGAACACGTGCAACAAGCCTTTAAACCTCTAGGTGTCCCTAGTAGGAGGAGTGTTGTCTCCTGAGGGTTTTAAGCGGATTGCACCCACAAAATCCAATAATAAAAAGAAGACCGTGAAAGTTACATTTAAAGATAAGAATTGTAAAAGAATGACTTTGAAAATTAGAGTTTCCAACTATGCAAGCTTTTCAGTTGTCATGAGCCCTATCTTAATAGTCATGAAAAGATGTCAAAAATCACATCATCCCTCAATAAAATATCGTCTTTATTTTTCATTCCTATCTTTCTTCCAAACATCGATCATATAACCCTACTTGTGTGTAAAGAACATCCCTACACCCGGAGAATTCAATTCAAGCTATCATACTCTTGTCCATCTACCTCAGTACTTTTTAATTAATGAATATTTGGATGGATTTGCTCACACATTTTTCATGCGACCATTAATACTTCTTGAGGTACTAACCGACCGATTACTCATGTGCTTGCTTATTAGGTGTATTCCTCGTCTTGCACCACCTAAGGCTTAGCAGTGACTCCCAGACCAGTTGGTCTAAGACACTATGTGATGAAGCACCCTCGCTATATTTTTTTATTGTTGCCTTGGCGATAACAAAACCGGTGTTCATTTTTTTCTTCACCATTTTATATTTTATTCAATTTTTATTTCCTTCATACATCGGCATTTAGACAAGAGCATTTCAAGGTATCCTCTACTATCCCGAGCTTCAAGACGTGTGTAAATACGAATAGCAGGGTATCAACGTTCAAAATGTTTGGCTTCCAGAATAGGAACTATTTTTCAGACTTATTTTTATCCTCAGATTAGTGACTTCCTTCATCTTACTAACCCTTGGGACAACGGCTCATAACTACTTATTACTAGTTCGTTTAAGAAAACTTCTAACTTTCTTGGTTTTCTTAAATTTTTCCAATCTTTTGGATGTAATTTTTCACTATCTAATCTTTTATTATCTTATTTATGTACAAAAATTAAATATTAAATATTTTTATCATTTGAATTTTTTTGAAATTTTTATAGGTATTTTTTTTAAAAATGTTTTGTGCTTATGCAAAGTGATATGCAAATGATGCGTAAATAAGCACAAACCTCCCCCAAACTTGTTTTCAACAGTGTCCTCACTGTTGTCTTGCGCTAAATCTCGAAAACCTGTAAGCCTGGGAGGAAATTTATTAATGGGGGCAATAAATATGATCGTGAAAATTCTTCCCCAAACTTATTCTTTGGCTCATCATTTTGAGTAAAAATTTTTCTTTTCAGGAGCCAGATTATACCCTCCCAAACCATGTTAAGCTTTGAAAATCACAAGAGGGGGTAAAAATTATTGGTCGATGCCAAGTTTTGCAAAGACCGAAGGTCAACACCAACCATTCGAAAATTTTATCAATGTAGTGCATCGGTTGGTGGAAGAAGAAGTGGGGAAAGGGTAAGTGGCGGAATAGAATGTGTTTGCATTTCGTTTTGGAGAGACGATGCAGTGATTGTGATGGATTACTCGCATTCTTTTTACAGTTCAGAAGAAGGGGTGGAGGTTCAATTTCAATGTTTTGATGTGGATTCATCTCAACACCCGTGCTTTTCAAAAATGCGAGTTCATCAGCGAAGATCTCCTCAAAAGTCCCGTCAATACCCCGAAGAATAATGTCATCACAAAGCGCGGGATGATCTTCAGACTCTAAAAGAAGTTCATAATCAGTGTTAGTTGTTGACCCGGACAACTCGGTGGAAGAGTCCGTATGTGTATGATACATAGTTGGGTCAAACAACAACATATGAAAAGAGTCAAGATCAGTATCATGAGGATCGTCAAATTCACTACTGTCGATATCCATTAATTCGACAGAACATACCTGAGCAGTAGGTTCAAAGGGTACACTTCCCAACTTGTAAATGTTCAGCTCAATTGACCTATTCCCGAAAAATAGGGTCATAGAACCGTTACGACAGTTGATGATAGCATTGGAAGTGGCCAAAAAGGGGCGACCAAGAATCACCGGAATTTGATTCCGTGGGTTCGCTACAGGCTGTGTATCAAGTACAATAAAATCCACAGGGAATACAAATTCCCCAATTTTTATTAACACATCCTCCAGTTCACCCCTAGGTTTGGTGCTTGATCGGTCAGTTATCTGGAGAGTGCAGTGGGCTGGTTTCAACTCTCTGATCCCTAACTGCTCGTAAACCGAGAAAGGAAGCAGGTTAACACTTGCGCCAAGGTCAAGTAGAGCACGGTTAATGTGTTTATCCCCAATAGAAATGGAAATAGTAGGATAGCCAGGATCCTTACGTTTCCTCGGTAATTGCTGGGGAAAATCTGTGTCTACAGTCTTTGACATGAATACCTTCTTGGGCACTTGAGTCTTCCTCTTTCTAGTGCACAAGTCCCTAAGAGTTTTCGCATAAGAGGGGACTTGTTGGATTGCATCTAGAAGAGAGATGTTGATGTTAACCTGTTTCAAGATTTCAGTGATCTTCTCCATTTGTGGACTCAGTGTATTTCCCCTTAACCGATTCGGATAAGGAGTTTGAGCAATAAGGTCAGGGTCCAACATTGGAGAAGATCGTGTGGGTGGGAATGATCTAATAATAGGAGTGGGGATCATTTTCGGTGGACTAGAAGAGGTGGGCTGAGGGGTCGAGTCTTAGGAAAAACGGAGAATAGGCTCGGAAGAAAATGGTGGGGTAGACGAACTGGGATCAGAATTAGAAGCAGAAGTGGAAGGAAAGGTCTCAGCCGGGGTATCATCGATTGATTCTTCATTTTTATCAATCTCCTCACCAACATGATTATCAAGCACTCTTCCAGATCTCAACGTGGTGATAGCATTCACATGATGTGAATAACCAGGATCGGGCAAAGGTTGAGCTGGAAATTTCCCTTTTTCTCTCGCACTCAGTTCGGCATTTATTCGTGCAATCCGTGCTTCCATCGATTTAATATTTTCATTTTGAGTGACAATGATCTTCATCATATTATCGAAGGAAGATTGAATATCTGTCGTCCCTTGGATGGATTGTTTCATGAAAGTATCCAAGGTTCGTTCGAGTGCAGAGGAATTATCAGTTCCGGCTATTTGCAAAGAGTTTTCATGTGGTGCAAAAGTGTTGGCCGGATTTTGAAAGTTTTGTGATTGGAAGGGGTGCTGACTCAATTGAAGTGGTTTCTGTTGTGGTGGAAGAGCCCTTTGGAAATTGTTTTGATTTGGAACCGTGTTTTGATTTTGTGATTGGTTCCAAGCAAAATTAGGGTAATTCCTCCAACCCTGATTATAAGTGGAAGAAAATGGATCGTTTCTAGGTCTTTGTTGGAAAGCAGAATTGATATGCTCATGACCTTGAAACGGAGAGTTCAATGGACATTCTTCCGTCAAATGAGAAGGATCAGAACAGCATCCACATACAGTTTTGGAGAGTGACATTTGATTTAGGGCTGCGGCTAAAAATTTATTTTCCATAGTTTCGAGTTTCTTTTGCATTGCTGACATTTCAGCTCTAACTCCTATGAAAACATTGGATTGGTTATTGCCACCCCTAGATGATTGACTTACACCCTCCCACTGTAAAGATCTTTCAGCGAAATCTTCTAAGAATTTCCAAGCTTCCCCATCATCTTTGGTCATGAAGGTGCCTTGACACATGGATTCAAGGGTATGTTTTGTGTTAGGATTAATGCCCTCATATATGATTCGACACAGATCCCATCTAGGAATTCCGTGATGTAGACATTGAACTAACAGATCCTTGAAGCGTTCAAAACACTTCGAGAATGTTTCATTGGGAAGCTGGGTAAATTGATTTATTTCGCTACGGACTCGAGTTGTCTTATGATTGGGGTAAAATTTCTTAAGGAATGCTTTTACGAATTCTCCCCAGTTTGAAATGGAATGTGTGGTTGTGTTATAAAGCCACTTCTCGGCTATATCACACAAAGTAAATGGAAGAAGACGAAGACGCATAGCATCCACAGAAAGCTGTGAAGTACCCATCATTGCGCATACATTTTCAAATTTGATGATAAAGACATATGCGTCTTCAAACTTGAGACCGTGATATTTCGGTAGAAGATTGATGTATTGGGGTTTTATTTCAAAATTGTCCCTGTTGGCTGATGGAATGGTGAGACAGGTCGAAAGAGGACCCCGCATAGGATAGCATCTCTCCTGGAGAGAAATGCGGGGTGGATTCTGCGCACCTGCGGACGGCGGCAGAGTAGTGGTAAAGAAGTTCGATGGAGAACCGTCCATCGAAATGGGTGTGGTGGTGGGTAAAGAAGAAGTAGACGTAGAAATACCGACTTCGGAGTCGATCGGGGGAACACGGACAAGTCGGGCACCTGAATCCCATGTCCAACCGAGCATGCACTAAAGGGTTTAGTACAAGTAGCAGCGTTAAGATAATTAGGGGAAATATGAAGTGGTGTTTGTTTTGAAAAAGATACGGATTTTTGAAAAAATGATGCAAATCACAAAAAATGCACACACAACCCTAAGTCTAATGGTCACCTAGGTCAAGTCTCTAGACCGCTCCTAACTGCCAGAAGACAAATCGCAGGATCAATCCTCTACTGTCTCTTTATCTCTCCTGTGGCCAGGTAAGTGCCAGGTAAGTGGGAGGTTCTCCACTACGTAAGTAGTGAGCCTAATTAAGTAACCACTTGCCTTAGACATACTTGCCTTAGACACCACAAAAGAAACGCGGATAAGCAATAGATTACCTACGACCTTCTCCTGTCTTAAGTGAGCGCGACGGTCCTTAGAGTCATGTCTAGATATTTTTTAATTAATGAGGGTAATGCGGATGCAGTTTTGTGATTTTCGGGGCTTGGGAAGGGTAATGAACTCCCCACCTAATTTGAATTTGGTCTTTGCCCCTTAATTTCCGTATTAAAAATGCAAACAACCAAGATCAAACACGCACAATTTTTTTTATTTTTGCTGCGCTGCGAATTTTTGCAAAGAAACCTACAGAAATAGGTTAATGGAGTAGATCGAGGAAGAGATAAGAAAGTCAGAGAAAACCTGAGAAATTTTCGTACAGCAAGCGCCTAGGATCACCGCGGAACCTCCGCGAATGCACACTATTGGCCGCGGAAACGCGGTCAGATGATGAGATTCCTGCTCAGAATTTTCAAGGACCGCTCCTGATCACTCACTGAACTCTCTGGAATGCTCTGAAAATTTTTTCTCTCGCTCCACAGATTCCAGATTTCCTTGGAACAAATCACAACAAATTGTTTAGTGTTTGCGCGAATTTTGATCAAAAAATTCTGATGGAATAAAATTTTCAACTCAAATTTCAAAAACGAACAAATTAGCACACTATCCCCAGCAACGACGTCATTTGATTGAATCGATTCTTCGTGTGTAGGTAGAAAATGTATAGAAAACACAACCAAAGAAATTTTTAAACCGCAATCAATAACGGTGTTGATATAGGTTCGTTAGCGAGTGCGGATCGTCCACAGGGAAAGTGTGATTTGATCGTATTTGATTTAGATGAATTGAAAATTAAAGAGAAAAGAAAAGACAATTCAATTCAAGATTATAAAAGTGAATTTCAAGAATTATCTAGATCTAAATCTAATATCAAGAAAACTCAAAATCAAGAATCAAGAATTGATGATATCCAATCGAATTAGGTTTCAAGAATTGTAATGAGGCTCGTAGGAATCGATTGAATCTATAAAAGTGATGAATACTTGTGATTACGTTTTCTTATCCATTAATGATTTGATGCTAGATCGATGATGATCAACGAGAATTAGGGATCTCTTGCGGAAACTAGGGTTTCATCATCTATCCCTTGTCCTTTCGTTGATTTTCATTCACATTCTAGCCTCTAGTAAATTGAATCACCAATCGTCGATCTCTAATTAAGAGCGAAAAAATTCAAGAAAGCATCGCTCGAAACTAGATTGTCGATGATTCAATTTACAAGAGTGTTAGTTATATGTATGCCCTAGAGGCCATTACTGTACATACGATGTATATTGTAATGGATGCTTGGACATATATAGGGAGGACTTTCTTGCTCGACATGATAGTACGCTGTCTGGTTGTACTTTATCTTAACATGTACTCTGATTGTCTCTATGTTACATGTTGATAAAGCCCTTAGGATATGTACTCGACTACTGGGACTATGATGAGATCATACTAGTGGGGCCATGGTAGTCGACGAGTACATCCTATAACTGTTCCTAGTCGAAGGTGTATCGAGACAGGGCATCAATACACCAGAGTAGACTAGCGTATACGCATCTTGACCCATATGATGGGCGATGGATGATCCCATATCCATCGGTGTTTGACATCAAGGATGGTGTACGGGTGCTCAGTGGAGACTGGGTACACTGGACGGACTCGCCGAGAACTCCCAGATGGTATTATACCTCACGTCAGATGGCAGTTCTCCGGTGACACTGGTACAGAGTAGTCTGTTGACCCGAGATCGTCATAGAGTCTTGTGTGATTCCCACTGTGCTTTGATTTCCATCATACCACGTCCAAGAGGGCGTGCAAAAAGGTGGCTTTTGGGTACAGTCCCGAATCACATGGAGGCAATGAGCGATAGGAAGGGATTCGTCTCTCCCGGTATAGGGAGTTGATGTTGTGCTGTGTTCGATTGGCTATAACCGGAAATCCCTGGCCAGGGTTGCTGAGATTTACTGGTAAGTGTTATCAGTAGTTTCTCGAACTGTTATAGACTTCATATCGACACGACTTATCGAGCTACTGGGGTCTGACGTTTACCACCTCTAGGCGAGATATGCAACATATCAGACGACGAGACCGGACTGTACGGGAGTGTTACTGTTTGGATTCACAGGAGAATGTACAGGCTTGCTTGTTGATCTTCTGAGCGCTCAATACCTGGGTAGCTGTTACGTTTAGCTGACCGCTTGCAGCTTATGGGTGTTTGATATGATCATCACCTACTACCGGCGTATTGACGATTCTTTAGAGTCCTACACAGAGGTTTCTTGGCTCAGGCAAAACGGAGTAGGAGCACATATGTGATATGTGCGGGACCGAGGATAATGTGATATGTGATACTGTATTATATTCTCGCGATATTTGATATCAGCCGGGTCATCGGATCAAGTGTTGATTCGATGAATCGGTACGGATATATATTAGTCGGTTATATGCGATATAGCCGGATTGTCGGATCAAGTGTTGATTCGATAATTTAATGTATAATAATATATATGATATATTAAATTACATTAACTAATATTAGCTCACTAAAAGATTCTTTTTCTCACTCGGGTAATACATTGATATATATGCGATATATGTTAATTGTATTATTTTATTTTGTTACAATAAATATTATATATGTGATATATAATATTGTAACATGATATGGTTATTAATGCAACATGATTAGTGAAGATTAAACACGGTTAGGGTTTGATTAGGGTTAAGCTCTTCTAGAAGTTTCTAGAAGGTTTTTGTTTTGTTTTGTGTAAGATATTTTATGAAGATATTTGCTTAACCAAACCCAAACCCTTGACCATGGTTGTTTCTCTACAATGGTTAAGGATTCATTCTTAACTATGGTTGCATTTCTAACCTCACTAATGAGTTATTCATTATTCATCACAAAAGAATTCCTTCTTCTTCTTCCTTCTTTTTTCATGGAAAAGCTTTCTTGATTTTGATTTTGTGATGATAAATGAGTGAGAAAAAGATAATAAAAGAGAGCAAAAATCCCACTTCATCATCCTAATCTTCCCTTGCCCTTTAGATGAGAGTGTTCACTCAATTTTAGTGAGTGTTAGCTTGTGTTAATGAAACTTCAAGGTAGATCATCTTTGTATCGAAGATCGGAAGCAAGACTGCATCTTTCTCTTCGTGGAACCTCTCGAGAGTCCGGAACCCGATGATCGCAGTGAAAGGACCACAACACGGAGCTTATGAAGTGAAGGACCGGATCTACAAAGGTTGTAATCCCTCTCACTTAGTGTTAAAGTTGTTAACATGCAAGTTTTCGCCTAATCTCTAGTTTAAAGATCCGTATTCGGGTTGTTCGGCACGGCTAAATTTTTAATCGGGCATGGTTGATGCCTCGTAGACCCTTTTGCGCGTGCATAGAAACCCTACAGTGGTATCAGAGCCAAGCTAGAGCTTTAGGCGAAGTCTAGACGAAGTTTAAAGTCCGATCGAACCCGGACAACCCGATATACCCTAGTTTCTGGAAATTTTTCAAAATTGTGATTTTTTCCATATTAAAAATGCTCAAAAAATTAAGCAGGGTATTTTAGGAATTACTGTGAAGCACGTGCGCCTGATTCCACCAAAGCGCGGCGGAACCGCGGCACAAGCATGGCTTGTGCGGCGGTTCCGCGGCCATTTTGTCACCTCGGGATTTGAAATTTGCACAGTAATTCTTATCTTTTAGTGCTGTATTTTATGGGAATTTTTAATATTTATTCAACTGTTGAATTATCTGGGTTGTATTGGGGACTTAAAGATTCGATCGGATATTATAACTTTGTTTAGTTTATCCGGATAATTTTAGAAACTGTTAAAAAGTTCGAACGGATATCAATAACTCACTTTTTCCCCTGTCGGAAAATTTTTCAAAAGTTGGATTTTTCCTCGTGTTTAAGAACGTTCTAAGTCGTGCAAATAACGCGGTGGACCCTCTAGAAGACAACAAACCTTAACTCGATTATGTGACCGTCTTGAACTGCCTTTTGAACCTTAGGGTTTGGGGCAGTACGGCGTGCCACATGTGAGGCGTTGGCTTGACCCTTCTACGGCTGGACCATTGGTACTGTGGCATGTGATGGATGTTTTTAAACTGATTTCAAGTGTTGAGATATATTGGGAAAATCTTGGGTGTTTGATTGTTCGATCGGAAAGTTTAACATTTTCTGTTTTATCTGGAATGTGATACAATATTTGGAATCCACATAAAGTTATGAGATAACTAATTTGAATATTATAAATCTAGCAGTTCAGTCTCAGATGATCGGTTGCCATGGAATTTTGATGTGATCAAAAGTCCGTCGCAATCACGTAGCGTACGCGGATACTCGCCGGGTAAACTTAATAGACAGCCACGCCCCATAGCCCCGACCAAGTGACTGTAGGAGAACCCCGTCGCCGAAAGCATCCGTTCGGGTGCTCGCGGCAGCGGTGTTCCGCCTTAGTACACTTCGTCGACAGCATCTGGGAGTGCGGCCGTCTACTAAAGTTTGCGACGAGCATTCGATCAGGTTGTCGGGAATCTTGTTGAATTGCCCGACTTGACATTGAAAAGAGTTTTCGATAATGAGACTAAAATGCGGGGTTTATAATTGTTAGGCATGCGATGTCTAAGGAATTCATTTGGTTAGGCATGCGATGTCTAAGGAGATTGCGGATTCCAACTGTTGTAGTTTTACACTTTCTTTTCTGTGACCGTAAGCGTAGTATGTGGTGTATCGCCGGCTTCGTTGCTATACATCAACGACAATCGGGATACGCATACTTGCTTACGTTGATGATATGAGATATTATGTGTTGCTGTGATATGTTATATCGGAAGACGTCACCGTTGTATATTATTTACTTTTCCGCATTAGGTAGACCCAAGGCGGGGAGCACAAGTAACCGGGTTCTACGGTCCAGTGGGAGACCATCTCGAGGAGTCGAGACCGGGTCTCCTAACCCTAGAATTGGCAGTGTTACTTGCCGCTCTCGTAGGGGTCTAGGGTTGTGGGTTTGGCTATTCATCGCGACCGTGGAATCCGTGTTTTATACAGGCTCGTATTGAAAACATGGACGTCCTAGTATATCCAATATTTCGTATATGTTCTTCTGCTGCAATGTTCTGTGATGAGATCATATTACTGCCTGTGACGAATGTTTATATTATATATATGAGATATATGTTATATTGCAGATTTCGTTTCAAAAGAGATGCTTACGAAGCATAATAAAATGGGACTTCATTAATGAGATTAATGAAATAAAAGAAACCTAAGATGTTGTAGAAACTTGTTTAAAAACTGGTAGCTCTAGTTCTTGCTTTGCATAGCGGTGTTCCTTGTAGAACATCCAGCACCTTATTCGATAAGGAAAGGACCGAGATCCGTTCACCAGGAGTGACTCCTTTAGCAATAACTGGCAGATGCTACAAACTCGGTTTGTCTTTTGATTGTTTCTATAGTTCTTGCTTTGCACAGTGATATTTATGATATATCCCGCACCTTATTCGATAAGGAAAGGGCCGACGATCCCTTCACCGGGAGTGACCCCTTTAGCAAAACTAGAAAAGCCTCAAAAACACTCCATTTAAAATCACTCGATTCTACAACGATATCAAGTTAATTACGCAAAGGGTTTTCTTAAAAACCTTTCGTAGCCCTCCGTCATTTCAGATAAGTAATAGTTAGTATTCGTGCTGCGTTTGTTGACCTCTGTCAAGACGTAGTGTGCGGTAGCTGATTAGTGCTTATCTGTATATGCATATGATGTGATTGATTTAGGGTAGTCGTGCGACCTTGTTAACCTCTGTCAAGGGTCGTGCAGGTGGGTTTACTTCAATCAGGAAATGACGGGTTGAACTTGACTAGCAACCTATGGTTTGTTGACCTCTGTCAAGGTCATAGGACGCTTGGGGCAAAATATTATTGGGAATTTCAAGTGTTGAAATTTGCAATGAGATTGCATACCTTCTATGAGATAGTCGGATCCCGATACCCGCTGCGAGTAAGAGTTACTCCTGGGAGAGTTTTATACATTACAATTAGTCGATCAAGTAGGTGTCTAGAAAGGTGTCAACGGGGTTACGCCTCTGGGAAAACGAGGTTTACTTTAATTAGGTTCGTGCGAAAGCACGGGGGACCTCCCTCAAAGTACCGACACTGGCCTGGCTGAAAGATTGGCGAACTTGTAGCGTGTAATTAATCCCGGCTAGTCTTTCCTTTTAGGGTTTGAAGGAAGATTTGATTAAAACAGTGGGAGACATCCTGATTAGATATATTAGATAACCAATCTAATCTTGCAAGAGCATACGCTGAGTGTTTTCTTCTCTCTCTCTCCAGGTAGCGACCATACCACGCCTTAATCAAGATAATAATACGGATTATTGACCGAACCCGCTTGTTATACTGAGCTGGGGAACGTTGGTCCCGCTCCAACTTATAATTGTTATAAGACAGAGCAGGAAATTGGGGAATACCAGATTTCCCGTGCCGCCCAAACGAAGAAAGTGCATGCTGATGCATCTTCTTCGGGTGTGTTCATTACAGAGAACTGTTTCTCAGTATCCTTTACGTCTTGGGTATGAGATACCGGATCAGGATCCCGTATATGTAATCTGTTACATGGGCTACAGATAGGTAGAGAACTGAGAACGAGTGATAAGTTTCATGAGACAGAAAACGGTGCAAGTGTTGCAGCCAAGTCTGTTGGTCACTATCACCCTGTATTACCAGAATACATTGATTCTGAACAAATGTTATTAGATAACGAACCTGATATACAACATCATATCAGTCTCTTTATTAGTAAAGAAAGGATATAATTTTGTATTGATTAGATAATGTTTTGAACATTTCCTATATCAAGAGTTGATCGGTTCAGGCACACTATCTAAAAGCATTGACGTTCTAAATCAAACTACAGTTCTTAGTATACGGAACACACACAAGAGGAAGAGTTCAGAAATGAACGAATCCTTCTTGAGGCATTGTAGACTAGGTCATATCAATGCGACCCGACTAGCTGAAGTTACATAAAGATGCATATTTAAATTAGTTTGAGTTTACATCTTGTGAAACTTGCCGGTCATGTCACAAAGATAAGATGACCACAGCTCTGTTTATTGGAAACAGAGAAAGAGTTAGTGAACTCTTGGGATTGATACATGCTGATGTATGAAAGTCCCCTGTCTACACATGCCAAGACCGGTTCTTTGTACTTCATTACATTCTCTGATGATCTCTCAAGATTCAGACATATGTTCCTGTTGAAACACAAGTCCGAACCTTTTGAGATATTCACAGAATATAAGTTAGAAGTAGAGAACCAAA
Source organism: Agapanthus africanus (assembly GCA_030015575.1). NCBI lineage: Eukaryota > Viridiplantae > Streptophyta > Magnoliopsida > Asparagales > Amaryllidaceae > Agapanthus > Agapanthus africanus. The sequence continues at coordinate 230,737,950 of JASDDO010000022.1, read as the reverse complement.
ATACGGGTATAAGTATTATATCCTTTGATGAGATCAAGGAGGAGAATACTTTAGCACGGTGATTCCTGGACTATTCTAAAGGAGAATGAGATTCTCTCTCAGCATTACTCCTCCGTATACACCATAGCACGTCGGTGAATCGAGGCGGAGCAATAACACCCTATGTGATATGGTGTGCTCTATGATGAGTACTACTGAGTTTCCTATTTCCTTTTGGGAGCTATGCACTTGAGAAGCTGCATACCTATTGAATAGGGTTCAAATCAAATCAGTTGCCTACCACTTCATATGTGATATGGAAAGGGAAGAGCCCATATCTTAAGTTTGTTAAGATTTGGGGTTGTCCGGCCTATGTCTAAAAGCAAAAACCGGACAAGCTCGAGGCAAGGTCTGTTATGTAGAACTGGAAATGTTCCAGCTATACAAACTGCAGCTGATTTGGTAGAACCAAATGATTCAATAGTTTCCAACGAACCTCAGCCTCTCTGCCGATCTAGTAGGGTTCTTCACCCACCTGAGAGATACTTCGGTTTCTCTATGACAGTGGGAGCGAGGATTGCATCATGAGATGATGACCCAACTATTTTCGAGCTGGCCATCAGGAGTGGGACTCTGTAAGAATGGCTGGATGCTTATCGATCTGAGATGAAATCCTTATACACCAACAAAGTATGGACTTTGATTGCTTTATCTGAAGGGTTAAATCCCTATCAGGAGCAAGTATATCTTGAAAAGATTACTTGGTGTACATGGAAAAGTTGAGACTTTCAAAGCTATGCTTAAGTCCATCCAGATCCTACTTCCCACGGCTACATACCATGACTACGATATCTGGTGGTTGGGTGTCATGACTGCTTTTCTAAATGATGTTTTAGAAGAGAGCGTCTATAAGTACACAGCCAGAGGGCTTCGTAGACAGTGGGAGCAGCGGAAACGTGTGCAAGATGTTTTATATGATAAAACAGGCATCGCGGAGTTGGAACGTCTGTTTTGATGTGGTAGTCAAAGAGTTTGACTTCATCAAAATGGTAGATGAACCTTGTGTATACAAAAAGGTAGTAGGGAGTATGGTGGTGATCCTCGTAGAGTACGTGGATGACATACTCTTGATAGGGAAGGAGTTTCCTATGCTATGCTCGGTCAATCTCCGCTTATCAGAAGGATTCTCCATATATAGGATCAAAGTGATACCTCCTAAATCCTGGGTTTTTGGATCTATGAGATAGATCTAATTGGATGTTAGGATACTCACTAGTTGTAGTGAGATGGTATCAATCGATCCTGGGGAGAATCACTGGAAAGGTTCCAGGGTGATAAGAACGACTGAATGTCAGTCGCAGGCATTGTCTTTACCCTCAGTGAAGGGACGGTATGTTGGAAGAGTTCCAAGCTAGATACCGTGACATACTAGACGATTAAAGGCAAGATACATCGTTACCAAGGATGCTACCAAAGAGACAGTCTGGATATATAAGTTCATGAGATGAACTTCGTTCCTACCATTGTGTGGCAATGGAGTTGTAGCTTTAGCCAAGGAACTACCGTCCCATCAGAAATCCAGATATAATTCTTAGGCAGTATCACCTGATCATGGAGATGGTTGATCTCCAGGGAGATCGAGGTTAGGAGAGCAGACACAGAGGACAACAGCGCGGATCCACTCACAAAGGCCCTTTTTCCCAGTAGAGACTCTTATGGGATGGTTGAGTATGAGATACTTCAACCGCAGCTAATTGTTGGGTATTTGATACCACAACAGATGGCCCTAGTGCAAGTGGGAGATTGTTAGTTATATGTATGCCCTAGAGGCCATTACTGTACATACGATGTATATTGTAATGGATGCTCGGACATATATAGGGAGGACTTTCTTGCTCGACATGATAGTATGCTGTCTGGTTGTACTTTATCTTAACATGTACTCTGATTGTCTCTATGTTACATGTTGATAAAGCCCTTAGGATATGTACTCGACTACTGGGACTATGATGAGATCATACTGGTGGGGCCATGGTAGTCGACGAGTACATCCTATAACTGTTCCTAGTCGAAGGTGTATCGAGACAGGGCATCAAAGCACCAGAGTAGACTAGCGTATACGCATCTTGACCCATATGATGGGCGATGGATGATCCCATATCCATCGGTGTTTGACATCAAGGATGGTGTACGGGTGCTCAGTGGAGACTGGGTACACTGGACGGACTCGCCGAGAACGCCCAGATGGTATTATACCTCACGTCAGATGGCAGTTCTCCGGTGACACTGGTACAGAGTAGTCTGTTGACCCGAGATCGTCATAGAGTCTTGTGTGATTCCCACTGTGCTTTGATTTCCATCATACCACGTCCAAGAGGGCGTGCAAAAAGGTGGCTTTTGGGTACAGTCCCGAATCACATGGAGGCAATGAGCGATAGGAGGGGATTCGTCTCTCCCGGTATAGGGAGTTGATGTTGTGCTGTGTTCGATTGGCTATAACCGGAAATCCCTGTCCAGGTTTGCTGAGATTTACTGGTAAGTGTTATCAGTAGTTTCTCGAACTGTTATGGACCTCATATCGACACGACTTATCGAGCTACTGGGGTCTGACGTTTACCACCCCTAGGCGAGATATGCAACATATCAGACGACGAGACCGGACTGTACGGGAGTGTTACTGTTTGGATTCACAGGAGAATGTACAGGCTTGCTTGTTGATCTTCTGAGCGCTCAATACCTGGGTAGCTGTTACGTTTAGCTGACCGCTTGCAGCTTGTGGGTGTTTGATATGATCATCACCTACTGCCGGCGTATTGACGATTCTTTAGAGTCCTACACAGAGGTTTCTTGGCTCAGGCAGAACGGAGTAGGAGCACATATGTGATATGTGCGGGACCGAGGATAATGCGATATGTGATACCGTATTATATTCTCGCGATATTTGATATCAGCCGGGTCATCGGATCAAGTGTTGATTCGATGAATCGGTACGGATATATATTAGTCGGTTATATGCGATATAGCCGGATTGTCGGATCAAGTGTTGATTCAATAATTTAATGTATAATAATATATATGATATATTAAATTACATTAACTAATATTAGCTCACTAAAAGATTCTTTTTCTCACTCGGGTAATACATTGATATATATGCGATATATGTTAATTGTATTATTTTATTTTGTTACAATAAATATTATATATATGATATATAATATTGTAACATGATATGGTTATTAATGCAACATGATTAGTGGAGATTAAACACGGTTAGGGTTTGATTAGGGTTAAGCTCTTCTAGAAGTTTCTAGAAAGTTTTTGTTTTGTTTTGTGTAAGATATTTTATGAAGATATTTGCTTAACCAAACCCAAACCCTTGACCATGGTTGTTTCTCTACAAGGGTTAAGGATTCATTCTTAACTATGGTTGCATTTCTAACCTCACTAATGAGTTATTCATTATTCATCACAAAAGGATTCCTTCTTCTTCTTCCTTCTCTTTTCATGGAAAAGCTTTCTTGATTTTGATTTTGTGATGATAAATGAGTGAGAAAAAGATAATAAAAGAGAGCAAAAATCCCACTTCATCATCCTCATCTTCCCTTGCCCTTTAGATGAGAGTGTTCACTCAATTTTAGTGAGTGTTAGCTTGTGTTAATGAAACTTCAAGGTAGATCATCTTTGTATCGAAGATCGGAAGCAAGACTGCATCTTTCTCTTCGTGGAACCTCTCGAGAGTCCGGAACCCGATGATCGCAGCGAAGGGACCACAACACGGATCTTATGAAGTGAAGGACCGGATCTATAAAGGTTGTAATCCCTCTCACTTAGTGTTAAAGTTGTTAACATGCAAGTTTTCGCCTAATCTCTAGTTTAAAGATCCGTATTCGGGTTGTTCGGCACGGCTAAATTTTTAATCGGGCATGGTTGATGCCTCGTAGACCCTTGTGCGCATGCATAGCAACCCTACAAAGAGTTTACAAAACTTATAGCAATTAAGAATCGTTTCAAGATCTAATCATCATCATCTTATTGATTCTCTCGACTCCTCCATGAGCGGAGTTTTTACTCAAGCATCATAACAAAGAACACAATCAAGAATTGAGATCTAATCATAATGCTCAAATATAAAAGTAAGCAAGATAAAGAAATTTCACCTTTTATTATTCAAAAATTTTGTTACAATTCTCTCAAGATCTACAAGATTCGAGGAAAGAACTAGATCGTCGATTTGGCTTCGCACGTCTTCGTGAGTCGCGGATCGTCTCGAGGATCACTTGCTCGGTTGAAGTCCGGCGCCGCTTCTAAAAGGTTGAAGGCTTCTTGCTTGATTTGTACTCGGAGATCTTGAATTTGGCTTTGGTGATTGGATTAGGGTTAGGAGGCACAAGTTGTGTCACTCAACTTGTGGGTGGATGTGGAATGATCAACAATCAACAACCTTTGAGAAGAAGACCTTAGGTCCTTTTTATAGCCTTATTTAGGATTAGCTTCCTTTAGAAGTAGGTTAGAGTTAGCTTCACTTGCAAGCTTGATAGTTAGGTAGAAGGTTCTAGAAATAGTTAGTTAGAGCTAGCTTCTTTGATAAGCTTGGAGGTTAGGGAGAAGCTTCTAGGCTTAGGTAGTTAGCTTCCTTTAGAAGCTTGGAAGTGTTTAACAGAAGCTTCTGGAGATCTCTGGAGTTTGAATTGGCTTAAATGAGTGTGGGCCTTGAATGGAGAAGCCTGAAACAACGAACCGCTGACGATGCTTCCTCTTGGCCGCGGATCCGCCATGGGAAGGCCATCCTGGCCGCGGATCCGCGGCCCTATGATGGCTTCAATGCATGGAAATCTCTGGTTGGATTGGTGCTAACTTTAGGATTTCTTTCTGATATCTGGAATCTTATAATACTCTCTAGTTCACTGCCAGATCTCAGGTCTTGGACTTGGCATATTTTTATCAGCACTTTTATCAGTTTCGGTTCTTTTCCTGGAATTTCCTGCACAGATTCTCGAGACAAGTGTTGCGCTATACAAAGATGATGCATGCAATGATAAACACTCAATTTCCCTAAAAAAAATGTCGGTTATAATATATAACACATGTTATTTGGTATTTTACGGATGTTTTGCTAATATGTGCTATATTCCTACCAAACACCTTTAGATGAGTGCAAATGGTAGGGAAATTGATCTGTTAAAAATGCAATATTTTAGACTGATCATGTCGCGAGGTTCACCGTTGATTTATATCCTCATACTTTCATGCACACTCTTTTATAATATTTACGTGCATACATACATTGATTATATGGGTGGACGAGATCCACCTGCATACATGCATTGATTATATGGTTAGACGAGATCCACAAGCATACATGTATTGATTATACTGTTGGATATTATCCACATGCTTATAGGTATTGACTACCTTATTGGCACATATACAGACCCGGTCACCCTAGATATCATAGTATTACTTTTATGATATAGTTGACCTAAGAGTCGTTGTTTATTCAATTTCTTTCTGTTGATATTTTTCTACTCACGAGTTGGAAACTCACCCCCGTTGTGCCACAGTTCTTGCAGGTTGACCGCACGGATCAGTAGCGGCATCGCTGGCACATAACTTCATTTGGGTGTTTTGCATTGGTAGATAGGGCATTTGTTTCGTACCCACTCTTGTATTTATATTTCACATTGTATCTAGTAAACTCCGTCAATCAAAATTAGTAAATTGTATAAGTAATGAGACTTAATGGGATTATGGTTGCGAGACTTAGAGCGAGGGGTTTTCCGCTACTTATGATTTTTATGTCTTGCTTTTCTTTATCTTTGTGGCGATCTTCGCCGTTGGGCGTCGTATACTTATATATATTGTCTTGCGTGATTGTGATCCGCCGTTTGGCGAAGAGCTAGCTCCCGCTTGGGGATGCCTTTATCATTATCTTGTATATGTGGTTTTGGATCAAAATATACAAAGGAGGTGCTGCCCAAAATTTTTAAAAGACGAAACATGTTTTCAAACCAGTAAATTCCACTTGCATTTTCATGTTCCTTTTCTATGCATTTTAAGAAAACCTGATTTCATTATACCTTGATTTCAAAACTTCACCTCCTTTATTTTTCTTAAAAGGGTTTAGATTTCTGGGTTTTCAGCTTACTTTAATTACGTTACGCCTTTAGACGTTGCGTGATTTAAGTGCTGGTCACGAGCTAATATTTCGGGTCGTGACAAAGTTGGTATCAGAGCGCTAGGGTTAACCTTGGTTCGAGTCTATGCTTGACTATGCGGAGTCTAGGGCGGGTATGTATTTCGGAACCTAGGCTTGACCTTACGGAACTTAGACTTGAACGGGGGTTATTAGACCCGAACTTTCTGTAAGTCCATGCTACCCTTCCCCGGTACTTACGGGGTTGCGGAAGTGATGAAAAACGATTTTCAAGAGGGTGGTAACATGGACTCATAATACGGATCTTTGTTAAACAACTAACTAACAACCTAACTTGAGTTTACCTACTCGGTTAGGGGGCTATACCTTTCTTGAACTCCTTCGTCTTCAACTCCTCCCGGTGTACGGATCGGCCTCACCTCGTCGTCTCCTTGCGCCGAAGATGGATCCACCCGAAAGCTTCTACCTTTGGCTTCTTCTTCGATCTTTGAAGAAACTAGAACACTTGGCTTGCTAGGCCTTATGAACTAGAATGAGTAGAGGATTGTTTTGGTGTATTTTTATCTCTAAGGCAATGAGTCTCAATACATGAGAATGGTTTGCCTTGAGCTAGAGAGAGCAAGAGGAAAAGGGAGAGCTTGAGCAAGTGATAGCAAGAGAGAGAAATGAAATGAGAGAATGAGTAACCCTTTTGCCATCCAAGCTCTCATAATCCAAAGTCATCATAACAAAAATAGTAATCAAGTATTGTGTGATGGTTTAAGTCAAAATGGCTATATCATTTCATGCACTCATTTTGCATAAATAAACAAGCAAGCAAAAGTCTTTGCCATGGAATGATAGCCATTGTCATGATAATGGTCAACTAGTCCAACCTAGTCAACCGGTCAACAAAGTCAACAAGTCAACAAAGTCAACCCCTCAACAACCATGTCACTATAATACTTAATTAATATTAATGTTAATAATATTTCTTATTCTCATTAGGGTTAAGCAAAAGTCAATGGTCAACGGTCAACAGTCAACAACCCCAATGAGAATCCTCTGCCTCTGTCTCTCTGTCAACTGTGCATACACACCCGCATCCGCGTTCCGAGGAACAGGAATACAAACGAGATAAAACCAATCCCAAAACGTACACTAGGATCTGGCTTAAACCAAAGCCCGCTAGTGCTAACAGTCCGGACACTGTACGTGCACAAGTGCACGGATGTGACCGAACCCTGTCGCAAAATCGTGCGACCTGTCGCAAAACCGTGCGACCTGTCGCAAAACCGTGCGACCTGTCGCAAAACCATGCGACCTCTACTCTTTTGCCTAAAGGCGAATAGCTTTCTGTGTGGAACTCTAAAGACTCGACACTACGCTGGCAATGGGTTTAACCACAGACCGCAAGCGGCACTAGCTGTGTGTAACGGTCCCCAGGTAGATGCCGACAAGAAGACGGACGAGGTGAAACCCATCTGAACTCCTACTGAGCCTGAATGTGACAATCTTTGTACAGTTCGGTCTGTTCGTCTGATACATCGCATGGCGGGCCTAGGGGCGGTAAACGTCGGTCCCCTAATAGCGGTACAAGTCGTGTCAGAGTGAAGCCCAGAACACCCTGAGATAACACTGGAAACCTACCAGTATATCTCGCTTGCCCTGGCCAGGGACTATTCGTGTAATGGCTCTCCTAGACACAGCGCGATGTCAACCCCCAATACCGGGAGAGACGAATCCTGTCTAACCGTCACTGCCTCCAAATGCTTCGGGACTGCACCCAACTACTACCTGTTTGCACGACTCCTTTGAGCCGTGGTAGGGTAGTAATCTAAGTACAGTGGGAACACACTCGAGGCGAAGTGACAGTGTCAAGTCAGCGGACTAAGATGTACTCATGTCACCTGGGAACTGATAACTGACGATAGGTATAGTACCAACCAACAGTTCCCGACGAGTCCTGTCCAGTGTACTCGTAACCCAACGAGCACCCGCATACTATCTCAAGTACGACGTACTGACGGCTGTGGGACAGACCGTCTCCCACACTGGGATGAGAAGCGCATACGCTAGTCTACTCCATAGTATCGATACCCTGTCTCGATAGTCCTGCGACTAGGGACCTGTATAAGGATGTGCTTATAGATTACCCAGCCCCCACTAGTGTGACTGCCATCACAACGCTGGTAATCAAGCAAAGATCATAAGGGCTCCACTAATGTGTATAGGTGATATACTAAAATAAACACATGTACACATTGAAGTAGAAACAAACCAAGTAGTATACTACTATATTGAGCAAGATTGTCTATACAAGGTGAATATCCCAAGCTTCCATTAAGTAATATACAAACTAGTATGATACTGTAATGGCCTCTAGGACATATACACTAACAATCTCCCACTTGCACTAAGGCTATGTACTGGCGTATCGAAGACCTATCATCTCGATCAGCCGCTCGAACTGAGTCTGGGGTAAGGCCTTTGTGAGTGGATCGGCAGTGTTATCTTCCGTAGAAACTCTCCGAACCTCGATCTCCTGGCGACCCACGATCTCCCTGATCAGGTGATACCGCCTCAAGATGTGTCTGGACTTCTGATGGGACCTTGGTTCCTTCGCTAAAGCTATAGCCCCGTTGTTGTCGCAATACAGAGGTATTGGATCAACAATGGACGGAACCACCTGAAATTCAGTTAAGAACTTCCTTATCCAGACAGCTTCTTTTGCGGCATCTGCAGCAGCGATATATTCCGCTTCCATCGTCGAGTCAGCAACGGTTTCCTGTTTGGAACTCTTCCAACACACTACCCCTCCATTGAGGGTAAAGACATAACCCGACATGGACTTGGAATCATCCTTGTCACTCTGGAAGCTGGAGTCAGCAAAGGCCTCGATCTAGAGGTCTTTTCCGCCATACACCAAGAACATCTCCTTAGTCCTTCTCAGGTACTTAAGAATGTTCTTTACTGCTATCCAGTGTTTCTCCCCAGGGTTTGACTGATACCGGCTTACCACACTCAGTGCATAAGCTACATCTGGTCTGGTACACAACATCGCATACATTATAGAGCCTACCGCAGAAGCGTAGGGTATAATAGATATGCGATCCCTTTCCAAATCAGTCTTGGGAGACATCTCTTTGGAGAGGGTGATCCCGTGACAAGCCGGTAGATTACCGCGCTTGGAATCTTCCATACTGAATCTTTTCAGTATGGTGTCGATGTACCTGGACTGTGAGAGTTCCAGTATCCTCTTGGATCTGTCACGATAGATCCGGATCCCCAGAATGTATGAGGTATCACCCAGGTCTTTCATGGAGAACCTGTGTGACAAGAACCCCTTGACAGATTGTAGCATAGGAATGTCATTTCCTATTAAGAGAATGTCGTCCACGTATAAAACGAGGAATACTACAGTTCTCGCTACAAATCTACTATAGATGCATGGTTCATCTGGATTTTTGATAAAGCCAAATTCCTTGACCGTCTCATCAAAACAGATGTTCCAACTCCGCGATGCCTGCTTCAGTCCATAGATGGACTTAAGCAACTTGCACACCTTTCCGCTGCTCCCACTCTGAATTAAACCCTCTGGCTGGTCCATATAAACACACTCCTCTAAATTTCCATTTAGAAAAGCGGTCTTTACGTCCATCTGCCAAATCTCATAATCGTGGAAGGCAGCAATGGCAAGAAGGATCCGAATGGATTTCAGCATAGCTACTGGAGAAAAGGTTTCGTCATAGTCCAAACCAGGTCTTTGACGAAAACCCTTTGCAACCAGTCTAGCTTTATAGGTCTCAACCTTTCCATCTACACCAATCTTCCTTTTGAAGATCCACTTGCATCCTACGGGTTTTACCCAATCTGGAGCAACGTCCAATGTCCATACTTTGTTGGTGTACATGGACTCCATTTCGGTCCGCATTGCATCGAGCCATTTTACCGAGTCAACGCTCTGAATGGCCTGCTGGAAGCTAGTCGGCTCATCATAATCAATGATGCAATCCTCTCTATCCCCGTCTATGAGAAAACCGTAGTATCTCTCGGGCGAATGAGACTGCCTACTACTCCTGCGGAGCGGCGTAGGAATGTCATTTTCTTTTGAACCCTCTGGTTCTACTAAGCTTTCAGTAATAGTCTGTGGTTCTGGAATTTCTTCCAGTTCTATTTCGCTCCCATTTGTTTCCTTTTCTAAGAACTGGTGTTCCAGAAAATGGGCATTACGAGAAACAATGATCTTTTGTTCCTCTGCGTAATAGAAGAGATACCCCCTGGAGTTCTTTGGGTATCCCACAAACTTGCACAGTACTGAGCGTGCCTCGAGTTTGTCCGCATGCTGCTTTTTGACAAAAGCCGGACATCCCCAAATCTTCAGATATTGAAGATAGGGTTTCTTCCCACTCCATATCTCATAGGTGTGGTAGGCACAGTCTTAGTTGGAACTCGGTTCAAAAGGTATGCAGCTGATTCTAGTTCATATCCCCAGAATGATCGCGGTAACTCAGTGTTACTCATCATGGAACGTACCATATCCAATAGGGTCCGGTTCCGTCTCTCCGATACACCGTTATGTTGCGGAGTGTATGGAGGAGTAAGCTGAGAGAGAATTCTGATTAGTCGAAAATATTGTATATTTTAGCCGGCAATTTCCTTATCATTTGCATTCATATAGAAGTGTTCGGCATTCATATTTCACATATTAACAAAACTGTCGCAAAACATCAGATTGCATGTGTTAGACTCTTAAACCGACACTATACAGGAAATTGACCGCATTTCATGGCATCGCATCATCCCTATATTGCGCAACACTTGTTTTGAGATCTGTGTAGGAAAATCCAGAAGAAAGGCCAAAAATTTACATGGTACCGATCAAACATGACGCCAACTCAATGATTTCAGTTCTGGTATCAATCCAAAGGGACAAATACAAATCAACATATCAGATGAAGCCCCAAATAGCAGCCCAAGACCTCTGCAAAAAGACCAAAGCCCAAGACTTCAACATGGCCGCGGAACCGCGGCCGGAGCCTGCTTGCGCCGCGGTTCCGCGGTCAACTTGCCACCTCAGCTCTTCAAATTTGCACCATAATTCCTAGCTAAAGGCCTACAGCTCAGAATGACACAACAAATTCCAGAAGACTCCAGAGACTTCTGCCAGATCAGCAAGCTTTAGGATCAACACTAAACTAGCCTATCATTCTAGAAACTTCTTCTTAAACCCTAGCTTAAACCCTAAGCTAAGCCTAACAAACTCCTTCTAGAAGTCTTTCAACAAACTTTTGGAGGGAACTCAAGAAGGCTTAGGGTTTGGGTGTTCTATAAATAAGACCCTAGGCTCACTTGTAAATCATCATGGAAAAATCCCTCCATTAGTTCATTTTAGAGCCATTCTATCTCTTTCTTCATCTTCTTCTTCCACAAGTCTAGTGAGAGGACTTGTGTGCAACCGTAACCCTAATTCCAATCAAAAGCCAAGATCCCGAGTACCCCATCAAGCAAGAAACCTTGCAACTTTTTATGAGCCGAGCCGATCTTCAACGGAGCAAGTGGTCCAAGCCGATCCGCGACTCACGAAGCCGAGCAAAGCCAAGTCGACAATTTAGTTCTTCCTCTTGTAGTTCTTGAGCGACTGTAATCAAATTGTTGATATAAATAAAAGGTGAAATTCTTTTATCTTGTTTTCTTTAAAATTCTTGCATCATGATTCAATCTAAATTTCTAGTTGTAATTCTTGTTGTGATGTTTGAGTAATACTCCGCTCGTCGAGGAGTCGAGACGATCAATAGAATGATGATGTAATATATCTTAAATCGATTCTTGAGTCCTACGAGTTTTGTAAACCCTAGCAAGTTCAAGAATCGACGACCCAATTCGTTGCGATGCTTTCTTGATTGATATCGCTCGAGATTGGGGAGTTATGATCGTTTCTTGAAAGTGCTAGAGGCTAGAATGTGAATGATATCAACGAAAGAACAAGGATTAAATGATGAAACCCTAGTTTCATCAAGAAAGCCCTAACTCTCGTCGATCATCATCGATCTAGTATCAATCCTTCGAAGGACAAGAATACGAAATCTTGAGATTACATCACGTCTATAGATCCGATCGATTCTTACGAGCCTCATTTAGATTCTTGACATTTGGTTGGAAATATCATCGAAACCCTGATTCTCGATTGTTTATCATTTTCTTGATTCTTGATTAGAATTGTGACACTTGAAACATTTGATAGAATCTTGAATCATGTTTTGTTTTCTTTTCGATTAACTTTTCAATTCAAACAAAGCAAATATAAAAGCGAATCGCACAATCCCTGTGGACGATCCGCACTCGCTTACGATCTACATCCGACACCATAGTTGATTGCGGTCAAATATAATTCTTTGATTGTGATTCTATACATTTTCTAAACCGACACACAAAGAAATGATCAATCAAATGGCGCCGTTGCCGGGGATTACGCGCTAATTCGTTTTATATTATAGTTTTGAATTGAAAGATTTATTTCATTGAGATTTTAGAGATCAAAATTCGTGCAAACCCTAAACGATTTGTTGTGGTTCTTTGCAAGGAAATTTGGAGCTGTTTGGAAATTGAAGATTTTTTTTTGAAAATTCCAGAGGACTAGGGAAGTGATCAGGAGTATTCTGCAAATTTTCTTTTCAAGAGATCGCATCATTCGACCGCGGAAGGGCGGCATTAACCTCCTATTGCGGCGGAACCGCGGCTATCTTGAGGGTTTTTTGCAAAATTTTTGCTTCAGGTGACTTCTTACCTTCTCCTCTCTCCTCTTTTTAGCTCCAACTAATACTTTGCTGCAGGATTCTTTGCAAATAATCGCAGCTCGCAAATTGCAAAATTAAATTTGTGCGTGTTTTTGATTCTTGGTTGTTTGCATTATAAATACGGATATTAAGGGGCACGGCCAAATCCAAATCAGGTGGGGATTTCATTACCCTTCCAAGGCCCCGAAAATCACAAAACTTGCATCCGCATTGACCCACATTAACTAAAAAAATATCTAGAGATGACTCTAAGGACCGTCGCGCTCACTTAGGACAGAAGAAGGCCGTGGGTAATTCATTGCTTATCCGCGTTTTCTTGTGGTGCCTAGGCAAGTGTGTCGAAGGCTAGTGGTTATTAATTAGGCCCACTACTTACGTAGTGGAGTACCTTCCCACTTACCTGGCACTTACCTGGCCACAGGGGAACAAAGAGGCAGTGGAGGATTCTATCCTGCGACTTGTCTTTTGGCAGTTAGGAGCGGTCTAGAGCCGGACCTAGGTGACCATTAGAAATTACGGTTTGTGTGTCGCATCATTTTTTTTTCAAAAATCCGTCCCTTTTTCAAAGCAAACACCGCATTCATTTACCCCTAATTATAAGTCAACGCTGCCACTTGTACTAACCCTTTTTAGTACAAGATATGCTGGACACCGGATTCTAGTGCCCGTTTAGTCCGCGTACCCTTTATCGACTCCGAAGTCGATATTTCTCCATTTACTTCTTCTTTACCCACTACCACACCCACACTGATGGATCCACCTCCATCAAACTTCTTTAACCCTAATCTGCCACCGTCCGTTGGTGAGCAGAATCCACCCCGCATCTCTCTCCAGGAGAGGTGCTACCCTATTCGAGGTCCTCTTTCGACCTGCTTATCCACACCACCAGCCAACGGGGATAACTTTGAGATTAAACCCCAATACATCAAGCTTTTACCTAAATTTCACGGACTCGAGACTGAGGACGCTTACGTTTTCATCACCAAATTTGAAAACGTATGCGCAATGATGGGTACGTCACAACTTTCAGTGGATGCGATGCGTCTACAACTTCTTCCATTTACATTGTACGATATAGCCGAGAAGTGGCTATATAACACTACCGCACACTCTATTACGAATTGGGAAGAATTCGTCGCTGCATTCCTTAAGAAATTTTACCCAATACAAAAGACAGCTCGAATCCGTAGCGAACTGAATCAATTTGCCCAGCTCCCTACTGAACCATTCTTTAAATGCTTTGAACGTTTCAAGGATCTTTTGGTTCAGTGTCCTCATCACGGCATCCCGAGATGGGAGCTTTGCCGAATCATTTATGAGGGCATTAACCCAAGCACTAAACAGAGCCTTGAAAACATGTGTCAAGGTACTTTTATGACTAAGGATGATGGGGAAGCTTGGAAGTATTTAGAAGAGTTCGCTGAAAAATCACTACAGTGGGAGAGTGGAACCCAACCATTGAATAGGGGTGGCGTACACCAAATAGATGTGTCCATAGGTGTTCGAGCTGAGATGGCAGCAATGCAAAAGAAGCTCGACGCTATGGAACACAAATTTTCTGCAGCCTCCCTAAACCCAATGTCGCTCCCCAAAACTATTTGTGGGTGCTGTTCTGATCCGTCTCATTTAACAGAAGAATGTCCATTAAACTCTGCGTTTCAAGGTCACGAGCATTCTAATGCCGCATTTCAACGACCTAGAAACGATCCATATTCTTCCACGTACAATCAGGGTTGGAGGAATCACCCGAATTTCGCTTGGAACCAAAACCAATCTCAAAACACGGTTCCAAACACAAATAATTTTCAAAGGGTTCTTCCTCCACCACAACAGCAACCCCTTCAACTCACTCAGCACCCCTACCAGTCACAAAATTTCCAAAACCAGGGCAACACTCCTGCACAGTCTAATCCTATGCAGTTGTCCTGTTCTGACGAATTCTCTCAATTCACTCAAACCATGAAATCACTTTTATCAAATTTCATAGAGGTTTCGACTGAGGTTAGATCTTCCATCAGTGAGATAAAGAAAAACTCAGCGTCCCAAGCTGAGAGTATCAGATCGATGGAAGCTGAAATCGCACGCCTAAAAGCCGAAATGAGTGCGAGAGAAAAAGGGAAACTTCCCTCTCAACCCCTACAGAATCCTGGGCATTACAATGTAAATGCCATCACAACGTTGAGATCGGGAAGAGTGCTGAACAATCATGTCGGGGAAGGTATTGATGATACTGAAAATCATATCAACACCCCGGCTGAGACCTTTCCACACACACACACTTCTCCTTCTGATCCTTCTTCTTCTACCACACCATCTTCTCGAGAGCCTATTCTCCATTTCCCATTAGGCTCGACACCTGAACCCAACCCTTATAGTTCTCCACAGACGGTCCCCACACCTCTTTTGGGACCTCGTCTACCCCCTCTTCCTTCTCCTATGATGGACCCTGCGCTTATTGCGAAAGCTCCTTACCCGAATCGGTTAAGGGGTAATAGAACGAGTCCTCATATGGAGAAAATTTTGGAAATGTTCAAACAGGTTAACATCAATATCCCTCTTCTAGATGCGATTCAACAAGTCCCCGCTTATGCGAAAATTCTTAAGGACTTGTGCACTAGGAAGAGGAAGACTCAAGTGCCGAAGAAGGTCTTTATGTCTAATAATATCAGCACTGCTTTTATTCCCCAGCTACCAAAGAAACGAAAGGACCCAGGATGTCCTACAATATCGATTTCTATCGGGGGTAAAAACATAAATCGTGCTCTTTTAGACCTTGGCGCAAGTGTTAACCTACTCCCTTATTCTGTCTATGAGCAATTAGGGATTGGAGAGCTGAAACCTGCTCACTGCACTCTCCAGATGGCAGACCGATCTATCACCAAACCAAGGGGTGAATTAGAGGATGTGTTGATAAAGGTCGGAGAATTTGTTTTCCCTGTAGACTTCATTGTGCTCAACACACAGCCTGTAGCAAACCCCCGGGGCCAAATTCCGGTGATTCTGGGTCGTCCTTTCCTTGCCACTTCCAACGCTGTTATAAACTGTAGAAACGGTTCAATGAACTTATCATTTAGAAATATGACCATTGAACTAAATATCTACAAAGTTGGAAGTCAGCCATCAGAACCTTCTGCTCATATTTTAGATGTGTGCTCTGTCCATGAGATCGCTCCCGATAGTTGTGGAGTTGAGGAACTTTGCTTTACTGATCTCGATGACATTACCACATCTCTGTTTGACTTTACACAAGATCTTAGTGAAGACACTTTTTCTACACTTGAGTCCTGCACTTCTGACTTTTCTCCACCCGAGTCTGTATCTTTCACAGGCTCTGAGCTTCTTTGTAAATCCAAAAATCACTCAATGATCCCTCCTTCTATCATTTCTCCTCCTGAATTAGATCTAAAAATTTTACCTTCTCATCTTAAATATGCTTATTTAGGTGAGAAGGAGTCTTTACCGGTTATAATATCCGCTTCTCTAGCATCAGAGCAAGAGAATGCACTTTTATCGGTATTGAGATCTAACAAAGAGGCGTTTAGTTGGAGTATGGCAGACATCAAATGGATTAGTCCCTTGATAGTTGAACATCATATATATGTGATGGATGATGCCAGACCAACCCGAGAACTACAGAGACGGTTGAATCCCGTCATGAAGGAAGCAGTAATGAAAGAGATCGTCAAATGCTTAGATAATGGTATTATATACCCCATCTCCGATAGCCAATGGGTAAGTCCTATACATGTCGTTCCTAAGAAATCCGGCATCACTGTTATAACCAATGAGGCAAATGAGTTGATTCAGACACGCACCCAAACTGGGTGGCGTGTATGTATCGATTATAGAAAACTCAATGCTGCCACGAGGAAAGACCATTTTTCTCTACCATTCATTGATCAAATGCTGGAACGCATAGCAGGACGAGAGTATTATTGTTTTATGGACGGATACTCAGGCTATAATCAGGTTCCCATCACCAAAAAGGATCAAGACAAAACCAATTTTACTTGTCCTTTTGGTACCTTTGCTTACAGTCGCATGCCCTTTGGGTTATCCAATGCTCCCGCTACCTTTCAGCGGTGTATGATGGGGATATTCTCTGATATGGTAGAGAATTTTCTGGAGATCTTTATGGACGATTTCTCGATTTTTGGAGACTCTTTTTCCGATTGCCTAGCGAATCTTGACGTTGTTCTGACTCGTTGCAAAGTGAAGAACTTGACTTTAAACTGGGAAAAATGCCATTTTATGGTCCAAGAAGGAATTGTTCTTGGACATGTTATTTCACAGAAAGGCATTGAGGTTGACAGAGCTAAGATAGATGTCATTCAAAACCTCCCTCATCCCAAAAGCGTCAAAGATATTCGATTTTTCCTTGGCCACGCGGGCTTTTAAAGGAGATTCATTAAGGACTTTAGCAAAATTGCTAGACCTTTAACTCTTCTCCTGGCCAAGGATACGACCTTCCATTTTGACTTGGACTGCGAGACAGCTTTCGACTCACTTAAACACTCACTCACGTCAGCCCCCGTTTTATCATCACCAAACTGGGACTACCCCTTTGAGTTGATGTGTGATGCATCCGACTTTGCAGTAGGTGTAGTCTTAGGACAGCACATCGAAAAGATGCCACACGTGATTTACTATGCAAGTAAGACCCTGAATGATGCGCAAATCAATTATACAACCACAGAAAAAGAACTTTTAGCGGTTGTATTTGCATTAGAAAAATTCAGGCCTTACTTAATCGGCTCACCTATAGTTGTGTATACTGACCATTCCGCTTTAAAACATCTTCTGGCGAAGAAAGATGCAAAAGGTCGACTAATACGTTGGATCCTTCTATTACAAGAATTCGATCTTGTTATCAAAGATAAGAAAGGATGTGAAAACGTAGTAGATGACCATCTTTCACGCATCATTTCTTCCCTTGTGACCCTGCCGATCAATGACTCGTTCCCTGATGAACAACTTTTGAGCGTATCCAATGAACCATGGTTCAGGGATATTGTGAACTATCATGCCACGGGACTGATACCCAGCGATTGGTCAAAACAGGACAGATACCGTTTTCTATACCAAGTAAAACACTTTTATTGGGATGAGCCATATCTGTTTAAATATTGTCCTGATCAGATCATTCGCCGGTGTGTCCCGAATGAAGAGTTCAAGAGTGTTCTTTCTTTTTGTCATGATCAGGCCTGTGGGGGTCACTTCGGTCCTAGAAAGACAGCGGAGAAGGTTTTGCAATGTGGATTTTATTGGCCGACCTTATTCAAGGACGTATTTGAGCATTGCAAAACCTGTACACAATGTCAGTATACGGGTAGAATCTCCCAGAGGAATGAAATGCCTCAGCAACCCATTCTGGTTGTTGAAATATTCGATGTTTGGGGCATAGATTTTATGGGTCATTTTCCCAACTCCTTTGGGAATTTGTACATACTGCTGGCGGTTGATTATGTCTCAAAGTGGGTTGAAGCCATTCCATGTCGCACTAATGACAAGAAAGTTGTCATTAAGTTCTTAAAAGAGAATATTTTCTCGCGATTTGGACACCCACGCGCGATTATTAGCGATAATGGGACACATTTCTGCAACAGGCCTTTCGAGACTCTGATGCGGAAATACTCAATCAACCACCGACTTTCTACACCCTATCATCCCCAAACAAGCGGGCAGGCTGAAATCTCAAACAGACAAATCAAACTTATCCTGGAGAAAACTGTTGCTAAAAATAGAAAAGACTGGTCGACCAAACTGACGGATGCTCTTTGGGCATTCCGAACTGCATATAAGACCGACCTAGGGATGTCTCCATATAGGATAGTGTTTGGAAAAGCATATCATTTACCCGTCGAGATAGAGCATAAAGCATTGTGGGCTATTAAAGAAATAAATTTTGATTTAAACCTTGCTTGCAACTTTCGGAAGCTGCAACTTAATGAGCTAAGCGAACTCCGCGATGAAACTTATGATAACGCTGTAATCACAAAGAATAGGACTAAGGTTTTTCACGATAAAAACATTTTGAGAAAAACATTTTCACCTGGTCAACAAGTCATTCTTTATGATTCACGATTACACCTTCACGCGGGTAAGCTCCGATCTCGATGGAAGGGACCTTTTGTTGTGCGGTCTGTATATCCGCACGGGGCAGTAGAAGTAGAAAATGTTAAAAACGGCACCGTTTTCAAAGTAAATGGACATAGATTAAAGCCGTATTTTTCCACTGACCCCACGAAGGAGCTCCTGTTCTTACAGGAGCCAGTTTATTTGGATTAAAATTCCTCCGTCTCACCTTCATATTCAGTATATCATTGCATCATCATATGAATGAAGGTAAGTAAAAAGAATAAGTTTGGGGGAAGTTCTTCACTTATATATTTTGCCCCCACTAAATAATTCCTCCCAGATTTACAGGTTTTTCAGATATAGCTGTTGGCAACAGTGAGGACACTGTTGAAAACAAGTTTGGGGGAGGTTTGTGCTTATTTTTGCATCATTTGCATATCATTTGCATAAGCACAAAACATTTCTTTTAAAAATCTATAAAAATTTAAAAATTTTCAAAACCCATAAAAATTTAAAAATTTTCAAGTATAAAAATAATTTTAATATTTACACTTTTTTGTATATAAATAAGATAATGAAAGTTTAGATAGTGAACAATTACATCCATGAGATTAAAAAAATTTAAGAAAACTAAGAAAATTAGAAGTTTTCTTATACGAACTAGTAATAAGTAGTTATGAGCCGTTGTCCCAAGGGTTAGTAAGATGAAGGACGTCACTAATCTGAGGATAAAAATAAGTCTGAAAAATAGTTTCTATTCTGGAAGCCAAACATTTTGAACGTTGATACCCTGCTATTCGCACTTACACACGTCTTAAAGCCTGGGATAGTAGAGGATACCTTGAAATGCTCTTGTCTTAAAGCCAAAAGTATGAAGCAAATAAAAAAAAATTGAATAAAAAAATATAAAGTGGTGAGAAAAATGGACACTGGTTTTGTTATCACCAAGGGCAATAAAAAATATATAGCGAGGGTGCCTCTTCACCTAGTGCCCTAAGGCCAACTGGTCTGGGAGTCACTGCTATGCCTGAGGTGGTGCAAGACGAGGAAAATACACCAAGTAAGCAAGCACGGGAGTAATCGGTCGGTTAGTACCTCAAGAAGTATTAACGGTCGCATGAAAGTGTGTGAGCAATCTCATCTAAATATTCATTAATTAAAAAGTACTGAGGCTGATGGGCAAGAGTATGATAGCTTGAATTGAATTCTCCGGGTGTAGGGATGTCCTTTACACACACGCAGGGTTATATGATCGATGTTTGGAATAAAGATAGGAATGAAGAATAAGATGATGTTTTATTGAGTGAGGACGTGATTTCTAACATCTTTTCTTGACCATTAAGATAGGGCTCATGACAACCGAAAAGCTAGCTTAGTTGGAAACCCTAATTTTCAAAACTTTTCTTTAACAATTCTTTTCTTTAAATGTAATATTCATGATCTTTCTTTTATTATTGGATTTTGTGGGTGCAATCTGCTGAAAACCCTCAGGAGACAACACTCATCCTACTAGGGACACCTAGAGGTTTAAAGGCTTGTTGCACGTGCTCAGTGCAATCGTGTTGCCTACGAAAGTGTGCTAGTTAGTTTTTTTCTCATTCTTTATTTTCTCCTTATCTTTTTAATAAAAAAGTTCGCTCGAGACGATCGAAATTAAGTTTGGGGGAATTTGATTAGTCGAAAATATTGTATATTTTAGCCGGCAATTTCCTTATCATTTGCATTCATATAGAAGTGTTCGGCATTCATATTTCACATATTAACAAAACTGTCGCAAAATATCAGATTGCATGTATTAGACTCTTAAACCGGCACTATACAGGAAATTGACCGCATTTCATGGCATCGCATCATCCCTATATTGCGCAACACTTGTTTTGAGATCTGTGTAGGAAAATCCAGAAGAAAGGCCAAAAATTTACATGGTACCGATCAAACATGACGCCAACTCAATGATTTCAGTTCTGGTATCAATCCAAAGGGACAAATACAAATCAACATATCAGATGAAGCCCCAAATAGCAGCCCAAGACCTCTGCAAAAAGACCAAAGCCCAAGACTTCAACATGGCCGCGGAACCGCGGCCGGAGCCTGCTTGCGCCGCGGTTCCGCGGTCAACTTGCCACCTCAGCTCTTCAAATTTGCACCATAATTCCTAGCTAAAGGCCTACAGCTCAGAATGACACAACAAATTCCAGAAGACTCCAGAGACTTCTGCCAGATCAGCAAGCTTTGGGATCAACACTAAACTAGCCTATCATTCTAGAAACTTCTTCTTAAACCCTAGCTTAAACCCTAAGCCAAGCCTAACAAACTCCTTCTAGAAGTCTTTCAACAAACTTTTGGAGGGAACTCAAGAAGGCTTAGGGTTTGGGTGTTTTATAAATAAGACCCTAGGCTCACTTGTAAATCATCATGGAAAAATCCCTCCATTAGTTCATTTTAGAGCCATTCTATCTCTTTCTTCATCTTCTTCTTCCACAAGTCTAGTGAGAGGACTTGTGTGAAACCGTAACCCTAATTCCAATCAAAAGCCAAGATCCCGAGTACCCCATCAAGCAAGAAGCCTTGCAACTTTTTATGAGCCGAGCCGATCTTCAACGGAGCAAGTGGTCCAAGCCGATCCGCGACTCACGAAGCCGAGCAAAGCCAAGTCGACAATTTAGTTCTTCCTCTTGTAGTTCTTGAGCGACTGTAATCAAATTGTTGATATAAATAAAAGGTGAAATTCTTTTATCTTGTTTTCTTTAAAATTCTTGCATCATGATTCAATCTAAATTTCTAGTTGTAATTCTTGTTGTGATGTTTGAGTAATACTCCGCTCGTCGAGGAATCGAGACGATCAATAGAATGATGATGTAATATATCTTAAATCGATTCTTGAGTCCTACGAGTTTTGTAAACCCTAGCAAGTTCAAGAATCGACGACCCAATTCGTTGCGATGCTTTCTTGATTGATATCGCTCGAGATTGGGGAGTTATGATCGTTTCTTGAAAGTACTAGAGGCTAGAATGTGAATGATATCAACGAAAGAACAAGGGTTAAATGATGAAACCCTAGTTTCATCAAAAAAGCCCTAACTCCCGTCAATCATCTTCGATCTAGTATCAATCCTTCGAAGGACAAGAATACGAAATCTTGAGATTACATCACGTCTATAGATCCGATCGATTCCTACGAGCCTCATTTAGATTCTTGACATTTGGTTGGAAATATCATCGAAACCCTGATTCTCGATTATTTATCATTTTCTTGATTCTTGATTAGAATTGTGACACTTGAAACATTTGATAGAATCTTGAATCATGTTTTGTTTTCTTTTCGATTAAATTTTCAATTCAAACAAAGCAAATATAAAAGCGAATCCCACAATCCCTGTGGACGATCCGCACTCGCTTACGATCTACATCCGACACCGTAGTTGATTGCGGTCAAATATAATTCTTTGATTGTGATTCTATACATTTTCTAAACCGACACACAAAGAATATGATCAATCAAATTCCATTCTCTTTTAAATAGTCTAGGAACTCGGCACTCAAGTATTCACCATCTCGATCCGATCTTAGTGTCTTGATACTTTTGCCGGTTTGTTTTTCTACTTCATTCTTATATTCCTGGAATTTTCCAAAGGCCTCGGATTTATGTTTCATTAAGAAGACATAACCGTACCTTGAAAAGTCATCCGTAAAAGTAATGAAGTAAGAATAACCACTTCACGCATGTGTAGACATTGGACCGCACACGTCGCTGTGTACGAGTCCCAAGAGCTCGCTCGCTCTTACTCCGTGTCCAGTGAACGAAGTCTTTGTCATCTTTCCTTTGAGACAGGATTGACAAGTGGCATACGATTGATATTCGAACGGATTCAAATATCCTTCTGCATGTAACTTCGTCAACCTTCTCTCATTGATGTGACCCAGTCTACAATGCCATAAGAAAGTCTGATTTATTTTCGGAGACTTTCTTTTTTGTGTATTCTGGACATTGAAAATCTGTGGTTGGTTTAATACGTATATACCATTGCTTAATGTACCAGACCCAATCAGAACTTGATTAAAGTGAATGTTTACAACATTACTTACAAACGCAAATTCATAACCTTCTTTAGAAATCAAAGATACAGAAATGATATTACAAGTTGCGTTGGGTACAAAAAAGCAATTACGTAAAACCAAAACATGTCCATCTGACATTCCCAGGTGATAGTCCCCCACGGCCTTAGCATCCATGCTAGCTCCGTTTGCAACTTTAAGGATCATGTCACCTGCCTTCAAAACCCTACGGTTTCTCAATGCCTACAAAGAATTATAGATATGAGATCCTGATCCGGTATCCAATATCCAGGAAGTAAAGTTTATTGATAGACAGTTTTCAATAACATACACACCTGAAGCTGAAGCCGCAACTTGATTCAGATCCTGTTTTTGGCTTTCCAAGCCCTGCAATCTTTCTTCCAGTGCCCACTCTTATGACAGAAAAAGCACTCTTCCTTCCTTATAAGCTTCCCCGCTATCTTTGTTGCTTTTGCCTTTCCCTTCGTATCCACTTTACTAACACCGCCCCTTGGTTTGGCGAAGGCTTTCTTCTTCTTTCCCTTGGCTTTCGCCTTGGACCTAGAAGATGAAGATCCTCCTACAAACAAAGTGGATGTTTCCCTACCTTTCTGTAGGGTGCCCTCTGCACTCCTCAGCATGTTGAGGAGCTCTGAAATTTCAACTTTCTTTTCTTGCAAGTTGAAATTCAGGATGAACTGGGCGTAAGTGGAAGGAAGGGACTGAAGAATCAAGTCCGTATAGAGCTCATTCTCCAACGTGGTCCCAAGGTCCGCGAACTCCTCAATGAAGCCAATCATCTTAAGCACGTGTTCCGCTACCGATGATCCGATAGCCAACCTTGCCGAAAATAACTTCTTCGACACTTCGTATCTTGCGATACGAGATTCTGGTATCAATCCAAAGGGACAAACAAAAATCAACATATCAAAGAAAGGCCCAAATATCAACCCAAGAGCACACCAGAAAGATGCAAGCTCAAGGAGCCAACATGGCCGCGGAACCGCGGCCTAAGCCTGCTTGTGCCGCGGTTCCGCGGCGACTTGATGATGTCACCACTCCAAATTTGCACCATAACTCTTCTCTCAGGGCCCACACTTCAGAAAGACACTCCAATTTCCAGAAGACTCCAGAGACTTCTGCCAGATCAGCAAACCCTTGTTCCTACACTAAACTAAGCCTTGTATTCTAGAAACTTCTTCTTAAACCCTAGCTTAAACCCTAAGCTAAGCCTAACAAATTCTTTCTAGAAGTCTTTCAACAAACTTTTGGAGGGAACTCAAGAAGGCTTAGGGTTTGGGTGATCTATAAATAAGACCATAGGCTCACTTGTAAAAGAATCCAATTTTTGAGAGACTTGATCTTTGATTAGTTGATTTTAGTAGCCAATTTAGAGCCATTCTATCTCTCTCTTCATCTTCTTCTTCCACAAGTCTAGTGAGAGGACTTGTGTGAAACCCTAACCCTAATTCTAATCAAAAGCCAAGATCCCGAGTACCCATTCAAGCAAGAAGCCTTGCAACCTTTTAGGAGCCGAGCCGGTCTTCAATAGAGCAAGTAGTCCAAGCCGATCCGCGACTCACGGAGCCGAGCTAAGCCAAGTCGACAATTTAATTCTTCCTCTTGTAGTTCTTGAGCGATTGTAATCAAATTGTTGATAGAAATAAAAGGTGATATTCTTTGATCTTGTTTTCTTTACATTCTTGCATCATGAGTCAATCTAAATTTCTAGTTATAATTCTTGTTGTGATGTTTGAGTAATACTCCGCTCGTCGAGGAGTCGAGACGATCAATAGAATGGTGATGTAATATATCTTAAATCGATTCTTGAATCCTACGAGTTTTGTAAACCCTAGCAAGTTCAAGAATCGACGACCCAATTTGTTGCGATGCTTTCTTGATTGATATCGCTCGAGATTGGGGAGTTACGATCGGTTCTTGAAATTGCTAGAGGCTAGAATGTGAATGATAATCAACGAAAGAACAAGGGTTAAAAGATGAAACCCTAGTTTCATCAAGAAAGCCCTAACTCTCGTCGATCATCATCGATCTAGTATCAATCCTTCGAAGAACAAGAACACGAAATCTTGATATTACATCACGTCTATAGATCCGATCGATTCCTACGAGCCTCATTTAGATTCTTGACATTTTGGTTGGAAATATTATCGAAACCCAATTCTTGATTGTTTATCAGTTTCTTGATTCTTGATTAAACTCGTGACACCTGAATCAATTGATAAATTCTTGAATCATGTTTTCTTTTCTTTTCGATTAACTTTTCGATTCAAACAAATCAAATATACAAACGAATCTCACAATCCCTGTGGACGATCCGCACTCGCTTACGATCTACAACTGACACCGTAGTTGATTGCGGTCAAATATAATTTTTTGATTGTGAACTTTATTCAATTTTCTAATTACCAACACATAGAAACTTATTCGCTTTATTCGATTTACACATTCGGAAAACATATCAATCAAAATGGCGTCGTTGCCGGGGACCGCGCGCTAATTCGTTTTATATCAAAGTTTGAATTGAAAGATTTATTTCATTGTGATTTTTGAGATCAAAATTCGTGCAAACCCTAAACAATTTGTTGTGTTTCATTGCAAGGAGATCTGGAGCTTGCTGGAAATTTGGAAAAAAATTTGGAAAATACCAGAGAGCAGAGGGAGTCTACAGAGACTCTCTGAAAAATTTTGGAGGAGTGATCTCATCATCCAACCGCGGAAGCGCGGCATAAGGGAAGATTTGCGGCGGAACCGCGGCATTCTTGGGGGATCTCTGAAAAATATTTGCTTCAGGTACTTTCTTACCTTCTCCTCTCTCCTCTTTTTAGCTCCAACTGACAATTTTCTGCAGGATTCTTTGCAAAGAATAGCAGCTCGCAAATTGCAAAAGTAAATTTGTGCGTGATTTTGTTTCTTGGTTGTTTGCATTATAAATACGGATATTAAGAGGCGCGGCCAAATCCAAATTAGGTGGGGATTTCATTACCCTTCCTAGGCCCCGAAAACCACAAAACTTGCATCCGCATTGACCCACATTAACTAAAAGAAATCTAGAGATGACTCTAAGGACTGTCGCGCTCAATTAGGACAGAAGAAGGCCGTGGGTAATTCATTGCTTATCCGCGTTTTCTTGTGGTGCCTAGGCAAGTGTGTCGAAGGCTAGTGGTTATTAATTAGGCCCACTACTTACGTGGTGGAGTTCCTTTCCACTTACCTGGCACTTACCTGGCCACAGAGGAACAAAGAGGCAGTGGAGGATTCTATCCCGCGACTTGTCTTTTGGCAGTTAGGAGCGGTCTAGAGCCGGACCTAGGTGACCACTAGATTCTAGGGTTTGCGTGCTGCATTTGTTGTGTCGCATCATATTTTTTAAAAATCCGTCCCTTTTTTCAAAGCAAACACCGCATTCATTTACCCCTAATTATAAGCCAACGCTGCCACTTGTACTAACCCTTTTTAGTACAAGATAGGCTGGACACGGGATTCTAGTGCCCGTTTAGTCCGCGTACCCTTTATCGACTTCGAAGTCGATATTTCTCCATTTACCTTTCCTTTACCCACTACCACACCCACACCGATGGATCCACCTCCATCAAACTTCTTTAACCCTAATCTGCCGCCGTCCGTTGGTGCGCAGAATCCACCCCGCATCTCTCTCCAGGAGAGGTGCTATCCACTTAGAGGTCCTCTTTCGACCTGCTTATCCACACCACCAGCTAATGGGGATAACTTTGAGATTAAACCCCAGTACATCAACCTTTTACCCAAATTCCACGGACTCGAGACTGAGAACGCTTACGTTTTCATTACCAAATTTGAAAACGTGTGCGCAATGATGGGTACGTCACAACTTTCAGTGGATGCGATGCGTCTACGACTTCTTCCATTTACATTGTGCGATATAGCCGAGAAGTGGCTATATAACACTACCGCACACTCTATTACGAATTGGGAAGAATTCGTCGCTGCATTCCTTAAGAAATTTTACCCAATCCAAAAGACGGCTCGAATCCGTAGCGAACTGAATCAATTTGCCCAGCTCCCTACTGAACCATTCTCTAAATGCTTTGAACGTTTCAAGGAACTTTTGGTTCAGTGTCCTCATCACGGCATCCCAAGATGGGAGCTTTGACGAATCATTTATGAGGGCATTAACCCAAGCACTAAACAGAGCCTTGAAAACATGTGTCAAGGTACTTTTATGACCAAGGATGATGGGGAAGCTTGGAAGTACTTAGAAGAGTTCGCTGAAAAATCACTACAGTGGGAGATTGGAACCCAACCATTGAATAGGGGTGGCGTACACCAGATAGATGTGTCCATAGGTGTTCGAGCTGAGATGGCAGCAATGCAAAAGAAGCTCGACGCTATGGAACACAAATTTTCTGCAGCCTCCCTAAACCCAATGTCGCTCCCCAAAACTATTTGTGGGTGCTGTTCTGATCCGTCTCATTTAACGGAAGAATGTCCATTAAGCTCTGCGTTTCAAGGTCACGAACATTCTAATGCCGCATTTCAAAGACCTCTAAACGATCCATATTCTTCCACGTACAATCAGGGTTGGAGGAATCACCCGAATTTCGCTTGGAAGAAAAACCAATCTCAAAACACGGTTCCAAATACGAATAATTTTCAAAGGGCTCTTCCTCCACCACAACAGCAACCCCTTCAACTCACTCGGCACCCCTACCAGTCACAAAATTTCCAAAACCAGGGCAACACTCCTGCACAGTCTAATCCTATGCAGTTGTCCTGTTCTGACGAATTCTCTCAATTCACTCAAACCATGAAATCACTTTTATCAAATTTCATAGAGGTTTCGACTGAGGTTAGATCTTCCGTCAGTGAGATAAAGAAAAACTCAGCGTCCCAAGCTGAGAGTATCAGATCGATGGAAGCTGAAATCGCACGCCTAAAAGCCGAAATGAGTGCGAGAGAAAAAGGGAAACTTCCCTCTCAACCCCTACAGAATCCTGGGCATTACAATGTAAATGCCATCACAACGTTGAGATCGGGAAAAGTGCTGAATAATCATGTCGGGGAAGGTATTGATGATACTGAAAATCATATCAACACCCCGGCTGAGACCTTTCCACACACACACAATTCTCCTTCTGATCCTTCTTCTTCTACCATACCACCTACTCAAAAACCTATTCTCCATTTCCCATTAGGCTCGACACCTTCTACCAACCCTTATAGTTCTCCACAGACAGTCCCCACACCTCTTTTGGGACCTCGTCTACCCCCTCTTCCTTCTCCTATGATGGACCCCGCGCTTATTGCGAAAGCTCCTTACCCAAATCGATTAAGGGGTAACAGAACAAGTCCTCATATGGAGAAAATTTTGGAAATGTTCAAACAGGTTAACATCAATATCCCTCTCCTAAATGCAATTCAACAAGTCCCCGCTTATGCGAAAATTCTTAAGGACTTGTGCACTAGGAAGAGGAAGACCCAAGTGCCGAAGAAGGTCTTCATGGCTAATAATATCAGCACTGCTTTTATTCCCCAGCTACCAAAGAAACGAAAGGACCCAGGATGTCCTACAATATCGATTTCTATTGGGGGTAAAAACATAAATCGTGCTCTTTTAGACCTTGGCGCAAGTGTTAACCTACTCCCTTATTCTGTCTATGAGCAATTAGGGATTGGAGAGCTGAAACCTGCTCACTGCACTCTCCAGATGGCAGACCGATCTATCACCAAACCAAGGGGTGAATTAGAGGATGTGTTGATAAAGGTTGGGGAATTTGTTTTCCCTGTAGACTTCATTGTGCTCGACACACATCCTATAGCAAACCCCCGGGGCCAAATTCCAGTGATTCTAGGTCATCCTTTCCTTGCCACTTCCAACGCTGTTATAAACTGTAGAAACAGTTCAATGAACTTATCATTTGGAAATATGACCATTGAACTAAATATCTACAAAGTTGGAAGTCAGCCATCAGAACCCTCTGCTCATATTTTAGATGTGTACTATGTCCATGAGATCGCTCCCGATAGTTGTGGAGCTGAGGAACTTTGCTTTACTGATCTCGATGACATTACCACATCTCTGTTTGACTTTACACAAGATCTTAGTGAGGACACTTTACCTACACTTGAGTCCTGCACTTCTGACTTTTCTCCACCCGAGTCTGTATCTTTCACAGGCTCTGAGCTTCTTTGTAAATCCAAAAATCATTTAATGATCCCTCCTTCTATCATTTCTCCGTCTGAATTATATCTCAAAATTTTACCGTCTCATCTGAAATATGCTTATTTAGGTGAGAAGGAATCTTTACCGGTTATAATTTCTGCTTCTCTAGCATTAGAGCAAGAGAATGCACTTTTATCGGTACTGAGATCTAACAAAGAGGCGTTTGGTTGGAGTATGGCGGACATCAAAGGGATTAGTCCTTTGATAGTTGAACATCATATACATGTGATGGATGATGCCAGACCAACCCGAGAACCACAGAGACGGTTGAATCCCGTCATGAAGGAAGCGGTCATGAAAGAGATCGTTAAATGCTTAGATAATGGTATTATATACCCCATCTCCGATAGCCAATGGGTGAGTCCTATACATGTCGTTCCTAAGAAATCCGGTATCACTGTTATAACCAATGAGGCGAATGAGTTGATTCAGACACGCGCCCAAACTGGGTGGCGTGTATGTATCGATTATAGAAAACTCAACGCTGCCACGAGGAAAGACCACTTTCCTCTACCATTCATTGATCAAATGATGGAACGCTTAGCGGGACGAGAGTATTATTGTTTTATGGACGGATACTCAGGCTATAATCAGGTCCCCATCGCCAAAAAGGATCAAGATAAAACCACTTTTACTTGTCCTTTTGGTACCTTTGCTTACAGTCGCATGCCCTTTGGGCTATGCAATGCTCCCGCTACCTTTCAGCGGTGTATGATGGGGATATTCTCTGATATGGTAGAGAATTTTTTGGAGATCTTTATGGACGACTTCTCGATTTTTGGAGACTCTTTTTCCGATTGCCTAGCAAATCTTGACGCTGTTCTTACTCGTTGCAAAGAGAAGAACTTGACTTTGAACTGGGAAAAATGCCATTTTATGGTCCAAGAAGGAATTATTCTTGGACATGTCATTTCACAGAAAGGCATCGAGGTTGACAGAGCTAAAATAGATGTCATTCAAAACCTCCCTCATCCCAAAAGCGTTAAAGATATTCGTTCTTTCCTTGGCCATGCGGGATTTTATAGGAGATTCATTAAGGACTTTAGCAAAATTGCTAGACCTTTAACTCTTCTCCTGGCCAAGGATACGACCTTCCATTTTGACTCGGATTGCGAGACAGCTTTCGACTCACTTAAACACTCACTCACTTCAGCCCCCATTTTATCATCACCAAACTGGGACTACCCCTTTGAGCCGATGTGTGACGCATCTGATTTTGCAGTAGGTGCAGTCTTAGGACAGCACATCGAAAAGATGCCACACGTGATTTACTATGCTAGTAAGACCCTGAATGATGCGCAAATCAATTATACAACCACAGAAAAAGAACTCTTAGCGGTTGTATTTGCATTAGAAAAATTCAGGCCTTACTTAATTGGCTCACCTATAGTTGTGTATACTGACCATTCCGCTTTAAAACATCTTCTGGCGAAGAAAGATGCAAAAGGTCGACTAATACGTTGGATCTTTCTGTTACAAGAATTCGATCTTGTTATCAAAGATAAGAAAGGATGTGAAAACGTAGTAGCTGACCATCTTTCACGCATCATTTCTTCCCCTGTAACCCTGCCGATCAATGACTCGTTTCCTGACGAGCAACTCTTGAGCGTATCCAATGAACCATGGTTCAGGGATATTGTGAACTATCATGCCACGGGACTAATACCCAGCGATTGGTCAAAACAGGACAAATACCGTTTTCTATCCCAAGTAAAACACTTTTACTGGGACGAGCCCTATTTGTTTAAATATTGTCCTGATCAGATCATTCGCCGGTGTGTCCCAAATGAAGAGTTCAAGAGTGTTCTTTCTTTTTGTCATGATCAGGCCTGTGGGGGTCACTTCGGTCCTAGAAAGACAGCGGAGAAGGTTTTGCAATGTGGATTTTATTGGCCGACCTTATTCAATGACGCATTTAAGCATTGCAAAACCTGTACACAATGTCAGTATACGGATAGAATATCCCAGAGGAATGAAATGCCTCAGCAACCCATCTTGGTTGTTGAAATATTCGATGTTTGGGGCATTGATTTTATGGCTCCTTTTCCCAACTCCTTTGGGAATTTGTACATACTGCTGGCGGTTGATTATGTCTCAAAGTGGGTAGAAGCCATTCCATGTCGCACTAATGACAAGAAAGTTGTCATTAAGTTCTTAAAAGAGAATATCTTCTCGCGATTTGGACACCCACGCGCTATTATTAGTGATAATGGGACACATTTCTGCAACAGGTCTTTCGAGACTCTGATGCGGAAATATTCAATCAACCACCGACTTTCTACACCCTATCATCCCCAAACAAGCGGGCAGGCTGAAATTTCAAACAGACAAATCAAACTTATCCTGGAGAAGACTGTTGCTAAAAATAGAAAGGACTGGTCGACCAAACTGACGGATGCTCTTTGGGCATTCCGAACTGCATATAAGACCGACCTTGGGATGTCTCCATATAGGATAGTGTTTGGGAAAGCATGTCACTTACCTGTCGAGATAGAACATAAAGCATTGTGGGCTATTAAAGAAATAAATTTTGATTTAAATCTTGCTTGCAACTTTCGGAAGTTGCAACTTAATGAGCTAAGCGAACTCCGCGATGAAGCTTATGATAACGCTGTAATCACAAAGAATAGGACAAAGGTTTTTCACGATAAAAACATTTTGAGGAAAACATTTTCACCTGGTCAACAAGTCCTTCTTTATGATTCACGATTACACCTTCACACGGGTAAGCTCCGATCTCGATGGAAGGGACCTTTTATTGTGCGGTCTGTTTATCCGCACGGGGCAGTAGAAGTAGAAAATGTTAAAAACGGCACATTTTTTAAAGTGAATGGACATAGACTAAAGCCGTATTTTTCCACTGACCCCACGGAGGAGCTCTTGTTCTTACAAGAGCAAGTTTATTTGGATTAAAATTCCTCCATCTCACCTTTATATCCAGTATATCATTGCATCATCTTTTGAATGTAGGTGAGTGAAAAGAATAAGTTTGGGGGAAGTTCTTCACTTATACATTTTGCCCCCACTAATAAATTCCTCCCAGATTTACAGGTTTTTCAGATATAGCTGTTGGCGACAGTGAGGACACTGTTGAAGACAAGTTTGGGGGAGGTTTGTGCTTATTTTTGCATCATTTGCATATCATTTACATAGGCACAAAACATTTCTTTTAAAAATCTATAAAAATTGAAAAACTTTCAAAACCCATAAAAATTTAAAAAAAATTTCAAAGTATAAAAATAATTTTAATATTTACACTTTTTTGTATATAAATAAGATAATGAAAATTTAGATAGTGAACAAATTACATCCATGAGATTAGAAAAATTTAAGAAAACTAAGAAAATTAGAAGTTTTCTTATACGAACTAGTAATAAGTAGTTATGAGCCGTTGTCCCAAGGGTTAGTAAGATGAAGGACGTCACTAATCTGAGGATAAAAATAAGTCTGAAAAATAGTTTCTATTCTGGAAGCCAAACATTTTGAACGTTGATACCCTGCTATTCGCACTTACACACGTCTTAAACCCTGGGATAGTAGAGGATACCTTGAAATGCTCTTGTCTTAAAGCTGACGTATGAAGGAAATAAAAAGAAAAAAAAATGAATGATGAAAAAATATAAAGTGGTGAGAAAAATGGACACTGGTTTTATTATCACCAAGGGCAATAAAAAAATATATAGCGAGGGTGCTTCTTCACCTAGTGCCCTAAGGCCAACTGGTATGGGAGTCACTGCTATGCCTGAGGTGGTGCAAGACGAGGAAAATACACCAAGTAAGCAAGCACAGGAGTAATCGGTCGGTTAGTACCTCAAGAAGTATTAACGGTCGCATGAAAGTGTGTGAGCAATCTCATCTAAATATTCATTAATTAAAAAGTACTGAGGCTGATGGGCAAGAGTATGATAGCTTGAATTGAATTCTCTGGGTGTAGGGATGTTCTTTACATACACGCAGGGTTATATGATCGATGTTTGGAAGAAAGATAGGAATGAAAAATAAGACGATATTTTATTGAGGGAGGACGTGATTTCTAACATCTTTTCATGACCATTAAGATAGGGCTCATGACAACCGAAAAGCTAGCTTAGTTGGAAACCGTAATTTTCAAAGTCTTTCTTTTACAATTCTTTTCTTTAAATGTAATATTCATGATCTTCCTTTTATTATTGGATTTTGTGGGTTTAATCCGCTGAAAACCCTCAGGAGACAACACTCCTCCTACTAGGGACACCTAGAGATTTAAAGGCTTGTTGCACGTGCTCAGTGCAATCGTGTTGCCTACGAAAGTGTGCTAGTTAGTTTTTTTTCTTTCTTTATTTTCTCCTTCTCTTTTTAATAAAACAGTTCGCTCGAGACGATCGAAATTAAGTTTGGGGGAATTTGATTAGTCGAAAATATTGCTTATTTTAGCCTGCAATTTCCTCATCATTTGCATCCATATAGAAGTGTTCGGCATTCATATTTTACATATTAGCAAAACTGTCGCAAAATATCAGATTACATGTATTAGACTCTAAAACCGACACTATAAAGGAAATTGACTGCATTTCATGGCATCGCATCATCCCTACATTTGCGCAACACTTGTTTTGAGATCTGTGCAGGAAAATCCAGAAGAAAGGCCAAAAATGTACATGGTACCGATCAAACGTTACGCCAACTCAATGATTTCAATTCTGGTATCAATCCAAAGGGACAAACAAAAATCAACATATCAAAGAAAGGCCCAAATATCAACCCAAGAGCACACCAGAAAGATGCAAGCTCAAGGAGCCAACATGGCCGCGGAACTGCGGCCTAAGCCTGCTTGTGCCGCTGTTCCGCGGCGACTTGATGATGTCACCACTCCAAATTTGCACCATAACTCTTCTCTCAGGGCCCACACTTCAGAAAGACACTCCAATTTCCAGAAGACTCCAGAGACTTCTGCCAGATCTTGTTCCTACACTAAACTAAGCCTTGTATTCTAGAAACTTCTTCTTAAACCCTAGTTTAAACCCTAAGCTAAGCCTAACAAATTCTTTCTAGAAGTCTTTCAACAAACTTTTGGAGGGAACTCAAGAAGGCTTAGGGTTTGGGTGATCTATAAATAAGACCCTAGGCTCACTTGTAAAAGAATCCAATTTTTGAGAGACTTGATCTTTGATTAGTTGATTTTAGTAGCCAATTTAGAGCCATTCTATCTCTCTCTTCATCTTCTTCTTCCACAAGTCTAGTGAGAGGACTTGTGTGAAACCTTAACCCTAATTCCAATCAAAAGCCAAGATCCCGAGTACCCATTCAAGCAAGAAGCCTTGCAACCTTTTAGGAGCCGAGCCGGTCTTCAACAGAGCAAGTGGTCCAAGCCGATCCGCGACTCACGGAGCCGAGCTAAGCCAAGTCGACAATTTAGTTCTTCCTCTTGTAGTTCTTGAGCGATTGTAATCAAACTGTTGATAGAAATAAAAGGTGATATTCTTTTATCTTGTTTTCTTTACATTCTTGCATCATGAGTCAATCTAAATTTCTAGTTATAATTCTTGTTGTGATGTTTGAGTAATACTCCGCTCGTCGAGGAGTCGAGACGATCAATAGAATGATGATGTAATATATCTTAAATCGATTCTTGAATCCTACGAGTTTTGTAAACCCTAGCAAGTTCAAGAATCGACGACCCAATTCGTTG
The DNA here is from genome assembly GCA_030015575.1 of Agapanthus africanus. NCBI lineage: Eukaryota > Viridiplantae > Streptophyta > Magnoliopsida > Asparagales > Amaryllidaceae > Agapanthus > Agapanthus africanus. Next base: position 230,703,016 of record JASDDO010000022.1, on the reverse strand, counting down.
CGATGCTTTCTTGATTGATATCGCTCGAGATTGGGGAGTTACGATCGATTCTTGAAATTGCTAGAGGCTAGAATGTGAATGATAATCAACGAAAGAACAAGGGTTAAAAGATGAAACCCTAGTTTCATCAAGAAAGCCCTAACTCTCGTCGATCATCATCGATCTAGTATCAATCCTTCGAAGGACAAGAACACGAAATCTTGATATTACATCACGTCTATAGATCCGATCGATTCCTACGAGCCTCATTTAGATTCTTGACATTTTGGTTGGAAATATTATCGAAACCCAATTCTTGATTGTTTATCAGTTTCTTGATTCTTGATTAAACTCGTGACACCTGAATCAATTGATAAATTCTTGAATCATGTTTTCTTTTCTTTTCGATTAACTTTTCGATTCAAACAAATCAAATATACAAACGAATCGCACAATCCCTGTGGACGATCCGCACTCGCTTACGATCTACAACTGACACCGTAGTTGATTGCGGTCAAATATAATTTTTTGATTGTGAACTTTATTCAATTTTCTAATTACCAACACATAGAAACTTATTCGCTTTATTCGATTTACACATTCGGAAAACATATCAATCAATAGCCAATACCCCACCCTAGACCCCTACGGGTGCGGCAAACTACCCGCCAAATATCCGAAGCGGAGCAACCTCCCTCAACGACGTGAGTTGGCTACTCGGCACTTCGAGATACCCGGTAGTTTGTGCACCCCACCTTGGGTCTATCCTAGGGGCAAAAAACAGTAAAAAGAAATTATACAATGACGGCTACAACCCCGACCCGGTTGTGCGGCCAAAAATAATATTACATTGATTTACATATTACATGAATTGAAAGATAAAAGAAAACTCTCATCTCACAACCCCCCGGCTATTCATCCGCGACAATCCAATGAATTCATATACACATACCATCAACATTACAGATCACAGATATGTATAACCCCCACTAATCGACGTATAGCGATTAGCGGACGTTCAATACATATAACACATCACAGATATATACCCGTCAGCTTAAGTGTTTAGAAGTTTGATTATAATACGGATTTTCAAGCCCCAAAATCTAATTTTTCTTTCTGGAAAATCTGGGCTGAAAAGACATATTGTAAAAATCCCAAAACAACCCCAGAAATACACTGCAACAAAATTGTGCCACGGCCGAGTTAACTCGGCCGCGGAACCGCGGCGAGAGCATGCTCCCGCCGTGTTTCCGCGGCACCTTGACCGGTTCGATGGACCAATTTTGCTGGGTGTTTAAACAAAAGCCTGAGCTGATTTTTAAGATAAGATTTATCATTTTTTGGACAGAAAAAAAATTCGGCAGAAACTTGATTTTACGGGTTCGTTTCGCGACTTTTTCTTCGATCGAACTTCTACTTACTTTGCTAACATGTTAGATAGTGTTTAACTAGGCTCTGATACCACTGTAAGTCCATACTACCCTTCCCCGGTACTTACGAGGTTGCGGAAGTGGTGAAAAACGATTTTCAAGAGGGTGGTAATATGGACTCATAATACAGATCTTTATTAAACAACTAACTAACAACCTAACTTGAGTTTACCTACTCGGTTAGGGGGCTATACCTTTCTTGAACTCCTTCGTCTTCAACTCCTCCCGGTGTACGGATCGGCCTCACCTCGTCGTCTCCTTGCGCCGAAGATGGATCCACCTGAAAGCTTCTACCTTTGGCTTCTTCTTCGATCTTTGAAGAAACTAGAACACTTGGCTTGCTAGGCCTTGTGAACTAGAATGAGTAGAGGATTGTTTTAGTGTCTTTTTATCTCTAAGGCAATGAGTCTCAACACATGAGAATGGTTTGCCTTGAGCTAGAGAGAGCAAGAGGAAGAGGGAGAGCTTGAGCAAGTGATGGCAAGAGAGAGAAATGAAATGAGAGAATGAGTAACCCTTTTGCCATCCAAACTCTCATAATCCAAAGCCATCATAACAAAAATAGTAATCAAGTATTGTGTGATGGTTTAAGTCAAAATGGCTATATCATTTCATGCACTCATTTTGCATAAATAAACAATCAAGCAAAAGTCTTTGCCATGGAATGATAGCCATTGTCATGATGATGGTCAACTAGTCCAACCTAGTCAACCGGTCAACAAAGTCAACAAGTCAACAAAGTCAACCCCTCAACAACCATGTCACTATAATACTTAATTAATATTAATGTTAATAATATTTCTTATTCTCATTAGGGTTAAGCAAAAATCAATGGTCAACGGTCAACAGTCAACAACCCCAATGAGAATCCTCTGCCTCTGTCTCTCTGTCAACTGTGCATACACACCCGCATCCGCGTTCCGAGGAACACGAATGCAAACGAGATAAAACCAATCCCAAAATGTACACTAGGATCTGGCTTAAACCAAAGCCCGCTAGTGTTAACTGTCCGGACACTGTATGTGCACAAGTGCACGGATGTGACCGAACCCTGTCGCAAAACCGTGCGACCTGTCGCAAAACCATGCGACCTCTACTCTTTTGCCTAAAGGCGAATAGCTTTCTGTGTGGGACTCTAAAGACTCGACACTACGCTGGCAGTGGGTTTAACCACAGACCGCAAGCAGCACTAGCTGTGCGTAACGGTCCCCAGGTAGATGCCGACAAGAAGACGGACGAGGTGAAATCCATCTGAACTCCTACTGAGCCTGAATGTGACAATCTCTGTACAGTCCGGTCTGTTCGTCTGATACATCGCATGGCGGGCCTAGGGGGCGGTAAACGTCAGTCCCCTAATAGCGGTACAAGTCGTATCGGAGTGAAGCCCAGAACACCCTGAGATAACACTGGAAACCTACCAGTATATCTCGCTTGCCCTGGCCAGGGACTACTCGTGTAATGGCTCTCCTAGACACAGCGCGATGTCAACCCCCAATACCGGGAGAGATGAATCCTGTCTAACCGTCACTGCCTCCAAGTGCTTCGGGACTGTACCCAACTACTACCTGTTTGCACGACTCCTTTGAGCCGTGGTAGGGTAGTAATCCAAGTACAGAGGGAACACACTCGAGGCGAAGTGACAGTGTCAAGTCAGCGGACTAAGCTGTACTCATGTCACCTAGGAACTGATAACTCACGATAGGTATAGTACCAACCAACAGTTCCCGACGAGTCCTGTCCAGTGTACTCGTAACCCAACGAGCACCCGCATACTATCTCAAGTACGACGTACTGATGGCTGTGGGACAGACCGTCTCCCACACTGGAATGAGAAGCGCATACGCTAGTCTACTCCGGAGTATCGATACCCTGTCTCGATAGTCCTGCGACTAGGGACCCGTATAAGGATGTGCTTATAGATTACCCAGCCCCCACTAGTGTGACTGCCATCACAACGCTGGTAATCAAGCAAAGATCCTAAGGGCTCCACCAATGTATATAGGTGATATACTAAAATAAACACATGTACACATTGAAGTAGAAACAAACCAAGTAGCATACTACTATATTGAGCAAGATTGTCTATACAAGGTGAATATCCCAAGCTTCCATTAAGTAATATACAAACTAGTATGATACAGTAATGGCCTCTAGGGCATATACACTAACACTTTCGTTTCATAGGTTGACCCTGATTGATGGAGTAGGTAGCTTGAGCAGAGTGACGTACCGTACGTATGTTCCGCGGCATATTTATGATACGATACTCTACTTAAGGAACCTTAGGATGTTTATATTTTGAGATCCGTGATTCTCTTCGTACCCATGATTATACATCCATTTGAGATCCTCGATTCTATTTGTTTCTATGATCATACTCTCATTGATGTTGTTCCTTCTAATGATCATGTATCCATTCTGGATATATCGTTTCCTTTCATGCCGTTGATCTGCTTTCTTCGATACTCGATTGAGGTTCCTGTCACCATGGTTTGAGCGCAGATTGAGCTGCTGCTAGTGATGCGGTCAGGGCGAGCTCGTCTGGTACGAAGACTGACCATCGTGTTTTCTGGTGACACTGGAACGTCTCGAGTTAGTTTTCATGTTGTGACCTCTTGTTGAGGCGAGTGTTTGGTTGTACACCAGATGATCGAGCCATTGTTAGAGGCTGCCAATTGCGAGAGGACTGTTGATGTACAGCATAACTCAAAGATTGTGATGACGCCTACCATGCAGACAGATGACCCAGCTGTTGCTGAGATTGATATGATGTCGCTTCCAGAGCTTACGAGCTGAGATCGCCGGAGCTTCCAGGCAGAGATGCGACAGATGATAGCTAGTCTATCCCGAGTTGAGAGACGAAGGTGATTCGTCAGATTGATGCGCCGACGCAGGCCCAGTTGAGTTGAAGATTTTCAGTGTGGAGAGTCTTACTCAGATCTAGAGCAGACCGATCCAAAAATGACCGTTGATGTATCGTCTTTCCTGGAGGATTGAGGCATTGTTTAGCGTGTGGACGAAAGGTATTCGCATGTCGCCTAGGCAAAGTTAAAAGTTCGAACGAATGTCAAGAACCCATTTTTCCCAGTTTAAGTATTCGGAAGAATATGTAGGTAATTCTGTGGACCCTCTAGAAGAATGAAACCCTAACTCGACATGATGACCATGGAACCGCTTTTGAACCTTAGGGTTTGCGGCAGTTTAGCGGTGCCATCAGTGAGGTTTGGGTTTGCCCTTCTACGGCTGGTCCAGAGGTACCGTGGTATATACCAGATATTTTAGACTGTGCTCAGGTGATGAGCTTTCGGGAAATTTTTGGACTTTGATGACTCGATCGAAAAGTTTGATGTCGTCCAGATATCATGTGATAAGATACCAGTAAGCTGACCAGCTTCGGATAGAAGACCTCACCCAGATGCGTTGTGAGTTGATCGAGGACGGACGAGTATTGAGTATTCCTCCTATGGTTGGGATGAGTTCCCGGGGACGTGTTCGGCCAGATACCTTCTACAGAGTGATGAAGATAGCGAGTTCATGATTTCGAGTCCATGCAAGAGACTTCGGATTGACCGTAGCCGAGAACAGTTGCAGTGCGCAGATAGCATGACGTGACGTCAAAGTGGATGATGATACGGACGAGTGGAACCAGAGGTTCGCGCGAGATGCTGGCGAGCTGTTATTACTCCCCATCGAGATTAGATATCTGATATGCATACAGAGGCATTAGGATACAGCCAGTTCCTGAGGAAATGTGTGCGGAAAACGCAGATGTCCAGAAAACGAGAAAAGATTATGTAAGAGTACCATCCTCCGTACAATTCGGCATGGCGAGATCGGAAGAGACCTTGAGCAAGATTCCTTCCAGGACACTGCTGCAATGAGATTTGCACCCAGGATCAGTTGTGTCACGTATATTCAGAGGACTAGAGGCTGACGCCAGTGACGTGCTGCTTTACGAGTGGTCGTGATGATTGACCGAGAGATGACCAGAGAAGTGCCAGAACAGAATCGTCCCTGTTAGCACACCTGACTGGGCCGATGAGCCGAATGATTGCGAGATTGGTAATCCACAGAGAAATGAAGACCCAGAGACAGAGGACGCCAGACCATGAGCAGGAGGCAAGCGGATGTTCTTATTCTGCAGGTTTTAGGCACACCAATTTATTTTTCGATATTGTAGGAGGTGTACCTCAATGTCATTTGTTGCGATTTGCATTTGTGATCCGAGTATCACTCTTATATCGCTTGGATTTGAGTTTTGATGATTGAGTTTCATGATATTGTTTTCGTGCACCATGGCTGCACCTACTGTGTATTTACATTTTGTGCATATTTATTGCACTTGAGATATGTTTTTATATACACCGTTGTGTTGGTTTTTGATTTATGCATATTTATTGCACTTGATATCGGTTTTGTGTCTTGGTTACACATATTTATGATTTCGTGGATTTCATACAGTTGATTCGATTTTGTGCGTGTGGTACGCACTCGATTTGATTTTGCACTCGGTATAGCTTATATGTGCTTGTAGTGCATCGATAAGTGTTTTGTGCACGCAGTTGCACACATTTATGATTCTATACACCTTGGTACACCCGGTGTTGCTGTTTACGCATTTGAGTTATTGATCGGTATTTTGTGCACAGGATGCATTGTATTTGTATTTCGTGCACTGGATGCACCGTATTTGTATTTCGTGCACTGGATGCACCGTATTTGTATTTCGTGCACTGGATGCACCAGATTTGTATTTATGCATTTATGCACTGTATTTCGTGCCCTGGATGCACCGGATTTGTGTTTCGTGCATTTATTACACTAGATTTTCTTTTTGTGCATTTGTGGCACTGGATTTATGTTTTGTGCATTGGTTGCGCTAGTTCGGTATTTTGTGCATTAGCTGCACTAGATTTATACTCTGTACATTGTTGCACCGATTTATGTCTTTGAGCCCTTGTATTATCCGATTTGTGTTTTCGTGCGCGTTGGCACTTGCCGTTCGTTTTCGCGCATGCTACTGCACTATATGCTTTGACAGACCCTACGCGCTTTGGTTGGATTTTTGCGCATATTAGGCGCTTGATTTTGGATTTTTGTGCGCATCGGATGCACCTGAGTGAGATTTTTACTCGTGCATGTCGGATGCACTTGATTTAGATTTCTTTCGTGCATGATGGATACACCTAATTTGGATTTTCGCGCGTGTTGGGCGCATGATATGAGATGTGATTTTGTGCACACCGGATGCACTCGATTTGGGATTTTTATTCGTGCATGTTAGTTGCACTGGATTGAGATTCTCGTGCACTCTAGGTACACTTGATATTATTGTCGTGCACACCCGTTGCAATGGACAGATGCTTTCATGCACACCCGTTGCACTTAGTTTTGGCTTTTGTGCATATCGTAGCACCTGTATTTGGATTTGATTTCCGTGCGCACCAGACGCACGTGATTATTGGATATGCCTTTTGAGGCCGATTTTGATTTTGAGCACCTTGTTTCCATGATGGGCACTATGTTATGTAGTAGCCGAACAGGACTGATCCGAGGACAGTACTTGAGTACTTTGCATGCATTAAAAGTTTACCAAGAGGTTTTTGAAAAAGAGCTATAGTCTCGCTATTTCCTACGTGTCCGTGAGCGACACGAACGTTTAAAGGAAAACCTTTTGGGATATTTCGAAAACGACAGAACGTGTATTTAGGAAAATATATATGGACATATATTATTATTTTAAAATAAGCGCCCGTCACTTATGCCATGAGTTACGCATTCACGCGGCGATTTAGAAAAGATTTTTGCATAAGTTTTATTTAGTTCTTGAAAGTTTTCCAAAGATGTGTACTATACACGTATTACAGTATTTGACTAGTGTATATTGGATTTCAGTAGTGGATTTCGAGATCTGTATCTCTATTGTAACTCCGAGGATATGCGTGAAAATCAGATGATTTGCGTGACGCTTGACGGGGTTCGATTTTGAGTTTTGTACTCGTTTTCATGCGCACTTGACGCGCTGTGTTACTTCTATATCTTCCGTGATTTCGGAGCCCCGTTGATTTGAGTTGATTATCGAAACGTTTTAGATTTTGGGGGGTTTAAATTTAAATTCGGGGATCGAATTTATTTAAGGGGGGAAGATTGTAACATTTCAGAAAATATAAAATATTATTTTTGGAATTTAATATTAAAATAATATATTTCCCGAAAACTGTCCGATTTGCGAAATTGGGGTTTTCGAAAAAGGGTTTGTGAAATAATTAGAAATTAAAATGATTTATTCATTTAAAAATATATTTAAAGGATTTGGAATTTTTAAAATTGATTATGTGTTGTTTTAAAAACCCGGTTTCTCTTGATATGATATTTCAGTACGTCCACCATGTGTTTTCTCGGTTCTGAGACGTGTGACATGTGAAACCCGATTCGAGGAGCTGGATGAGGCCGATTGCGGGTACATGGTGAACCCAGTATGGTACCCGGGGCGAGAACGGATTGCTGTGCTGTAGACGGTGAGCTTGGCAGAGGGACTACTACCTACCGGTGATAGTATTTGGACTCGGCGGATATCCGGAGGATACCGACCGGAGTCGAGAGATGATATGAGCCGATCCGGACTGACGGAGCCCGTGGGCCGATCCGGACTGACGGAGCCCAAGACATGAGGATTTACGTGTCGATACTGGACACGGGTTTCATGATATTTTCGGGTGTCGATGTTGGACACCCAGGTTCCATGATTTTGATGTGTCCCGAGTGACACCGTTGATTTTTATTCTCATACTTTCATGCACACTCATTTATGATATTTACGTGCATACATACATTGATTATATGGGTGGACGATATCCACCTGCATACATACATTGATTATATGGTTAAACGAGATCAACATGCATACATGTATTGATTATACTATTGGATATTATCCGCATGCTTATATGCATTGACTATCTTGTTGGCACATATACAGACCCGGTCACCCTAGATATCATAGTATTATCTTTATGATATAGTTGACCTAAGAGTCATTGTTTATTCAATTTCTTTTTGTTGATACTTTTCTACTCACGAGTTGGCAACTCACCCCCGTTGTGCCACAGTTCTTGCAGGTTGACCGTACGGATCAGTAGCGGCATCGCTGGCACATAACTTCATTTGGGTGTTTTGCATTGGTAGGTGGGGCATTTGTATCGTACCCACTCTTGTATTTATATTTCACATTGTATCTAGTAAACTCCATCAATCAAAATTAGTAAATTGTATAAGTAATGAGACTTAGTGGGATTATGGTTGCGAGACTTAGAGCGAGGGGTTTTCCGCTACTTGTGGTTTTTATGTCTTACTTTTCTTTATTTTTGTGGCGATCTTCGCCGTTGGGCGTCGTATACTTATATATATTATCTTGCGTGGTTGTGATCCGCCGTTTGGCGAAGAGCTAGCTCCCGCTTGGGGATGCCTTTATCATTATCTTGTATATGTAGTTTTGGATCAAAATATACAAAGAAGGTGCTGCCTAAAATTTTTAAAAGACGAAACATGTTTTCAAACTAGTAAATTCCACTTGCATTTTCATGTTACTTTTCTATGCATTTTAAGAAAACTTGATTTCATTATACCTTGATTTCAAAACTTCACCTCCTTTATTTTTCTTAAAAGGGTTTAGATTTCTGGGTTTTCAGTTTACTTGAATTACGTTACGCCTTTAGACATTGCGTGATTTAAGTGCTGGTCACGAGCTAATATTTCGGGTCGTGACATTTCTGCACAAGACAAGATATAATGGAATCGGCGACACAGACAGAGTAAAAACAAATACAGACTCCTCCATACCAGCAAGAAGGCTGGCGGCAACGGAAAGCCCCGATGGGACCACAAACTGGACGTCCCCCTCCTGCACGGGAGTCCCCTCTGGAACCTCCGTCGGCGGCGCATGAGAGACCGTCCTCTTCCGCTTAAGAGGAACCCCATCTTCGCCCTCTCCTGCATCCCTCGTCTGAGATTCGGGTACCCGTGTACGCCTTTGGCCGCCGCCGGAACAATCGTCAGGAGCTCGTGACGGGGCAGGTGGCCCCGCCGTCATAGGCACATCCGGCGCAGGGCTCGAGTCAGCCGGAGGCACGGCAGCACCGCCGGCCCCCCTCCAGGACTGAGCGATGAAGGCACCAAGAGTCTCGAATCAAACCATCTGTCCTGCCAAAAGGAAGAAGAGGCTCGACTCAGAAGGAGAAAAAGCAGAAGGAAGAAGAAGCAAGACATCTAACCTGGCAGGAAGAAGTCCTCGATAAGATAAAACGCAAGATCCGACCTAAATAGGAGAGCTCCGAGCTAATAAGATTGAGAATGAGGAAAATGTGAAGAGGGAGAGATCCTGGGTCAGGCCTCCCCTCGATTTATGCCACCGGCATCCTCATCCAACCGCGACGGTCGACTCCCGCCAAAACGGTTCACTGCTTCCGACGGCCACGATCACTCCACCTGTCGCAAGCGCATTGGCAGCATCCTATCGGACGCCAGAAGCCTGCGGCACGTCACATCAGCCAACCGGCACCCAACACGTGGCCTGTCGCTTCAGCAAAAGAGCACACGGCCCGGCACACTCTCTTTAATGCGGAGATCTCGCCCTGATTCGCTGACATCACCCGGAAAAACAACCAATTGCCCAGAGACACACCCGACGATATCTTCGAAAAAGAGCTCATCTCGGGTGACCCGGCAAACCACTTTCAACCCGATCCGTCAACTGGTCGGGACGAGAGTGGGGGGATAATGATGATGCTCGATGTCGGTGATCTCCCAGATCAGGACACGTGGCAGATGACGTGTCTCAGGGCTCATAAGAAAGGACCTACAGTGGGCGACCAAACCACACCTGTGCCCGTCCTACAAACAAACACTGGCTCACCTTCGAGCTCCCATCACAATTGGCCTCCTCGGCCTCATAGCCCGTCTCCGAGCTATCACAGGCCCGAGCCTCCTCGGCCTTCTCAGCTCGTCTCCCGGCTTGAGCAGAACTAAGATATCTCGGCTCTCCCGCTCCTCCGCGAGCTCTCCCGCCGAGGTCATCTTCCTCGGTCTCATCGACCGACTAACAACACCGCTTGCAAGCATAACCGCCATCCCGCGAATCTCGCCATGCGCGAGATCTCCGCCGGCCACATCCCACGTTCCACGCCACCACGATCCCCCATTAACGAGCCTGTCTTGCTATTAATGGGAGGTCCCGCTCATCACGCGGGCGTGACGTCGGGAGCGTAACGGCCGGCGCGATTCTTGCGCTTGGCTCGCCTACTGCCACCCTATATAAACCCCTTCTTCAGACGGTTCGAGTAAACCATTTTTACTCCACTAAGCCGTTACTCTGCTTGGATCTCTAGTCTAAGTTGATCGTCGGAGGGTCCTCGGTAGTACAACCACACTGGGATTTCTTTGAAGGTAGCTCGGCAACCACAACCTCAAACCCATTGAGATCCACACGTTTCAGGAGCAACAGCCTCCAGATCCAATCTCAGCCATCGATCGCCGCCATTAGCAGATTAACGGAAGGTAACATTTTGGCGCGATCCAGGTCGCGTCACAAATACTATAAAATCGTTAAGATATGCTCAGAAAATTAGTTTTCTTAGTTCATAGTGCCATAATTGTGAGAAAACAATTATATCAAGATTAGGAAAATATATCAATAACAGTAACCTTGTTGTCCCGTGCAATGCACGTGCTGCTCCATAACCGTAACCTGCAATAATAAGGACAAGCTCGTAATTCTGTCACCAGACAAGGGGCCTTTCAATCTCCACTTCTTAATTACATCTCTCTTTCCTCGCTTTCTCTCTCTAAAAACTGAGAAAACCAAAGCTCACATCTCTCTCTCATCGAATGCGGAGTCGTGAGCCTTCATCACAAGATCCGACCCGCTAACGCTCTGGTTACAGCTCAGCACAGCTCCTATGGGCGGATCCTTTGAAGAAGAAGAATGCTAGCTCCTCGATTCTTTAATGGCGGATCTGAATTAGCTTCAAAGCTTTCATTTTTTTAATTTTTTTCGGGGGAAAACTTTGAGCTTGCAAATGGCAGATTTGCATCAGGTTTTCTTTTTTGCTTCATGGGTATTTTCTGTTTTCACATAATGTAGCTCCTTTTGTGTTCATATTTACATAGAACTTTACATGAAATTTTGTATTTTGCAGCGAGACTTCCATGAAATTGCGAGGAGAATTCTTCTTCTTCTTCTTTGAATCTGGTTAGTTTGATGCATTTCTTAGGAAAAAAGGAAATTCGATTTATTTTTAGAATTTAAGTGGGTGGGGCTAATTAATGCAGGCCAATTGGTGGTGCATTTTAGCACAGGCACATATATATAGCGGAGTCCTTTTTGTTGTGAAGCATGGCTTTTTTGGGAAAGATGATAGTGTCATTTTGCTTTTGGATTTGTTGGTGATCACTGGGGATTCGTTCATCATTTTTGGTGATGACATTATAAGCTGTTTCATTTCATAATGAATGATTAATTAGCTTAAGAAATAGTAGGAAGAGAAAATTGGGCTTCAATGGCTGCGGCCGCGTGACCTTTGGAGGCTGCGGTCGTCCGCAGCTCGGCCCCCCTCCACGTGTTCTCCCCTTTGGAGGCTGCGGGTGTCCGCAGCCCCATAAAACTTATAGTAAGTGAATTTAGTTTAACCTATACTCAAAAGTTGTGGTGAAGGTCGAGAGAGATGCTATAATATTCCAACACTCTCTCCCGGTCCGGCTTTATACTAAGCAACATGCATATTTTTTCTTTCCCCTTAAATGAGCTATATTTAATGTCCGGCCGAAATTGAACTTGGATTGCTCTGATCTATATTATATTCAATCGTTTAGACTATTGGGGCTGGCAAGTCAAGTAGTCTTGATTCTTGAGCTATTCAAGGCTTATGTTCTTTTCCTTTGCTCAAACATTCACAAATATGGCTATAAATTTCATTTATTTATTTTCAAAAAATATTAAATATCTTCTATCTCAGAAATCTAGCATTTCAATATTATCTTGCATAAACTTTGATTACTTGTCCCATTAAGGAAAGGCAGGTGAGGGGTTTGTTAAACCACATACACTAATTTGTGTTCTGGTAGAGTTTGGTAAGCTGAAGAAAAATGTGACACAGAAAATAGTTGTCCTCTATTTGAATTTGAAGCGTTTCTTTAATTTGGTCAACTTTGAAACATTACATTACACGCAAATGGGTGATGTTAAGTTTATTTTCAAAAGAATGTTGTATTGGTAGCAGTATAGAGAAAAAAAAGTTTGTTATACAATTTGCTGCCCTCAATAAATGCTTTGCTTTTGCAAATGCTTCCTGATTTTTAAGTTCTAAAATTTGTAATTTTTCTACCACTAGTCTTATAAGGGCAAGAAAATGTATTCCAAGCAACTCATATTGGCACTACTACAATAAGGAGTTGGCCCTACGGACTTATCAGTAGGGGCAAATCACCGCCCTTACGAATATACCCGTAGGGACAAAAAAATACCCGTAGGTGCAAAGGCCGCAGGTGCAAGTCTTCGTCCTGAACATGCCCCTACAGAGTAATAATTGCTCCTACGCCTTAATCCGTAGGGACACTTATCCCTACGGAGTAATCCGTAGAGTATGATAAATATTTTAATTTATTGGTTTATAAAATAAAATATTTGCCCCTATGGATGTATTCGTAGGGCCTGATTGTTGCCCCTACGGATATATCCGTAGGTCCAGATAAATACCCCTACGGATAAATAAGTAGGGGCAAGTTTTACTGAGTCTATAGGGACAAAATATCAGGTATCCTGATATTTTGTCCCTACGGCTAACTGTGTAGGGCAAATATTGCACCTACGGATTAATCCGTAGATGCAACAGATGGCCCTACGGATTAATCCGTAGGGACAAAATATCAAGTTTTTTTAAAAAAAAGAGCTTCCTGTTTTTTCCCTGCCCTGTACACAATAATATATACATCATATAACCAAATACAGAAATATTCATAATCAACATTTCACACATAATATATAAAAGAAATAAACAAACAGAATACGATATCAAACTAAGTCATCGTGAACAAGCAACCTGTTAGTGTATATGCCCTAGAGGCCATTATTGTATCATACTGGTTTGTATATTACTTAATGGAAGCTTGGAATATTCAAAATTGTATTAACAGTCTTGCTCAAAATGGTAGTATGCTACTTGGTTTGTTTCTACTTCAATATGTGCATATGTTTCTTTTAACATATCACTTATATATATTAGTAGAGCCCTTATGATGTTTGCTTGATTACCAGCGTTGTGATGACAGTCATACTAGTGGGGGCTGGATAATCTACAAGTACATCCTTATACAGGTCTCTAGTCGTAGGATAATCGAGGTGGGGCATCGATACTCCGGAGTAGACTAGTGTATACGTTTCTTATCCCAGCAGGGAAGATGGTCTGTCCCACAGCCATTAGTACGTCGTACTGGAGATAGTATGCAGGTGCTCGTTAGGTTACGAGTATACCGGACATGACTCGTCGGGAACTGTTGGTTGGTATTATACCTATCGTCGGGTTGCAGTTCCCAGGTGACATGAGCACAGCTTAGTCCGTCGACTTGATACTGCTACTTCGCCTCGAGTGTGTTCCCACTGTATTTTGATTACTACCCTACCACGAGTCAAAGGAGTCATGCAAACAGGTAGTAGTTGGGTGCGGTCCCGAAGCACTTGGAGGTAGTGGTGGTTAGACAGGATTCGTCTCTCTCGGTATTGGGGGTTGATAGCATGCAGTGCGCAAGTTGCTTAAGTCCATTTATGGTCTAAAGCAGGCATCACGGAGTTGGAACATCTGTTTTGATGATACTGTCAAAGAATTCGACTTTATCAAAAATCCAGATGAATCATGCATTTATAGTAAGATTGTAGGGAGAACTGTGGTATTCCTCGTCTTGTACATGGATGACATTCTCTTGATAGGACAATCAGTCAAAAGATTCTTGTCACAGATGTTCTCCATGAAGGAGCTGGGTGATGCCTCCTACATTTTGACGATCCAGATCTATCGTGATAGATCTAAACGGATAGTGGGACTTTCACAGTCAAGGTACATCGACACCATACTGAAAAGATTAAGCATGGAAGATTCTAAGCGCGGTAATCTACCGGCTTGTCATGGAATCACCCTCTCCAAAGAGATGTCTCCAAAGACTGTTTTGGAAAGGGCTCGCATGTCAACTATATCCTACGCATCTGCGGTAGGCTCTATAATGTATGCGATGTTGTGTACCAGACCAGATGTAGCATACGCATTGAGCGTTGTAAGCCGGTATCAGTCAAATCCATGGGAGAAGCACTGGATAGCAGTAAAGAACATTTTCAAATATCTGAGAAGGACTAAGGAGATGTTCTTGGTGTATGGCGGAAAAGACATCCACATCGAGGCCTTTGCTGACTACAGCTTCCAGAGTGACAAGGATGACTCCAAGTCCATGTCGGGTTATGTCTTTACCCTCAATGGAGGGGCGGTCTGTTGGAAGAGCTCCAAGCAGGACACCGTTGCTGACTCGACGATGGAAGCGGAGTACATAGCTGCTTGCGATGCCGCAAAAGAAGCTGTCTGGATGAAGAAGTTCCTCACAGAACTTCAGGTGGTTCCGACCATTGTTGATCCAATACCTCTGTACTGTGACAACAACGACGCTATAGTTTTAGCGAAGGAACCCAGATCCCATCAGAAGTCCAGACACATTTTGAGGCGGTACCACCTGATCAGGAAGATCGTAGATCACCGAGAGATCGAGGTGAGGAGAGTAGATACGGAGAATAACACCGCAGATCCACTCACGAAGGACATCCCTCAGACACAGTTCGAGCGGCTGATCGAGATGATAGGTCTACGATACGCCAGTACATGGCCCTAGTGCAAGTGGGAGATTGTTAGTGTATATGCCTTAGAGACCATTTTTGTATCATACTGGTTTGTATATTACTTAATGGAAGCTTGGGATATTCACAGTTGTATTGACAGTCTTGCTCAAAATGGTAGTATGCTACTTGGTTTGTTTTTATTTCAATATATGCATGTGTTTCTTTTAACACATCACTTATACATATTAGTAGAGTCCTTAGGATGTTTGCTTGATTACCAGCATTGTGATGACAGTCACACTAGTGGGGGCTGGATAATCTACAAGCACATCCTTATACAGGTCTCTAGTCGTAGGATAATCGATGTGGGGCATCGATACTCCAGAGTAGACTAGTGTATACGTTTCTCATCCCAGCAGGGAAGATGGTCTGTCCCACAGCCATTAGTACGTCGTACTGGAGATAGTATGCGGGTGCTCGTTAGGTTACGAGTATACCGGACATGACTCGTCGGGAACTGTTGGTTGATATTATACCTATCGTCGGGTAGCAGTTCCCAGATGACATGAGTACAGCTTAGTCTGTCGACTTGACACTGCTACTTCGTCTTGAGTGTGTTCCCACTGTACTTTGATTACTACCCTACCACGGTTCAAAGGAGTCGTGCAAACAGGTAGTAGTTGGGTGCGGTCCCGAAGCACTTGGAGGCAGTGGCGGTTAGACATGATTCGTCTCTCTCGGTATTGGGGGTTGATAGCGTGCAGTGTTCGGAGAGTCGTTACACAAAGTCCTTGGTCAGGGCAAGCGAGATTTACTGGTAGGTATTCCAGTAGCTTCTCAGGATGTTTTGGGCTACACTCCAGCACGACTTATTGCGCTATTAGGGGTCTGACGATTACCGCCCCTTAAGCCCGATATGCGATACTCTTAGACGAACAGACCGGACTGTACGTAGATTGTCACATTCAGGCTCAGTAGGAGTTCGGATGGGTTTTCCTCATCGGCCTTCTTATCGACATCTACCTGGGGACCGTTACGTACAGCTAGTACCGCTTGCGGCCTGTGGTTAAACCCACTGCCAGCGCAGTGTCGAGTTTTTAGAGTCCCACACAGAGGGTTTCCCTACTTCAGACAATTGATGTAGACGTCGTATGGTTTTACGACCCGGGCTTCGATCACGTACGTGTACTTGTACACTGATGATGATCAGACAGACAATACTACTGGGTTTTGGTTTAAGCCGGATTCTAGTATTGTATTATTGGATTGTTATCGTCTCAGGGTATCCGTATTTTTCGGAATACGGATACAGGTATGTATATACGGTATGAGGGGCATTCTTGTAATTTGTCAAGGTATGCTTCTAGAAGGTGCCACATCATTATTGGATTTATCCATTTTGTTAAATGGATTAATGATGTGGAATGGAGGAGACATGCTTGGCATGGTGGGGGAATGACTCATGGATTAAAATATGTGTTTGGATTCACTATTGAGGCATGACACATATTTTATAGGTTTGTTTTTTTATGGTTCATTTTCTACACTTGTTTTTTTTATGGTCCATTTTCTTCACTCGTGATTTCTTGAGTTGCTCCCCTCTCTTGAGCTCTCAAGGTCTCCTCCATCATCTTCTTCCTCAACACTAAATCATATCATTCACATGTGTTGTGAGCCAAGGGTTTAGTGAGACAAACAATCCATTAACACATTCTACATCTCCTAGGCTAGTTGGCTTAGCAAACCTTCTATCCTAGTTACCTCACTTGGAGGTTGAAGCTTGGAGTATAAACCTTCACGATGGATCATCTTTGACAAGAGAAGACCGATGGAGCAAGCTTGATCCGATCACCGAGAAGCTTTGGTGAGGACCACTAGAAGACCCGAAGGACTTGATCTACTAGGTATAAGAATCTACCATAGTAGATAAATTCTCAAGTTAGTCTAGCTAGTTAAGGCTTTAATAAGATCATGGTGTAATAGCCGGTGTTGCGTAGTCAAAAGATTACCGTTTTTGAAATTTCCGCCTCCCTGAGAAACGCGGGGTGCGTGACATTGGCTTACACAACCAACCACCAATATCGTCCAAAATTTATACAATATGTATCAGATAAGTACATACATCCTCAAAAATATAAATAAAGCTATCCTAGCTCGGTCCAGCTCCTCCACCTCTTATAATCGTCGTAATTTGACGCATCTGCTCCTCGGTGCAGCCCTGAGTCGTCAAAAACTCGACCAATGAAGGAGCGGACTGTGCGGGAGTCTGAGCGGGCTGTGGAGCTGCAGGAGTGGGCTGCGCAACCGCAGCCGAGGTAGTGGCTAGCGGAGCCGCAGCCGAGGCAGTGGCTTGCGGAGCCGCAGCAGAAGGAGATGCATGTGGAGCCGCATCCGAAGTAACCTGTCGCGTCTGTTAAATTTTGTGTGTAATAAACGAGTAAGAACGTTGTATTAGATTTTAGTCGAGTTCGTATCATTATCAGGTTATTGCGAAACCCCAATCTTAGAATACTTAGGGACTTGGGCCTCGTTTGGGTATCTAATTTGGAAAACCGTAGTTTATTTTAATTAGATAGTTTTATATAAGTATGATTAATCAAAGCTAAGTCTACAACCAAATAAGCTCAGGCTACTAATATTGCATATGTTAGTATCTATAATGTGATATAATATTTTACTATTAAGTAGTATACGTACCATCTTCTTCAACTTCTCGACGGTGGTCTTCAAGGCGGCAACATCATGCTCTAGATGCCGCTCACGGGATAGGGAAAGTAACCGTCGGAGTGGAGTCCAACCTCATATGAGCTCTATTAGGACCCAGTCCCCGGCCTCTCTCCCAACCTTCGTGGTCTAGGACCGGGGTCAGCAGCATCGGATCCATTTGTCCAGTAAAATCGATCCCCGATGCCTCCGCCTGCTCTACCACCCGCTCCTACACCCATATTAACCATTAAAATATAAGTATATCATTTAAATTTGAACTTTTCAAAACAAAAATTTCAAACCTATTAGAATAAATATTAACACTTACGCAATTCTCTTGGATAGCGGTGTCGAGGAATCGAAGCTCTCCCGTGGTGGGATCTGTCGAGGTGCCGTGGACGACAAGATAAGCGGTCAGCACGCTCGGTGTATCATCCTGCGCCAGGTCCTGAGCTCTCTGTAATTCACAAAAAATTTACATATATTATAAAATAACTCTTAATATTACATTATATCAGAATAGATCTATTGTAATTTATCGATGCCTCCATGGCACATGTTCCTCGAGCCACCTGTATAAGTGGGGCGACCCCTCTTCGCCGACTTCCTATTCTCCTTATTTTGATCGGCCTATTTCTGCACAACACATTCAGATTTAGTTTTTTAATTAAGCAACACAAAAAATAAATTATATACTAAATAATGAATTACATTTAAATTACAAACCTGTTTGCGCTGAAAGTCGAAATATTGGCACAAGAGAGGCCATGTATCTACGTCGACTCTCGTAAAGGTCGGAGTATGTAGGAGAGCCGCTTTCTCTGCCTTGGGGGTCGCCATCCACAGGGAATAACAGTCGATCTTCAGCTCGTTCCTATTATATCGGACCTTTGATTGCATGTTTTTTTATCAGGCCATGGTATAGAGCGTGAAGATCGAGCACTCTCCCAGGGTGATCATGGTTGGGTATAGGCCGAAAGTCGTAATCCAACTGCAAATACAAAAAAACGATGTATTTAAATTGCAAGTGTTAAATAATAATAAAAATATTGGATAAGTCAAATGAAAATATATATTAATACCCAAGCCTGATCCCAGAAGAGGGCGAATGAGCGCCGGTGTTGATCGCCCCACTCAACGTGAAGTTGATACTTCTTCACGAGACGGCTCTCATCCTCCATATACTGGCCGAACCTCTCGGCATAATCGCCGGTATAGCGATAATCGGGGGTAAAGAAGAGGGGGAATGTTGTCTCCCCTTAGCTCTGTCGGGCCTCAGCCTGTGGGACTGATTCGACCCTCGAGTCTCCCTCTCAGGATGGGGCTGCCCTACATCTACAAGAAATATCAAGACAATCAATATTAAGACAAAGTGGTATTAAGAAATTAAGGTTTAACGAAAATTGAAGTGCGATATATAGCTCCGGCGACAGCAGCATTAGCCTGGGCCTGTGCAGCAGCACGAGCGGGACGATAGTTCCTTCGGTGAGGAACAGCCGATGACCCGGACGTGGACGCATCCTCTCCAACTAGAAAATAAACATTGACGATAAAATTACATGAAGTTCATGTTTATTCTTAAAGGATATGTAAAATGAATAAATATTTTATATTTATTCATACTAACCTGCAGACTGAGCGGAGAGTACGGAAGTGGCGGGAGTGGCCTCTGCGCCAGATGTGGACGCACCATCTATAATTAAACAATTAAAAATAGATTATATAAATAATTGCAAAAAGAATGTGTATATCAATAATATAACATTCTAAATCAATATGCATACACTATATGATATATAAACATACCAGCAGGTGCAGTGGTGGCACCACCTACAGCTAGACAGTAAAAAAATGATTATCTAAGTGAGAGCAAAAAGAATGTGTGTATATTTATGATATAACATTCTAAATCAATATGCATGCACTATAGGATATATAAACATACTTGGAGGTGCGGGAGTGGCCTCTACCTCTGATGTGGACGCACCACCAACAGCTAGACAATCAAACATTGATTATATAAGTAATTTTGAAATAAATATGCGTGTATATCTATAATTTTACATTCAAAATGAATATTCGTGCAATATACCTGGAGGTGTGGCAAAGTCCACACGGAAGGAGTCATCCGAAGGGGTCTCCGATCGGGGTGCAAGACCGGCCCTCTGAAGCTCCCTACGCAGCTCTCCGGGCGACAGAACCGCTTTACCTCTGCCGGTGCCGCGGTTGGTGCTCCTGCAGCCCATCGCTGCTCCAGTCGTCGTCATCAAATGTAGACAAGAGTACAATCATTACATATACATGCTATATATGTATAGATCGTAAAAATGTGAAATAATAATATAACATTACTGATAACCTTTTTCGTTTCGTGAACACATTAGACATATCTACTTGGATTTCATCATCGATATCATTTCTAACCCACGTAACTTCATGATTAGCCGAAAACAACCCGTCTTTTGAAACAGACGGTCGGAGCACTCTAAGTTTTCTCTCTTCTTCGTCCTCATCGCTGTACGATCCTCGAATTCTAGGACATCGTAAACATCCCTTAGTTTCCAACGGCATACGACAATCCATCCCGGATACTTCAAACACTGTGAGTAGTATACTTGGAATGCTTGGTTTGGAAAGATAAATGGATCGTCCTGACCGTAAAATTGATGTGTGTCCACACTAGTCAATCCATATTCATCTTTCCAAGTCCCGAGATTGTTTCTCCACTTATCCGTATCGGTTCGTTTATCGTACCAAGTACATTGAAATATATAAAACGGTTCTGATCGTCCGGAATATTGATGCCAAGTATGCAATTTAAGTATCCATAATAAATCACACCATCCGATTCTACAGTCGCAATCCCACTATTCTGAGTGGTTCGAGATGTTTCTATGTTCTTAACTTCAAATTTGTATCCAAGAACACCGAATCATTTATAATATGCAAGCCACATACTAGGAAACTGAGCTAAACATCTTGAATCACTCTCTACCGTCGCAATCCCACTATTATGAGTTGTTCAAGAAAGTTTCATATTATCATCGAATATCATATATTGGTTTTAATTTGAACATTTAACATGAATATGTTTTACGTTTATGTTTCGTTATTAAGGGTTCGAAGTTTTTAGTTTAGGGTAAGTTTTTCTTGCGTTTACGGTAAAGGTGTACGTTTACGTTATCATCGAGTATCCTGCTGAAAGAACTAGTGCACCGTAAACCTTAACCCTAATTAATCCAAATTAATCTAATTAACCCAAAGTAACCCTAATCATCACGCTAACTCAAATTATCCCAAATTAACCTAATTAACCCTAATTAACCCTAATAAACACCCTAACCCTTCAAATTATCACCAATTAACCCAAATTAATCCTAATCAACACCCTAACACAAATACACTCTATTTTACCTAATTAATCCTAGCCCAAACCCTAATCCAAATTAACCTAACCCTAATCATCATCCAAACCCCAACACAAATTAACTCTAGCACTAATCAAAATTAATCCTAATTAATCTAATTAACCCACACCCTATCCCTAATCATCACAAACCCTATTTTACCTAATTAACCCAAACTAACCCTACCTAATTAACCCTAACCCTAAAACTAACTCTAACCCTAACCCTAAACCGAACCCGAACCCTAACCTTACCTAATTAACCCTAGCCCAAACCCTAGACCGAACCATAACTCTAAGCCTTAGTAGTAACCCTAAAATTAACAATAGCACAAATAAAAGCCTTAGTTGTAACCCTAACTCTAAACCTTAGTAGTAACCCTAAAATTCCATCTCTGGATCACGAACCGGGATAAATGTTGGGCTACCAAGCTCCATACATACCTCAAGAACATTATCATAACTCAAATTGAAATTTGTTCAGCTCTGAAAGCAAAATTTATTGTCAAGCTGTTACCTACTTGAAGTATGATTGGTTAAAAGAGTCATTTTGCTCTTTGGTGGGTACAGACACAACCACATAGAGATGTCCAAACCGCCTTATCAGTTTTTCAACTCTGCATTATGTGAGAATGTTAATTAACTAGATAATAAGCATGCCTTAATTATCGCAGGTGTCAGCTACCTGCTGAAGAGAGCAGATGCAATGTCACGGTTCCAATTCGTCACAAAAACAAATGCTACCGATAAACCCCCGTTGTTGAATATGAGATCCTGCACTTCAGCAACCAATCTAAGAGATTGGAGCATCATAGGATATCTAATATCTATGTGAAAGAAATGATAATTACAGGGGATATAGGGAAAAAGTTAAGACGATATGAGTTTGCACCCAGGAATGATGAAATGAAATGAATTAATGATGGATGTTGTTCGTCTCTCTATGTGGTATTCATCGCACCGACACCACTGCCTGCATATTGAATATAATCTAAGGTGCAGAAAAATCCACAGCTTAAAACATGAACTGATGTTCAGGTGAAAAAGTAAAAATATCCGGCTAATGATAAGTTAATTATAGAAAATAGATAAAGCAACAAGCATAAGCATATAAACTATCATGTATGCTGCGGTAAACTCCTACTCCGAGACCCAATAAATATCTTATGAAATTTAAACCACTTGAAGTTCTATGAAAGCATATAAATATTTAATGAAATTTCTCTTGAAGAATGACGGTATGCAACTCCTGGTGAACTGTTGGATATATGTATGCCCTAGAGGCCATTATATAATAGTGGATGTATTTATACATGTATATATATATATATTCAGTGTACATTCTTGCGACATGATAGTATGCTATCCGGTTTTTCTTTATCTGACATGTTGATTTGATCATGTTTTCTCATTCATACATGTTGATAAAGCCCTGAGGATATTGGCTTGACTACAGTGATTATGATAGAGATCATACTAGTGGGACATCTGTAGTTTATGAGCATATCCTGGAATGTCCCTAGTCGTAGGTGTATCGAGACGGGGCATCGATATACCAGAGTAGACTAGCGTATATGATACTAGACCCATATGATGGGCGATGGATGTTCCCACATTCATCGATGTTTGACATCAAGATCATATACGGGTGCTCAGTGGTGACTGGGTACACTGGACGGACTCACCGAGAACTTCTATATGGAATTATATCTATCGTCGGATAGCAGTTCTCAGGTGACACTGGTACAGTTTAGTCTGTAGACCCGAGATCGTCATAGAGTCCTATGTGCTCTCCCACTGTACTTTGATTATCACCCTACCACGGCTCTACTGAGTCGTGCAAACAGGTGGCCGTTGGGTACAGTCCCGAGACACACGAAGGCGATGAGCGATAGGAAGAGTTTCGTCTCTCCCGGTATTGGGAGTTGATGCTGTGCTGTGCTCGACTGGTTATATCAGTAAGTCTCTGGCCAGGGCTGCTGAGATTTGCTGATAAGTGTTATCAGTAGTTTCTCGATCTGTTATAGACCATTCACCGGCACGACTTATTGAGTTATTGGGGTCGACATTACCATCCCTAGACTCGATATGCATCATATCTGACGAAGAGACCGGACTGTACGGTAGTGTTGCCGGTTGGCTCGACGGGAGTTGTAGCAGGTTCGCTTGTTTTCTTCTGATCGCTCAATACCCGGGTGGCCGTTACGTTTAGCTGACCGCTTGCGGCTTGGGGGTGTTTGATATGATCATCACCCACTGCCGGCGTATTGACGAGTCTTAGAGTCCCACAAAGGAGTTACCTAGTGCAGGCGAAACGTTGTGGTGCGCGTATGCGATATGCTCATGGACCCGGTTAAAATGCGCGTATGAGATACCGCATATTAATCGGGGGGCTTGCTTTTGGTTAGGTCGTATGTGATATGGCCGGATTGATAAATCAAGTGTTGATTTATCATTTAACCATTAGTTTCTCACTTAAAATCCTTTCTTGTATTTTTGATGTATGCATGCATGTATGCATTCTTTCTTGATTCATGCACATATGGATGTGCATGCACACATACATACATACATACATCATCCTTCATGGTTGTTTATACATTGAAAATGGTGGCAATATAAGACTCACACCATGGTTTATGTGTATGGATTATTATTTTTATTTATGTTAAAACAAAAGAAAAGAGAAAAGATTAATTGATGGATTAGTTTCTACACTCTTCTTTTGACCTAACCATGTTCACCTACTTATTAATCATGATTTAATCTTTCTCTTGTGTTTTAACTAAAGTAAAATAAATATCCATAATAGATAACCATGGTTTGAGATGAAGAGGGAAAATATATATAGATATATTTTTCTATTTTCACACAAGGGTTAATCTTTTACTCTTGTTCAAAAAAGCCATCATCTTCTTCTTCCTTCTTCTTTTGCTCTCTAGATTTCTATAGTGAGCAAAACACTCATCAAGTTAGTTTTTTGAAGTGAGAATAGCCACCACAACATCATTCTACACAAGTCTAGCCCACTTGTTTAGAGTGTTAGCTTCATTTCATTCTCTTGATAAAGTGAAGTTGCAAGCTTGGACAAAGGAGCTTTAGGTGGATCGTCGTGGACGCTAGAAGACCTCAAGTTAACCGTTTTCCAACTCTCAAGTGGCCAAGGAGTCAAGAATAGGGAGCTGCAAAGGTTGTACTCTCAAAATCCTAGCTTTGTTACTTGTAAAGTTATGAAACCCTAATTTTTCAAGGATTGATTCTTTGTGTGTTCACTTAGCACTCTAAAAACTTAAACTTTGTGACATGTGATGCTTCCAAACCTCTCATAGGGTGCTAGGTAAACCTAACATTGGTATCAAAGCCGACCTAGAACATTAGGCGACACTTTAGCGAAGTAAAAACTCCGATCGAACCGAAATACGGATTTACGGGACACTCTCTGGACATTTTTTGAAAACTGATATTTTTCAGAATTAAAAATATGCAAAAAATTCAGCAGGTAAATATAAGGTCAACTGTAAAAAACGATGCCATGAACAGTACATTCCACCGCGGAACCGCGGCAAGAGCCTGTTTGGGCCGCGGTTCCGCGGCCGTACGGATGCTTCATTGTGTCGTTTTTGTACAGTAACTTTTTTATTTGCTTGTATATCTTTTTGGGGTATTTTTAATCTAAATTTAGTACTGTTAGTTCTGGAGATTGTTTTGAGTTCATTGATTCGATCGGAATTTTAACTTCATGTTTTTCCGGATAATTAGAAAGTATTGAATTGTTCGAACGAGTGTCGTTTGCTCACTTTTCACGGGGTTTAAATCTTTCAGAGATACGTGCAAGTTCTGTGGTGGACCCTCTAGAAGACAACAAACCTTAACTCGATTATTTGACCGTCTTGAACTGCCTTTTGAACCTTAGGGTTTGGGGCAGTACGACGTGCCACATGTGAGGCGTTGGCTTGACCCTTCTACGGCTGGACCGCTACTACTGTGTCACACTCCGGGTTTTTGAACTCCGCTCAAGTGTTGAGCTATAGGGAATTTTGGGTATTTGGTCATTCGTTCGAAAAACTTTAATACTGTCTACTTATCTGGAATGTGATACAATATGTGGAATTCATATAGTTAGGCATGAAATGCGAGGTATGTGATATCTCGGATTTATGATGTCTAAAGAGAATGCGGATTCCAAATATTGTAGTTTTACACTTTTTTTTCTGTGACCGTAAGTGTAGTATGTTCGATATCGCCGGTTTCGTTGCTATACATCAACGACAATCGGGGTACGCATACTTACTTACGTTAATGATATATGATATTATGTGTTGCTGAGATATGATGTGCATGATTGTCGCGATAGAATAGCCGGGGTTTTATGTGAGATGAGAGTTTTATTTTTCATTTATGTAAAATTCAAATGTAATGTAATATTCTTTTATTTGGGGCACTTCCGGGTTGAGGTTGATGCCACCAGTGTTGTATATTATTTACTTTTCCGCATTAGGATAGACCCAAGGAGGGGAGCACAAGTGACCGGGTTCTGGGGTTCAGTGGGAGGCCATCTCGAGGAGTCGAGACCGGGTCTCCTAAACTCCAGGATTGGTAGGGTCGCTTGCCGCTCTCGTAGGGGTCTAGGGGTGTGGGCTTGGCTATTCATCGCGACTGTGGAATCCGTATTTTCTATTATTGGCTAAATACTAAATACGGACGTCCTAGTATATCCTACATTATATATATGTTTCTGCTGCCTGTGTTCTGTGATATCTGAGACGAATGATATATTATATATGAGATATATAGTAGACGTTGCTTATGTTTTACACCCGCGCTAGTCCCGTCCCGGTATGCCGTTAGTTAAGTAACCTAACGGTGCATAACGGAACATTGCGGCGAATGCGGATGGCATAAGCGTACGTGTTATTTTCGTTTCTTTTCTGTGATTGGCTTAAGGACTTAAATGATGGGATTACATTAATATGATTAATGTAAAGAAAATAAACCTAAAATAGATGTTGTAGAATCGGATTTGAAAACCACTCGGCTCTTTATGAAAAAGCTGTATTTCAAAACTGCGGAGCACAAGCCACTCCTTTTGAAAACCATTTGATTCTACGACGATATCAAGTTCAAAGTGTTAAAGATTTTCTTAAAAGTCATCCGCAACCCTCCGTCATTTTAGGAAGCAGAGTACTTGGTATTCGTGCTACGTTTGTTGACTTTAGTTAAGGCGTAGTGTACGGTAGCTAAGTGATGTCTTCCTACACTGCATATGATGCAGATTAATTAGGACATTCATGCGACTTTGTTGATCATAGTTAAGGGTCATATGGGTGGGTCTAATTGATCAAGAAATGACGGGTAGAACTTGACTGGTACTTATGATTTGTTGACCATACTTAAGGTCATAAGTACTAGGGGTAAAAAATCACATCGGGAATTTCAAATGTTGAGATTTGCAATGAGATCTCGGGAATTTCAAATGTTGAGATTTGCAATGAGATTGTATACCTTCCATATGATGGTTGGATCCCGATCCCACTGTGGGCAATAGTTGCCCCTAGGAGAGTTTTGCAGTTTACAATTAGCTAACTCATTAGGTGTCTAGAAAGGTGTTAACAGGGCTAAGCCTCTGGGAAAACGAGGTTTACTTTAATTAGGTCCGTGCGAAAGCACGGGGAACCTCCCTCAAGTACCGACACTGGCCTGGCTGAACGGTTAGCGAAGTTGTAGACTGTAATTAATCCTGGCTAGTTTTCTTTTTAAGGTTTGAAAGAAAAACTTGATTAAAGCAGTGGGAGACATCGATTAGACAAGATAATAACTAATCTGACCTATGCAAGAGCTTTCGCTGAGTGTATTCTTTTCTCTCTCTTAATGGCAGATACCAATGACTGGACTCAAGCTTTTACTAGATAAAAACAAACTGAATGGGACCAATTATAAAGACTGGCTGAGGAATCTGAAAATAGCCTGGACTTATGATAAAGTATCATATGTCCTCACGGCTTCAGCCCCGCCCACCCCAGGTCCAAAATCTTCTGTCGCGGACATTGAAGTCCGCAAGACATGGGACGCTGACTGTGCCACGGCCAAATGCCTCGCGCTTGCATCGATAGACAATACACATCAAAAGCAGCACGAGAATATGGACATTCATGACATATTCCTCCATACAAAGGAGTTGTATGGAGAGCAATCCCGCGTATTACGATACGAAGCATCAAAGAAATTGTTTCAGATGTGAATGACCCTTGGCACATCAGTAGGAGACCATGTTCTGAAGATGATAGCTCTTATAGAAGAGCTGAGGACCTAGGATGGACAATGGACAATGAACAATATACGGATATTATTCTGCAGTCCCTTCCCTCCACCTTTGCTCAGTTCATAGTTAACTTCAACATGCACGGCATGGAGAAGGAGCTACCTGAACTCCTGCAGAGAGCACTATGAAATCAGTAAAAACTCCCGTTATGACTATTGGACAATCTTCCTCTTCTCGCCCAAAGGCTAAGGCCAAGGGAAAGAAAAAGAAGAAGCCCACCAATCCTAAGGGTGGAGTTAAAAAGGTGAAGGGAAAGGAAAAGTCCAAAGCTGGAGACTCGGGGAAAGGTGAATGTTTTCATTGCCATAAGACAGGACATTGGAAGCGCAACTGTACGGAGTACTTGAACCTCAAGAAGAAGCATGAGGATGCTTCCGCTTCAGGTGTGTTTGTGACAGAAAACTGTTTTTCAATAAACTCTGCTTCCTGGGTATTAGATACCAGTTCAGGTTCTCACATTTGCAATTCTATGCAGGGGCTGAGAAATAGCAAAGTTTTGAAGACAGGTGACCATACTCTCCGCGTTGGAAATGGTTCCAATGTACATACAGTCGCAGTGGGAGAGTATCACTTGGGGTTGCCATCTGGGTGTATATTGGTTTTGAATCCATGTTATTTTGTACCAAGTATGCTATGTAATATAATATTTGTTTCTTTGTTAGACAATGAAGGATATAATTTTGTATTGCAGAACAATGTTATGAACATTCACCTAAATCAAATGTTGGTTGGGTATGGTACACTTAATAACGGGATATACGTCCTAAATCAACATACAGTTTTCAGTATACAACACACTAAGAAAAGAAAACTTTCAGAAATAAATGAAGATTTTCTTTGGCACTGTAGACTTGGTCATATTAACGAAACAAGACTAAACAAGTTACACAAAGATGGATATTTAAACCCTTTTGAATATAAATCCTATGCGACTTGCCAGTCTTGTATCAAGGGTAAAATGACCAAAACTCCGTTTACCGGACACGGAGAAAGAGCTACCGAGCTCCTAGGACTCATACATAGTGATGTATGCGGTCCAATGTCTACACAGGCTAGAGGCGGTTTTTCATACTTCATTACGTTCACTGACGATTTCTCAAGATTCGGTCATGTATTTTTATTAAAGCACAAGTCCGAAGCTTTCGAGAAATTCATTGAATATAAACAAGAAGTAGAAAAACAAACCGGCTTGAGTATCAAGATGCTTCGATCAGATCGATGTGGGGAATACCTTAGTACAGAATTTGCAAACTTCCTAAAAGAGAATGAGATTCTCTCTCAGCTCACTCCTCCTTACACACCACAGCACAACGGTGTGTCAGAACGACGGAATCGGACCCTATTAGATATGGTCTGTTCCATGATGAGTGATGCTGAGTTACCTGTCTCATTTTGGGGGCATGCATTGGAGACTGCAGCGTTTCTACTGAACATGGTTCCAACCAAAACCGTGTCTACCACGCCATATGAGATATGGCATGGGAAGAGACCATCTCTTAAGAGAATTAAGATTTGGGGTTGCCCGGCCTATGTTAAAAAGCAGAATCCGGACAAACTTGAGACACGGTCAGTCATGTGTAATTTTGTGGGGTATCCAAAGAATTCTTATGGATATCTATTCTACCACAAAGAGGAACAAAAGATGTTTGTTTCTCAGTATGCCACATTTTTAGAAAAAGAGTTTTTCACAGATAAAGATGATGGCAAGGTGGTGGATCTAGAAGAGGTTCTAGAGACAAACTACAAATGACGATTTGGTTGAACCGGCTGTTGCAATAGAAACTGAGGAATCTCGGCCACTCCGAAGGTCTGGTAGGACTTCTCGCCCACCGGAGAGGTACTACGGTTTCCTCATTGATGGTGACGGAGAAGACTGCATCATGGATGATGATGATCCTACCAGTTTTCAGCAAGCTATCACGAGTGGAGACTCTGTGAAGTGGCTGGATGCCATGAGATCCGAAATGGAGTCTATGTACACCAACAAAGTATGGACTTTGGACATTATACCCCCTGGGGTAAAACCTATGGGATGCAAATGGATCTTTAAAAGAAAGATTGGTGTAGATGGGCAGGTAGAGACCTATAAGGCAAGACTTGTGGCGAAGGGTTTTCGGCAAAGACCAGGTTTGGACTATGACGAAACTTTTTCGCCCATAGCCATGCTTAAATCCATTCGGATCCTACTTGCTATTGCTGCTCACTACGACTATGAAATCTGGCAGATGGACGTTAAAACAGCATTTCTAAATGGAGATTTAGAAGAATGCGTTTATATGGATCAGCCAGAGGGCTTCATTGACAGTGGGAGCAGCGGGAAAGCATGTAGATTGCTTAAATCCATATATGGGTTAAAGCAGGCATCTCGGAGTTGGAACATCTGTTTCGATGATGTTATCAAAGAGTTTGATTTCATCAAAAATCCAGATGAACCTTGTGTTTATAAGAAGGCAGTAGGAAGAGCTGTCACATTCCTCGTATTGTACGTGGACGACATTCTTCTGATAGGAAATGATATTCCTATGCTACAGTCGGTCAAATCTTTCTTATCACTAAGGTTCTCCATGAAAGACCTGGGTGATGCCACATACATCCTGGGCATAAGGATCTATAGGGATAGATCCAAAAAGTTATTGGGATTGTCCCAAACCAGGTACATCAACACCATCCTAAAAAGGTTTAGTATGGAAGACTCCAAGCGGGGTGCCTTACCCGCTTGCCATGGGGTCACTCTCTCCAAGGATTCTTGTCCAACGACCGATGAAGAGAGAGCTCGCATGAGCATTATACCCTATGCTTCGGCAGTAGGATCTATAATGTATGCGATGTTATGTACACGCTCAGATGTAGCTTATGCACTTAGTGTTGTAAGCAGGTATCAATCCAATCCAGGGGAGAATCACTGGACAGCTGTGAAGAACATTCTTAAGTACTTACGAAGGACTAAAGAATTGTTCTTGGTGTATGGTAATGGAGATCTCCAAATGGAGGCCTTTACCGATTCGAGCTTCCAGAGCGATAAGGACGACAGCAAATCTATCTCAGGATTTGTATTTACCCTCAATGGGGGGGCAATTAGTTGGAAGAGTTACAAACAGGATACCGTTGCAGACTCTACGATGGAGGCCGAGTACATTGCTGCAAATGATGCCGTCAAGGAAGCCGTCTGGATGAAGAAGTTCGTCTCGGAGCTAGGAGTAGTTCCAACCGTTATTGATCCAATACCATTGTATTGTGATAATAATGAGGCTATGGCGTTAGCCAAGGAGCCTAGGTCCCATCAGCGGTCCAGACACATCCTGAGGCGCTTTCATTTGATCCGGGAGATTGTAGATCGCCGCGAGATCGAGATTAAGAGAGTAGACACAAAGAATAACACCGCGGATCCACTCACCAAGGCCCTCCCTCAGCCGCAGCATGAGCGACTTTTTGAGATGTTGGGTATGAGATACGCCAATAACTGGCCTTAGTGCAAGTGAGAGATTGTTGGATATATGTATGCCCTAGAGGCCATTATATGATAGTGGATGTATTTATACATGTATATATATATATATTCAGTGTACATTCTTGCTCGACATGATAGTATGCTATCTGGTTCTTCTTTATCTGACATGTTGATTTGATCATGCTTTTACTTATTCATACATGTTGATAAAACCCTGAGGATATTGGCTTGACTACAGTGATTATGATAGAGATCATACTAGTGGAACATCTGTAGTTTATGAGCATATCCTGGAATGTCCCTAGTCGTAGGTGTATCGAGACGGGGCATCGATATACCAGAGTAGACTAGCGTATATGATACTAGACCCATATGATGGGCGATGGATGGTCCCACATTCATCGATGTTTGACATCAAGATCATATACGGATGCTCAGTGGTGACTGGGTACACTGGACTGACTCACCGAGAACTCCTATATGGAATTATATCTATCGTCGGATAGCAGTTCTCAGGTGACACTGGTACAGGTTAGTCTGTAGACCCGAGATCGTCATAGAGTCCTGTGTGCTCTCCCACTGTACTTTGATTACCACCCTACCACGGCTCTACTGAGTCGTGCAAACAGGTGGCCGTTGGATACAGTCCCGAGACACGAAGGCGATGAGCGATAGGAGGGGTTTCGTCTCTCCCGGTATTGGGAGTTGATGCCGTGCTGTGCTCGACTGGTTATATCAGTAAGTCCCTGGCAAGGGCTGCTGAGATTTGCTGATAAGTGTTATCAGTAGTTTCTCGATCTGTTATAGACCATTCACCGGCACGACTTATTGAGTTATTGGGGTCGACATTACCATCCCTAGACTCGATATGCAGCATATCTGACGAAGAGACCGGACTGTACGGTAGTGTTGCCGGTTGGCTCGACGGGAGTTGTAGCGGGTTCGCTTGTTTTCTTCTGATCGCTCAATACCCGGGTGGCCGTTACGTTTAGCTGACCGCTTGCGGCTTGGGGGTGTTTGATATGATCATCACCCACTGCCGGCGTATTGACGAGTCTTAGAGTCCCACAAAAGAGTTCCCTAGTCCATGCGAAACGTTGTGGTGCGCGTATGCGATATGCGCATGGACCCGATTAAAATGCGCGTATGAGATACCGTATATTAATCGGGGGGCTTGCTTTTGGTTAGGTCGTATGTGATATGGCCGGATTGATAAATCAAGTGTTGATTTATCATTTAACCATTAGTTTCTCACTTAAAATCCTTTCTTGTATTTTTGATGTATGCATGCATGTATGCATTCTTTCTTGATTCATGCACATATGGATGTGCATGCACACATACATACATACATACATCATCCTTCATGGTTGTTTATACATTGAAAATGGTGGCAATATAAGACTCACACCATGGTTTATGTGTATGGATTATTATTTTTATTTATGTTAAAACAAAAGAAAAGAGAAAAGATTAATTGATGGATTAGTTTCTACACTCTTCTTTTGACCTAACCATGTTCACCTACTTATTAATCATGATTTAATCTTTCTCTTGTGTTTTAACTAAAGTAAAATAAATATCCATAATAGATAACCATGGTTTGAGATGAAGAGGAAAATATATATAGATATATTTTTCTATTTTCACACGAGGGTTAATCTTTTACTTTTGTTCAAAAAGCCATCATCTTCTTCCTCCTCCTTCTTTTGCTCTCTAGACTTCTATAGTGAGCAAAACACTCATCAAGTTAGTTTTTTGAAGTGAGAATAGCCACCACAACATCATTCTACACAAGTCTAGCCCACTTGTTTAGAGTGTTAGCTTCATTTCATTCTCTTGATAAAGTGATGTTGCAAGCTTGGACAAAGGAGCTTCGGGTGGATCGTCGTGGACGTTAGAAGACCTCAAGCTAACCGTTTTCCAACTCTCAAGTGGCCAAGGAGTCAAGAATAGGGAGCTACAAAGGTTGTACTCTCAAAACTCTAGCCTTTGTTACTTGTAAAGTTATGAAACCCTAATTTTTCTAGGATTGATTCTTTGTGTGTTCACTTAGCACTCTAAAAACTTAAACTTTGTGACATGTGATGCTTCCAAATCTCTCATAGGGTGCTAGGTAAACCTAACATGAACATGATAAATGATTTAGGTTTTGATGTTTATATATTATCAATACTGCATTTCTTTTGAATGGAAACCTTACCCAATTAACCCTAACCCTAAAACTCACTCTGACCCTACCCCGAACCCTAACAATAACACAAAAAATAAGAATAATTAATAGTTCAAAATGGATTTAACTCACCTCACTTGTAGTTTTGCCGACGGATGGAGCTCGACGAGGTGGAGGAGGCCGGGGATGGAGCTTGACGAGATCCTCTGGTGTGGCGGCAAGATGGCGACGAGCTGACGGGACAGAGGTTGACGGTGGCGACGAGCGACGAGCTGACGGGACAGAGCTCTACCTCTGTCTCTGCCGGTGGCGACGAGCTCGACGAGATCCTCCGGTGGACGCAGCGGCTGACGGGATAGAGGTGGAGGCGGTGGCTAACGGGAAATTTTGGCGACAAGAGGTTCTGGAGCCGGCTGATGAGAGGTGGAGGCGGCGCGGGTGAGGAAAAAATTAGGGGAGATGAGGAAATTTCAGAGGCTTTTTTTATAAATTACCCTTTTTTGCCCCTATGAATTAATCTATAGGGCTTTCTTTTGCGACTCCGTAGGGCCAAATAAAAAATTAAATTTTAATATTTTTAAATTAATCTGTAGGACATGTAGGGGAAAACGGATGGACCTACGGATTAATCTGTAAGGGCAATAAAAAGTTGCCCCTACGGATTTCTATCTCCGTAGGGGCAAGCCCTTATTGTAGTAGTGTGGATGGTATCTATTGACCTTGTTTCTTAACTAGTGAAAAATATGTCCTCTCTTTAGGTACGTGTTCCTTTCTCCATAATGCTGGCATCTTTTATGCAAAAATGTGGGTCCTTTACCTTTTCCTTCTTCTGCCCAAACTCTCTAATCTATTCATGATTTTTAGTTTGATTAGGTTTATAATACTGTTTTAAAATTATTATCATAATTAATTTAATTATTTAGATAGATTTTATTTTAATTTGAGTTGGTTGATATTTGTTTCCTATTCTCCTAGAAATTCTCTTCATGTACTCAGAAAAAATCAATCTTATCAATTTTCCTATTTTCCTAGTCTTCATCATACATTGTGACTTAAATATCTAACTTGCTACTCAAACTGAGAGAATAGCTACTTACCCTTCTCTTCTCACATTGCAGCAGGAGAAGAATCAATGGCACGATCGAACTCAGAGTTTTCATTAACCTAGTCATGAAGCGTTGCAAACTCTTTAGTTCAATTCCTTTCATTCTATTCGTACTATCAATCTCCACTCATGCGTCCACAGACTTAAACTCCGATAAACAAGCTCTTCTCACTTTTGCTACCAAAGTCCCTCATGGACGAAAACTAAATTGGAGTCCAAACACTTCAATATGCACTTCTTGGGTTGGAATCACGTGTAACACCGCTCATACCCGTGTCGTTACCCTTCGCTTACCTGCGATTGGATTACTTGGGCCAATCCCTGTAAACACACTTGGAAAACTTGATGCTCTCAAAGTCCTTAGCCTTAGATCTAATGGTCTATCTCTAAATCTTCCTCGTGATGTTTCTTCACTCTCTTCTTTGCATTCTCTCTACCTTCAGCACAACAATTTATCTGGAGAAATGCCTAATTCTCTCTCTTCAAGCATTACGGTTTTTGATCTATCGTTTAACTCATTTAGTGGATTGATTCCTCGAGTAATTCAAAATCTCACTGAACTAACTGCATTGTATCTTCAAAAGAACAATCTCTCTGGTTCTATCCCTGACCTCAGACTACCGAGACTCAAACATTTGAATTTAAGCAATAATAACCTTAGTGGTTCGGTACCACCTTCTCTCCGGAATTTCCCAAAAGATTCATTTTTGGGCAATCCCCTCCTATGTGGGCCCCCTCTAAAAGGTTGTTCGCCTATATCGCCTCCCCCTTCTCCGAGTCCTGAAAAACACAAGAAAAGCTTCTGGAAGAGATTAAGCCTAGGGGTCATTATTGCGATTGCAGCGGCAATACTGGCATTGCTTCTTCTTTTAGTGATCATTCTCTTGATATGCATTTTAAAGAGTCGAGATAGAGAAAGCGAGGGAGAATCAAGAGGAAAAGATGGCAAAAGAAGTGAAAAGCAACCTATGGAAGAATACAGCAGCGGAGTGCATGAAGCTGAAAAGAATAAATTGGTTTTCTTTGAGGGCTCTTCATATAACTTTGACTTGGAGGATTTATTGAGAGCTTCGGCTGAAGTGCTTGGAAAAGGGAGTTACGGAACGACTTATAAGGCGGTTCTTGAGGATGGAACTACGGTGATTGTGAAGAGATTGAAAGAAGCTATGGTCGGGAAAAAGGAATTCGAACAACAAATGGATATAATTGGAAGAGTTGGGTTGCATCCTAATGTTGTGCCTCTTCGAGCTTATTACTACTCCAAAGATGAGAAGCTTTTGGTTTATGACTACCTGCCTGATGGAAATTTCGCAACACTTCTTCATGGTATGGCTATCTAATCTCTCTTTAAGTTTGTCATTTCCTGTTTCCGATACAAGAAGTTAAATATTGTGCTTTAATCAAAAGAGTTTCATTGCATACATGGAAATGGTGTTAGATCTTCGGAAACGGTAGGTCAGCTGCTAATGATAATAAGTTTCAATTACTTCATTCTTGAAAGATATTTTGATAGAGGCTGACTTATCTCATCGACTCCCCCCATCTCGTTATATTTCTTCTAAATAAAAATTGTTCTGACAGGGGATACTCCAAAGTCAATTTGAAGGCTAAATTTTAAATGAAGCTAAAAAAAATTAGGAAATATTGCGGCAAATTTTAGTCACTATCTAAAGAACAACTTAATTTATATGGAATTAGTGCCATTATCAATTTAATACCATTATACCTACAGACTATTATGTAAGTTGCTCTTAAATTTTCAGATAAAATTATTTCACTATCAATTAATTGATAAAAATGTAGGCAATTTACAAATTAGTTAAGATTCTGAAATGTAACACAATGCCTGTCTTTATCTTCTTTTAAAAATTGTGCAATTTTCATCCCTCTCTTTGACTTGTCACACATTAAATTAGTTAAATACTCCAAAATGACGTTAATTCTAAATGAAGAGATTCAGGGAAAAAATTCCAACAGATGAGGAGAGATGATAATTTGCTATGCATGCATAATTAATCTCTAAAACACATAAACTCCTACAGCACTAGCAGAACAAAATACATGCCTACAAGTTAAAAAGCTTTATAAATGAGCACAAATATTGGGTGGCAGTTCAACCCTTCAATATATAAACATTACCCAATAGAGGGTTCTATGTTAAATGCAGATACAAGGTCTAGGGCAAGAGCCAAAATTTTGTGCACAAGTTCGTTTATGTTTTATCTATTTCTTCTCGTTATCACATCCTTAATTACTTTCTTATACTTACTATAAATATATGCATTATCAGGATCTCGTGGTGCTGAGAAAACCCCACTAAGTTGGGAATCAAGACTCCAGATCTCACTCGAATCCGCACATGGCATCGCCCACATACACTCCAAAGGCGGCGCTAAATTCTCCCACGGCAACATCAAATCCAACAACATCCTCCTCACTCAAGATCGCCATGCCTGCATATCCGACTTTGGCTTATCCCTCATCATAAGCTCCCCTGCTACTCCCTCAAGAGTCATCATGGGCTATCGTGCGCCAGAAACCCTGGAAACCCGAAAATTTACACAAAAATCCGACGTTTACAGCTTTGGAGTTTTACTGCTTGAAATGTTGACGGGTAAATCTCCGTTACAGTCGCCTGGAAGAGATGATGTTGTGGATTTGCCGAGATGGGTGCAGTCCGTCGTGAGAGAAGAGTGGACAGCTGAGGTCTTCGACGTTGAATTGATGAGGTATCAGAATATCGAGGAGGAGCTTGTGCAGATGCTGCAGATTGCAATGGCTTGTGTTGCTAAATCTCCGGAGCAGAGGCCGAAAATAGAGGAGGTTATCAAAATGATTGAAGAGGTGAGGGGGGTTGAATCTGAGACCATAGTTCAAACACCATGAGGCGGCAAATTGTTGGTTTTTATTTTTGTTAGTTTAATTGAATAGGTTGTAGTTAGTGATTTTTCTTTATATATTTGTGAAAAAAATTGATAGAAAGTGGTTGTGATTGTAATTTTTCAACAGTTTGGTATTGGTCAATGATTTTAGGTGATTTTTTTGTCATTAAAATCAGAACAATTCAAGGTTGCATTTTTATCTCACTGATCTTGTTTGCACATAAAGGTTTGAATATTGATGATTGGATTTAATGTTCTATATGAGGATTACAATGTTGGATAGCAAATATTGGATGATCGATATCGTATGTTCGTACAAATAATTTTCCATATTGGATAGGGAATATTGGATGATATACTGATGTAGTGGACACATGCAAACAATATTGCGGACCTTAAATTTGGTTTTTATGTACATAAAAATAGATTCATTTTCCACAAAAAATTGATATGAATAATTAATTTTAGTAGTGTTTAATATGTAGTTTCCTTTATTCTAAATCCTTACATGAACATTAATGTGTAAAGATTAACATCAAAAGAAATTAGGGGTATTTACCAAAAAAACACCAAGTGTTTTCAGTCACCAGCCAAAAACCACGCTCCTGATTTTTCGGCTAGGAAAACACCTATTTGAACTTCCAAAAGTCAACAAAAAACAACTTTAGTCAATAAACATCAGGATATACATGGTTTTCTTATGTGAATTGCCACATGACTACCATTTTTCCTATAGAAAAGATGGCCATATGCACATGCACAAGGCCATTTCCTGTGAAAGCCTCTCTTGAGAGGCAGGGGTGGGTCAAGAGGGTCTTATCCCTGCCTCTTGTCAGAGGCGTTCTAATTGGTGTAATTTTCTTCATATTTTTCTAACTCATTTATCATTCTATTGTATATGTTATGCTGTTCTAAATATCTTTTATGAATTATTACAGATAACAGAATTTAGATGCAAAAAGACGGAAAATTATGCTAAAATGAGAATTACGTGCGTACAATGGAGAGAGAGTTATTTAGAAAATCAAAAGAATAATTTGCAAATTTGGAACAAATTTGGGAATTGTTGGATGTATATGCCCTAGAGGTCATTACTGTATAGTACATGATTGTATATTACATATGAATGCTTGAGATATATATGTACATGACAGTCTTCCTCGATATGATAGTATGCTATCTGGTATGCCTTTATCTCAACATATGTATATGTTCTATTTTATTACATATCTCGAATACATGTTGGTAAAGCTCGCAGGATCTTTACTAGACTACTAAAGTTGTGATGGCGATCATACTCGTGGGGTCTAGGTAATCTATAAGCACATCCTTAAAATTATTCCTGGTCGTTGGAGTTTTGAGATGGAACATCGTTACTCAAGAGTAGACTGGTGTATACGTTTCTTATTCCCGTGAGGGCATGTGGTTTGTCCCACAGCCATTGGTGTACGGCACCAAAGATAGTATACAGGTGCTCATTAGGTTATGAGTTACACTGGACGGACTTGCCGAGAACTTCTAGATGGTAATATACATATCGTCAAATAGCAGTTCTCTGGTGACATAGGTACAAGTTAGTCTTTAGACCTAATATCGTCATTCGTCTCGAGTGTGTTCCTACTGTATTTAGATTACTACCCTACCACGGCTTTAAAGAGTCGTGCAAACGGGTTTTAATTGTGTATAGTCTCGAAGCACTTAGGGGCATTGAGCGATAGAAGGGATTCGTCTCTCCTGGTATAGGGAGTCGATGTCGTGTGTAGTGTTCGATTGGTCATCACCATAAGACCCTGGCCAAGGAAGTTGAGATTTACTGGTTGTGAGATCAGTAGTTTCTTGGGATGGTTTTGGCCCACATCGACATGACTTATTGGGTTATTAAGGGTCTGACATTTTCCACCCCTAGACTGTAGGATTGCTTGGCACGACAGCAAGGTTTCGGAAGGCATCGTCCATGCCATTTTCAAAATTTTACCATGTTAAACAATCATAACCCTTGAATCTTAACTAGAGATTTAGACAATACAAAGTGTAAACTACTTTACAACTAAGTGAACAAGGAATACAACCTTTGTAGATCGGTCCTTCACTTCAATAGCTCCGAGTGGTAGTCCCTTCGCTCCAAGTAGTGATCTTGCGGACTCTAGAACGGCTCCACAAGATGAAAGGAACAAGCTTGCACGATATCTTCGAGGCCGAAGATGATCTACGTCGAGGAGACACTAACCCAAGCCACCTCTTCATTAATTAGGGATTAGTGAAGCTAACACCCTAAACTAAATGGCTAATCTAGTAGAGTATGATGAAGTAGGATTTTTGCTCACTTTGAAATTAATTTTCTCACTATTTTTATTCTCCTCTCAAAAACCTAGAGAGCTCTCTCATGAGCAAGAAGAAGATGAAGTAAATAATAGATGAGAAAGTGAATGACAACCATGGGTGAGAAATATCTCATATAACTCATGTAGAGACTTAACCATGAGTTTAGATAATGGCTGGGTTAATAAATATCTTAAGTAAAACAAAATTAGTGGACTAAGTCGATGCATCTACAAGCTTCCACAAGCTTCATGCCATGTGACCAATTTCCATCTAATTTGGATTTACTTTAAATAAATAAACCTCACATTATCATGAGTATGGTGTGAGTCTCATACACCCATGTAGCATGTGGCATCAAGCATGACACAAAAAGAAATACAATTAATATATATCACATATATATTAAATGCATAAGTGAGAAAAGAAATGCTTAAGTGAGCTAATATTAATTAATGTAAATTAATATATCAAATATATAATTATACATTAAATCATTAAATCAACACTTGATTTAATAATCCGGTTATATCTCATATGACCGACTAATATTATTTGTATCAACTTATCGAATCAACACTTGATTCGATAACCTGGCTATGTCTCATATAACCGACCGATATCATAAATCACGAGAATAGAATACGGTATCACATACTCGTATTAATCTCGGTCCCGCACATATCATATATGTGCTCCTACTTCGTTTTGCCTGAGCGAGTAAAACCTCTGTGTAGGACTCTAAAGACTCGTCAATACGCCGGTAGTAGGTGATGATCATATCAGGCACCCACAAGCTGTCAGCGGTAGTAGCTGGACGTAACGGCTACCCGGGTGTTGAGCGATCAGAAGATCAACAAGTAAGCCTGCTCTTACTGTAGGGTTACTTAGCACAACAGCAAGGTTTCGGGAGGTGTCGTCCATGTCATTTTCAAATTTTTGCCATGCTACTTAACCCTAACCCTAGAATTTTAACTAAAGATTTAGACAATACGATATGTAAACAACTTTACAACTAAGTGAATGCGGAATACAACCTTTGTAGACCGGTCCTTCACTTCAAATGCTCCGTGTAGAAGTCCCTTCGCTGTGAGTAATGATCTCCCGAACTCTTGAGAGGCTCCACAAGGTGAAAGATGCAAACTTGCTTGAAGTCTTCAAAGTCGAAGATGATCTACGTCGAGGAGACACCGACTCAAGCTACCTCTTCACTAATTAGATATTAGTGAAGCTAACACTCTAAACTAAATGGCTAATCTAGTAGAGAATGATGAAATAGGAATTTTGCTCACTTTAGAATTATTTTTCTCACTATTTTTCCTCACTTGCTCAAAAGCTAGAGAGATCTCACTTGAGCTTGAAGAAGATGAATGAAGAAGATGAAGTGAATGAGAGTGAGGTT
This sequence comes from Agapanthus africanus, assembly GCA_030015575.1. NCBI lineage: Eukaryota > Viridiplantae > Streptophyta > Magnoliopsida > Asparagales > Amaryllidaceae > Agapanthus > Agapanthus africanus. The sequence continues at coordinate 230,661,977 of JASDDO010000022.1, read as the reverse complement.
TGAAATGCAATCATGGTGAGTATATGTCATACACTAACCCTTGTAGAGAATAAACCATGGTAAAAGATAATGGTTAGGTTTATAAATATCTAAAGCAAAACAAAAATGGTGGACTAAGTCAATGGTTATCCACAAGCTTGCAACCATGACAAATTCCACACATTTTTGAATTACTTAAATAAATAAAAACCTAGATATTATCTCATATATGGTGTAAGTCTCATACACCTATGTTGCATATATAGCCTAGCATGTCACAATAATATATATCACATATATATTATTTATGTAACAAAAGAAAACAATACAATAAAAATATATCACATATATATTAAATGTATCAAAAGTGAGAAAAAGAAATACTTAAGTGAGCATATATTAATTAATGTAACTTAATATATCAAATATATAATTATACATTAAATTATTAAATCAACACTTGATTTAATAATCCGGCTATATCACATATAACCGACTAATATAATATGTATCATTTTATCGAATCAACACTTGATCCGATAATCCGGTTATATCACATATAACCGGCCGATATCACATATCGCGAGAATAGAATACGGTATCACATACGCGTATTAATCTCGGTCCCGCACATCACATATGTGCTCCTACTCCATTTTGCCTGAGCCAGTAAACCTCTGTGTAGGACTCTAAAAACTCGTCAATACGCCGGCAGTAGGTGATGTCACATCAAGCATCCACAAGCCGTCAGCGGTACTAGATGGACGTAACGGCTACCCGGGTATTGAGCGATCAGAAGATCAACAAGTAAGCCTGCTCATACTCTTGTAAAGCCTGTCAGTAACACTACTGTACAGTCCGGTCTCTTCGTCTGATATGTCGCATATCCAGTCTAGGGGTGGTAAACGTCAGACCCCAGTAACCGACAAGTCGTGCCGATGTGAGACTCATAACGGGTCGAGAAACTACTAATAACACTTACCAGTAGATCTCCATAGCAGCCCTAGCCAGGGACTTCCAGTTATAGCCAATCGACCACAGCGCAACATCAACCTCCAATACCGGGAGAGACGAAACCCCTCCTATCGCTCATTGCCTCCATGTGATTCGGGACTGTACTTAAAAGCCACCGTTTTGCACGTTCTATCGAACGTGGTAAGGTGGAAATCAAAGCACAGTGGGAATCACACAAGACTCTATGACGATCTCGGGTCTACAGACTAACCTGTACTAGTGTCACCAGAGAACTGTTATCTGACGATAGGTATAATACCAACTAGGAGTTCTCGGCGAGTCTGTTCAGTGTACCCAGTCTCCACTAAGCACCCGTATACCATCTTTGATGTCAAACACCAATGGATGTGGGATCATCCATCGCCCATCATATGGGTCAAGAAGCGTATATGCTAGTCTACTCTGGAATATCGATGCCCTGTCTCGATACACCCTCGACTAGGAACAATTATAGGATGTACTTGTGGACTACCATGGCCCCACTAGTATGATCTCCATCATAGTCCTAGTAGTCAAGTACACATCCTAAAGGCTTTATCAACATGTGAGAGCAAGACAGTATCACAATATAAGTCTACATGTTAAAATAAAGAGCAACCAGATAGCATACTATCATGTCGAGCAAGAAAGTCCTCTTTATATATGTCCAAGCATCCACTATAATATACATCATATGTACAATAATGGCCTCTAGGGCATACACATAACTAACAATCTCCCACTTGCACTAAGGCTAGTTGTTGTAGTATCTCATACCCAACATCCCGAAGAGTCTCTCAAATTGTATATGGGGTATGGCCTTCGTGAGTGGATCCGCTGTGTTGTTCTTCGTGTCAACTCTCCTGATCTCGATCTCCCGGCGATCAACCCCGGATCAGGTGATACTGCCTCAGAATATGTCTGGATCTCTAATGGGACCTGGGTTCCTTGGCCAAAGCCACTGCTCCATTGTTATCACAATACAAATGTATTGGATGCTCGATGGACGTAATCACTCCAAGTTTGTTTATGAACTTCTTCATCCAGACAGTCTCTTTAGCAGCGATGTATTCAGCCTCCATCGTCGAGTCTGCCACGGTTTCCTGTTTGAAACTCTTCCAACAAACCGCCCCTCCATTGAGGGTAAATACAAATCCCGAGACCGACTTAGAGTCGTCCTTATCACTCTGGAAGCTCGAATCGGTAAAGGACTCCACTTGGAGTCCACCGTTACCATTTACAAGGAACATTTCTTTAGTCCTTCTCAAGTACTTGAGAATGTTCTTCACAGCTGTCCAGTGACTCTCTCCTGGATCTGCTTGATACCTACTCACTACACTTAGTGAGTATGCTACATCGGGTCTGATACATAGCATCGCGTATATGATAGAGCCTACTGCCGAAACATAGGGTATCCCTTGCATGCGAGCTCTCTCCAAATCAGTCTTGGGAGACATCTCTTTTGAGAGAGTGAGTCCAGAGATCGTGGGTAAATTCCCACGCTTGGATTCTTCCATACTAAACCTCTTTAGTATGGTGTCAATGTACCTGGATTGGGACAATCCCAGTATCCGTTTAGATCTATCTCTATAGATCTTAATTCCCAAGATGTAGGAGGCATCACCTAGATCTTTCATTGAGAATCTTTGTGATAAGATGAGCTTGACCGAGTGCAGTATAGGAACATCATTTCCTATCAAGAGTATGTCATCCATGTACAATACGAGTAAGACAACCTTACTCTCTGCCACCTTTTTGTATATACAAGATACATCTATGTTTTTGATGAAGTCAAACTCTTTGACTACCACATCAAAACAGATGTTCCAACTCCGTGATGCCTGCTTTAACCCGTAGATGGATTTAAGCAGCTTACACACCTTTCCGCTGCTCCCACTGTCTACGAAGCCCCCTGGCTGAGTCATGTACACGCACTCTTCTAAATCACCATTTAGAAAGGCGGTCTTAACATCCATTTGCCAGATTTCGTAGTCATGGTATGCAGCAATGACAAGTAGGATCTGGATGGACTTAAGCATAGCCACTGGAGAAAAGGTTTCATCATATTCCACACCTGGTCGTTGACGAAAACCTTTTGCAACAAGTCTAGCTTTGAAAGTCTCAACTTTTCCATCTACACCAAGTTTCTTCTTAAAGATCCATTTACTCCCAATGGGTTTTACCCTTTCAGGAGCAACTTCCAAAGTCCATACTTTGTTGGTGTACATGGATTCCATCTCAGATCGCATTGCATCCAGCCATTTCACAGAGTCCCCACTCGTGATTGCCTTCTCGAAGCTAGTTGGGTCATCATCTTCCATGATGCAATCCTCGCTCCTACCATCAATAAGAAAACCTTAGTATCTCTCAGGTGGATGAGGTTCGTCGGGAACTATTGAATCCTCTAGTTCTACCAAATCTTCTGTCGTAGTTTGTGTCGCTGGAACTTCTTCCAGTTCTACCTCTTCGCCACTAATTTCTTTCAAAAGAAATTCCTTTTCTAAGAAGGTGGCATGCTGAGCAACAAACACCTTTTGTTCCTGAGGGTGGTAGAAGATATGTCCTCGAATGCTTGGGATATCCTATAAACTTGCACAGAAAAGACCTTGCCTCGATCTTGTCCGGATTTTGCTTTTTAACATAGGCCGGGCAACCCCATATCTTAACAAAATTAAGACACGGTCCCTTTCCCTTCCATATCTCATATGGAGAGGTAGGCACTGATTTGGTTGGAACTCTATTCAATAGGTATGCTGCTGTCTCAAGTGCATAACCCCAAAAGGAAATAGGTAACTCAGCGATGCTCATCATAGAGCGCACCATATCTAATAGAGCGCGATTCCTCCGTTCCGATACACCGTTGTGCTGTGGTGTATACGGAGGAGTAAGCTGAGAGAGAATCCCATTCTCTTTTAGATAGTCCAGGAACCCATTGCTCAAGTATTCTCCTCCTCGATCAGATCAAAGGATCTTAATACTTTTACCCATTTGGTTCTCGACTTCGTGCTTATATTCTTTGAATTTCTCAAAAGCTTCAGACTTGTATTTCAACAGGAACACATGTCCGTATCTTGAGAGATCGTCAGTGAATGTAATGAAGTACGTGGAACCATTCCTGGCATGTGTAGACATGGGGCCGCATACATCACTATGTATCAGTCCCAAGAGTTCAGTAACTCTTTCTCCGTGTCCAGTAAACGGAGTTTTGGTCATCTTGCCTTTGAGACATGACTGGCAAGTGTCATAAGATGAAAATTTGAACGGATTCAAATATCCATCCTTATGTAACTTAGCTAGTCGTGTCGCATTGATATGACCTAGTCTACAATGCCATAAGAAGGATTCGTTCATTTCTGAACTCTTCTTCTTGTGTGTGTTTTGTACATTAAGAACTGTGGTTTGATTTAGAACGTATATGCCATTATTTAACGAGCCTGATCCAATCAACTTTTGATTCAGGAAGATGTTCATAACATTATCCTGTACTACAAAATTATATCCTTCTTTACTTAATAAAGAAACTGATATAAGATTGCATATCAGGGTCGGTATGTAATAGCATTCGTTCAGAATCAATATATTACCATTTGGTAATACAAGGTGATATTCGCCAACTGCTTTGGCTGCAACATTTGCACCATTCCCTACTTTTACAGAATGATCACCCATTCCCAGTTCTCTACCTTTCCTTAGCCCATGCAACATATTACATATGTGGGATCCCGATCCGGTTTCTAATACCCAGGACGTAGAGTGTTAGTTATATGTATGCCCTAGAGGCCATTATTGTACATGTGATGTATATTATAGTGGATGCTTGGATATATATAGAGAGGAATTTCTTGATCGACATGATAGTATGCTATCTGGTTTCTCTTTGTCTTAACATGTTGACTTGTATATGTGATGCTGTCTTGCTCTCACATGTTGATAAAGCCCTTAGGATGTGTACTTGACTACTAGGACTATGATGGAGATCATACTAGTGGGGCCAATGGTAGTCCACAAGTACACCCTATAATTGTTCCTAGTCGAGGGTGTATCGAGACAGGACATCGATATTCCAGAGTAGACTAGCGTATACGCATCTTGACCCATATGATGGGCGATGGATGATCCCATATCCATTGGTGTTTGACATCAAAGATGGTATACGGGTGCTCAGTGGAGACTGGGTACACTGAACGGACTCGCCAAGAACTCCTAGCTGGTATTATACCTATCGTCAGATAGCAGTTCTCTGGTGACACTGGTACAAGTTAGTCTGTAGACCCGAGATCGTCATAGAGTCTTGTGTGATTCCCACTGTGCTTTGATTTCCACCTTACCACATTCATGAGAACGTGCAAAACGGTGGCTTTTGGGTACAGTCCCGAATCATATAGAGGAAATGAGCGATAGGAGGGGATTCGTTTCTCCCGGTATTGGGGGTTGATGTTGCGTTGTACTCGATTGGCCATAACGACAAGTCTTGGTCAGGGCTGCTACGGAGATTTACTGATAAGTGTTATCAGTAGTTTCTCGACCCGTTATGAGCTTCACATCGGCACGACTTATCAGTTACTGGGGTCTGACGTTTACCAACCCTAGACTTGATATGCGAAATATCAGATGAAAGGACCGGACTGTACGGTAGTGTTACTGACAGGCTTTTGCAGGAGTAAGAACATGCTTGCTTGTTGATCTTCTGATCGCTCAATACCCGGGTAGCCGTTACGTCCAGCTAGTACTGCTGAAGGCTTATGGGTGCTTGATGTGATCATCACCTACTGCCGGCGTATTGACGAGTCTTTAAATTCCTACACAGAGGTTTCACTGGCTCAGGCAAAACGAAGCAGGAGCACATATGTGATATGTGCGGGACCGAGATTAATATGAGTATATGATACCGTATTCTATTCTCGCGATATAAGGTACCGGTCGGTTATATGAGATATAGCTGGGTTATCGAATCAAGTGTTGATTCGACAAGTCGATACAGTATCGGTCGATTATATGAGATATAGCCGGTTTATCGAATCAAGTGTTGTTTCGATAAGTTGATACAAATAATATTAGTCGGTCATATGAGATATAACCGGATTATTAAATCAAGTATTGATTTAATGATTTAATGTATAATTATATATTTGATATATTAATTTACATTAACTAATATTAGCTCACTTAAACATTTCTTTTTCTCACTTATGTGCATAAAGTATATATGTGATATATATTAATGTACATTTTTGTGTCATGCTTTATGTGTTAGTGTTTATGCCCTAGAAGGCCATTACTGTATCATACTAGTTTGTATATTACTTAATGGAAGCTTGGGATATTCACATGTATATAACAGTCTTGCTAAACATGGTAGTATGCTACTTGGTTTTTCTATCTTAATATGTGAGTATACGTATTGATAGAGCTCTTAGGATCTTGCTTAACTACCAGCGTTGTGATGGCAGTCACACTAGTGGGGGCTGGGTAGTCTACAAGCACATCCTTATTCAGGTCCCTAGTCGTTGGATTATCGAGACAGAGCATCGATACTCCGGAGTAGACTAGTGTGTACGCTTCTCATCCCAGTTGGGGAGATGGTCTGTCCCACAGCCGTCAGTACGTCGTACTGGAGATAGTATACAGGTGCTCGTTAGGTTACGGGTACACCGGACAGGACTCACAGGGAACTGTTGGTTGGTTTTATACCAGTCGTCAGTGAACAGTTCCCAGGTGACATGAGTACAGCATAGTCCGCAGACTTGACACTGCTACTTCGCCTCGAGTGTGTCCCACTGTTCTTAGATTGCTACCCTACCACGGCTCAAAGGAGTCGTGCAAACAGGTAGCAGTTGGGTGCAGTCCCGAGCACTTGGAGGCAGTGGCGGTTAGACAGGATTCGACTCTCCCGGTATTGGGAGTTGATATCGCGCTGTGTCAGAGAGCCATTACGCAAAGTCCCTGGCCAGGGCAAGCGAGATTTGCTGGTAGGTTCCAGTAGTTTCTCAGGGTGTAATGGGCTTCCCTCCGACACGACTTATACCGCTATTAGGGGACTGACGCTTGCCGCCCCCTAGGCCCGATATGCGATTGTCACGACCCGAAAGAGCACGTGACTGGCCCTTGAACCATATGAAGTCTATAGGACCCCATCTGATCCAAGTAAGCCAAAAGCCCAGCAATCTAAAACCATTTAAAGAGTAAATAAGGAAAACTGTTTTTGAAAAGTAAGGAAATCATGTTTGGAAATCAAAGTTTTTAAATAACTAAGCCGAATATGCATTTTTTTAAAATGTGTAACCTTTCCTGAAAATTTCGGCAGAGTTTCCTTTGTAAAAACTGGCCCCGAACGGGGTACAACAAGAATAATATATATGAAATGATAAAAGGCATCCCCAAGCGGGAGCTAGCTCTTCGTCAATCGACGGTCACAACCACGCGAGCAATAATAATATACAACGCCAAAGGGCGAGGATCAAACTCAAAAGAAACTCAAAACAGCCAGAAAACCGTAATACTACAAGCGCGACTCTAAGGTCGAAATAATACAAGTTTTGGTTGATGGAAATTCTAGATACAATAAATGATACATGAACAATGGCGGTTCTGATACAAAAGAACCCACCTATCCAAGCAAGTCACCCATAAGGAAGCAGTGTGCCAGAAATGCCGCTATGGAATCTGTACGGCAAAAACCTGCAAGGACTGGGGCACAACGGGGGTGAGTTGCTAACTCGTGAATAGAAAATATCTACAAGCAGAGATCGCATGCATGACCCATCCTAGGTCAATACGATCAGATATAAATAAACTTCAATATGAATAAAGCTGAAGCATGCTAAACTGGCAATGTAATCTCTACATGAGTGTAATGCCAAGTGCTCGTGCTAGTGCCTCAGGTAATAGCATGTCATGAATATGAGGTATGATCAATGTAATCAAATCTGCACACACGTGGATCCCGTCCACTCGTCACCCAATGACAATAACCATCATGCAAGTAAATATCATGAAACCTGTGCATGGAAATATGAGGATATAACCCACCCGTGTCCCTCGCGACACGTCAAAATCATGGAACCGGAGTGCCCAGCATCGGCACTCGAAAACATCATGAAAACTGTGCCCAGCATCGGCACATAAATCCTCATATATCGGGCTCCGTCAGTCCGGATCGGCCCGCGGGCTCTGTCTGCGGTATCGGCCCTCGGCCCCGGCAGGACGCCCAAATCTATCCATCGACTCTGGTCAGTATCCTCCAGATAACCGCCAGGTCCAACCAATCACCGGTAGGTACTCGCCCGCCTCCAGGCTCAATCGGCAAAGCTCATCGATCATCTTGCCGAGGGGAACCATACCGGGTCCACCATGTACCCGCAATCGGCTCATCCACTCCTCGATTCGGGTTTCACATGTCGCTCTCAGCACCGAGAAAACACATGGTGGACGCACTGAAATATCATATCAAGGGTAACCGGGTTTTTAAAGCAATGACATATTCTCTTTTGAAACACTCTCGGTTCCCAAATCCAGAAATATCATAGAAACAACATATCTCAATGCGTATAATCAAAAGCATGAAGTATGCGACATGTAAAGAAAGGTATGCATATCATCATGTCATGCAAGGATCATATACTGAATGCAATAGTACTACAGTGTAGTGACATGGCAATTATCGATGATGAGTGTGTGAGCCGGCAACAAGTGTACGTGGAACATATGCATCATCGATAATGGTGCTGGTGTCCTAGCAGCATGACTGAAATATAACCATAGTACAAGCGATGCAATGCAAATACCATGAATATGCGGAATCGAATAATCAACGCAAAAGTAAAGAATCTACACCAATCTGTACAAGTCATGCAGGGGTGCCATTTGAAATAAGACGAATCAGGGCTTTTGGAAAAACAAGGGCTACGGTGTTTTAAGAAAAGATACATCATTTGAAAATATCCGTATGACCCTTCTGCCTATCTTTAAAATATCCCCGATTCGTTAGTTTGAAATAGGTATGACTCGGTCCAGTCTAATGTCTACTAAGTAATCTAGACAGGAGGGGTAAGAAACCACCTAATCTGAGTCAATATATATAGATATGATAGTCGGTGATCCCGCCTCAATAACATATCGTAAGATATCCTCGAGTCATGAGTGCGGATCTATCATCAATATCGGCTCGTACGGTAGATCGTCGTACGGCATCCCAATAGCTGGGTAGGGGTCAATATCACAGTTCCTCATCACATATCAGGTATCACTATCATCAGATCGCATAATCTGGGGTACTACTCTAAGTCTAGTACAAATCGATACCATCTATAAAAATATGAATGCGGGTAAAGCACATGTCCAAAGGCCCGCTAAAACTATCATATCGCACCTCGAAGACAAGCTATGTCACATCGCCGATCTCACGGCCTCACATCAGGTATCATCTCAAACCACGTATCATCCTCAAATCCCGTATATAAACACATAGTCCCATACCCATGTGTAGATATACGCACCATCATATGCACTCTAATAAATGAAAGAATGAATGCAAGTATGTGTGTAAATGTATGTGTGAGTGCAACCACTACTTTAGGGTTCGCACTATACTAAACCAATATATTCTTATCATCAAAATATCATTATTACCATCAATAACCCTAAATAACACATAATAAATATTCGTGTGTATACGTATTCGTATACATCACCACGGACTGCGGGGGTGCTATACGCCATCCACCCGACTTCTCCCCGTAGATATAAATCTACTCACCTTGCTTCTCGTGTGCCAAAGCCGATGTCGCTATCTTCACCTCCTTTGCCTCAACATCACGCGGGGTACCTACAAGTATATCACAATGTTAAAGCACATGAAAATCACATCGGAAACCAAAATAGCACACGCTACCCGCATAGGTTAAAACCTATCGACTCGCATGTAAACACAATCAAAATCCACTTGTCGTTGACGTCCAAACGCCACCCGACAGGAATGAATCACCAAATACCAAAATCCATGCTAAAACAAGTCCCAATTTATACACCAACATAGGAAAATCAACCCAGATTTCACCCTAGATGGAATCAGTCAAAACTAGACATACTCAGGGTCAAAACTAGAGGAAATGGGGGCATGCACAGAAAACGAGGCAATTCCTTAAAATACCTTATTTTAGAATTTTCCATAATTTTTCCCCATTTATCTGTATTTAATTATACCAGAATATTAAAATATTCATTAAAATAATATTAAATTATAAAATTTCCCAAAAATCATATTTTATTATTTTGAAGACGTTACAGCGATAGTCTTGGACGAACGGACCGGACTGTATAGAGATTGTCACATCAGACTCAGTAGGAGTTCGGATGGGTTCCCTCATCGGCCTTCTTATCGACATCTACCTGGGGACCGTTACGTACAGCTAGTGCCGCTTGCGGTCTGTGGTTAAACCCACTGCCAGCGTAGTAGTCGAGTCTCTAGAGTCCCACACAGAGAGTTTCCCTACTCCAGGCGAAACGATATAGAGGTCGTATGGTTTTACGACAAGGGTTCGGACGCATACGTGTGTTTACACACGTACGACTTTCGGACAATTTTTACCAGTCGGCTTTGGTTTAAGCCAGTTACTGGCATCCGGTTATTGGATTTATACAGTCTAAAGTTTTTCCGTATTTTTGCGGACAGGAGGGGTGTTCTCGTAATTGCGCGAGAAGCTTCTAGAAGGTGGTGACTAAGGAGGTTAAGGTGGCATAAGCAATGAATGTGATTAGTAAGTCATATGGATGATTCATCCATGTCATTAATGCATGATAAATGCTTAATGACTCATGGAGTGAATCATCACTAGATATTATCAAACATGGTTGCTAAATTCATTTCTTATTCTTTTCTTGAAAAAAGAAATGCTTGATATATATTATCATAACTCATTATTCTCACTTCATTATTATCCTCACCTTCTCTCTCCTCAAGCTCTCCCTCTTCAAACCCTAATCCTCCCCTCTCATGTGTTGAGTACAAGGATTAGTTAGACTACTTAATCCATAACCCTCTCTATATTTCACCTAGCTTCTTTTATTAGCACTTAGAGAAGTTTAGTTGCCTCAAGTTTAGAGGCTAAGCTTGGAGTAAAGCTCTCGGGTGGATCGTCTACTACTTCAAGAAGGCCGAGGAGGAGGTGGAGTTCGCAAAGACGAAGGACACGATTCGTTAGGTATAATCCCTAAACATAGTAGCATAGAAACTCTATGTTTTAAGTTAGTTATCGTTTAGTTTCGATTCAAGCGGTTAGTCGATGTTTGTTCACTAAACAAGTTCGTTTTTGAAAATTCCGCCTCCCCACAAGTATTGGGGTGTTGTACATCGACTTACAGTGGTATCAGAGCCTCGCTAAACAATAAATAACTTACTTGCAAATTTGTATGAATTTCGAATGAAAAAAACAAAACCGGAAAAGTCCGAAATCACAAGTTTCTGTCGATTTTTAAATGAAGTCCAAAAATTTTTCAGGGAGGTTCAGAAAGCTTAAAAAGACAGTATAAGAACACCCAAGAAAATTGGGCACATGATTCAGCTAAAGCGCCGCGGAAACGCGGCGGATCCCACCGATCCGCCGCGGTTCCGCCGCCGAGTTGCCGAGTCATGAACCCAATTTTCCTGTGTTGGTTCTATGTGATATTTGGGATTTTCTGGAATATTTAATTTTTGCTCAGGTTTCAGATTTGCAGAGCAGTATTGGAGAAAAATTAAAAGTTTTTATTCGATCGAAATTATACAGTATTTGCTTGTTGGATTATATCTGTGATTGTATAATGTGTTCGTAAACCTCCCCTAACTGCTAGTATGTCAGTTGGCAGGGGGTTGCACATTTCTGAAATGGATTTTATCTGTTTGTGCATATGAACTGTGTTGGACTGTTGTGATGTATAGCCGGGGTTATGTGATGGGTTATCATTTAATTCATTTGATGTAAATGTAATTTGTTGTAATATTATTTTGCGGGGCACATCCAGGTTGCGGTTGTAGCCACCGTTGTATTATTTCATTTTACTGTTTTTGCTCCTAGGACAGACCCAAGGTGGGGTGCACAAACTGCCGGGCGGGTAGTTTGCCGCACCCGTAGGGGTCGTGGATGGGGTAATGGCTATTCATCACAACTTTGTAATCCGTATTTTGTTGCAGGCTCAAAACAAACACGGATTGCTTGCAAATCCAATTAAGTTCATCTGTGATCTGGAATGAATATCATTGCGTCAGACGAATGTAAAATATCTATATATATGATAGCTATTTAGACGTCACTTATGTTTTACACCCGCGCTAGCCCAGCCCCCGCTCTGTCGTTAGTTAAGTAACCTAACGGGTAATGACGGGACCCCGTGGCGAATGCGGATGGCATAAGAGGACGTTGTATTTTCGTTGTTTTCTGCAATGATAGGTTAATGATGGGACGCATTATCTATAATGCAAAGAAAATAAACCAAAGTTTTAATCATTGGAACAATTTAAAAGAAACCACTCGGTTAATTTTAAAAACAGATATTTTTAAAATGCGGAGCTTTAACCACTCCTTTTAAAAGCTATCAGGTTCCTTCGGTTATATCAAGTTCACTACGTTCACGGTTTCGCCAAAACCATTCGTAGCCCTCCGTCATTTCATCTGGGTATTCAGTAGTATTCAAGCTATGTATTTTGACCAACGCCAAGGCATAGTGTTTGGTAGCTGCTGGATATCCATTTGTTGCATAGATAGATGAGTTAGTTTGGGACAGTCGTATGATCATTTTGGCCAACGTCAAGGATATGTACGGATGGGTTCAAATTAACAAGATAATGATGGGTAGAACTTGACATGTGACTTATGATATTTTGACCAACGCCAAGGTCATAAGAGCATGGGGCAAAAATGAATATCGGGAATTTCTAAAGAAACTGAAATTTGCAAAGAGATGCATACCATTTTGAGTTTGATGAATGTTGGTAGCATTCCTACAACATTATCAGACGATGATATTTGGATCCCGATCCTACTGTGAGTATATGCTACTTATCAGGATATTCGTCACTTAACGATCAATGCTATAAACCAAGTAGGTATCCAGAAAGGTGTCAGCGGGGTTACGCCCCCAGAGAAAAGAGGTTATTTAATTAAGGAACATCGCGAAAGCGTTGGAAAACCTCCCTCGAAGTATCGACACTGGCCTGGCTGAACGGTTAAGCAAGAATTGTACAGTGAGAATAGTCCTGGCTAATTCTTCTTTTATGGTTTAAGGAAGGATTCGAGAAACAGTGGGAGCCATCCAGTTTAGATAAACTAAAAACCACTCTAAACTTACAAGAGCATCATGCTAAAGAGTTTTCTTCTCTCTCTCCTAATTGCAGCGACCCTAAAAATGACTGGACTTAAGTTACTTTTAGAGAAAAATATACTGACAGGGCCAAACTATAAAGATTGGCTGCGGAATGTCAAAATGGCTTTGACCTATGACAAATTGGGGTACGTCCTCACCGCTACGGCACCTGCTGTCCCTGGTCCCAAATCCAGCAATGCGGATAAGGAAATCCGCAAAACCTGGGATTTAGATTGCGCGAAAGCCAAGTGCATCGTGCTTGCCTCGATGAACAATGAACATCAGAGGAGGCACGAGGATATGGAACTAGACGCCATATTTCTCCATACAAAGGAACTTTATGGAGAGCAATCTCGTATAGCAAGATACGAGACCTCAAAGAACTTGTTTCGAGCGAGGTTGGCTGTCGGGTCATCGGTAGGAGAACATGTCCTAAAGATGATCGGCTATATAGAAGAGCTCGCAGACCTTGGGACGACTTTGGATTATGAGCTCTATACAGACCTTATTCTCCAGTCCCTTCCTTCCACCTACGCCCAGTTTATCCTGAACTTCAACATTCAAAGAAAAGAAGTTGAACTTCCGGAACTCCTGAACATGTTAAGGAGTGCAGAGGGCACCTTGCAGAAAGCAAGGGAAACACCCGCTATGTTTGTTGGCGGTTCATCTTCTTTCGGGTCCAAGGCTAGGGCCAAAGGAAGGAAGAAGAAGGCCGCACCCAGACCTAGAGGAGGTGTAAGTAAGGTGGGAGGGAAGGGAAAGAAAAAGTTTGCAGTACCGGTAGTTGGCCAGGATGAGTGCTTCCATTGTCACAGGAAAGGGCACTGGAAGAAGGATTGCAAGGCGTGGAACGCCAAGAACCAGGAACCGAAGCAAGCTGTGGCTTCGACTTCAGGTGTGTTTGTAATTGAGAATTGTCTGTCGATCAACTCTACTTCCTGGGTATTGGATACCGGATCAGGATCTCATATTTGCAATTCATTGCAGGCACTGAGAAACCGTAGAGTGCTGAAGGAAGGTGATATGACCCTAAAGGTTGCTAACGGAGCTAGCGTGGGAGCTGCGTCCGTCGGGGATTATCACCTAGGATTGACGAGTGGACACATTTTGGTTTTACATAACTGTTTTTTTGTACCAAGCTTAACGTGTAATATCATATCAGTTTCCTTGTTATCAAATAAAGGTTATGATTTCACGTTTGTAAGAGATGTTGTTAACATCCACCTTAATCATGGTTTGATTGGGTCAGGTACACTAAATAACGGTATATATGTTTTAAACCAACTCCAAATTTTCAATGTCCAGAACACAGTAAAAAGAAAGTCTCCAGATTTAAATAAAGCTTTCTTATGGCATTGTAGACTGGGTCATATCAATGAAAGAAGGTTGACTAAGTTGCATAAAGAAGGATATTTGGACTCGTTCGAATATCAAACTTATGACACTTGTTAATCTTGTCTCAAAGGAAAGATGACAAAGACTCCATTTACTGGACAAGGAGTAAGAGCGAGCGAGCTCTTAGGACTCATACACAGCGATGTATGTGGTCCAATGTCTACACATGCAAGAGGTGGTTTTTCCTATTTCATTACTTTCACGGATGATTACTCAAGATACGGATTCATTTATCTGATGAAACATAAATCCGAGGCTTTTGAGAAATTCCAAGAGTATAAGAATGAAGTAGAAAACCAAACCGGCAAAAGTATCAAGACACTTAGATCTGATCGAGGTGGTGAATACTTAAGTGCCGAGTTCCTAGGTTACCTAAAAGAGAAAGGAATTCTCTCTCAGCTTACTCTTCCATACACTCCACAGCATAACGGTGTATCGGAGAGACGGAACCGAACCCTATTAGATATGGTACGATCCATGATGAGTAATGCTGAGTTACCGCGATCTTTCTGGGGTTATGCGCTAGAATCAGCGGCATATCTTTTGAACATGGTACCTACCAAGACTGTGCCTACCACGCCATATCAGATGTGGAGTGGGAAGAAACCCTATCTTCAGTATCTGAAAATATGGGGATGTCCAGCTTTTGTTAAAAAGCAGCATGTGGACAAGCTCGAGGCACGATCAGTAAAGTGTAAGTTTGTGGGATATCCAAAGAACTCCAAGGGGTATCTATTCTGTTACGCAGAGGAACAAAAGGTGTTTGTTTCTCGTAATGCCCATTTTCTAGAATATCAGTTTTTAGAAAAGGAAATAAGTGGGAGCGAAATAGAACTGGAAGAAATTCCAGAACCACAAACTGCTACTGAAAGTTTGGTAGAACCGGAAGTTCAAGAAGAACAGGACATTCCCGCACCCCTCCACAGGAGTAGTAGGCCGTCTCATCCGCCTGAGAGATACTACGGTTTTCTCATAGATGGGGATAGAGAGGATTGCATCATAGATGATGATGAACCTACTGACTTCCAGCAGGCCATCCAGAGCAGCGACTCGGTACGATGGCTAGATGCAATGCGGACCGAAATGGAGTCCATGTACACCAACAAAGTATGGACTTTGGACTTTGCTCCAGATGGGGTAAAACCTATAGGATGCAAATGGATCTTCAAGAAAAAGATTGGTGTAGATAGACAGGTGGAAACCTATAAGGCTAGACTTGTTGCAAAGGGTTTTCGTCAAAGACCTGGTTTGGACTATGACGAAACCTTTTCTCCAGTGGCTATGCTCAAATCCATTCGGGTCCTTCTTGCTATTGCTGCCTTCCATGATTATGAAATCTGGCAGATGGACGTAAAGACGGCTTTTCTGAATGGAAATTTAGAAGAGAGCGTCTATATGGATCAGCCAGAGGGTTTCAATCAGAGTGGGAGCAGCGGGAAAGTATGCAAGCTGCTTAAGTCCATTTATGGACTAAAGCAGGCATCGCGGAGTTGGAACATCTGTTTTGATGAGACAGTCAAAGAATATGACTTTATCAAAAATCCAGATGACCCGTGCATATATAGTAAAGTTGTAGCCAGAAGTGTTGTATTCCTCGTCTTGTACGTGGATGACATTCTATTGATAGGAAATGACATTCCTATGCTACAATCTGTCAAAGGATTCTCGTCACACAGATTCTCCATGAAAGACCTGGGTGATGCCTCTTACATTCTGAGGATCCGGATCTATCGTGATAGATCCAAGAGGATGTTGGGACTTTCGCAGTCCAGGTATATCGACACTGTACTGAAAAGATTCAGTATGGAAGATTCTAAGCACGGTAATCTACCGGCTTGTCACGGAATCACCCTCTCCAAAGAGATGTCTCCCAAGACTGATTTGGAAAGGGAACGCATGTCTATTATACCCTACGCTTCTGCGGTAGGCTCTATAATGTATGCGATGTTGTGCACCAGACCAGATGTAGCTTACGCACTAAGCGTGGTAAGCCGGTATCAGTCAGACCCAGGGGAGAAGCACTGGATAGCAGTAAAGAACATTCTCAAGTACCTGAGAAGGACTAAGGAGATGTTCTTGGTTTACGGCGGAAAAGACCTCAGGTTGGAGGCCTTTGCTGATTCCGGCTTCCAGAGTGATAAGGAAGATTCCAAGTCCATGTCGGGTTATGTCTTTACCCTCAATGGAGGGGCGGTGTGCTGGAAGAGCTCCAAGCAGGACACCGTTGCTGACTCGACGATGGAAGCGGAGTATATAGCTGCTTGCGATGCCGCAAAAGAAGCAGTCTGGATGAAGAAGTTCCTAACAGAACTTCAGGTGGTTCCTACCATAGTTGATCCAATACCTCTGTATTGCGACAACAACGGAGCTATAGCTTTAGCGAAGGAACCAAGGTCCCATCAGAAGTCCAGACACATCTTGAGGCGGTATCACCTGATCAGGGAGATCATTGATCGTCAGGAGATCGAGGTTCGGAGAGTTGCTTCTGAAGAGAACATTGCTGATCCATTCACAAAGGCCCTACCTCAGATTCAGTTCGAGAGGCTACTCGAGATCATTGGTCTTCGATATGCCAGTACATGGCCCTAGTGCAAGTGGGAGATTGTTAGTGTTTATGCCCTAGAAGGCCATTACTGTATCATACTAGTTTGTATATTACTTAATGGAAGCTTGGGATATTCACATGTATATAACAGTCTTGCTAAACATGGTAGTATGCTACTTGGTTTTTCTATCTTAATATGTGAGTATACGTATTGATAGAGCTCTTAGGATCTTGCTTAACTACCAATGTTGTGATGGCAGTCACACTAGTGGGGGCTGGGTAGTCTACAAGCACATCCTTATTCAGGTCCCTAGTCGTTGGATTATCGAGACAGAGCATCGATACTCCGGAGTAGACTAGTGTGTACGCTTCTCATCCCAGTTGGGGAGATGGTCTGTCCCACAGCCGTCAGTACGTCGTACTGAAGATAGTATACAGATGCTCGTTAGGTTACGGGTACACCGGACAGGACTCACAGGGAACTGTTGGTTGGTTTTATACCAGTCGTCAGTGAACAGTTCC
Organism: Agapanthus africanus; assembly: GCA_030015575.1. Taxonomy (NCBI): domain Eukaryota; kingdom Viridiplantae; phylum Streptophyta; class Magnoliopsida; order Asparagales; family Amaryllidaceae; genus Agapanthus; species Agapanthus africanus. The sequence continues at coordinate 230,644,207 of JASDDO010000022.1, read as the reverse complement.
CAGGTGACATGAGTACAGCATATTCCGCAGACTTGACACTGCTACTTCGCCTCGAGTGTGTCCCACTGTTCTTAGATTGCTACCCTACCACGGCTCAAAGGAGTCGTGCAAACAGGTAGCAGTTGGGTGCAGTCCCGAGCACTTGGAGGCAGTGGCGGTTAGACAGGATTCGTCTCTCCCGGTATTGGGAGTTGATATCGCGCTGTGTCAGAGAGCCATTACGCAAAGTCCCTGGCCAGGGCAAGCGAGATTTGCTGGTAGGTTCCAGTAGTTTCTCAGGGTGTAATGGGCTTCCCTCCGACACGACTTATACCGCTATTAGGGGACTGACGCTTGCCGCCCCCTAGGCCCGATATGCGATAGTCTTGGACGAACGGACCGGACTGTATGGAGATTGTCACATCAGACTCAGTAGGAGTTCGGATGGGTTCCCTCATCGGCCTTCTTATCGACATCTACCTGGGGACCGTTACGTACAGCTAGTGCTGCTTGCGGTCTGTGGTTAAACCCACTGCCAGCGTAGTAGTCGAGTCTTTAGAGTCCCACACAGAGAGTTTCCCTACTCCAGGCGAAACGATATAGAGGTCGTATGGTTTTACGACAAGGGTTCGGACGCATACGTGTGTTTACACACGTACGACTTTCGGACAGTTTTTACCAGTCGGCTTTGGTTTAAGCCAGTTACTGGTATCCGGTTATTGGATTTATACAGTCTAAAGTTTTTCCGTATTTTTGCGGACAGGAGGGGCGTTCTCGTAATTGCGCGAGAAGCTTCTAGAAGGTGGTGACTAAGGAGGTTAAGGTGGCATAAGCAATGAATGTGATTAGTGAGTCATATGGATGATTCATCCATGTCATTAATGCATGATAAATGCTTAATGACTCATGGAGTGAATCATCACTAGATATTATCAAGCATGGTTGCTAAATTCATTTCTTATTCTTTTCTTGAAAAAAGAAATGCTTGATATATATTATCATAACTATTTATTCTCACTTCATTATTATCCTCACCTTCTCTCTCCTCAAGCTCTCCCTCTTCAAACCCTAATCCTCCCCTCTCATGTGTTGAGTACAAGGATTAGTTAGACTACTTAATCCATAACCCTCTCTATATTTCACCTAGCTTCTTTTATTAGCACTTAGAGAAGTTTAGTTGCCTCAAGTTTAGAGGCTAAGCTTGGAGTAAAGCTCTCGGGTGGATCGTCTACTACTTCGAGAAGGCCGAGGAGGAGGTGGAGTTCGCAAAGACGAAGGACACGATTCGTTAGGTATAATCCCTAAACATAGTAGCATAGAAACTCTATGTTTTAAGTTAGTTATCGTTTAGCTTCGATTCAAGCAGTTAGTCGATGTTTGTTCACTAAACAAGTTCGTTTTTGAAAATTCCTCCTCCCCACAAGTATTGGGGTGTTGTACATCGACTTACATGATGATACACACTATATGGGTGTATGAGACTTACACCATGCTTATGATAATTGTGAGGATTATTTATTTGAAGTAAATCCAAATTAGATGGAAATTAGTCACATGCATGAAGCTTGTGGAAGCTTGTAGATGCTTTGACTTGGTCCACTAATTTTGTTTTACCTAAGATATTTATTAACCTAACCATTATCACTTATCCATGGTTATGTATCTACATGAGTTAGTATATGATACAAACTCACCCATGGTTGCCATTCACTCTCTCATATATTATTTGCTTCTTCTTCCTCTTCACATGAGAGAGCTCTCTAGGTTTTATGAGAGGTGATAAAAATAGTCAGAAAATTAATTCTAAAGTAAGCAAAAATCCTACTTCATCATCCTCTACTAGATTAGCACTTTAGTATAGGGTGTTAACTTCACTAATCCCACATTAGTGAAAAGGTAGCTTGGGTTAGTGTCTCCTCGAAATAGATCATCTTCGGCTTCGAAGACTTCGTGCAAGCTCGTTGCTTTCTTCTTGTGGAGCCACTCTAGAGTCCGCAAGATCACTACTTGGAGCGAAGGGACTACTACAAGGAGCTATTGAAGTGAAGGACCGGTCTACAAAGGTTGTATTCCTAGTTCACTTAGATGTAAAGTAGTTTACATTATGTTTCGTCTAAATCACTAGTTAAAGATTCTAGGGTTAGGATTGTTTTGTACGGCAAATTTTTGAAAAAGGCATGGACGATGCCTCTCGAAACCTTGCTATCGTGCCAAGTAATCCTACAGTGGTATCAGAGCCAAGCTAGAAATTTAGACGATGTTTGTAGAATTACGAAACCGAAACAACTCCGAAACACCCGATACACAAATCCAGTTTCTGTCAAAATTTTAATGTTGTCGAAATTTTTTTTAAACAACTGCAGAATGTTGTATGTGATATAACATGAAAACTGTGAAAATTTGAAGCATTATGGCCGGTTTTTGGCTGAGCACACCCCCCCAAAAACCCAGGAGGCCGGCCTTGGTTCCAAGTTCTGGCTTCAAATTTTTTTTGTGTTCCAGGATCTGGGTTTTGGTGTTTCAGGTGTTGTTTGTTTTTGCTAAATTTTCATGTGGTGTTAACTTTCCGCAAAGGCAATTCGGAGTGTTTCGTAGTCGTAATTCTAACTATATTTCGGGTTGTTTAGACGGTGTTAAAAAGTTCGAACAGATATCAAATACCCACTTTAACCCTTGCCAGAAAATTTTCCAAGAGTTGGATTTTTTCCGAGTTAAAGAACATTCAAATATCATGCAAATAATGCGTTGGACCCTCTAGAAGAACAAAACCCTAACTCGATTCTATGACCGTAAGAACCGCCGCCAAACCCTAGAGTTTGCGGTAGTTCCGCAGTGCCATAGGTGAGGCAAGGGTTGACCCTTCTACTGTTGGTCCATTGATACTATGGCATGTGATGAGTATTTTTAAACTGCGCTCAAGTGTTGAGATTTTTGGGAAATTTTGGGTGTTTGTTGATTCGATCGGAATGTTTAACGTCGTCTAGCTATTTGTGGAATGTGATACAATATGTAAAATTCATATAGTTAGGCATGAAATCTAAAGTATGTGATATTTTAGATTTATGATGTCTGAGGTGATTGTGGATTCCAAATGTTGTAGTTTGACATTTTATTTTCTGCGACCGTAAGTGTAATATGTGGTGTATCACCGTTTTCGTTGCTATATGTCAACGACAATTGTGATACACATATTTACTTACGTTGATGACATGTGATGTTATGTGTTGCTGGGATATGTTATAATGGATCGTCGTGTTTTGAATAGCCGGGGTTTTTATGTGAGATGAGAGTTTTTATTTTCATTCATGTAAAATTCTATGTATGTAATATTCTTTTATTGGGACACTTCCGGGTTGAGGATGATGTCACCATTATTGTATATTATTTACTTTTCTGCATTAGGATAGACCCAAGGAGGGGAGCACAAGTAACCGGGTTCTAAAGTCCAGTGGGAGACCATCTCGAGGAGTCGGGTCCGGGTCTCCTAATTCTATAATTGGTAGGGTTGCTTGCCGCTCTCGTAGGGGTCTAGGGATGTGGGTTTAGCTATTCATCGCGACCGTGGAATCCGTGTTTTATACTGGCTTAATTTAAAACACGGAATTCCTAGTATATCCAATATTTCATATGTTATCTTCTGCTGTTGATATTCTGTGATGTGATCACTTTATATGCGTGAGACGAAAGCTTTATTATTGTATATATGATATATAATAAACGTTGCTTATGTTTTGCACCCGCGCTATTCCCGCCCTGCTATGTCGTTAGTTAAGTAACCTAACGGTGCATAACGGGACACTGTGGCGAATGCGGATGGCATAAGCGTACGTTGTATTTTCGTTTCTTCTGTGATGCTTAGGAAGCATAAATGATGGGAATTCATTAATGAGATTAATGAAAATAAAAGAAACCTAAAAAATATTGTAGAATCATATTTTCAAAAAGGGTGGCTCTAGTTTTTTCTTTGCATAGCGGTATTCCTTGTAGAATATCCAGCACCTCATTCGATGAGCAAAGAGCCGAGATCGCTTCACCGGGAGTGACCTCTTTAGCGAAACTAGCAGATGCTACAACCCACTCGGTTTTGTCTTTTGATTGCTTCTTTTAGTTCTTGCTTTGCATAGCGGTATTTATGAAATATCCAGCACCTTATTCGATTAGGAAAGAACCGAGATCTCTTCACCGGGAGTGACCTCTTTAGCAAAACTAGTAAAAAGCCTCAAAAAAATTCCTTTTCAAAAATCACTTGTTTCTACAACTATATCAAGTTCATTACGCTCATGGTTTTCTTAAAAACCTGCGTAGCCCTCCGACATTTCAGATAAGTAATATTCAGTATTCGTACTACGTTTGTTGACCTTGTCAAGGCGTAGTGTACGGTATCTGATTAATGCTTATCTGCTAAAGCATGAGATGCGATTGGATTAGGGTATTCGTACGGCCTTGTTGACCTTGTCAAGGGTCATGCGAGTGGGTTTAATTCAATCATGAAATGTATGGGTTGAACTTGACTTGCGATTTATGGTTTGTTAACCTTGTCAAGGTCATAGATCGCTTGGGGTAAAATATTATCGGGAATTTCAAGTGTTGAAATTTGCAATGAGATTGCATACCTTCTATGTGATAGTAGGATCCCGATCCCACTGTGAGCAAAAGTTGCTCCCGGGAGGGTTTTGCACTTTACAATTAGCTAACTCATTAGGCGTCTAGAAAGGTGTCAACGGAGCTACGCCTCTGGGAAAATGAGGTTTATTTTAATTAGGTCCGTGCGAAAGCATGGGGAACCTCCCTCAGAAGTACCGGCACTGGCCTGGCTGAACGGTTAACGAAGTTGTAGAATGCAATTAATCCTGGCTAAATTTTCTTTTTAAGGTTTGAAGGAAAATTTGATAATAGCAGTGGGAGACATCGATTAGATAAGATAAATAACCAATCTGATCTTTGTAAGAGCATATGCTAAGTGTTTTTCTTCTCTCTCTCTCCAGGTAGCGACCATGTCAGGCCTTAATCAAGATAATAATATGGATGTATTGACTGAACCCGCTTGTTATGCTGAGCAGGGGAACGTTGGTTCCGCTTCAACTTATAATTGTTATAAGTCCGAGCAGGAAATAGGAAAATATCCGAATTCTACGCCACCCAAACGAAGAATGAGCATGTTGATGCACCTTCTTCGGGTGTGTTAGTCACTCAGAACTGTTTCTCAGTACACTCTACGTCCTGGGTATTAGATACTGGATCGGGATCCCACATATGTAACATGCTACATGGGCTAAAGAAAGGTAGAGAACTGGGAATAGGTGATCATTCCGTACTAGTAAGGAATGGTGCAAATGTTGCAGCCAAAGCAGTTGGCGAATATCACCTTGTATTACCAAATGGTAATACATTGATTCTGAATGAATGCTATTACATACCGACCCTGATATGCAATCTTATATCAGTTTCTTTATTAAGTAAAGAATGATATAATTTTGTAGTACTGGATAATGTTATGAACATCTTCTTGGATCAAAAGTTGATTGGATCTGGCTCACTAAATAATGGCATATACATTCTAAATCAAACCATAGTTCTTAACGTGCAAAACACACACAAGAGGAAGAGTTCAGAACTGAACGAATCCTACTTATGGTATTGTAGACTAGGTCATATCAATGCGGCACGACTAGCTAAGTTACATAAAGATGGATATTTGAAACTGTTCGAATTTTCATCTTATGACACTTACCGGTCATGTCTCAAAGGTAAAATGACCAAAACTCCATTTACTGGACACGGAGAAAGAGTTACGGAACTCTTGGGACCGATACATAGTGATGTATGCGGTCCCATGTCTACACATGCCAGGAATGATTCTTCGTACTTCATTACATTCACTGACGGTCTCTCAAGATATGGACATGTGTTCTTGTTGAAACACAAGTCTGAAACTTTTAAGAAATTCAAAGAATATAAGCATGAAGTTGAGAACCAAACGGGTAAAAGTATTAAAATCCTACAATCTGATCGGAGAGGAGAATACTTGAGCACGGAATTCCATGACTATCTAAAAGAGAATGATATTCTCTCTCAGCTTACTCCTCCGTATACACCACAGCACAACGGTGTATCGGAACGGAGGAATCGCACCCTATTGGATATGGTGCGCTCTATGATGAGCACCGCTGAGTTACCTATTTCCTTTTAGGGTTATGCGCTTGAGACAGCAGCATACCTATTGAATCAAGTTCCATCTAAATCTGTACCTACCACACCATATGAGATATGGAGTAGGAAGAAACCATATTTTAAACGAGTTAAAATATGGAGTTGTCCGGCCTATGTCAAAAGGAAAAATCCGGACAAACTCGAGGCACGTTCAGTTCTTTGCAAGTTTGTGGAAGAATTCATATGGATATTTTTTCTACCACAGTGAGGAATAAAAGGTGTTTGTTGCTCAACATGCCACCTTTTTAGAAAAAGGAATTTCTTGCAAAAGAAATTAGTGGAAATGAGGTAGAGTTGGAAGAAGTTCCAGCAGCACAAACTACAACTGAAGATTTAGTGGAACCAGAGGATTCGATAGTACCCAATGAACCTCAGCCTCTCCGCCGATTTTGTAGGGTTCCTTATCCACCTAAGAGATACTACGGTTTTCTCGTAGACTGTCACGACCCGCAGGGTACGGAACGTGACTGGCACTTAAGTTTACGAAACGTCTAAAGGCGTCCGTAAAATAAGTAAGCCAAAGCCCAGAAAACAAAACCAATTAAGCAAAAGAGTGAAGAAAACCCCAAACATTTGAAAGCAAGTTTATCAAATAAGTCATGTAAAACCCTTTTTAAAAACAATACCAATTTTTCCGAAAATTTCGGCAGAGTCTCCTTTGTAAATACTGGCCCCCAAAAATGGGTACAACAAGAATATATGTAAAACCAACAAATAAGGCATCCCCAAGCGGGAGCTAGCTCTTCGCCATAAGGCGGTCACAAATCCCACACAAATTAAATGACAACAAGCATAATAATCATAAGGAAGCATGAAAAAAGTAGCATGTCGGCTCAAGTGAGCTCGACCCCAAAATACAGCATAAAATCCACAAACCTCACTGTCTCATCTCTAGGTCAATATACAATAATCAGGTGGAAACAGTAGATGGAGTACACTAGATACAAAGAATATACAAGGTGGTACAAAATAATAACATAACCCACCTATGAGCAAATCTCGAGCTCAGGCAAAAGAGGCAAAAGAGCAAGTGCGCTCGCCGCTACTGAACTGACGGAGCGGACCTGCAAAAGACTGTGGCACAACGGGGGTGAGTTGCCAACTCGTGAGTAATAAATAACATCTACACAGGCTATCGAATGCATGCACACAAGCATCTTAGCATCTATATACAGGTAAGGCAGGACATAATGGCAAGTATGTATGCAATATGGATATACTAGCAGGTATGTATACAACATCAGTGTACGAATATGTATGCAACATGAGTATCTGAGGTCTCAATAGTATATATATATAAAAATATTTTATCTCTTTTTGTTTTTGAAACTCTTTTAGAATGCCAGCATAATGTCAATGAATCGACGAAAATCGGTGTCCAGCAACGACACCTAAAAGCTGTCTCAAACCTCATAAATGTATCTCTGGCCTCAGCCGTCCGGCTGACCCATCTCAAATATCAATATCTCATCATCTAGCGGCCACGGTCGGTATCCTCTGGATATCCGCCGTCCCAAACAGTCACCGGTAGGTAATCCGTCCCCTGCCAGGCTCAACGTCATCACCACATTCCTCTTGCCCCGGGGTACCTTACCGGGCCAACCATGTACCCGTGCCGGTTCCTCCACTCCTCGACACGGATTTCCAAATCCACAGCAAACTCATGGTGGACGACACTTACATCACTAGAAAACCGCAATTTACATATTTTAAAAATATAATAAGTTTAGAAATTTTACGGCTTTCCCCCGAAATCCAGCAATATCATAAAATCTCAAGAAATCCTCATAAGTGCATATATCAATGATAATGAATGCGTATGATATCAATAATCAAGTTGCGATGTGTGATTAATGTATTAAGCATGAACAATTAATATGATGAAGTACATGCACATGAATAGCAATACTACGGTTTCATTTTTAAGGAATTATTGCAATAGCACAATTCTAAGCAATTACATGTTTCAAGTTTGCAGTTATCTAGTGTTGTGACATGGCAATTACCAGGGTGTGTGTCAACATGAATAGTGCTCGTGCTGCATATAAAAACCTGGTAATGGTGCATGTGTCCTACAATTGAGTTTGCGTATATGGGTATAACATATTGATCTAATTGCAGCAATTATCATGCCAGTATTATTATTCTAATGTCACAAGTGGTTATCCAGTTTACTATTTTTCAGTTTACTAAATCTATCGGGCGACTTGCGCCATCCAAACGATCGTCCCCCGTAGATGTTAAATCTACTCACCGGGATCCCTGGCTAGCTGTGTCCAATCACCGCCTTTCCCTTTCGCGCCGCGTCTGACGTTTCCGCGACCGAACCTGGAATTTACATCAATACCAAACATAAGGTTACGTATCAAGAACGACGCAAAACCCCAACGAAACTACTAAAGTTCGCTAGCTAGGTACAACGTGCACAAAGTGCGCGGAACACACGCGAAAATCGCAAAAACTGCCAAAAAACGTCGATTTGGTCGCCCGGCAAAACTAAAACCCGACTACCCAAAAATCCGCACTCACGCATCCTAAAAGTCGTAGGACGAGCCAACAAAATAATCTAGATATCGCAATTAAATTCGCCACAAAATTTTAATAAAAACCTAGTAAGCTAGAAATTGCAATTTGATGCAAACATCAACAATTAGCGACAAAGTCAACACCACCCAACACCAACATCCAAACTAACCAAATAGCTAGCCAATACACTAATTTTAAACCATCAATTATGCTTAAAAAACCTAATTTCCATAAACAAAACCTTCTCTTGATTTTTGTAATTAGCAAACATAAACCAAACTATATATGAAAAACCTTAATTTAACACTAGATTTTAGCCTAATAAGCAAGTTAACCACTTAGATTAAGGTTAGCAAAACACTAGATAGCAAATTAGGTTTAATCAACTAAATAATGCTTTCTAAAACTTAATCCACTCACTAATCAAGCTTCACAAACCAATTCCATACAAAAACCCTCTCTTGAAAATCCTAAAAAAACAATTTCACACTTCTAAATTTAACCAAATTAGCATAATTAAAGACTACATCAACAAGATAACTATATGGATTAGTTAATTAACCACTAGATTAACTATAAACAATCTAATTAAGTATTATGGCTTCAAACCCTAGCTAAAATTTTTCAAGCAAAACCTAAGAAACTAGATTAAACTACACTAAATTAACACTAAACCATCTAACATAAGAACTTAAACAAAAGAATTTAACATGATAGAAATTATACCTCTTGATCAATGGATCAAGCAAGAAAATTTTGCTCCAAAGAATGGCTTCCTAGCTCCAAGATTCAAGCAAGAATGGCTAAGGATAATGATAGCATAAGGATTTTGTTTGGATTTTTGGAATTAAATCATGGATTTTGATGTATTTTCTTGAAGAAATTGAAGAAAAAAGAAAAGAAAAGAGGGGAAGAAGAGGGTGTGCAGGTTCGGACAGAATGAGGTATGGGGGAGGGTGTGGGGGTGAGTGGGAAAGTCAAGGGTCAAGTTCCAAAGTCAAATGTATCATAACTTATCCAATATATATAAAATAAATCCATAAACAACCCCAATTTCACACAAGAAGCAACCAAAGAAAGGAGCCCAGAATTTTCTGGTCTTGGTCAGGGTTGGGATGTTCTAGGGCTGAGGGAAAAGATAGAGGGGTTTTACAAAAGAAATTTTATGCAAAAAGGCCCCCTACAACTCAAAAATTGCAAGTTTTAGCCCAAAATTCAATAAATTCGTTTCATAACATAAAAATTTGTTAAAAAATCAAAATAAATTACTAAAAATTCATGTTATCACTAGATTATAATTATCATAATTTTAGAGATTAAAATTAGCCCGGAAAAATTTGTATTTATCGCTTATTTAATGTATTTTCTTACCGGCTTAAAATAATATTAAAAAATTGAAAAATAGGGAAATTTTTTAAATGACCAAAATTTCATAAATAACTCATTAGATACTAAAAACAAGCAATTACCTATCCATTTTAGGTATAATTAGCCCTAAACTGCAAAGTATCGAGAAAGACGGTTTTCGGAAAAATACCGAATTTTCACCGAATTTCAGGAAAACACCAAAACGACTTTTCAAGACGCTACAATCTTCCCCCCTTAAAGAAATTCGGTCCCCGAATTTAAAAAATATAGCTACACGTACCTTCGAAGAGATGGGGATATTTCTTCCTCATCTCGCCCTCGGTCTCCCAGGTAACCTCCTCGCTGCTCGGGCTACGCCAAAGGACCTTGACGGTTGGTATAATCTTCGACCTCAACTTCTTCACCTGCCGATCCAAGATGGCCACCGGCTGCTCTGCAAAAGAAAGATCACGCTCTAGCTGGACTGTCGGGTGCTGAATCGCATGCGAAGGGTCGTGAAGGTACTTGCGGAGCATCGAAACATGGAAGACGGGGTGAACATCGGGAAAGCTGGGAGGAAGAGCCAAACGATATGCAACAGCGCCAACCCGCTCGAGGATCTCGAAGGGACCTACGAATCTAGGGCTAAGCTTCCCCTTTCGCCCAAAACGCATCACGCCCTTCATCGGAGAGACCCTCAGAAAAACATGGTCGCCAACTGCGAACTCTAACCTGCGACGGCGCCTGTCTGCATAGGATTTCTGTCTGCTCTGAGCCGCTCTCATCCGGTCTTGGATCAACTGTATCTTCGCTGTCGTCTCTTCAACAAGCTGCGGCCCCAAAATGCTGCTCTCGCTGAGCTCTGTCCAACAAACGGGCGATCTGCATCTCCTCCCATACAATGCCTCGAAAGGTGCCATCTGAATAGTATCCTGGAAGCTGTTGTTGTAGGAGAACTCCACTAGAGGTAAATGACGATCCCAGCTACCACCAAAGTCTAAAACGCACGCTCTGAGCATGTCCTCGAGAGTCTGAATGGTCCGCTCTGACTGTCCGTCTGTCTGCGGATGAAACGCTGTGCTGAAGCTCAAACGAGTGCCCAAAGCCTCCTGAAGTCTCTGCCAAAGTCGGCTGGTGAACTGAGTGCCTCGATCTGACACGATACAAGTCGGTACGCCATGTAGTCGCACGATCTCGTCAATATAGAGCTGAGCATACTGAGCGAAGCTGAAAGTCGTCTTCACTGGAAGGAAGTGAGCCACTTTCGTCAATCTATCCACGATCACCCAGATGGAGTCGTACCCTCGACTGGTCCTGGGTAGACCCACAACGAAATCCATCGAAATCTGCTCCCATTTCCACTCTGGAATGGGTAACGGCTGTAGCTCTCCTGCGGGCCTCTGGTGCTCGGCCTTGACTTGCTGACAAGTCAGGCATCTCGAAACGAACTCCGCAATGTCCCTCTTCATCCCGTCCCACCAGTAGGTCTCTCTCATATCATGGTACATCTTGGTGGAACCGGGGTGGACACTATACACTGATCGGTGTGCCTCCTCAAGAATGTCGCGCCGCAATCCATCAGCATCTGGTACGCACAGTCTAGATCCATATCGTAAAATCCCCTGATCGTCAACCACGAACTCGGAAAATCTGCCCTGTCCCATCTGTGCCATGATCTCTGAGCAACGGTCGTCACTGCGCTGTGCCTCATATATACGGTCAAGCAACTGTGGGCGTGCACGAACATGCGCGAGCTGTCCCCCTGTCTGAGTAAACTCGAACTCAACTCGGCTGTCGCATAACATCTGCCAATCTGCTGACGACTGCCTCTGAACTGCGCGCAAAAAGGATAGACTACCCCCGGGCCTCCTACTCAACGCATCTGCCACCACATTCGCCTTGCCAGGGTGATATAAGATCTCGCAGTCGTAGTCTTTCACCAACTCCATCCAACGACGCTGTCTGAGGTTCAGGTCTCGCTGCTGAAATATGTACTTTAAGCTCTTGTGATCGGTGAATATCTGACATGACTCACCGTAAAGGTAATGTCACCAAATCTTCAGTGCAAAGACCACTGCAGCCATCTCCAAATCATGAGTGGGGTAGTTCTGTTCATGCTTCTTCAACTGCCGAGAAGCGTAAGCGATCACCCGGCCATGCTGCATCAAAACGCATCCTAATCCCACTCGCGAAGCATCACAGTAGACAACAAATCCGCCTGATTCCGAAGGCAAAGATAATACCGGCGCCGTAGTCAAACAAGTCCGTAGCTGCTGAAAACTGCGCTCGCACTCCTCTGTCCAGACGAAAGGAACTCCCTTCCGGGTCAAACCGGTCAACGGTGCAGCTATACGGGAGAAGTCCTGAACAAAACGCCTGTAGTAGCCCGCCAAGCCTAGAAAACTACGGATCTCAGTAACCGATGTAGGTCGGGGCCACTGCTGAACAGCCTCAATCTTCTTCGGGTCCACACAAATGCCGTCTCTCGTAACCACGTGACCCAAGAATCCGACGCTGTCCAGCCAAAATGCACACTTGGAGAACTTCGCGAACAGCTGGTGCTCCCTCAGAGTCTGTAACGTAATCCGCAAGTGCTGCTCGTGCTCCTCTCTGCTCCGGGAGTACACCAAGATATCGTCGATAAACACGATGACGAACAAGTCAAGATACGGCCTGAATGTACGGTTCATCAAATCCATAAATGCTGCTGGGGCGTTGGTGAGTCCGAACGACATCACCAAAAACTCGTAGTGGCCGTAGCGCGTACGGAAAGCTGTCCTCGGTATATCCTCCTGTCGAACTCGCAGCTGATGGTATCCTGATCGCAAGTCGATCCTCGAAAAATACCCCGCACCCTGAAGCTGGTCGAACAAATCATCAATGCGCGGCAACGGATATCTGTTCCGAACGGTAACTTTGTTCAGCTGGCGGTAGTCGATACATAAGCGCAAACTTCCATCCTTCTTCTTGACAAACAGGACCGGAGCACCCCACGGAGAAACACTAGGTCGAATAAGCCCCTTATCTAACAAATCCTGCAACTGATCCTTCAGCTCTCGAAGCTCTGCCGGGGCCATCCGATAAGGCGGTATAGAAATAGGCCCCGAGCCAGGAATCAAATCAATGCAGAACTCAACATCGCGCTCAGGCGGTTGCCTAGGTAGCTCATCAGGCAAAACATCAGGGAACTCACAAACTACCGGGACCCGGTCTAACGGAACCTCTGTAGCTCGAGTATCACAAACAAACGCTAAGAATCCCTGACATCCCTTCCGCAAGAGCTGACCAACGCGAAGAGACGAAATTAAGCTGGGAAGGGCGACACTACGGTCTCCCCGAATAACAAGGACTGGCTCTCCCGGAAAGCTAAATCTGACTGCCTTCTCACGGCAGTCCACCGAAGCATAACAAGTGGCTAGCCAATCCATTCCCAGAAGCACATCAAAGTCCAACATATCGAGGAGTATCAAATCAACTGATGAATCCCTCTCCCCGATACGAACGGAACACAAACGAAATACAAACCGAGCGACAAACGACTCGCCTACCGGAGTAACAACAACAAGCGGCTGATCTAACGACGACGACTCATGGCCCAACATCGGTGCAAAGTGTGTAGATACGTACGAATGTGTGGAACCTGGGTAGAATAATACCCGTGCGTCGAAAGAACAAACTGGCAAAGTACCTGTCACAACGGCATTGGATGCCTGTGCATCCTGTGGTGTCAAAGCAAATACTCGGGCCTGTCCTCCACCGATAGCGGGCTGACCTCGACCTCGGCCTCTGCCTCCTCGTCCTCTCTGAACAGGACCGCCGCGTCCACGGCCTCTGGGTGCACCTAACTGGCGTAGAGCATCGCCTGGGGTAGGAAGTAGGGCTCTCTGAGGAGGGGGTGGTGATGGTGGTAGGGTCACGTGCGGAACTGTCGCTGCTCCCTGTCGTCTCACCGGACAGTCTCTGACAAGATGGTGCAAACTCCCGCACCCAAAACATCCTGGCGACGGCTGCTGCCCCTGGGGATAAGAACCATATAACTGTCCCCGCCCAAATCCTCTGCCAGGCCTATCTCTCGGAAAGAATCTGGCGCGCTGCCTCTGAGGCGGTACATCGGTGCGCATCCTCTTCGGCCCAGAAACGGCCGAAGTCCGTGATATGCGTGCCTCCATCCGCAATGCCGTATCCATAGCAGCTGAATAAGTGTCATAGTGCTGGGCGCCAATGGCAAGATATAGCTGGGCATCAAGTCCCTGTACGAACCTCTTCACCATCTTCTCCTCGGTATCCACCAAATACTGAGCATATCGGGATAACTGTGTAAACTGGATATCATACTCAGACACCGTCATCCCAGGTGTCTTGACTAAGGCCTCGAAGCTACGAGCTCTGGCGTCACGAACGCTCTCTGGAAGGAAACGGGCTATAAAGACCGCTGTAAACTCGGCCCAAGTCATAGGCGGTACATCTGCAGCTCGACCTCTCAAGACTGACTCCCACTATGTCTGCGCGAGACCCTCTAGTCGGAAACTCGCAAGCTCTACCCATCGATCATCCGAACATCTCAGCGAACGGCAGATCCTGGCTAAACTGTCAAGGAACGTCTGTGGGTCCTCCGCTGTCTCGGTGCCGGTGAATACTGGAGGTCTCAGCCTCATGAAATCCTGTAGTGAAACCGGAATGGCCACGGTGGTAGTAGTAGGAGCAGGTATCATGGTCGTCTGTGATGTAGTAGGTACGTCATCCGGCCTTGGTGTACGACTGGTTGCAACTAGGGATCCTACCATCTGACGCAGCTCCTGCATGCCTCCCATCATCTGTCGCAACTCCTCCATACCGGTCTCGAGCCTATCCATACGGCCTGGGGAAGGTGGATCGGTCTGTCCCTGTGGCGTAGGCATACCACCCTGCTCAGTCCTAGTCTCGGACGAGCCAGCTCGAATCTCGTCTCTGGCGGCAGCCCTCTGTGCCCTCGTAGTCTTCGGCGGCATAGTGGCTGTTACAGGAAAATGGATAGTAAGGACAGTGCAATAGGATTATAGGATACACGGAATTGAAGAAGGAAATTTCCAAGCAAGTATTCTAAAGTCACTTAGGCGGAGTACCGTATCGTAAGTATGCCGCGGACATACGCACGCTACGTTACCCTGCTTAAGTCACTTATTCCATCTACCAAGGGTCATCCTACACTCACAAAGGTAAAACCTATCGCTCTGATACCAACTTTGTCACGACCCGCAGGGTACGGAACGTGACTGGCACTTAAGTTTACGAAACGTCTAAAGGCGTCCGTAAAATAAGTAAGCCAAAGCCCAGAAAACAAAACCAATTAAGCAAAAGAGTGAAGAAAACCCCAAACATTTGAAAGCAAGTTTATCAAATAAGTCATGTAAAACCCTTTTTAAAAACAATACCAATTTTTCCGAAAATTTCGGCAGAGTCTCATTTGTAAATACTGGCCCCCAAAAATGGGTACAACAAGAATATATGTAAAACCAACAAATAAGGCATCCCCAAGCGGGAGCTAGCTCTTCGCCATAAGGCGGTCACAAATCCCACGCAAAGTAAATGACAACAAGCATAATAATCATAAGGAAGCATGAAAAAAGTAGCATGTCGGCTCAAGTGAGCTCGACCCCAAAATACAGCATAAAATCCACAAACCTCACTGTCTCATCTCTAGGTCAATATACAATAATCTGGTGGAAACAGTAGATGGAGTACACTAGATACAAAGAATATACAAGGTGGTACAAAATAATAACATAACCCACCTATGAGCAAATCTCGAGCTCAGGCAAAAGAGCCAAAAGAGCAAGTGCGCCCGCCGCTACTGAACTGACGGAGCGGACCTGCAAAAGACTGTGGCACAACGGGGGTGAGTTGCCAACTCGTGAGTAATAAATAACATCTACACAGGCTATCGAATGCATGCACACAAGCATCTTAGCATCTATATACAGGTAAGACAAGACATAATGGCAAGTATGTATGCAATATGGATATACTAGCAGGTATGTATACAACATCAGTGTACGAATATGTATGCAACATGAGTATCTGAGGTCTCAATAGTATATATATATAAAAATATTTTATCTCTTTTTGTTTTTGAAACTCTTTTAGAATGCCAGCATAATGTCAATGAATCGACGAAAATCGGTGTCCAGCAACGACACCTAAAAGCTGTCTCAAACCTCATAAATGTATCTCTGGCCTCAGCCGTCCGGCTGACCCATCTCAAATATCAATATCTCATCATCTAGCGGTCACGGTCGGTATCCTCTGGATATCCTCCGTCCCAAACAGTCACCGGTAGGTAATCCGTCCCCTGCCAGGCTCAACGTCATCACCACATTCCTCTTGCCCCGGGGTACCTTACCGGGCCCACCATGTACCCGTGCCGGTTCCTCCACTCCTCGACACGGATTTCCAAATCCACAGCAAACTCATGGTGGACGACACTTACATCACTAGAAAACCGCAATTTACATATTTTAAAAATATAATAAGTTTAGAAATTTTGCGGCTTTCCCCCGAAATCCAGCAATATCATAAAATCTCAAGAAATCCTCATAAGTGCATATATCAATGATAATGAATGCGTATGATATCAATAATCAAGTTGCGATGTGTGATTAATGTATTAAGCATGAACAATTAATATGATGAAGTACATGCACATGAATAGCAATACTACGGTTTCATTTTTAAGGAATTATTGCAATAGCACAATTCTAAGCAATTACATGTTTCAAGTTTGCAGTTATCTAGTGTTGTGACATGGTAATTACCAGGGTGTGTGTCAACATGAATAGTGCTCGTGCTGCATATAAAAACCTGGTAATGGTGCATGTGTCCTACAATTGAGTTTGCGTATATGGGTATAACATATTGATCTAATTGCAGCAATTATCATGCCAGTATTATTATTCTAATGTCACAAGTGGTTATCCAGTTTACTATTTTTCAGTTTACTAAATCTATCGGGCGACTTGCGCCATCCAAACGATCGTCCCCCGTAGATGTTAAATCTACTCACCGGGATCCCTGGCTAGCTGTGTCCAATCACCGCCTTTCCCTTTCGCGCCGCGTCTGACGTTTCCGCGACCGAACCTGGAATTTACATCAATACCAAACATAAGGTTACGTATCAAGAACGACGAAAAACCCCAACGAAACTACTAAAGTTCGCTAGCTAGGTACAACGTGCACAAAGTGCGCGGAACACACGCGAAAATCGCAAAAACTGCCAAAAAACGTCGATTTGGTCGCCCGGCAAAACTAAAACCCGACTACCCAAAAATCCGCACTCACGCATCCTAAAAGTCGTAGGACGAGCCAACAAAATAATCTAGATATCGCAATTAAATTCGCCACAAAATTTTAATAAAAACCTAGTAAGCTAGAAATTGCAATTTGATGCAAACATCGACAATTAGCGACAAAGTCAACACCACCCAACACCAACATCCAAACTAACCAAATAGCTAGCCAATACACTAATTTTAAACCATCAATTATGCTTAAAAAACCTAATTTCCATAAACAAAACCTTCTCTTGATTTTTGTAATTAGCAAACATAAACCAAACTATATATGAAAAACCTTAATTTAACACTAGATTTTAGCCTAATAACCAAGTTAAGCACTTAGATTAAGGTTAGCAAAACACTAGATAGCAAATTAGGTTTAATCAACTAAATAATGCTTTCTAAAACTTAATCCACTCACTAATCAAGCTTCACAAACCAATTCCATACAAAAACCCTCTCTTGAAAATCCTAAAAAAACAATTTCACACTTCTAAATTTAACCAAATTAGCATAATTAAAGACTACATCAACAAGATAACTATATGGATTAGTTAATTAACCACTAGATTAACTATAAACAATCTAATTAAGTATTATGGCTTCAAACCCTAGCTAAAATTTTTCAAGCAAAACCTAAGAAACTAGATTAAACTACACTAAATTAACACTAAACCATCTAACATAAGAACTTAAACAAAAGAATTTAACATGATAGAAATTATACCTCTTGATCAATGGATCAAGCAAAAAAATTTTGCTCCAAAGAATGGCTTCCTAGCTCCAAGATTCAAGCAAGAATGGCTAAGGATAATGATAGCATAAGGATTTTGTTTGGATTTTTGGAATTAAATCATGGATTTTGATGTATTTTCTTGAAGAAATTGAAGAAAAAAGAAAAGAAAAGAGGGGAAGAAGAGGGTGTGCAGGTTCGGCCAGAATGAGGTATGGGGGAGGGTGTGGGGGTGAGTGGGAAAGTCAAGGGTCAAGTTCCAAAGTCAAATGTATCATAACTTATCCAATATATATAAAATAAATCCATAAACAACCCCAATTTCACACAAGAAGCAACCAAAGAAAGGAGCCCAAAATTTTCTGGTCTTGGTCAGGGTTGGGCTGTTCTAGGGCTGAGGGAAAAGATAGAGGCGTTTTACAAAAGAAATTTTATGCAAAAAGGCCCCCTACAACTCAAAAATTGCAAGTTTTAGCCCAAAATTCAATAAATTCGTTTCATAACATAAAAATTTGTTAAAAAATCAAAATAAATTACTAAAAATTCTTGTTATCACTAGATTATAATTATCATAATTTTAGATATTAAAATTAGCCCGGAAAAATTTGTATTTATCGCTTATTTAATGTATTTTTTTACCGGCTTAAAATAATATTAAAAAATTGAAAAATAGGGAAAATTTTTTAAATGACCAAAATTTCATAAATAACTCATTAGCTACTAAAAACAAGCAATTACTTATCCATTTTAGGTATAATTAGCCCTAAACTGCAAAGTATCGAGAAAGACGGTTTTCGGAAAAATACCGAATTTTCACCGAATTTCAGGAAAACACCAAAACGACTTTTCAAGACGCTACATAGACGGTGGGAGCGAGGATTGTTAGTTATATGTATGCCCTAGAGGCCATTACTATACATGTGATGTATATTGTAGTGGATGCTTGGACATATATAGGAAGGACTTTCTTGCTCGATATGATAGTATGCTATCTGGTTCCTCTTTATCATAACATGTACACTTATAGTCTCTCTATTACATGTTGATAAAGCCCTTAGGATCAGTACTTGACTACCATGATTATGATGCAGATCATACTAGTGGGGACAGGGTAGTCTGTAAGTATATCCTTCAAATGTTCCTAGTCATGAGAGTATCGAGACAGGGCATCGATACTCCAGAGTAGACTAGCGTATACGCTTCTCGACCCATACGAAGGGCGATGGATGATCCTATATCCATTGGTGTTTGACAGCAGAGAAGGTATACGGGTGCTCAGTGGAGACTGGGTACACTGAACGGACTCGCCGAGAACTCCTAGATCGTATTATACCTATCGTCGGATAGCAGTTCTCTGATGACACTGGTATTGGTTAGTCTGTAGACCCGAGACCGTCATAGAGTCTTGTATGATTCCACTGTGCTTTGATTTCCACCATACCACGGTCAAGAGATCGTGCAAAAAGGTGGTTTTTGGGTACAGTCCTGAGTCACATGGAGGCAATGAGCGATAGGAGGGGTTTCGTCTCTCCCGGTATTGGGAGTTGATGTTGCGCTATGCTCGATTGGCCATAACAGGAAATCCCTGGCCAGGATTGCTGAGATTTACTAGTAAGTGTTATCAATAGTTTCTCAAACCGTTATGGACCTTATATCGGCATGACTTATCAGGCTATTGGGGTCTGATGTTATACCACCCCCAGGCTGTGATATGCGACATATCAGACGAAGAGGCCGGACTGTACGGTAGTGTTACTGATTGGATTCGCAGGAGTACGAGCAGGCTTGCTTGTTGATCTTCTGATCGCTCAACATCCGAGTGGCCGTTACGTTTAGCAGACCGCTTGCGGCTTGTGGGTGTTTGATATGATCATCACCTACTGCCGACGTATTGACGAGTCTTTAAAGTCCTATAAAGAGGTTTCCTGGTTCATGCGAAACGGAGTAGGAGCACATATGTGATATGTGCAGGACCGAGATTAATGCGTGTATGTGATACCGCATTCTATTCTCGCGACTTGTGACATTGGTCGGTTATATGTGATATAGCCGGGTTATCGGATCAAGTGTTGATTCGATAAGTTGTTGCATTAGATATTAGTCGGTTATACAGGATATAGCCGGATTATTAAATCAAGTGTTGATTTAATAATTTAATGTATAATTATATATTTGATATATTACATTACATTAACTAATATTTGCTCACTTTTGATTTCTTTTCTCACTTGATTGTGCACATAGTATATATGCGATATATATTAGTGTACATAGTTTTGTGTCATGCTTGATGATACATGCTTCATGGATGTGTGAGACTTACACCATGCTAGTGATAATCTAGGGTTTATATTTATCCAAGTAATTTACAAAATAAGTAGCATTATCTCATGACTAGAAGCTTGGAGAAGCTTCAAGTGTTCATTGACTTAATCCACTCACTTTGTTTTACTTGTAGATATTCATTTAACCTAACCATTATCCTTAGTTTAGTTAAGTCTCTACATGAGTTAGTGTATGATACTAACTCACCCATGGTTGCTATTCTCACCTCATGAGTTCATACTTCATCTTCTTTCTTAAGTGAAAAAGCTTGCTAGCTTTTTCTAAGTGATGAAATATTGTGAGAAAAATAAAACTAAAGTGAGCGTACTTCCTACTTCATCATCCTCTACTATTAGCCATTTAGTTTAGGGTGTTTGCTTCACTAAACCCTAATCTAGTGAAGAGGTAGCATGAGCTTGAGTCTCCTCGACGTAGATCATCTTCGGCTTCGAAGACTTCGAGCAAGTTTGCATCTTTCACCTTGTGGAGCCTCTCAAGAGTTCGGGAGATCATTACTCGCAGCGAAGGGACATCTACACGGAGCATTTGAAGTGAAGGACCGGTCTACAAAGGTTGTATTCCACATTCACTTAGTTGTAAAGTGTTTACATTTTGTATCGTCGGATTTTCTAGTAACGATTCTAGGGTTAGGGTTAGCTAATACGTCAATTTTTTAAAAACAACATGGACGATGCCTCCCGAAACCTTGCTGCCGTGCTAGGCAACCCTACAGTGGTATCAGAGCCATGCTAGAAAATTAGACGATGTTTACTAGGATTACGAAACCGAAACTACTTCGAGACACCCGATACGATGACCTAGTTTCTGTCGAATTTTTAAAGGGCACTAAAATTTTTTTTAGCAACCACAGAATGTTGTATGGGATGCAACATGAACACAGTACAAAATTGAATCCCTCTCGACGGTTTTTGGCCGGCTAGATGCACCTTTAAACCGGTGTGCTCAGTTTTGTGAGGGAGTCCAGGGTTGAATTTTGTAGTGTGTTCCAGTATCTGGGTTTTGGTATTTCAGGTGTTTTTTGTTTTTTCTAAATTTGCATGTGATGTTATCTTTCTGCAAAGGCAACTCGGAGTGTTTCGTAATCGTAATTCTAACATGTATTCGGCTTATTTAGACGATCATAAAAAGTTCGAACGGATATCAATAACCCAATTTTTTCCTCGCTGAAATTTTCCAAGAGTTAGATTTTTCCGAGTTAAAAATTTTCAGAAAATCATGCAAGCGATTCTGTGGACCCTCTAGAAGAACGATACCCAAACTCGACTTTTTGGATCGCGGAACCGCGTTCATACCATAGGGTTTGCAGCAGTTCTATGGTGACATGAGTGAGGCATGGGTCGGCCCTTCTATGGATGGTTCGTAGGAGCTGTGGCAGTTTCTGGGTGCTTTTTGAACTCCGCTCAAGTGTTGAGATTTTCGGGAAATTTTGGGTGTTTGCTTATTCGATCGGAAAGTTTAACTTCGTCTAGGTATCTATGATTGTGATACAATATTTGGAATCCACATAATTAGTTATGAGATAACTAGTTTGAATTTTATAAATCTAGCAGTTTAGTCTCATTTGATCGGTTGCCACGGAATTTTGATGTGGATCAAAAGTCCGTCGCAATTAGGTAGTGTACGCGGATACTCGGTGGGTAACCTTACTAGATAGCCACGCCCCATAGCCCCGACCAAGTGACTGTAGGAGAACCCCATCGCCAAAAGCATCCGTTCGGGTGCTCACGGCCATGGTGTTCCTCCTTAGTGCACTTCGTCGACGGCATCAGGGGTGCGGCCGTCTACTAAAGTTTCCGACGAGCATTCGATCAGGTTATCGGGAATCTTGTTGAATTACCCGACTGGTTATTGGAAAGTGTTTTCAATATCGAGACTAAAATGCGGGGTTTATAATTGTTAGGCATATGATGTCTAAGGAATTCATTTGCTTGGGCATGAAATCCAAAGTATGTGATACATTGGGTTTATAATGTCTAAGGTGGTTGCGGATTCCAATTGTTGTAGTTTTTCACTTTCTTTTCTGCGACCGTAAGTGTAATATGTGGTGTATCGCCGGTTTCGGTGCTATATGATAACGACAATTGGGATACGCATATTTACTTACGTTGATGACATGTGATATTATGTGTTGCTGTGATATGTTATATTAGATCGTCGTGTTTTGAATAGCCGGGTTTTTTTTATCTGATATGAGAGTTTTTCATTTTCATTCATGTAAAATCTTGTATGTAATATTCTTTTATTGGGGCACTTCCGGGTTGAGGATGATGTCACCATTGATGTATATTATTTACTTTTCCGCATTAGGATAGACCCAAGGCGGGGAGCACAAGTAACCGGGTTCTAGGGTCCAGTGGGAGACCATCTCAAGGAGTCGAGACCGGGTCTCCTAACTCTAGAATTGGGAGGGTTGCTTGCCGCTCTCGTAGGGGTCTAGGGATGTGGGTTTGGCTATTCATCGCGACCATGGAATCCGTGTTTTATAAAGGCTTAATTTAAAACACGGAATTCCTAGTATATCCAATATTTCATATATGTTCTTCTGCAGCTGATATTTTGTGATGTGATCACTTGATATGTTCTGAGACGAATGTGTAAGTCTACGGTAGCGCCCCGGCCGTCTTTCTGAGGCCAAAATGCGGAAACGAAAACCTTTTCAAAACTAGAAACCGACGCTATCGTATGCTTAAAACCCGGATCGAACCATTAACCTACAACTAGCTATCTAGAGAGAGGGTTGGAAAGCTATACCGATCGGCCTGTAGGGTTCCTAGGCACACTAAGGAGGTCTCACAAGGCATCAACCATGCCAATTTCAAATTGTACGGTGCCGAGAAACCCTAGACTAGATCGTTAACTAGAATTTTAGGCGAAACTACAACTAGTAAACTACTTTACTAAGAAGTGAACGGAAATACTGTAAGTCCACGTTGCCAACCCCGGTTCTTGCGGGGAGGCGGAAACGGTATAAAAAACAAATTTTTAGCGCATAAGGCAACATGGACTAACAAAAGTCGGGATCTTTTCTAAACTAAACTAGCTACCAAGCTAAAGAGAGTTAGCTACTCGGAAAAGATGTTATACCTAACTTGAACTCCTTCTTCTTGAAACCTTTGTAGAGCTTGGATGGTGCTTTCCTCGTCGCCTTCTTCCGTCAAAGATGGATCCACCTGAGGGTTCAACCTTCGGGCTCCTTTCTCGAACTTTGAGAGAACTAGGGTCTTTGTCTTGCTAGACCTCTAACCCTAGAGTGAGTAGAAAGTGGTTTTGGGGTGTTTTTATCTCAAGGAGGGGGTTTCTCAACACATGAGAGTGAGTCTCCTTGAACTAGAGGAGGAGGAAGAAGAAGAGAGGAGAGAGAAGTGTTATGATAGAATGAAACTCTTTTTTTACAACCATAACATAATATGAAATGAATTATCAAATTAATAATAATAATCTAAATGAAATAGTTGATGGATAGTTTGGAATGACAATTATCATTACACACATTAAATGGTTTTGCTAGAATCAAAGAGCATCTTTGACATGTAATGATGATAGTCAAAGTTTCAACCATGGTCAACAAGTCAACAAACCCAACCATGACACAATTTCATTTAATTAATATTATTAATTGATATATCATAAATTCATTAGGGTTTGGAAAAAGACGACTGTCAACTGTGCATACACACCCGTTCCGAAACCCTAATGAAAATCCTCTTCCTCCACCTCAATCAACTGTGCATACACACCCGCATTCTTGTTCCGAGGAACATGAACACAATGAGATAAAACTAACCCCAAAACATATACTAGTATCTGGCTCAAACCAGAGCCCGCTAGTAATATCCGTCCGGACTCCAAACGTGCACAAGTGCGCGGATGAGAACGAACCCTGTCGCAAAACCATACGACCTCTACTCTGTTTTGCCCAAAGGCGAATAGCCCTCTGTGTGGGACTCTAAAGACTCGACACTACGCTGGCAGTGGGTTTAACTACAGACCGCAAGCGGCACTAACTGTGCGTAACGGTCCCCAGGTAGATGCCGATAAGAAGACTGACGAGGTGAACCCCATCTGAACTCCTACTGAGTCTGAATGTGACAGTCTCCGTACAGTCCGGTCTGTTCGTATGATACATCGCATGGCGGGCCTAGGGGACGGTAAACGTCTGTCCCCTAATAGCGGTACAAGTCGTGTCGGAGTGAAGCCCAAAACACCCTGAGATAACACTGGAAGCCTACCAGTATATCTCGCTTGCCCTGGCCAGGGACTACTCGTGTAATGGATCTCCTAGACACAGCGCGATGTCAACCCCCAATACTGGGAGAGACGAATCCTGTCTAACCGTCACCGCCTCCAAGTGCTTCGGGACTGCACCCAACCACTTCCTGTTTGCACGACTCCTTTGAGCCATGGTAGGGTAGTAATCAAAGTGCAGTGGGAACACACTCGAGGCGAAGAATCAGTGTCAAGTCAGCGGACTAAGCTGTACTCATGTCACCTGGGAACTGATAACTGACGATAGGTATAAAACCAACTAATCAGTTCCCGACGAGTCCTGTCCAGTGTACTCGTAACCTAACGAGCACCCGCATACTATCTCAAGTACGACGTACTGACGGCTGTAGGATAGACCGTCTCCCACACTGGAATGAGAAGTGCATGCACTAGTCTACTCCGGAGTATCGATGCCCTGTCTCGATAGTCCTGTGACTAGGGACCTGCGTAAGGATGTGCTTAGAGATTACCCAGCCCCTACTAGTGTGACTGCCATCACAACGCTGGTAATCAAGCAAAGATCCTAAGGGCTCTACTAATGTGTATAGGTGATATACTAAAATAAACACATGTACACATTGAAGTAGAAAAAAACCAAGTAGCATACTACTATTTTGAGCAAGATTGTATATACAAGGTGAATATCCCAAGCTTCCATTAAGTAATATACAAACCATTATGATACAGTAATGGCCTCTAGGGCATATACACTAACAATCTCCCACTTGCACTAAGGCCATGTACTGGCGTATCGAAGACTTATCATCTTGATCAGCCGCTCGAACTGAGTCTGGGGCAAGGCCTTGGTGAATGGATCTGCAGTGTTTTCTTCTGAAGCAACCCTCCGAACCTCGATCTCCTGGCGATCCACGATCTCCCTGATCAGGTGATACCGCCTCAAGATGTGTCTTGATTTCTGATGGGACCTGGGTTCCTTCGCTAAAGCTATAGCCCCGTTGTTGTCGCAATACAGAGGTATTGGATCAAAAATGGATGGAACCACCTGAAGTTCTTTCAAGAACTTCCTCATCCAGACGACTTCTTTTGCGGCATCAGATGCAGCGATGTATTCCGCTTCCATAGTCGAGTCTGCAACGGTTTCCTGTTTGGAACTCTTCCAACACACCGCCCCTCCATTGAAGGTAAAGACAAAACCCGACATGGACTTGGAATCATCCTTGTCACTCTGGAAGCTGGAGTCAGCAAAGGCCTCGATCTGGAGGTCTTTTCCGCCATACACCAAGAACATCTCCTTAGTCCTTCTCAGGTACTTGAGAATGTTCTTTACCGCTATCCAGTGTTTTTCCCCAGGGTTTGACTGATACCGGCTTACCACACTCAGTGCATAAGCTACATCCGGTCTGGTACACAACATCGCATACATTATAGAGCCTACCGCAGAAGCGTAGGGTATAATAGACATGCGATCCCTCTCCAAATCAGTGTTGGGAGACATCTCTTTAGAGAGGGTGATCCCGTGACAAGCCGGTAGGTTACCGCGCTTGGAATCTTCCATACTGAATCTTTTTAGTATGGTGTCGATGTACCTGGACTGTGAAAGTCCTAATATCTTCTTGGATCTATCACGATGGATCCGGATCCCCAGGATGTATGAGGCATCACCCAGGTCTTTCATGGAGAACCTGTGTGACAAAACCCCTTGACAGATTGTAGCATAGGAATGTCATTTCCTATTAAGAGAATTTCATCCACGTATAAAACGAGGAATACTACAGTTCTCGCTACAAATCTACTATAGATGCATGGTTCATCTGGATTTTTGATAAAGCCAAATTCTTTGACCGTCTCATCAAAGCAGATGTTGCAACTCCGCGATGCCTGCTTTAGTCCATAGATGGACTTAAGCAACTTGCACACCTTTCCGCTGCTCCCACTCTGAATGAAACCCTCTGGCTGGTCCATATAGACACACTCCTCTAAATTTCCATTTAGAAAAGCGGTTTTTACGTCCATCTGCCAAATCTCATAATCTTGGAAGGCAGCAATGACAAGAAGGATCCGAATGGATTTCAGCATAGCCACTGGAGAAAAGGTTTCGTCATAGTCCAAACCAGGTCTTTGACGAAAACCCTTTGCAACAAGTCTAGCTTTATAGGTCTCAACCTGTCCATCTACACCAATCTTCCTTTTGAAGATCCACTTGCATCCTACGGGTTTTACCCCGTCTGGAGCAATGTCCAATGTCCATACTTTGTTGGTGTACATGGACTCCATTTCGGTCCGCATTGGATCCAGCCATTTTACTGAGTCAACGCTCTGAACGGCCTGCTGGAAACTAGTAGGCTCATCATAATCTATGATGCAATCCTCTCTATCCCCGTCTATGAGAAAACCGTAGTATCTCTCGGGCGGATGAGACTGCCTACTACTCCTGCGGAGCGGCGTAGGAATGTCCTGTTCTTTTGAAACTACTGGCTCTTCCAAGGTTTCAGTAATAGCTTGTGGTTCTGGAATTTCTTCCAGTTCTATTGCGCTCCCATTTATCTGGGTTTCCAAAAACTCAGTTTCCAAGAAGCGGGCATGTTGAGAAACAAAAACTTTTTGTTCCTCAGCGGAATAGAACAGATACCCCCTGGAGTTCTTTGGGTATCCCACAAACTTACACTGTACTGAACGTGCCTCGAGCTTGTCCGCATGCTGCTTTTTTACAAAAGCTGTACATCCCCATATCTTAAGATACTTAAGACAGGATTTCTTCCCACTCCACATCTGATATGGGGTGGTAGGCACAGTCTTGGTTGGAGCCTTGTTCAAGAGATATGCAGCTGCTTCTAGTGCATAACCCCAGAAAAATCGCGGTAACTCAGCCTTGCTCATCATGGAACGAACCATATCCAATAGGGTTCGATTCCTCCTTTCCGATACACCGTTATGTTGCGGAGTGTATGGTGGAGTACGCTGAGCGAGAATTCCATTCTCTTTTAAATAGTCCAGGAACTCGGCACTCAAGTATTCACCACCTCGATCCGATCTTAGAATCTTAATACTTTTGCCTGTTTGTTTTTCAACTTCATTCTTGTAATCCCGAAATTTCTCAAAGGCCTCGGATTTGTGCTTCATTAAGAAGACATGTCCATACCTAGAGAAATCATCTGTGAAAGTAATGAAGTTTGAATAACCGCTTCGCGCATGTGTAGACATTGGACCACACACGTCACTGTGTATGAGTCCCAAGAGCTCGCTCACTCTTTCTCCGTGTCCAGTGAACGGAGTCTTTGTCATCTTTCCCATGAGACAAGATTCACAAGTGGCATAAGACTGATACTCGAACGGATCCAAGTATCCTTCTTTATGTAACTTAGTCAACCGTGTCTCATTGATGTGACCCAGTCTACAATGCCATAAGAAAGCCTGATTTATATCTGGAGACTTTCTTTTGTGTGTATTCTGGACATTGAAAATCTGTGGTTGGTTTAGCACGTATATACCATTGCTCAATGTACCAGACCCAATCAGAACTTGATTAAGGTGAATGTTTACAACATTACTTACAAACGCAAATTCATAATCTTCTTTAGAAACCAAAGATACAGAAATGATATTACAAGTTGCGTTGGGTACAAAAAAGCAATTGCGCAAAACCAAAACATATCCATCTGTCATTCCCAGGTGATAGTCCCCCACGGCCTTAACATCCATGCTAGCTCTGTTCGCAACTTTGAGGGTCATGTCACCTGCCTTCAAAAACCTACGGTTTCTCAACGCCTGCAAAGAATTACAGATATGAGATCCTGATCCGGTATCTAATACCCAGGAAGTAGAGTTTATCGAAAGACAGTTTTCAATAACATACACACCTGAAGCTGAAGCCGCAACCTGCTTCAGTTCCTGTGTCCTGGCTTTCCAAGCCCTGCAATCTTTCTTCCAGTGTCCACTCTTATGACAATAGAAGCATTCTTCTTTACCCATAAGCTTCCCTGCTATCTTTGTTGCCTTTGCCTTTCCCTTCGCATCCACTTTACTAACACCGCCCCTTGGTTTGGCGGGGGCTTTCCTCTTCTTTCCCTTGGCTTTTGCCTTGGACCTAGAAGAAGAAGATCCTCCTACAAACAAAGTGGATGTTTCCCTACCTTTCTGTAGGGTGCCCTCTGCGCTCCTCAGCATGTTGAGGAGTTCTGAAAGTTCAACTTCCTTTTCTTGTAAGTTAAAGTTCAGTATAAACTGGGCGTAAGTGGAAGGAAGGGACTGGAGAATCAAGTCCGTATAGAGCTCACTCTCCAACGTGGTCCCAAGTTCCGCGAGCTCCTCAATGTAGCCAATCATCTTAAGCACGTGTTCCGCTACCGATGATCCGACGGACAATCTTGCCGAAAATAACTTCTTCGACACTTCGTACCTTGCGATACGAGACTGCTCTCCATACAGTTCTTTTGTATGGAGAAATATGGATTCCAGGTCCATATTCTCGTGCCTCCTCTGATGTTCGTTGTCCATAGAGGCAAGCACGAGGCACTTGGCTTTCGCGCCATCAATCTCCCAAGTCTTACGGATTTCCTTATCCGCGACGCTGGAGGTGGGACCTGGGACGGGGGGAGCTTTGGTGGTAAGAAGATACCCCAGCTTGTCGTAAGTGATTGCCATTTTGACATTCCTGAGCCAATCTTTGTAGTTTGGCCCTGTCAGTATGTTTTTATCTAGAAGTAACTTAAGTCCAGTCATGTCGATTGGTCGCTACAATTAGGAGAGAGAGAAGAAACACTCAGCACGATGCTCTTGCAAGTTTAGAATGGTTTTTAGTTTGTCTAAACAGGATGGCTCCCACTGTCTCTCGAATCCCTCCTCAAACCATAAAGGAAGAATTAGTCGGGATCAATCCCACCGCACAATACTTGCTTAACTGTTCAGCCAGGCCAGTGTCGGTACTTCGAGGGAGGTTTTCCAACGCTTTCGCGAAGTTTCTTAATTTAAGAACCTCTTTTCCCTGGGGGCGTAGCCCCGCTAACACCTTTCTAGACACCTACTAGGTTTATAGCATTGATCGTTTAGTGAGAAATTTCCCGAGGAGTAGCATATACTCACAGTAGGATCGGGATCCAAATATCATCGCGTGACGAAACTGAAGGAATCCTACCAGAATCACCACACTCCAAATGGTATGCAAATCTAGCAAGTTTCAGTACTTATGAAAACTCCCGATGTGGATTTTTGCCCCATGCTCTTATGACCTTGACGAAGGTCAACAAATCATAAGTCACATGTCAAGTTCTGCCCGTCATTTTCCAGGTTAATTTGAACCCACCCGTATATACCCTTGACGAAGGTCAACAAGGCAATACGACTGTCCCAAACCAACGCATCTATCTATGCTACATATGAACACCCAACAGCTACCAATCACTATGCCTTGACGAAGGTCAACAAACATAGCTTGAATACTATTGAATATTCATATGAAACGACGGAGGGCTACGAATGGTTTTGGCGAAACCGTGAACGTAGTGAACTTGATATAATCGATGGAACGAGATAGCTTTTAAAAGGAGTGGCTCAAGCTCCGCATTTAAAAGTTAGTTTTGAAAAGAACCGAGTGGTTTTTCGAAAGTGTTCCAACGACTTTTGCTTGGTTTATTATCTTGCATTAGTTCTTTTAATGCGTGATATTCTTGCATTAGTTCTTTTAATGCGTCCCATCATTTAATCCTACCATTGCAGAAAACAACCAAAATATGACGTACGCTTATGCCATTCGCATTCGCCACGGGGCCCCGTCATCACCCGTTAGGTTACTTAACTAACGACAGAGCAGGGGCTGGGCTAGCGCGGCTGTAAAACATAAGCAACGCCTAAATAGTTATAAATATATAGCAATGATAGACATTACAGATCACAGATGAATACATTGGATATACTAGGAATCCGCAATCCGTTCGAGCCTGCAACGAAAAGCGGATTACACGGTCGCGGTGAATAGCCAAAACCCTACCCAAGACCCCTACGGGTGCGGCAAACTACCCGCCAAGTACCCGAAGTGGAGCAACCTCCCTCAACGCCGTGAGTAGGCCACTCGGCACTTCGAGATACCCGGTAGTTTGTGCACCCCCTCCATGGGTCTATCCTAGGAGCAAAAACAGTAAAAAGAATTATACAATGACGGCTACAACCCTGACCCGGTTGTGCGGCCATACAAATAATATTACATCAATTTACATATTACATGAATGAAAGAAAAAGAAACACTCATCTCACATCCACCCCGGCTATTCACCCACGACAGTCCAACGCATTCATATACACATACCATCATCAAACACAGATCACAGATATGTATAACCCCGACTAATCGACATATAGCGATTAACCGACGTTCAATACATATAAACATCACAGATATAACTGATTAGTCAAAGTATAGTGAAGTTCGATCCAAAAAATACGGATTTATAAGCCCCCAAAAACAAATTTCTTTTCTGGAAAACCTGGGCACAAATAAACCATCTTAAAAATCCCAAAACCCTACCAGAAGAACACTGCACCAAGCCCGGTCACGAGACAAGCCAAAACGGCGGCGGTTCCGCGGCAAATGTATACCCATTGCCGCAGAACCACGGCGGTTTGAAGGGTTCAGGCGACCGTTTTTGGTGGGTGTCTTCACAAAACCCTGAGCCGATTTTTGGAGTAAAACTTTTTATCTTTAGAGCACACAAAATTTCAACAGAAAGTTAGGGTTTTGATGTTTAGGTTTTTGTGATTTTTCCGATCGAACTTCCATACACTTTACTACTAAGCTAGTTTAAGTTTAGTTAGGCTCTGATACCACTATAAGTCCACGTTGCCAACCCCGGTTCTTGCGGGGAGGCGGAAACGGTATAAAAAAACAAATTTTTAGCGCATAAGGCACATGGACTAACAAAAGTCGGGATCTTTTCTAAACTAAACTAGCTACCAAGCTAAAGAGAGTTAGCTACTCGGAAAAGATGTTATACCTAACTTGAACTCCTTCTTCTTGAAACCTTTGTAGAGCTTGGATGGTGCTTTCCTCGTCGCCTTCTTCCGTCAAAGATGGATCCACCTGAGGGTTCAACCTTCGGGCTCCTTTCTCGAACTTTGAGAGAACTATGGTCTTTGGCTTGCTAGACCTCTAACCCTAGAGTGAGTAGAAAGTGGTTTTGGGATGTTTTTATCTCAAGGAGGGGGTTTCTCAACACATGAGAGTGAGTCTCCTTGAACTAGAGGAGGAGGAAGAAGAAGAGAGGAGAGAGAAGTGTTATGATAGAATGAAACTCTTTTTTTACAACCATAACATAATATGAAATGAATTATCAAATTAATAA
Organism: Agapanthus africanus; assembly: GCA_030015575.1. NCBI lineage: Eukaryota > Viridiplantae > Streptophyta > Magnoliopsida > Asparagales > Amaryllidaceae > Agapanthus > Agapanthus africanus. The sequence continues at coordinate 230,612,198 of JASDDO010000022.1, read as the reverse complement.
TAATAATCTAAATGAAATAGTTGATGGATGGTTTGGAATGACAATTATCATTACACACATTAAATGGTTTTGCTAGAATCAAAGAGCATCTTTGATATGTAATGATGATAGTCAAAGTTTCAACCATGGTCAACAAGTCAACAAACCCAACCATGACACAATTTCATTTAATTAATATTATTAATTGATATATCATAAATTCATTAGGGTTTGGAAAAAGACGACTGTCAACTGTGCATACACACCCGTTCCGAAACCCTAATGAAAATCCTCTTCCTCCGCCTCAATCAACTGTGCATACACACCCGCATTCTTGTTCCGAGGAACATGAACACAATGAGATAAAACTAACCCCAAAACATATACTAGTATCTGGCTCAAACCAGAGCCCGCTAGTAATATCCGTCCGGACTCCAAACGTGCACAAGTGCGCGGATGAGAACGAACCCTGTCGCAAAACCATGCGACCTCTACTCTGTTTTGCCCAAAGGCGAATAGCCCTCTGTGTGGGACTCTAAAGACTCGACACTACGCTGGCAGTGGGTTTAACCACAGACCGCAAGCGGCACTAGCTGTGCGTAACGGTCCCCAGGTAGATGCCGATAAGAAGACTGACGAGGTGAACCCCATCTGAACTCCTACTGAGTCTGAATGTGACAGTCTCCGTACAGTCCGGTCTGTTCGTCTGATACATCGCATGACGGGCCTAGGGGACGGTAAACGTCAGTCCCCTAATAGAGGTACAAGTCGTGTCGGAGTGAAGCCCAAAACACCCTGAGATAACACTGGAAGCCTACCAGTATATCTCGCTTGCCCTGGCCAGGGACTACTCGTGTAATGGCTCTCCTAGACACAGCGCGATGTCAACCCCCAATACTGGGAGAGACGAATCCTGTCTAACCGCCACTGCCTCCAAGTGCTTCGGGACTGCACCCAACCACTACCTGTTTGCATGACTCCTTTGAGCCGTGGTAGGGTAGTAATCAAAGTGCAGTGGGAACACACTCGAGGCGAAGTGCCAGTGTCAAGTCAGCGGACTAAGCTGTACTCATGTCACCTGGGAACTGATAACTGACGATAGGTATAAAACCAACTAATCAGTTCCCGACGAGTCCTGTCCAGTGTACTCATAACCTAACGAGCACCCGCATACTATCTCAAGTACGACGTACTGACGGCTGTGGGACAGACCGTCTCCTATACTGGAATGAGAAGTGCATGCACTAGTCTACTCCGGAGTATCGATGCCCTGTCTCGATAGTCCTGCGACTAGGGACCTGCGTAAGGATGTGCTTAGAGATTACCCAGCCCCCACTAGTGTGACTGCCATCACAACGCTGGTAATCAAGCAAAGATCCTAAGGGCTCTACTAATGTGTATAGGTGATATACTAAAATAAACACATGTACACATTGAAGTAGAAAAAAACCAAGTAGCATACTACTATTTTGAGCAAGATTGTATATACAAGGTGAATATCCCAAGCTTCCATTAAGTAATATACAAACCATTATGATACAGTAATGGCCTCTAGGGCATATACACTAACAAATACAACCTTTGTCGATCCGGTCCTTCACCTCCTAGGCTCCGTGATGACGTCCCTCCGCTGTCCAAATCGAATCCCGAACTCTAGCATCGGCTTCATCGGAGAAATGGGCGGGCTAGGTCGTCGACTTTGATGCCGAAGATGATCTACGTCGAGGCAACACAAGATCAAGCTCCCACTTCACCAAGTCATGAAACTTGTGAAGAAAACACCCTATACTACTTGGCAAGAGGTAGAGGATGAAGAAATAGGAAGTGGGTTCACTTTAGAATTGGATTTCTCACTCTTTTTCTCAAGATGCCATTGTTGGTAGCAAGCTTCTTCATTTTGAAGAAGAAGAAGAAGAAGAAGAAGATAATATGATGAGTTCTATTTTAAAATAGAAAACAAAAAGATACTTATCATAATATCAACCATGGTTAGGTGTAGAGAATTAACTAAGGTTAGATGAATGGTTAGGGTTAGAAGAAGAAGACAAGAATGGTCACTAAGTCAAAGTTACATGAAGCATCAAGAAGCTTCATGTAAGAAAGCAACCATTTTGTTTTCTTTTCACTTTTTCTCAAAAAAGAATAGATAAATAAATAAGTGAAATGAAACCCTAACCATTCACTAAACATGGTTTAAGTCTTTACACAAAACCAAGTTTGCATGTATCATCAAACATGATACAAACTAGTGTACAAAAGTATATCACATATACAATGTGCACTTCAAGTGAGAAAATCCATTTAAAGTGAACAAATACTAGTTAATGTAAAATAATATATCAAATATATAATTATACATTAAATCATTAAATCAACACTTGATTTAACGATCCGGTCATATCGCATATGACCGACTAATATCCAATGTATCGGCTTATCGAATCAATCCTCGATTCGATAACTAGGTTATATCGCATACAACCAATCGATACATTCATCCCGAGAATAGAATACGGTATCACATACACGCATTATTCTCGGTCCCGCACATATCTCATATGCACTCCTATTTCGTTTCGTTTGAGCCAGGAAACCTCTGTGTAGGACTCTAAAGACTCGTCAATACGCCGGCAGCAGGTGATGATCATATCAAACACCCACAAGCCGCAAGCGGTCTGCTAAACGTAAAAGCCACCCGGGTATTGAGCGATCAGAAGATCGACGAGCAAGCCCGCTCATACTCCTGTGAATCCAACCAGTAACACTTACCGTACAGTCCGGTCTGTTCGTCTGATATGTCGCATATCTCGCCTAGGGGTGGTAGACGTCAGACCCCAATAGCTCGATAAGTCGTGTCGATATGAGGTCTATAATAGTTCAAGAAACTACTGGTAACACTTACCAGTAAATCTCAGCAACCCTGGCCAGGGATTTCCGGTTATAGCCAATCGAACACAGCGCAACATCAACTCCCTATACCGGGAGAGACGAATCCCCTCCTATCGCTCATTGCCTCCATGTGATTCGGGACTGTACCCAAAAACCACCGTTTTGCACGCCCTCTTGGACGTGGTAAGGTGGAAATCAAAGCACAGTGGGAACCACACAAGACTCTATGACGATCTCGGGTCAACAGACTACTCTGTACCAGTGTCACCAGAGAACTTCCATCTGACGTAAGGTATAATACCATCTGGGAGTTCTCGGCGAGTCCGTCCAGTGTACCCAGTCTCCACTGAGCACCCGTATATCATCTCTGATGTCACACACCAATGGATATGGGATCATCCATCGCCCATCTGTATGGGTCGAGAAGGTATACGCTAGTCTACTCTGGTATATTGATGCCCCGTCTCGATACACCCACGACTAGGGACCTTGAAGGATGTACTTTTGGACTACCTTGTCCCCATTAGTATGATCCGCATCATAGTCCAGGTAGTCAAGTACACATCTTAAGGGCTTTACCAACATGTAACAGAGAGACAATCAGTATACACGTTAAGGTAAAGAGTAACCAGATAGCATACTATCATGTCGAGCTAGAAAGTCATCCCTATATATGTCCCAGCATCCACTACAATATACATCCTATGTACAGTAATGGCCTCTAGGGCATACATGTAAGTCCATATTGCGACCCCCGGTGCTTACGGGGAGGCGGAAACGGTATAAAAAACGAATTTTTATCGCAAGAGGCAACATGGACTAAACATGGTCGGGATCGTTGTCTAAACTTGAACTAGTATTCTAGCTAAAGAGAGTTAGCTACTATGGAAGATGGTTATACCTATACTTGAACTCCTTCTTCTTCAAACCTTGTAGAGGTTGATGGTTCTCTTTACGTCGCCTTCTCCCGTCGAAGATGGATCCACCTCGAAGGTTCGACTTTGGGCTCTTCCTCGATCTTTGAGTGAACTAGGGTTTCCGGTTTGCTAAACCTTCATCCTAGAATGAGTAGAGAGAGATTAGGGTTTGTTTTTCTATCAAAAGAGAATGATTCTCAACACATGAGAAGGTTTCTCTTTTCAAGAGGAAGAAGAAGATGAAAATGAGGAGAGAGAGAGGTTATGATAGAATGAGCTTTCTTTTTCTCTTTTTGCAACCATAAAGCAAAAGAAAAGAATTATCTAAATGATAATAATTGAAATAAGAATAGTTGATGGTAATTTTTGGAATGACCACTATCATGCTTCTTTAAATGAAGTGTAAGCATGAATCAAGGAAGACTTTCAAGGCATGAAAGTGGTCAATGGTCAACAAGTCAACCAAGGTCAACAAGTCAACAAAAAAACAACCATAACATAATTCTCATTTAATTACTATTATTAATAGATAATATATAAATCCATTAGGGTTTGGAAAATGATAACTGTCAACTGTGCATACGCACCCGATCCGAAACCCTAATGAAAAACCTCATTCTCCGCCTCAAACAACTGTGCATACACACCTGCATTCTCGTTCCGAGGAACAAGAATACCAAGATATAAAAGCAACCCCCAAAACATATACCAGTATCTGGCTCAAACCAGAGCCTGCCAGTATAATCTGTCCGGACTCCAAACGTGCATAAGTGCGCGGATGAGAACGAACCTTGTCGCAAAACCATGCGACCTCTACTCTGTTTTGCCCAGAGGCGAATACCCTCTGTGTGGGACTCTAAAGACTCGGCACTACGCTGGCAGTGGGTTTAACCACAGACCGCAAGCGGCACTAGCTGTGCGTAACGGTCCCCAGGTAGATGCCGACAAGAAGGCTGACGAGGTGAAACCCCATCTGTACTCCTACTGAGTCTGAATGTGACATTCTCCGTACAGTCCGGTCTGTTCGTCTGATACATCGCATGGCGGGCCTAGGGGGCGGTAAAACGTCAGTCCCCCAATAGCGGTACAAGTCGTGTCGGAGCGAAGCCCAAAACACCCTTAGATAACACTGGAAACCTACCAGTATATCTCGCTTGCCCTGGCCAGGGACTACTCGTGTAATGGCTCTCCTAGACACAGCGCGATGTCAACCCCCAATACCGGGAGAGACGAATCCTGTCTAACCGTCACTGCCTCCAAGTGCTTCGGGACTGCACCCAACCACCACCTGTTTGCACGACTCCTTTGAGCCGTGGTAGGGTAGTGATCAAAGTGCAGTGGGAACACACTCGAGGCGAAGTGTCAGTGTCAAGTCAGCGGACTAAGCTGTACTCATGTCACCTGGGAACTGATAACTGACGATAGGTATAATACCAACCTGTCAGTTCCCGACGAGTCCTGTCCAGTGTACTCGTAACCCAACGAGCACCCGTATACTATCTCCAGTACGACGTACTGATGGCTGTGGGACAGACCATCTCCCACACTGGGATGAGAAGCGCATACGCTAGTCTACTCCGGAGTATCGATGCCCTGTCTCGATAGTCCTACGACTAGGGACCTGTATAAGGATGTGCCTATAGATTACCCAGCCCCCACTAGTGTGACTGCCATCACAACGCTGGTAATCAAGCAAAAGATCCTAAGGGCTCCACTAATGCGTATAAGTGATATACTGAAATAAACACAAGTACACATTGAAGTAGAAACAAACCAAGTAGCATACTACTATATTGAGCAAGATTGTTTATACAAGGTGAATATCCCAAGCTTCCATCAAGTAATATACAAACTAGTATGATACAGTAATGGCCTCTAGGGCATATACACTAACAATCTCCCACTTGCACTAAGGCCATGTACTGGCGTATCGAAGACCTATCATCTCGATCAGCCGCTCGAACTGAGTCTGGGGTAAGGCCTTGGTGAATGGATCTGCAGTGTTCTCTTCTGAAGCAACCCTCCGAACCTCGATCTCCTTGCGATCCACGATCTCCCTGATCAGGTGATACCGCCTCAAGATGTGCCTGGATCTCTGATGGGACCTGGGTTCCTTTGCTAAAGCTATAGCCCCGTTGTTGTCGCAATACAGAGGTACTGGGTCAACAATGGACGGAACCACCTGAAGTTCTTTTAAGAACTTCCTTATCCAGACAGCTTCTTTTGCGGCATCAGATGCAGCGATGTATTCCGCTTCCATAGTCGAGTCTGCAACGGTTTCCTGTTTGGAACTCTTCCAACACACCGCCCCTCCATTGAGGGTAAAGACAAAACCCGACATGGACTTGGAATCATCCTTGTCACTTTGGAAGCTGGAGTCAGCAAAGGCCTCAATCTGGAGGTCTTTTCCGCCATAAACCAAGAACATCTCCTTAGTCCTCCTCAGGTACTTGAGAATGTTCTTTACCGCTATCCAATGTTTCTCCCCAGGGTTTGACTGATACCGGCTTACTACACTCAGTGCATAAGCTACATCCGGTCTGGTACACAACATCGCATACATTATAGAGCCTACCGCAGAAGCGTAGGGTATAATAGACATGCGATCCCTCTCCAAATCAGTCTTGGGAGACATCTCTTTAGAGAGGGTGATCCCGTGACAAGCCGGTAAGTTACCGCGCTTGGAATCTTCCATACTGAATCTTTTCAGTACGGTGTCGATGTACCTGGACTGTGAAAGTCCTAATATCCTCTTGGATCTATCACGATGGATCCGGATCCCCAGGATGTAAGAGGCATCACCCAGGTCTTTCATGGAGAACCTTTGTGACAAGAAACCCTTGACAGATTGTAGCATAGGAATGTCATTTCCTATTAAGAGAATGTCATCCACGTATAAAACAAGGAATACTACAGTTCTCGCTACAAATCTACTATAGATGCATGGTTCATCTGGATTTTTGATAAAGTCAAATTCCTTGATCGTCTCATCAAAACAGATGTTCCAACTCCGCGATGCCTGCTTTAGTCCATAGATGGACTTAAGCAACTTGCACACCTTTCCGCTGCTCCCACTCTGAATGAAACCCTCTGGCTGATCCATATAGACACACTCCTCTAAATTTCCATTTAGAAAAGCGGTTTTTACGTCCATCTGCCAAATCTCATAATCGTGGAAGGCAGCAATGGCAAGAAGGATCCGAATGGATTTCAGCATAGCCACTGGAGAAAAGGTTTCGTCGTAGTCCAAGCCAGGTCTTTGACGGAAACCCTTTGCTACAAGTCTAGCTTTATAGGTCTCAACCTGTCCATCTACACCAATCTTCCTTTTGAAGATCCACTTGCATCCTACGGGTTTTACCCCGTCTGGAGCAATGTCCAACGTCCATACTTTGTTGGTGTACATGGACTCCATTTCGGTCCGCATTGCATCCAGCCATTTTACTGAGTCAACGCTCTGAACGGCCTGCTGGAAGCTAGTAGGTTCATCATAATCTATGATGCAATCCTCTCGATCCCCGTCTATGAGAAAACCGTAGTATCTCTCGGGCGGATGAGACTGCCTACTACTCCTGCGGAGCGGCATAGGAATGTCCTGTTCTGTTGAACCCTCTGGTTCCACTAAGCTTTCAGTAACAGTCTGTGGTTCTGGAACTTCTTCCAGTTCTATTGTGCTCCCACTTATCTGGGTTTCCAAAAACTCAGTTTCCAAGTGTTGGAGATAGTGCCCTCAGAGTCGATTATTGGATCACAGGCACGTGATTGCGATGATTGAGGGAGGACCTATCCCGGTAGAACAGTCTTACTCGAGATGATAGTTTGCTATCTGGTTTACCTTTATCATCGTGTACTGTTTTAGGTGACCTGACATGTCGCTATTGCACGTTGAAAGAGCCCTAGGATTCATGCTTGACTGCCAGCAGTATGAGGGCGATCATATAAGTGAGAGCTGGAGTCTACAAGCACATCCTTAATAGGTCCCTAGTCGTGGGAGTTTCGAGACAGGGCATCGATTCTCCAGAGTAGACTAGTGTATACATTCGAGACCCCGACGAGGGGCGGTGGCCGGTCTCACAAGCCACTGGTGTCAGTTGGTTCACCTAAGATGTATACAGGTGCTCATTGGGTTATGAGTACACCGGACAGGACTCGCCGGGAACATGCTAGTTGGTCTTATACCTGACGTCAGATAGCAGTTCCCAGGTGACATGTGTACAGGTTAGTTCATCGACCTGGGGATCGTCATTTGTCTCGTGTGAGTTCCCACTGTGCTTTGATTATTACCCTACCACGGCTCAAAGGAGTCGTGCAAACAGGTTTTAGTTGGGTACAGTCCCGAGCCACATGGAGGCAGTGAGCGGATCTTCGGGGGTTTCGTCTCTCCCGGTATTGGGGGTGAGGTCGCGCTGTGTCTAGGAGAGCCATTACACGAAGACCTTGGCCAAGGCAGGAGATTTACTGGTAGGTATTCCAGTAGTATCTCAGGGTGTTCTGGGCTACACTCCGACACGACTTGTACCGCTTTTGGGGGTCTGACTTTTACCAACCCCCTAGGCCCGCCATGCGATACTCATAGACGAACGGACCGGACTGTACGGATATTGTCACTGACAGGCTCAGTTGGGTGTCGGGGTGAGCTTCCTCATCGACGTCCCTTTTAGTCAATAGCTGGTGGCCCGTCACGTATTGGCTTATACCTCTGACGTGCTAGTGGTTAAATCCACAGCCATAGTATTGACGAGTCTTTAGAGTCCACCACACTTTCAGTTACTCAAGCTTTCGGGCGAAACGCTGTAGAGGCCGTATGGAGATATGGCAGGGTCCGATCAGATACGTGCGGTATTGCACGGATCAGGATCGGACAGGTTTGTACTAGTAGCCGTATAGGTATATGGCAGGGTTCGATCAGATACGTGCGGTATTGCACGGATCAGGATCGAACGGATATTACTAGCCGGCTTTGGTTTAAGCCGGTCCTAGTTTAGTACAGTGTAGATTCTGTCTCATTGCATTTGTATCCGGACGGAATACAGATGCGGGTGTGTATGCACAGTATGGGGTTTTCCTGTAATTTATTACGGGACCAGTTTTCTGGAGTTGCCAGTTTGCATTCCGTTCCGGCCGGTTTTCCTTTGTTCTTTCCCGGCCGGACTTTTCCGATGGAGGGGGTTATTTGCAATTGTGCAAATAACATTTGTGGAGGGGGTTTCTTGTAAAAGATTGATTATGATAGCTTTCATTTCTTTTCAACCATGCTTTTGCTTTATGAGATTTGAAAGGGTATGGTTTGAAAAAGGTTAAGCATGGTTCATGTTTCTTTGTCTCTTGATGTGGTCACCTTTTCTTCACTCCTACACTCACCTCCCTTCATGCTTCATATCCTTGCTCCACCATTCTCTTAAAAAAAAAGAAGTTTTTCATGGTTGAGAGAGATGAGAAAAAGAAAGAGAAGAAGAATGAGAGCTTCATCTTTGAGAGGAGAAAAATGAGAGTGATTCATTTTGTGTATATCATTCTTCATCTCATTCCATTGCTAGAAAATTGAAAGCACCAATTTTCTATATACCATTCCTCCATCTTCAAAAGGCAACACCAAAACCCTAATGAGACATAGACTATACACTTCCTACAGCAAACCTTGGGCATGTCGAGTTGCCGGCTTCATGCCCGAGTTGCCTCGGTATAGAGGCGGGAGCCCGTAAAAGATGTAGGCGACGTGGTGCCCTTCCGGCGAGGAGGCGACGACCGGAGATCCCGCGAGGAGAACGGAGTGGAGATGAAGACCGGAGGACTCGGATCAGTCGGTATATCTCTAACCCGTATTCTAGTTTGCTTAGACTTGTTAATGGTTACGATCCGGAGTTTAGTGCGCGGTGGTGCCGGTTTGCAAAGTCCGCAAAATTTAAGTTATTCACCGCTTCCGCATTCCGGCGTCGGATTGACGGCCGGGGCGCCGCCGTGCACTTACAGTGGTATCAGAGCCTCGCCATTAACATTGTCTAGCTTTGTGTAATGTGTTTTACGTTTCCGATCGAACAAAATCCCGAAAACACGTATTTCATGCACATCAGTTTCTGTCGAATTTTTTTTAAGTCCAAAAATTTTTCTGGTGGTCTCAGAATGATGTGCAGGGAAATCTAAGGTCACTGTAAAAATTTGGTAACATGATCTCACTATTCCGCCGCGCAAGCGCCGCGAAACCCCACCTCGTGCGGCGCTTCCGCCGCGGATTTTACTGTTCACCCCCCCAAATTTTTCCAGTATGTTCCTGAGTTGAAAATGTGGTTTCTGGAATATTAAAATTGGGCCCAGGTTTTCTGTGGTTGCTACAGTTTTGTTTGGGGGCCCACTTGTTAAGTTTGATCAATCGGAAAATTTTAAACACATTATTTCACAGTATTTACATTATATCTGCGACCGTGAATGTCACTCGATCGGTAAATCCGGTCTAACTGCTATAGCCCGGTTAGACGGATTTGCGAACGTGATTTTCACGTTGATGTTCTATGTCTATGCTGTGATGTTGCGGATCGGTCGTGGGGGATAGCCTGAATGCAATGCTAGTGCAGTTTCGTTTTATATGTACATTTGATATTGCGGGGCGAGCGTCCGACATGTGGACTGCCGTCACTGCCTGTTTGTATTATTCTTTTGGGGCACGACCTGGTTGCGGTCGATGTACCCGGTGTATGTATATTTTACATTCTGTACTAGGATTACCCCGCGGAGGGGTGCACGGATAGCCGGGTTCTGGAAGGCAACAAGCCCGCATCTCATGGCATTGAGACGGAGGGGGCTTCACTCTGGAATTGGCGGGCTATTCGCCGCACTCGTAGGGGGTACAGGTTGACCCAGGAGGGGTGCCCAAGTTGCCGGATTCCGTGGAGTGCTGGGTGGTCCATTCACGGAGCTGAAGGGGGCTGCCTCGCTTCAGGTTTTGGCGGGTGACTTGCCGCGCCCGTAGGGGTCTAGGATTTCATTGCACAGGCTATCCACACGACCAGGGGAACGTCGGGTTTCAGTAGTGGCTCTGTGAAACCCGGGGATCCCAGATATCTGTATTGTTCTGTGATGCTGTACATTTCTGTGATGTTGCATTTCTTTTCACGCCTTGAGCGAAATATAATATATTGGTATATATATTAGTAGATGTTGTATATGTTTTACATCCGCGCTAGTCCAGTCCCCGCTCTGCCGTTAGTTAGCTAACCTAACGGGTGATGACGGGACCCAGTGGCGAATGCGGATGGCATATACGTACGTCAGTATATTTTCGTTCTTTGTGGTGTGATTAATTGATGGGACTGCGTTGATTCGGATCAATGCAAGTTAAAACAAACCTATTCTGATGTTGTTGGAACACTTTTCAAAAAGCTGTTATTGCAAGGACGTTCACTTTTGTTTTGCATCGTGGTATTCATTTGGAATATCCTGCTCCTCAGTCGACGAGGCAAGGGCCGAGATCCCTTCACCGGGAGTGACCCCTTGGACAGAAGTTTGCGTCAGGGCATTAACTTCACTATAGCCGATTACTTTTGCTTTGCACCGTGGTATTCTTGGAATATCCTGCACCCCATTCTACGGGGAAAGAGCCGAGATCCCTTCACCGGGAGTGACCTCTTTAGTAAAGGTTTTCGTCACTATATTTTATAAAAAGCTATCCGTTCCTTCAACGAGATCAAGTTCATTACGTTAAAGGTTTTCGCCAGAAACCATTCGTAGCCCTCCGTCGTTTCAGACGGGTAGCACGTAGTATTCATGCTATGTTTGTTGACCTTCGTCAAGGCATAGTGCATGGTAGCTGCTTGTTACCTTTCTGCTGCATAGGTAGATGCGTTGGTTTGGGACAGTCGTATAGCCTTGTTGACCTTCGTCAAGGGCTTGTACGGGTGGATTCAAATTAACCTGGATAATGACGGGTAGAACTTGACATGTGACTTATGATTTGTTGACCTTCGCCAAGGTCATAAGAGCATGGGGCAGAAATCACATCGGGAGTTTCAAAAGAACTGAAACTTGCCAGATATGCGCATACCTTCTGGAGTGTGATACCGTGAGCGGATTCCGTCACGTTATCGTGCGATGAGAGTTGGATCCCGATTCCCACTGATGAGTTGGTTTACTCCTCGGGTGTTCCCGACTAATTCTTCTTTCAGGTTTGGAGGAGAATTTGAGGTACAGTGGGAGGTTTCCAGATTGGATAAATTGGTAACCATTCTGATCTAGGATAGAGTGCACGCTGAGTGTTTCTTTTCTCTCTCTCTTTGGCAGCGACCATTGACCCGACCCTAAGACTATGACTCAGTGACCAAGTTGACCGAACCTACTTAACACTGGCTTTTGGATTGTCAGAGTTGCGAACCTCATTGCCACTCCTACTTTTACCCTTTTCTCCAGGACACCCCGTATTACTACGAACGTCCACTTCCATTGGACAAAACCATCGTATGGTTAGATACGAACTCGAAGGAATTCGAGGATGGTTTCCGGTTCTGGAGAAAACGGATAGGATTATTCAGTTGTCTTTTCTTTTCACCCTCTCTCAGGTTGCGAGTACTCCTTGGTTTAGGAGTAGTACACCTATTACGCAAATTGGATAGTCTTCTTCCAAACCATAGGCTGGTGCCGACCGGTAGGGAATGAAGAATACCAGTTAGCCTAAACGGTGTACAGAAGGTATTAAGTTCAGACAAAGCAAGGGATTAGTAAGAGGGCAAAGTAAATTGCGACTGCTATTCACGACCAAACCGAGTATTTCTTCGCCAATCCTAAATCACCTTTGTATTTCTCCAGGACACTCCGTATCACTACGAAGATCCCATTTTATTGGATAATCCATCGTATGGTTATATACGAACTCGAAAGGAACTTGTTCCAGTTCGGGGATGGATCCTGGTTCAGGAGAAATAGGAATAAAGTACATTCAGGTGTCTTTTATCTTCACCTTCTCTCGCATTGCGAGTGCTCCTAGGATTAGGACAGTACACCCTTTATGCTTTTTGGATAGTCTTCTTCCAAACCACAGGCTGGTGCCGAACGGTAGGGAAGGAAGAAAACCATTTGGCCTAAAGGGGTGTACAGAAGGTAAAAACTAAAGACATATGAAGAGATATGGAGAGGTGGCAAAGAATTATACGGTTATAGTTGTGAATCTGGATGATGAAAGAGGCATTACTAGGAATACCAGGATACCCCATCGAAACATTTCAATGTTTCAGTTCAACTGTGTACTGTTAATGGAAAACTGATTTCCCGATTAGATATTTGCTCCAGGGTATGTATTTACCAGGTTTGATTCTCACATCTGTATGGTTTTACAGATGATGAGTGGGAGTAGGTTATTGGGAATTGGGTGATCATCCTCATTATATCGGGATTCGTTGTAATCGGTGATATTTGAGGAGATCACCTGGGCTGTTTGCCGGTCGGCAAATATTTGGTTTTGAATATCCGCTGTTATGCACCAATTTCAAATTGATATATCTGTACGTCTATTTTCATAGAGTGAGATATACCTTTCTGAAATTATGTCTACGACATTTACCTATATCAGTGGATGGTTAGGTAAGGAGCATTAAACAGCGGTGTAATTCTTCTTAACCATAAGTACAGTTTTCAACCTACGACACACAGTGAAGAGTTGTTAGACTCAAGGGACTTATACAGAGTATTGTATGTTGTCCAGGGTCCATCAGGACAGAGGGGCTGGTCCTCGTACTATATTCGGTTTACTTATGACTTCTCTAGTTTTTAGACAGGTGTTTCGTGGAAACACAGGGTCCGAATTTGGAGAAGTTATTGGTATTTGAATAGAGTAGAGAACCAGGTATAGCAAGTATCGGGATTCTTCAAAGAGATCGAAGATGTAGATACTTGTGTATGGTATTCAGTTGATAGTAATGATTAAGAGATCTTGCTTCTCTTTCAGGTTACTCATAATTGGAAGTATTCCTAAGTTGAGTAACGCTGATCGACCTCCTTCCATTTAGTTGACATGCACTGGAGAAAGCTGCATGATTTGAATCTGGTTCAATTAAATCAGTGCCTCTGGTTCTATATTGGATGTAGAACAGTTCATATCTTAACGTTGTTAAGGTACGGGGAGTTGTCCAGCTTATGCTTAAAACCAGACACTGGACAACTCAAGGCACGTTTCTGTAATGGCTGTTTGTGGGTTGACCCAGGCTATGACGCGGGTTGACTTTCTACCATCTGGATGAACAATAGCAATATTGTTCTAGACTCGCCACAGTTTTATTAAAAATGGATTTTTTCAAAAACAGCAGTGGGAGTATGGTAGAACTGGAAGTGATTCCAGAACCGCAAACGATTACTGAAGATTTGATAAGGAACCTGAAGATTCAATCTGATTTGACATTCCATTGGCCACTCCGCAGATAAGGTGGGTAACTTCAGGCACCCGAGAGGTACTCCGGTAGCCTCAAGGACGGTGACAGGGAAGTTCTTGTTTACCCACACTTGCCATTGTTGTTGTTCCAGGCTGCGAGACCCGGCAGGAGGATGAGTATAGCGTCGTTCTGAACTAGCTTCAGAAGTGTACGTGTATATGACTCTGCCAGAGGGTTGTCGTAGTCAGTGGGAGCAGCGGAAGCATTGGTGGACATCAGGCTTATGTCTATTTATAGACTAAAGCAGATGTTGCAGAGATAGATCATCTGTTTCTGATGTGACAGTCATAGGTTTGACGTCATCAGAATAGGGGATGGATCTGTTGAGAAGGTAGTAGGGTGTGATATCCTGGTATTTGGATGACATACACAGAATAGGAAAGGAAACTCCTATACTACGATCGGTTATACTTTGGTCGTCACACAGTGGTTTCTCCACAAAGGAAATGGATTTTATATCTGACATACTGGTTACTAGATCTATGGTTTTAGATCTAGATTTGGGTGGTTTCCTAATCTGGGTACCTTGACAGCATTCTATGAGTATTTAGAATGGACGACTCCTGGCACGGTAGTGTACCTGCAAGTAATGGAGTCGCCCTCTCTAAAGGTGTCTTTTAGACTAAAATAGAGAGGGATGTGCATAATTGGCAGATCACTTGCTTAGGCAATTGAGTCAATCATGAGATGTCAAGTACCACACCAGATGTTGTTCTTGCACTGGATGCAATAAGTTGATATTGATCCAATCCTGGAGAAACAGTCAGAAGCAGTTTTAGAACATAAGTGGCTGTTCTAGGGATATGATAACGGCTGCCTCTTTTAGGAGACGGTTATCATTCCAGGCTTCCAAGGTGACCTGGACGACAAGGAGGTTGTCAGAGTTATAGTTTTTCCCTCTGACGAGGGGCAGTATTTTGGACGGATGGTCCAAGGCAATACTGAGGGTGGCATGGCGCAGGATACTGATTAAGTTCAGTTGACGATACAGTCTAAGAAGTTTGGATTTGGAGTTCATTTATGAGCTACGTCCCATCAGACATCCAGACATTCTAAGGCAGGTATTGCTCATTTCGGGAGATGGTTTTCTCCGCGAACTTGAGATATAGAGAGACATAGAAAGAAACTTCTAGGCGGATCCACTCACTGAGGCTATTCCTCGACCGCAATAGTTTCACAAACGGGATTTGTGAGACTGACTAGTAGAGGAGTTGGGTGTTCGGTATCACACGGGCTGTGAGTATGCGACATCGCAATAATTAGCCTTGAGTGCAAGTGGGAGATTGTTGGAGATAGTGCCCTCAGAGTCGATTATTGGATCACAGGCACGTGATTGCGATGATTGAGGGAGGACCTATCCCGGTAGAACAGTCTTACTCGAGATGATAGTTTGCTATCTGGTTTACCTTTATCATCGTGTACTGTTTTAGGTGACCTGACATGTCGCTATTGCACGTTGAAAGAGCCCTAGGATTCATGCTTGACTGCCAGCAGTATGAGGGCGATCATATAAGTGAGAGCTGGAGTCTACAAGCACATCCTTAATAGGTCCCTAGTCGTGGGAGTTTCGAGACAGGGCATCGATTCTCCAGAGTAGACTAGTGTATACATTCGAGACCCCGACGAGGGGCGGTGGCCGGTCTCACAAGCCACTGGTGTCAGTTGGTTCACCTAAGATGTATACAGGTGCTCATTGGGTTATGAGTACACCGGACAGGACTCGCCGGGAACATGCTAGTTGGTCTTATACCTGACGTCAGATAGCAGTTCCCAGGTGACATGTGTACAGGTTAGTTCATCGACCTGGGGATCGTCATTTGTCTCGTGTGAGTTCCCACTGTGCTTTGATTATTACCCTACCACGGCTCAAAGGAGTCGTGCAAACAGGTTTTAGTTGGGTACAGTCCCGAGCCACATGGAGGCAGTGAGCGGATCTTCGGGGGTTTCGTCTCTCCCGGTATTGGGGGTGAGGTCGCGCTGTGTCTAGGAGAGCCATTACACGAAGACCTTGGCCAAGGCAGGAGATTTACTGGTAGGTATTCCAGTAGTATCTCAGGGTGTTCTGGGCTACACTCCGACACGACTTGTACCGCTTTTGGGGGTCTGACTTTTACCAACCCCCTAGGCCCGCCATGCGATACTCATAGACGAACGGACCGGACTGTACGGATATTGTCACTGACAGGCTCAGTTGGGTGTCGGGGTGAGCTTCCTCATCGACGTCCCTTTTAGTCAATAGCTGGTGGCCCGTCACGTATTGGCTTATACCTCTGACGTGCTAGTGGTTAAATCCACAGCCATAGTATTGACGAGTCTTTAGAGTCCACCACACTTTCAGTTACTCAAGCTTTCGGGCGAAACGCTGTAGAGGCCGTATGGAGATATGGCAGGGTCCGATCAGATACGTGCGGTATTGCACGGATCAGGATCGGACAGGTTTGTACTAGTAGCCGTATAGGTATATGGCAGGGTTCGATCAGATACGTGCGGTATTGCACGGATCAGGATCGAACGGATATTACTAGCCGGCTTTGGTTTAAGCCGGTCCTAGTTTAGTACAGTGTAGATTCTGTCTCATTGCATTTGTATCCGGACGGAATACAGATGCGGGTGTGTATGCACAGTATGGGGTTTTCCTGTAATTTATTACGGGACCAGTTTTCTGGAGTTGCCAGTTTGCATTCCGTTCCGGCCGGTTTTCCTTTGTTCTTTCCCGGCCGGACTTTTCCGATGGAGGGGGTTATTTGCAATTGTGCAAATAACATTTGTGGAGGGGGTTTCTTGTAAAAGATTGATTATGATAGCTTTCATTTCTTTTCAACCATGCTTTTGCTTTATGAGATTTGAAAGGGTATGGTTTGAAAAAGGTTAAGCATGGTTCATGTTTCTTTGTCTCTTGATGTGGTCACCTTTTCTTCACTCCTACACTCACCTCCCTTCATGCTTCATATCCTTGCTCCACCATTCTCTTAAAAAAAAAGAAGTTTTTCATGGTTGAGAGAGATGAGAAAAAGAAAGAGAAGAAGAATGAGAGCTTCATCTTTGAGAGGAGAAAAATGAGAGTGATTCATTTTGTGTATATCATTCTTCATCTCATTCCATTGCTAGAAAATTGAAAGCACCAATTTTCTATATACCATTCCTCCATCTTCAAAAGGCAACACCAAAACCCTAATGAGACATAGACTATACACTTCCTACAGCAAACCTTGGGCATGTCGAGTTGCCGGCTTCATGCCCGAGTTGCCTCGGTATAGAGGCGGGAGCCCGTAAAAGATGTAGGCGACGTGGTGCCCTTCCGGCGAGGAGGCGACGACCGGAGATCCCGCGAGGAGAACGGAGTGGAGATGAAGACCGGAGGACTCGGATCAGTCGGTATATCTCTAACCCGTATTCTAGTTTGCTTAGACTTGTTAATGGTTACGATCCGGAGTTTAGTGCGCGGTGGTGCCGGTTTGCAAAGTCCGCAAAATTTAAGTTATTCACCGCTTCCGCATTCCGGCGTCGGATTGACGGCCGGGGCGCCGCCGTGCACTTACACCAAGAAGCGGGCATGTTGAGAAACAAAAACCTTTTGTTCCTCAGCGGAATAGAAAAGATACCCCCTGGAGTTCCTTGGGTATCCCACAAACTTACACTGTACTGAACGTGCCTCAAGCTTGTCCGCATGCTGCCTTTTTACAAAGGCTGGACATCCCCATACCTTAAGATACTTGAGACAGGGTTTCTTCCCAGTCCACATCTCATAAGGGGTGGTAGGCACAGTCTTGGTGGGAGCCTTGTTCAAGAGATACGCAGCTGCTTCTATTGCATATCCCCAGAATGATCGCGGTAACTCAGCGTTACTCATCATGGACCGAACCATATCCAATAGGGTTCGGTTCCGTCTCTCCGATACACCATTATGTTGCGGAGTGTATGGAGGAGTAAGCTGAGAGATAATACCATTCTCTTTTAAGTAATTCAGGAATTCGGCACTTAAGTATTCTCCACCTCGATCCGATCTTAGAATCTTAATACTTTTGCCGGTCTGTTTCTCTACTTCATTCTTATACTCCTGGAATTTTTCAAAAGCCTCGGACTTATGTTTCATTAAGAAAACATAACCGTACCTTGAGAAGTCATCCGTAAAAGTAATGAAGTAAGAATGTCCGCTTCGGGCATGTGTAGACATTGGACCGCACACGTCACTGTGTACGAGTCTCAAGAGCTCGCTCGCTCTTTCTCCATGTCCAGTAAACGGAGTCTTTGTCATCTTTCCCTTGAGACAGGATTGACAAGTGGCATACGACTGATACTCGAACGCATTCAAATACCCTTCTGTATGTAACTTCGTCAACCTTCTCTCATTGATGTGACCCAATCTACAATGCCATAAAAAAGTCTGGTTTATTTCTGGAGACTTTCTTTTGTGTGTATTCTGGACATTAAAAATCTGTGGTTGGTTCAATACGTATATACCATTACTCAAAGTACCTGACCCAATCAAAACTTGATTAAGGCGAATGTTTACAACATTACTTACAAACGCAAATTCATAACCTTCTTTAGAAACTAAAGATACAGAAATGATATTACAAGTTGCGTTGGGTACAAAAAAGCAATTACGCAAAACCAAAACATGTCCATCTGACATTCCCAGGTGATAGTCCCCCACGGCTTTAGCATCCATGCTCGCTCCGTTTGCAACTCTGAGGGTCATGTCACCTGCTTTCAAAACACTACGGTTTCTCAACGCCTGCAAAGAATTACAGATATGAGATCCTGATCCGGTATCCAATACCCAGGAAGTAGAGTTTATAGAAAGACAGTTTTCAATAACATACACACCTGAAGCTGAAGCTGCAACCTGCTTCAATTCCTGTGTTCTGGCCTTCCAGGCCCTGCAATCATTCTTCCAGTGTCCTTTCTTATGACAAAAGAAGCATTCTTCCTTATCCACAACCTTCCCCGCTATCTTTGTTGCTTTTCCTTTTCCCTTCGTATCCACTTTACTAACACCGCCCCTTGGTTTGGCGGGGGCTTTCTTCTTCTTTCCCTTGGCTTTCGCCTTGGACCTAGAAGAAGATGATCCTCCTACAAACAAAGTGGATGTTTCCCTACCTTTCTGTAGGGTGCCCTCTGCGCTCCTCAGCAGGTTGAGGAGCTCTGAAAGTTCAACCTCCTTTTCTTGTAGGTTGAAATTCATTATAAACTGGGCGTAAGTGGAAGGAAGGGACTGGAGAACTATATCCGTATATAGCTCACTCTCCAATGTGATCCCTAGGTCAGCGAGCTCCTCAATGTAACCGATCATCTTTAGCACGTGCTCGGCTACTGATGATCCGACGGCCATTCTTGTCGAAAACAACTTTTTCGACGCTTCGTATCTTGCGATACGTGATTGCTCTCCATACAGTTCTTTTGTATGAAGCAATATGGACTCCATGTCCATATTCTCATGCCTCCTCTGATGTTCGTTGTCCATCGAGGCAAGCAGGAGGCACTTGGCCTTCGCGCTATCAATCTCCCAAGTCTTGCGGATTTCCTTATCCGCGACGCTGGAAGTTGGACCAGGGACAGGGGGAGCTTTGGTGGTAAGAAGATACCCCAGCTTGTCATAAGTGATTGCTATCTTGACATTCCTGAGCCAATCTTTGTAGTTTGGCCCTGTCAGCTTGTTTTTATCTAGGAGTAACTTAAGTCCAGTCATGTTGATTGGTCGCTGCAATTAGGAGAGAGAAGAAGAAACACTCAGCATGATGCTCTTGCAAGTTTAGAGTGGTTTTTAGTTTGTCTAAACAGGATGGCTCCCACTGTTTCTCGAATCCCTCCTCAAACCATAAAGGAAGAATTAGTCAGGATCAATCCCACCGTACAATACTTGCTTAACCGTTCGGCCAGGCTGGTGTCGGTACTTCGAGGGAGGTTTTCCAACGCTTTCGCGAAGTTCCTTAATTAAAGAACCTCTTTTCCCTGGGGGCGTAGCCCCGCTAACACCTTTCTAGGCACCTACTAGGTTTATAGCATTGATCGTTAAGTGAGAAATTTCCCGAGGAGTAGCATATACTCACAGTAGGATCGGGATCCAAATATCATCGCATGACGAAACTGAAGGAATCCTACCAGAATCACCACACTCCAAATGGTATGCAAATCTAGCAAGTTTCAGTACTTATGAAACTCCCGATGTGGATTTTTGCCCCATGCTCTTATGACCTTGACGAAGGTCAACAAATCATAAGTCACATGTCAAGTTCTGCCCGTCATTATCCAGGTTAATTTGAATCCACCCGCATATACCCTTGACGAAGGTCAACAAGGTAATGTGAGTGTCCCAAACCAACGCATCTATCTATGCTACATATGAATACTTAACAGCTACCAATCACTATGCCTTGACGAAGGTCAACAAACACAGCTTGAATACTATTTGAATATTCATACGAAACGACGGAGGGCTACGAATGGTTTTGGCAAAACCGTGAACGTAGTGAACTTGATTTGGTCGATGGAACGAGATAGCTTTTAAATGGAGTGGCTCAAGCTCCGCATTTTAAAAGTTAGTTTTGAAAAGAACCGAGTGGTTTTTCGAAAGTGTTCCAACGACTTTAACTTGGTTTATTATCTTGCATTAGTTCTTTTAATGCGTGATATTCTTGCATTAGTTCTTTTAATGCGTCCCATCATTTAATTCCTACCATTGCAGAAAACAACCAAAATATGACGTACGCTTATGCCATTCGCATTCGCCACGGGGTCCCGTCATCACTCGTTAGGTTACTTAACTAACGACAGAGCGGGGGCTGGGCTAGCGCGGCTGTAAAACATAAGCAACGCCTAAATAGAAAGCAATGATAGACATTACAGATCACAGATGAATACATTGGATATACTAGCAATCCGCATTTCTTTCGAGCCTGAAACGAAAAGCGGATAACACGGTCGCGGTGAATAGCAAATACCCCACCCAAGACCCCTACGGGTGCGGCAAACTACCCGCCAAGTTCCCGGTAGTTTGTGCACCCCACCATGGGTCTATCCTAGGAGCAAAAACAGTAAAAAGAATTATACAATGACGGCTACAACCCCGACCCGGTTGTGCGGCCAAACAAATAATATAATTACATCAATTTACATTTACAAATGAATGAAAGAAAAACAAAAGCTCATCTCACATCCAACCCCGGCTATTCACCCGCGACAGTCCAACACATTCATATACACATTCCAGCACATTACAGATCATGTATAACCCCGACTAATCGACTTATAGCGATTAGCCGACGTTCAATACATGCAAACAACACAGATATAACCAATATAGCCAAAGTGCAGTGAAGTTCGGAAAAAATACGGAATTATAGGACCCCAAAAGGAAATTTCTTTTCTGGAAAATCTGGGCACATATAATATATCTCAAAAATCCCAAAACCAAAACCTACAGATACTGCACGAAAAACGAGGCGCAGAAGAGGACAAAGCGCGGCGGTTCCGCGGCACGAGCCTACCTCGTGCCGCGGATGCGCGGCGCTTTGAGCTCAACTCTGGATCGTTTTTCATGGGTGTTTTTAGAAAACCCTGAGATGATTTTACAAATATAAATTTTTTCATTTTGAGCCAAAAAAATTTCAACAGAAACTCAGGTTTTGAAAAATACGGTTTTAGGGTTTTGGTTTTTCCGGTTTTGTGATTTTTTCGGTTCCGAACTTCGTTACACTTTACTACCATGCTAGTTTAAGTTTAGTTAGGCTCTGATACCACTGTAAGTCCATATTGCGACCCCCGGTGCTTACGGGGAGGCGGAAACGGTATAAAAAACGAATTTTTATCGCAAGAGGCAACATGGACTAAACATGGTCGGGATCGTTGTCTAAACTTGAACTAGTATTCTAGCTAAAGAGAGTTAGCTACTATGGAAGATGGTTATACCTATACTTGAACTCCTTCTTCTTCAAACCTTGTAGAGGTTGATGGTTCTCTTTACGTCGCCTTCTCCCGTCGAAGATGGATCCACCTCGAAGGTTCGACTTTGGGCTCTTCCTCGATCTTTGAGTGAACTAGGGTTTCCGGTTTGCTAAACCTTCATCCTAGAATGAGTAGAGAGAGATTAGGGTTTGCTTTTCTATCAAAAGAGAATGATTCTCAACACATGAGAAGGTTTCTCTTTTCAAGAGGAAGAAGAAGATGAAAATGAGGAGAGAGAGAGGTTATGATAGAATGAGCTTTCTTTTTCTCTTTTTGCAACCATAAAGCAAAAGAAAAGAATTATCTAAATGATAATAATTGAAATAAGAATAGTTGATGGTAATTTTTGGAATGACCACTATCATGCTTCTTTAAATGAAGTGTAAGCATGAATCAAGGAAGACTTTCAAGGCATGAAAGTGGTCAATGGTCAACAAGTCAACCAAGGTCAACAAGTCAACAAAAAAACAACCATAACATAATTCTCATTTAATTACTATTATTAATAGATAATATATAAATCCATTAGGGTTTGGAAAATGATAACTGTCAACTGTGCATACGCACCCGATCCGAAACCCTAATGAAAAACCTCATTCTCCGCCTCAAACAACTGTGCATACACACCTGCATTCTCGTTCCGAGGAACAAGAATACCAAGATATAAAAGCAACCCCCAAAACATATACCAGTATCTGGCTCAAACCAGAGCCTGCCAGTATAATCTGTCCGGACTCCAAACGTGCATAAGTGCGCGGATGAGAACGAACCTTGTCGCAAAACCATGCGACCTCTACTCTGTTTTGCCCAGAGGCGAATACCCTCTGTGTGGGACTCTAAAGACTCGGCACTACGCTGGCAGTGGGTTTAACCACAGACCGCAAGCGGCACTAGCTGTGCGTAACGGTCCCCAGGTAGATGCCGACAAGAAGGCTGACGAGGTGAAACCCCATCTGTACTCCTACTGAGTCTGAATGTGACATTCTCCGTACAGTCCGGTCTGTTCGTCTGATACATCGCATGGCGGGCCTAGGGGGCGGTAAAACGTCAGTCCCCCAATAGCGGTACAAGTCGTGTCGGAGCGAAGCCCAAAACACCCTGAGATAACACTGGAAACCTACCAGTATATCTCGCTTGCCCTGGCCAGGGACTACTCGTGTAATGGCTCTCCTAGACACAGCGCGATGTCAACCCCCAATACCGGGAGAGACGAATCCTGTCTAACCGTCACTGCCTCCAAGTGCTTCGGGACTGCACCCAACCACCACCTGTTTGCACGACTCCTTTGAGCCGTGGTAGGGTAGTGATCAAAGTGCAGTGGGAACACACTCGAGGCGAAGTGTCAGTGTCAAGTCAGCGGACTAAGCTGTACTCATGTCACCTGGGAACTGATAACTGACGATAGGTATAATACCAACCTGTCAGTTCCCGACGAGTCCTGTCCAGTGTACTCGTAACCCAACGAGCACCCGTATACTATCTCCAGTACGACGTACTGATGGCTGTGGGACAGACCATCTCCCACACTGGGATGAGAAGCGCATACGCTAGTCTACTCCGGAGTATCGATGCCCTGTCTCGATAGTCCTACGACTAGGGACCTGTATAAGGATGTGCCTATAGATTACCCAGCCCCCACTAGTGTGACTGCCATCACAACGCTGGTAATCAAGCAAAAGATCCTAAGGGCTCCACTAATGCGTATAAGTGATATACTGAAATAAACACAAGTACACATTGAAGTAGAAACAAACCAAGTAGCATACTACTATATTGAGCAAGATTGTTTATACAAGGTGAATATCCCAAGCTTCCATCAAGTAATATACAAACTAGTATGATACAGTAATGGCCTCTAGGGCATATACACTAACAATACATATAACTAACAATCTCCCACTTGCACTAGGGCCATCTGTAGCAGTGGTTGTAGTATCTCATACTCAACCATCCCATAAAAGTCTCTCTCTGGGAATAGGCCTTCGTGAGTGGATCCGCCGTGTTATCCTCTGAGTCTGCTCTCCTAACCTCGATCACCCTGGAGATCAACTATCTCCATGATCAGATGATGCTGCCTCAGAATACGTCTGGGTCACTGATGGGACCGGTGTTCCTTGGCATAAGCCACAACTCCATTGTCACACAATGGGAGGAACTAAGTTCATCTCATGAACTAATTTGCACCCAGACTTCCTCTTTGGTAGCATCTTAAGTAGCGATGTATCCAGCCTTTATCGTCTAGTATGCCACGGTATCTAGCTTGGAACTCTTCCAACATACCGTCCCTTTACTGAGGGTAAAGACAATTCCTGTGACTGACATTCAGTCGTCTTTATCACCCTGGAACCCTTCCAGTGATTCTCCCCAGGATCAATTGATACCATCTCACTACAGCTAGTGAGTATTCTAACACCCAAATAACATCTATCTCATAGATGAAAACTCATGATTTAAGAGGTATCACTTTGATCCTATATGGAGAATTATTGTTATAACCGGAGATTGACCGAGCGTAGCATAGGAAACTTCTTCCCTATCAAGAGTATGTCATCCACGTACTCTACGAGGATCACCACCATACTCCCTACTACCTTTTTGTATATACAAGGTTCATCTACCATTTTGATGAAGTCAAACTCTTTGACTACTACATCAAAACAGACGTTCCAACTCCGCGATGCCTGCTTTATGATATAAAACATCTTGCACACGTTTCCGCTGCTCCCACTGTCTACGAAGCCCTCTGGCTGTGTACTTATAGACGCTTTCTTCCAAAACATCATTTAGAAAAGCAGTCATGGCACCCAACCACCAGATATCGTAGTCATGGTATGTAGCCGTGGCAAGTAGGATCTGGATGGACTTAAGCATAGCCACTGGAAAAAGGTTTCATCATTATCCACGCCTGGTCGATGACGAAAACCTTTAACAAGTCTAGCTTCGAAAGTCTTAACTTTTCCATCTACACCAAGTAATCTTCTCAAGATATACTTGCTCCTGATGGGGATTTAACCCTTCAGATATAGCGGCCAAAGTCTATACTTTGTTGGTGTATAAGGATTCCATCTCAGATCGCTAAGCATCCAGCCATTCTTACAGAGTCCCTACTCTTGATGGCCAGCTCAAAACTAGTTGGGTCATCATCTTATGATGTAATCCTCGCTCCCACTTTCATAGAGAAACCGAAGTATCTCTCAGGTGGGTGAGGAACCCTACTAGATCGGCGGAGAGGCTGAGATTCGTTGGAATCTACTGAATCCTTTGGTTCTATCAAATCATCTGCTGTAGTTTGTATAGTTGGAACACTTCCAGTTCTACATAACTAACTTTTCCTCGAGCTTGTCCGGATTGTGCTTTTAGACATAGGCCGGTCAACCCCAAATCTTAACTAACTTAAGATATGGGCTCTTCCCTTTCCATATCTCATATGAAGTGGTAGGCACTGATTTGATTCAAACCCTATTCAATAGGTATGCAACTTCATAAGTGCATAACTCTCAAAAGGAAATAGGTAACTCAGTAGTACTCATCATAGAGCACACCATATCATATAGAGTGTGATTGCTCCGCCCCGATATACCATCGTGCTATGGCGTATATGGAGGAGTAATGCTGAGAGAGAATCTCATTCTCTTTTAGAATAGTCCAGGATTTCCGTGCTCAAGTATTCTCCTCCCTGATCTCATCAAAGGACATAATACTTTTACCCGTATTTTGGTTCTCTACTTCTAACTTATATTCTATGAATATCTCAAAAGGTTCGGACTTGTGTTTCAACAGGAACATATGTCTGAATCTCGAGAGATTATCAGAGAATGTAACGAAGTACAAAGAACCGGTCTTGGAATTTGTAGACAGGGGATCTACATACATCAACATGTATCAATCCCAAAAGTTCACTAACTTTTTCTCTGTTTCCAATAAACAGAGCTATGGTCATCTTATCTTTGTGACATGACTGGAGAGTTTCACAAGATGTAAATTCAAACTAATTTAAATATACATCTAAATGTAACTTCAGCTTGTCGGGTCGCATTGATATGACCCAGTCTACAATGCCTCAAGAAAGATTCGTTCATTTCTGAACTCTTCTTCTTGTGTGTGTTCCGTATACTAAGAACCGTAGTTTGATTTAGAACTTCAATGATTTTAGATAACGTGCCTGAACCGATCAACTTTTGATATAGGAAATGTTCAAAACATTATCCAACAATACAAAATTTTATCATTTCTTTACTAATAAAGAGACTGATATGATTTTGTATATCAGGTTCGGTATCTAATAACATTCGTTCAGAATCAATGTATTTGTAATACAGGGTGACAGTGACCAACAGACTTGGCTGCAACACTTGCCCCGTTTTCTGTCTCATGAAACTTATCACCCTTTCTCAGTTCTCTACCTTTCTGTAGCCCTATGTAACAGATTACATATCTGGGATCCAGATCGCATCGTATGCAGCAGATAAGCAGCATATAGCTACAACATACTGCACCTTGACGAAAGCCAACAAATGCAGCACGAATACTATATACAACTTATCTGAAATGACGGAGGGCTACGACAGGTTTTTCTGAAAACCTATTGCGTAATGAACTTGATATCGTTGTAGGTTCGAATGAATTTTGAAATGGAGTGTTTTTGAGGCTTTTCTAGTTTTGCTAAAGGAGTCACTCCCGGTGAAGGGATCGTCGGTCCTTTCCTCGTCGAATGAGGTGCGGGATATATCATATATATCACTGTGCAAAGCAGAAACTCTTAAAAGCAATCAAAAGACAAACCGAGTGTGTAGCATCTGCCAGTTATTGCTAAAGGAGTCACTCTCGGTGAAGGGATCTCGGTCCTTTCCTCATCGAATAAGGTGCAGGATATATCACATATACCGCTGTGCAAAGCAAGAACTGTAGCTACCTGTTTTATTTTGAAATTCGATTCTACAACATCTTTAGGTTTCTTTTATTTCATTAATCACATTAATGAAGTCCCATCATTTAAGTACCTAAACATCACAGATAAATACGACGTACACTTATGCCATCCGCATTCGCCTCGATTTCCCCTCGTGCACCGTTAGGTTAGGTAACTAACGACAGAGCGGGGCAGGGCTAGCGCGGGTGTAAAACATAAGTAACGTCTATATAATATATCATATATACTATATACAATATCCATCACAGAACATATCACATGATCACATCACAGATATCGCAGCAGAAGAATCATATGAAATGTTGGATATACTAGGACGTCCGTGTTTTCAATACGAGCCAGTATAAAACACGGATTCCACGGTCACGATGAATAGCCAAACCCACACCCCTAGACCCCTACGAGAGCGGCAAGCAACCCTACCAATTCTAGAGTTAGGAGACCCGGACTCGACTCCTCGAGTTGGTCTCCCACTGGACTCCAGAACCCGGTTACTTGTGCCCTCCTCCTTGGGTCTATCCTAGTGCGGAAAAGTAAATAATATACATCAACGGTGACAACTTCCGCAACCTGGAAGTTCCCCAATAAATAGAATATTACATACAAGTTCTTACATGAATGAAAATGAAAAACACTCATCTCACATAAAAACCCCCGGCTATTCAAACACAACGATCCAATACAACATATCCAGCAACACATAACATCATATGTCATCAACGTAAGTAAACATGCGCATCCCAATTGTCGTTGACATATAGCAACGAAACCGGCGATATCACATATTACACTTACGGTCACAGAAAAGAAAGTGTAAAACTACAACAGTTGGATTCCGCAAACTTCATAGACATCGCATGCCTAATCAAATGAATTCCTTAGACATCGCATGCCTAACAATTATAAACCCTGCATTTTAGTCTCATTATCGAAAACTCTTTTCAATATCGAGTCGGGCAATTCAACAAGATTCCCGGCATCCAGAACGAATGCTCGTCGCAAACTTTAGTAGGCAGCCGCACTCCCGATACCGTCGACGAAGTGCACCAAGGCGGAACACCGCTGCCGCGAGCACCCGAACGGATGCTTTCGGTGACGGGGTTCTCCTACAGTCACTTGGTCGGGGCAATGGGGTGTAGCTGTCTATTAAGTTTATCCGGCGAGTATCCGCGTACGCTACGTGATTGCGACGGACTTTTGATCACATCAAAATTCCGTGGCAACCGATCAAGTGAGACTAAACCGCTAGATTTATAACATTCATTCAGTTATCTCATAACTTCTTGTGAATTCCAAATATTGTATCACATTCCGGATAAATAGGAAAAATGTTAAACTTTCCGATCGAACAATTGAACACCCAAGTTTTCCCGATACAGCTCAACACATGAAATGAGTCTAAAAAACATTCACTTCGTGCCTCAGTACCAACGGTCTAGCCGTAGAAGGGTCAAGCCAACGCCTCACATGTGGCACGCCGTACTGCCCCAAACCCTAAGGTTCAAAGGGCAGTTCAAGACGGTCACATAATCGAGTTAAGGTTTGTTGTCTTCTAGAGAGACCATCGCGTTACTTGCTCTACTTAGAACGTCGTTAAACTACAGAAATATCCAACAATTGGAAATTTCCCGGCAGGGGAAAAAGTGGGTATTTATATCCGGTCGAACTTTTTAACATATTCTAAAATTATCCGGAAAAACACATAGACAAAGTTTGATAATTCGATCGAATCTACGAACTCCCAGTACAACCCAGAAACCTCAACTCTTGAGTTCAGATTAAAAATTCCCAGGAAAACCAGCACTACAAAATAGGAATTACTGTGTAAAATTGAATAACAGTGGAGACTAAATGGCCGCGGAACCGCCGCATTAGCCATGCTAATGCCGCGGTTCCGCCGCTCTTTGATGGACTCAGGAGTACGGGCTTCTCAGTAATTCTTAGAATCTCCTGCTGGTTTTTCTGCATATTTTTAATTCTCAAAAATCCCCGATTTAAAAAAAATGTACATAGAGCATTTTTGAGTTAGGGTTTCGGTTCGATCGGACTTCTAACTCCGTCTACGCATCGCCTAAGGCTCCAGCTAGGCTCTGATACCACTGTAGGGTTCCTAGGCACACTAAGGAGGTCTCAGAAGGCATCAACCATGCCAATTTCAAAGTTTACGGTGCCGAGAAACCCTAGACTAGATCGTTAACTAGAATTTTAGGCGAAACTACAACTAGTAAACTACTTTACTAAGAAGTGAACGGAAATACAACCTTTGTCGATCCGGTCCTCCACCTCCTAGGCTCCGTGATGACGTCCCTCCGCTGTCCAAATCGAATCCCGGACTCTAGCATCGGCTTCATCGGAGAAATGGGCGGGCTAGGTCGTCGACTTTGATGCCGAAGATGATCTACGTCGAGGCAACACAAGATCAAGCTCCCACTTCACCAAGTCATGAAACTTGTGAAGAAAACACCCTATACTACTTGGCAAAAGGTAGAGGATGAAGAAATAGGAAGTGGGTTCACTTTAGAATTGGATTTCACTCTTTTTCTCAAGATGCCATTGTTGGTAGCAAGCTTCTTCATTTTGAAGAAGAAGAAGAAGAAGATAATATGATGAGTTCTATTTTAAAATAGAAAACAAAAAGATACTTATCATAATATCAACCATGGTTAGGTGTAGAGAATTAACTAAGGTTAGATGAATGGTTAGGGTTAGAAGAAGAAGACAAGAATGGTCACTAAGTCAAAGTTACATGAAGCATCAAGAAGCTTCATGTAAG
The DNA here is from genome assembly GCA_030015575.1 of Agapanthus africanus. NCBI lineage: Eukaryota > Viridiplantae > Streptophyta > Magnoliopsida > Asparagales > Amaryllidaceae > Agapanthus > Agapanthus africanus. The sequence continues at coordinate 230,582,354 of JASDDO010000022.1, read as the reverse complement.
AAAGCAACCATTTTGTTTTCTTTTCTCTTTTTCTTAAAAAAGAATAGATAAATAAATAAGTGAAATGAAACCCTAACCATTCACTAAACATGGTTTAAGTCTTTACACAAAACCAAGTTTGCATGTATCATCAAACATGATACAAACTAGTGTACAAAAGTATATCACATATACAATGTGCACTTCAAGTGAGAAAATCCATTTAAAGTGAACAAATACTAGTTAATGTAAAATAATATATCAAATATATAATTATACATTAAATCATTAAATCAACACTTGATTTAACGATCCGGTCATATCGCATATGACCGACTAATATCCAATGCATCGGCTTATCGAATCAATCCTCGATTCGATAACTAGGTTATATCGCATACAACCAATCGATACATTCATCCCGAGAATAGAATACGGTATCACATACACGCATTATTCTCGGTCCCGCACATATCTCATATGCGCTCCTATTTCGTTTCGCTTGAGCCAGGAAACCTCTGTGTAGGACTCTAAAGACTCGTCAATACGCCGGCAGCAGGTGATGATCATATCAAACACCCACAAGCTGCAAGCGGTCTGCTAAACGTAACGGCCACCCGGGTATTGAGCGATCAGAAGATCGACGAGCAAGCACGCTCACACTCCTGTGAATCCAACCAGTAACACTTACCGTACAGTCCGGTCTGTTCGTCTGATATGTCGCATATCTCGCCTAGGGGTGGTAGACGTCAGACCCCAATAGCTCGATAAGTCGTGTCGATATGAGGTCTATAACAGTTCAAGAAACTACTGGTAACACTTACCAGTAAATCTCAGCAACCCTGGCCAGGGATTTCCGGTTATAGCCAATCGAACACAGCGTAACATCAACTCCCTATACCGGGAGAGACGAATCCCCTCCTATCGCTCATTGCCTCCATGTGATTCGGGATTGTACCCAAAAACCACCGTTTTGCACGCCCTCTTGGACGTGGTAAGGTGGAAATCAAAGCACAGTGGGAACCACACAAGACTCTATGACGATCTCGGGTCAACAGACTACTCTGTACCAGTGTCACCAGAGAACTGCCATCTGACGTAAGGTATAATACCATCTGGGAGTTCTCGGCGAGTCCGTCCAGTGTACACAGTCTCCACTGAGCACCCGTATATCATCTCTGATATCAAACACCAATGGATATGAGATCATCCATCGCCCATCTGTATGGGTCGAGAAGGTATACGCTAGTCTACTCTGGTATATCGATGCCCCGTCTCGATACTGTTAGTTGTATGTATGCCCTAGAGCCCAGTATTGTACAGATGTTGTATATTATATTGGATGCTTGGACATATATAGAGATGACTTTCTTGCTCGATATGATAGTATGCTATCTGGTTACTCTTTATCTTAACATGTACACTAGTCTCTTTATACTGTCTTATAGTTACATGTTGATAAAGCCCTTAGGATGTGTACTTGACTACCTGGACTATGATGCAGATCATACTAGTGGGGACATGGTAGTCCATAAGTACATCCTTCAAGGTCCCTAGTCGTGGGTGTATCGAGATGGGGCATCGATATACCAGAGTAGACTAGCGTATACGCTTCTCGACCCATGTGATGGGCGATGGATGATCCCATATCCATTGGTGTTTGACATCAGAGATGGTATACGGGTGCTCAGTAGAGACTGGGTACACTGGACGGACTCGCCGAGAACTCCCAGATGGTATTATACCTCACGTCAGATGGCAGTTCTCAGGTGACACTTGTACAGGTTAGTCTGTAGACCCGAGATCGTCATAGAGTCTTGTGTGATTCCCACTGTGCTTTGATCTCCACCTTACCACGTCCATGAGGGCGTGCAAAACGGTGGTCTTTGGGTACAGTCCCGAGTCACATGGAGGCAATGAGCGATAGGAGGGGTTTCGTCTCTCCCGGTATTGGGGGTTGATGTTGCGCAGTGCTCGATTGGCCGTTGCTGGGAAGTCCCTGGCCAGGGCTGATCAGAGATTTGCTGGTAAGTGTTACCAGTAGTTTCTCGACCCGTTATGAGCCTCACATCGGCACGACTTATCGGTTATTGGGGTCTGACGTATACCACCCCTAGACTTGATATGCGACATATCAGACGAAGAGACCGGACTGTACGGTAAGTGTTATTGGTCGGATTCGCAGGAGTGTGAGCGGGCTAGCTCGTCGATCTTCTAATCGCTCAATACCCGGGTGGCCGTTACGTTTAGCAGACCGCTTGCGGCTTGTGGGTGCTTGATATGATCATCATCTGCTACCGGCGTATTGACGAGTCTTTAGAGTCCTACACAGAGGTTTCCTGGTTCAAGAGAAACGATATAGGAGCGCATATGAGATGTGTGCAGGACCGAGAATAATGCGTGTATGTGATACCGCATTTCATTCTCGCGATATATGTTTTCGATTGGTTATATTCGATATGACCTAGTTATCGAATCATTGATTCGATAAATCGATACATTGAATACTAGTCGGTTATGTGCGACATGACCGGATCATTGAATCAAATGTTGATTTAATGATTTAATGTATAATTATATATTTGATATATTACTTTGCATTAACTAGTATTGGTTCACTTTAAACGGATTTTTCTCACTTGGTGTGCACATTGTATATGTGATATGTTTTGTGTACACTTGTTTGTATCATGATTGATGATGCATAATAACTTGGCTTTGTGTGAAGAATTGGACCATGGTTATGATAAGGGTTAGGGTTTTTGATTATTCACATAATTATATATCCATTATTTATTCATTTAATTAGGTGAAAGAAAACAAAAAGGGTTTCTTTTCTTCATGAAGCTTATTGAAGCTTCATGAAACTTTGACCAAAGTCATCCCTTTTGTCTTCATCCTTAACCCTAACCACTAATCTAACCTTGGTCAATTCTCTACACATAACCATGGTTTACTTTATGATAAGTATTTGTTTTTCCTTTTTATTTCAATTACTTATCATAACATTATCATTATCTTCTTCATCTTCTTCTTCTTCTTCAAGCTTGCTACTCCAATGGCAACTTGAGTTTTAGTGAGAGAAATCCAAATCTAAAGTGAACCCACCTCCTATTTCTTCATCCTCTACCTCTTGCCAAGTGGTTTTGGGTGTTTTATTCACAAGTTTCACTACTTGGTGAAGTCGGAGTTTAAACTAGTGCAACCTCGACGTAGATCGTCTTTGACACGAAGCCGACGAACTATTCCGCTCACTTCTCCGATGAAGCCGTCGCGAGAGTCCGAGGTTCGTGATGGACAGCAAGGGCATGATCACGTGGAGCTAAGGAGGTGGAAATCCGGATCTACAAAGGTTGTAGCTTCCGACCTTTAGTTAATTTGTTAACTAGCTTTATCTTTTCGCCTAGAATTCTAGCGACGATCCGTAGTCTAGGGTTTCTCGGCACCAAATTTTTTAAATTGGCATGTCCGATGCCTTGTGAGACCTTACTAGAGTGCCTAGGAACCTTTCACTGGTATCAGAGCCTAGCTAGAGCCTTAGGCGAAGTCCAGACGGAATTTGAAGTCCGAACGAACCCGAATCCCGATCACAAAAATGCTCTCTGTCCAGATTTTAAAAAAGTGGATTTTTGTGTATTAAAAATGTCTAGAAGATTCAGTAAACAATTCTAAGGATTACGGTAAAAACTCAGGCCCATGATTCATTTAAACGGCGGCGGAACCGCGGCAGAAGCCCAGCTTCTGCGGCGGTTCCGCGGCAGTTTGTTGACATCATCATTCACTGTTTCTACTGTAATTCATTATTTCTGGTGCTGGATTTTCTGGAATTGTTTAATATTTATTCAAGAGTTGAATTTTCTGCAGTTGTTTTGGGGATTCGGTGTTTCGATCGGGTTATCAAATTTTGTCTATTTGGTTTTCCGGATAAATTTTAGGGTATGTTAAAAAGTTCGACCGGATATAAATACCCAATTTTTCCCCTGTCGGGAAATTTCCAAGTGTTGGATTTTTCCGTAGTTTAACGACGTTCTAAGTAGTGCAAGTAACGCGATGGACCCTCTAGAAGACAACAAACCTTAACTCGATTATGTGACCGTCTAGAACTGCCCTTTGAACCTTCGGGTTTGGGGCAGTACGACGTGCCACATGTGAGGCGTTGGCTTGACCCTTCTACGGCTGGACCGTCGGTACTGAGGCACGTACTGAATGTTGTTAGACTTATTTCATGTGTTGGACTGTATCGGGAAAACTTGGGTATTCGACTGTTCGATCGGAAAGTTTAACATTATCTGTTTATCTGGAATGTGATACAATAATTGGAATTCACATACAGTTATGAGATAACTGGATGAATGTTATAAATTTAGCAGTTTAGTCCCATATGATATTGAAAAGAGTTTTCGATAATGAGACTAAAATGCGGGATTTATATCTGTTAGGCATGTGATGTCTAAAGAAGTTGCGGATTCCAATTGTTGTAGTTTTACACTTTCTTTTCTGTGACCGTAAGTGTAGTATGCAGATATCACCGGTTTCGTTGCTATACGTCAACGACAATTGGGGTATGCATACTTACTTACGTTGATGACATGTGATGTTATGTGTTGCTGGATATGTTATATTGGATCGTCGTGTTCGAATAGCCGGGGGTTTTTATGTGAGATGAGTGATTTTCATTTTCATTCATGTAAAAACTTGTATGTAATATTCTTTTATTTGGGGCACTTCCAGGTAGCGGAAGTTGTCACTCTTTGTATATTATTTACTTTTCCGCATTAGGATAGACCCAAGGAGGGGAGCACAAGTAACCGGGTTCTGGGGTCCAGTGGGAGACGAACTCGAGGAGTCGAGTCCGGGTCTCCTAACCCTAGAATTGGCAGGGTTGCTTGCCGCTCTCGTAGGGGTCTAGGGGTGTGGGATTGGCTATTCATCACGACCGTGGAATCCGTGTTTTATACTGGCTCGTATTGAAAACACGGACGTCCTAGTATATCCAATATTTCATATGTTTTTTCTGCTGCGATATCTGTGATTTGATTCTGTGATGGATATAGTATATAGTATATATGATATATTATATAGACGTTACTTATGTTTTACACCCGCGCTAGCCCTGCCCTGCTCTGTCGTTAGTTACCTAACCTAACGGTGCACGAGGGGACATCGAGGCGAATGCGGATGGCATAAGTGTACGTCATATCTATCTGTGATGTTTAGGTATTTAAATGATGGGACTTCATTAATGTGATTAATGAAAGATAAGAAACCTAAGATGTTGTAGAATCAAATTTTAAACAAAACAGATAGCTACAGTTCTTGCTTTGCACAGTGGTATATATGATATACCCTGCACCTTATTCGATGAGGAAAGGACCGAGATCCCTTCACCGGGAGTGACTCCTTTAGCAGTAACTGGCAGATGCTACACACTCGGTTTGGTTTTGATTGCTTTTAAGAGTTTTTGCTTTGCACAGTGATATATATGATATATCCCGCACCTCATTCGACGAGGAAAGGACCGAGATCCCTTCACCGGGAGTGACTCCTTTAGCAAAACTGAAAAGCCTCAAAATCACTCCATTTCAAAACTTCATTTGATTCTACAACGATATCAAGTTCATTACGCTCATGGTTTTATGAAAACCTGCGTAGCCCTTCGTCATTTCAGATAAGTACTAGTTAGTATTCGTGCTACGGTAGTTTGGCATTCGTCAAGGCGTAGTGTACGGTAGCTAACTAGTATTTATCTGCTTATGCATATGATGCAGATTGGATTAGGGTATTCGTACGGCGTTGTTTGGCATTCGTCAAGGGTTGTGCGGGTGGGTTTAATTCAATCAAGAAATGTACGGGTTGAACTTGACTAGTGGACTATGGGTTGTTTGGCATTCGTCAAGGTCATAGAACACTAGGGGTAAAATATTATCGGGAATTTCAAGTGTTGAAATTTGCAATGAGATTGCATACCTTCTATGAGATAGTTGGATCCCGATACCCACTGCGAGTAAGAGTTACTCCTGGGAGAGTTTTACACATTGCAATTAGCTGATCAAGTAGGTGTCTAGAAAGGTGTCAACGGGGTTACGCCTCTGGGAAAACGAGGTTTACATTAATTAGGTTCGTGCGAAAGCACGGGGGACCTCCCTCAAAGTACCGACACTGGCCTGGCTGAAAGATTGGCGAACTTGTAGTGTGTAATTAATCCCGGCTAGTCTTTCCTTTTAGGATTTGGAGGAAGATTTGATAAAAAGCAGTGGGAGCCATCCTGATTAGATAAGATAATAACCAATCTGATCTTGCACGAGCATACGCTAAAGTGTTTTCTTCTCTCTCTCTCCAGGTAGCGACCAGTTCATGCCTTAATCAAGATAATAATATGGATGTATTGACCGAACCCGCATGTTATACTGTGCAGGGGAACGTTGGACCCGTTCTATCTTATAAGTGTTATAAGAATGAACAGGAAACAGGAGAATATCTGGATTCTCACACCGCCCAAACGGAGAACATGCATGTTGATGCATCATCTTCAGGTGTGTTTGTCATTGAGAACTGTTTCTCAGTTCACCCTACGTCCTGGGTATTAGATACCGGATCAGGATCCCACATATGTAAGATGTTACATGGGCTGCGAAAAGGTAGAGTACTGGGAAAAGGTGATCATTCCGTTCAAGTAGGGAACGGTGCAAATGTTGCAGCCAAAGCAGTTGGCGAATATCACCTTGTATTACCAAGTGGTGATACAATAATTCTGAATGAGTGCTATTATATACCTAACATGATGTGCAACATTATATCTGTTTCTTTATTGAGTAAAGAAGGATATAATTTTGTAGTAAAGGAAAATGTTATGAACATATTCCTAGATCAAAAGTTGATTGCATCAGGCTCGCTACATAATGGCATATTCATTCTAAATCAAAATGCAGTCCTCAATATACAAAACACACACAAGAGGAAGAGTTCAGAAATGAACGAATCCTTCTTGTGGCATTGTAGACTTGGTCATATCAATGCGACACGACTGGCTAAGTTACATAAGGATGGTTATTTGAATCCGTTCGAATTATCATCTTATGATACTTGCCATTCATGTCTCAAAGGAAAAATGACCAAAGCTCCGTTTAGTGGACACGGAGAAAGAGTTACTGAACTCTTAGGACTAGTACATACTGATGTATGCGGTCCCATGTCTACCCTTGCCAGGAACGGTTCTTCCTACTTCATTACATTCACTGACGATCTCTCTAGATACGGGCATGTGTTCCTATTAAAACACAAGTCTGAAGCTTTTGAGAAATTCAGAGAATATAAGCACGAAGTAGAGAACCAAACGGGCAAAAGTATTAAGATCCTTCGATCTGATCGAGGAGGAGAATACTTGAGCAATGAGTTCCAAGATTATCTAAAAGAGAATGGGATTCTCTCTCAACTTACTCCACCTTATACACCACAGCACAACGGTGTATCGGAACGAAGGAATCTCACCCTATTAGATATGGTGCGTTCAATGATGAGTACAGCTGAGTTACCTATTTCCTTCTGGGGGTATGCGCTTGAAACAGCCATACACCTATTGAATATGGTTCCTACCAAATCAGTGCCTACCACTCCATATGAGATATGGAAAGGGAAGAGACCATCTCTTAAGTATGTTAAGATATGGGGTTGTCCAGCCTATGTCAAAAGACAAAATCCGGACAAACTCGAGGCAAGATCTGTCTTATGTAAGTTTGTAGGATATCCCAAAAATTCACAGGGGTATATCTTCTACCATCCCGAGGAACAAAAAGTGTTTGTTTCTCGGCATGCCACTTTCTTAGAAAAAGGTTTTCTTATGAAACAGATAGGTGGCATTGAGGTAGAACTGGAAGAGGTTCCAGCGACACAAACTATAACAGAGGACTTGGTAGAACCAGAGGATTCAGTAGTACCCGACGAACCTCAGCCTCTCCGCCGATCTAGTAGGGTTTCTCGTCCACCAGAGAGATACTACGGTTTTCTCATTGATGGTGGAAGCGAGGATTGCATCATGGAGGATGATGACCCAACTAGCTTCGAGCTGGCCATCACGAGTGGGGACTCAGTGAAATGGCTGGATGCTATGCGGTCCGAGATGGATTCCATGTACACCAACAAAGTATGGACTTTGGAAGTTGCTCCTGAAGGGGTAAAACCCATTGGGAGCAAGTGGATCTTCAAGAAGAAACTTGGTGTAGATGGGAAAGTGGAGACTTTCAAAGCTAGACTTGTAGCAAAGGGTTTTCGTCAAAGACCAGGTGTGGACTATGACGAGACCTTTTCTCCAGTGGCTATGCTTAAATCCATCCGGATCATGCTTGCCATCGCTGCTTATCATGATTACGAAATCTGGCAAATGGATGTTAAGACCGCCTTTCTAAATGGTGATTTAGAAGAGTGCGTGTACATGACTCAGCCAGAGGGCTTCGTAGACAGTGGGAGCAGCGGGAAGGTGTGCAAGCTGCTTAAATCCATTTATGGATTAAAGCAAGCATCGCGGAGTTGGAACATCTGCTTTGACGTCGTTATCAAAGAGTTTGATTTCGTCAAAAATCCAGATGAACCTTGTATCTACAGGAAGGTGGCAGAGAGTAAGATTGTCTTCCTCGTATTGTACGTGGACGACATACTCTTGATAGGAAATGATATTCCTATGCTGCAATCGGTCAAGCTCTTCTTATCACAAAGATTCTCAATGAAAGATCTTGGTGACGCCTCCTGCATATTGGGAATCAGGATCTATAGAGATAGATCCAAACGGATTTTGGGATTGTCCCAATCCAGGTACATTGACACCATACTAAAGAGGTTTAGTATGGAAGAGTCCAAGCGTGGAAACATGCCCACGATCTCTGGAGTCACACTCTCCAAAGAGATGTCTCCCAAGACTGATTTGGAGAGATCTCGCATGCAAGGGATACCCTATGCTTCGGCAGTAGGCTCTATCATGTATGCGATGCTATGTACCAGACCCGATGTAGCATACTCACTAAGTATAGTGAGCAGGTATCAAGCTGATCCTGGAGAGAGTCACTGGACAGCTGTGAAGAGCATTCTCAAGTACTTACGAATGACTAGAGATATGTTCTTGGTGTATGGTAATGGAGAACTCCAAGTGGAGTCCTTTACCGATTCGAGCTTCCAGAGTGATAAGGACGACTCTAAGTCACAGTCGGGCTTTGTCTTTACCCTTTACGGAGGGGCGGTTAGCTGGAAGAGTTCCAAGCAGGAAACCGTGGCAGACTCGACGATGGAGGCTGAATACATCGCTGCCAACGATGCTGCCAAAGAGGCTGTCTGGATCAAGAAGTTCATTTTTGAACTTGGAGTGGTTCCATCCATTGAGCATCCAATACCTTTGTATTGCGATAACAATGGAGCGGTGGCTTTGGCCAAGGAACCCAGGTCCCATCAGCGATCCAGGCATATTCTGAGGCGGTATCACCTGATCCGGGAGATAGTTGATCGCCGGGAGATTGAGGTCAGGAGAGTTGACACGAAGAACAACATGGCGGATCCACTCACGAAGGACATTCCCCAGATACAGTTTGAGATACTCTTCGGGATGCTCGGTATGCGATACTACAGCAGCTGGCCCTAGTGCAAGTGGGAGATTGTTAGTTGTATGTATGCCCTAGAGGCCAGTATTGTACAGATATTGTATATTATATTGGATGCTTGGACATATATAGAGATGACTTTCTTGCTCGATATGATAGTATGCTATCTGGTTACTCTTTATCTTAACATGTACACTAGTCTCTTTATACTGTCCTATAGTTACATGTTGATAAAGCCCTTAGGATGTGTACTTGACTACCTGGACTATGATGCAGATCATACAAGTAGGGACATGGTAGTCCATAAGTACATCCTTCAAGGTCCCTAGTCATGGGTGTATCGAGACGGGGCATCGATATACCAGAGTAGACTAGCGTATACGCTTCTCGACCCATGTGATGGGCGATGGATGATCCCATATCCATTGGTGTTTGACATCAGAGATGGTATACGGGTGCTCAGTGGAGACTGGGTACACTGGACGGACTCGCCGAGAACTCCCAGATGGTATTATACCTCACGTCAGATGGCAGTTCTCAGGTGACACTTGTACAGGTTAGTCTGTAGACCCGAGACCGTCATAGAGTCTTGTGTGATTCCCACTGTGCTTTGATCTCCACCTTACCACGTCCATGAGGGCGTGCAAAACGGTGGTCTTTGGGTACAGTCCCGAGTCACATGGAGGCAATGAGCGATAGGAGGGGTTTCGTCTCTCCCAGTATTGGGGGTTGATGTTGTGCAGTGCTCGATTGGCCGTAGCAGGGAAGTCCCTGGCCAGGGCTGATCAGAGATTTGCTGGTAAGTGTTACCAGTAGTTTCTCGACCCGTTATGAGCCTCACATCGGCACGACTTATCGGTTATTGGGGTCTGACGTATACCACCCCTAGACTTGATATGCGACATATCAGACGAAGAGACCGGACTGTACGGTAAGTGTTACTGGTCGGATTCGCAGGAGTGTGAGCGGGCTAGCTCGTCGATCTTCTAATCGCTCAATACCCAGGTGGCCGTTACGTTTAGCAGACCGCTTGCGGCTTGTGGGTGCTTGATATGATCATCATCTGCTACCGGCGTATTGACGAGTCTTTAGAGTCCTACACAGAGGTTTCCTGGTTCAAGCGAAATGAAATAGGAGCGCATATGAGATGTGTGCAGGACCGAGAATAATGCGTGTATGTGATACCGCATTTCATTCTCGCGATATATGTTTTCGATTGGTTATATTCGATATGACCTAGTTATCGAATCATTGATTCGATAAATCGATACATTGAATGCTAGTCGGTTATGTGCGACATGACCGGATCATTGAATCAAATGTTGATTTAATGATTTAATGTATAATTATATATTTGATATATTACTTTGCATTAACTAGTATTGGTTCACTTTAAACGGATTTTTCTCACTTGGTGTGCACATTGTATATGTGATATGTTTTGTGTACACTTGTTTGTATCATGATTGATGATGCATAATAACTTGGCTTTGTGTGAAGAATTGGACCATGGTTATGATAAGGGTTAGGGTTTTTGATTATTCACTTAATTATATATCCATTATTTATTCATTTAATTAGGTGAAAGAAAACAAAAAGGGTTTCTTTTCTTCATGAAGCTTATTGAAGCTTCATGAAACTTTGACCAAAGTCATCCCTTTTGTCTTCATCCTTAACCCTAACCACTAATCTAACCTTGGTCAATTCTCTACACATAACCATGGTTTACATTATGATAAGTATTTGTTTTTCCTTTTTATTTCAATTACTTATCATAACATTATCATTATCTTCTTCATCTTCTTCTTCTTCTTCAAGCTTGCTACTCCAATGGCAACTTGAGTTTTAGTGAGAGATATCCAAATCTAAAGTGAACCCACCTCCTATTTCTTCATCCTCTACCTCTTGCCAAGTGGTTTTGGGTGTTTTCTTCACAAGTTTCACTACTTGGTGAAGTCGGAGTTTAAACTAGTGCAACCTCGACGTAGATCGTCTTTGACACGAAGCCGACGAACTATTCCGCTCACTTCTCCGATGAAGCCGTCGCGAGAGTCCGAGGTTCGTGATGGACAGCGAGGGCATGATTACGTGGAGCTAAGGAGGTGGAAATCCGGATCTACAAAGGTTGTAGCTTCCGACCTTTAGTTAATTTGTTAACTAGCTTTATCTTTTCGCCTAGAATTCTAGCGACGATCCGTAGTCTAGGGTTTCTCGGCACCAAATTTTTTAAATTGGCATGTCCGATGCCTTGTGAGACCTTACTAGAGTGCCTAGGAACCTTTCAGATACACCCACGACTAGGGACCTTGAAGGATGTACTTTTGGACTACCTTGTCCCCACTAGTATGATCCGCATCATAGTCCAGGTAGTCAAGTACACATCCTAAGGGATTTACCAACATGTAACAGAGAGACAATCAGTATACACGTTAAGGTAAAGAGTAACCAGATAGCATACTATCATGTCGAGCTAGAAAGTCATCCCTATATATGTCCCAGCATCCACTACAATATACATCCTATGTACAGTAATGGCCTTTAGGGCATACATATAACTAACACGGTCCGTGTCCTTCGGTCTTTGGCCACAATCCCAAGCTCCTCATGGCAACTCCGGTCTCGATCTCCTCGTCGGAAAGGGCACCACATCATCGATTCTTTTTACGGGCTCCCGCTTCATCCGAAGCAACTCGGGCACGAAGTGTACTAGCCGACGTGCCCAAGGTGCTGTAGAGAATGTTTGTGATCACTGTGTCTTGCATCCATGGATTTGGATGGAGGTTAGAGGTGTTGCCATTGATGGAGATAATGAGCTAGAAGAAGAAGAAGAAGAAGATTTTCTTTTTCCTTTTGTGATATATTTTCTTGTGTTGAATTGATAATCTGAGAGAGTGAGAAGATTATCAAAATACAAGAGCTAGCAACCCCTCATGGCAGCCCCTCTCTCTCTCCCTTATCAAATCAACCCACAAATCAATCACTAATATGACATTTACACAATAAAAGAGACCATGAGTCACTATATATGTCTATGTAACATTTAATGCATCTCATGATGAAACAAGCTCATTATTTCCATATGCAAACATTAATCCAAATGTTTGCCACAACAAAAAGATACGGTAACATCTAAAGTAAACTCGTGACGGATCACAAGGATACCCCTCACCTGTATATACATACCTGCACCCGCATTCCGACTGAATGCGAATGCGATGAGACTAAAGTAATCCAACAAATCTAATACTAGGATCCGGCTTAAACCAAAGCCCACTAGTATGATCCGCCCGATCATGATCCGTGCAATACTGCACGTATATGATCGGACCCTGCCATATATCATACGACCTCTACAACGTTTCGCCCGAAACTTGAGAAACTGTCTATGGGGGACTCTAAAGACTCGTCAATACTTTGGCTGTGGATTTAACCACTAGCACGTCAGAGGTACTAGCTGTATGTAACGGGCTACCAGGTATTGACCAAAAGGGATGTCGATGAGCGAACTCATCCTGACACCCTACTGAGCCTGTCAGGATATTATCCGTACAGTCCGTTCCGTTCGTCTATGAGTATCGCATGGCGGGCCTAGGGGGTTGGTAAAAGTCAGACCCCCAAAAGCGGTACAAGTCGTGTCGGAGTGTAGCCCAGAACACCCTGAGATACTACTGGAATACCTACCAGTAAATCTCCTGCCTTGGCCAAGGACTTCGTGTAATGGCTTTCCTAGACACAGCGTGATCTCACCCCCAATACCGGGAGAGACGAAACCCCTGCCGATCGGCTCACTGCCTCCATGTAGCTCGGGACTGTACCTAACTAAAACCTATTTGCACGACTCCTTTGAGCCGTGGTATGGTAGTAATCAAAGCACAGTGGGAACTCACACGAGACAAATGACGATCTCAGGTCGATGAACTAACTTGTTCACATGTCACCAGGGAACTGCAATCTGACGCTAGGTATAATACCAACTAGCATGTTCCCGGTGAGTCCTGTCCGGTGTACTCATAACCCAATGAGCACTTGTATACATCTTAGACGATCCAACTGACACCAATGGCTTGTGAGACCGGCCACCGCCTCTCGTCGGGTTCTCGACTATATACATTAGTCTACTAATGGAGTATCGATGCCCAGTCTCGAAACTCCCAAGACTAGGGACCACTTAAGGATGTGCTTATAGACCTCAGCTCCCACGTATATGATCGCCATCATACTGCTGGCCGTCAAGCAAGAATCCTATGGGCTCTATCAACGTGCAATAGTGACCTGTAAGGTCACCTAAAGCTGTACACGATGATAAAGATAAACCAGATAGTATACTATTCTCTATCAACGTGTAATAATGAACTACAATGTCACCTAAAACATGTACACGATGATAAAGGAAAACCAGATAGTATACACACCTCTCGAGTAAGACTGTCCTACCGGTATTGGTCCTCCCTCAATCATTGCAATCACGTGCCTGCGATCCAATAATTGACTCTGAGGGCACTATATCCAACAATCTCCCACTTGCACTCAAGGCTAATTATTGCGATGTCGCATACTCACAGCCCGTGTGATACCGGACACCCAACTCCTCTACTAATCAGTCTCACAAAGCCCGTTTGCAAAACTATTGCGTTCGAGGAATAGCCTCAGTGAGTGGATCCGCCTTGATGTTTCTTTCTATGTCTCTCTCTATCTTAAGTTCGCGGAGAAAGTCATCTCCCGAAATGAGGAATACCTATCTTAGAATATGTATGGATATCTGATGGGACCTAGTTCATAAAAGAACTCCAAATCCAAACTTCTTAGACTGTATCGTCAACCAAATTTAATCAGTATCCTGCACCACGCCTCCCTCAGTATCCTCTTGGACCGCCTGTCCAAAATACTGCCCCTCGTCAGAGGGAAAACTATAACTCTGACAGTCACTCTGTCATCCAGGTCACCTTGGAAGCCGGGAATGATAACTGTCTCCCAAAAGAGGCTGTTGTTATCATATCCCTAGAACATCCACTTATGTTCTAAAACTGCTTCCGATCGTTTCTCCAGGATTGGATTAATATCAATTTATTGCATCTCGTGCAAAAACAACATCTGGTGTGGTACTTGATATCTCATGATCAACTCAATTGCCTAAGCAAGTGATCTGCCAATCATGCACATCCCTCTCCCCTTTAGTCTGCAAGACACCTTTAGAGAGGGTGACTCCATTACCTGCAGGTACACTGCCGTGCCAGGAGTCGTCCATTCTAAAACACCTTTAGAATGCTGTCTAAGTACCCAGATTGGGAAACTACCAAAATCTAGATCTAAAACCATAGATCTAGTAACCAGAATGCCTGATATAATATCCATATCCTATGTGGAGAAACCACTGTGTGACAACCAAAGTATAACCGATCATAGTATAGGAATTTCACTTCCTACTCTGTGTATGTCATCCAAATACCAGGACATCACACCCTACTACCTTCTTAACAGATTCATCCCCTATTCTGATGAAGTCAAACCTATGACTGTCACATCAGAAATAGATGATCTGTCTCCGCTATATCTGCTTTAGTCTATAAATAAACATAAGCCACTTGTCCACTATGCTTCCGCTGCTCCCACTGACTACGACAACCCTCTGGCAGAATAATATACATGTGCACTTCTAAAGCCAGTTCAGAACGACGCTATACTCATCCTCCTGCCGGATCTCATAGCCTGGAACAACAGCAATGGCAAGTCTGGGTAAACAAGAATCTCCCTGTCACCGTCCTTGAGGCTACCGAATTACCTCTCGGTTGCCTGAGGTTGCCCACCATATCTGCGGAGTGGCCAATGGAATGTCAAACCTGATTGAATCTTTAGGTTCTTATCAAATTTTCAGTAATCGTTTGCGGTTCTGGAATCACCTCCAGTTCTACCATACTCCCACTTCTGTTTTCTAAAAAAATCCATTTTACTAAAACTGTGGCGAGTCAAGAACAATATCACTATTGATCTTCTAGATGGTAGAAAATCAACCCTCGTCATAGCCCGGGTCAACCCACAAATAGCCATTACAGAAACGTGCCTTGAGTTATCCAGAGTCTGGTTTTAAGCATAAGCCGGACAACTCCCCGTACCTTAACATCGTTAAGATATTCTATATCCAATATAGAAACAGAGGCACTGATTTAATTGGAACCAGATTCAAATCATGCAGCTGTCTCCAGTGCATGTCAACTAAATGGAAGGAGGCCAATCAACATTACTCAACTTAGGAATGCTTCCAATTATGAGTAACCTGAAAGAGAAGCATGTTCTCTTAATCATTACTATCAACTGAATACCATACACAAGTATTTACATCTTCGATCTACTTGAAGAATCCCGATACTTGCAACACCTGGTTCTCTACTTTATTCATATACCTATAACTTCTCAAAACTTGGACCTTGTGTTTCTAGGAAACACTTGTCTAAGAACTAGAGAAGTCATAAGTAAACAGAATATAGTACGAATACCAACCTCTCTATCCTCATGGACACTGGACAACATACAATACTCTGTATGAGTCCCCTGAGTCTAATAACTCATTCCCTGTGTGTCGTAGGTTGAAAACTGTACTTATGGTTAAGAAGAATTACACCGCTGTATAATGCTCCTTACCTAACCATCAACTGATATAGGTAAATGTCATAGACATAATTCCAAAGAGTTATATCTCACTTTATAAAAATAAACGTACATATATATTAATTTGAAATTGGTGCACAACAATGGATATTCAAAACCAAATATTTGTCGTCCGACAAACAACCCAGGCGATTTCCTCAAATATCACCAATTACAACGAATCCCGATATAATGAGGATAATCACCCAATTCCCAATAACTTACTCCCACTCATCATCTGTAAAACCATACAGATGTGAGAATCAAACCTGGTAAATACATACCCTGGAGCAAGGGCTAATGGGGAAATCGGTTTTCTTTTAACAGTACACAGTGAAACTGAAACATGTAAATGTTTCGAAGGGGTATCCGGGTATTCCTAGTAATGCCTCTTCCATTATCAGATTCACAACTGTAACCGTACATTTCTTTGCCATCTCTCCAAATCCCTTTATATGTCTTTAGTCATTACCTTCTGTACACCCCTTCAGGCTAAATGGTTTTCTTCCTTCCCTACCGTTCGGCACCAGCTTTTGGTTTGGAAGAAGACTATCCATTAAGCGTAATAGGTGTACTGTCCTAATCCTAGGAGCACTCGCAACCCGAGAGAAGGTAAAGATAAAAGACAACTGAATAAAACCTTGTTCCTATTTCTCCTGAACCAGAATCCATCCCCGGACTGGAACAAGTTCCTTCGAGTTCGTATTTAACCATACGATGGAGTATCCAATAACTGTGGATCTTTGTAGTGATACGGGGTGTTCTGGAGAAATACAAAGGTGAAGTAGGAGTGGCGATGAAATATTTGGTTTGGTCGTGAATAGTAGTCGCAGTTTACTTTGCTCTCTTACTAATCCATTTATTTGTCTTTACTTAATACCTTCTGTACACCATCGTTAGGCTAATTGGTTTTCTTCATTCCCCACCGTTCGGCACATGCCTATGGTTTGGAAGAAGACTATCCAATTAGCATAATTGGTGTACCGTCCGAATCCAAGGAGCACTCGCAACCTGAGAGAAGGTAAAAGGAAAAGACAACTGAATAGTCTTATTCATTTTCTCCTGAACCGGAAACCATCCTCGAATCATTCCTTCGAGTTTGTATATAACCATACGATGCTTTTATCCAATGGAAGTGGATGTTCGTAGTAATACGGGGTGTTCTGGGGAAAAGGGTAAAAGTAGGAGTGGCAATGAGGTATGCAACTCAGACAATCCAAAAGCCAGTGTTTTAAGAAGGTTCGGTTAACTTGGTCACTGAGTCATAGTCAAGGGTCGGGCCATGGTCGCTGCCAAAGAGAGAGAGAAAAGAAACACTCAGCGTGCACTCTAACCTAGATCAGAATGGTTATCACTTTATCTAATCAGGAAACCTCCCACTGTAACCTCAAATTCTCCTCCAAACCTGAAAGAAGAATTAGTCGGGATCACCCGAGGAGTAAACCAACTCATCAGTGGGAATCGGGATCCAACTATCATCGCATGATAACTTGATAGTATCCACTCAAGTCACCACTCTCCAGAAGGTATGCGCATGCCTGACAAGTTTCAGTTTCTTTAGAAACTCCCGATGTGTGCTTTTACCCCTAGGACCCAAGTGACCTTGACGGAGTCAACAAATCAAAGAGTCCTAGTCAAGTTCAACCCGTCATTATATTGATTGCATTAAACCCACCCGTACGTGCCCTTGACGGAGTCAACAAGGCCGCACGACTGTCCTAACCAATCGCATATCCATGCTACAAACAAGCACCACTTAGCTACCGTACACTACGCCTTGACAGAGTCAACAAACGCAACACGAATACTAAGTACCACTTGCAGGAAATGACGGAGGGCTACGGTTGGTTTTTGGCGAAAAACCTTTAACGTAATGAATTTGATATCGTTGAAGGAACCGGATAGCTTTTTATAAAATATAGCGGCGAAAACCTTTGCTAAAGAGGTCACTCCCGGTGAAGGGATCTCGGCTCTTTCCCCGTAGAATGAGGTGCAGGATATTCCAACTGAATACCACGATGCAAAGCAAAAAGTAATCGACTATAGTGAAGTTATTACCCTGACGCAAACTTCTGTCCAAGGGGTCACTCCCGGTGAAGGGATCTCGGCCTTTGCCTCGTCGACTGAGGTGCAGGATATTCCAACTGAATACCACTGTGCAAAACAAAAGAAAACGTCCTTGCAATAACAGCTTTTTGAAAAAAGTTCCAACAACATCAGAATATGTTTGTTTAGCTTGCATTGATCCGAATCAATGCAGTCCCATCAATTAATCACACCACAAAAGAACGAAAATACGATGTACGTATATGCCATCCGCATTCGCCACTGGGTCCCGTCATCACCTGTTAGGTTACTTAACTAACGACAGAGCGGGGACTGGACTAGCGCGGGTGTAAAACATATACAACATCTACTAGTATATATATCAATATATAATATTCGCTCAAGGCGTGATAAAATGCAACATCACATAGAGTAATAAGCATCACAGAACAAAACAAATAATCTGGGATCCCCGGGTTTCATAGAGCCGCAACTGAAACCCGACGTTCCTCTGGTCGTGTGGATAGCCTGTGCAATGAAATCCTAGACCCCTATGGGCGCGGCAAGTCACCCGCCAAAACCGGAAGCGAGGAAGCCCCCTTCAACAACGTGAATGGACCATCCATTACTTCACGGAATCCAGTAAATTGAGCACCCCTCCTTGGGTCAACCTGTACCCCCTACGAGTGCGGTGAATAGCCCGCCAATTCTAGAGTGAAGCCCCCTCCATCTCAAAGCCATGAGATGCGGGCCCGTTGCCCTCTAGAACCCGGCTACCCGTGCACCCCTCCGCGGGGTAATCCTAGTACAGAAAGTAAAATATACAACGGGTACATCGACCTCAGCCCGGTCGTGCCCCAAAAGAATAATATACAAACAGGCAGTGACGGCAGTCCACATGTCGGACGCTCGCCCCGCAATATCAAATGTACAAATACAACCAAACTGTACTACCATTTCATCCATGCTATCCACCACGACAAATCCGCAACATCACAGTACAACACAGAACATCAACGTGAATGTCACGTTCGCAAATCCGTCTAAAAGAACTATAGCAATTAGACAGGATTTACCGATCAAATGACATTCACGGTCGCAGATATAATGTAAATACTGTGAACTAACTTGTTTAAAATTTTCGATCGACAAAATTTCCTGAAGTGGGCCCCAAGCACAATTCCCAGTACTCAAACAAATCTGGGCCCAAAACAAAAATACCAGAAACCACAATTCCAAGTCAGAGACCACCTGAAGAAATTTGGTAAAGTGAAGCTACAGTACGGTCGCGGAACCGCGGCCAAAACGTGGGTACGGCCGCGGTTCCGCCGCTCTACAGTAACAACAGTGTGCCAAATTTTCTCAGATTTCTTAGAAAAGCCTGCACATATTTCTGCAATATACCAAATAATTTTTTGACAACAAAAAAATTTTCGACAGAAACTGCACCTTTTGAAATCGCGGTTTCGGAATTTTTGTTTGATCGAAGTTCTAAACACGTTAGAGCAAGCTAGTAAAGGTTAATGGTGTGGCTCTGATACCATGTAAGTCTACGGTAGCGCCCCGGCCGTCTTTCCGAGGCCAAAATGCGGAAACGAAAACCTTTTCAAAACTAGAAACCGGCGCTCTTGTATGCTTAAAACCCGGATCGAACCATTAACCTACAACTAGCTATCTAGAGAGAGGGTTGGAAAGCTATACCGATCGGTCCGTGTCCTTCGATCTTTGGCCACCATCCCAAGCTCCTCGCGGCAACTCCGGTCTCGATCTCCTCGTCGGAAAGGGCACCACATCATCGATTCTTTTTACGGGCTCCCGCTTCGTCCGAAGCAACTCGGGCACGAAGTGTGCTAGCCAACGTGCCCAAGATGATGTAGAGAATGTTTGTGATCACTTTGTCTCTTGCATCCATGGATTTGGATGGAGGTTAGAGGTGTTGCCATTGATGGAGATAATGAGCTAGAGGAAGAAGAAGAAGAAGAAGCTTTTCTTTTTCCTTTTGTGATATATTTTCTTGTGTTGAATTGATAATCTGAGAGAGTGAGAAGATTATCAAAATACAAGAGCTAGCAACCACTCATGGCAGCCCCTCTCTCTCTCCCTTATCAAATCAATCACTAATGTGACATTTACACAATAAAAGAGACCATGAGTTACTATATATGTCTATGTCACATTTAATGCATCTCATGATGAAATCTAGCTCATTATTTCCATATGCAAATATTAATCCAAATGTTTGCCACAACAAAAAGATACGGCGACATCTAAAGTAAACTCATGACGGATCACAAGGATACCCCTCACCTGTATATACATACCTGCACCCGCATTCCGACTGAATGCAAATGTGATGAGACCAAAGTAATCTAACAAATCTAATACTAGGATCCGGCTTAAACCAAATCCCACTAGTATGATCCGTCCGATCATGATCCGTGCAATACTGCACATATATGATCGGACCCTGCCATATATCATACGGCCTCTACAACGTTTCGCCCGAAACTTGAGAAACTGTCTGTGGGGGACTCTAAAGACTCGTCAATACTTTGGCTGTGGATTTAACCACTAGCACTTCAGAGGTACTAGCTGTTCATAACGGGCTACCAGGTATTGACCAAAAGGGAGGTCGATGAGCGAACTCATCCTGACATCCTATTGAGCATGTCAGTGACAATATCCGTACAGTCCAGTCCGATCGTCTATGAGTATCGTATGGCAGGCCTAGGGGTTGGTAAAAGTCAGACCCCCAAAAGCGGTACAAGTCGTGTCGGAGTGTAGCCCAGAACACCCTGAGATACTACTGGAATACCTACCAGTAAATCTCCTGCCTTGGTCAAGAACTTCGTGTAATGGCTCTCCTAGACACAACGCGATCTCACCCCCAATACCGGGAGAGACGAAACCCCTGCCGATCTGCTCACTACCTCCATGTGGCTCGGGACTGTACCCAACTAAAACCTGTTTGCACGACTCCTTTGAGCCGTGCTAGGGTAGTAATCAAAGCATAGTGGGAACTCACACGAGACAAATGATGATCTCAGGTCGATGAACTAACCTGTACACATGTCACCAGGGAACTGCAATCTGATGCTAGGTATAATACCAACTAGCATGTTCCCGGCGAGTCCTGTCCGGTGTACTCATAACCCAATGAACACCTGTATACATCTTAGGCGATCCAACTGACACCAATGGCTTGTGAGACCGGCCACCGCCCCTCGTCGGGGTCTCGACTGTATACACTAGTCTACTAATGGAGTATCGATGCCTAGTCTCAAAACTCCCACGACTAGGGACCACTTTAGGATGTGCTTATAGACCCCAGCTCCCACGTATATGATCGCCATCATACTGCTGGCCGTCAAGCAAGAATCCTATGGGCTCTATCAACGTGCAATAGTGACCTGTAAGGTCACCTAAAGCTGTACACGATGATAAAGATAAACCAGATAGTATACTATTATCTATCAACGTGTAATAGTGAACTACAATGTCACCTAAAGTATGTACACGATGATAAAGACAAACCAGATAGTATACACACCTCTCGAGTAAGACTGTCCTACCGGTATAGGTCCTCCCTCAATCATTACAATCACGTGCCTGCGATCCAATAATTGACTTGTAAGCCCGCGGGGGCGCCCCGGCCGTCGAACCGACGCCGGAAACGCGGAAACAAAAACTTTGCGAACTTTGCAAACCGGCACCACCGCGTACTTTTCACCCGGATCGGGCCATTAACCTAGCTAACTAGCAAAAGGAAAAGAGTAGAGAAGTGTTATACCAAGCGATCCGTGTCCTTCGGTCTTCGTCTCCACTCCGATCTCCTGCGGAATGTTCGTCCATCATGGTCTCGTCGGAAAAGCACCACGTAGCCGCGTTCGTATACGGGCTCCCGCCTTTTGACCGAGGCAACTCGGGCGTGAAGTTGGCTAGCCGATGCGTCCAAGACTTGCTATAGAATAGTGTAGTAAACTTGTCTCTTGGGGTTTAGTAGCCATGGAGGATGGAGGAATTGATAGGAGAATGAGAAAGAGAATGAGCCTTTTTCTAGTCTTTTTGCTACCAAGAATGAGATGAAGATAAAATTGCCACACCAAAATATGAACTTTTCCTCCCCCTCTCTTGGATGTGGCCGGCCCCTCTCATTCAAGAATGATGGATACCCTCAAAAGAAAATGCAAGAAAGAATATATATCAACAATATGGAAATGGTCACTCTCATTTCTTTTCTCATCATATCAAAGCACCATCAAATGAAAAGCATTGGAATGGACCAAAAGGGAATCTCATGATTATGAAGCCACATATATGCATGAAACCCCTCAGCTAATAAGTTAATTGCAAACTTCCAATTAACCCCCTCCATCAGAAAGTCCGGCCGTGAAGGAATAAAAGAAAACTGGCCGGAACGGAATGCAAACTGGCAACTTCAGAAAACTGATCCCGTAATAAATTACAGGAAAACCCCGCTACTGCAAATACATGCCCGCATTTGTATTCGCACTGAACACAAATGCAAAGAGACAAAACTACACTATCTAATACTAGGATCCGGCTTAAGCCAAAGCCGGCTAGTAAAAACTGTCCGATCACGATCCGTGCAATACCGCACGTATCCGATCGAACCCTGCCATATCTCCATATGGCCTCTGCAGCGTTTCGCTCGAAACCTGAGTAACTGAATGTGTGGTGGACTCTAAAGACTCGTCAATACGATGGCTGTGGATTTAACCACTAGCAAGTCAGAGGTATAAGCCAATACGTAACGAGCCACCAGGTATTGACCAAAAGGGACGTCGATGAGCGAACACATCCTGACACCCTACTGAGCCTGTCAGTGACAATATCCGTACAGTCCGGTCCGTTCGTCTATGAGCATCGCATGGCGGGCCTAGGGGGTTGGTAAAAGTCAGACCCCCAAAAGCGGTACAAGTCGTGTCGGAGTGTAGCCCAGAACACCCTGAGATACTACTGGAATACCTACCAGCAAATCTCCTGCCTTGGCCAAGGACTTTTCATGTTCTGGCTCTCCTCGACACAGCGCGACCTCACCCCCAATACCGGGAGAGACGAACCCCTGCAGATCCGCTCACTGCCTCCATGTGGCTCGGGACTGTACCCAACTAAAACCTGTTTGCATGACTCCTTTGAGCCGTGGTAGGGTAGTAATCAAAGCACAGTGGGAACTCACACGAGACAAATGACGATCTCAGGTCGATGAACTAACCTGTACACATGTCACCAGGGAACTGCTATCTGACGTCTGGTATAATCCCAACTAGCAGGTTCCCGGCGAGTCCTGTCCGGTGTACTCATAACCCAATGAGCACCTGTATACATCTTAGGTGAACCAACCGACACCAGTGGCTTGTGAGACCGGCCACCACCCCTCGTCGGGGTCTCGACTGTATACACAAGTCTACTCCGGAGTATCGATGCCCTGTCTCGAAACTCCCACGACTAGGGACCTTTTAAGGATGTGCTTATAGACTCCAGCTCTCACTTATATGATCGCCCTCATACTGCTGGTAGTCAAGCAAGAATCCTAGGGGCTCTATCAACGTGTAATAGCAACTCGTAAGGTCACCTAAAGCAGTACACGATGATAAAGATAAACCAGATAGCATACTATCATCTCGAGTAAGACTGTCCTACTGGGACAGGTCCTCCCCTCAATCATTGCAATCACGTGCCTGTGATCCAATAATTGACTCTGAGGGCACTATCTCCAACAATCTCCCACATGCACTCAAGGCTAATTATTGCGATGTCGCATACTCACAGCCCGTGTGATACCGAACACCCAACTCCTCTACTAGTCAGTCTCACAAAGCTCGTTTGCGAAACTATTGCGTTCGAAGAATAGCCTCAATGAGTGGATCCGCTCTGATGTCTCTTTCTATGTCTCTCTTTATCTCAAGTTAACGGAGAAAACCATCTCCCGAAATGAGCAATACCTGTCTTAGAATGTCTGGATGTCTGATGGGACCTAGCTCATGAATGAACTCCAAATCCAAACTTCTTAGACTGTATCGTCAACTGAACTTAATCAGTATCCTGCGCCATGCCTTCCCTCAGTATCCACCTGGACCACCTGTCCATAATACTGCCCCTCATCAGAGGGAAAACTATAACTCTGATAGCCACTCTGCCATCCAGGTCACCTTGGAAGCCTGGAATGATAACGGTCTCCCAAAGGAGAATGCTGTTATCATGTCCTTAGAACATCAAGTTATGTTCTAAAACTGCTTCCGATTGTTTCTCCAGGATTAGATTAATATCAACTTATTGCATCTACTACAAGAACAACATCTGGTGTGGTACTTGACATCTCATGATTGACTCAATTGCCTAAGCAAGTGATCTGCCAATCATGCGTATCCCTCTCTCCTTTAGTCTGTAAGACACCTTTAGAGAGGGTGACTCCATTACCTGCAGGTACACCACCATGCCAGGAGTCGTCCATTCTAAATACTCGTAGAATGCTGTCAAGGTACCCAGATTGGGAAACCACCAAAATCTAGATCTAAAACCATAGATCTAGTAACCAGAATGTCTGATATAATATCCAAGTCCTATGTGGAGAAACTACTGTGTGACGACCAAAGTTTAACCGATCGTAGTATAGGAATATCACTTCCTACTATGTGTATGTCATCAAATACCAGGATATCACACCCTACTACCTTCTTAACAGACCCATCCCCTATTCTGATGAAGTCAAACCTATGACTGTAACATCAGAAATAGATGATCTATCTCCGCTATATCTGCTTTAGTCTATAAATAGACATAAGCTAACTGTCCACCAATGCTTCCGCTGCTCCCACTGACTACGACAACCCTCTGGCAGAGTCATATAGACGTACACTTCTAAAACTAGTTTAGAACGACTCTATACTCATTCTCCTGCCGGGTCTCACAGTCTGGAACAACAGCAATGGCAAGTCTGGGTAAACAAGAACCTCCCTGGCACCGTCCTTGAGCATACCGAAGTACCTCTCGAGTGCCTGAGGTTACCCACCATATCTGCGGAGTGGCCAATGGAATGTCAAACCAGATTGAATGTTTAGGTTCTTATCAAATCTTCAGTAATTGTCTGCGGTTCTGGAATCACTTCCAGTTCTACCATACTCCCACTACTGTTTTCTGAAAAAATCCATTTTTAATAAAACTGTGGCGAGTCAAGAACAATATCACTATTGATCTTCCAGATGGTAGAAAGCCAACCCTCGTCATAGCCCGGGTCAACCCACAAACAGCCATTACAGAAACGTGCTTCGAGTTATCCGGAGTCTGGTTTTAAGCATAAGCCGGACAACTCCCCATACCTTAACAAAGTCAAGATATGAACTGTTCTATATCCAATATAGAAACAGAGGCACTGGTTTAATTGAATCAGATCCAAATCATGCAGCTGTCTCCAGTGCATGTCAACTAAATGGACGAAGACCGATCAGCATTACTCAACTTAGGAATGCTTCCAATTATGAGTAACCTGAAAGAGAAGCAAGTTCTCTTAATCATCACTATTAACTGAATATCAGATACAAGTATCTACATCTTCGATCACTTTGAAGAATCCCGATACTTGCAACACCTGGTTCTCTACTTTATTCTTATACCTATAACTTCTCAAAACTTCGACCCTGTGTTTCTACGAAACACCTGTCTAAGAACTAGAGAAGTCATAAGTAAACAGAATACAGTACGAGGACCAACCCCTCTGTCCTAGTGGACACTGGACAATATACAATACTCTGTATAAGTCCCCTGAGTCTAGTGACTCATTCACTGTGTGTCGTAGGTTGAAAACTTTACTTATGGTTAAGAAGAGTTACTCCGCTGTTCAATGTTCCTTACCTAACCATCCACTGATATAGGTAAATGTCATAGACATAATTTGAAAAAGGTATATCTCACTCTATAAAAATAGACGTACAGATATATCAATTTGAAATTGGTGCATAACAACGGATATTCAAAACCAAATATTTGCCGTCCGACAAACAACCCAGGTGGCTTCCTCAAATATCACCAATTCCATAGAATCCCGATATAATGAGGATGATCACCTAATTCCCAATAACTTACTCCAACTCCTCATCTGTAAAATCATGCAGATGTGAGATTCATACCTGGTAAATACATACCCTGGAGCAAGTGTCTAATTGGGAAATCAGTTTTCTTTTAACAGTACACAGTGAACCTGAAACATTGAAATGTTTCGATGGGGTATTCTGGTATTCCTAGTAATGCCTCTTCCATTATCCAGATTCACAACTATATGTTAGTGTTTATGCCCTAGAAGGCCATTACTGTATCATACTAGTTTGTATATTACTTAATGGAAGCTTGGGATATTCACATGTATATAACAGTCTTGGTAAACATGGTAGTATGCTACTTGGTTTTTCTATCTTAATATGTGAGTGTACATATTGATAGAGCTCTTAGGATCTTGCTTGTCTACCAGCGTTGTGATAGCAGTCACACTAGTGGGGGCTGGGTAGTCTACAATCACATCCTTATTCAGGTCCCTGGTCGTTGGATTATCGAGACAGAGCATCGATACTCCGGAGTAGACTAGTGTGTATGCTTCTCATCCCAGTTGGGGAGATGGTCTGTCCCACAGCCGTCAGTACGTCGTACTGGAGATAGTATACAGGTGCTCGTTAGGTTACGGGTACACCGGACAGGACTCACAGGGAACTGTTGGTTGGTTTTATACCAGTCGTCAGTGAACAGTTCCCAGGTGACATGAGTACAGCGTAGTCCGCAGACTTGACACTGCTACTTCGCCTCGAGTGTGTCCCACTGTTCTTAGATTGCTACCCTACCACGGCTCAAAGGAGTCGTGCAAACAGGTAGCAGTTGGGTGCAGTCCCGAGCACTTGGAGGCAGTGGCGGTTAGACAGGATTCGTCCCTCCCGGTATTGGGAGTAGATATCGTGCTGTGTCAGAGAGCCATTACGCAAAGTCCCTGGCCAGGGCAAGCGAGATTTGCTGGTAGGTTCCAGTAGTTTCTCAGGGTGTAATGGGCTTCCCTCCGACACGACTTATACCGCTATTAGGGGACTGACGCTTGCCGCCCCCCTAGGCCTGATATGCGATAGTCTTGGACGAACGGACCGGACTGTATGGAGATTGTCACATCAGACTCAGTAGGAGTTCGGATGGGTTTCCTCATCGGCCTTCTTATCGACAACTACCTGGGGACCGTTACGTACAGCTAGTGCCGCTTGCGGTCTGTGGTTAAACCCACTGCCAGCGTAGTAGTCGAGTCTCTAGAGTCCCACACAGAGAGTTTCCTATTCCAGGCGAAACGATATAGAGGTCGTATGGTTTTACGACAAGGGTTCGGACGCATACGTGCGTTTACGCGCGTACGACTTTCGGACAGTTTTTACCAGTCGGCTTTGGTTTAAGCCAGTTACTGGTATCCGGTTATTGGATTTTTACAGTCTAAAGTTTTTCCGTATTTTTGCGGATTGGAGGGGCGTTCTCGTAATTATGCGAGAAGCTTCTAGAAGATGGTGACTAAGGAGGTTTAGATGGCATATACTTTGGATAAGATTTGTGAGTCATGAGAGTGATTCATCATTGTCATTATTGCACCATAAATGACTAATGACACATGCTTAATGAATCACCACTTAACATTTATGAAGCATGCTTATTCATCACATTTATTCATTTATTCTTTAATGAGAATGCTTCATAATATGTTATGATACTCACAATCTCATCTCATTATTATCTCTCATCTTCTCTCTCCTCAAGCTCTCATCTTCAAACCCTAATCCTTACACTTCATGAGTTGAGATCAAAGGATTAGTAAGACTAATTAATCCATAACCATCTCTATATTACACCTAGCTTCTTTGATTAGCAATCCAAGAAGGTTAGTTGCCTCAAGTTTAGAGGTTTAGCTTAGAGTTTTGCTCTCGGGTGGATCGTCTACTACCTAGAGAAGGCCGAGGAGAACAAGGAGATCGTAAAGACGAAGGACTGGTTTCATTAGGTATAATCCCTAAACACAATAGTTAAGAAACACTTTGTGTTTAGTTATTTATAGTTTAGCTTCGATTCAAGCGGTTAGTCGATGTTCGTTCACTAAACAAGTTCGTTTTTGAAAATTCCGCCTCCCCACAAGTATTGGGGTGTACTACATCGACTTACAGTGGTATCAGAGCCTCGCTAAACAATAAATAACTTCATTGCAAATTTGTACGAATTTCGAAAGGAAAAACGAAGCCGGAAAACCCTAAAAAATATCAGTTTCTGTCGAATTTAAAACGATGTCCAAAAATTTTTCAGGTTCGTTCAGAAAGCTTGAAAAGACATTATAAGAACACCCAAGAAAACTGGTCCCCTGAATCGTCTAACGCGCCGCGGAACCGCGGCCTCACCCTACTGAGTCGCCGCGGTTCCGCCGCCGAGTTGGCAATTCAGGAACCAATTTTTCTTCTGTTGCTTCTGTGTAATATTTGGGATTTTCTGGAATATTTTAATTTTGCTCCGGTTTCAGTTTAACAGAGCAGTTTTTGGAGCAATATTAAAGATGTTTAATCGATCGAAATTGTACAGTATTTGCATATTGGATTATATCTGTGATTGTTTAATGTGTTCGTAAACCTCCCCTAACTGCTAGTATGTCGGTTGGCAGGGGGTTGCACATTTCTGAAATGGTTATATCTGTTTGTGCATATAAACTGTATTGGACTGTTGTGGTGTACAGCCGGGGTTTTGCAAGGGGTTATTGTTTAATTCATTTGTTGCAAATGTAATTTGTTGTAATATTATTTTGCGGGGCACATCCAGGTTGCGGTTGTAGCCACCGTTGTATTATTTCATTTTACTGTTTTTGCTCCTAGGACTGACCCAAGGTGGGGTACACAAACTGCCGGGCGGGTAGTTTGCCGTACCCGTAGGGGTCGAGGGTGGGGTAACGGCTATTCATCACAACTGTGTAATCTGTTTTTTCTTGCAGGCTCAAAAGAAATACAGATTGCTTGCAAATCCAATAAAGTTTATCTGTGTTCTGGAATGTATATCATTGCGTCAGACGAATGTAAAATATCTATATATATTGTAGCTATTTAGAAGTCACTTATGTTTTGCACCCGCACTAGCCCAGCCCCCGCTCTGTCGTTAGTTAAGTAACCTAACGGGTAATGACGGGACCCCGTGGCGAATGCGGATGGCATAAGAGGACGTTGTATTTTCGTTGTTTTCTGCAATGATAGGTTAATGATGGGACGCATTATCTATAATGCAAAGAAAATAAACCAAGTTTAAATCGTTGGAACAATTTAAAAAGAAACCACTCGGTTATTTTTAAAACAGATATTTTTAAATGCGGAGATTTAACCACTCCTTTTAAAAGCTATCAGG
Source organism: Agapanthus africanus (assembly GCA_030015575.1). NCBI lineage: Eukaryota > Viridiplantae > Streptophyta > Magnoliopsida > Asparagales > Amaryllidaceae > Agapanthus > Agapanthus africanus. The sequence goes on along the minus strand of JASDDO010000022.1, from coordinate 230,552,700 downwards.
TTCCTTCGGTTATATCAAGTTCACTATGTTCACGATTTCGCCAAAACCAGTCGTAGCCCTCCGTCATTTCATTTGGGTATTCAGTAGTATTCAAGCTATGCATTTTGGCCAAAGTCAAGGCATAGTGTTTGGTAGCTGCTGGGTTTTCATTTGTTGCATAAGATAGATGAGTTGGTTTGGGACAGTCGTATTACCATTGTAGGGTTCCTAGGCACTCTAGTGATGTCTCACAAGGTATCGATCATGCCAATTTCAAAAATTACGGTGCCGAGAAACCCTAATGTATGGATCGTTTGCTAGATTTCTAGACGAAAACAAGAACTAGTTAACACTTAACTAATAGATACGGAAATACAACCTTTGTAGATCCGTTTGTCCACCTCCATAGCTCCATGAAGAAGTCATCTCCGCTGTACAAATCCGAAATCCGGGCTCTTGTGTCGGCTTCATCGGAGAAGAAGCGGGCTAGGTCGTCGACGACATGCCGAAGATGATCTACGTCGAGGCATCGCTAAATCAAGCTCCGACTTCACCAAGTCAAGAAACTTGTGAAGTAAACACACTCTACTACTTGGCAAGAGGTAGAGGATGAAGAAATAGGAAGTGGGTAGACTTTAGAATTGGATTTCTCACTCTTTATCATCAATCACCATTGATGAAGAAAGCTTTTTCTTCCTTGCTCATGAAGAAGAAGAAGAAGGAAATATATGATAAGTTCTTTAAAAACCATAGAAAAAACAATTCTTATCATAATGTTAACTAGAGTCAAGTGTAGAGAATGAATCATAGTTAGTGGGAATGGTTAGGGTTAAGGATGAGATAAGAATGGTTGACTTGATCAAAGTTTCATGAAGCTTCAACTAAACTCCAAAATAAGCCACCATTCTTTTCTCCTCTTTTCCAAAATGAATAAACAAATAAATAAATGAATAAATAAAGGAAATGAAACCCTAACCATTCTTTTAACCATGGTTTAATTCTTTGCACTTAACCAAGTAAACATATATCATCAAACATGATACAATCAAATGCACAAAATCATATCGCATATGTAATGCGCACACCCGAGTGAGAAAATCCATTTAAAGTGAACCGATACCAGTTAATGCAAAGTAATATATCAAATATATAATTATGCATTAAATAATTAAATCAACACTTGATTCAATGACCCGGTCATGTCGCACACAACCGACTAGTATAAAATGTATCGGCTTATCAAATCAACCTTTGATTCGATAACTAGGGTATATTGCATATAACCTAATCGATACATTCATCGCGAGAATGGAATACGGTATCACATACACGCATTATTCTCGGTCCCGCACATATCTCATATGCGCTCCTATTTCGTTTTGCTTGAGCCAGGAAACCTCTGTGTAGGACTCTAAAGACTCGTCAATACCCCGGCAGCAGATGATGATCATATCAAACACCCACAAGCCGCAAGCGGTCTGCTAAACGTAACGGCCACCCGGGTATTGAGCGATCTGAAGATCGACGAGCAAGCCCGCTCACACTCCAGTGAATCCGACCAGTAACACTACCGTACAGTCCGGTCTGATCGTCTGATATGTCGCATATCTCGCCTAGGGGTGGTAAACGTCAGACCCCAATAGCTCGATAAGTCGTGTCGATATGACGTCTATAACAGTTCGAGAAACTACTGGTAACGCTTACCAGTAAATCTCAGCAACCCTGGCCAGGGATTTCCTGTTATAGCCAATCGAACACAGCGCAACATCAACTCCCTATACCGGGAGAGACGAATCCCCTCCTATCGCTCATTGTCTCCATGTGACTCGGGACTGTACCCAAAAACCACCGTTTTGCATGCTCTCTTGGACGTGGTAAGATGGAAATCAAAGTACAGTGGGAACCACACAAGACTCTATGACGATCTCAGGTCAACAGACTACTCTGTACCAGTGTCACCAGAGAACTGCCATCTGACGTGAGGTATAATACCATCTGGGAGTTCTCGGCGAGTCCGTCCAGTGTACCCAGTCTCTGCTGAGCACCCGTATATCATCTCTGATGTCAAACACCGATGGATATGGGATCATCCATCGCCCATCTGTATGGGTCGAGAAGGTACACGCTAGTCTACTCTGGTATATCGATGCCCCGTCTCGATACACCCACGACTAGGGACTTTGAAGGATGTACTTATGGACTACCATGTCCCTACTAGTATGATCCGCATCATAGTCCAGGTAGTCAAGTACACATCCTAAGGGCTTTACCAACATGTAATAGAGAGACAATCTGAGTACACGTTAAGGTAAAGAGTAACCAGATAGCATACTATCATGTCGAGCAAGAAAGTCCTCCCTATATATGTCCTAGCATCCACTACAATATACATCCAATGTACAGTAATGGCCTCTAGGGCATACATATAACTAACAATCTCCCACTTGCACTAGGGCCATCTGTAGCAGTGGTTGTAGTATCTCATACTCAACCATCCCATAAAAGTCTCTCTCTGGGAATAGGCCTTCGTGAGTGGATCCGCTGTGTTATCCTCTAAGTCTGCTCTCCTTTCCTCGATCACCCTGGAGATCAACCATCTCCATGATCAGGTGATAATGCCTTAGAATAAGTCTGGATCACTGATGGGACCGGCGTTTCTTGGCATAAGCCACAACTCCATTGTCTCACAATGGTAGGAACGTAGTTCATCTCATGAACTATTATACATCCAAACAGCCTCTTTGGTAGCATCTTAAGTAGCGATGTACCCTGCCTTTATCGTCTAGTATGTCACGGTATCTAGCTTGGAACTCTTCCAACATACCGTTCCTTTACTGAGGGTAAAGATAATGCCTGCGACTGACATTCAGTCGTCTTTGTCACTCTGGAACACTTCCAGTGATACTCCCCAGGATCGATTGATACCATCTCACTACAGCTAGTGAGAATCCTAACATCCAATTAAATCTATCTCATAGATCCAAAACTCAGGATTAAGGAGGTATCATTTTGATCCTACACGGAGAATCTTTGTGATAAATGGAGATTGATCGAGCGTAGCATAAGAAACTCCTTTCTTATCAAGAGTATGCCATCCATGTACTCTACGAGGATCACCACCATACTCCATACTACCTTTTTGTATATACAAGGTTTATCTACCATTTTGATGATGTCAAACTCTTTGACTACTTCATCAAAATAGATGTTCCAACTCCGCGATGCCTGCTTTATCACATAAAACATCTTGCACACGTTTCCGCTGCTCCCACTGTCTACGAGGACCTCTGGCTGTGTACTTATAGACGCACTCTTCTAAATCATCATTTAGAAAAGCAGTCATGGCACCCAACCGCCAGATATCGTAGTCATGGTATGTAGCCGTGGCAAGTAGGATCTGGATGGACTTAAGCATAGATCCTTAGAAAAAGTTTCAACATAATCCATACCTGGTCAATGATGCAAACCTTTAACAAGTCTAGCTTTGAAAGTCTCAACTTTTCCATGTACACCAAGTAATCTTCTCAAGATATACTTGCTCCTGATGGGGATTTAACCCTTCAGATATAGCAACCAAAGTCCATACTTTGTTGGTGTATAAGGATTCCATCTCAGATCACTAAGCATCCAGCCATTCTTACAGAGTCTTACTCCTGATGGCCAGCTCGAAGCTAGTTGGGTCATCATCTCATGATGCAATCCTCGCTCCCACTGTCATAGAGAAACCGAAGTATCTCTCAGGTGGGTGAGGAACCCTACTAGATCGGCGGAGAGGCTGAGGTTCGTTGGAATCTACTGAATCCTTTGGTTCTATCAAATCATCTGCTGTAGTTTGTATAGTTGGAACACTTCCAGTTCTACATAACTAACTTTTCCTCGAGCTTGTCCGGATTGTGCTTTTAGACATAGGCCGGTCAACCCCAAATCTTAACTAACTTAAGATATGGGCTCTTCCCTTTCCATATCTCATATGAAGTGGTAGGCACTGATTTGATTCAAACCCTATTCAATAGGTATGCAACTTCACAAGTGCATAACCCCCTAAAAGGAAATAGGTAACTCAGTATTACTCATCATAGAGCACACCTTATCATATAGGGTGTATCTGCTCCGTCCCGATATACCATCGTGCTATGGTGTATACGGAGGAGTAATGCTGAGAGAGAATCTCATTCTCCTTTAGAATAGTCCAGAAATTCTATGCACAAGTATTCTCCTCCTTGATCTCATCAAAGGACATAATACTTTTACCCGTATTTTGGTTCTCTACTTCTAACTTATGTTCTGTGAATATCTCAAAAGGTTCGGACTTGTGTTTCAACAGGAACATATGTCTGAATCTTGAGAGATTATTAGAGAATGTAATGAAGTACAAAGAACTGGTCTTGGTATGTGTAGACAGGGGACCTACATACATCAACATGTATCATCCCAAGAGTTTACTGACTCTTTCTCTGTTTCCAATAAACAGAGCTATGGTCATTTTATCTTTGTGACATGACTGGCGAGTTTCACAAGATGTAAATTCAAACTGATTTAAATATGCATCTATATGTAACTCAAGCTAGTCGGGTCGCATTGATATGACCTAGTCTACAATACCCCAAGAAGGATTTGTTCATTTCTGAACTCTTCCTCTTCTGTGTGTTCCGTATACTTAGAACTGTAGTTTGATTTAGAACATCAATGCTTTTAGATAACGTGCCTGAACCGATCAACTTTTGATATAGGAAATGTTCAAAACATTATCCATCTATACAAAATTTTATCATTTCTTTACTAATAAAGAGACTGATATGATTTTGTATATCAGGTTCGGTATCTAAAAACATTCATTCAGAATCAATGTATTGGTAATACAGGGTGACAGTGACCGACAGACTTGGCTGCAACACTTGCCCCGTTTTCTGCCTCATGAAACTTATCACCCGTTCTCAGTTTTTCTACCCTTTTGTAGCCCTATGTAACAGATTACATATCTGGGATCCTGATCCTGTATCATATTCCCAGGATGCGGAGGATACTGAGAAACAGTTCTTTGTAATGAACACACCCGAAGATGATGCATCATATGCACTTTCTTCGTTTGGGCGGCACGGGAAATCTGGTATTCCCCAATTACCTGCTCTGTCTTATAACATTTATAAGTAGGAGCGGGACCAACGTTCCCCAGCTCAGTATAACAAGCGGGTTCGGTCAATAATCCGTTTTATTATCTTGATTAAGGCGTGATATGGTCGCTACCTGGAGAGAGAGAGAAGAAAACACTCAGCGTGCGCTCTTGCAAGATCAGATTGGTTATTATTTTATCTAATCAGGATGGCTCCCACTGCTTTTTATCAAATCTTCCTTCAAACCCTAAAAGGAAGGACTAGCCGGGATTAATTACACACTACAAGTTCGCCAATCTTTCAGCCAGGCCAGTGTCGGTACTTTGAGGGAGGTCCCCCGTGCTTTCGCACGAACCTAATTAATGTAAACCTCGTTTTCCCAGAGGCATAACCCCGTTAACACCTTTCTAGACACCTACTTGATCGGCTAATTGTAATGTGTAAAACTCTCCCAGGAGTAACAATTACTCGCAGCAGGTATCGGGATCCAACTATCTCATAGAAGGTATGCAATCTCATTGCAAATTTCAACACTTGAAATTCCCGATAATATTTTGCCCCTAGCAGCTATATGACCTTAACATAGTCAACAAATCATAAGTGCTAGTCAAGTTCAACCCGTCATTTTCCGATTGAATTAAACCCACCCGCACGACCCTTAACATAGTCAACAAAGTCGCACGACTACCCTAATCCAATCGCATCATATGCTTATACAGATCAGCACTAATTAGCTACCGCACACTACGCCTTAACATAGTCAACAAACGTAGCACGAATACTGACTAGTACTTATCTGAAATGACCGAGGGCTACGACAGGCTTTTCTGAAAACCTATTGCGTAATGAACTTGATATCGTTGTAGAATCAAATGATTTTAAAATGGAGTGTTTTTGAGGCTTTTCTAGTTTTGCTAAAGGAGTCACTCCCGGTGAAGGGATCGTCGGCCCTTTCCTCGTCGAATGAGGTGCGGGATATATCATATATATCACTGTGCAAAGCAGAACACTTAAAAGCAGTCAAAAGTCAAACCGAGTGTGTAGCATCTGCCAGTTATTGCTAAAGGAGTCACTCCCGGTGAAGGGATCTCGGTCCTTTCATTATCGAATAAGGTGCAGGATATATCATATATACCGCTGTGCAAAGCAAGAACTGTAGCTACCTATTTTATTTTGAAATTCGATTCTACAACATCTTAGGTTTCTTTTATTTCATTAATCATATTAATGAAGTCCCATCATTTAAGTACCTAAACATCACAGATAAATACGACGTACACTTATGCCATCCGCATTCGCCTCGATGTCCCCTCGTGCACCGTTAGGTTAGGTAACTAACGGCAGAGCGGGGCAGGGCTAGCGCGGGTGTAAAACATAAGTAACGTCTATATAATATATCATATATACTATATACTGTATCTATCACAGAACATCACATGATCACATCACAGATATCGCAGCAGAAGAAACATATGAAATATTGGATATACTAGGACGTCCGTGTTTTCAATACGAGCCAGTATAAAACACGGATTCCACGGTTGTGATGAATAGCCAAACCCACACCCCTAGACCCCTTCGAGAGCGGCAAGCAACCCTACCTATTCTAGAGTTAGGAGACCCGGCCTCGACTCCTCGAGTTGGTCTCCCACTGGACTCCAGAACCCGGTTACTTGTGCTCCCCTCCTTGGGTCTATCCTAGTGCGGAAAAATAAATAATATACAAAGGGTGACTACTTCCGCAACCTGGAAGTGCCCCAATAAAAGAATATTACATACAAGTTTTTACATGAATGAAAATGAAAAACACTCATCTCACATAAAAACCCCCGGCTATTCAAACACGATAATCCAATATAACATATCCAGCAACACATAACATCACATGTCATCAACGTAAGTAAATATGTCCATCCCAATTGTCGTTGACATATAGCAACGAAACCGGCGATATCACATATTACACTTACGGTCACAGAAAAGAAAGTGTAAAACTACAACAGTTGGAATCCGCAACCACCTCAGACATCGCATGCCTGACCAAATGAATTACTTAGACATCGCATGCCTAACAATTATAAACCCCGCATTTCAGTCTCATTTATCGAAAACTCTTTTCAACATTAAGTCGGGGAATTCAACAGGATTCCCGACATCCTGATCGAATGCTCGTCGCAAACTTTAGTAGGCGGCCGCACCCCCGATACCGTCGACAAAGTGCACCAAGGCGGAACACCGCTACCGCGAGCACCCGGACGGATGCTTTCGGCGATGGGGTTCTCCTACAGTCACTTGGTCGAGGCTATGGAGTGAAGCTGTCTATTAAGTTTACCCGGCGAGTATCCGCGTACGCTACGTGATTGCGACGGACTTTTGATCACATCAAAATTCCGTGGCAACCGATCAAGTGAGACTAAACTGCTATATTTATAACATTCATCCAGTTATCACATAACTTTTGTGAATTCCAATTGTTGTATCACATTCCAAATAAACAGAAAATGTTAAACTTTCCGATCGAACAGTCGAATACCCAAGTTTTCCCGATACAGCTCAACACATGAAACAAGTCTAACAACACTCCGTTTGTGCCTCAGTACCAACGGTCCAGCCGTAGAAGGGTCAAGCCAACGCCTCACATGTGGCACGCCGTACTGCCCCAAACCCGAAGGTTCAAAGGGCAGTTCAAGACGGTCACATAATCGAGTTAAGGTTTGTTGTCTTCTAGAGGGTCCATCGCGTTACTTGCACTACTTAGAACGTCGTTAAACTACGGAAAAATCCAACACTTGGAAATTTCCCGACAGGGGAACAATTGGGTATTTATATCCGGTCGAACTTTTTAACATATTCTAAAATTTATCCGGAAAGCCACACAGACAAAATTTGATGCTCCGATCGAAACTCCGAAACCCCAAAACCACCTCTGAAAATTCAACTCTTGAAAAAATATTAAAAATACCCAGGAAAACCAGAACAGCATATTGTGAATTACTGTACAAATTTGGACGCCAGAAAAGACAAAACGGCCTCGCTTCCGCCGCACGAGCCATGCTCGTGCCGCGGAAACGCGGTGGTAAAATGGAATTAGGCCCACGAAATTTACAGTAATTCTTATAAAACCCTGCTTGATTTTTTGGATATTTTTAATCTTGAAAAATCCACAATTTTAAAATCTGGACAGAGAGCATGTTAGGTTTGGGTTTTCGGGTTCGTACGGACTTCAATTTCCGTCTGGACTTCGCCTAAGGCTCTAGCTAGGCTCTGATACCACTGTAGGGTTCCTAGGCACTCTAGTGATGTCTCACAAGGCATCGATCATGCCAATTTCAAAAATTACGGTGCCGAGAAACCCTAATGTACGGATCGTTTGCTAGATTTCTAGACGAAAACAAGAACTAGTTAACACTTAACTAATAGATACGGAAATACAACCTTTGTAGATCCGTTTGTCCACCTCCATAGCTCCATGAAGAAGTCATCTCCGCTGTACAAATCCGAAATCCGGGCTCTTGTGTCGGCTTCATCGGAGAAGAAGCGGGCTAGGTCGTCGACGACGTGCCGAAGATGATCTACGTCGAGGCATCGCTAAATCAAGCTCCGACTTCACCAAGTCAAGAAACTTGTGAAGTAAACACACTCTACTACTTGGCAAGAGGTAGAGGATGAAGAAATAGGAAGTGGGTAGACTTTAGAATTGGATTTCTCACTCTTTATCATCAATCACCATTGATGAAGAAAGCTTTTTCTTCCTTGCTCATGAAGAAGAAGAAGAAGGAAATATATGATAAGTTCTTTAAAAACAATAGAAAAACAATAGAAAAAAAAATTCTTATCATAATGTTAACTAGAGTCAAGTGTAGAGAATGAATCATAGTTAGTGGGAATGGTTAGGGTTAAGGATGAGATAAGAATGGTTGACTTGATCAAAGTTTCATGAAGCTTCAACTAAACTCCAAAATAAGCCACCATTCTTTTCTCCTCTTTTCCAAAATGAATAAATAAATGAATAAATAAAGGAAATGAAACCCTAACCATTCTTTTAACCATGGTTTAATTCTTTGCACTTAACCAAGTAAACATATATCATCAAACATGATACAATCAAATGCACAAAATCATATCGCATATGTAATGCGCACACCCGAGTGAGAAAATCCATTTAAAGTGAACCGATACCAGTTAATGCAAAGTAATATATCAAATATATAATTATGCATTAAATAATTAAATCAACACTTGATTCAATGACCCGGTCATGTCGCACACAACCGACTAGTATAAAATGTATCGGCTTATCAAATCAACCTTTGATTCGATAACTAGGGTATATTGCATATAACCTAATCGATACATTCATCGCGAGAATGGAATACGGTATCACATACACGCATTATTCTCGGTCCCGCACATATCTCATATGCGCTCCTATTTCGTTTTGCTTGAGCCAGGAAACCTCTGTGTAGGACTCTAAAGACTCGTCAATACGCCGGCAGCAGATGATGATCATATCAAACACCCACAAGCCGCAAGCGGTCTGCTAAACGTAACGGCCACCCGGGTATTGAGCGATCTGAAGATCGACGAGCAAGCCCGCTCACACTCCAGTGAATCCGACCAGTAACACTACCGTACAGTCCGGTCTGATCGTCTGATATGTCGCATATCTCGCCTAGGGGTGGTAAACGTCAGACCCCAATAGCTCGATAAGTCGTGTCGATATGAGGTCTATAACAGTTCGAGAAACTACTGGTAACGCTTACCAGTAAATCTCAGCAACCCTGGCCAGGGATTTCCTGTTATAGCCAATCGAACACAGCGCAACATCAACTCCCTATACCGGGAAAGACGAATCCCCTCCTATCGCTCATTGTCTCCATGTGAGTCGGGACTGTACCCAAAAACTACCGTTTTGCACGCCCTCTTGGACGTGGTAAGATGGAAATCAAAGTACAGTGGGAACCACACAAGACTCTATGACGATCTCGGGTCAACAGACTACTCTGTACCAGTGTCACCAGAGAACTGCCATCTGACGTGAGGTATAATACCATCTGGGAGTTCTCGGCGAGTCCGTCCAGTGTACCCAGTCTCTACTGAGCACCCGTATATCATCTCTGATGTCAAACACCGATGGATATGGGATCATCCATCGCCCATCTGTATGGGTCGAGAAGGTACACGCTAGTCTACTCTGGTATATCGATGCCCCGTCTCGATACACCCACGACTAGGGACTTTGAAGGATGTACTTATGGACTACCATGTCCCCACTAGTATGATCCGCATCATAGTCCAGGTAGTCAAGTACACATCCTAAGGGCTTTACCAACATGTAATAGAGAGACAATCTGAGTACACGTTAAGGTAAAGAGTAACCAGATAGCATACTATCATGTCGAGCAAGAAAGTCCTCCCTATATATGTCCCAGCATCCACTACAATATACATCCAATGTACAGTAATGGCCTCTAGGGCATACATATAACTAACAACCATTTGACCAAAGTCAGGGGTATATACGGATGGGTTCAAATTAACAAGATAATGACGGGTAGAACTTGACATGTGACTTATGACACTTTGACCAAAGCCAAGGTTATAAGAGCATGGGGCAAAAACTTATATCGGGAATTTCTAAAGAAACTGAAATTTGCAAAGAGATGCATACCATTTTGAGTTTGATGAATGTTGGTAGCATTCCTACAACATTATCAGACGATGATATTTGGATCCCGATCCTACTGTGAGTATATGCTACTTATCAGGATATTCATCACTTAACGATCAATGCTATAAACCTAGTAGGTGTCCAGAAAAGTGTCAGCGGGGTTACGCCCCCAGAGAAAAGAGGTTATTTAATTAAGGAACTTCGCGAAAGCGTTGGAAAACCTCCCTCGAAGTATCGACACCAGTCTGGCTGAACGGTTAAGCAAGTATTGTACGGTGAGAATAGTCTTGACTAATTCTTCTTTTATGGTTTGAGGAAGGATTCGAGAAACAGTGGGAGCCATCCAGTTTAGATAAACTAAAAACCACTCTAAACTTGCAAGAGCATCATGCTAAAGAGTTTTCTTCTCTCTCTCCTAATTGCAGCGACCCTGAAAATGACTGGACTTAAGTTGCTTTTAGAGAAAAATATACTGACAGGGCCAAACTATAAAGATTGGCTGCGGAATGTCAAAATGGCTTTGACCTATGACAAACTGGGGTACGTCCTCACCGCTACGGTACCTGCTGTCCCTGGTCCCAAATCCAGTAATGCGGATAAGGAAATCCGCAAAACCTGGGATTTAGATTGCACGAAAGCCAAGTGCATCTTGCTTGCCTCGATGAACAATGAACATCAGAGGAGGCACGAGGATATGGACCTTGATGGCATATTTCTCCATACAAAGGAACTTTATGGAGAGCAATCTCGTATAGCAAGATACGAGACCTCAAAGAACTTGTTTCGAGCGAGGTTGGCTGTCGGGTCATCGGTAGGAGAACATGTCCTAAAGATGATCGGCTACATAGAAGAGCTCGCAGACCTTGGGACGACTTTGGATATGAGCTCTATACAGACCTTATTCTCCAGTCCCTTCCTCACACCTACGCCCAGTTTATCCTGAACTTCAACCTTCAAAGAAAAGAAGTTGAACTTCCGGAACTCCTGAACATGTTAAGGAGTGCAGAGGGCACCTTGAAGAATTCTAGGGAAACACCCGCTATGTTTGTTGGCGGTACATCTTCTTCCGGGTCCAAGGCTAGGGCCAAAGGAAGGAAGAAGAAGGCCGCACCCAGACCTAGAGGAGGTGTTAGTAAGGTGGGAGGGAAGGGAAAGAAAAAGACTGCAGTACCGATAGTTGGCCAGGATGAGTGCTTCCATTGTCACAGGAAAGGGCACTGGAAGAAGGATTGCAAGGCGTGGAACGCCAAGAACTAGGAACCGAAGCAAGCTGTGGCTTCGACTTCAGGTGTGTTTGTAATTGAGAATTGTCTGTCAATCAACTCTACTTCCTGGGTATTGGATACCGGATCAGGATCTCATATTTGCAATTCATTGCAGGCACTGAGAAACCGTAGAGTGCTGAAGGAAGGTGATATGACCCTAAAGGTTGCTAACGGAGCTAGCGTGGGAGCTGCGTCCGTCGGGGATTATCACCTAGGATTGACGAGTGGACACATTTTGGTTTTACATAACTGTTATTTTGTACCAAGCTTAACGTGTAATATCATATCAGTTTCCTTGTTATCAAATAATGGTTATGATTTCACGTTTGTAAAAGATGTTGTCAACATCCACCTTAATCATGGTTTGATTGGGTCAGGTACATTAAATAACGGAATATATGTTTTAAACCAACTCCAAGTTTTCAATGTCCAGAACACACTAAAAAGAAAGTCTCCAGATTTGAATAAAGCTTTCTTATGGCATTGTAGACTGGGTCACATCAATGAGAGAATGTTGACTAAGTTGCATAGAGAAGGATATTTGGACTCGTTCGAATATCAATCTTATGACACTTGTCAATCTTGTCTCAAAGGAAAGATGACAAAGACTCCATTCACTGGACAAGGAGTAAGAGCGAGCGAGCTCTTAGGACTCATACACAGCGATGTATGTGGTCCAATGTCTACACATGCGAGAGGTGGTTTTTCCTATTTCATTACTTTCACGGATGATTACTCAAGATACGGATTCATTTATCTGATGAAACATAAATCCGAGGCTTTTGATAAATTCCAAGAGTATAAGAATGAAGTAGAAAACCAAACCGGCAAAAGTATCAAGACACTTAGATCTGATCGAGGTGGTGAATACTTGAGTGCCGAGTTCCTTGATCGCACGCCGAAAGCGTGTCGGATGTTCAAAGAATTTAAGTGTAACCGCGATCAGGACAGTGTCGCTTTGCAGTTAGCCGGTTGAGCACGGGTCGGTCCACAGGGAGATGGTGGTATCTTACCTTCTTGTCTTAGACGAGTTAATAAAGAATCTGTATGTTTGTTTGATCTAACCTATGTGTTTATCTGCAAGTATAAAGTTGTTAAGAAAAGATACGAGATTATAAGCTGTAACATTTTCAAAAATATAAAATATTAATTCTGGGAAATTTTATAATTTAATATTATTTTATTGATTATTTTAATATTAAATGCAAATAAATAGGAAAAATGTTAGAAAAATTATGAAAAATTATGGAAAATTCTAAAATAGGGTAAATTAGTGAATTATGACACTTTTAAGTTTTTGTGATTAGTTTGACACTAATTTAGTGCTAATCGCGATTAAAATCGCTAATCGGGTTTTTTGGCAATTTTGTGCAAAACTTGCACATATCACTTTATTTCTACACTTGTGTATTTTCTTGCCATGGATTTCTTTTGGGTTTACTATTCTTATGAGAAGGTTTGGATTTAAAAGGGGAAAAAAGAAAAGAAAAGAAAAAGAAATTGGAGTGAGGGTAGGTGAGAGAGAAGCATGGGGCACCCTTGACCTTTTGACTTAGCACCCTTGGCCATTCCTCTCCCTCTCATTTCTCTCCCTCTTCCTCTAGCTGCTGCTGCCCTTCCTCATCTCCCTCCCCTCTTCAAAGCCCAAAAGCATCTCTAAAACTACACCAAAATCCAATGTCGGTTTCACAAAAAATGTGCACGAGCCCGAGATCTTCAAGATGCACCTAGAAAGCTTGGATTGTGGCCACTTGGGGCAACTCAAGAAAATTCTTGAGTTGCCAATTGAGGTAATTTCTGAACCATTGTCTTAGTTTTAGCATTTCCTATACCCCTATGCAAGTTTTGAATCGATATCGGGTGAATTGTGGACTTGGTGAAAAACTAGTTAGGGTTTGAAAGGAACTTGGGTTGTATTGTGAAATTGAGTTCAATTGAGGATACACCAACACCCTAGTGTAAGAATTGAGACCCTAACTTGAAGTTTAAACCCAGAATACGGATTTTAGAAACCGATATCGGGGAAATTGTGTAATCTGTTAAGGTTAAATTGAATCTGCTATCATACGAGGTGCCTGAAAATAATATTGAGTGGAAATTGAGATGTGCAGGCACCATAGAGGCAACACCCAAAACCCTAGCCCCCAATTCCCTTTTCCGGCCGCTAAATTCCCTCTTTTGGCCGCCAATTGCGGCCTGGGTCCCACCTTATTGGCTCGTTTTGGTTCTGTAGCTCCTACATTGTTAGTTTAGGCCCCTGGTATATATAGATTTGTATAAAGTGACCTGGGGTAAAATCTGGGACATATTTCATGAGTTGCTGTTTTGGATCTTAGTTTCCGTATTCCGTATTTTCATTTCTGCATTGGTGTATTTCGTTTTGCCTCGACTATTGGGCGTTTATACGACGATATAGAGGATTTATATGTGGTTTTGAAGGCGTGCCATAGGTTCTCACCTATAGGCCCCCCTTATCGTATCGTTTTGGATTTCATGCGCCGTTTTAGTTTGGATTTGGTTTTAATGCGCATATACGATATTTGATGTGTAGGTACCCACGAAGACTTCGGGACGACAAGCAAATGCGTGGTGATGTCCGCAAATGATGATGCAAGGTGAGTAGATTATATCTACAGGGGGAAGTCGGGTGGATGGCGTATAGCACCCCCGCAGTCCGTAGATAGATTACTTTGCAGTTTATTGTGTTAATAAGTGTATTTTGGATAGCTTAGGGTTAGTAGTGACTAGTGTAGTCATAATCACGAACCCTAGGATAGAACTACACCTACACACACACCCTTGCTTATCACTTATTCTTGCACTGTGATTGATGATATGTGATGACTTTGGAGATGAGTTGATGATGTGGGCTTGGTGCCCTGAGATCGGTGATTTGAGATGATTCACATGTGGGATATGACTTGTGATTTCTTGCGGGCTTGGGATATGTGTTTACCCCCGCATGCATACTTACTGATGTTACCATTTTGTACTAGATATAGAGTAGTACTCCAGACTATACGATCTGATGATGGTGATATCTGTTATGTGATGAGACAGTGAGATGTTGACCCCTACCCAGCTTTTGGGGATGCCGTACGACGATTTACCGTACGAGCCGATATTGATGATAGATCCGCACTCATAACTCGAGGGTATCTTACGATATGACATTGAGGCGAGATCACCGACTATATATCTATATATATACATGGACTCAGTTTCAGGTGGTTTCCACACCTACCCCTCCTGATCGACCTGATACTTAGATGTAGTTTGCATAGTAGATTCTTCATTGTGGTGTTGACTATTCCCGAGTCTTACTCATTTCAATGGCAAGTCGCGTTACTGCTCATTTACTATTCATTCTACAGCTCGCATTGCATTGCATGCTTATATGTTATTGCTTCATATTCCTGGTGTGTATGCCTTTACAAGTTCCATGCTCATATTAGTGTTTCATATAGCATGTATTATAAGTTATGGATTTCGCACTGTGATATGATTGCATATGATGATTTTGGATTATTTTACTCCTGAGTATATATATATATTAGTGGTATGGGACGCTGATATATATATATATATACGCATACTTATTATATTATCATGATGATCCATACTGTGAGAGGAGCCTATGTGCTCGGAGCCTATAAGCTCGATGTGATGGGAGCCTATGTGCTCGGAGCCTATGAGCTCGATGTGATGGGAGCCTATGTGCTCGGAGCCTATGAGCTCGATGTGATGGGAGCCTATGTGCTCGGAGCCTATGAGCTCGATGTGATGGGAGCCTATGTGCTCGGAGCCTATGAGCTCGATGTGATGGGAGCCTATGCGCTCGGAGCCTATGAGCTCGATTGGAAAGGAGCCTATGTGCTCGGGGCCTTTATGGTAGATGGTATATTATACTTCCCCTACCCCCTATTTATTGTATATGCATTGCATACATGATGCTTATTATCAGTGGGTGACGGGTGGACGGGTTCCATATATATATAGGCAGACATGGATTTACACTTATCATACTTCATTTGTATATATAACAGGGTAAGAGGGCGCCGTTATATATACCCTTACACCAATATTAGTGGTATGGGACGCCAATATATATGTATTGATATCATATTTACTTCATGCAGACATACCTTACACTGATGACATGTTATTACCTGAGTACCTGGCACTACATACATGATTAGATGTTACCTTGCCACCTTTTTACACTCAGATGTACTCTTGTGGATTGTATTACTGATCGTTGACTTAGGTTTATGTCTTGCATTCGAATTCTGCTTGTAGATATTTCTATTCACGAGTTGGCAACTCACCCCCGTTGTGCCACAGTTCTTGCAGGTTCTGCCGTACAGGTTTCTTTGCGGCATTTTTGGCACACTACCTTCTTGCGGGTGATTTGCTTTGGTAGGTGGATTCTTTCGTATCAAGAATCACCATTGTATTTATTTATTTCATTGTATCTAGAAATTGTCCATCAACCAAAACCTGTATATTCTTTCAGACTTAGAGACAGTGTTGTATTATTCGACCTTAGAGTCGCGCTTAGTTGTATTGCGGTTTTTTTCTTGTTGCTTTGAGCTTTCTGTTGGATTTGATCCTCGCCACTTGGCGTTGTATATTATATCATTGTGTGGTTGTGACCGTCGATTGACGAAGAGCTAGCTCCCGCTTGGGGATGCCTTTATCATTGCATATATATCGTTATTCTTGTTTTACCCCATTCGGGGCCATTTTTCCAAAAGAAACTCTGCCGAAATTTCTGAAAAAGATTGTACTGTTTTTAAAATGCACATTCGGCTTAGTTATTTAAAAACCTTGATTTCAAACATGTTTTCTTCACTTCTTTAAACCAGTTCCTTTACTTATTCTTAAAATGGTTTTAGATTTCTGGGCTTTTGGCTTACTTGGATCAGATGGAGTCCTATAGGCTTCATATGGTTCAAGGGCCAGTCACGTGCTCTTTCGGGTCGTGACAAAGTTGGTATCAGAGCGCTAGGTTGACCTTGGTTCGAGTCTAAGTTTGACTATGTGGAGCCTAGAGAGTTATTTATATACGGAACTTAGGCTTGACCTTACGGAACTTAGACTTGGTCGAGGGGGTGTAAACCCGAACTTTCGTCGTTTTAGGATGACCCTTGGTTGATGGATTAGGTGACTAAAGTAGAGTGACGTACCGTTGGTATGTTCCGCGGCATACTTACGACACGCCACTCCGCTTAAGGAACCTTAGGATGTACATACTTTCGAGATCAGTGATTCCCTTCATATCCTGGATTATGCATCCATTTGAGATTCCCGATTCTATTAGTTTCATGATCATACCTTCATTGATACTGTTCCTTCCTATGGTCATGTATCCACTTTGGATCTGTTGTTCTCTTTCTTATCATTGATGTGCTCTCCTTGATACTCGATTGAGGTTCATGTCACCGTGTTTGAGCGCAGTTTGGGCTGCTGCTAGGGTTACGGCCGGTGTGAGCTCGTCTGGTATGAGGGCCGACCATTGTGTTTTCTGGTGACATAGGAACGTCTCGAGTTAGTGTTGGTGATTGTGACCTCTAGTGGAGGCGAGTGCTTGGATTTGCACCGGATGATCGGGCCATTGTTAGAGCTGCCAGTTGAGAGAGGACTGTTGATGTACAGCATACCTCAGCGATTGTGATGTCGCCTACCGTGCAGACAGATGGACCAGCTGTGGCTGAGATTGACAGGATGTTGCTTTCGGAGCTTACGAGCTGAGATTGCCGGGACTTTCGGGCAGATATGCGACAGATGATAGCTAGTCTACCCGGTTTGAGAGACGAAGGTGATTCGTCCGATTTTGCGCCAGAGCGGGCCCAGATGAGTTGAAGATTTCCAGTGTGGAGAGTCTTACTCAGATCTAGAGCAGATCGACTCAGAGATGACCGCTTATGTATTTCCTTTCCTGGAGGATTGAGGCGTTGTTCGGCGTACAGGCGTATGAGCCAGTTGCTGCGGCAAATGATGAGATATCACCCAGATGATTGGAGCTACTGCAGCATGAGCATGTTCTTGGAGATATGATAGCGAGTCGCTAGTCACCGAGGATGAACGACTAGGACGTGTGGTGAGTTCGTTTACCCCGATGCGAGGTCATCAGATAGATTGTTTCCAGCGAGAGACGACTTCACGCAGGTTCGTTGAGAGTCGATAGAGACGATCGAATGTCAGGAGCCTATTTTCCAAGTTTAAAGTATACGGAAAGACATGCAGGTGATTCTATGGACCCTCTAGAAGAATGAAACCCTAACTCGACTTAATGACCGTGTGACAGCCTTTGAACCTTAGGGTTTACGGCGGTTCCGCGGCGCCATTAGCGAGGCTTGGGTTTGCCCTTCTACGGCTGGACCACCGACGCTGTGGCATGTACTCGATACTATTAAACTGTACCCGAGATGTGAGTTCTTGGGGGATTATGAGGATCTGACGAGTCGATCGGATGGTTCGACATCTTTTGGATATCGTGATGGGACACTGCTTGGGAGACTCCAGATGCGAGCATGGCCGTTGGAGCACAGTACATGCAGCCATGATGAGACAAGTCCGAATCAATCGACATTGACGCAGAGTGAAGAAGAGAGTTCGCTCGAGATTTCGACGAGATGACGTCCCACTCCGCTGACATCAGAGATGTGATACGCACCCAGAGGTGTTGTATATGGATATATCTTCCAGAAAGAAGCGCGATAAGTATGCAGCCGTTCCGGATTAAGCTTTAGCTTCAGCTTTGGATGACGACTTCCGGGCATTTCGGCAGGAATGAGATTTGAGAAAGAAACCTCGACAGGACTTTTCTGGAGTACGATACGAGAAGACCTAGACCAGGAGTGGTCGTATTGCGCGCACCCAGCAGGCCAGAGTTCGTCATTGTCGACGAGGTAGTTGACCAAGTTCGGATAGAGAAACTTACCAGACGCATTGCGAATTGATCAAGGACGGACAAGTGATGAGTATTCCTCCGATGGTTGGGACACGTTCCCGAGGACCCGTTCGGCCTGACATCTTCTACAGAATGATGAAGCTACAGAATGCGCGATTTCGAGTCCGTGTGAGAGACTTCAGATTGACCGTGGCCGAGAACAGTGCAGTGCATCGTAGCTTGGCGTGACGTCGTAGTGGACGACGATAGAGACAGTTGGAACAAGAGGTTCGTGTGAGACACTGACGAGCTGTCATTGCTTCCCGTCGAGACTAGAGACCTGATATGCTTGCAGAGACGTTGGGAGGTGACCAGTTTCTGGGAAATATCGTGCTGAGGGCACAGGTATCTTTTGAGAGAGAAGAAGTTGTGCAGGAAAGCCAGCCTCCGTACAGATCGGCATAGGCATGATCGGAAGAGACCTTGAGCAGGATTCCTTCCAGGACATTGCTGCAATGATGTTTGCACCCAGGATCAGATGCGTGACGTGCATTCAGAGAGCCAGAGGCCGACGTCAGTGATATGCTGCCTTATAAGTGGTCGTGAGGTTTGACCGAGAGGTGACCAGAGAAGTGCCAGAACGGAATCGTCCCCGTTAGCACACCTGATAGGGCCGATGAGCCGATTAACCGCGTGATAGGTGATCCGCAGAGAAGATAAAGACCCTGAGAGTCAGAGGACGCCAGACCGTGAGCAAGAGGCAGGTAGATATCCTGCGCTGCTAGCAGTGGATTGCACCGGCTCCTTCTCGACCTCGAAGGAGGAACTACCGAAGACGGTATTTATGATTTGTGATTTTGTGATTCGATTATCACGTATCCGTCATTTTGGATTTCGGTATTTTGGGCGTTCTGTTGCATGATTTAGTTTTGATGACTGAGTTTCATGATATTGGTTTCATGCACCCACTGGATATTTATATATTTTGCGCTGAGTTATTACATTTGAGATATTGATTGAGATTTCATGCCGACGGTATTCAGTGATTTGATTTACACTTCCAGCATAGTTTTCATGCACCTGTAGTGTTTTGATATACGATTTTGGTGCACGCCAGATGCGCTAAATCGGGATTCTTCGTGCATGTCACATGCACCTGATTTTTTTTTCTGTCAGGCACACACGTTGCCTACGACAGATGTTTCGTGCGCACCCGTTGCACCTAGATGTTGTTTTATACACCTGTTTGACACATATATGGATTTGATTTCCTTGCGCACCAGACGCATAGGATATTCTTATATATGCAATTTGGGGATTGATTTCTAGTAGAGCAGTACATTTTGTGATATTCTCTATGTGTTGATGTTTTCGGAGCCCCGACAAAATGGATTATACTGAAATTGTTTTAGTAGTGGGGGTTTAAATTTAAATTCGGGGACCGAATTTCTTTAAGGGGGGTGGATTGTAACATTTTCAAAAATATAAAATATTAATTCTGGGAATTTTTATAATTTAATATTATTTTATTGATTATTTTAATATTAAATGCAAATAAATAGGAAAAATGTTAGAAAAATTATGAAAAATTCTAAAATAGGGTAAATTAGTGAATTATGACACTTTTAAGTTTTTGTGATTAGTTTGACACTAATTTAGTGCTAATCGCGATTAAAATCGCTAATCGGGTTTTTTTGGCAATTTTGTGCAAAACTTGCACATATCACTTTATTTCTACACTTGTGTATTTTCTTGCCATGGATTTCTTTTGGGTTTACTATTCTTATGAGAAGGTTTGGATTTAAAAGGGGAAAAAAAGAAAAGAAAAGAAAAAGAAATTGGAGTGAGGGTAGGTGAGAGAGAAGCATGGGGCACCCTTGACCTTTTGACTTAGCACCCTTGGCCATTCCTCTCCCTCTCATTTCTCTCCCTCTTCCTCTAGCTGCTGCTGCCCTTCCTCATCTCCCTCCCCTCTTCAAAGCCCAAAAGCATCTTTAAAACTACACCAAAATCCAATGTCGGTTTCACAAAAAATGTGCACGAGCCCGAGATCTTCAAGATGCACCTAGAAAGCTTGGATTGTGGCCACTTGGGGCAACTCAAGAAAATTCTTGAGTTGCCAATTGAGGTAATTTCTGAACCATTGTCTTAGTTTTAGCATTTCCTATACCCCTATGCAAGTTTTGAATCGATATCGGGTGAATTGTGGACTTGGTGAAAAACTAGTTAGGGTTTGAAAGGAACTTGGGT
Source organism: Agapanthus africanus (assembly GCA_030015575.1). Classification (NCBI taxonomy): domain Eukaryota; kingdom Viridiplantae; phylum Streptophyta; class Magnoliopsida; order Asparagales; family Amaryllidaceae; genus Agapanthus; species Agapanthus africanus. Next base: position 230,531,529 of record JASDDO010000022.1, on the reverse strand, counting down.
TGTATTGTGAAATTGAGTTCAATTGAGGATACACCAACACCCTAGTGTATGAATTAAGACCCTAACTTGAAGTTTAAACCCAGAATACGGATTTTAGAAACCGATATTGGGGAAATTGTGTAATCTGTTAAGGTTAAATTGAATCTGCTATCATACGAGGTGCCTGAAAATAATATTGAGTGGAAATTGAGATGTGCAGGCACCATAGAGGCAACACCCAAACCCTAGCCCCCAATTCCCTTTTCCGGCCGCCAAATTCCCTCTTTTGGCCGCCAATTGCGGCCTGGGTCCCACCTTATTGGCTCGTTTTGGTTCTGTAGCTCCTACATTGTTAGTTTAGGCCCCTGGTATATATAGATTTGTATAAAGTGACCTGGGGTAAAATCTGGGACATATTTCATGAGTTGCTGTTTTGGATCTTAGTTTCCGTATTCCGTATTTTCATTTCTGCATTGGTGTATTTCGTTTTGCCTCGACTATTGGGCGTTTATACGACGATATAGAGGATTTATATGTGGTTTTGAAGGCGTGCCATAGGTTCTCACCTATAGGCCCCCTTATCGTATCGTTTTGGATTTCATGCGCCGTTTTAGTTTGGATTTGGTTTTAATGCGCATATACGATATTTGATGTGTAGGTACCCACGAAGACTTCGGGACGACAAGCAAATGCGTGGTGATGTCCACAAATGATGATGCAAGGTGAGTAGATTATATCTACAGGGGGAAGTCGGGTGGATGGCGTATAGCACCCCCGCAGTCCGTAGATAGATTACTTTGCAGTTTATTGTGTTAATAAGTGTATTTTGGATAGCTTAGGGTTAGTAGTGACTAGTGTAGTCATAATCACGAACCCTAGGATAGAACTACACCTACACACACACCCTTGCTTATCACTTATTCTTGCACTGTGATTGATGATATGTGATGACTTTGGAGATGAGTTGATGATGTGGGCTTGGTGCCCTGAGATCGGTGATTTGAGATGATTCACATGTGGGATATGACTTGTGATTTCTTGCGGGCTTGGGATATGTGTTTACCCCCGCATGCATACTTACTGATGTTACCATTTTATACTAGATATAGAGTAGTACTCCAGACTATACGATCTGATGATGGTGATATCTGTTATGTGATGAGACAGTGAGATGTTGACCCCTACCCAGCTTTTGGGGATGCCGTACGACGATTTACCGTACGAGCCGATATTGATGATAGATCCGCACTCATAACTCGAGGGTATCTTACGATATGACATTGAGGCGAGATCACCGACTATATATCTATATATATACATGGACTCAGTTTCAGGTGGTTTCCACACCTACCCCTCCTGATCGACCTGATACTTAGATGTAGTTTGCATAGTAGATTCTTCACTGTGGTGTTGACTATTCCCGAGTCTTACTCATTTCAATGGCAAGTCGCGTTACTGCTCATTTACTATTCATTCTACAGCTCGCATTGCATTGCATGCTTATATGTTATTGCTTCATATTCCTGGTGTGTATGCCTTTACAAGTTCCATGCTCATATTAGTGTTTCATATAGCATGTATTATAAGTTATGGATTTCGCACTGTGATATGATTGCATATGATGATTTTGGATTATTTTACTCCTGAGTATATATATATTAGTAGTATGGGACGCTGATATATATATATATATGTAAGTCTACGTTAGCGCCCCGGCAGTCTACAGACGCCAAATGCGGAATAAAACTTTTAAACTTGGCGCTATCGTATACTTTAACCCGGATCTGCCATTATTGCTAAACTAACAAACTATAAAGAGGGAAGAAGGGTTGTACCGAACGATCCGAGTCCTTCGTTCTTCAACCATCATCCCACGCTCCGTTGCGGCTGCTCCGATCTCGTCGATCTCCGAATCCTTCGTCGAGGTGGCACCACATCGACGATTCTTTAAACGGGCTCCCGCCTCTGACTCGAGGCAACTCGGTCGTCAAGTTTGCTAAAAGAGACGACCAAGAATGATGTAGAGATTGAGTAGATGACTTTGTCTCACTTCGTCCAAGTCCGTGGACGATCGGTTAATGAAGTTGCCGTGGAAATCGGGTGATGGAATGAAATGGACTGTGAAATTCCATACACCGATAAAACCTATCATAATCTTTTCTTTCTAAAATGAAACCAACAAGTGAGAGTGAGAAGAGAGAGAGGGCAAGCCACTTATAAAGAAGGAGGAAGGTGAGTGTAGGAGGAGGGAGGTGACCATAAACCAAAAGCTTCTCACTTAAATATCTTAAGCAATACAAAACACATTAATGAAAACAATGACACATATAAACCTAGTCATCATCTCTTTAATGTATCCAATAAGAACACTACACCAAATAGCCTAGTCACCTCATCTAGAAACTTCTAGAAGCACGACTCATCACATCTGTAGAAAAGATAAATCCGTCTTTAACCAAATGTTAAAAGACGGCTGATAGAAAACTGGAAACTGGCAACTTCCAAAAGTGATCCTGAAACGGCTTTCAGGATAACCCCGAAACTGTATAAATATACCCGCATTTGTATTACGACCTAATACAAATGCAACTGAGACAAAGATATTATACCTACTCAATATAATACTCGGATCCGGCTTAAACCAAAGCCGACCAGTATAATCTGCCCGAAAAATAACACGTGCGTAAACGCACGTGCATTTTCCGAACCCTGCCATAAAACCATACGGCTTCTACAACGTTTCGCCCGAACTTGGGAAACTGTCTGTGGGGAACTCTAATGACTCGTCAGCACCCTGGCAGTGGGTTTAACCACAAACCGTCAGCGGCACTAGCTATGCGTAACGGCTGCCCATGGACTGACCTCAAGGGTGGCCGAGGAGCGAACTCAAGGGAGACCGATGAGCGAACTCCTCCGAAAACCCTACTGAGCCTAACAGTGACAATGTATATACAGTCCGGTCCGTTCGTCAATGAGTATCGCATATCTGCCTAGGGGGCTAGTAACGTCAGACCCCCAATAGCAGTATAAGTCGTGTCGGAGTGAAGCCTCAATACACCCTGAGATACTACTGGAGTACTTACCAGTAAATCTCCTACCATGGCCATGGATTTGTGTAATGGCTCTCCTAGACACAGCACGATCTCGCCCCCAATACCGGGAGAGACGAATCCCCTGCCGATCCGCTCACGTGCCTCCATATGGCTCGGGACTGTACCCAAAAGCTACCTGTTTGCACGACTCCTTTGAGACGTGGTAGGGTAGAAATCAAAGCACAGTGGGAACTCACACGAGACAAATGACGACCTCAGGTCGATGAACTAACCTGTACACATGTCACCAGGGAACTGCTATCTGACGGTAGATATAATACTAACTAGCAGATTCCCGGCGAGTCCTGTCCGGTGTACTTATAACCTAATGAGCACCTGTATACATCTTAGGTGATCCAACTGACACCAATGGCTTGTGAGACCGGCCACCGCCCCTCGTCGGGGTCTCGACTGTACACACTAGTCTACTCCGGAGTATCGATGCCCTGTCTCGAAACTCCCACGACTAGGGACCACAATTAAGGATATGCGTATAAACTACCCAACTCTCACGTATATGATCGCCATCATACTGTTGGTAGTAAAGCAAGATCCTAAGGGCTCTATCAAAGTGTAACATGCAATCAGTCACCTGAACATGTACACGACTGATAAAGGCAAACCAGATAGCATACTATCATTTCGAGTAAGACTGTCCTACCGGGATAGGTCCTCCGCAATCATTGCAATCACGTACCTGCGATCCAATAATTGACTATGAGGGCACTATCTCCAACAATCTCCCACTTGCACTCAAGGCTAATATTGCGATGTCGACTACTCACAGCCCGTGTGAAACCGAACATCCAACTCCTCTACTAATCAGTTTCACAAAGCCCGTTTATAAAACTATTGTGTTCGAGAAATAGCCTCGGTGAGTGGATCCGCCTAGAAGTTTCTTTCTGTATCTCTCTTAATCTCAAGTTCGCGGAGAAAACCATCTCCTGAATTGAGTAGTACCTGTCTTAGAATATGTCTGGATATCTGATGGGACCTTAGTTCATAAATGAACTCCATATCCAAACTTCTTAGACTGAATCGATCACTGAACCTAATCAGTATCGGCACCATGCCACCCACAGTATCCTCTGGAACCACCTGTCCATAATACTGTCCCTCGTCAGAGGGAAAACTAAAACTCTGACAAACACTCTGTCATCCATGTCACCTTTGAAGCCTGGAATGATAACCGTCTCCCGAAAGAGGCTGCCGTCATCAAATCCGTAGAACATGTACCAATGTTCTAAAATTGCTTCCTTATGTTTCTCCAGGATTGGATTAATACAAACTTATTGCATCTAGTGCAAAACCAACATTTGGTGTGGTACTTGACATCACATGATTGACTCAATTGCCTAAGCAAGTGATCTGCCAATCATGCACATCCCTCTCCTCTTTAGTCTGTAAGACACCTTTAGAGAGGGTGACTCCATCTCCTGCAGGTACACCACCATGCTAGGAGTCAACTATTCCAAAAACCATTAGAATATCTGTCAAAGTACCCACATTGGGAAACTACCCAAATCCAGATCTAAAACCATAGATCTAGAAACCATAATGTCAAATATTATATCCATATCCTGTCTGGAGAAACAACTGTGTGACGACCACAGTACAACCGATCGTAGTATAGGAATTTTACTTCCCACTCTGTGTATGTCATCCAGATACCATGACATCACACCCTACTACCTTCTTAACTGATCCATCCCCTTTTTCTGATTGAAGTCAAACCCATGACTGTCATATCAAAATTCGATGATCTATCTCCGCTATAACTGCTCAAGTCTATAAATAGACATAAGCTTCTTGCCCACTATGCTTCCGTTGCTCCCACTGACTACGACAACCCTCCTATGGGGTCTCATATCCTGGAACAACAGTAGTGTCAAGTCTGGGTAGATAAGAACCTCCCTGTCACCGTCCTTGAGGCTACCGAAGTACCTCTCGGGTGTCTGAGGTTACCTACCGTACCTGCGGAGTGGCTATTGGAATGTCAAACCTGATTGTATAGGTCCTATTAAATTTTCCGTAATCGTTCGCGGTTCTGGAATTACTTCCAGTTCTACCATACTCCCACTACTGTTTTCTGAAAAAGATCCATTTTTACTAAAACTGTGGCGAGTCTAGAACAATATCACTATTGATCTTCTAAATGGTAGAATATCAACCCTCGTCATAGCCAGGGTCAACCCACAAACAGCCATTACAGAAATGTGCCCTGAGTTATCCAGAGTCTGGTTTTAATCAAAAGCTGGACAACTCCCCGTACCTTAATTTCTTTTAAGGTACGAACTATTCTATATCCAATATAGAAACTTTGGCACTAATTTTAATTTGGAACCATATTCAAATCCATGCATCTGTCTCCAGTGCATATCAACTTAATGGAAAAAGGCTAATCAGCATTACTCAACTTAGGAATCCATCCAATTATGAGTAACCTGAAAGAGAAACACGTTTCTCAAAACCATTACTATCATCTGAATACCAATCACAATAATCTACATCTTCGATCTCTTTGAAGAATCTCGATACTTGTGATACCTGGTTCTCTACTTTATTCTTATACCCACAACTTCTCAAAAACTTAGACCTTGTATTTCTACGAAACACTCGTCTAAATACTAGAGAAGTTATAAGTAAACAGAACATAGTACGAGGACCTACCCCTTTGTCCTGATGGACACTGGACAACATACAATACTCTGTATAAGTCCACTGAGTTGAACAACTCAAAACCTGTGCGTTGTAGGTGGAAAACTGTACCCTGGCGATTTCCTCAAATATCACCAATTACAACGAATTCCGATATAATGAGGATGATCACCTAATCCCAATATCTTACTCCCACTCATCATCTGTAAAACCATACAGATATGAGAATGAAACCTGGTAAATGCATACCCTTGGAGTAAGTGTTTAATCGGGAAAACAGTTTTTTTCTTTAACAATGCACTGAAATATGAAAATGTTTCGTAGGGGTATCCTAGTATTCATAGCAATGCCTCTTCCATAATCCAATTCATGACTTCAACCGTATATTTTATTGCCATCTCTCCAAATCCCTTTATTTGTCTTTAGTCGTTACCTTCTGTACACCATCGTTAGGCTAAATGGTTTTCTTCCTTCCTTACCGTTCGGCACCAGCCTATGGTTTGGAAGAAGACTATCCAGTAAGCATAATAGGTGTACCCTCCTAAACCAAGGAGTACTCGCAACTGAGAGAAGGTGACGATAAAAGACAACTGAATAATACCTTATTCTTTTTAAAGGTGAAATAGGAGTGGCGATGAAGTACGCGGTTTTGGTCGTGAATGATATCAGTCGCAATTTACTTTGCCCTCTTTCTAATCCCTTTATTTTGTCTTTACATATTACCTTCTGCACACCCTACTTAGGCTAATTGGTTTTCTTCATTCCCTACCTTTCGGCACCAGCCTATGGTTTGGAATAAGACTATCCAATAGGCGTAATAGGTGTACTCTCCTAAACCAAGGAGCTCTCGCAACCTGAGAGAAGGTGATAATAAAAGACAACTGAATAAACCAATTCTATTTCTCCTGAACCTGGATCCATCCCCGAAGAAGTCCCTTCGAGTTCGTATATAACCATACGATGGATCTATCCAATGGAAGTGGATATCCGCAGTATACGGGTGTTCTGAGAAATTCAAAGGGTAAAAGAAGGAGTGGCAATGACTTATGCAACATAGACAATCCAAAAGCCAGTATTTTAAGAAGGTTCGGTCAACCTGGTCACTGAGTCATAGTCTAGGGTCGGTCAAAGGTCGCTGCCAAAGAGAGAGAGAGAAAAGAAACACTCTGCGTGCACTCTAACCTAGATCAGAATGGTCATCATTTTATCTAATCCGGAAACCTCCCACTGTCCTGTCAAATTCTCCTCCAAACCTAAAGAAGAATCAATCGGGATCACCCGAAGAGTAAACCAACTCATCAGTAGGAATCAGGATCCAACTCTCATCGCATGATAACGTGATGGAATGCATCCACGTTACTCATACTCCAGAAGGTATGCGCATACTCGGCAAGTTTCAGTTTCTTTAGAAACTCCTGATATTATTTTTGCCCCATGCTCTTATAACCTTGGCGTTGGTCAAAATGTCATAAGTCACATGCCAAGTTCTACCCGTCACTATCTTGTCAATTTGAATCCACCCGCACATGCCCTTGACGTTGGCCAAAATGGCAGAACGACTGTCCTAAACTAACTCATCTATCTATGCAACAATTGAATACCCAGCAGCTACCAAACACTATGCCTTGGCGTTGGTCAAAATACGTAGCTTGAATACTACTGAATACCCAAAAGAAGTGACGGAGGGCTACGACTGGTTTTTGGCGAAAAAACCTTTAGCGTAGTGAACTTGATATCGCTGAAGGAACCTGATAGCTTTTTAAAATATAGTGGCGAAAACCTTTTGCTAAAGAGGTCACTCCCGGTAAAGGGATCTCGGCTCTTTCCTCGTGGAATGAGGTGCAGGATATTCCACTGAATACCGCTATGCAAAGCAACTTGTAATCGACTATAGTAAAGTTATTACCCTGACGCAAACTTCTGTCCAAGGGGTCTTTCCCGGTGAAGGGATATCAGCCCTTGCCTCGTTGAATGAGGTGCAGGATATTCCACTGAATACCGCTATGCATAACAAAAGAAAACGTCTTTGCAATAACACTTTTAAAATTGTTCCAACAACTGTATACAGGTTTGTTTTTACTTTGCGTTGATCAGAATCAACGCAGTCCCATCAATCGATCACACCAGAAAAGAACGAAAATAAAATGTACGTATATGCCATCCGCATTCGTCACTGGGTCCCGTCATCACCCGTTAGGTTACTTAACTAAAGACAGAGCGGGGACTGGACTAGCACGGGTGTAAAACATATACAACATCTAATAGTATATAAACCAATATACAATAATCGCTCCAGGCGTGATAGTATGCAACATTACAGAAAAGTAATAAGCATCACAGAACAATACAGATATCTGGGATCCCCGGGTTTCACAGAGCCGCTGCTGAAACCCGACGTTCCCCTGTCGTGTGGATAGCCTGTGCAATGAAACCTAGACCCCTACGGGTGCGGCAAGTTACCCGCCAAAACCTGAAGCGAGGTAGTCCCCACAGCATAGTGAATGGAACACCCGGCACTTCACGGAATCCGGTAAATTGAGCACCCCTCCTTGGGTCAACTTGTACCCCCTACAAGTGCGGCGAATAGTCTGCCAATTCTGAAGTGGGGCCCCTCTGCCTCTCAAAGCCATGAGATGCGGACCCGTTGCCCTCCCGAACCCGGCTATCCGTGCACTCCGTCGCGGGGAAAAACCTAGTACAGTAATGAAAAATAGTACAATAGGTACATCGACCGCAACCTGGTCGTGCCCCAAAAGAATATTATACAACAGGCAGTGACGGCTGTCCACAAGTTGGACGCTCGCCCCGCAATATCAAATGTACAAATAAACTCAAACTGTACTATCATTGCACACTGCTATCCACCACGACAAATCCGCAACATTACAGCATAACACAGAACATCAACGCGAATGTCACGTTCGCAAACCCGTCTAAAAGAGCTATAGCAATCGGACGCGGTTTACCGATCAAATGACATTCCCGGTCGGAGATATAATGTAAGCACTGTAATCTAACGTGTTTAAATTTCGATCGACCAAAGACCAAATATTAAAAAGTGGGCCCCACAGCTTACTGGTGAACAGTAACAAAATCTGGGCCAAAACTTTATATACCAAAAACCACAAAATCCCACCAAGAACCCACTGGAAAAATTTGGGGCCACGAGCTCAATGTTTGGCCGCGGAAGCGCGGTCAAACCAATGGTTTGACCGCCTTTCCGCGGCGGTATCATTGAGTCACGTGCCCAAATTTCTTCGTCGTTCTTAGAATTCCCTGCACGGATTTTTAAGACATCCAGAAATTAATTTCGACACCGTTTAAAATCAACAGAAACTGTCGTGCAAGGATTTTGTCGTTTTTGATTTTCGGTCGGATCGATGTTTTGAACGCGTTAGCACAAGTTAGTATAGCAAAATGGTTAGGCTCTGATACCACTGTAAGTCTACGTTAGCGCCCCGGCAGTCTACAGACGCCAAATGCGGAATAAAACTTTTAAACTTGGCGCTATCGTATACTTTAACCCGGATCTGCCATTATTGCTAAACTAACAAACTATAAAGAGGGAAGAAGGGTTGTACCGAACGATCCGAGTCCTTCGTTCTTCAACCATCATCCCACGCTCCGTTGCGGCTGCTCCGATCTCGTCGATCTCCGAATCCTTCGTCGAGGTGGCACCACATCGACGATTCTTTAAACGGGCTCCCGCCTCTGACTCGAGGCAACTCGGTCGTCAAGTTTGCTAAAAGAGACGACCAAGAATGATGTAGAGATTGAGTAGATGACTTTGTCTCACTTCGTCCAAGTCCGTGGACGATCGGTTAATGAAGTTGCCGTGGAAATCGGGTGATGGAATGAAATGGACTGTGAAATTCCATACACCGATAAAACCTATCATAATCTTTTCTTTCTAAAATGAAACCAACAAGTGAGAGTGAGAAGAGAGAGAGGGCAAGCCACTTATAAAGAAGGAGGAAGGTGAGTGTAGGAGGAGGGAGGTGACCATAAACCAAAAGCTTCTCACTTAAATATCTTAAGCAATACAAAACACATTAATGAAAACAATGACACATATAAACCTAGTCATCATCTCTTTAATGTATCCAATAAGAACACTACACCAAATAGCCTAGTCACCTCATCTAGAAACTTCTAGAAGCACGACTCATCACATCTGTAGAAAAGATAAATCCGTCTTTAACCAAATGTTAAAAGACGGCTGATAGAAAACTGGAAACTGGCAACTTCCAAAAGTGATCCTGAAACGACTTTCAGGATAACCCCGAAACTGTATAAATATACCCGCATTTGTATTACGACCTAATACAAATGCAACTGAGACAAAGATATTATACCTACTCAATATAATACTCGGATCCGGCTTAAACCAAAGCCGACCAGTATAATCTGCCCGAAAAATAACACGTGCGTAAACGCACGTGCATTTTCCGAACCCTGCCATAAAACCATACGGCTTCTACAACGTTTCGCCCGAACTTGGGAAACTGTCTGTGGGGAACTCTAATGACTCGTCAGCACCCTGGCAGTGGGTTTAACCACAAACCGTCAGCGGCACTAGCTATGCGTAACGGCTGCCCATGGACTGACCTCAAGGGTGGCCGAGGAGCGAACTCAAGGGAGACCGATGAGCGAACTCCTCCGAAAACCCTACTGAGCCTAACAGTGACAATGTATATACAGTCCGGTCCGTTCGTCAATGAGTATCGCATATCTGCCTAGGGGGCTAGTAACGTCAGACCCCCAATAGCAGTATAAGTCGTGTCGGAGTGAAGCCTCAATACACCCTGAGATACTACTGGAGTACTTACCAGTAAATCTCCTACCATGGCCATGGATTTGTGTAATGGCTCTCCTAGACACAGCACGATCTCGCCCCCAATACCGGGAGAGACGAATCCCCTGCCGATCCGCTCACGTGCCTCCATATGGCTCGGGACTGTACCCAAAAGCTACCTGTTTGCACGACTCCTTTGAGACGTGGTAGGGTAGAAATCAAAGCACAGTGGGAACTCACACGAGACAAATGACGACCTCAGGTCGATGAACTAACCTGTACACATGTCACCAGGGAACTGCTATCTGACGGTAGATATAATACTAACTAGCAGATTCCCGGCGAGTCCTGTCCGGTGTACTCATAACCTAATGAGCACCTGTATACATCTTAGGTGATCCAACTGACACCAATGGCTTGTGAGACCGGCCACCGCCCCTCGTCGGGGTCTCGACTGTACACACTAGTCTACTCCGGAGTATCGATGCCCTGTCTCGAAACTCCCACGACTAGGGACCACAATTAAGGATATGCGTATAAACTACCCAACTCTCACGTATATGATCGCCATCATACTGTTGGTAGTAAAGCAAGATCCTAAGGGCTCTATCAAAGTGTAACATGCAATCAGTCACCTGAACATGTACACGACTGATAAAGGCAAACCAGATAGCATACTATCATTTCGAGTAAGACTGTCCTACCGGGATAGGTCCTCCGCAATCATTGCAATCACGTACCTGCGATCCAATAATTGACTATGAGGGCACTATCTCCAACAATATACGCATACTTATTATATTATCATGATGATCCATACTGTGAGAGGAGCCTATGTGCTCGGAGCCTATGAGCTCGATATGATGGGAGCCTATGTGCTCGGAGCCTATGAGCTCGATGTGATGGGAGCCTATGTGCTCGGAGCCTATGAGCTCGATGTGATGGGAGCCTATGTGCTCGGAGCCTATGAGCTCGATGTGATGGGAGCCTATGTGCTCGGAGCCTATGAGCTCGATGTGATGGGAGCCTATGCGCTCGGAGCCTATGAGCTCGATTGGAAAGGAGCCTATGTGCTCGGGGCCTTTATGGTAGATGGTATATTATACTTCCCCTACCCCCTATTTATTGTATATGCATTGCATACATGATGCTTATTATCAGTGGGTGACGGGTGGACGGGTTCCATATATATATAGGCAGACATGGATTTACACTTATCATACTTCATTTGTATATATAACAGGGTAAGAGGGCGCCGTTATATATACCCTTACACCAATATTAGTCGTATGGGACGCTAATATATGTGTATTGATATCATATTTACTTCATGCAGACATACCTTACACTGATGACATGTTATTACCTGAGTACCTGGCACTACATACATGATTAGATGTTACCTTGCCACCTTTTTACACTCAGATGTACTCTTGTGGATTGTATTACTGATCGTTGACATAGGTTTATGTCTTGCATTCGAATTCTGCTTGTAGATATTTCTATTCACGAGTTGGCAACTCACCCCCGTTGTGCCACAGTTCTTGCAGGTTCTGCCGTACAGGTTTCTTTGCGGCATTTTTGGCACACTACCTTCTTGCGGGTGATTTGCTTTGGTAGGTGGATTCTTTCGTATCAAGAATCACCATTGTATTTATTTATTTCATTGTATCTAGAAATTGTTCATCAACCAAAACCTGTATATTCTTTCAGACTTAGAGACAGTGTTGTATTATTCGACCTTAGAGTCGCGCTTAGTTGTATTGCGGTTTTTTTCTTGTTGCTTTGAGCTTTCTGTTGGATTTGATCCTCGCCACTTGGCGTTGTATATTATATCATTGTGTGGTTGTGACCGTCGATTGACGAAGAGCTAGCTCCCGCTTGGGGATGCCTTTATCATTGCATATATATCGTTATTCTTGTTTTACCCCATTCGGGGCCATTTTTCCAAAAGAAACTCTGCCGAAATTTCTGAAAAAGATTGTACTGTTTTTAAAATGCACATTCGGCTTAGTTATTTAAAAACCTTGATTTCAAACATGTTTTCTTCACTTCTTTAAACCAGTTCCTTTACTTATTCTTAAAATGGTTTTAGATTTCTGGGCTTTTGGCTTACTTGGATCAGACGGAGTCCTATAGGCTTCATATGGTTCAAGGGCCAGTCACGTGCTCTTTCGGGTCGTGACATAAGCTGAAGAAATCCGTACTCAAAACCTTTGAGCCGAGTCTTGACCAATTGAAGCTAAGCAATTGGCAACAACGTGGATTAGGGGATTTAAGCGCGGTATTCGTGGAATCCGGCTTATTTACCCTTGTCCTTCCGTTCTTGTCTCTTGCTTTCGCCTCCGGCCAAACCGAACGCAACCGGTCGCGGTTAGGAATCACCGTTACCTTGTCAGGGTACGGTGCCTAACGGAGCGCTTGCGTATGGTTTGGGCGAAGTTCAAATGGAAAATAACGGGAAAAGGAATTGGCAAAGAAATGTTAACTTATAATACCGTATTTTATCTTAACAACAATAATTACATATATTCACAAAAGAGAACCAAAAAGAGAGGACAAAAAGAAAAGAACAAAGAAAAGAAAAGATACAAGTAATTAAAGTACAAGGAATAAAATTGCAAGTAAGTAAATTGCAAGTAATAAAAGACAAGGTAATAAATTGCGAATAATAAAAAGCGATAAAAAGAATACGAAACTAGGACTCAAGACAAGCATGTGATCAATAGCCAACCCTTAAACTTGCAAGCTCAATGAAAAGGTTGCAAGATCAAGGGAAGGGTAGAGAACGCATGTGAAATGAAGTGCTAGTCTCGTGAGAAAATAAGACCCTTGAGATCAATAACTAACCCTTAACCATTCAAGCTCAATGAAGAGGTTGAATGAGCAAGAGAAAGCAAAAATCTCAAGGGGAAGAAGAAACACAAGAGAATGATACAAAACCCTCATCTTCATTAATCTCCCACTCAAAAGCTCTCACTACAATTTCATGGAAAAAGAATGAAGAAGAAGAAGAAGAACTATACAAAAAAAACTACAAAAGAGTGGACACAAAATTGGACACTTGGCTTAGCTCAAAACTGCTGTATTTATAGGCAGAGGGTTGAAGATCTAGGGCAACCACCAGAACACATATGAAAATACCAAACTGCCCCCAAAAGCCCATGCCCTGACTCCTCTGTACGGCCGCGGATCCGCCGCCTATGCCCCCCTATGGCCGCGGATCCGCGCCCCTATAGTGGACTTAGGGTGTGGGCTTCTGTGCACTTTCCTGTTCTCCTGTCCCCTGTTGTCTGGTACATGTATTTTCTGATAATTTCTTCCAGAATATCTTCAGATTCTTAGTCCAAGATTGCATTATCTTTTTCCCTTTTGACTTCTATCTCCCTCGAGCTCCGTGCACCCATTGATTCTTGTGCAGCCCCTCTTGTGCTATGTGCTTGTCCGAGACACGAATGACCGCTGTCATATGTCTTGTCCCAGGAACCGGTACGCAGCACCGGACGGATATGGATGACCGGAACCCGGCTTTTATCTGTTGTCAACAGATGTTCTGTATTTGGTGTAACTGTGGAGATTTTGTCCTGATTTGCAATATTTGTACTGGAAACCTGTATACTGTAAACATGTAACACACACGGATTAAAAGCACCTACCTATAAACACACGAGCGTAAGAATGGGCGGTATAAAATGCAATATTCTGATATGAACAAATACCCCCAAACTTAACTTTTGCTCGTCCCGAGCAAAACCAATTATTCACAAAAATAAAATGATAACCGCACTTTCGCAGGGAACGCGATTACACGGAGCATGTGCAACAAGCCGTTAAACCTCTAGGTGTCCCTAGTAGGAGGAGTGTTGTCTCCTGAGGGTTTTCAGCGGATACTACCCACAAAGTCCCGTCAAGCTAGTTTTGTAAAATAACTAAGATTCAACCCCCTAAAGTTTTGTTTCAGAAAATAACAATTCTATTATCCTAAGTCTAGACTATCGAACCTTTATTTTTCACACCTCGCTTCTTATTTAACTACAGATTTTATATGTCTTTACGTGCAGTGCAAATAATGTCGTTAAGTTCCGAAAGGTCGAATAAAGTCATTTTGTCACACAATAAAGCCCAGATAACAATTTTAAAAGGATCACATAAGTTTTATAAAGAGTTAAGCATTTTTCAAGTTTCGTTTTCCAGTAAAGTTTCAACTTCAGAATTTCTATCTTCCCTAACAGGAAACTAGGTCTTATTCTTCACTCCACTTTTTTCTTGTTTTCATTTCATACACACCACTGTGAACGTGCAATAGTCTTTATCATAGAATAAAACCTTCATATCTCCGTTAAATTTTTTTTTATAAAAGCCTGTCTTTTATCAAGATTATTCTCACACAAAGAACCGTTAGGAATTTTAACTCGGAGAGAACACTTGCTTGACTTTGTTTTTATCTGGACTTTCTAGGCTTCTTAGCGAGCTTTGGGCCAATGCACCTAAACCAGTTGGTTTTAGGGCATTAGGTGTAGAAACACCCCAGCGGACTTAATTACTCAAGTTACCTAGGTCTAAAAACAAAAGACAGTTTGGCGCGAAAACATGATGATTCAATACGAACGGAAATATAACCGGTAGTTCAATTATTTTTTGGATAAAAGACGTGTTTAGTGGGTTCGGTGTGTAATCATTCCGATCAAGTTTTAGATGGGTTATTTTTCAGACTTAGCTCCAATTACGGCATCAATAACATTCCTTCATATTCGCTTTACTTCATAAACTATTCTTGACATTACTTATTTCAGAACAAACCTATTTGATCCTCAGAAAATCATTTATCTGTTTAAAAGTTTAAACATGAAAGACTTGTCATCTAATTTCCACAACTCACGACACGTGTAGTGTGATGTAAAGACGTATATCAGCTATAGTTAACTTCAAAGGAGAGTTATCTTTCAGGTTTTCAAAATCTAAACATAAGATTTAGTTATTCCTATTTTTTCAAACAAAAACCGTCGAATGTTGAATCAGAGTTCTTCCACAAGCTAACTTGACAAAAAAGTTTTTATATTTTTAGAAAATTTTCAGATTTTTATGGATTTTATGGATTTAATATGCAGATGCAAAATATACAAATGAATGCGAAGGAAGAAAGCTTACCGAGCACACCCCCAAACTTAAACTTGACAGTGCCCTCACTGTCAGGCTATACTAAGAGGGTCAAAATTGCCGGCGCTCCCTAAAAACAAATTATATACAAAACAAAAAAGGAAAACAAAAAAAAAATATATACAAAAAAAGTGTCCCCCCCAAACTTAAGTGAAACAGTGTTTCCACTGTTAAGCGATGAAGTTTAGGATTAGGGGGGGAAAGAACAGTGTCAATTTATACAAGGCCTTACACAGGCCAAAGGTGAGCACCAACCATTCAAAGATCTTATCGCTATAATGTACAGGTTGGTGGAAGAAGGCGTAGAGAAAAGAGAGGGAGAATACGCGAGACCGTATGCGGAGAGAAGCGGGATACGGTCTCGGTATGTGAGAGGAAGAAGAATGGCGGAAGGGAAAAAGAAGTGGAATACGAATTTGAGGGTGTAAATGGAGTAAATAGATTAGCACAATTTGTGATGACCGATGTGTGAAAAGCGAATGTGCTAATATATTTACCCGTCGAGAAATGGGATCAAATCCCTCAAGATTCGTAAGAAGCCATGGGTACGCCGAACTTGGTAAACCAGACACAGTAAATGAAAGTGAGACGGGTTCTTGCAAGGTCGGAACGATTGAAAGGATGGAGGGAAGTGGTTGAGGAAGGGTATCGGTTAAGGCTTCTGGAGGGTGTGTACAGTCAGTGAAAGGAACACGATGAATTGGAAAATCCGACTCATCATCTAGAACTGTTTCATCCTAAAAAATATCCTCAATATTCTCCTCAAAATTTAGCACATCCATGCATTTTTCTTCAAAATCCAGACGCATATGGGGTTCGGGAAAAACATTTAATGACTCGGGATGATGATTTGAAGAGAAAAACTCAGCCAAATCTATGGGTTCATCATCCAAAATATTCCCAGCGTCGATATCCTCAATCAAGTGAAAATCAAAATTCTCTGACACCTCAACAAAAGCATGGATATCAATCAATTTAGGTTCTAAAGTGGAGGTGTAAAGGTCAAAAGGTTTAGGATCGGTTTCACTTGGAAGAGACCCTTCACAATCGGGCAAATCAAACACTACGAAGTCGCACAACTCATTCATCATTTTATCTTCAATTGATAAATCATGTGGGATACTCGATAGACTTTCAAAACAGGAGTTGTGGGATTCAATTTGGGACGGGTAGGTTTGATTTGGAAGGGGGTACATCTCACTCTCTCTACTCAAATTCACAGCCTGTCCTGCCGTCTCGTCATACATTGGAAAATTCGGAGCTAGTTGAAAACTAGCTACCGGGTCACTAGGTTGCATGAGGGCGGCCATGGACGCATTCAAATCCATCATCTGTTGGCTTGACGCTACCCTAAAGTCTTCCAACGACTGTTCCAGACTAGACATAGGTTGAGAAGGAGTTTCAATAAAAGATTCATAGTTGTTTGGATACTGAAAACTCCCAAATGGCGGTTCTGAAGCAATGTCTAGGGAAGGTATAAAAGTAGGGTATGATTGGTAGGAATTGAATGGCTGGACAGGAGTGGGATTAACATTGGGATAAGAAGGTGAATGGAATTGTTGATCCCAAGAATTTGAAGTGGCGAAAGGAGTGAAAGATCGGCTACGGGATTGTTCAATACGTTCAGCGATGGACAAAGGACGACTTGCAGAAGGGGTATCAACATAAGTGGGTGTGGAAGGTTGAAAAGGTTGATACAAAGTGGAATGAGGAGTGCAAGTGTTTGTTCTAGCCGCTGCTATGCGATCTTTCAGTGAAACTTTGGGCATGGATGGATCGTTCGATGTTCGGCCAAAGCAAGACCCGTAGGATGTAATGTCTGGTTGTGGGTACCAAAGTTCGGCAAGAGTTTTGCGAGGTGGAGTACCCATGATATGAAGAGAGAGAAAAAGGTAGAGAAAAGGAGGGGAAAAAGAATGTGATTTTTTTTTTATTAACAAAAGAATGAATTATACACACAAAAATATGGACAAAAATGATCACGACACAAAAATACCACACACCTAATCGTTCTAGGGTTCACCTAGGTCAACTAGACCTGCTCCAGAACTTGATTGTCGAAGTAAAATTGCGTCGAGAAACAGGCTCAAGATACACTGATCACGAGGCCAGGTAAGTGCAGAGATAAGGGGAGGTTTTCCAACGCTTTCGCGAAGTTCCTTAATTAAATAACCCTTTCTCTTTTGGCGGTTTCGCCGTTAACACTTTCCTAGACACCCCGTAAACAATATACCGTTAAGTAAGGTTCTAAACACAATTAACTTCTCCTAGTGAGCGCGAAGTCCTTAAGGCTTAAAGTCTAGTTTCTTTTAAATTTGTGCGGGTAAACGTTATGCGCAAGTTCGTGATTTGTGGGCCACGGAAAAGGTGATGAAATCCTTTACCGTATGTTGTGGGGTTCGCTTGCCCTTAAGTCCGTATTAATTGATGCAATGCGCAATTCAAAAAATTCTTATAAAGAATCAAACAATCGTTTTTTAGTTTAAGCGCAGCGCTGCAACAAATACGGGTTAGTCAATTTTTAGCGTTTGCTAGCGAACTTGCAAAGAATCCTGCAAAAGAATAGTATATTGGAAGCGTCAGATTTGAGAAGAAGGTGTTAGTAAAGTACGTACCGTTTAAGTTTTGGGTTAGGAAACCCCCGTTGAATCAAATCCGGTAAGCATGAAAGGTTCGCTTGCGCGGGTCAAACTACCCGGATCTTTGGCACTGTACCCCGTAATCACCTTAACTTTGAACGTACACTTTGCTCCACAATTGCAGTTTGCAAACTTCCAAAAATCTGCACTCTTGCCCACAAAAATAATCAAAAAAAAAACAAAAAGAATTTTTTATATATATATATATACAAAAAGAATATTAACCCGAATAACAAGAAAGAAAATACGCTACCGTCTCCCCGGCAACGGCGCCATTTGATCGCACGCCGAAAGCGTGTCGGATGTTCAAAGAATTTAAGTGTAACCGCGATCAGGACGGTGTCGCTTTGCAGCTAGCCGGTTGAGCACGGGTCGGTCCACAGGGAGATGGTGGTATCTTACCTTCTTGTCTTAGACGAGTTAATAAAGAATCTGTATGTTTGTTTGATCTAACCTATGTGTTTATCTGCAAGTATAAAGTTGTTAAGAAAAGATACGAGATTATAAGCTGAAGAAATCCGTACTCAAAACCTTTGAGCCGAGTCTTGACCAATTGAAGCTAAGCAATTGGCAACAACGTGGATTAGGGGATTTAAGCGCGGTATTCGTGGAATCCGGCTTATTTACCCTTGTCCTTCCGTTCTTATCTCTTGCTTTCGCCTCCGGCCAAACCGAACGCAACCGGTCGCGGTTAGGAATCACCGTTACCTTGTCAGGGTACGGTGCCTAACGGAGCACTTGCGTATAGTTTGAGCGAAGTTCAAATGGAAAATAACGGGAAAAGGAATTGGCAAAGAAATGTTAACTTATAATACCGTATTTTATCTTAACAACAATAATTACATATATTCACAAAAGAGAACCAAAAAGAGAGGACAAAAAGAAAAGAACAAAGAAAAGAAAAGATACAAGTAATTAAAGTACAAGGAATAAAATTGCAAGTAAGTAAATTGCAAGTAATAAAAGACAAGGTAATAAATTGTGAATAATAAAAAGCGATAAAAAGAATACGAAACTAGGACTCAAGACAAGCATGTGATCAATAGCCAACCCTTAAACTTGCAAGCTCAATGAAGAGGTTGCAAGATCAAGGGAAGGGTAGAGAACGCATGTGAAATGAAGTGCTAGTCCCGTGAG
Source organism: Agapanthus africanus (assembly GCA_030015575.1). Classification (NCBI taxonomy): domain Eukaryota; kingdom Viridiplantae; phylum Streptophyta; class Magnoliopsida; order Asparagales; family Amaryllidaceae; genus Agapanthus; species Agapanthus africanus. Next base: position 230,512,072 of record JASDDO010000022.1, on the reverse strand, counting down.
AAAATACGACCCTTGAGATCAATAACTAACCCTTAACCATTCAAGCTCAATGAAGAGGTTGAATGAGCAAGAGAAAGCAAAAATCTCAAGGGGAAGAAGAAACACAAGAGAATGATACAAAACCCTCATCTTCATTAATCTACCACTCAAAAGCTCTCACTACAATTTCATGGAAAAAGAATGAAGAAGAAGAAGAAGAACTATACAAAATAAACTACAAAAGAGTGGACACAAAATTGGACACTTGGCTTAGCTCAAAACTGCTGTATTTATAGGCAGAGGGTTGAAGATCTAGGGCAACCACCAGAACACATATGAAAATACCAAACTGCCCCCAAAAGCCCATGCCCTGACTCCTCTGTACGGCCGCGGATCCGCCGCCTATGCCCCCCTATGGCCGCGGATCCGCGCCCCTATAGTGGACTTAGGGTGTGGGCTTCTGTGCACTTTCCTGTTCTCCTGTCCCCTGTTGTCTGGTACATGTATTTTCTGATAATTTCTTCCAGAATATCTTCAGATTCTTAGTCCAAGATTGCATTATCTTTTTCCCTTTTGACTTCTATCTCCCTCGAGCTCCGTGCACCCATTGATTCTTGTGCAGCCCCTCTTATGCTCTGTGCTTGTCCGAGACACGAATGACCGCTGTCATATGTCTTGTCCCAGGAACCGGTACGCAGCACCGGACGGATATGGATGACCGGAACCCGGCTTTTATCTGTTGTCAACAGATGTTCTGTATTTGGTGTAACTGTGGAGATTTTGTCCTGATTTGCAATATTTGTACTGGAAACCTGTATACTGTAAACATGTAACACACACGGATTAAAAGCACCTACCTATAAACACACGAGCGTAAGAATGGGCGGTATAAAATGCAATATTCTGATATGAACATTCCTAGGTTACCTAAAAGAGAAAGGAATTCTCTCTCAGCTTACTCCTCCGTACACTCCACAGCATAACGGTGTATCGGAGAGACGGAATCGAACCCTATTGGATATGGTACGATCCATGATGAGTAATGCTGAGTTACCGCGATCTTTCTGGGGTTATGCGCTAGAATCAGCGGCATATCTTCTGAACAGGGCTCCTACCAAGACTGTGCCTACCACTCCATATCAGATGTGGACTGGGAAGAAACCCCATCTTCAGCATATAAAGATTTGGGGATGTCCAGCTTTTGTTAAAAAGCAGCATGTGGACAAGCTCGAGGCACGATCAGTAAAATGTTTGTTTGTGGGATATCCAAAGAACTCCAAGGGATATTATTTCTATTACGCAGAGGAACAAAAGGTCTTTGTTTCTCGTAATGCCCATTTTCTGGAACATCTGTTTTTAGAAAAGGAATCAAGTGGGAGCGAAATAGAACTGGAAGAAATTCCAAAACCACAAACCAATACTGAAAGTTTGGTAGAACCGGAAGTTCAGGAAGAACAGGACATTCCCGCACCCCTCCGCAGGAGTAGTAGGCCGTCTCATCCGCCTGAGAGATACTACGGTTTTCTCATAGACGGGGATCGAGAGGATTGCATCATAGAAGATGATGAACCTACTGACTTCCAGCAGGCCATCCAGAGCGGCGACTCGGTACGATGGCTAGATGCAATGCGGACCGAAATGGAGTCCATGTACACCAACAAAGTATGGACTTTGGACTTTGCTCCAGATGGGGTAAAACCCATAGGATGCAAATGGATCTTCAAGAAAAAGATTGGTGTAGATGGACAGGTGGAAACCTATAAGGCTAGACTTGTTGCAAATGGTTTTCGTCAAAGACCTGGTTTGGACTATGACGAAACTTTTTCTCCAGTGGCTATGCTCAAATCCATTCGGGTCCTTCTTGCTATTGCTGCCTTCCATGATTATGAAATCTGGCAGATGGACGTAAAGACGGCTTTTCTGAATGGAAATTTAGAAGAGAGCGTCTATATGGATCAGCCAGAGGGTTTCAATCAGAGTGGGAGCAGCAGGAAAGTATGCAAGCTGCTTAAGTCCATTTATGGACTAAAGCAAGCATCGCGGAGTTGGAACATCTGTTTTGATGAGACAGTCAAAGAATATGACTTTATCAAAAATCCAGATGAACCATGCATATATAGTAAAGTTGTAGCCAGAAGTGTCGTATTCCTCGTCTTGTACGTGGATGACATTCTATTGATAGGAAATGACATTCCTATGCTACAATCTGTCAAAGGATTCTTGTCACAAAGGTTCTCCATGAAAGACCTGGGTGATGCCTCTTACATTCTGGGGATCCGGATCTATCGTGATAGATCCAAGAGGATGTTGGGACTTTCGCAGTCCAGGTATATCGACACTGTACTGAAAAGATTCAGTATGGAAGATTCTAAGCGCGGTAATCTACCGGCTTGTCACGGAATCACCCTCTCCAAAGAGATGTCTCCCAAGACTGATTTGGAAAGGGAACGCATGTCTATTATACCCTACGCTTCTGCGGTAGGCTCTATAATGTATGCGATGTTGTGCACCAGACCAGATGTAGCTTACGCACTAAGCGTGGTAAGCCGGTATCAGTCAGACCCAGGGGAGAAACACTGGATAGCAGTAAAGAACATTCTCAAGTACCTGAGGAGGACTAAGGAGATGTTCTTGGTTTACGGCGGAAAAGACCTCAGGTTGGAGGCCTTTGCTGATTCCGGCTTCCAGAGTGATAAGGACGATTCCAAGTCCATGTCGGGTTATGTCTTTACCCTCAATGGAGGGGCGGTGTGCTGGAAGAGCTCCAAGCAGGACACCGTTGCTGACTCGACGATGGAAGCGGAGTATATAGCTGCTTGCGATGCCGCAAAAGAAGCAGTCTGGATGAAGAAGTTCCTAACAGAACTTCAGGTGGTTCCTACCATAGTTGATCCAATACCTTTGTATTGTGACAACAACGGAGCTACAGCTTTAGCGAAGGAACCAAGGTCCCATCAGAAGTCCAGACACATCTTGAGGCGGTATCACCTGATCAGGGAGATCATTGATCGTCAGGAGATCGAGGTTCGGAGAGTTGCTTCAGAAGAGAACATTGCTGATCCATTCACGAATGCCCTTCCTCAGATTCAGTTCGAGAGGCTACTCGAGATCATTGGTCTACGATATGCCAGTACATGGCCCTAGTGCATGTGGGAGATTGTTAGTGTTTATGCCCTAGAAGGCCATTACTGTATCATACTAGTTTGTATATTACTTAATGGAAGCTTGGGATATTCACATGTATATAACAGTCTTGCTAAACATGGTAGTATGCTACTTGGTTTTTCTATCTTAATATGTGAGTGTACGTATTGATAGAGCTCTTAGGATCTTGCTTGTCTACCAGCGTTGTGATGGAAGTCACACTAGTGGGGGCTGGGTAGTCTACAAGCACATCCTTATTCAGGTCCCTGGTCGTTGGATTATCGAGACAGAGCATCGATACTCCGGAGTAGACTAGTGTGTACGCTTCTCATCCCAGTTGGGGAGATGGTCTGTCCCACAGCCGTCAGTACGTCGTACTGGAGATAGTATACAGGTGCTCGTTAGGTTACGGGTACACCGGACAGGACTCACAGAGAACTGTTGGTTGGTTTTATACCAGTCGTCAGTGAACAGTTCCCAGGTGACATGAGTACAGCGTAGTCCGCAGACTTGAGACTGCTACTTCGCCTCGAGTGTGTCCCACTGTTCTTAGATTGCTACCCTACCACGGCTCAAAGGAGTCGTGCAAACAGGTAGCAGTTGGGTGCAGTCCCGAGCACTTGGAGGCAGTGGCGGTTAGACAGGATTCGTCCCTCCCGGTATTGGGAGTAGATATCGTGCTGTGTCAGAGAGCCATTACGCAAAGTCCCTGGCCAGGGCAAGCGAGATTTGCTGGTAGGTTCCAGTAGTTTCTCAGGATGTAATGGGCTTCCCTCCGACACGACTTATACCGCTATTAGGGGACTGACGCTTGCCGCCCCCTAGGCCCGATATGCGATAGTCTTGGACGAACGGACCGGACTGTATGGAGATTATCACATCAGACTCAGTAGGAGTTCGGATGGGTTTCCTCATCGGCCTTCTTATCGACAACTACCTGGGGACCGTTACGTACAGCTAGTGCCGCTTGCGGTCTGTGGTTAAACCCACTGCTAGCGTAGTAGTCGAGTCTCTAGAGTCCCACACAGAGAGTTTCCTATTCCAGGCGAAACGATATAGAGGTCGTATGGTTTTACGACAAGGGTTCGGACGCATACGTGCGTTTACGCGCGTACGACTTTCGGACAGTTTTTACCAGTCGGCTTTGGTTTAAGCCAGTTACTGGTATCCGGTTATTGGATTTTTACAGTCTAAAGTTTTTCCGTATTTTTGCGGATTGGAGGGGCGTTCTCGTAATTATGCGAGAAGCTTCTAGAAGATGGTGACTAAGGAGGTTTAGATGGCATATACTTTGGATAAGATTTGTGAGTCATGAGAGTGATTCATCATTGTCATTATTGCACCATAAATGACTAATGACACATGCTTAATGAATCACCACTTAACATTTATGAAGCATGCTTATTCATCACATTTATTCATTTATTCTTTAATGAGAATGCTTCATAATATGTTATGATACTCACAATCTCATCTCATTATTATCTCTCATCTTCTCTCTCCTCAAGCTCTCATCTTCAAACCCTAATCCTTACACCTCATGAGTTGAGATCAAAGGATTAGTAAGACTAATTAATCCATAACCATCTCTATATTACACCTAGCTTCTTTGATTAGCAATCCAAGAAGGTTAGTTGCCTCAAGTTTAGAGGTTTAGCTTGGAGTTTTGCTCTCGGGTGGATCGTCTACTACCTAGAGAAGGCCGAGGAGAACAAGGAGATCGTAAAGACGAAGGACTGGTTTCATTAGGTATAATCCCTAAACACAATAGTTAAGAAACACTTTGTGTTTGGTTATTTATAGTTTAGCTTCGATTCAAGCGGTTAGTCGATGTTCGTTCACTAAACAAGTTCGTTTTTGAAAATTCCGCCTCCCCACAAGTATTGGGGTGTACTACATCGACTTACACTATAACCGTATGATTCTTTTCCACTTCTCCAAATCCCTTTTTATGTCTTTAGTCATTACCTTCTGTACACCCCTTTAGGCCAAATGGTTTTCTTTCTTCCCTACCGTTCGGCACCAGCCTAAGGTTTGGAAGAGGACTATCCAAGAAGCATAAAGGGTGTACTGTCCTAATCCTAGGAGCACTCGCAACGCGAGAGAAGGTGAAGATAAAAGACAACCGAATGTGCTTTATTCCTATTTCTCCCGAACCAGGATCCATCCCCGAACTGGAACAAGTTCCTTTCGAGTTCGTATATAACCATACGATGGATTATCCAATAAACTGGGATCTTCGTAGTGATACGGAGTGTCCTGGAGAAATACAAAGATGATTTAGGATTGGCGAAGAAATACTTGGTTCGGTCGTGAATAGCAGTCGCAATTTACTTTGCCCTCTTACTAATCCCTTGCTTTGTCTGAACTTAATACCTTCTGTACGCCGTTTAGGCTAACTGGTTTTCTTCATTCCCTACCGGTCGGCACCTGCCTATGGTTTGGAAGAAGACTATCCAATTTGCGTAATAGGTGTACTATCTCCTAAGCCAAGGAGTACTCGCAACCTGAGAGAAGGTGAAAAGAAAAGATAACTGAATAGTCCTATCCGTTTTCTCCAGAACCAGAAACCATCCTCGAAGTCCTTCGAGTTCGTATATAACCATATGATGGTTTTGTCCAATGGAAGTGGACGTTCGTAGTAATACGGGGTGTCCTGGAGAAAAGGGTAAAAGTAGGAGCGGCAACGAGGTCTGCAACTCTGACAATCCAAAAGCCAATGTTAAGAAGGTTCGGTCAACTTGGTCACTGAGTCATAGTCTAGGGTCGGGTCAATGGTCGCTGCCAAAGAGAGAGAGAAAAGAAACACTCAGCGTGCACTCTAAGCTAGATCAGAATGGTTATCACTTTATCTAATCTGGAAACCTCCCACTGTAACGTCAAATTCTTCCCCAAACCTGAAAGAAGAATTAGCCGGGATCACCCGAGGAGTAAACCAACTCATCAGTGGGAATCGGGATCCAACCATCATCGCATGACATCGTGACGGAATCCGCTCACGCTATCACACTCCAGAAGGTATGCGCATATCTGGCAAGTTTCAGTTCTTTTGAAACTCCCGATGTGGATTTTTGCCCCATGCTCTTATGACCTTGACGAAGGCCAAAAAATCATAAGTCACATGTCAAGTTCTACCCGTCATTATCCAGGTTGATTTGAACCCACCCGTACAAGCCCTTGACGAAGGCCAACAAGGCTATACGATTGTCCCAAAGCAACGCATCTATCTATGCAGCAGAAAGGCAACAAGCAGCTACCATACACTATGCCTTGACGAAGGCCAACAAACATAGCATGAATACTATGCGCTACCCGTCTGAAACGACGGAGGGCTACGATTGGTTTCTGGCGAAAACCTTTAACGTAACGAACTTGATATCGTTGAAGGAACTGATAGCTTTTTAGAAAAATATAGTGACGAAAACCTTTGCTAAAGAGGTCACTCCCGATGAAGGGATCTCGGCTCTTTCCCCGTAGAATGAGGTGCAGGATATTCCAACTGAATACCACGATGCAAAACAAAAGTAATCGGCTATAGTGAAGTTATTGCCCTGACGCAAACTTTTGTCCAAGGGGTCACTCCCGGTGAAAGGATCTCAGCCTTTGCCTCGTCGACTGAGGAGCAGGATATTCCAACTGAATACCACTGTGCAAAACAAAAGCGAACGTCGTTGCAATAACAGCTTTTTGAAAAAATGTTCCAACAACATCAGAATAGGTTTGTTTATCTTGCATTGATCCGAATCAACGCAGTCCCATCAATTGATCACACCACAAAGACCGAAAATATACTGACGTACGTATATGCCATCCGCATTCGCCACTGGGTCCCATCATCACCCGTTAGGTTAGCTAACTAACGACAGAGCGGGGACTGGATTAGCGCGGATGAAAAACATATACAACATCTACTAGTATATATATAATATATAATTTTCGCTCAAGGCGTGATGAAAATGCAACAACACAGAAATGTACAGCAACACAGATCAATACAGATATCTGGGATCCCCGGGTTTCACAGAGCCGCTGCTGAAACCCGACGTTCCCCTGGTCGTGTGGATAGCCTGTGCAATGAAAACCTAGACCCCTACGGGCGCGGCAAGTCACCTGCCAAAACCTGAAGCGAGGCAGCCCTCTTCAGCGACGTGAATGGACCACCCAGCACTTCACGGAATCTGGTAACTTGGGCACCCCTCCTGGGTCAACCTATACCCCCTACGAGTGCGGCGAACAGCCCGCCAATTCTAGAGTAAAGCCCCCTCCGTCTCAACGCCATGAGATGCGGGCTTGTTGCCCTCTAGAACCCGGCTATCCGTGCACCCCTCCGCGGGGTAATCCTAGTACAGAAAGTAAAATATACATACACCGGGTACATCGACCGCAACCTGGTCTTGCCCCAAAATAATAATACAAGCTAGCAGTGACGGCAGTCCACATGTCGGACGCTCGTCCCGCAATATCAAATGTACATAATACAATAATATTGTACTAACATTGCAACCAGGCTATCCCCACGACCGATCCGCAACAACACAGCATAACACAGAACATCAACGTGAATGTCACGTTCGCAAATCCGTCTAACCGGGCTATAGCAGTTAGACAGGATTTACCGATCAAGTGATATTCACGGTCGCAGATATAATATAAATACTGTGAACTTGCATGTTTAAAATATCCGATCGAACAAATTTTATCAAGTGGGCCCCAAGCAGTACTGTAGCACTTACAGAAAATCTGGGCCCAAAGAAAATATCCCAAAACCCCTATTTCCTAACCAGAAGCCTACTGGGAAAATTTTGTGCAGTGAAGACACATTCCCACCACGGAACCGCGGCCAAAGCAGGGGTTTGGCCGCGTTTTCGCGGTCGTACTAAGAGATCACTGTACCAAATTTCACCAGAATTCTTAGAATTGTCTACACATGTTTCTGAAACAACCTCAAAAATTTTTGGAGCAGAAAAAATTTCGACAGAAACTTGTGCATTAGAAAATACGGTTTTTGGGGATTTTGTTCGATCGAGTTCTAAACATACAAGAGCAAGCTAGGCTAGGTTAACGGCGTGGCTCTGATACCAGTGTAAGCCCGCGGGGGCGCCCCGGCCGTCGAACCCATGCCGGAAACACGGAAACAAAAACTTTGCGAACTTTGCAAACCGGCACCACCGCGGACTTTTCACCCGGATCGGGCCATTAACCTAGCTAACTAGCAAAAGGAAAAGAGTAGAGAAGTGTTATACCAAGCGATCCGTGTCCTTCGGTCTTCGTCTCCACTCCGATCTCCTGCGGAATGTTCGTCCATCATCGTCTCGTCGGAAAAGCACCACGTAGCCGGGTTCGTATACGGGCTCCCGCCTCTTGACCGAGGCAACTCGGGCGCGAAGTTGGCTAGCCGACGTATCCAAGACTTGCTATAGAATAGTGTAGTAAACTTGTCTCTTGGGGTTTAGTAGCCATGGAGGATGGAGGAATTGATAGGAGAATGAGAAAGAGAATGAGCCTTTTTCTTGTCTTTTTGCTACCAAGAATGAGATGAAGATAAAATTGCCACACCAAAATATGAACTTTTCCTCCCCCTCTCTTGGATGTGGCCGGCCCCTCTCATTCAAGAATGATGGATACCCTCAAAAGAAAATGCAAGAAAGAATATATATCAACAATATGGAAATGGTCAATCTCATTTCTTTTCTCATCATATCAAAGCACCATCAAATGAAAAGCATTGGAATGGACCAAAAGGGAATCTCATGATTATGAAGCCACATATATGCATGAAACCCCTCAACTAATAAGTTAATTGCAAACTTGCAATTAACCCCCTCCATCAGAAAGTCCGGCCGTGAAGGAATAAAAGAAAACCGGCCGGAACGGAATGCAAACTGGCAACTTCAGAAAACTGATCCCGTAATAAATTACAGGAAAACCCCGCTACTGCAAATACATGCCCTCATTTGTATTCGCACTGAACACAAATGCAAAGAGACAAAACTACACTATCTAATACTAGGATCCGGCTTAAGCCAAAGCCTGCTAGTAAAAACTGTCCGATCACGATCCGTGCAATACCGCACGTATCTGATCGAACCCTGCCATATCTCCATATGGCCTCTGCAGCGTTTCGCCCGAAACCTGAGTAACTGAATGTGTGGTGGACTCTAAAGACTCGTCAATACGATGGCTGTGGATTTAACCACTAGCAAGTCAGAGGTATAAGCCAATACGTAACGAGCCACCAGGTATTGACCAAAAGGGACGTCGATGAGCGAACACATCCTGACACCCTACTGAGCCTGTCAGTGACAATATCCGTACAGTCCGGTCCGTTCGTCTATGAGCATCGCATGGCGGGCCTAGGGGGTTGGTAAAAGTCAGACCCCCAAAAGCGGTACAAGTCGTGTCGGAGTGTAGTCCAGAACACCCTGAGATACTACTGGAATACCTACCAGCAAATCTCCTTCCTTGGCCAAGGACTTTTCATGTTCTGGCTCTCCTCGACACAGCACGACCTCACCCCCAATACCGGGAGAGACGAACCCCTGCAGATCCGCTCACTGCCTCCATGTGGCTCGGGACTGTACCCAACTAAAACCTGTTTGCACGACTCCTTTGAGCCGTGGTAGGGTAGTAATCAAAGCACAGTGGGAACTCACACGAGACAAATGACGATCTCAGGTCGATGAACTAACCCGTACACATGTCACCAGGGAGCTGCTATCTGACGTCTGGTATAATCCCAACTAGCAGGTTCCCGGCGAGTCCTGTCCTGTGTACTCATAATCCAATGAGCACCTGTATACATCTTAGGTGAACCAATTGACACCAGTGGCTTATGAGACCGGCCACCGCCCCTCATCGGAGTCTCGACTGTATACACTAGTCTACTCCGGAGTATCGATGCCCTGTCTCGAAACTCCCACGACTAGGGACCTTTTAAGGATGTGCTTATAGACTCCAGCTCTCACTTATATGATCGCCCTCATACTGCTGGTAGTCAAGCAAGAATCCTAGGGGCTCTATCAACGTGTAATAGCGACTCGTAAGGTCACCTAAAGCAGTACACGATGATAAAGATAAACCGGATAGCATATTATCATCTCGAGTAAGACTGTCCTACTGGGACAGGTCATCCTCTCAATCATTGCAATCACGTGCCTGTGATCCAATAATTGACTCTGAGGGCACTATCTCCAACATGACTCTAAGGGCACTATATCCAACGGAATGCCTATTTTATATATATGATATATAATAACTATTGCTGCTTTCGTTTCTTCTATGATGCTTAGGAAGCATAAAATTGATGGGACTTCATTAATAAGATTAATGAAATAAAAGAAACCTAAAGATGTTGTAAAAACTTGTTTTAAAAACAGGTAGCTCTAGTTCTTGCTTTGCATAGCGGTATTCCTTATAGAATATCCAGCACCTTATTTGATAAGGAAAGAACCGAGATCCCTTCACCGGGAGTGACCACTTTAGCGAAACTAGCAGATACTACAACCCACTCGGTTTTGATTGCTTCTATAGTTTTTGCTTTGCATAATGGTATTTGTGAAATATCCTGCACCTTATTCGATAAGGAAAGAGCCGAGATCCCTTCACCGGGAGTGACCTCTTTAGCAAAACTAGTAAAAGCCTAAAAACACTCCTTTTCAAAATCACTTGATTCTACAACGATATCAAGTTCATTACGCAAAGGGTTTTCTTAAAAACCTGTCGTAGCCCTCCGTCATTTCAGATAAGTAATATTTAGTATTCGTGCTGCGTTTGTTGACCTCTGTCAAGGCGTAGTGTGCGGTAGCTGATTAGTGCGTATCTGCAAAGCATATGATGCGATTGGATTTGGGTAGTCGTACGACCTTGTTGACCTCTGTCAAGGGTTGTGCGGGTGGGTTTAATTCAATCATGAAATGGCGGGTTGACTTGACTAGCAGCCTATGGTTTGTTGACCTCTGTCAAGGTCATAGGACACTTTGGGCAAAATATTATCAGGAATTTCAAGTCTTGAAAATGGCAATGAGATTGCATACCTTCTATGAAATAGTTGGATCCCGATACCCACTGCGAGTAAGAGTTACTCTTGGGAGAGTTTTGCACATTACAATTAGCCGATCAAGTAGGTGTCCAGAAAGGTGTTAACGGGGTTACGCCCCTGGGAAAATGAAGTTTATTTTAATTAGGTCCGTGCGAAAGCATGGGGAACCTCCCTTAAAGTACCAACACTGGCCTGGCCGAAAGATTGGCGAACTCGTAGGGTGTAATTAATCCCGGCTAGTCTTACCTTTTAGGGTTTGAAAGAAGATTTGACTAAAACAGTGGGAGCCATCCTGATTAGATAAAATAATTGGTGGATATAGTGCCCTCAAAGTCAATTATTGGATCACAAGCACGTGATTGCAATGATTGAGGGAGTTCCTATACCGGTAGGACAGTCTTACTCAAGAGGTTTGTATACTAGCTAGTTTGTCTTTATCATCGTGTACATGCTTTAGGTGACATTGTTGTTCGCTATTACACGTTGATAGAGAATAGTATGCTACCATGGTTTATCTTTATCATCGTGTATTGCTTTAGGTGACCTTACAGGTCACTATTGCACGTTGATAGAGCCCTTAGGATTCTTGCTTGACTACCAGCAGTATGATGGAGATCATATACGTGGGAGCTGGGGTCTATAAGCACATCCTTAAAAGGTCCCTAGTCGTGGGAGTTTCGAGACTGGGTATCGATACTCCATTAGTAGACTAGTGTATACAGTCGAGACCCCGACGAGGGGCGGTGGCCGGTCTCACAAGCCATTGGTGTCAGTTGGTTCATCTAAGATGTATACAGGTGCTCATTGGGTTATGAGTACACCAGACAGGACTCGCCGGGAACCTGCTAGTTGGTATATAACCTGACGTCAGATAGCGGTTCCCTGGTGACATGTGTACATGTTAGTTCATCGACCTGAGGTCGTCATTTGTCTCGTATGAGTTCCCACTGTGCTTTGATTACTACCCTACCACGGCTCAAAGGTGTCGTGCAAACAGGTTTTAGTTGGGTACAGTCCCGAGCCACATGGAGGCAAGTGAGCGGATCGACAGGGGTTTCGTCTCTCCCGGTATTGGGGGTGAGATCGCGCTGTGTCTAGGAGAGCCATTACACAAAGCCCTCGGCCGAGGCAGGAGATTTACTGGTAGGTATTCCAGTAGTATCTCAGGGTGTTCTGGGCTACACTCTGGCACGACTTGTACCGCTTTTAGGGGTCTGACTTTTACCAACCCCCTAGGCCCGCCATGCGATGCTCATAGACGAACGGACCGGACTGTATGTATATTGTCACTGACAGGCTCAGTAGGGTGTCAGGATGAGTTCGCTCATCGACCTCCCTTTTTGTCAATACCTGGTAGCCCGTTACTTACAGCTAGTACCTCTGACGTGCTAGTGGTTAAATCCACAGCCAATGTATTGACGAGCCTTTAGAGTCCCCCACAGACAGTTTCTCAAGTTTCGGGCGAAACGTTGTAGAGGCCGTATGATATATGGCAGGGTCCGATCATATACGTGCAGTAGTGCACGGATCATGATCGGGCGGATCATACTAGTGGGCTTTGGTTTAAGCCGGATCCTAGTATTATATTTGTTGGATTACTTTAGTGTCGCATTCGCATTCAGTCGGAATGCGGATACAAGTATGTATATACAGGTGAGGGGTATCCTTGTGATCCGTCACGAGTTTACTTTAGATATTGCCGTATCTTTTTGTTGGACCAAACATTTAGATTAATGTTTGTAAATGGAAATTGTGAGCTATATGTCATGATAAGAAGCATTTATTGTGACACATGCACAAGTGGTGACTCATATTCTCTTTCTTTGTGCATGTGTCACATAATGTGATTGATTTGTATTGAAATGATAAGGAGAGAGAGAAAGGCAACTATATGGTTGTAGTTTACTCTTGTATTATTCTTGATCTCATTCTTTCTCTCATTATCATTCCATCAAAAAAGAAAAGGAAAAGAGAGAGAAAGCCTTCTCTTCTTCTTCTTCTTCCTCTAGCTCACTAATTTCCATGGATGGCAACACCTTCAACCTCCATCCAAGCAATGGATGCAAGAGACAATGCGAATACAAACATTCTCTACAACAACTTGGACACGTCGGCTAGCACACTTCGTGCCCGAGTTGCTTCGGATGAAGCGGGAGCCCGTAAAAAGACTCGTAGATGTGGTGCCCTTTTCCGACGAGGAGATCGAGACCGGAGTTGCCGCGGGGAGCTTGGGATGGTGGCCAAAGACCAAAGGATACAGATCGATCGGTATAGCCTCTCTACCCTTTCTCTAGTTAGGTAGTAGTAGGTTAATGGTTCGATCCGGGTTTTAAGAATACGATAGCGCCAGTTTAAAGTTAAGAAAAAGTTTTTGTTTCCGCATTTTGGCCTCGGAAAAACGGCCGGGACGATACCGTAGTCTTATATGGTATCAAAAACACGCCATTAACCTTTACTAGCTTGCTCTAGCGTGTTTAGAACTTCGATCGGACGAAATTTCCAAAAACTGCGTTTCCAATTGTTCAGTTTCTGTCGAATTTGTTTTGTGCTATAAAATTTTTTTTGGGCATGTCAGAAATATAGGCAGGTTTTTTTAAGAGAACTGAGAAAATTTGGTGGGCTGATTTCACTGTAGCGCGGCGGATCCACGGCCGTACTATAGCCACAGTGCATGAAATTTTCTGAGGTAGTCTCTAACTTGGAAATGTGGTTTCTGGTATTTTTTGTTTAGGCCCAGATTTGTTTGAGTACTGAGTATTGTGCTTGGGGCCCACTTCAGGAAATTTTGTCGATCGAAAATTTAAATATGTTAGTTCACAGTATTTACATTATATCTGCGATCGTGGATGTCATTTGATCGGTAAATCCTGTCTAATTGCTATAGCCCTTTTAGACGGATTTGGGAACGTGACATTCACGTTGATGTTCTGTGTTGTGCTGTGATGTTGCGGTTTTGTCGTGGTGGATAGCCTGGATGCAATGGTAGTAAAGTTTGATTGTATATGTACATTTGATATTGCAGGGCGAGCGTCCGACATGTGGACTGCCGTCACTTCCTGTTTATATATTATTCTTTTGGGGCACGACCGGGCTGAGGTCGATGTACCCATTGTATGTATATTTTATTTTCTGTACTAGGATTACCCCGCGGAGGGGTGCACGGATAGCCGGGTTTTAGAGGGCAACGGGCTCGCATCTCATGGATTTGAGACGGAGGGGGCTTCACTCTAGAATTGGCGGGCTATTCGCCGCACTTATAGGGGGTACAGGTTGACCCAAGGAGGGGTGCTCAAGTTACCAGATTCCGTGATGTGCTGGGTGGTTCATTCACGTTGTTGAAGGGGGCTGCCTCGCTTCAGGTTTTTGCGGGTAACTTGCCGCACCCGTAGGGGTCTAGGATTTCATTGCACAGGCTATCCACACGACCAGGGGAACGTCGGGTTTCAGTAGTGGCTCTATGAAACCCGGGGATCCCAGATTATCTGTATTGTTCTGTGATGCTTATTACATTTCTGTGATGTTGCATTTTATCACGCCTTGAGCGAATATTATATATTGATATATATACTAGTAGATGTTATATATGTTTTACACCCGCGCTAGTCCAGTCCCCGCTCTGTCGTTAGTTAAGTAACCTAACGGGTGATGACGGGACCCAGTGGTGAATGCAGATGGCATATACGTACATCTTATTTTCGTTCTTTTGTGGTGTGATTAATTGATGGGACTGCATTGATTCGGATCAATGCAAGCTAAACAAACCTATTCTGACGTTGTTGGAACATTTTTCAAAAAGCTGTTATTGCAAGGACGTTCTCTTTTGTTTTGCACAGTGGTATTCGGTTATGAATATCCAGCACCTCAGTCGACGAGGCAAGGGCCGAGATCCCTTCACCGGGAGTGACCCCTTGGATAGAAGTTTGCGTCAGGGTAATAACTTCACTATAGCCGATTTCCTTTTTGCTTTGCATCGTGATATTCAGTTGGAATATCCTGCACCTCATTCTACGGGGAAAGAGCCGAGATCCCTTCACCGGGAGTGACCTATTTAGCAAAGGTTTTCACCACTATATTTTTTATAAAAAGTTATACAGTTCTTTCAACGATATCAAGTCCATTACGTTAAAGGTTTTTCACCAAAAACCAGCCGTAGCCCTACGTCATTTCTTACGGGTATTATTTAGTATTCGTGCTACGTTTGTTGACCTAATCAAGACGTAGTGTTCGGTAGCTAAGTGGTGCTTGTTTGTTGCATAAAAGGGATTGGTTAGGACAGTCGTGCGGCCTTGTTGACCTAGTCAAGGGCACGTACGGGTGGGTTTAATGCAGTCCAGAATAATGACGGGTTGAACTTGACTAGTGGTTTATGGTTTGTTGACCTAGTCAAGGTCATAAGCCGCTTGGGGTAAAAATCACATCGGGAGTTTCTAAAGAAACTGAAACTTGCCAGGCATACGCATACCTCCTGGAGTGTGATAACGTAAGTGGATTCCGTCACGTTATCATACGATGATAGTTGGATCCCGATTCCCACTGATGAGTTGGTTTACACCTCGGGTGATCCCGACTAATTCTTCTTTCAGGTTTGGAGGAAAATTTGAGGTTACAGTGGGAGGTTTCCTGATTGGATAAAGTGATAACCATTCTGATCTAGGTTAGAGTGCACGCTGAGTGTTTCTTTTCTCTCTCTCTTTGGCAGCGACCATGGCCCGACCCTTGATTATGACTCAGTGACCAAGTTGACCGAACCTTCTTATAACACTGGTTTTTGGATTGTCTGAGTTGCATACCTCATTGCCACTCCTACTTTTATCCTTTTCTCCAGAACACCCCGTATTACTACGAACATCCACTTACATTGGATAAAACCATCGTATGGTTATATACGAACTCGAAGGAATTTATTCGAGGATGGTTTCCGGTTCTGGAGAAAACGAATAGGACTATTCAGTTGTCTTTTCCTTTTACCTTCTCTCAGGTTGTGAGTGTTCCTTGGATTAGGACAGTACACCTATTACGCTTATTGGATAGTCTTCATCCAAACCATAGGCAGGTGCCGAATGATAGGGAATGAAGAAAACCATTTAGCCTAAAAGGTGTACAGAAGGAATTAAGTAAAGACAAATAAAGGGATTAGTAAGAGGGCAAAGTAAATTGCGACTGCTATTCACGACCAAACCAAGTATTTCTTCGCCAATCCTACATCACCTTTGTATTTCTCCAGAACACTCCGTATCACTACGAAGATCCACAGTTTATTGGATACTCCATCGTATGGTTATATACGAACTCGAAAGGAACTTGTTCCAGTTCGGGGATGGATTCTGGTTCAGGAGAAATAGGAATAAGGTTTATTCAGTTGACTTTTATCTTTACCATCTCTCGGGTTACGAGTGTTCCTAGGATTAGGAGAGTACACCCATTATGCTTATTGGATAGTCTTCTTCCAAACCATAGGCTGGTGTCAAACGGTAGGGAAGGAAGAAAACCATTTAGCCTAAAGGGGTGTACAGAAGGTAATGACTAAAGACATATAAAGGGATTTGGAGAGATGACAAAGAAATATACGGTTACAGTTGTGAATCCGATAATGGAAGAGGCATTACTAAGAATACCAGGATACCCCTTCGAAACATGTACATGTTTCAGTTTCACTGTGTATTGTTAAAAGAAAACTGATTTCCCAATTAGCCCTTGCTCCAGGGTATGTATTTACAAGGTTTGATTCTCACATCTGTATGGTTTTACAGATGATGAGTGGGAGTAAGTTATTGGGAATTGGGTGATCATCCTCATTATATCGGGATTCGTTGAAATTGGTGATATTTGAGGAAATCACCTGGGTTGTTTGCCGAACGGCAAATATTTGGTTTTGAATATCCGTTCTTATGCACCAATTTCAAATTGATATATCTGTACGTTTATTTTTATAAAGTGAGATATAACTTTTTGAAATTATGTCTATGACATTTACCTATATCAGTGGATGGTTAGGTAAGGAGCATTAAACAGCGGTGTAATTCTTCTTAACCATAAGTACAGTTTTCAACCTACGACACACATGGAATGAGTTATTAGACTCAAGGGACTTATACAGAGTATTGTATGTTGTCCAGTGTCCATTGGGACAGAGGGGTTAGTACTCGTACTATATTCTGTTTACTTGTGACTTCTCCGGTTCTTAGACATGTGTTTCGTAGAAAGGCAAGGTCTAAGTTTAGAGAAGTTATAGGTATATGAATAAGTAGAGAACCAGGTATTGTAAGTATCAGGATTCTTCAAGGTGATCGAAAATGTAGATACTTGTGTATGGTATTCAGTTGATAGTAATGATTAAGAGAACTTTCTTCTTTTCAGGTTACTCATAATAGGAAGCACTCCTAAGTTGAGTAATGCTGATCGGCCTCTCTCCATTTAGTGGACATGCACTGGAGACAGCTGCATGATTTGAATCTGGTTCCAATTAAATCAGTGCCTCTGTTTCTATATTGGATATAGAACGGTTCATATCTTAACGATGGTAAGGTACGGGGAGTTGTCCGGCTTATGCTTAAAACCAGACTCCGGATAACTCAAGACACGTTTCTGTAATGGCTGTTTGTGGGTTGACCCGGGCTATGATGAGGGTTGACTTTCTACCATCTGGAAGATCAATAGTGATATTGTTCTTGACTCGCCAAAGTTTTAGTAAAATGGATTTTTTTTCTTTTTTCAGAAAACAGTAGTGGGAGTATGGTAGAACTGGAAGTGATTCCAGAACCGCAAACGATTACTGAAAATTTGATAAGAACATAAAGATTCAATCTGGATTGACATTTCATTGGCCACTCCGCAGATATGGTGGGTAACCTCAGGCACCCGAGAGGTACTCTGGTAGCCTCAAGGACGGTGACAGGGAGGCTCTTGTTTACCCAGATTTGACACTACTTTTGTTCCAGGCTATGAGACCCGGCAAGAGGATGAGTATAGCGTTGTTCTAAACTGGCTTTAGAAGCGTACGTATATATGACTCTGCCAGAGAGTTGTCGTAGTCAGTGGGAGTAGCGGAATCATGGTGGACAAGTTGCTTATGTCTATTTATAGACTAAAGCAGATATAGCGGAGATAGATCATCTATTTCTGATGTGACAGTCATAGGTTTGACTTCATCAGAATAGAAGATGGATATGTTAAGAAGGTTGTAGGGTGTGATGTCCTGGTATTTAGATGACATACACCGAGTAGGAAGTGAAATTCCTATACTACGATCGGTTATACTTTGGTTGTCACACAGTGGTTTCTCCACATAGGAATTGGATATTATATCAGACATTCTGGTAACTGGATCTATGGTTTTAGATCTAGATTTGGGTAGTTTCCCAATCTGGGTACTTAGACAGCATTCTAAAGGTGTTTTAGAATGGACGACTCCTGGCATGGTAGTGTACCTGCAGGTGATGGACTCAACCTCTCTAAAGGTGTCTTACAGACAAAAGTGGAGAGGGATGCGCATGATTGGCAGATCACTTGCTTAGGCAATTGAGTCAATCATGAGATGTCAAGTACCACACCAGATATTGTTTTTGCACGAGATGCAGTAAGTTGATATTAATCCAATCCCGGAGAAACGTTCGGAAGCAGTTTTAGAACATAAGTGGATGTTCTAGGGATATGATAACGACAGCCTCATTCGGGAGACGGATATCATTCCAGGCTTCCAAGGTGACCTGGATGACTGAGTGGCTGTCAGAGTTGTAGTTTTCCCTCTGACGAGGGGCGGAATTTTGGACAGGTGGTCCAAGCGGATACTGAGGGAGGCATGGCGCAGGATACTGATTAAGTTCAGTTGACGATACAGTCTAAGAAGTTTGAATTTAGAGTTCATTTATGAACTAGGTCCCATCAGAAATCCAGACATATTATAAGACAGGTATTGTTCATTTCGGGAGATGGCTTTCTCCGCGAACTTGAGATAAAGAGAGACATAGAAAGAAACATCAGGGCGGATCCACTAGCTGAGGCTATTCCTCGAACACAAAAGTTTCGCAAACGGGTTTTGTGAAACTGATTAGTAGAAGAGTTGGGTGTTCGGTATCACACGGGCTGTGAGTATGTGACATCGCAAAAATTAGCCTTGAGTGCAAGTGGGAGATTGTTGGATATGGTGCCCTCAAAGTCAATTATTGGATCACAGGCACGTAATTGCAATGATTGAGGGATGACCTATACCGGTAGGACAGTCTTACTCGATAGGTTTGTATACTATCTGGTTTGTCTTTATCATCGTGTATATGCTTTAGGTGATATTGTTGTTCACTATTACACGTTGATAGAGAATAGTATGCTACCATGGTTTATCTTTATCATCGTGTACTGCTTTAGGTGACCTTACAGGTCACTATTGCACGTTGATAGAGCCCTTAGGATTCTTGCTTGACTACCAGCAGTATGATGGCGATCATATACATGGGAGCTGGGGGTCTATAAGCACATCCTTAAAAGGTCACTAGTCGTGGGAGTTTCGACACTGGGCATCGATACTCCATTAGTAGACTAGTGTATACAGTCGAGACCCCGACGAGGGGCGGTGGCCGGTCTCACAAGCCATTAGTTTTAGTTGGTTCACCTAAGATGTATACAGGTGCTCATTGGGTTATGAGTACACTGGACAAGACTCGCCGGGAACCTGCTAGTTGGTATTATACCTGACGTCAGATAGCGGTTCCCTGGTGACATATGTACAGGTTAGTTCATCGACCTGAGGTCGTCATTTGTCTCGTGTGAGTTCCCACTGTGCTTTGATTACTACCCTTCCACGGCTCAAAGGAGTCGTGCAAACAGGTTTTAGTTGGGTACAGTCCCAAGCCACATGGAGGCAAGTGAGCGGATTGGCAGGGGTTTCGTCTCTCCCTGTCACGACCCGAGAATTCGACTCGTGACCGGCACTTAACCACGCAACGTCTACAGGCGTAACGCGGCTAAGTAAGCCGAACCCAGAAATCAAAACCAATAAATAGAGTGATTTAAAACGTTTTGTAAAAGCAATAGTAAATGTCTGAAAAACTTCCATTTATTTAGTAGAAATCCCTTTTTAAGTTCACAAGTTATGAGTTTTATAATTTTGGTAACATTTCCTTTTTTAAAACATTAGCCCCGAAAGTCGGGTAAAAGTAAGGTGTAGCGGAAATAACAAGTGACATGAATAAAGCATCACAATGTGATATACGACGCCGTAGCGAAGAATACACAGTAAAACAAGGACAATATCATAAAAGATGAGACTGCATAAAGTAACGTCGGCCCACATGCGAGCTCGACACCAGAACATAAAATCATACATATCGTCCTCACAACTGTTTCTAAGTCAATACAGAAGGTAGATGGAGAATACTAGATACATCAATATACAACTGAAATATAACAGATACCGTACAAAACCCACCTATCAGCAAAAGACTATCTCTGCTCAAAAGGGGTATCTGTGCCAAAAGATGAGGTAACAGCCAGCCGTGACTACTCCAAGGGCAACCTGCAAATACTGTGGCACAACGGGGGTGAGTTGCCAACTCGTGAATAGAGATAACATATAAAGGTGATCGCAGGCATGCACATATAGCGTGGCTCTACTAATGCCAGCAGATGATATCAATGCATGTCAACAGTGGATACAATAGTAATGCATGTACTCTAACAGGTAAATGCCACAGGATGAGATGTATCGTAATCAATACTGAGTATGGGATAAATAATATCTACATGGACTATGTCAACATGGAAAGCAATGATCGGTGCCTCAAACTGCACCCAAATCCCACATATACTCAGGCGCCGGCACACCCATCGGCCCTCAAATCCTGTATATCTCGGAGGAATCACGAGTGCCCAACATCGGCACCCAAAACATCATAAAATACCCGTGTCCAGCATCGACACGTAAATCCTCGAACATCGGGCGCCGTCAGTCCAGACCGGCCCCACGGGGTCCATCTGCGGTATCGGCCCTCGGCCCCGGCAACACGGTCATCCCGCATCCATCACTCGACTCTGGTCAGTATCCTCCGGACAACTGCCAGGTCCAACCAATCACCGGTAGGTACTCGCCCGCCTCCAGGCTCAATCGGCAAATCCCATCGATCATCTCGCCGAGGGGAACCATACCGGGCCCACCACGAACCCGCAAACGGAACATCCACTCCTCGAATCGGGTTTCAAGCACACGTCTCAGCACCGAGAAAACGCGTGGTGGACACACCAAAATATCATATCACGAGGTACCGGGTTTTTCAAAATAACATATCTTTCCTTAAATAATTCCACGGTCCTCAAAACAGAAATCACATGAAAATCCAATACCAATAGTAAAATCCAATGCGAGGTACAATATACATCAATCCATGGTATGGGTATAAGGGGAAGACCGCTTTTTAAAGTAGTTTCATTTCCGGTTTTAAAAGATGTCATGCGGCTCCCAATATGCATGAAAATCGTATCAATCACATGTAAGATGAACTACAGCAATAATACAACAGTATAATCATGGCAGTTCTACAGTGAGTGTGGCATGGCAATTACTAACGGTGTGTGTGTAGCATGTAAATAGTGCTCGAGCAACATAACCCGTTAGTAATATTGTGGTGTTCTATCAGTTCTAGCATATATCAATAACACATAGCAGGGAAATGCAATATGAGATGACAGTCCATAGGTAAATGCAATATGTAATACTAAGATCCTATCAGCCCTGACGCATAACGCCATGCGGGCGATATCCCCGTAGATGTGAAATCTACTCACCGTGTCTCGCGCTAAGTGTATCCAACCACTTGCTTGCCCTTCTTCGCAGCGTCCGTCTCACTGGCCTGCGAACCTAGAATCACATACACATATCACACATAAGCTTAAGTCACAAAACGCGACATTAAAATCCAACAAGAAACCCGTGTCGCAAACCAATCGCGCGTGTGCGCGATACGCTAAAACGTGAAATCACGCGCCACGAAACTACCCCGACGCGCCGCGATACGCAGAACCCAAACCTACTCACGTATCACGCGTGTCGCGAAGGTTTAGAAAAACGGCAAAACAGGTATTTGGTCCCAGATTTTCCTACAGAAATGATCTTAAAAATATATATATACCAAAATACCCTACACACAAAAACACACCTACAGAACCCAAAAACCACCAAAACACCCCCTGTCTGGCCGCAATTTGCGGCCAGAATGGCGGTTTTGGCGGCCTCAGTGGGGAATTAGGGGGTCGGGTTTCACCTGGTGCATCATCTCCACTCCACTACACTACAGTCTCCTCAATTTCATTCTGCACTCACCGGGTCAATAGCAGATCCAGAAAAGTTCACTTTTGCACAAAAACGACATTTTGCATCACATAAGAAAACTGGTGGTATTTTAGTGTAATCGGGGTTCGACTAAGTTACAATGGCCTCAACAGACCACAATCATCCTACTGAAACCAAATCTCGGCTCATTAGCACAAAGTTCTCACTAATCACCCCATATTGCACTAAAACACACTAATTTCTAATAACCGATGCAAAGCTACACTAACTAGGCAAACTAGTGAAGCAAGATAGGAAATATACCTCACTCTCGACCCTAGGGAGCTGCAGGAAGGTGGAGAAGAGAAGAGAAGAGGCTGCAGTCGAAGTTGATGCTTGCTGCTGTTGCTGTGAAGCCCCCTGTTGCTGCTGCTGCTGTTTCCCTCTGCTGATGCTGCTACTTCTTGCTGCTGCTGCTACTTCTCATGCTGCTGCTGCTGCCTCCATGTTGCTGCTGCTGCTTCTGGTTCAGGTAAGAGTGTGTGTGTGTGTGTGAGTGTGAGGGTTATGAGAGAAACAAAGAAAAGAAATGAGAGGAAACAATTGCTTCCAATTGTCAACCCTCTCTCTCTCTCACCTCATTAATGGCAAGCATGGCTTGAGCCATGATGCCCCCCTCACTCTCTCTCTCACAAGTCAACCCCTAACCATTTCAAATTAAAGTTACATTTAGTTAACTAATAAAAACCCAATTAAGAATCCATAAGACTTAATCCTAAAATTAACCCACCATGGTTAATAATTATTGTATTTACTTGATTTAAAAACCCTAGTTTACATGCACATGTGTGTGCAAGCCTAGGAAAATTTTGGAAAAATGTTTATTAAATTAGGAAAAATATTTAAAACACAGTTTGGTAAACTTTTAATTAAAAATCATTATTTAATTATAATTATTCACTAACCCTTATCCTAAGGTGTTACAATCTCTCCCCCTTAAAGAAATTCGTCCCCGAATTTCAAAAATCTAACTAAGGTTACCTTCAAAAAGATGGGGATACGTCTTCATTATCTCGCTTTCGGTCTCCCAAGTGACCTCTTCACGGTTCTGACCACGCCAAAGTACTTTAACTGATGGAATCTCCTTCGATCTCAATTTCTTCACTTGTCGATCCAAGATCATCACCGGCTGCTCTGCATAGGAAAGATCACGCTCAAGCTGGATCGTCGGATGCTGAATCGCATGCGAAGGATCATGTAGATATCTGCGGAGCATCGAAACATGGAATACAGGGTGTACGTCTGGAAAGCTGGGCGGAAGGGCTAACCGGTAAGCTACTGCACCAACACGCTCGAGGATCTCGAAGGGGCCCACATACCTGGGGCTAAGCTTCCCCTTCTTCCCAAACCTCATCACACCCTTCATTGGTGAGACCCTCAAGAAAACATGATCACCAACAGAAAACTCAAGTCTGCGTCGTCGACGGTCCGCATAAGATCTCTGCCTACTCTGCGCTGCTCTCATCCTATCGCGAATCAACTGGATCTTCGCTGTCGTCTCCTCAACGATCTGTGGCCCTAAGATACTGCTCTCACTGAGCTCCGTCCAATAAGTAGGTGACCTGCATCTCCTCCCGTAAAGAGCCTCAAACGGTGCCATCTGAATAGTCTCCTGGTAGCTGTTATTGTAGGAGAACTCTACCAAGGGCAAATGATGATTCCAGCTACCTCCGAAATCTAGTACACAAGCTCTGAGCATGTCCTCGAGAGTCTGGATGGTCCGCTCTGACTGTCCGTCGGTCTGCGGATGAAAAGCCGTGCTGAAACTCAAACGAGTGCCCAAAGCCTCCTGAAGCCTCTGCCATAGTCTACTAGTAAACTGGGTGCCTCTGTCGGACACAATGCACGTCGGGACTCCGTGTAGTCGCACTATCTCGTCAATATAGATCTGGGCATACTGAGTAAACCCGAAAGTCGTCTTCACCGGTAGGAAGTGAGCCGCTTTCGTCAAATGATCCACGATCACCCAGATGGAGTCATACCCCCTACTAGTCCTGGGTAGACCCACCACGAAATCCATCGAAATCTGTTCCCATTTCCACTCCGGAATGGGTAACGGCTGGAGCTCTCCCGCGGGCCTCTGGTGCTCAGCCTTGACTTGCTGACAAGTCAGGCATCTCGATACAAAATCTGCAATGTCCCTCTTCATTCCGTCCCACCAGTATACATCTCTCATATCACGATACATCTTGGTGGAACCGGGATGGACGCTAAATACCGATCGATGTGCCTCCTCAAGAATCTCACGCCTCAGTCCCTCAGCATCAGGTACGCACAGTCTGACTCCAAACCGTAGTATCCCCTGATCATCGATCACGAACTCGGAAAATCGGTCCTGTCCCATCTGTGCCATGATATCTGAACATCGGTCATCACTGAGCTGTGCCTCTCGTATACGATCAATCAACTGTGGGCGTGCACGGACATGCGCTATCTGTCCTCCAATCGGCGTGAACTCGAACTGTACTCGACTGTCGCATAATATCTGCCAATCTGCGGATGACTGCCCCTGTACTGCGCTCAAATAAGATAAACTACTCCCGGGCCTCCTGCTCAAGGCATCCGCCACCACATTTGCCTTGCCCGGGTGATATAAGATCTCGCAGTCGTAATCCTTCACTAACTCCATCCATCGACGCTGTCGAAGGTTCAGGTCCCGCTGCTGGAATATGTATTTCAGACTCTTGTGATCCGTAAATATCTGGCACGACTCACCGTATAAGTAATGTCGCCAGATCTTAAGTGCGAAGACCACTGCTGCCATCTCCAAATCATGAGTGGGGTAGTTCTGCTCGTGCTTCTTCAATTGTCGCGAGGCATACGCGATCACCCTATCATGCTGCATCAGAACGCATCCCAATCCCACTCGAGAAGCATCACAAAAGACCACAAATCCGCCCGATCCAGAAGGTAAAGATAACACCGGTGCCGTCGTCAGCCGTGTCCGTAACTGCTGAAAACTGTGCTCGCACTCCTCCGTCCAATCGAAGGGAACTCCCTTCCGGGTCAACCCGGTCAACGGTGTAGCAATACGTGAGAAGTCCTGCACAAAACGCCTGTAATAACCGGCCAATCCCAAAAAGCTGCGAATCTCCGTCACCGATGTGGGTCTGGGCCAACGCTGAACGGCCTCGATCTTCCTCGGGTCAACACATATACCGTCTCGTGAAATCACGTGACCCAAGAAGTCCACGCTGTCTAGCCAAAAAGCACACTTGGAGAATTTCGCATAAAGCTGGTGCTCCCTCAATGTCTGCAATGTAACCCGCAGGTGCTGCTCGTGCTCCTCACTACTCCGGGAATACACCAAGATATCGTCGATGAAGACTATGATGAACAGATCCAAATAAGGCCGGAAAATACGGTTCATCAAATCCATGAAGGCTGCTGGCGCATTGGTGAGTCCGAACGACATCACCAAAAACTCGTAATGGCCATAGCGCGTACGGAAAGCCGTCCGGGGAATGTCCTCCTGTCGAACCCGCAGCTGATGATAGCCCGATCGTAAATCGATCCTCGAAAAGTACCCTGCCCCCTGCAGCTGGTCGAACAAATCGTCGATACACGGCAAAGGATACCTGTTCCGCACTGTCACCCTGTTCAGCTGGCGGTAGTCGATACAAAGACGCAAGCTGCCGTCCTTCTTCCTGACGAACAGGACTGGAGCACCCCAAGGAGAAACACTGGGTCGAATAAGTCCCTTGTCCAGCAAATCCTGTAACTGACCCTTCAGCTCACGAAGTTCTGCCGGGGCCATCCAATAGGGCGGTATAGAAATAGGCCCCGAACCAGGAACCAGATCAATACAGAAGGAAATGTCGCGCTCGGGCGGCAACCCAGGAAGCTCGTCAGGGAACACAACAGGAAACTCGCTAACAACCGGAACCTGATCCAACGGAACCTCTGTAGCGCGAGCATCGCGAACATAAGCGAGAAATCCCTGACATCCCTTCCTCAAAAGCTGTCCAGCGCGAAAAGAAGAAATCACACTGTGAGGGGCGGCACTACGGTCCTCCAACACAACAAAAACCGACTCGCCGGGGAAACAGAATCTAACTGTCTTCTCGCGGCAGTCCACAGAAGCATAGCACGTGGCTAACCAATCCATGCCCAAAAGAACGTCGAAGTCCAACATCTCCAGAAGGATCAAGTCGACAGGCAACTCTCTCTCGCCAATACAGACAATACAGGATCGGAACACGTGCCTAGCCACAAACGACTCTCCCACAGGAGTAGTCACCACAAGCGGCTGATCAAGTAAGCCGGACTCTCTACCCAAACTCGGCACAAAGTGTGTGGATACGTACGAGTGTGTGGATCCGGGATCGAACAGTACATGTGCATCAACTGAACATACAGGAAGGATACCTGAAACCACTGCATTGGACGCCTGCGCGTCCTGATGTGTCAAAGCAAAGACCCTCGCCTGTCCACCACCTGTAACTGACTGACCTCTGCCTTGGTCATCACGTCCTCTCTGAGCAACTCCTCCACGCCCACGACCTCTCTGAGCAAAAGTCTGGCGCGGAGCAACAGTAGGCACAACGGGCAACGTCCTCTGGGGTGGTGAAGGTGGTAAGGTAACATGCGGTGCTGCCGCCTCCCTCCGGTGTGTCTCTGGACAATCTCGAACGAGGTGAAGTAGGCTGCCACACCTGTAGCAACCCCGCGGCGACTGCTGACCGTCCTGGGGATACGAACTAAACATCCGACCCCGTCCCGAATCTCTGCTACCCCTCGTACCGGAACGATACCTGTCGCGGCGTCTGAATGACTGCCTCCGTGCGGAAATACTGGTACGAACTCTCTTCGGCTCTGGAAATACCGAAGTCTCAACAAGGTGCTCCTCGACCACTAGGGCTGCGTCTACAGCTGCTGCATAAGTCTCGTAGTGCTGCGCGCTGATCGCAAGGAACACTGGTGAAATCAAGCCTCGAACAAATCTCCGGACTCGCAACTCCTCGGTGGCCACTAAATGTGGGGCGTAGACTGCTAGCTCTGTAAACAGTACGTCATACTCTGCCACTGTCATCCCTGGCGTCTGGCGCAAAGACTCAAACCTGCGTGCTCGGGCATCTCTAACACTCCGGGGAAGGAAACGGGCTAGAAATATAGTCACGAACTCCGTCCAGGTCATAGGAGGAAGACCTGCTGCTCTGCCCTTCTCCACTGAATCACACCATTTCTGCGCAAGACCTTCCAGGCGAAAGCTCGCGAACTCAACCCATCTCGCATCTGCACATCTGAGGGAACGGCATATCCTGGCCATCCTGTCGATGAAAGACTGTGGGTCCTCGGCTGTATCGGTGCCTGTGAAAACCGGAGGCTTCAGCCTCATGAACTCTGATAGCGATACTGTAATCACCTCCGTGGCTGCAGGGGCAACTGGCTGTGCGGTAGGCACCATCGCGGTCTCTGGAACTGGTGGAGCTACCTCTGGTCGCTGCGCTCGAAGCGTCTCAACTAGCGATCCTATCATCTGGCGCATCTCCTGCATACCAGCCCCTAACGAGGCGATCTGCTCTGTCACGGCAGGAACAGCCTGCTCGGGTACCACCGGCGTACTGCCCGGATCAGTCCTCGTCTCGGACGAGTCAACACGAATCTCGGCCCTCGCGGCCGCTCTCTGTGCCCTCGTAGTCTTAGGCGGCATATTGGCTGAAAGAAAATTTGGATTCGATAAGAACACGGAAATCGAATCACAAGAATATAAGGAGGAATCAAATCAACAAGTCCTAAGGTCGCGTAAGCGGAGTACCGTGTCGTGAGTATGCCGCGGAACATACGCACGCTACGCTACCCTGCTGCAGCTACCTACTCCATCATACCAGGGTCATCCTACACTCCGAAGGTAAAACCTACGCTCTGATACCAACTTTGTCACGACCCGAGAATTCGACTCGTGACCGGCACTTAACCACGCAACGTCTACAGGCGTAACGCGGCTAAGTAAGCCGAACCCAGAAATCAAAACCAATAAATAGAGTGATTTAAAACGTTTTGTAAAAGCTATAGTAAATGTCTGAAAAACTTCCATTTATTTAGTAGAAATCCCTTTTTAAGTTCACAAGTTATGAGTTTTATAATTTTGGTAACATTTCCTTTTTTAAAACATTAGCCCCGAAAGTCGGGTAAAAGTAAGGTGTAGCGGAAATAACAAGTGACATGAATAAAGCATCACAATGTGATATACGACGCCGTAGCGAAGAATACACAGTAAAACAAGGACAATATCATAAAAGATGAGACTGCATAAAGTAACGTCGGCCCACATGCGAGCTCGACACCAGAACATAAAATCATACATATCGTCCTCACAACTGTTTCTAAGTCAATACAGAAGGTAGATGGAGAATACTAGATACATCAATATACAACTGAAATATAACAGATACCGTACAAAACCCACCTATCAGCAAAAGACTATCTCTGCTCAAAAGGGGTATCTGTGCCAAAAGATGAGGTAACAGCCAGCCGTGACTACTCCAAGGGAAACCTGCAAACACTGTGGCACAACGGGGGTGAGTTGCCAACTCGTGAATAGAGATAACATATAAAGGTGATCGCAGGCATGCACATATAGCGTGGCTCTACTAATGCCAGCAGATGATATCAATGCATGTCAACAGTGGATACAATAGTAATGCATGTACTCTAACAGGTAAATGCCACAGGATGAGATGTATCGTAATCAATACTGAGTATGGGATAAATAATATCTACATGGACTATGTCAACATGGAAAGCAATGATCGGTGCCTCAAACTGCACCCAAATCCCACATATACTCAGGCGCCGGCACACCCATCGGCCCTCAAATCCTGTATATCTCGGAGGAATCACGAGTGCCCAACATCGGCACCCAAAACATCATAAAATACCCGTGTCCAGCATCGACACGTAAATCCTCGAACATCGGGCGCCGTCAGTCCAGACCGGCCCCACGGGGTCCGTCTGCGGTATCGGCCCTCGGCCCCGGCAGCACGGTCATCCCGCATCCATCACTCGACTTTGGTCAGTATCCTCCGGACAACTGCCAGGTCCAACCAATCACCGGTAGGTACTCGCCCGCCTCCAGGCTCAATCGGCAAATCCCATCGATCATCTCGCCGAGGGGAACCATACCGGGCCCACCACGAACCCGCAAACGGAACATCCACTCCTCGAATCGGGTTTCAAGCACACGTCTCAGCACCGAGAAAACGCGTGGTGGACACACCAAAATATCATATCACGAGGTACCGGGTTTTTCAAAATAACATATCTTTCCTTAAATAATTCCACGGTCCTCAAAACAGAAATCACATGAAAATCCAATACCAATAGTAAAATCCAATGCGAGGTACAATATACATCAATCCATGGTATGGGTATAAGGGGAAGACCGCTTTTTAAAGTAGTTTCATTTCCGGTTTTAAAAGATGTCATGCGGCTCCCAATATGCATGAAAATCGTATCAATCACATGTAAGATGAACTACAGCAATAATACAACAGTATAATCATGGCAGTTCTACAGTGAGTGTGGCATGGCAATTACTAACGGTGTGTGTGTAGCATGTAAATAGTGCTCGTGCAACATAACCCGTTAGTAATAGTGTGGTGTTCTATCAGTTCTAGCATATATCAATAACACATAGCAGGGAAATGCAATATGAGATGACAGTCCATAGGTAAATGCAATATGTAATACTAAGATCCTATCAGCCCTGACGCATAACGCCATGCGGGCGATATCCCCGTAGATGTGAAATCTACTCACCGTGTCTCGCGCTAAGTGTATCCAACCACTTGCTTGCCCTTCTTCGCAGCGTCCGTCTCACTGGCCTGCGAACCTAGAATCACATACACATATCACACATAAGCTTAAGTCACAAAACGCGACATTAAAATCCAACAAGAAACCCGTGTCGCAAACCAATCGCGCGTGTGCGCGATACGCTAAAACGTGAAATCACGCGCCACGAAACTACCCCGACGCGCCGCGATACGCAGAACCCAAACCTACTCACGTATCACGCGTGTCGCGAAGGTTTAGAAAAACGGCAAAACAGGTATTTGGTCCCAGATTTGCCTACAGAAATGATCTTAAAAATATATATATACCAAAATACCCTACACACAAAAACACACCTACAGAACCCAAAAACCACCAAAACACCCCCTGTCTGGCCGCAATTTGCGGCCAGAATGGCGGTTTTGGCGGCCTCGGTGGGGAATTAGGGGGTCGGGTTTCACCTGGTGCATCATCTCCACTCCACTACACTACAGTCTCCTCAATTTCATTCTGCACTCACCAGGTCAATAGCAGATCCAGAAAAGTTCACTTTTGCACAAAAACGACATTTTGCATCACATAAGAAAACTGGTGGTATTTTAGTGTAATCGGGGTTCGACTAAGTTACAATGGCCTCAACAGACCACAATCATCCTACTGAAACCAAATCTCGCCTCATTAGCACAAAGTTCTCACTAATCACCCCATATTGCACTAAAACACACTAATTTCTAATAACCGATGCAAAGCTACACTAACTAGGCAAACTAGTGAAGCAAGATAGGAAATATACCTCACTCTCGACCCTAGGGAGCTGCAGGAAGGTGGAGAAGAGAAGAGAAGAGGCTGCAGTCGAAGTTGATGCTTGCCGCTGTTGCTGTGAAGCCCCCTGTTGCTGCTGCTGCTGTTTCCCTCTGCTGATGCTGCTACTTCTTGCTGCTGCTGCTACTTCTCATGCTGCTGCTGCTGCCTCCATGTTGCTGCTGCTGCTTCTGGTTCAGGTAAGAGTGTGTGTGTGTGTGTGAGTGTGAGGGTTATGAGAGAAACAAAGAAAAGAAATGAGAGGAAACAATTGCTTCCAATTGTCAACCCTCTCTCTCTCTCACCTCATTAATGGCAAGCATGGCTTGAGCCATGATGCCCCCCTCACTCTCTCTCTCACAAGTCAACCCCTAACCATTTCAAATTAAAGTTACATTTAGTTAACTAATAAAAACCCAATTAAGAATCCATAAGACTTAATCCTAAAATTAACCCACCATGGTTAATAATTATTGTATTTACTTGATTTAAAAACCCTAGTTTACATGCACATGTGTGTGCAAGCCTAGGAAAATTTTGGAAAAATGTTTATTAAATTAGGAAAAATATTTAAAACACAGTTTGGTAAACTTTTAATTAAAAATCATTATTTAATTATAATTATTCACTAACCCTTATCCTAAGGTGTTACACTCCCGGTATTGGGGGTGAGATCGCGCTGTGTTTAGGAGAGCCATTACACAAAGCCCTCGGCCGAGGCAGGAGATTTACTGGTAGGTATTCCAGTTGTATCTCAGGGTGTTCTGGGCTACACCGCGGCATGACTTGTACCGCTTTTGGGGGTCTGACTTTTACCAACCCCCTAGGCCCGCCATGCGATGCTCATAGACGAACGGACCGGACTGTACAGATATTATCACTGACAGGCTTAGTAGGGTGTCAGGATGAGTTCGCTCATCGACCTCCCTTTTGGTCAATACCTGGTAGCCCATTACGTACTGCTAGTACCTCTGACGTGCTAGTGGTTAAATCCACAGCCAATGTATTGACGGGTCTTTAGAGTCCCCCATAGACAATTCTCAAGTTTCGGGCAAAACGTTGTAGAGGCCGTATGATATATGGCAGGGTCGATCATATACGTGCAGTAGTGCACGGATCATGATCGGGCGGATCATACTAGTGGGCTTTGGTTTAAGCCGGATCCTAGTATTAGATTTGTTGGATTATTTTAGTCTCGTCGCATTCGCATTCAGTCGGAATGCGGATACAGGTATGTATATACAGGTGAGGGGTATCCTTGTGATCCGTCACGAGTTTACTTTAGATGTTGCCGTATCTTTTTGTTGGACCAAACATTTAGATTAATGTTTGTAAATGGAAATTGTGAGCTATATGTCATGATAAGAAGCATTTATTGTGACACATGCACAAGTGGTGACTCATGGTCTCTTTCTTTGTGCATGTGTCACATAATGTGATTGATTTGTAATGAAATGATAAGGAGAGAGAGAAAGGAAACCATATGGTTGTAGTTTACTCTTGTATTATTCTTGATCTCATTCTTACTCTCATTATCATTCCATCACAAAAGAAAAGGAAAAGAGAGAGAGAAAGCCTTCTCTTCTTCTTCTTCCTCTAGCTCACTAATTTCCATGGATGGCAACACCTTCAACCCCCATCCAAGCAATGGATGCAAGAGACAAAGTGATTACAAACATTCTCTACAACACCTTGGATACGTCGGCTAGCACATTTCGTGCCCGAGGTTCTTCGGATGAAGCGGGAGCCCGTAAAAAGACTCATAGATGTGGTGCCCTTTTCCAATGAGGAGATCGAGACTGGAGTTGCCGCGGGGAGCTTGGGATGGTGGCCAAAGACCGAAGGACACGGATCGATCGGTATAGCCTCTCTACCCTTTCTCTAGTTAACTAGTAGTAGGTTAATGGTTCGATCCGGGTTTTAAGCATACGATAGCGCCAGTTTAAAGTTAAGAAAAAGTTTTCGTTTCCGCATTTTGGCCTCGGAAAGACGGCCGGGGCGCTACCGTAGTCTTACAATAATAACCAATCTAATCTTGAAAGGGCGCACGCAGAGTGTTTTTTCTTCTTTCTCTCTCCTGGTAGCGACCATGTCACGCCTTAATCAAGATAATAATATGGATGTATTGACCGAACCTGCTTATTATACTGAGCCGGGGAACGTTGGTTCCGCTCTATCTTATAATTGTTATAAGTCCGAGCAGGAAATTAGGGATTATCCGAATTTCCACGCCACCCAATTGAGGAATAAGCATGTTGATGTATATTCTTCGGGTGTGTTCATTACCAAGAACTGTTTCTCAGTATCCTCTACGTCCTGGGTATATGATACCGGATCAGGATCCCGCATATGTAATATGTTACATGGGCTACAGATAGGTAGAGAACTGGGAATGGGTGATATGTCTCTAAGTGTTAGAGAATGGTGCAATTGTTGTAGCCAATTCAGTTGGCAGATATCACCCTGTATTACCAACTGGTAAATACATTGATTCTGAACAAATGTTATTACATAATGAACCTGATATACAACATTACATCGGTTTCTTTAATGAGTTAAAGAAGGATATAATTCTGTATTGAAGGATGATGTTGTGAACATTTTCCTGAATCAAGAGTTGATTCGATCAGGCACGTTAGATAATAGCATATACATTCTAAATCAACCACAGTTCAAAGTATGCGGAACACACACAAGAGGAGTAGTTCAGAAATGAACGAATCCTTCTTGTGGTATTGTAGACTAGGTCATATCAATGCGATACGACCAGCTAAGTTACATAAGAATGAATATAAGAATCTATTCGAATTTTCATCTTATGATACTTTCTAGTCTTGTCTCAAAGGTAAAATGACTAATACTCCGTTTACTGAAAACAGAGAAAAAGTTATTGAACTCTTGGGATGGATACATGATGATGTATACGGTCCTATGTCTACAAATGCCTGGGTTGGTTCTTCGTACTTCATTATATTCACTGATCTTCTTTCAGGATTCGGACATATGTTCCTGTTGAAACACAGGTCTGAAACTTTTTGAGAAATTCAACGAATATAAGCCTGAAGTTAAGAACCAGATGGGTAGAAGTATTAAAGTCCTTCGATGTGATCGAGGAGGAGAATACTTGCGCATAGAGTTCGTGGGGGAGAATGTGATTCTCTTTCAGCTTACTCCTTCGAGTACACCACAGCACAACTGTGTATCGGGGAGGAGGTATTGCACCCTATGAGATATGGCGCACTCTATGATGAGTACTGCTGAGTTACCTGTTTCCTTTTGGTGTTATGCACTTGAGAACCTGCATAACTATTGAATAGGGTTCTATCCAAATCAGGGCCTACCTGTTAGGTTTACCTAGCACCTCATGAAGGGTTAGGAAGCATCACATGTGCCAAAATCAAATTTTTAAGGTGCTAAGTGAACATACAAAGAATCATCACTGGAAATTTAGGGTTTCATTACATAGACATCATCACAAGTAGAAAAACTAGGGTTTTGAGAGTACAACCTTTGTAGCTCCCTACGCTAGACTCCTTGGCTGCTTGAGGGTTAGAAAAAGGTTCGCTTGAGATCCTCTAGGTCCACGACGATCCACCCGAAACTCCTTTGCCCAAAGCTTCTTGCTTTACTCGATATGTGAATGAAGTAGAGCAAACACCCTACACAAATGGGCTAGATGTGTGTAGTATGATGATGTGGTTTGTATTCTATAATCAAAACTCTTTCTTTTTATCAACCTCACTCAAAGAAATTATCAAAAGAGGAAGAAGAAGATGGTGGCTAAGCTTTCTCACAAAAGGAAAATGTTATGAGAATGAATAATTGAAATGAGAAAAATGATTTATCTATATTAATCCTTCTCACTTCAACCATGGTTAGAATCATCTAGATTTTTATCAAATGGGTTAAAAGACAAAAGGATAATTAACTCAAGGTTAAAAGTTGGTTGAAGCATGGTCAAAGATGATAAATATAAACCTTGTGTGAATTATCCTTTCCTTTTTTTAAAATGATAAATAAATAGATAATTCTACAATATAAGTCTTGCTGTCATGTCCCGAAAGTACGGAACATGACCGGCACTTAAACTACGAACGTCTCGAGGCATACGTAATCTAAGTAAGCCAAAAACCCAGAAATCCAAACCAAGAAAATTAGTAGAGTGAAGGAAACCAATTTAAAATCAAGTAGTTTTAATAGCATAAGCCGAATTATGCGGTTTTAAAAACATCAAATATTTCCTGAAAATTTCGGCAGAGTCTCCTTTGTAAATGCTGGCTCCCCAACGGGATACAACATGAATACTATACGAAATTAAAAAAAAGGCATCCCCAAGCGGGAGCTAGCTCTTCGTCAATCGACGGTCACAACCACACAAACAATATAACATACAACGCCAAGGGCGAGGATCAAAACTCAAAAGGAACTCAAAACAACAAGAAATCCACAGAAATACAACGCGCGACTCTAAGGTCGAAAGAATAACATCACTGGTCTCTATCTCAAAAATAAATACATGTTTGGTTGATGAAACTTCTAGATACAATAGAATAATGATATACAAGATATAATGATGGGTGCGATACAAATAAACCCACCTACTAGCAAGTCACCCGGAAATGGAAATAGTGCCAGCAAGCCGTAATGAAACCTGTACAGCGAAACCTGCAAGAACTGTGGCACAACGGGGTGAGTTGCCAATGTAAGTCCACGGCGGCGCCCCGGCCGTCGATCTGACGCCGGAAACGCGGAAACGAAAAACTTTGCGAAACTTACAAACCGGCACCACCACGCACTATCAACCCGGATCGGGCCATTAACCTAGCTACTAGCAAAACAACAAGATGGGTAGAGAGTTATACCAAGCGATCCGTGTCCTTCGGTCTTCGTCTCCACTCCGATCTCCCGCGGAATCTCCGTCCGTTACCTCTTCGTCGGAAAGGGCACCACGTATCCGGATTCTTTTATGGGCTCCCACCTCTGGACCGAGGCAACTCGGGCGCGAAGTTGGCTAGCCGACGCGTCTAAGATTTGCTATAGACGTAGTGTAGAATCTATTGTCTCTTGGGGTTTAGTGTAGCTGCCATGGTATGTGGAGGAATAATATGACATGAAGATGAGCATAGGAATTTTGAAGCAAGCTCAAGCCAAATGAGAATGAATCATTTTTCCACTCCAAATGAAACCCTCTCTCTTTCTCTCCCTCTAGAAAAATTTGGCCGGCCCCTCATCTTGACAAAGAATGGTGGAGAAGAAAAAGCAAGTGGAGAAAAAGAAAATGATAATGAGAAAAAGAAATGTCACACCCATTTCTCATCTCATCACATCCAAATCCAATCTCAAAAAGCAAAGGAAAAGACCAATAAAGAATCTCATGATGAAAGAACACTCATGATGCCTCACATATGCATGAAACCCCTCCACTAATAAGTTATTTGCAAACTTGCAAATAACCCCCTCCATCACAAAAGTCCGGCCGTGAAGGAACAAAGGAAAACCGGCCGGAACGGAATGCTAACTGGCAACTTCAGAAAACTGATCCCGTAATAAATTACAAGAAAACCCTGCTACTGAATATACATGCCCGCATTTGTATTCCCACTGAACACAAATGCAAAGAGACAAAATCTACACAATCAAATACTAGGATCCGGCTTAAGCCAAAGCCGGCTAGTAAAAACCGTCCGATCACGATCCGTGCAATACCGCACGTATCTGATCGAACCCTGCCATATCTCCATACGGCCTCTACAGCGTTTCGCCCGAAACCTGAGTAACTGTGTGTGGTGGACTCTAAAGACTCGTCAATACTATAGCTGTGGATTTAACCACAAGCACGTCAGGGGTATTAGCCATACGTGACGGGCTACCAGCTATTGACCAAAAGGGACGTCGATGAGCGAACTCATCCTGACACCCTACTGAACCTGTCACTGACAATATGCGTACAGTCCGGTCCGTTAGTCTATGAGTATCGCATGGCGGGCCTAGGGGGTTGGTAAAAGTCAGACCCCCAAAAGCGGTACAAGTCGTGTCGGAGTGTAGCCCAGAACACCCTGAGATACTACTGGAATACCTACCAGCAAATCTCCTGCCTTGGCCAAGGAATTTTCATGTTCTGGTTCTCCTAGACACAGCGCGACCTCACCCCCAATACCGGGAGAGACGAACCCCTGCAGATCCTCTTACTGCCTCCATGTGGCTCGGGACTGTACCCAACTAAAACCTGTTTACACGTCTCCTTTGAGCGTGGTAGGGTAGTAATCAAAGCACAGTGGGAACTCACACGAGACAAATGACGATCTCAGGTCGATGAACTAACATGTACACATGTCACCAGGGAACTGCTATCTGACATCAGGTATAATCCCAACTAGCAGGTTCCCAGCGAGTCCTGTCCAGTGTACTCATAACCCAATAAGCACCTGTATACATCTTAGGCGAACCAACTGACACCAGTGGCTTGTGAGACCGGCCACCGCCCCTCGTCGGGGTCTCGACTGTATACACTAGTCTACTTTGGAGAATCGATGCCCTGTCTCGAAACTCCCACGACTAGGGACCTTTTAAGGATGTGCTTATAGACTCCAGCTCTCACGTATATGATCGCCCTCATACTGCTGGTAGTCAAGCAAGAATCCTAGGGGCTCTATCAACGTGTAATAGCGACTCGTAAGGTCACCTAAAGTAGTACACGATGATAAAGATAAACCAGATAGCATACTATCATCTTGAGTAAGACTGTCCTACTGGGACAGGTCCTTCCCTCAATCATTGCAATCACGTGCCTGTGATCCAATAATTGACTCTGAGGGCACTATCTCCAACAATCTCCCACTTGCACTCAAGGCTAATTATTGCGATGTCGCATACTCACAGCCCATGTGATACCGAACACCCAACTCCTCTACTAGTCAGTCTCACAAAGCTCGTTTGCGAAACTATTGCGTTCGAAGAATAGCCTCAGTGAGTGGATCCGCTTTGATGTTTCTTTCTATGTCTCTCTTTATCTCAAGTTCGCGGAGAAAGCCATCTCCCGAAATGAGCAATACCTGTCTTAGAATGTGTCTGGATATCTGATGGGACCTAGCTCATAAATGAACTCCAAATCCAAACTTCTTAGACTGTATCGTCAACTGACCTTAATCAGTATCCTGCGCCATGCCTTCCCTCAGTATCCACCTGGACTACCTGTCCAAAATACTGCCCCTCGTCAGAGGGAAAACTATAACTCTGACAGCCACTCTGCCATCCAGGTCACTTTGGAAGCCTGGAATGATAACTGTCTCCCGAGGGAGAATGCTGTTATCATATCCCAAGAACATCAACTTATGCTCTAAAACTGCTTCCGATTGTTTCTCCAGGATTGGATTAATATCAACTTATTGCACCTACTGCAAGAACAACATCTGGTGTGGTACTTGACATCTCATGATTGACTCAATTGCCTAAGCAAATGATCTGCCAATCATGCGCATCCCTCTCCCCTTTAGTCTGTAAGACACCTTTAGGGAGGGTGAATCCATTACCTGCAGGTACACCACCATGCCAGGAGTCGTCCATTCTAAATACTCATAGAATGCTGTCTAAGTACCCTGATTGGGAAACTACCTAAATCTAGATCTAAAACCATAGATCTAGTGACCAGAATGTCTGATATAATATCCAAGTTCTGTGTGGAGAAACCACTGTGTTATGACCATAGTATAACCAATCGTAGTATAGGAATATTACTTCCTACTCTGTGTATATCATCAAATACCAGGACATCACACCCTACCTTCTTAATAGATCCATCCCCTATTCTGATGAAGTCAAACCTATGACTGTCACATCAGAAATAGATGATCTATCTTCGCTATATCTGCTTTAGTCTATAAATAGACATAAGCCACTTGTCCACCATGCTTCCGCTGCTCCCACTAACCACGACAACCCTCTGGCAGAGTCATATGCACGTACACTTCTAAAGCCAGTTTAGAACGACGCTATACTCATCCTCCTGCCGGGTCTCACAGTCTGGAACAACAGCAATGGAAAGTCTGGGTAAACAAGAACATCCCTGTCACCGTCCTTGAGGCTACCGGAGTACCTCTCGGGTGCTTGAGGTTGCCCACTTTATTTGCGGAGTGGCCAATGGAATGTCAAACCAGATTGAATCTTTTAGGTTCTTATCAAATCTTCAGTAATCGTTTGCGGTTCTGGAATCACTTCCAGTTCTACCATACTCCCACTACTGTTTTCTGAAAAAATCCATTTTTGTTAAAACTGTGGCGAGTCAAGAACAATATCACTATTGATCTTCCAGATGGTAGAAAGTCAACCCTCGTCATAGCCCGGGTCAACCCACAAACAGCCATTACAGAAACGTGCCTTGAGTTATCAGGAGTCTGGTTTTAAGCATAAGCCGGACAACTCCCCGTATCTTAACAATGTCAAGATATGAACTGTTCTATATCCAATATAGAAACAGAGGCGCTGATTTAATTGAACTAGATTCAAATCATGCAGCTGTCTCCAGTGCATGTCAACTAAATGGAAGGAGACCAATCAGCGTTACTCAACTTAGGAGTACTTCCAATTATGAGTAACCTGAAAGAGAAGCAAGTTCTCTTAACCATTACTATCAACTGAATACCATATACAAGTATCTACATCTTCGATCACCTTGAAGAATCCTGATACTTGCAACATCTGGTTCTCTACTTTATTCTTATACCTATAACTCCTCAAAACTTAGACTTTGAATTTCTACGAAACACATGTCTAAGAACTAGAGAAGTCATAAGTAAACATAATATAGTATGAGGACCAACCCCTCTGTCCTAATGGACACTGGACAATATACAATACTCTGTATAAGTCCCTTGAGTCAAATAACTCATTCACTGTGTGTCGTAGGTTGAAAACTGTACTTATGGTTAAGAAGAATTACACCGCTGTTCAATGCCCCTTACCGAACCATCCACTGATATAGGTAAATGTCATAGACATAATTTCAAAAAGGTATATCTCACTCTATAAAAATAGACGTACAGATATATCAATTTGAAATTGGTGCATAACAACGGATATTCAAAACCAAATATTTGCCGTCCGGCAAACAACCCAGGCGATTTCCTCAAATATCACCAATTACAACGAATCCCGATATAATGAGGACAATCACCCAATTCCCAATAACTTACTCCCACTCATCATCTGTAAAACCATACAGATGTGAGAATCATACCTGGTAAATACATACCCTGGAGCAAGTGTCTAATTGGGAAATCAGTTTACTTTTAACAGTGCACAGTGAAACTGAAACATTGAAATGTTTCGATGGGGTATCCTGGTATTCCGAGTAATGCCTCTTCCATAATCCAGATTCACAACTGTAACCGTATAATTCTTTGCCATCTCTCCAAATCCCTTTATATGTCTTTAGTCATTACTGTTGGAGATAGTGCCCTCATAGTCAATTATTGGATCGCAGGTACGTGATTGCAATGATTGCGGAGGGCTTATACCGGTATGACAGTCTTACTCGAGATGATAGTATGCTATCTGGTTTGCCTTTATCAGTCGTGTACATGTTCAGGTGACTGATTACATGTTACACTTTGATAGAGCCCTTAGGATCTTGCTTTACCACCAACAGTATGATGGCGATCATATACGTGAGAGTTGGGTGATTTATACGCATATCCTTAATTGTGGTCCCTAGTCGTGGGAGTTTCGAGACAGGGCATCGATACTCCGGAGTAGACTAGTGTGTACAGTCGAGACCCCGACGAGGGGCGGTAGCCGGTCTCACAAGCCACTGGTGTCAGTTGGATCACCTAAGATGTATACAGGTGCTCATTGGGTTATGAGTACACCGGACAGGACTCGCCGGGAATCTGCTAGTTAGTATTATATCTACCGTCAGATAGCAGTTCCCTGGTGACATGTGTACAGGTTAGTTCATCGACCTGAGGTCGTCATTTGTCTCGTGTGAGTTCCCACTGTGCTTTGATTTCTACCCTACCACGGCTCAAAGGAGTCGTGCAAACAGCTAGTTTTTGGGTACAGTCCCGAGCCATATGGAGGCACGTGAGCAGATCGGCAGGGGATTCGTCTCTTCCGGTATTGGGGGCGAGGTCGTACTGTGTCTAGGAGAGCCATTACACAAAGTCCATGGCCATGGCAGGAGATTTACTGGTAGGTACTCCAGTAGTATCTCAGGGTGTGATTGGGCTTCACTCCGACACGACTTATACTGCTCTTGGGGGTCTGACGTTACTAGCCCCCTAGGCAGATATGCGATACTCATAGACGAATGGACCAGGATGTATATACATTGTCACTGTTAGGCTCAGTAGGGTTTTCCGGATGAGTGCGCTCATCGGCATCCCTTGAGGTCAGTCCATGGGCAGCCGTTACGCATTGCTAGTGCCGCTGACGGTTTGTGGTTAAACCCACTGCCAGGGTACTGACGAGTCATTAGAGTCCCCCACAGACAGTTTCCCAAGTTCGGGCGAAATGTTGTAGAGGCCGTATGGTTTTATGGCAGGGTTCGGAAAATGCACGTGCGTTTACGCACGTGTCGATTTTCGGACAGATGATACTGGTCGTCTTTGGTTTAAGCCGGATCCGAGTATTATATTGAGTAGGTATAATATCTTTGTCTCAGTTGCATTTGTATTCGGTCGTAATACAAATGCGGGTATATTTATACTGTAAGTCGATGTAGTACACCCCAGTACTTATGGGGAGGCGGAATTTACAAAAACTTATCAAGTTTAAATAACGAACATCGACTAACCGCTTGAATCGAAGCTAAACCCTAAAAACCGTATTCT
This sequence comes from Agapanthus africanus, assembly GCA_030015575.1. NCBI lineage: Eukaryota > Viridiplantae > Streptophyta > Magnoliopsida > Asparagales > Amaryllidaceae > Agapanthus > Agapanthus africanus. Next base: position 230,470,191 of record JASDDO010000022.1, on the reverse strand, counting down.
TATGAGTTTCTTTACATAAGTGATTAGGGATTATACCTAATGAACCGGTCCTTCTTCTTTATGTCCTCCTTGGTTCTCCTCGGCCTTCTCTAGGTAGTAGACGATCCACCCGAGAGCGAAACTCCAAGCTAAACCTCTAACTTGAGGTAACTAATCAACTTTGATTGCTAATCAAAGATGAGAGGATGATATAGAGTGAGGGTTATGGATTGTTTAGTCTAACTAATCCTTTGATCTCAACACATGAGGATTAAGGATTAGGGTTTGAAGATGAGAGCTTGAGGAGAGAGAATGTGTGATATGATAATGAGAGAAGAGAGAGAGTGTATCATAATATTATGAAGCATTCTTATTTTCAACAAATGAATAAAAAGAAATGAATAAGCATGCTTCACAAAATATCTTGTGATGATTCATTAACATGAGTCATTAAGCAATAAATGTGCATTAATGAAGTGAATGAATCACCACTATGACTCACTCTCTTTCCAAAACAAACCTCCTTAGTCACATCTTCTAGAAGCTTCTCGAGTAATTACGAGAACGCCCCTCCGATCCGTAAAAAATACGGAAAAACTTTAGACTGTATAAATCCAATAACCGGATACCAGTAACTGGCTTAAACCAAAGCCGACTGGTAAAATCTGTCCGAAAGTCGTACGCGCGTAAACGCACGTATGTGTCCGAACCCTTTGTCGCAAAACCATGCAACCTCTATATCGTTTCGCCTGGAGTAGGAAACTCTCTGTGTGGGACTCTAGAGACTCGACTACTACGCTGGCAGTGGGTTTAACCACAGACCGCAAGCGGCACTAGCTGTACGTAACGGTCCCCAGGTAGTTGTCGATAAGAAGGCCGATGAGTAAACCCATCCGAACTCCTACTGAGTCTGATGTGACAATCTCCATACAGTCCGGTCCGTTCGTCCATGACTATCGCATATCGGGCCTAGGGGGGCGGCAAGCGTCAGTCCCCTAATAGCGGTATAAGTCGTGTTGGAGTGAAGCCCATTACACCCTGAGAAACTGCTGGAACCTACCAGCAAATCTCGCTTGCCCTGGCCAGGGACTTTGCGTAATGGCTCTCTGACACAGCACGATATCTACTCCCAATACCGGGAGGGACGAATCCTGTCTAACCGCCACTGCCTCCAAGTGCTCGGGACTGCACCCAACTGCTACCTGTTTGCACGACTCCATAGAGCCGTGGTAGGGTAGCAATCTAAGAACAGTGGGACACACTCGAGGCGAAGTAGCAGTGTCAAGTCTGCGGACTACGCTGTACTCATGTCACCTGGGAACTGTTCACTGACGACTGGTATCAAACCAACCAACAGTTCCCTGTGAGTCCTGTCCGGTGTACCCGTAACCTAACGAGCACCTGTATACTATCTCCAGTACGACGTACTGATGGCTGTGGGACAGACCATCTCCCCAACTGGGATGAGAAGCGTACACACTAGTCTACTCCGGAGTATCGATGCTCTGTCTCGATAATCCAACGACCAGGGACCTGAATAAGGATGTGCTTGTAGACTACCCAGCCCCCACTAGTGTGACTGCCATCACAACGCTGGTAGCCAAGCAAGATCCTAAGAGCTCTATCAATACGTATACTCACATATTAAGATAGAAAAACCAAGTAGCATACTACCATGTTTAGCAAGACTGTTATATACATGTGAATATCCCAAGCTTCCATTAAGTAATATACAAGCTAGTATGATACAGTAATGGCCTTCTAGGGCATAAACACTAACAATCTCCCACTTGCACTAGGGCCATGTACTGGCATATCGCAGACCAATGATCTCGAGTAGCCTCTCGAACTGAATCTGAGGAAGGGCCTTCGTGAATGGATCAGCAATGTTCTCTTCTGAAGCAACTCTCCGAACCTCGATCTCCTGACGATCAATGATCTCCCTGATCAGGTGATACCGCCTCAAGATGTGTCTGGACTTCTGATGGGACCTTGGTTCCTTCGCTAAAGCTATAGCTCCGTTGTTGTCGCAATACAGAGGTATTGGATCAACTATGGTAGGAACCACCTGAAGTTCTGTTAGGAACTTCTTCATCCAGACTGCTTCTTTTGCGGCATCGCAAGCAGCTATATACTCCGCTTCCATCGTCGAGTCAGCAACGGTGTCCTGCTTGGAGCTCTTCCAGCACACCGCCCCTCCATTGAGGGTAAAGACATAACCCGACATGGACTTGGAATCGTCCTTATCACTCTGGAAGCCGGAATCAGCAAAGGCCTCCAACCTGAGGTCTTTTCCGCCGTAAACCAAGAACATCTCCTTAGTCCTCCTCAGGTACTTGAGAATGTTCTTTACTGCTATCCAGTGTTTCTCCCCTGGGTCTGACTGATACCGGCTTACCACGCTCAGTGCGTAAGCTACATCTGGTCTGGTACACAACATCGCATACATTATAGAGCCTACCGCAGAAGCGTAGGGTATAATTGACATGCGTTCCCTTTCCAAATCAGTCTTGGGAGACATCTCTTTGGAGAGGGTGATTCCGTGACAAGCCGGTAGATTACCGCGCTTAGAATCTTCCATACTGAATCTTTTCAGTATAGTGTCGATATACCTGGACTGCGAAAGTCCCAACATCCTCTTGGATCTATCACGATAGATCCGGATCCCCAGAATGTAAGAGGCATCACCCAGGTCTTTCATGGAGAACCTGTGTGACAAGAATCCTTTGACAGATTGTAGCATAGGAATATCATTTCCTATCAATAGAATGTCATCCACGTACAAGACGAGGAATACGACACTTCTGGCCACAACTTTACTATATATGCACGGTTCATCTGGATTTTTGATAAAGTCATATTCTTTGACTGTTTCATCAAAACAGATGTTCCAACTCCGCGATGCCTGCTTTAGTCCATAAATAGACTTAAGCAGCTTGCACACTTTCCCGCTGCTCCCACTCTGATTGAAACCCTCTGGCTGATCCATATAGACGCTCTCTTCTAAATTTCCATTCAGAAAAGCCGTCTTTACGTCCATCTGCCAGATTTCATAATCATGGAAGGCAGCAATAGCAAGAAGGACCCGAATGGATTTGAGCATAGCCACTGGAGAAAAAGTTTCGTCATAGTCCAAACCAGGTCTTTGACGAAAACCCTTTGCAACAAGTCTAGCCTTATAGGTTTCCACCTGTCCATCTATACCAATCTTTTTCTTGAAGATCCATTTGCATCCTATGGGTTTTACCCCATCTGGAGCAAAGTCCAAAGTCCATACTTTGTTGGTGTACATGGACTCCATTTCGGTCCGCATTGCATCTAGCCATCGTACCGAGTCGCCGCTCTGGATGGCCTGCCTGAAGTCAGTAGGTTCATCATCATCTATGATGCAATCCTCTCTATCCCCATCTATGAGAAAACCGTAGTATCTCTCAGGCGGACGAGACGGCCTACTACTCCTGCGGAGGGGTGCGGGAATGTTCTGTTCTTCTTGAACCTCTGGTTCTACCAAACTTTCAGTAGCAGCTTGTGGTTCTGGAATTTCTTCCAGTTCTATTTCGCTCCCACTTATTTCCTTTTCTAAAAACTGATTTTCCAGAAAATGGGCATTACGAGAAACAAAAACCTTTTGTTCCTCTGCGTAATAGAAATAATATCCCTTGGAGTTCTTTGGATATCCCACAAACATACATTTTACTGATCGTGCCTCGAGCTTGTCCACATGCTGCTTTTTAACAAAAGCTGGACATCCCCAAATCTTCATATGCTGAAGATGGGGTTTCTTCCCAGTCCACATCTGATATGGAGTGGTAGGCACAGTTTTGGTAGGAGCTCTGTTCAGAAGATATGCCGCTGATTCTAGCGCATAACCCCAGAAAGATCGCGGTAACTCAGCATTACTCATCATGGATCGTACCATATCCAATAGGGTTCGATTCCGTCTCTCCGATACACCGTTATGCTGTGGAGTGTATGGAGGAGTAAGCTGAGAGAGAATTCCTTTCTCTTTTAGGTAACCTAGGAACTCGGCACTTAAGTATTCTCCACCTCGATCAGATCTTAGTGTCTTAATACTTTTGCCGGTTTGGTTTTCTACTTCATTCTTATACTCTTGGAATTTCTCAAAAGCCTCGGATTTATGTTTCATCAGATAAATGAATCCGTATCTTGAGTAATCATCCGTAAAAGTAATGAAGTAGGAATAACCACCTCTCGCATGTGTAGACATTGGACCGCATACATCACTGTGTATGAGTCCTAAGAGCTCGCTCGCTCTTACTCCTTGTCCAGTGAAATGGAGTCTTTGTCATCTTTCCTTTGAGACAAGATTGACAAGTGTCATAAGTTTGATATTCGAACGTGTCCAAATATCCTTCTCTATGCAACTTAGTCAACCTTCTCTCATTGATGTGACCCAGTCTACAATGCCATAAGAAAGCTTTATTTAAATCTGGAGACTTTCTTTTTAGTGTGTTCTGGACATTGAAAATTTGGAGTTGGTTTAACACATATATTCCGTTATTTAGAGTACCGGACCCAATCAAACCATGATTAAGGTGGATGTTGACAACATCTCTTACAAACGTGAAATCATAACCTTTATTTGATAACAAGGAAACTGATATGATATTACACGTTAAGCTGGGTACAAAATAACAGTTATGTAAAACCAAAATGTGTCCACTCGTCAATCCTAGGTGATAATCCCCGACGGACGCAGCTCCCACGCTAGCTCCGTTAGCAACCCTGAGGATCATATCACCTTCCTTCAGCACTCTACGGTTTCTCAGTGCCTGCAATGAATTGCAAATATGAGATCCTGACCCGGTATCCAATACCCAGGAAGTAGAGTTGATCGACAGACAATTCTCAATTACAAACACACCTGAAGTCGAAGCCACAGCTTGCTTCGGTTCCTGGTTCTTGGCGTTCCACGCCTTGCAATCCTTCTTCCAGTGCCCTTTCCTGTGACAATGGAAGCACTCATCCAGGCCAACTACCGGTGCTGTAAACTTTTTCTTTCCCTTCTTTCCCACCTTACTAACACCTCCTCTAGGTCTGGGTGCGGCCTTCTTCTTCCTTCCTTTGGCCCTAGCCTTGGACCCGGAAGAAGATGAACCGCCAACAAACATAGCGGGTGTTTCCCTTGCCTTCTGCAAGGTGCCCTCTGCACTCCTTAACATGTTCAGGAGTTCCGCAAGTTCAACTTCTTTTCCTTGAAGATTGAAGTTGAGGATAAACTGGGCGTAGGTGGGAGGAAGGGACTGGAGAACAAGATCTGTATAGAGCTCATTATCCAAAGTCGTTCCAAGGTCCGCGAGCTCTTCAATATAGCCGATCATCTGTAGGACATGTTCACCTACCGATGACCCGACAGCCAACCTCGCTCGAAACAGTTTCTTCGAGGTCTCGTATCTTGCTATACGAGATTGCTCTCCATAAAGTTCCTTTGTATGGAGAAATATGCCATCTAGAGACATATCCTCGTGCCTCCTCTGATGTTCATTGTTCATCGAGGCAAGCACGATGCACTTGGCTCTCGCGCAATCTAAATCCCAGGTTTTGCGGATTTCCTTATCCGCATTGCTGGATTTGGGACCAAGGGCAGCAGGTGCTGTAGCGGTGAGGACGTACCCCAGTTTGTCATAGGTCAAAGCCATCTTGACATTCCGCAGCCAATCTTTATAGTTTGGCCCCGTCAGTATATTTTTCTCTAAAAGTAACTTAAGTCCAGTCATTTTCAGGGTCGCTGCAATTAGGAGAGAGAGAAGAAAACTCTTTAGCATGATGCTCTTGCAAGTTTAGAGTGGTTTTTAGTTTATCTAAACTGGATGGCTCCCACTGTTTCTCGAATCCTTCCTCAAACCATAAAAGAAGAATTAGCCAAGACTATTCTCACCGTACAATACTTGCTTAACCGTTCAGCCAGGCCGGTGTCGATACTTCGAGGGAGGTTTTCCAACGCTTTCGCGAAGTTCCTTAATTAAAGAACCTCTTTTCTCTGGGGGCGTAACCCCGCTGACACTTTTCTGGACACCTACTAGGTTTATAGCATTGATCGTTAAGCGACGAATATCCTGATAAGTAGCATATACTCACAGTAGGATCGGGATCCAAATATCATCGTATGATAATGTTGAAGGAATCCTACCAACATTCATCAAACTCCAAATGGTATGCATCTCTTTGCAAATTTCAGTTTCTTTAGAAATTCCCGATATAAGTTTTTGCCCCATGCTCTTATGACCTTGGCTTTGGTCAAAATGTCATAAGTCACATGTCAAGTTCTACCCGTCATTATCTTGTCAATTTGAACCCATCCGTATATACCCCTGACTTTGGTCAAATGATAATACGACTGTCCCAAACTAACTCATCTATCTTATGCAACAAATGAAAACCCAGTAGCTACCAAACACTATGCCTTGACTTTGGCCAAAATGCATAGCTTGAATACTACTGAATACCCAAATGAAACGACGGAGGGCTACGGCTGGTTTTGGCGAAACCGTGAACGTAGTGAACTTGATATAACCGAAGGAACCTGATAGCTTTTAAAAGGAGTGGTTAAAGCTCCGCATTTAAAAATATCTATTTTAAAAATAACCGAGTGGTTTCTTTTAAATTGTTCCAACGATTTAAACTTTGGTTTGTTTTACTTTGCATTACAGATAATGCGTCCCATCATTAACCTATCATTGCAGAAAACAACGAAAATATAACGTCCTCTTATGCCATCCGCATTCGCCACGGGGTCCCGTCATCACTCGTTAGGTTACTTAACTAACGACAGAGCGGGGGCTGGGCTAGCGCGGGTGAAAAACATAAGTGACGTCTAAATAGCTATAGTAAATATAGATATTTTACATTCGTCTGACGCAATGATATTCATTCCAGAACACAGATAAACAATATTGGATTTGCAAGCAATCTGTATTTCTTTTGAGCCTGCAAGAAAAGACAGATTACACAGTTGTGATGAATAGCCGTTTACCCCACCCTCGACCCCTACGGGTACGGCAAACTACCCACCCGGCAGTCTGTGTACCCCACCTTGGGTCAGTCCTAGGAGCAAAAACAGTAAAATGAAATAATACAACGGTGGCTACAACCGCAACCTGGAAGTGCCCCGCGAAAATAATATTACAACAAATTACATTTACAACAAATGAATTAAACAATAACCCTTTGCTAACCCCGGCTATACACCACAACAGTCCAACACAGTTTATATGCACAAACAGATATAACCATTTCAGAAATGTGCAACCCCCTGCCAACCGACATACTAGCAGTTGGGGGAGGTTTACGAACACATCAAACAATCACAGATATAATCCAATACGCAAATACTGTATTTTTCGATCGAATAAACAACTTCAAAATTTCTCCAAAATCTGCTCTGTTAAACAGTAACCTGAGCAATAATTAAATATTCCAGAAAACCCCAAATTTCACAGGGGACCCACCCAAAAAAATTGAGCTCATGACTCGGCAACTCGGCCGCGGAAGCGCGGCGGATCGGTGGGATCCGCGGCGCTTCCGCGGCGCTACAGTCGAATCATGGGCTCGAATTTTTTGGGTGTTCTCCTGTGGTCATGTCAAGCTCTCTGAACACACCAGAAAAATTTTAGGACTTCATTTTCAGTTCGACAGAAACTTAACAGAACTAGGGTTTTCCGGGTTCGTTTTTTCGTTCGAAATTCGTACAAATTTGCGATTAAGTTATTTAGTGTTTAGCGAGGCTCTGATACCACTGTAAGTCGATGTAGTACACCCCAGTACTTATGGGGAGGCGGAATTTACAAAAACTTATCAAGTTTAAATAACGAACATCGACTAACCGCTTGAATCGAAGCTAAACCCTAAAAACCGTATTCTTATGAGTTTCTTTACATAAGTGATTAGGGATTATACCTAATGAACCGGTCCTTCTTCTTTATGTCCTCCTTGGTTCTCCTCGGCCTTCTCTAGGTAGTAGACGATCCACCCGAGAGCGAAACTCCAAGCTAAACCTCTAACTTGAGGTAACTAATCAACTTTGATTGCTAATCAAAGATGAGAGGATGATATAGAGTGAGGGTTATGGATTGTTTAGTCTAACTAATCCTTTGATCTCAACACATGAGGATTAAGGATTAGGGTTTGAAGATGAGAGCTTGAGGAGAGAGAATGTGTGATATGATAATGAGAGAAGAGAGAGAGTGTATCATAATATTATGAAGCATTCTTATTTTCAACAAATGAATAAAAAGAAATGAATAAGCATGCTTCACAAAATATCTTGTGATGATTCATTAACATGAGTCATTAAGCAATAAATGTGCATTAATGAAGTGAATGAATCACCACTATGACTCACTCTCTTTCCAAAACAAACCTCCTTAGTCACATCTTCTAGAAGCTTCTCGAGTAATTACGAGAACGCCCCTCCGATCCGTAAAAAATACGGAAAAACTTTAGACTGTATAAATCCAATAACCGGATACCAGTAACTGGCTTAAACCAAAGCCGACTGGTAAAATCTGTCCGAAAGTCGTACGCGCGTAAACGCACGTATGTGTCCGAACCCTTTGTCGCAAAACCATGCAACCTCTATATCGTTTCGCCTGGAGTAGGAAACTCTCTGTGTGGGACTCTAGAGACTCGACTACTACGCTGGCAGTGGGTTTAACCACAGACCGCAAGCGGCACTAGCTGTACGTAACGGTCCCCAGGTAGTTGTCGATAAGAAGGCCGATGAGTAAACCCATCCGAACTCCTACTGAGTCTGATGTGACAATCTCCATACAGTCCGGTCCGTTCGTCCATGACTATCGCATATCGGGCCTAGGGGGGCGGCAAGCGTCAGTCCCCTAATAGCGGTATAAGTCGTGTTGGAGTGAAGCCCATTACACCCTGAGAAACTGCTGGAACCTACCAGCAAATCTCGCTTGCCCTGGCCAGGGACTTTGCGTAATGGCTCTCTGACACAGCACGATATCTACTCCCAATACCGGGAGGGACGAATCCTGTCTAACCGCCACTGCCTCCAAGTGCTCGGGACTGCACCCAACTGCTACCTGTTTGCACGACTCCATAGAGCCGTGGTAGGGTAGCAATCTAAGAACAGTGGGACACACTCGAGGCGAAGTAGCAGTGTCAAGTCTGCGGACTACGCTGTACTCATGTCACCTGGGAACTGTTCACTGACGACTGGTATCAAACCAACCAACAGTTCCCTGTGAGTCCTGTCCGGTGTACCCGTAACCTAACGAGCACCTGTATACTATCTCCAGTACGACGTACTGATGGCTGTGGGACAGACCATCTCCCCAACTGGGATGAGAAGCGTACACACTAGTCTACTCCGGAGTATCGATGCTCTGTCTCGATAATCCAACGACCAGGGACCTGAATAAGGATGTGCTTGTAGACTACCCAGCCCCCACTAGTGTGACTGCCATCACAACGCTGGTAGCCAAGCAAGATCCTAAGAGCTCTATCAATACGTATACTCACATATTAAGATAGAAAAACCAAGTAGCATACTACCATGTTTAGCAAGACTGTTATATACATGTGAATATCCCAAGCTTCCATTAAGTAATATACAAGCTAGTATGATACAGTAATGGCCTTCTAGGGCATAAACACTAACATATACAGTTTCGGGGTTGTCCTGAAAGTCGTTTCAGGATCACTTTTGGAAGTTGCCAGTTTCCAGTTTTCTATCAGCCGTCTTTTAACATTCGGTTAAAGACGGATTTATCTTTTCTTGGATGAGAGTGAGTCATGCTTCTAGAAGCTTCTAGAAGGTTCTAGAAATGGAGAGGTGTCATGTGACTCATGCTTTGATTTCTAAACATTCTTGTTTTCCTTAAGATATTTTCTTGATCTTTTGTTATGATAAGGATGGTTGTTTATGGTCACCTCCATGATAGCTCCTACGGTCACCTCCCTCCTTCTATAAAGTGGCCGGCCCTCTCTCTCCTCCTCACTTCACTTGTTGTTTTCACTTGAAAAGATATGATAGTATTTGGGGTGCATGGAATTTTACAGTTCATTTCATTCCATCACCCAATTCTCTCGGCAACTTCATTAACCGATCGTCCACGGATTTGGACGAAGTGAGACAAAGTCATCTACTCATTCTCTACATCATTCTTGGTCGTCTCTTTTAGAAAACTTGACGATCGAGTTGCCTCAAGTCAGAGGCGGGAGCCCGTTTAAAGAATCGTCGATGTGGTGCCACCTCGACGAGAAGATCGGAGATCGACGAGATCGGTGCAGCCGCAACGGAGCGTGGGATGATGGTTAAAGAACGAAGGACTCGGATCGTTCGGTATAACCTTTCTACACTCTTTACAGTTTGTTAGTTTAGGAATAATGGAAGATCCGGGTTAAAGTATACGATAGCGCCAGTTAAAAAGTTTTTGTTCCGCATTTGGCGTCTGTAGACGGCCGGGGCGCTAGCGTAGACTTACAGTGGTATCAGAGCCTCACCATTTTGCTATACTAACTTGTGCTAACGCGTTTAAAACATCGATCGAACCGGAAATAAAAAATCACAATTTTTTAGCTTGACAGTTTCTGTTGATTTTAAATGGCCTCCTAAAAATATTCTACATGTCTCAGAAAACTGTGCAGGCTTTTCTAAGAATCACGACCAAATTTGGGCACGTGTCTCCACCAAACAGCCGCGGAAACGCGGCCAAACCCATGGTTTGGCCGCGCATCCGCGGCCACGTGGTGAGCGCATGCTCCCAAATTTTGTCAGTGGGTTCTTTTCTAGAATTTGTGGTTTTTGGTAAATATCGTTTTGGCCCAGATTTTGTTACTGTTCACCAGTAAGTCGTGGGGCCCACTTTTTGATATTTGGTCGATCGAAATTTAAACATGTTAGTTTACAGTGCTTACATTATATCTCCGACCGGGAATGTCATTTGATCGGTAAACCGCGTCTGATTGCTATAGTTCTTTTAGACGGGTTTGCGAACGTGACATTCGCGTTGATGTTCTGTGTTGTGCTGTGATGTTGCGGATTTGTCGTGGTGGATAGCAGTGTGCAAAGATAGTACAGTTTGTATTTATTTATACATTTGATATTGCGGGGCGAGCGTCCAACTTGTGGACAGCCGTCACTGCCTGTTGTATAATATTCTTTTGGGGCACGACTAGGTTACGGTCGATGTACCTATTGTACTATTTTTCATTACTGTACTAGGTTTTGCCCCGAGACGGAGTGCACGGATAGCCGGGTTCTGAGAAGCAACGGGTCCGCATCTCATGGTTTTGAGAGGCAGAGGGGTCCTACTCTAGAATTGGCAGACTATTCGCCGCACTCGTAGGGGGTACAGGTTGACCCAAGGAGGGGTGCTCAAGCTACCGGATTCCGTGAGGTGCTGGGTGGTCCATTCACTATGCTGTAGGGGGCTGCCTCGCTTCAGGTTTTGGCGGGTAACTTGCCGCACCCGTAGGGGTCTAGGTTTCATTGCACAGGCTATCCATGCGACAGGGGAACGTCGGGTTTCAGCAGCGGCTCTGTGAAACCCGGGGATCCCAGATTATCTGTATTGTTCTGTGATGCTTATTACTTTTCTGTAATGTTGCATATTATCACGCCTGGAGCGATTATTGTATATTGGTTTATATACTATTAGATGTTGTATATGTTTTACACCCGCGCTAGTCCAGTCCCCGCTCTGTCGTTAGTTAAGTAACCTAACGAGTGATGACGGGACCCAGTGACGAATGCGGATGGCATATACGTACATTTTATTTTCGTTCTTTTCTGGTGTGATTAAATGATGGGACTGCGTTGATTCTGATCAATGCAAAGTTAAAACAAACCTGTTTACAGTTGTTGGAACAAATTTAAAATGTGTTGTTACAAAGACGTTTCCTTTTGTTATGCATAGCGGTATTCAGTGGAATATCCTGCACCTCATTCGACGGGGCAAGGGCCGATATCCCTTCACCGGGACTGACCCCTTGGGCAGAAGTTTGCGTCAGCGTAATAACTTCACTATAGTCGATTACAAGTTGCTTTGCATAGCGGTATTCAGTGGAATATCCTGCACCTCATTCCACGAGGAAAGAGCCGAGATCCCTTTACCGGGAATGACCTCTTTAGCAAAAGGTTTTCGCCACTATATTTTAAAAAGCTATCAGGTTCCTTCAGCGATATCAAGTTCACTACGTTAAACGTTTTTCCGCCAAAAACCAGCCGTAGCCCTCCGTCACTTCTTTTGGGTATTCAGTAGTATTCAAGCTATGTATTTTGACCTAACGCCAAGGCATAGTGTTTGGTAGCTGCTGGGTATTCAATTGTTGCATAGATAGATGAGTTGGTTTGGGACAGCCGTTCTGCCATTTTGACCTAACGCCAAGGGCATGTGCGGGTGGGTTCAAATTAACAAGATAGTGATGGGTAGAACTTGGCATGTGACTTATGACATTTTGACCTAACGCCAAGGTTATAAGAGCATGGGGCAAAAACAATATCGGGAGTTTCTAAAGAAACTGAAACTTGCCAAGTATGCGCATACCTTCTGGAGTATGAGTAACGTGGATGCATTCCATCACGTTATCATGCGATGAGAGTTGGATCCCGATTCCCACTGATGAGTTGGATTACTCTTCGGGTGATCCCGATTGATTCTTCTTTAGGTTTGGAGGAGAATTTGACAGGACAGTGGGAGGTTTCCGGATTAGATAAAATGATGACCATTTTGATCTAGGTTAGAGTGCACGCAGAGTGTTTCTTTTCTCTCTCTCTTTGGCAGCGACCTTTGACTGACCCTAGACTATGACTCAGTGACCAGGTTGACCGAACCTTCTTAAAATACTGGCTTTTGGATTGTCTAAGTTGCATAAGTCATTGCCACTCCTTCTTTTACCCTTTGAATTTCTCAGAACACCCGTATTACTACGGATATCCACTTCCATTGGATAGATCCATCGTATGGTTATATACGAACTCGAAGGGACTTCTTCGAGGATGGATCCAGGTTCAGGAGAAATAGAATTGGTTTATTCAGTTGTCTTTTATTATCACCTTCTCTCAGGTTGCGAGGGCTACTTGGTTTAGGAGAGTACACCTATTACGCTTATTGGATAGTCTTATTCCAAACCATAGGCTGGTGCCGAAAGGTAGGGAATGAAGAAAACCAATTAGCCTAAGTAGGGTGTGCAGAAGGTAATATGTAAAGACAAAATAAAGGGATTAGAAAGAGGGCAAAGTAAATTGCGACTGATATCATTCACGACCAAAACCGCGTACTTCACCGCCGCTCCTATTTCACCTTTAAAAGAATAAGGTTTTATTCAGTTGTCTTTTATCATCACCTTCTCTCAGTTGCGAGTACTCCTTGGTTTAGGAGGGTACACCTATTATGCTTACTGGATAGTCTTCTTCCAAACCATAGGCTGGTACCGAACGGTAGGGAAGGAAGAAAACCATTTAGCCTAACGATGGTGTACAGAAGGTAACGACTAAAGACAAATAAAGGGATTTGGAGAGATGGCAATAAAATATACGGTTGAAGTCATGAATTGGATTATGGAAGAGGCATTGCTATGAATACCAGGATACCCCTACGAAACATTTTCATGTTTCAGTGCATTGTTAAAGAAAAACTGTTTTCCCGATTAGACACTTACTCCAAGGGTATGTATTTACCAGGTTTCATTCTCATATCTGTATGGTTTTACAGATGATGAGTGGGAGTAAGATATTGGGAATTAGGTGATCATCCTCATTATATCGGAATTCGTTGTAATTGGTGATATTTGAGGAAATCGCCAGGGTACAGTTTTCAACCTACGACGCACAGGTTTTGAGTTGTTTAACTCAGCGGACTTATACAGAGTATTGTATGTTGTCCAGTGTCCATCAGGACAAATGGGTAGGTCCTCGTACTATGTTCTGTTTACTTATAACTTCTCTATTATTTAGACAAGTGTTTCGTAGAAATACAACGTCTAAGTTTTGAGAAGTTGTGGGTATAAGAATAAAGTAGAGAACCAGGTATCACAAGTATCGGGATTCTTCAAAGAGATCGAAGATGTAGATTCTTATGATTGGTATTCAGATGATAGTGATGGTTTTGAGAAACGTGTTTCTCTTTCAGGTTGCTCATAATTGGATGGATTCCTAAGTTGAGTAATGCTGATTAGCCTCTTTCCATTAAGTTGATATGCACTGGAGACAGCTGCATGATTTGAATATGGTTCCAATTAAATAAGCCAAAGTTTCTGTATTGGATATAGAATGGATCGTACCTTAAAAGATATTAAGGTACGGGGAGTTGTCCAGCTTATGCTTAAAACCAGACTCTGGATAACTCAGGGCACGTTTCTGTAATGGCTGTTTGTGGGTTGACCCTGGCTATGACGAGGGTTGATATTCTACCATTTGGAAAATCAATAGTGATATTTTTCTTGACTTGCCACAGTTTTAGTAAAAATGGATCTTTTTCAGAAAACAGTAGTGGGAGTATGGTAGAACTGGAAGTGATTCCAGAACCGCGAACGATTACGGAAAATTTAATAGGACCTATACATTCAATCAGGTTTGACATTCCAATAGCCACTCCGCAGATTTGGTGGGTAACCTCAGACACCCGAGAGGTACTTCGGTAGGCTCAAGGACGGTGACAGGGAGGTTCTTATCTACCAAGACTTGACACTACTGTTGTTCCAGGATATGAGACCCGGTAGGAGGGTTGTCGTAGTCAGTGGGAGCAACGGAAGCATGGTGGGCAAGTAGCTTATGTCTATTTATAGACTAGAGCAGTTATAGCGGAGATAGATCATCTAATTTTGATGTGACAGTCATGGGTTTGACTTCAATCAGAATAAGGGATGGATCTGTTAAGAAGGTAGTAGGGTGTGATGTCAAGGTATCTGGATGACATACACAAAGTATGAAGTAAAATTCCTATACTACGATCGGTTGTACTGTGGTCGTCACACAGTTGTTTCTCCAGACAGGATATGGATATAATATTTGACATTCTGGTTTCTAGATCTATGGTTTTAGATCTGGATTTGGGTGGTTTCCCAATGTGGGTACTTTGACAGATATTCTAATGGTTTTTGGAATAGATGACTCCTAGCATGGTGGTGTACGTGCAGGTGATGGAGTCACCCTCTCTAAAGGTGTCTTACAGACTAAAGGGGAGAGGGATGTGCATGATTAGCAGATCACTTGCTTAGGCAATTGAGTCAATCATGAGATGTCAAGTACCACACCAAATGTTGGTTTTGCACTAGATGCAATAAGTTTGTATTAATCCAATCCTGGAGAAATATAAGGAAGCAGTTTTAGAACATAAGTACATGTTCTACGGATTTGATGACGGCAGCCTCCTTCGGGAGACGATTATCATTCCAGGCTTCAAAGGTGACATGGTTGACAGAGTGACTGTCAGAGTTATAGTTTTCCCTCTGACGAAGAGGGACAGTATTATGGACAGGTGGTTCAAGAGGATACTGTGGGTGGCATGGTGACGGATACTGATTAGGTTCAGTGATCGATACAGTCTAAGAAGTTTGGATTTGGAGTTCATTTATGAACTAGGTCCCATCAGATATCCAGACATATTCTAAGACAGGTATTACTCAATTCGGGAGATGGCTTTCTCCGCGAACTTGAGATTTAGAGAGATATAGAAAGAAACATCTAGGCGGATCCACTCACTGAGGCTATTTCTCGAACACAATAGTTTTACAAACGGGCTTTGTGAAACTGATTAGTAGAGGAGTTGGATGTTCGGTTTCACACGGGCTGTGAGTAGTCGACATCGCAATAATTAGCCTTGAGTGCAAGTGGGAGATTGTTGGAGATAGTGCCCTCATAGTCAATTATTGGATCGCAGGTACGTGATTGCAATGATTGCGGAGGACCTATACCGGTATGACAGTCTTACTCGAGATGATAGTATGCTATCTGGTTTGCTTTTATCAGTCGTGTACATGTTCAGGTGACTGATTACATGTTACACTTTGATAGAGCCCTTAGGATCTTGCTTTACCACCAACAGTATGATGGCGATCATATACGTGAGAGTTGGGTGGTTTATACGCATATCCTTAATTGTGGTCCCTAGTCGTGGGAGTTTCAAGACAGGGCATCGATACTCCGGAGTAGACTAGTGTGTACAGTCGAGACATCATACTGTTGGGGCTCATTGGGTTATGAGTACACCGGACAAGCCACTGGTGTCAGTTGGATCACCTAAGATGTATACAGGTGCTCATTGGGTTATGAGTACACCGGACAGGACTCGCCGGGAATCTGCTAGTTAGTATTATATCTACCGTCAGATAGCAGTTCCCTGGTGACATGTGTACAGGTTAGTTCATCGACCTGAGGTCGTCATTTGTCTCGTGTGAGTTCCCACTGTGCTTTGATTTCTACCCTACCACGGCTCAAAGGAGTCGTGCAAACAGGTAGTTTTTGGGTACAGTCTCGAGCCATATGGAGGCACGTGAGCGGATCGGCAGGGGATTCGTCTCTCCCGGTATTGGGGGCGAGGTCGTACTGTGTCTAGGAGAGCCATTACACAAAGTCCATGGCCATGACAGGAGATTTACTGGTAGGTACTCCAGTAGTATCTCAGGGTGTGATTGGGCTTCACTCCGACACGACTTATACTGCTCTTGGGGGTCTGACGTTACTAGCCCCCTAGGCAGATATGCGATACTCATAGACGAACGGACCGGACTGTATATACATTGTCACTGTTAGGCTCAGTAGGGTTTTCCGGATGAGTGCGCTCATCGGCATCCCTTAAGGTCAGTCCATGGGCAGCCGTTACGCATTGCTAGTGCCGCTGACGGTTTGTGGTTAAACCCACTGCCAGGGTACTGACGAGTCATTAGAGTCCCCCACAGACAGTTTCCCAAGTTCGGGTGAAACGTTGTAGAGGCCGTATGGTTTTATGGCAGGGTTCGGAAAATGCACGTGCGTTTACGCACGTGTCGATTTTCGGACAGATGATACTGGTCGGCTTTGGTTTAAGCCGGATCCGAGTATTATATTGAGTAGGTATAATATCTTTGTCTCAGTTGCATTTGTATTCGGTCGTAATACAAATGCGGGTATATTTATACAGTTTCGGGGTTGTCCTGAAAGTCGTTTCAGGATCACTTTTGGAAGTTGCCAGTTTCCAGTTTTCTATCAGCCGTCTTTTAACATTCGGTTAAAGACGGATTTATCTTTTCTTGGATGAGAGTGAGTCATGCTTATAGAAGCTTCTAGAAGGTTCTAGAAATGGAGAGGTGTCATGTGACTCATGCTTTGATTTCTAAACATTCTTGTTTTCCTTAAGATATTTTCTTGATCTTTTGTTATGATAAGGATGGTTGTTTATGGTCACCTCCATGATAGCTCCTACGGTCACCTCCCTCCTTCTATAAAGTGGCCGGCCCTCTCTCTCCTCCTCACTTCACTTGTTGTTTTCACTTGAAAAGATATGATAGTATTTGGGGTGCATGGGATTTTACAGTTCATTTCATTCCATCACCCAATTCCCTCGGCAACTTCATTAACCGATCGTCCACGGATTTTGGACGAAGTGAGACAAAGTCATCTACTCATTCTCTACATCATTCTTGGTCGTCTCTTTTAGCAAACTTGACGATCGAGTTGCCTCAAGTCAGAGGCGGGAGCCCGTTTAAAGAATCGTCTATGTGGTGCCACCTCGACGAGAAGATCGGAGATCGACGAGATCGGAGAAGCCGCAACGGAGCGTGGGATGATGGTTAAAGAACGAAGGACTCGGATCGTTCGGTATAACCTTTCTATACTCTTTACAGTTTGTTAGTTTAGCAATAATGGAAGATCCGGGTTAAAGTATACGATAGCGCCAGTTAAAAAGTTTTTGTTCCGCATTTGGTATCTGTAGACGGCCGGGGCGCTAATTTAGTCTTACAATTACCTTCTGCATGTTAGTTATATGTATGCCCTAGAGGCCATTACTATACATAGGATGTATATTGTAGTGGATGCTTGGACATATATAGGGAGGACTTTCTTGCTCGACATGATAGTATGCTATCTGGTTGATCCTTACCATAACGTGTACACTGATTGTCTCTCTGTTACATGTTGGTAAAGCCCTTAGGATGTGTACTTGACTACCTGGACTATGATGCAGATCATACTAGTGGGGACATGGTAGTCCATAAGTACATCCTTCAAGGTCCCTAGTCTTGGGTGTATCGAGACGGGGCATCGATATACCAGAGTAGACTAGCGTATACCTTCTCGACCCATACAGATGGGCGATGATGATCCCATATCCATTGGTGTTTGACATCGGAGATGATATACGGGTGCTCAGTAGAGACTGGGTACACTGGACGGACTCGCCGAGAACTCCCAGATGGTATTATACCTCACGTCAGATGGCAGTTCTCTGGTGACACTGGTACATGTTAGTTTGTAGACCCGAGATCGTCATAGAGTCTTGTGTGATTCCCACTGTGCTTTGATTTCTACCTTACCACGTCCAAGAGGGCGTGCAAAACGGTGGCTTTTGGGTATAGTCCCGAATCACATGGAGGCAATGAGCGATAGGAGGGGATTCGTCTCTCCCGGTATAGGGAGTTGATGTTGCGCTGTGTTCGATTGGCTATAACCGGAAATCCCTGGCCAGGGTTGCTGAGATTTACTGGTAAGTGTTATCAGTAGTATCTTGAACTGTTATAGACCTCATATCGACACGACTTATCAAGCTATTAGGGTCTGACGTTTACCACCCCTAGGCGAGATATGCGACATATCAGACGAACAGACCGGACTGTACGGTAAGTGTTACTGGTTGGATTCACAGGAGTGTGAGCGGGCTTGCTCGTCGATCTTCTGATCGCTCAATACCTGGGTGGCCGTTACGTTTAGCAGACCGCTTGCGGCTTGTGGGTGTTTGATATGATCATCGCCTGCTGCCGGCGTATTGACGAGTCTTTAGAGTCCTACACAGAGGTTTCCTGGCTCAAGCGAAACGAAATAGGAGCGCATATGAGATATGTGCGGGACCGAGAATTATACCAGTATGTGATACTGTATTCTATTCTCGTGAATTGTATCATTGGTCTGTTATATATGATATAGCCGGGTTACCGAATCAAGTGTTGATTCGATACATTGATACACTTTATATTAGTCGGTTATATGCGATATGACCGGATCGTTAAATCAAGTGTTGATTTAATGATTTAATGTATAATTATATATTTGATATATTACTTTACATTAACTAGTATTTGTTCACTTAAAAAGGATTTTCTCACTTGATGTGCACATTGTGTATATGATATATTTTTGTGCACAAGATTGTATCATGTTTGATGATACATACTAGTTTGGGTGTATGTTTGGTTTAAATCATGGTTGGTCAATGGTTAGGGTTTCACTTGATTTATTTCACTTATTCTTTTATCTATTTATTTTGGTTGAAAAGGAAAAGAAAAACTAAATGGTTGCTTTCATGCTAGAAGGTTCTTGTAGCTTCATGCATCTTTGACTAAAGCAACCATTTTGTCTTCATCTCCTAACCCTAACCATTCAACTAACCTTAGTTTATTCTCTACACCTAACTATGGTTGCTATGTGATAAGTATTCATTTATTTTCTATTTTGGGATAATACTTATCATATTCTTTTCTTCTTCTTCTTCTTCTTCAAAAAAGAAGAAGCTTGCAACCATTAATGGCATCTTGAGAAAAAGAGTGAGAAATCCAATTCTAAAGTGAACCCACTTCCTATTTCTTCATCCTCTACCTCTTGCCAAGTAGTATAGGGTGTTTTCTTCACAAGTTTCATGACTTGGTGAAGTGGGAGCTTGATCTTGTGTTGCCTCGACGTAGATCATCTTCGGTATCGAAGTCGACGACCTAGCCCGATCATTCTTTCGATGAAGCCGACGCTAGAGCCCGGGATCCGATGATCGCAGCGAGGAGACTTCATCGCGGAGGTGGAGGACCGGATCTACAAAGGTTGTATTTCCGTTCACTCATAGTTAAGATGTTAACTAGTTGCTTGTTTCGCTTAAACTCTAGTCAACGATCCGTATTAGGGTTTCTCGGCACTTGAAAAATTTGAAATTGGCATGGTTGATGCCTTGTGAGACCTCATTAGTGTGCCTAGGAACCCTACAGTGGTATCAGAGCCTAGCTAGAGCCTTAGGTGAAGTGTAGACGACGTTTGAAACCCGAACGAACATCGAAACCCTAATCCAAAATGCTCTCTGGAAATTTTCTGAAAATTTGGATTTTTGTCAATTAAAAATATGCAGAAAACTAAGCAGGAATTTTTAAGAATTACAGTGAAGTTCGATCACATGATTCCATCAAAGTGCGGCGGAACCGCGGCATTAGCATGCCTAATGCGGCGGTTCCGCGGCCACTTTGTCTCTTCTACTATTGTTTTCTGCACTGTAATTCTTATATGTGAATGCTATATTTTCTGGGTATTTTTATTATGACTCAAGAGTTGAGTATTCTGGGGTTGTATTGGGAATCGAAGATTCGATCGGATTATCAAACTTTGTCTATGTGTTTTTTCGGATAATTTTAGAATATGTTAAAAAGTTCGTCTGGATGTAAATACCCAATCTTTCCCCTGCCGGGAAATTTCCAATTGTTGGACTTTTCCGTAGTTTAATGACGTTCTAAGTAGTGCAAGTAACGCGATGGTCCCTCTAGAAGACAACAAACCTTAACTCGATTATGTGACCGTCATGAACCGCCCTTTGAACCTTACGGTTTGGGGCAGTACGGCGTGCCACATGTGAGGCGTTGGCTTGACCCTTCTACGGCTGGACCGTTGGTACTGAGGTATGAAGTGAATGTCTTTGAACTTATTTCATGTGTTGAACGGTTTCGGGAAAACTTGGGTGTTCGAATGTTCGATCGGAAAGTTTAATATTTTCTATTTATCCGGAATGGGATACAATAATTGGAATTCACAAACAGTTATGAGATAACTGAATGAATGTTATAAATCTAGCGCTTTAGTCTCACTTGATATTGAAAAGAGTTTTCGATAATGAGACTGAAATGCGGGGTTTATAATTGTTAGGCATGTGATGTCTAAGTATTTCATTTGATTAGGCATGCGATGTCTAAAGAGGTTGCGGATTCCAACTGTTGTAGTTTTACACTTTCTTTTCTGTGACCGTAAGTGTAATATGTGATATCGCCGGTTTCGTTGCTATATGTCAATGACAATTGGGATGCGCATATTTACTTACGTTGATGACATGTGATGTTATGTGTTGCTGGATATGTTATATTGGATCGTCGCGTTTGAATAGCCGGGTTTTTTTTATGTGAGATGAGTGTTTTTCATTTTCATTCATGTAAAAACTTGTATGTAATATTCTTTTATTGGGGCACTTCCAGGTTGCGGAAGATGTCATCCTTTGTATATTATTTACTTTTCCGCACTATGATAGATCCAAGGAGGAGGGCATAAGTAACCGGGTTCTGGAGTCCAGTGGGAGACCAACTCGAGGAGTCGAGTCCGGGTCTCCTAACTCTAGAATTGGTAGGGTTGCTTGCCGTTTTCGTAGGGGTCTAGGGGTGTGGGTTTGGCTATTCATCGCGACCGTGGAATCCATGTTTTATACTGGCTCGTATTGAAAACACGGACGTCTTAGTATATCCAATATTTCATATGATTCTTTTGCTGCGATATCTGTGATGTGATTATGTGATGTTCTGTGATAGATACAGTATATAGTATATATGATATATTATATAGACGTTACTTATGTTTTACACCCGCGCTAGCCCTGCCCCGCTCTGCCGTTAGTTACCTAACCTAACGGTGCACGAGGGGACATCGAGGCGAATGCGGATGACATAAGTGTACGTCGTATTTATCTGTGATGTTTAGGTACTTAAATGATGCGACTTCATTAATATGATTAATGAAAGTAAAAGAAACCTAAAGATGTTGTAGAATCGAATTTCAAAAATAAAACAGGTAGCTACAGTTCTTTCTTTGCACAGTGATGTATATGATATATCCTGCACCTCATTCGACGAGGAAAGGACCGAGATCCCTTCACCGGGAGTGACTCCTTTAGCAATAACTGGCAGATGCTACACACTCGGTTTGTCTTTTGATTGCTTCTATAGTTTCTGCTTTGCACAGTGATATATATGATATATCCCGCACCTCATTTGACGAGGAAAGGACCGACGATCCCTTCACCGGGAGTGACTCCTTTAGCAAAACTAGAAAAGCCTCAAAAACACTCCATTTCAAATTCATTCGATCCTACAACGATATCAAGTTCATTACGCAATAGGTTTTCAGAAAAACCTGTCGTAGCCCTCCGTCATTTCAGATAAGTCCTGCTTAGTATTCGTGCTGCGTTTGTTGACCTTGTCAAGGCGCAGTGTGCGGTAGCTAACCAGTATTTATCTGCTTATGCATATGATGCAGATTGGGTTAGGGTAGTCGTGCGGCCTTGTTGACCTTGTCAAGGGTCGTGCGGGTGGGTTTGATTCAATCAAGAAATGACGGGTTGAACTTGACTTGCGGTCTATGGTTTGTTGACCTTGTCAAGGTCATAGATCGTTCGGAGCAAAATATTATCGGGAATTTCAAGTGTTGAAATTTGCAATGAGATTGCATACCTTCTATGAGATAGTTGGATCCCGATACCCACTGCGAGTAAGAGTTACTCCTGGGTGAGTTTTACACATTACAATTAGCCGATCAAGTAGGTGTCTAGAAAGGTGTCAACGGGGTTACGCCTCTGGGAAAACGAGGTTTACTGTAATTAGGTCCGTACGAAAGCACGGGGAACCTCCCTCAAAGTACCGACACTGGCCTTGCTGAAAGATTGGCGAACTTGTAGCGTGTAATTAATCCCGGCTATTCTTTCCTTTTAGGGTTTGAAGGAAGATTTGATTAAAACAGTGGGAGCCATCCTGATTAGATAAAATAATAACCAATCTGATCTTGCAAGAGCATACGCTGAGTGTTTTCTTCTCTCTCTCTCCAGGTAGCGACCATATCACGCCTTAATCAAGATAATAATACGGATTATTGAACGAACCCGCTTGTTATACTGAGCTGGGGAACGTTGGTCCCGCTCCAACTTATAATTGTTATAAGACAGAGCAGGAAATAGGGGAATACCAAGATTCCCATGCCGCCCAAACGAAGAGAGTGCATGCTGATGCATCATCTTCGGGTGTGTTCATTATACAGAACTGTTTCTCAATGTCCTTTACGTCCTGGGTATATGATACCGGATCAGGATCCCATATATGTAATCTGTTACATAGGGCTACAGATAGGTAGAGAACTGAGAACGGGTGATAAGTTTCATGAGGCAGAAAACGGGGCAAGTGTTGCAGCCAAGTCTGTTGGTCACTGTCACCCTGTATTATAAATACATCGATTCTGAATGAATGTTATTAGATACTGAACCTGATATACAAAATCATATCAGTCTCTTTATTAGTAAAGAAAGGATATAATTTTGTATTGTTGGATAATGTTTTGAACATTTCCTATATCAAAAGTTGATCGGTTCAGGCACGTTATCTAAAAGCATTGATGTTCTAAATCAAACTACAGTTCTTAGTATATAGAACACACACAAGAGGAAGAGTTCAGAAATGAACGGATCCTTCTTGAGGCATTGTAGACTAGGTCATATCAATGCGACCTGACTAGCAAAGTTACATTTAGATGCATATTTAAATCAGTTTGAATTTACATCTTATGAAACTTGCCAGTCATGTCACAGAGATAAGATGACCATAGCTCCGTTTACTGGAAACAGAGAAAGAGTTAGTGAACTCTTGGGATGATACATGTTGATGTATGTAGGTCCCCTGTCTACACATGCCAAGACCGGTTCTTTGTACTTCATTACATTCTCTGATAATCTCTCAAGATTCAAACATATGTTCCTGTTGAAACACAAGTCCGAACCTTTTGAGATATTCACAGAATATGATTTAGATGTAGAGAACCAAAATACGGGTAAAAGTATTATGTCCTTTGATGTGATCAAGGAGGAGAATACTTGAGCACGGAACTCCTGGACTATTTTAAGAAGAATGAGATTCTCTCTCAGTATTACTCCTCTGAATACACCACAGCACAACGGTGTATCAGGGCGGAGCAATAACACCCAATATGATATGGTGTGCTCTATGATGAGTATTACTGAGTAACCTATTTCCTTTAGGGAGTTACGCACTTATGAAGTTGCATACCTATTGAATAGGGTTCCGATCAAATCAGATGCCTACCATTTCATATGTGATATGGAAAGGGAAGAGACCATATCTTAAGTTTGTTAAGATTTAGAGTTGTCCGGCCTATGTCTAAAAGTAAAACCCGGACAAGATTAAGGCAAGGTCTGTTATGTAGAACTGGAAATGTTCCAGCTATACAAACTGCAGCTGATGATTTGCTAGAACCAAAGGATTCAATAGTAACCAACGAACCTCAGCCTCTCCACCGATCTAGCAGGGTTCCTCACCCACCCGAGAGTTACTTCGGTTTCTCTATGACAGTGGGAGCGATGATTGCATCATGAGATGATGACCTAACTAGTTTCGAGCTGGCCATCAGGAGTGAGACTCTGTAAGAATGGCTGGATGCTTAGCAATCTGAGATGGAATCCATCTACACCAGCAAAGTATGGACTTTGGCTGCTATATCTGAAGGGTTAAATCCCCATCAGGAGCAAGTATATCTTAAGAAGATTAATTGGTGTAGATGGAAAAGTTGAGACTTTCAAAGGTACACTTGTTAAAAGTTTGCATCATTTACCAGGCGTGGATTATGATGAAACCTTTTTCAAGTAACCAAGCTTAAGTCCATCCAGATCCTACTTGCCACAGCTACATACCATGACTACGATATCTGGCGGTTGGGTGCCATGACTGCTTTTCTAAATAATGATTTAGAAGAGAACGTCTATAAGAACACAGCCAGAGGGCTTCGTAAATAGTGGGAGCAGCGGAAACGCGTGCAAGATGTTTTATGTGATAAAGCAGGCATCGCGTAGTTGGAACGTCTGTTTTGATGTAGTAGTCAAACAGTTTGACATCATCAAAATGGTAGATGAACCTTGTATATACAAAAAGGTAGTAGGGAGTATGGTAGTGATCCTCGTAGAGTACGTGGATGACATACTCTTGATAGGGAAGCAGTTTCCTATGCTACGCTCGGTCAATCTCCGCTTATCATAATGATTCTCCATATAGGATCAAAATGATACCTACTAAATCCTGGATTTTGGATCTATGAGATAGATCTAATTGGATGTTAGGAATCTCACTAGTAGTAGTGAGATGGTATCAATCGATCCTGGGGAGAATCACTGGAAGTGTTCCAGGGTGATAAAGACGACTGAATGTCAGTTACAGGCATTGTCTTTACCCTCAGTAAAGGGACGGTATGTTGGAAGAGTTCCAAGCTAGATACCGTGACATACTAGACGATAAAGGCTGGATACATCGCTACTTAACATGCTACCAAAGAGGAAGTCTTGGTGTATATTGGTTCATGAGATGAATTCCGTTTCCTTCCATTGTGTGACAGTGGAGTTGTGGCTTATGCCAAGAAACGTCCGTTCCATCAGTGATCCAGACATATTCTAAGGCAGTATCACCTGATCATGGAGATAGTTGATCTCCAGGGTGATCAAGGTTAGGAGAGTAGACTCAGAGGACAACGCGGCGGATCCACTCACAAAGGCCTTTTCCCAGAGAGAGACGCATATGGGATGGTTGAGTATGAGATACTACAACCACTGCTACAGATGGCCCTAGTGCAAGTGGTAGATTGTTAGTTATATGTATGCCCTAGAGGCCATTACTATACATAGGATGTATATTGTAGTGGATGCTTGGACATATATAGGGAGGACTTTCTTGCTCGACATGATAGTATGCTATCTGGTTGATCTTTACCTTAACGTGTACACTGATTGTCTCTCTGTTACATGTTGGTAAAGCCCTTAGGATGTGTACTTGACTACCTGGACTATGATGCAGATCATACTAGTGGGGACATGGTAGTCCATAAGTACATCCTTCAAGGTCCCTAGTCGTGGGTGTATCGAGACGGGGCAACGATATACCAGAGTAGACTAGCGTATACCTTCTCGACCCATACAGATGGGCGATGGATGATCCCATATCCATTGGTGTTTGACATCGGAGATGATATACAGGTGCTCAGTAGAGATTGGGTACACTGGACGGACTCGCCGAGAACTCCCAGATGGTATTATACCTCACGTCAGATGGCAGTTCTCTGGTGACACTGGTACATGTTAGTCTGTAGACCCGAGATCGTCATAGAGTCTTGTGTGATTCCCACTGTGCTTTGATTTCCACCTTACCACGTCCAAGAGGGCGTGCAAAACGGTGGCTTTTGGGTACAGTCCCAAATCACATGGAGGCAATGAGCGATAGGAGGGGATTCGTCTCTCCCGGTATAGGGAGTTGATGTTGCGCTGTGTTCGATTGGCTATAACCGGAAATCCCTAGCCAGGGTTGCTGAGATTTACTGGTAAGTGTTATCAGTAGTATCTCGAACTGTTATAGACCTCATATCGACACGACTTATCAAGCTATTGGGGTCTGACGTTTACCACCCCTAGGCGAGATATGCGACATATCAGACGAACAGACCGGACTGTACGGTAAGTGTTACTGGTTGGATTTACAGGAGTGTGAGCGGGCTTGCTCGTCGATCTTCTGATCGCTCAATACCCGGGCGGCCGTTTTCGTTTAGCAGACCGCCTGCGGCTTGTGGGTGTTTGATATGATCATCACCTGCTGCCGGCGTATTGACGAGTCTTTAGAGTCCTACACAGAGGTTTCCTGGCTCAAGCGAAACGAAATAGGAGCGCATATGAGATATGTGCGGGACCGAGAATTATACCAGTATGTGATACTGTATTCTATTCTCGTGAATTGTATCATTGGTCGGTTATATATGATATAGCCGGGTTACCGAATCAAGTGTTGATTCAATACATTGATACACTTTATATTAGTCGGTTATATGCGATATGACCGGATCGTTAAATTAAGTGTTGATTTAATGATTTAATGTATAATTATATATTTGATATATTACTTTACATTAACTAGTATTTGTTCACTTAAAAAGGATTTTCTCACTTGATGTGCACATTGTGTATATGATATATTTTTGTGCACAAGATTGTATCATGTTTGATGATACATGCTAGTTTGGGTGTATGTTTGGTTTAAATCATGGTTGGTCAATGGTTAGGGTTTCACTTGATTTATTTCACTTATTCTTTTATCTATTTATTTTGGTTGAAAAGGAAAAGAAAAACTAAATGGTTGCTTTCATGCTAGAAGGTTCTTGTAGCTTCATGCATCTTTGACTAAAGCAACCATTTTGTTTTCATCTCCTAACCCTAACCATTCAACTAACCTTAGTTTATTCTCTACACCTAAATATGGTTGCTATATGATAAGTATTCATTTATTTTCTATTTTGGGATAATACTTATCATATTCTTTTCTTCTTCTTCTTCTTCTTCTTCAACAAAGAAGAAGCTTGCAACCATTAATGGCATCTTGAGAAAAAGAGTGAGAAATCCAATTCTAAAGTGAACCCACTTCTTATTTCTTCATCCTCTACCTCTTGCCAAGTAGTATAGGGTGTTTTCTTCACAAGTTTCATGACTTCGTGAAGTGGGAGCTTCATCTTGTGTTGCCTCGACATAGATCATCTTCGGCATCGAAGTCGACGACCTAGCCCGATCATTCTTTCGATGAAGCCGACGCTAGAGCCCGGGATCCGATGATCGCAGCGAGGAGACTTCATCGCGGAGGTGGAGGACCGGATCTACAAAGGTTGTATTTCCGTTCACTCATAGTTAAGATGTTAACTAGTTGCTTGTTTCGCTTAAACTCTAGTCAACGATCCGTATTAGGGTTTCTCGGCACTTGAAAAATTTGAAATTGGCATGGTTGATGCCTTGTGAGACCTCATTAGTGTGCCTAGGAACCCTACACTGCACACCCCTTTAGGCCAAATGGTTTTCTTCCTTCCCTACCGTTCGGCACCAGCCTATGGTTTGGAAGAAGACTATCCATGTCACGACCCGAAAGAGCACGTGACTGGCCCTCGAACCATATGAAGTCTATAGGACTCCATCTGATCCAAGTAAGCCAAAAGCCCAGAAATCTAAAACCATTTTAAGAATAAGTAAAGAAACTGGTTTAAAGGAGTGAAGAAATACAGGTTTGAAATCAAGGTTTTTCAATAACTAAGCCGAAGGTACGTTTTGAAAACAATAAAGTCTTTTCTAAAAATTTCGGCAGAATTTCTTTTGTAAAACTGGCCCCGAATGGGGTACAACAAGTAAAACAATATATATGTGATGATAAAGGCATCCCCAAGCGGAAGCTAGCTCTTCGTCAATAGACGGCCATAACCACACATGCAACAATAATATACAACGCCAAGTGGCGAGGATCAAATCCAAAAGAAAGCTCAAAAGCAACAAGAAACCGCAATACTACTAAGCGCGACTCTAAGGTCGAAATATACAACACTAAAGTCTAGGTCTGAACAATAAACAAGTTTTGGTTGATGGAAATACTAGATACAATGAATAAAATAAATACAATGGTGGTTCTTGATGCGAAAGAATCCACCTACCAAAGCAAATCACCCGCAAGAAGGTAGTGTGCCAGAAATATCGCAAAGAAACCTGTACGGCAGGACCTGCAAGGACTGTGGCACAACGGGGGTGAGTTGCCAACTCGTGAATAGAAACATCTACAAGCAGAAACCGAATGCAAGACACAATCCTAGGTCAATACGATCAGTATATAAAATCCTCAATATAAAACATGCAGCCTATAGCAAGGCTAGGGTAAATATCTAACCCGAGTGCAATCTCATGTGTCTGTGTCAGTGCCTCAGATAACAATATAGCATATGAATGAGATATGAATGCGAGAAAAC
This sequence comes from Agapanthus africanus, assembly GCA_030015575.1. Classification (NCBI taxonomy): domain Eukaryota; kingdom Viridiplantae; phylum Streptophyta; class Magnoliopsida; order Asparagales; family Amaryllidaceae; genus Agapanthus; species Agapanthus africanus. Next base: position 230,441,219 of record JASDDO010000022.1, on the reverse strand, counting down.
AGAATATATTTACATGGAGCAACTGTTTTCATACTTTAGTGAGATTTCCCTTGTATTTTTAAAATGAGGTACATAATGAAATCAGCATAAAACTGTGCCTAGCATCGGCACAAACGAAATCCCAATATCCCGATATCTCAAAGTCTCAACCACAATATCTAGGGCGCCGTCAGTCCAAACCGGCCCCTACCATAAATCTCAAGACCACGACGGTATCCTCCGGATATCCGACGCGTCGGGTAAAATCACCGGTAGGTAGTACTCCCCTGCCAGGCTCAACGTCATCACCACATTCCTCTTGCCCCGGGGTACCGTACCGGGTCCACCATGTACCCGAAACGGTTCATCCGTCTCCTCGAATCGGGTTTCCAAATCCATCAGCAAACTCATGGTGGACGACTCATACATCATAGGAAAACCGCACTTTTTATTTTAAAAGAGAGAATATGTTTTATTGTGTATTGCGGTTTTCCTCCAAATCCAGAAAATCTCATGGAAATCCAAATCCAAACCTCAATAGCATGTAAAATAGTGAATATATGCATGAGAATCCATGAATGCGGCATAACAATGAATAGCAGTATGCAGGAAGTAGCAGGTAATAACTACAATGTCTAAACTATTAGCTAAAAGGCTATGTCAAGCAATAATATATTTTCTAAGGTTTACGTGACATGGCAATTACCGATGAAGATGTGTGTGAGCCGGCAAGTAAGTGTACGTGGTACATACGCATCATCGGTAATGGTGCTGGTGTCCTATCAGCATGATATTAATAATGGAGTATGAAGCATAATATAGGAATGCGATGCAAAGCGAACCACAAAAAGGGAGTGGGAGCTGAAACTAGACGTAACTAAAACTAATCTGCATTAATCTAACATAAATCCTACAATTGGTGTCTTTTGAAATAACACGAATCATGGGGTTTGAAAATAGGGGCTACGGTGTTTTTATGAAAAGATACGTCGTTTTTGAAATATCCGTAGATTCCCTTGAGCTGTCTTAAAAAAAATGCCCACGATTCGTTAGTTTTTGAAATAGGTAAGAAGTCTAATCTACTCTAACAACTACACTAACTATACGGCTGAACTAACAAGCTGAACTACAGGTAAGGAAACCGCCTAACATCTGAGTCGATATATATATATATAAGTCGGTGATCCCGCCTCAATAGTATCGCGTACGATACAGTATATCATCTGACATCCTCAAGTCATGAGCGCGGATCTATCATCAATGTAAAGCTCATACGGTAAATCGTCGTACGGCATCCCAATAGCTGGGTACAGGTCAACATCTCACTATCTCGTCACATAACAGGTATCACTATCATCAGATCATAGTCTGGGGGTACTACTCTATGTCTAGTACAAATCGATACCATCAAAGAAGTATGCATGCGGGGGTAAACACATATCCCAAGCCCGCAAGAATCACAAGTCAAAACCCACATATGAATCGTATCAAATCACCGATCTCACGGCACCAAGCCCACATCATCGACTCATCTCCAAAGTCATCCCATATCATCAAACCAAGTGCAAGTACAAGAAACACACAAGTGTATACGTGTGGGTGCAAATCTATCCTATGGTTCGCAACTAGGAGCTATGCTAGTTATTTCTATCCCTAACTAACCATAACACACTATAACTATCACACACATAAATATACTACATAGTACTAATTACGGACTGCGGGGGTGCTATACGCCATCCACCCGACTTCCCCCTGTAGATATAATCTACTCACCTGTCCTGCGTGTCGGTGTCGCTGTCACCGTCATCTTCCGCATCGCCTCGGATCGTCGCGGTGTACCTACACATATCACACGTATCGCATCGCATCAAAACCAAATCAAAACTTGAAACGACACACACTAAATCCAATACGATACGCTAAAACCAACACGATACGCCAAAAGGCTTATAGGTTAGAACCTACGGTTAGCCTTCGCAAAACAACTCGAAATCACTCGATATAGACGTACAAACGTCACACGATCGAGATAACACACAATTACCAAAATCTGGAATTCAAAATACGTAAAACCAAAACACATTTCAAAGCAGCAACCCAAGAAAATGATCCCAGATTTCATCTCAGGCAAAACTAGATCAAATAAACAACTCCAGGGTGCTATGCAGGGGGTATATGAGGTACAGAAGAAACATGGGCCAATTTCATCACAGAGGGGCCGGCCACATCCCCAAAATGCCCGGCCTCGCCGGCCCCCCTATGTCTAAAGGGGTTCGTACTCCTAGGGTGGCCTCCTGTGGTCTAATTTGGGTCCCTGGTATTGCTTATTTTCCTTGAAAAGGTCCCAGTGTATTCCAGATTTTCCTGCACACACAAACGCTCACAAACCGACATGAAAGTCCCGAAATTCCGTATTTTTGGTTTCCAGTGGGATTGGACTGGGTTTCTAGCACTAGGGTGCTCTTATGGTCCCCACTAAACTCAATTTCCCATCACAACTCACAATTCCCTCAACCCTTACTAGTTTTTCCTAAAAATCCACAAATCACCCGATTTCGATTCTAAACATGCATAGGGGTACAAGTAAAGCTAAAATTAAGCTAATGGTTCAGAATTTACCTCATTTGGAAACTCAAGAATTTTCTTGAGTTGCCCCTAGTGGCCAAAATCCATGCTTTCTTGGTCCATCTTGTAGGTCTCGGGCTCGTGCACATTTTTAATGAAACCGACATGGGGTTTTGGTGTAGTTTTGGAGATGAAGAGAGGGATTGAAGAGGGGGGGGGGAAAGATGAGGAAGGGGCAGCAGCAGCTAGAGGAAGAAGAGGGAGGGAAAAATGATGGGAGAAAATGGCTAAGTCCAAGGTCAAAGCAACCCATACCCCTCTCTCACCTACCCTCATTTCATTTCTTTTTTTCTTTTTCCCCTTTTCTTTTAATTCCAAAACCCTTCTCACAAGAATAGTGATCCCAAAATAACATGGTAGAAAATGTAACACAAGTCCAAAAATGATATGTGCACAATTTTGCACAAAAAGCCAAAAAGTCCGATTAGCGATTTTTAATCGCGATTAGCACTAAATTAGTGTCAAACTAATCACAAAAACTTAAAAATGTCATAATTCACTAATTTACCCTATTTTAGAATTTTCCATAATTTTTCTCAAATTTTTCCTATTTATTTGCATTTAATTATAGATTTAATATTAAAATAATCAATAAAATAATATTAAATTATAAAAATTCCCAAAATTAATATTTTATATTTTTGAAAATGTTACAATCTACCCCCCTTAAAGAAATTCGGTCCCCGAATTTAAATTTAAACCCCCAATGCTTAAAACAATTTCTGTGATAATCCATTTTATCGGGGCTCCGAAAACATCAACACATAGAGAATATCATAAAAATGCACTGCTCTACTAGAAATCAATCCCCAAAATGCATATATAAGAATATCCTATGCGTCTGGTGCGCAAGGAATCAAAATCCATAAATGTGTCAAACAGATGTACAACAACAACATCTAAATGCAACTGGTGTGCACGAAACATCTGTCGTAGGCAACGTGTGTGCCTGACAGAAAAATCAGATGCATGTGACATGCACGAAGAATCCCGATTTAGCGCATCAGGCGTGCACCAAAATCGTATATCAAAACACTAAAGGTGCATGAAAACCACGCTGGAAGTGCAAATCAAATCACTGCATACGGTAGGCATGAAATCTCAATCAATAACTCAAATGTAATAACTAGGCGCAAAATATATAAATATCCAGTGGGTGCATGAAACAAATATCATGAAACTCAATCATCAAAACTAAATCATGCAAACAGAACGCCCAAAATACCGAAATCCAAAATGACGGATACGTGATAATCGAATCACAAAATCACAAATCATAAATACCGTCGTCGGTAGTTTCTCCTTCGAGGTCGAGAAGGAGTCGGTGCATCCACTGCTAGCAGCGTTGGATATCTACCTGCCTCTTGCTCATGGTCTGGCGCCCTCTGACTCTGGGTCCTTATCTTCTTTGCGGATTTCCTATCTCGCAGTCAATCGGCTCATCGGCCCTGTCAGGTGTGCTAACGGGGACGATTCCGTTCTGGCACTTCTCTGGTCACCTCTCGGTCAAACCTCACGACCACTCGTAAGGCAGCATATCACTGGCGTCGGCCTCTGGCTCTCTGAATGCACGTCACACATCTGATCCTGGGTGCAACATCATTGCAGCAATGTCCTGAAAGAATCCTGCTCAAGGTCTCTTCCAATCATGCCTAAGCCGAACTGTACGAAGGCTGGTACTCTTGCATAATCTCCTTTCGCTCAATAGACATCTGTGTCCTCAGCACAATATTTCTCGGAATCTGGTTGTATCCCAATGCCTCTGTAAGCATGTCTGACCTCTGGCCTCGACGGAAAGTAATGACAGCTCGTCAGCGTCTCGCTCGAACCTCTGGTTCCACTTGTCTCTATCGTCGTCCACTATGACGTCACGCCAAGCTAATATGCACTGCACTGTTCTCGGCCACGGTCAATCTAAAGTCTCTCACACGGACTCGAAATCGCGTATTCTGTAGCTTCATCATTCTGTAGCAGATGTCAGGCCGAACAGGTCCTCGGGAACCCGTCCTAACCATCGGAGGAATACTCATCACTCGTCCGTCCTTGATCAATTTGCAACGCATCTGGGTAAGTTCCTTTATCCGAATCTGGTCAACTACCTCGTCGACAATGCCGAACTCTGGCCTGCTGGGTGTGCGCAACCATGACCACTCCTGGGTCTAGGTCTTCTCGTATCGTATTCCGGAAAGGTCCTGTCGAGGTTCCTTCTCAAATCTCCTCCTGCCGAAATGCCTGGAAGTCATCATCCAATGCTGAAGCTAAAGCTTATTCCGGAACAGCTGCATACTTATCGCGCTTCTTTCTGGAAGATATATCCGTATACCACGCCTCGGGGTGCATATCACATCTCTAATGTCAGCGGAGTGGGACGTCATCTCGTCGAAATCTCGTACGAACTCTTTACTCCACCTTGCTCAAATGTCAACTGATTCGGACTCGCCTCATCATGGCTACACGAACTGCGCTCCGACGGCTATGCTCGGATCTGGAGTCTCCCAAGCAGTGTCCCATCATGATATCCGAAAGATGTCGAACCATCCGATCGACTCGTCAGATCCTCATAATCCCCCAAGAGCTCACATCTCGGGTACAGTTTAATAGTATCGAGTACATGTCACAGCGTCGGTGGTCCAGCCGTAGAAGGGCAAACCCAAGCCTCACTAATGGCGCCGAGGAACCGCCGCAAACCCGAAGGTTCAAAGGCTTTCACACGGTCATTAAGTCGAGTTAGGGTTTCATTCTTCTAGAGGGTCCATAGAATCACCTGCATGTCTTTCCGTATACTTTAAACTTGGAAAATAGGTTCCTGACATTCGATCGTCTCAATCGATTCTCAACGAATCTGTGTGAAGTCGTCTCTAGCTGGAAACAATCTATCTGATGACCTCGCATCGGGGTAAGCGAACTCACCACACGTCCTAGTCATTCATCCTCGGTGACTAGCGACTCGCTATCATATCTCCAAGTATATGCTCACGCTGCAGTAGCTCCAACCATCTGGGCGATATCTCGTCATCTGCAGCAGCAACTGGCTCATTTGCCTGTACGCCGAACAACGCCTCAATCCTCTAGGAAAGGCAATACATAAGCGGTCATCTCTGAGTCGGTCTGCTCTATATCTGAGTAAGACTCTCCACACTGGAAATCTTCAACTCAACTGGGCCCGCTCTGGCGCAAAATCGGACGAATCACCTTTGCCTCTCAAATCGGGTAGACTAGCTATCATCTGTCGCGTATCTGCCCGAAAGCTCCGGCAATCTCAGCTCGTAAGCTCCGAAAGCAACATCCGGTCAATCTCAGCCACAGCTGGTCCATCTGTCTGCACGGTAGGCGACATCACAATCTCTGAGGTATGTTGTACATCAACAGTCCTCTCTCAACTGGCAGCTCTAACAATGGCCCGATCATCCGGTGCAAAACCAAGCACTCGCCTCCACTAGAGGTCTCAATCACCAACACTAACTCGAGACGTTCCCATGTCACCAGAAAACACAATGGTCGGCCCTCGTACCAAACGAGCTCACACCGGCCGCAACCCTAGCAGCAGCCCAAACTGCGCTCAAACACGGTGACAGGAACCTCAATCGAGTATCAAAAGAGCATATCAATGGCAAGAAAGGAAACAACAGATCCAGAGTGGATACATGATCATAGGAAGGAACAGCATCAATAAGGGTATGATCATAAAACTAGTAGAATCGGAAATCTCAAATGGATGTATGATCCAGGATACAAAGAGAATCGCCGATCTCGAAAAATGTACATCCTAAGGTTCCTTAAGCGGAGTGGCGTGTCGTAAGTATGCCGCGGAACATACCAACGGTACGTCACTCTACTTTAGTCACCTATTCCATCAACCAAGGGTCATCCTACGCGACGAAAGTTCGGGTCTAATACCCCCTCGACCAAGTCTAAGTTCCGTAAGGTCAAGCCTAAGTTTCGTATATATATAAACGCCCTAGGCTCCACATAGTCAAACTTAGACTCGAACCAAGGTCAACCTAGCGCTCTGATACCAACTTTGTCACGACCCGAAAGAGCACGTGACTGGCCCTCGAACCATATGAAGTCTATAGGACTCCATCTGATCCAAGTAAGCCAAAAGCCCAGAAATCTAAAACCATTTTAAGAATAAGTAAAGAAACTGGTTTAAAGGAGTGAAGAAATACAGGTTTGAAATCAAGGTTTTTCAATAACTAAGCCGAAGGTACGTTTTGAAAACAATAAAGTCTTTTCTAAAAATTTCGGCAGAATTTCTTTTGTAAAACTGGCCCCGAATGGGGTACAACAAGTAAAACAATATATATGTGATGATAAAGGCATCCCCAAGCGGAAGCTAGCTCTTCGTCAATAGACGGCCATAACCACACATGCAACAATAATATACAACGCCAAGTGGCGAGGATCAAATCCAAAAGAAAGCTCAAAAGCAACAAGAAACCGCAATACTACTAAGCGCGACTCTAAGGTCGAAATATACAACACTAAAGTCTAGGTCTGAACAATAAACAAGTTTTGGTTGATGGAAATACTAGATACAATGAATAAAATAAATACAATGGTGGTTCTTGATGCGAAAGAATCCACCTACCAAAGCAAATCACCCGCAAGAAGGTAGTGTGCCAGAAATATCGCAAAGAAACCTGTACGGCAGGACCTGCAAGGACTGTGGCACAACGGGGGTGAGTTGCCAACTCGTGAATAGAAACATCTACAAGCAGAAACCGAATGCAAGACACAATCCTAGGTCAATACGATCAGTATATAAAATCCTCAATATAAAACATGCAGCCTATAGCAAGGCTAGGGTAAATATCTAACCCGAGTGCAATCTCATGTGTCTGTGTCAGTGCCTCAGATAACAATATAGCATATGAATGAGATATGAATGCGAGAAAACAGAATATATTTACATGGAGCAACTGTTTTCATACTTTAGTGAGATTTCCCTTGTATTTTTAAAATGAGGTACATAATGAAATCAGCATAAAACTGTGCCTAGCATCGGCACAAACGAAATCCCAATATCCCGATATCTCAAAGTCTCAACCACAATATCTAGGGCGCCGTCAGTCCAAACCGGCCCCTACCATAAATCTCAAGACCACGACGGTATCCTCCGGATATCCGACGCGTCGGGTAAAATCACCGGTAGGTAGTACTCCCCTGCCAGGCTCAACGTCATCACCACATTCCTCTTGCCCCGGGGTACCGTACCGGGTCCACCATGTACCCGAAACGGTTCATCCGTCTCCTCGAATCGGGTTTCCAAATCCATCAGCAAACTCATGGTGGACGACTCATACATCATAGGAAAACCGCACTTTTTATTTTAAAAGAGAGAATATGTTTTATTGTGTATTGCGGTTTTCCTCCAAATCCAGAAAATCTCATGGAAATCCAAATCCAAACCTCAATAGCATGTAAAATAGTGAATATATGCATGAGAATCCATGAATGCGGCATAACAATGAATAGCAGTATGCAGGAAGTAGCAGGTAATAACTACAATGTCTAAACTATTAGCTAAAAGGCTATGTCAAGCAATAATATATTTTCTAAGGTTTACGTGACATGGCAATTACCGATGAAGATGTGTGTGAGCCGGCAAGTAAGTGTACGTGGTACATACGCATCATCGGTAATGGTGCTGGTGTCCTATCAGCATGATATTAATAATGGAGTATGAAGCATAATATAGGAATGCGATGCAAAGCGAACCACAAAAAGGGAGTGGGAGCTGAAACTAGACGTAACTAAAACTAATCTGCATTAATCTAACATAAATCCTACAATTGGTGTCTTTTGAAATAACACGAATCATGGGGTTTGAAAATAGGGGCTACGGTGTTTTTATGAAAAGATACGTCGTTTTTGAAATATCCGTAGATTCCCTTGAGCTGTCTTAAAAAAAATGCCCACGATTCGTTAGTTTTTGAAATAGGTAAGAAGTCTAATCTACTCTAACAACTACACTAACTATACGGCTGAACTAACAAGCTGAACTACAGGTAAGGAAACCGCCTAACATCTGAGTCGATATATATATATATAAGTCGGTGATCCCGCCTCAATAGTATCGCGTACGATACAGTATATCATCTGACATCCTCAAGTCATGAGCGCGGATCTATCATCAATGTAAAGCTCATACGGTAAATCGTCGTACGGCATCCCAATAGCTGGGTACAGGTCAACATCTCACTATCTCGTCACATAACAGGTATCACTATCATCAGATCATAGTCTGGGGGTACTACTCTATGTCTAGTACAAATCGATACCATCAAAGAAGTATGCATGCGGGGGTAAACACATATCCCAAGCCCGCAAGAATCACAAGTCAAAACCCACATATGAATCGTATCAAATCACCGATCTCACGGCACCAAGCCCACATCATCGACTCATCTCCAAAGTCATCCCATATCATCAAACCAAGTGCAAGTACAAGAAACACACAAGTGTATACGTGTGGGTGCAAATCTATCCTATGGTTCGCAACTAGGAGCTATGCTAGTTATTTCTATCCCTAACTAACCATAACACACTATAACTATCACACACATAAATATACTACATAGTACTAATTACGGACTGCGGGGGTGCTATACGCCATCCACCCGACTTCCCCCTGTAGATATAATCTACTCACCTGTCCTGCGTGTCGGTGTCGCTGTCACCGTCATCTTCCGCATCGCCTCGGATCGTCGCGGTGTACCTACACATATCACACGTATCGCATCGCATCAAAACCAAATCAAAACTTGAAACGACACACACTAAATCCAATACGATACGCTAAAACCAACACGATACGCCAAAAGGCTTATAGGTTAGAACCTACGGTTAGCCTTCGCAAAACAACTCGAAATCACTCGATATAGACGTACAAACGTCACACGATCGAGATAACACACAATTACCAAAATCTGGAATTCAAAATACGTAAAACCAAAACACATTTCAAAGCAGCAACCCAAGAAAATGATCCCAGATTTCATCTCAGGCAAAACTAGATCAAATAAACAACTCCAGGGTGCTATGCAGGGGGTATATGAGGTACAGAAGAAACATGGGCCAATTTCATCACAGAGGGGCCGGCCACATCCCCAAAATGCCCGGCCTCGCCGGCCCCCCTATGTCTAAAGGGGTTCGTACTCCTAGGGTGGCCTCCTGTGGTCTAATTTGGGTCCCTGGTATTGCTTATTTTCCTTGAAAAGGTCCCAGTGTATTCCAGATTTTCCTGCACACACAAACGCTCACAAACCGACATGAAAGTCCCGAAATTCCGTATTTTTGGTTTCCAGTGGGATTGGACTGGGTTTCTAGCACTAGGGTGCTCTTATGGTCCCCACTAAACTCAATTTCCCATCACAACTCACAATTCCCTCAACCCTTACTAGTTTTTCCTAAAAATCCACAAATCACCCGATTTCGATTCTAAACATGCATAGGGGTACAAGTAAAGCTAAAATTAAGCTAATGGTTCAGAATTTACCTCATTTGGAAACTCAAGAATTTTCTTGAGTTGCCCCTAGTGGCCAAAATCCATGCTTTCTTGGTCCATCTTGTAGGTCTCGGGCTCGTGCACATTTTTAATGAAACCGACATGGGGTTTTGGTGTAGTTTTGGAGATGAAGAGAGGGATTGAAGAGGGGGGGGGGAAAGATGAGGAAGGGGCAGCAGCAGCTAGAGGAAGAAGAGGGAGGGAAAAATGATGGGAGAAAATGGCTAAGTCCAAGGTCAAAGCAACCCATACCCCTCTCTCACCTACCCTCATTTCATTTCTTTTTTTTCTTTTTCCCCTTTTCTTTTAATTCCAAAACCCTTCTCACAAGAATAGTGATCCCAAAATAACATGGTAGAAAATGTAACACAAGTCCAAAAATGATATGTGCACAATTTTGCACAAAAAGCCAAAAAGTCCGATTAGCGATTTTTAATCGCGATTAGCACTAAATTAGTGTCAAACTAATCACAAAAACTTAAAAATGTCATAATTCACTAATTTACCCTATTTTAGAATTTTCCATAATTTTTCTCAAATTTTTCCTATTTATTTGCATTTAATTATAGATTTAATATTAAAATAATCAATAAAATAATATTAAATTATAAAAATTCCCAAAATTAATATTTTATATTTTTGAAAATGTTACAATCCAATAAGCATAAAGGGTGTACTTTCCTAATCCTAGGAGCACTCGCAATGCGAGAGAAGGTGAAGATAAAAGACAACCGAATAAACCTTATTCCTATTTCTCCTGAACCAGGATCCATCCCCGAACTGGAACAAGTTCCTTTCGAGTTCGTATATAACCATACGATGGATTATCCAAAAACTTGGGATCTTCGTAGTGATACGGAGTGTCCTGGAGAAATACAAAGGTGATTTAGGATTGGCGAAGAAATATTTGGTTTGGTCGTGAATATCAGTCGCAATTTACTTTGCCCTCTTACTAATCCCTTTCTTTGTCTTAACTTAATACCTTTTGTACACCGTTTAGGCTAATTGGTTTTCTTCATTCCCCACCGTTCGGCACCAGCCTATGGTTTGGAAGAAGACTATCCAATTTGCGTAATAGGTGTACTATCTCCTAAACCAAGGAGTACTCGCAACCTGAGAGAAGGTAAAAGGAAAAGACAACTGAATAGTCCTATCCGTTTTCTCCAGAACCGGAAACCATCCTCGAATTCCTTCGAGTTCGTATATAACCATACGATGGTTTTGTCCAATGGAAGTGGATGGTCGTAGTAATACGGGTTGTCCTGGAGAAAAGGGTAAAAATAGGAGTGGCAAAGAGGTTTGCAACTCTGACAATCCAAAAGCCAGTATTAAGAAGGTTCGGTCAACTTGGTCACTGAGTCATAGTCTAGGGTCAGGTCAATGGTCGCTGCCAAAGAGAGAGAGAGAAAAGAAACACTCAGCGTGCGCTCTAACCTAGATCAGAATGGTTATCACTTTATCTAATCTGGAAACCACCCACTGTAACATCAAATTCTTCTCCAAACCCAAAAGAAGAATTAGCCGGGATCACCCGAGGAGTAAACCAACTCATCAGTGGGAATCGGGATCCAACTATCATCGCATGATAACGTGACGGAATCCTCTCACGTTATCACACTCCAGAAGGTATGCGCATATCTGGCAAGTTTTAGTTTCTTTAGAAACTCCCGATGTGGATTTTTGCCCCATGCTCTTATGACCTTGACGAAGGTCAACAAATCATAAGTCACATGTCAAGTTCTACCCGTCATTATCCAGGTTAATTTGAACCCACCCGTACAAGCCCTTGACGAAGGTCAACAAGGCTATACGACTGTCCCAAACCAATGCATCTATCTATGCAGCAGAAAGGTAACAAGCAGCTACCATACACTATGCCTTGACGAAGGCCAACAAACATAGCATGAATACTACGTGCTACCCGTCTGAAACGACGGAGGGCTACGAATAGTTTCTGGCGAAAACCTTTAACGTAATGAACTTGATATCGTTGAAGAAACTGATAGCTTTTTAGAAAAATATAGTGACGAAAACCTTTGCTAAAGAGGTCACTCCCGGTGAAGGGATCTCGGCTCTTTCCCCATAGAATGAGGTGCAGGATATTCCAACTGAATACCATGATGCAAACCAAAAGTAAACGGCTATAGTGAAGTTATTGCCCTGACACAAACTTTTGTCCAAGGGGTCACTCCCGGTGAAGGGATCTCGGCCCTTGCCTCGTCGACTGAGGAGCAGGATATTCCAACTGAATACCACTGTGCAAAACAAAAGTGAACGTCCTTGCAATAACAGCTTTTTGAAAAATGTTCCAACAACATCAGAATAGGTTTGTTTAGCTTGCATTGATCCGAATCAACGCAGTCCCATCAATTGATCACATCACAAAAGAACGAAAAATAATGATGTACGTATATGCCATCCGCATTCGCCACTGGGTCCCGTCATCACCCGTTAGGTTACTTAACTAACGACAGAGCGGGGACTGGACTAGCGCGGATGCAAAACATATACAACATCTACTAGTATATATATAATATATAATTTTCGCTCAAGGCGTGATAAAATGCAACATCACAGAAATGTACAGTATCACAGAACAATACAGATATCTGGGATCCCCGGGTTTCATAGAGCCGCTACTGAAACCCGACGTTCCCCTGGTCGAGTGGATAGCCTGTGCAATGAAATCCTAGACCCCTACGGGCGCGGCAAGTTACCCGCCAAAACCTGAAGCGAGGCAGCCCCCTTCAGCAACGTGAATGGACCACCCAGCACTTCACAGAATCCGGTAACTTGGGCACCCCTCCTTGGGTCAACCTATACCCCCTACGAGTGCGGCGAATAGCCCGCCAATTCTAGAGTAAAGCCCCCTCCGTCTCAACGCCATGAGATGCGGGCTCGTTGCCCTCTAGAACCCGGCTATCCGTGCACCCCTCCGTGGGGTAATCCTAGTACAGAAAGTAAAATATACATACAACGGGTACATCGACCTCGACCCGGTCGTGCCCCAAAAGAATAATACAAACAGGCAGTGACGGCAGTCCGCATATCGGACGCTCGCCCCGCAATATCAAATGTATATAATACAACAAAACTGTACTAACATTGCATCCAGGCTATCCCCCACGACCAATCCGCAACATCACAGTACAATCACAGAACATCAACGTGAATGTCACGTTCGCAAATCCGTCTAACCGGGCTATAGCAGTTAGATAGGATTTACCGATCAAATGACATTCACGGTCGCAGATATAATGTAAATACTGTGAACTAGCATGTTTAAAATATCCGATCGAACAAATTTATCGAAGTGGGCCCCAAGCAGTACTGTAGCACTTACAAAAAATCTGGGCCCAAAAAGAATATCCCAAAACCCTCATTTTCAACTCAGAAGCAATCAGCAAAAATTTGGTCACATGATCAGTCAAAAGCGCGGCGGAAACGCGGCCCAAGCATGGGTTTTGCCGCGGTTCCGCGGTGGTATGGTGAGATCACTTGACCGATTTTTCACAGATTGCTTAGAATTCCCTGCACAGTATTCTGCAACAACCTGAAAAATTTTTGGAGCCCAAAAAAATTCGACAGAAACTGATACACTTGAAATCGGGTTTTCGGGATTTTTGTTCGATCGAGGATATAAACACACTAGACCATGCTAGGCTAAGTTAATGGCGTGGCTCTGATGCCAATGTAAGTCCGCGGCGGTGCCCCGACCGTCGATCCGACGCCGGAAACGCGGAAACGAAAAACTTTGCGAAACTTGCAAACCGGCACCACCGCGCACTATCAACCCGGATCGGGCTATTAACCTAGCTACTAGCAAAACAACAAGATGGGTAGAGAGTTATACCAAGCGATCCGTGTCCTTCGGTCTTCGTCTCCACTCCGATCTCCCGCGGAATCTCCGTCCGTCACCTCCTCGTCGGAAAGGGCACCACGTAGCCGGATTCATTTACGGGCTCCCACCTCTGGACCGAGGCAACTCGGGCGCGAAGTTGGCTAGCCGACGCGTCTAAGATTTGCTATAGACGTAGTGTAGAATCTATTGTCTCTTGGGGTTTAGTGTAGTTGCCATGGTATGTGGAGGAATAATATGACATGAAGATAAACATAGGAATTTTGAAGCAAGCTCAAGCCAAATGAGAATGAATCATTTTTCCACTCCAAATGAAACCCTCTCTCTTTCTCTCCCTCTAGAAAAATTTGGCCGGCCCCTCATCTTGACCAAGAATGTTGGAGAAGAAAAAGCAAGTGGAGAAAACGAAAATGATAATGAGAAAAAGAAATGTCACACCCATTTCTCATCTCATCACATCCAAATCCAATCTCAAAAAGCAAAGGAAAAGACCAATAAAGAATCTCATGATGAAAGAACACTCATGATGCCTCACATATGCATGAAACCCCTCCACTAATAAGTTATTTGCAAACTTGTAAATAACCCCCTCCATCACAAAAGTCCGGCCGTGAAGGAACAAAGGAAAACCGGCCGGAACGGAATGCTAACTGGCAACTTCAGAAAACTGATCCCGTAATAAATTACAGGAAAACCTCGCTACTGCATATACATGCCCGCATTTGTATTCCCACTGAACACAAATGCAAAGAGACAAAATCTACATAATCAAATACTAGGATCCGGCTTAAGCCAAAGCCGGCTAGTAAAAACCGTCCGATCACGATCCGTGCAATACCGCACGTATCTGATCGAACCCTGCCATATCTCCATACGGCCTCTACAGCGTTTCGCCCGAAACCTGAGTAATTGTGAATGGTGGACTCTAAAGACTCGTCAATACTATGGCTGTGGATTTAACCACAAGCACGTCAGAGGTATTAGCCATTCGTGACGGGCTACCAGCTATTGACCAAAAGGGACGTCGATGAGCGAACTCATCCTGACACCCTACTGAGCCTATCAGTGACAATATGCGTACAGTCCGGTCCGTTCGTCTATGAGTATCGCATGGCGGGCCTAGGGGGTTGGTAAAAGTCAGACCCCCAAAAGCGGTACAAGTCGTGTCGGAGTGTAGCCCAGAACACCCTGAGATACTACTGGAATACCTACCAGCAAATCTCCTACCTTGGCCAAGGACTTTTCATGTTCTGGCTCTCCTAGACAAAGCGCGACCTCACCCGCAATACCGGGAGAGACGAACCCCTGCAGATCCGCTCACTGCCTCCATGTGGCTCGGGACTGTACCCAACTAAAACCTGTTTGCACGTCTCCTTTGAGCGTGGTAGGGTAGTAATCAAAGCACAGTGGGAACTCACACGAGATAAAAGACGATCTCAGGTCGATGAACTAACCTGTACACATGTCACCAGGGAACTGCTATCTGACATCAGGTATAATCCCAACTAGCTGGTTCCCGGCAAGTCCTGTCCGGTGTACTCATAACCCAATGAGCACCTGTATACATCTTAGGTGAACCAACTGACACCAGTGGCTTGTGAGACCGACCACCGCCCCTCGTCGGGGTCTCGACTGTATACACTAGTCTACTCTGGAGAATCGATGCCCTGTCTCGAAACTCCCACGACTAGGGACCTTTTAAGGATGTGCTTATAGACTCCAGCTCTCACGTATATGATCGCCCTCATACTGCTGGTAGTCAAGCAAGAATCCTAGGGGCTCTATCAACGTGTAATAGTGACTCGTAAGGTCACCTAAAGCAGTACACGATGATAAAGATAAACCAGATAGCATACTATCATCTTGAGTAAGACTGTCCTACTGGGACAGGTCCTCCCCTCAATCATTGCAATCACGTGCCTGTGATCCAATAATTGACTCTGAGGGCACTATCACCAACAGCCAACTCGTGAGTAGAAAACATCTACGCACAGAAATCGCATAAATAACGCAATCCTAGGTCAATGATCATAATATATCCTCAAATATATATATATAACATGCAGCCTATAACAATGGCTAGGGTATACCTCTAAGCAACGGTAATACCAAGTGCTCGTGTTAGTGCCTCAGGTAGCAATATATCATATGAATGAGGTATGAATACATGATAATAGAATACATGTAAATGAAGAAACTGTTTTCATAATTTAGAGAGATTTCTTTCGTATATTTTAAAATGAGGTATCATAAATGAAATCAGCATCAGCAGTGTCAAGCATCGACACGAAACATAAATCTCAATATCTCAAAATCTCAGGCTCCGGCTATCCGGACTGGCCTGTATCATCAACTCTCAGTACCTCAATATCTCGAAATCTCAATGTCTAAATCTCAATATCTTGGGCGCCATCAGTCCAGACTGGCCCCTACCATCTATCTCAAGACCACGACGGTATCCTCCGGATATCCGACGCGTCGGGTAATATCACCGGTAGGTAGTGCTCCCCTGCCAGGCTCAACGTTAGCAACACGACCTTCTTGCCCCGGGGTACCTTACCGGGCCCACCATGTACCCGAAACGGTTCATCCATCTCCTCGAATCGGGTCTCGAAATCCATCAGCAAACTCATGGTGGACGACTCATACATCATGGGAAAACCGCATTTTTATTTAAAAAGAGAGAAAGCAGTTTATATATGTTTTGCGGTTTTCCTCCAAATCCAGAAAATATCATGGAAATCCGAATCATCAATAGCATGTAAAACCATGAATATAAGCATGAGCATCCATGAATGCGGCATATAATGAATAACAGTATGCATGAAGTGACAAGTAACAACTACAATGTCTAAACTAGCATATAATGCAAGCAACTAATCATCATGTCAAAACTACTAGTTAACAAGCTAATTAGACGATAATATTTTCTAAGGTGTGCGTGACATGGCAATTACCGATGAAGATGTGTGTGAGCCGGCAAGCAAGTGTACGCAGTACATACGCATCATCGGTAATGGTGCTGGTGTCCTAACAGTATGATATCAACAATGCAATAAGAAATTATAATATAAGTATGCGATGCGGAGCGAACAGTAATAATGAGCGGAATATTAGACACCACGATAACTAAACTGCATTATCCTAATATAAGTCCTATAATAGTGCCTTTTAAAATAACACGAATCGCGGTGTTTTGAAAATAAGGGCTACGGTGTTTTTAGGAAAAGATACGTCTTTTGAAATTTCCGTAGAATCCCTTGACCTGTCTTTTAAAATACCCATGATTCGTAAGCTTTTGAAATAGGTAGGAGTCGAACCTAATCTAACAACTAAACTAAACTAAAGGGCTAAGCTAACAAGCTGGACTACAGGTAAGGAAACCGCCTAACATCTGAGTCGATATATATACATACCTGTACGTAAATCCGTCGTACTGCATCCCCAAATCTGGGTACGGGTCAATATCATATTCATCACACTATTCATCCGGTATCCTCTTTATCAAAGATCATAGTCTAGGGTACTGACCCATGTCTAGTACAATACTAATATCATCAATATAGTCATGATCTGGCTATTGATCGACAGTCTCGTACAAACTGATATCATCAGCACATATCATCATCAAGGGGTATACATCGCCCAATACGGCCTGGGATCAATATCCTAGAATACCATATCTCATATCACGATCACATGTCGACCATTTAATTAATAACACTATTCACCCGTATCGTCGTCCCAAGATCCGCAATAACACCAGGACGTACCTCAAGTACGAATCCTGCCATATCACCGAAATCACAATCTCAACACAAAACTCATCGACTCATCTCAATCCCAAGTATCATCCTCAAATCCATATGTGAACACATAGTCCCATACCCATGTGAACACATAACAATATATTCCCGTAAGCACAAATGAAAGAAGAAAGTATGCAAGTATGGGTGGGTGTGTGCAAGTGTGGTGCGACCACTACTCTAGGGTTTCGCGACACTAAATCATCCAAGAACACCAAATATCTATATTTATCATCAATAACTCAAACAATATATAAAAAAATATATATATATGTGTGTGTATACGTATTCGTATACATCACCACGAACTGCGGGGGTGCTATACGCCATCCACCCGACTTCTCCCTGTAGATATAAATCTACTCACCTGGTCCTCGCTCGCCGGTGCCGACGTCGCCACGCACTTGCTTTTCATCTCAAAGTCCACATGGGGTACCTACATATCATAACGCACCGTATCGTATTATGTAGCGACTTGAAAAGTCGTTTTGGTGTTTTCCTGAAATTCGGTGAAAATTCGGTATTTTTCCGAAAACCGTCTTTCTTGTTATTTTGCAGTTTAGGGCTAATTATACCTAAAATGGATAGGTAATTGCTTGTTTTTAGTAGCTAATGAGTTAATTATGAAATTCTGGTCGTTTAAAAATTTTCCCTAATTTTTCATTTTTTAATATTATTTTAAGCCGGTAAGAAAATACATTAAATTAGCGATAAATACAAATTTTTCCGGGCTAATTTTAATCTCTAAAATTATGATAATTAAAATCTAGTGGTAACATAAATTTTTAGTAATTTATTTTGATTTTTAACAAATTTTTATGATATGAAACGAATTTATTGAATTTTGAGCTAAAACTTGCAATTTTTGAGTTGTAGGGGGCCTTTTTGCATAAAATTTCTTTTGTAAAACCCCTCTCTCTTTTCCCTCAGCCCTAGAACAGCCCCACCTTGTCCAAGTCTAGAAATTTCTGGCCTCTCTTTCTTTGGTTGCTTTCTTGTGTTGAATTGTTAGTTTATGGCTTTATTTTAAATATAATTGATAAAGTATGGTGCTTTGACTTTGGAGACTTGACCCATGACTTTTCCCCAGTTGCCCACACCCTCCCCCTTACCTCCTCTGGCCGAAACCTGAACCCTCACTTCTTCATCTCTTTTCTTTTCATTTTTCTTCAATTTTCTTCAAAAAACCACATCAAAATCCATAATTAATTCAAAAATCCAAACAAAATCCTTATGCTATCATTATCCTTAGCCATTCTTGCTTGAATCTTGGAGCTAGGAAGCCATTCTTAGAGGCAAATCACTTGCTTGATCCATAGATCTTGAGGTATAAATTTCTTCAAGTTACTTTCTTTTTTGCTAAATTCCTTTAATTGTATGGTTTAGTGTTAAAAGTTAGCTAAATTCTAATCTAGTTTATAAAGAGTAGTTGTTTTAAACTAAAGTTTGTTAGCATACCATTATGTGGTTAATTAAAATTATTTTGCTTGCTAGTTCCTACACAAATCAAAGAAGTTACCTTGTTGATGTGGTCTTTAAATTGTGTTAATTTTGTTAACTTTAAAAGTTTGAATTTAGTTGTAATTGTTGTTTTTGGAAAAATCTAGAAAGGGTTATGTATGGAAAATGAGTTGAATTAGGGTTTAGAAACCATTATTTAGTTGATTTAATCTAAATTGTCATCTAGTCTTTTTGCTAACCTAATCTAAGAGATTAATTTTCTTATGTGGGCTTTTGTTGTGTTAATTTAAGTTTTCAAGTGTGGAAATTGATTTGGAATTTGCTAGGTTATAAATTCAAGAAATGGTTGTTTATGGAAAATAGGATTGGAATCATTGTTATTGTGTTGTAATTAGGGTTTGTAGATTGCTAGTAGTGTGGTTGGGTGTTCAAGCTTGATAGTAGTCTTTTGTAGCCAATCGGCGATTTTTGCACCGATTTTGAAATGCAAATGCTTACTAGTTTTGGTTATATTTATGTGATGAATTAATTTTGTTATCTTGATGATTGTAATGGCTTGTCCTACGACTTTTAGGATGCGTGAGTGCTGATTTTTGGGTAGTCGGGTTTTAGTTTTGCCGGGCGACCAAATCGGCGTTTTTTTTGGCAGTTTTTGCGATTTTCGCGTGTGTTCCGCGCACTTTGTGCACGTCGTACCTAGCTAGCGAACTTTAGTAGTTTCGTTGGGGTTTTGCGTCATTCTTGATACGTAACCTTATGTTTGGTATTGATGTAAATTCCAGGTTCGGTCGCGGAGACGTCAGACGCGGCGCGAAAGGGAAAGGCGGTGATTGGACACAGCTAGCCAGGGATTCCGGTGAGTAGATGTAACATCTACGGGGGACTATCGTTGGATGGCGCAAGCCGCCCGATAGTTTTAGTAACTTACAAGATCCTTAGTGATGTTAGTAATTAGGGGTGAAATACTTAGTTGACTATTTGCTGCATCCATGCATTATATTGACATACCTATACGAAACCATTTCATAGGACACTGCACCATTGCCAGGGTTTTTATATGCAGCACGAGCACTATTCATGCTTACACACACACCCTGGTAATTGCCATGCCACCACACTAGATAACCTTTAATTTAAACCTGTTACTAATTGATACTTAAACTTGTGCTATTGCCTTTAATTCCTTAAAACGAAACCGTAGGATTGCTATTCATGTGCATGTACTTCATCATATTAATTGTTCATGCTTAATCCATTAATCACACATCGCAACTTGATTATTGATACCATATGCATTCATTATCACTGATATATGCACTTATGAGGATTTCTTGAGATTTTATGATATTGCTGGATTTCGGGGGAAAGCCGCAAAATTTCCAAACTTATTATATTTTTAAAACATGTAAATTGCGGTTTTCTAGTGATGTAAGTGTCGTCCACCATGAGTTTGCTGTGGTTTTTGGAGACCCGTTTCGAGGAGTTGGATGAACCGTTTCGGGTACATGGTGGGCCCGGTAGGGTACCCCGGGGCAAGAAGCTCGTGGTGCTGACGATGAGCCTGGCAGGGGACGGATTACCTACCGGTGACTTCATTGGGCACGGCGGATATCCAGAGGATACCGACCGGGGCCGCGAGAGGATGATATATTGATATTGAGATGGGTCAGCCAGAGGATACCGACCGGGGCCGCGAGAGGATGAGATATTGATATTGAGATGGGTCAGCCGGATGGCTGAGGCCAGAGACACTATGACATGGTTTTATGAGATTTGAGACAGCTTTTGGCTGTCGTTGCTGGGCACCGAATTTCGTCGAATTCATTGACATTATGCTGGCATTCTAAAAGAGTTTCAAAAACAAAATGAGATAAATGTTTCTTATATATATACCCATTGAGACCTCAGATATTCATGTTGCATACATATTAGTACACTGATGTTGTATACACACCTGCTAGTGCATCCCGTCATACCTGTATTATAGATGCTAGGATGCTTGTGTGCATGCATGCGATAGCCTTTGTAGATGTTATTTATTACTCACGAGTTGACAACTCATCCCCGTTGTGCCACAGTCTTTTGCAGGTCCGCTCCGTCAGTTCAGTAGCGGCGGGCGCACTTGTTCTTTTGCCTCTTTTGCCTGAGCTCGAGATTTGCTCATAGGTGGGTTATGTTATTATTTTTGTACCACTTGTATATTCTTGTATCTAGTGTACTCCATCTACTGTTTCTACCAGATTTATTGTATATTGACCTAGAGATGAGACTGTGAGGTTTGTAGACTTTATGCTCTATTTTGGGGTCGAGCTCACTTGAGCCGACATGCTGCTTTTCTCATGCTTCCTTATGATTATTATGCTTGTTGTCATTTTACATTGCGTGGGATTTGTGACCGCCTTGTGGCGAAGAGCTAGCTCCCGCTTAGGGATGCCCTATTTTGTTGGATTCATGTATATTTTTTTGTTGTACCCATTTTGGGGGCCAGTATTTACAAAGGAGACTCTGCCGAAATTTTCGGAAAAATTGGTATTGTTTTTAAAAAGGGTTTTACATGACTTATTTGATAACTTGCTTTCAAATGTTTGGGTTTTCTTCACTCTTTTGCTTAATTGGTTTTTCTTTCTGGGCTTTGGCTTACTTATTTTACGGACGTCTTTAGACGTTTCGTAAACTTAAGTGCCAGTCACGTTCCGTACCCTGCGGGTCGTGCCAAAGTTGGTATCAGAGCGATAGGTTTTACCTTTGTGAGTGTAGGATGACCCTTGGTAGATGGAGTAAGTGACTTAAGCAGGGTGACGTAGCGTGCGTATGTCCGCGGCATACTTAAGATACGGTACTCCGCCTAAGTGACTTTAGGATACTTGCTTTGAAATTTCCTTCTTCAATTCCGTGTATCCTATGATCCTATTGCACTATCCTTACTATCCGTTTTCCTGTAACAGCCACTATGCCGCCGAAGGCTACGAGGGCACAGAGGGCTGCCGCCAGAGACGAGATTCGAGCTGGCTCGTCCGAGACTAGGACTGAGCAGGGTGGTATGCCTACGCCGCAGGGACAGACCGATCCACCTTCCCCAGGTCGTATGGATAGGCTCGAGACCGGTATGGAGGAGTTGCGACAGATGATGGGAGGCATGCAGGAGCTACGTCAGATGGTAGGATCCCTAGTTGTAGCCAGTCGTACACCGAGGCCGGATGACGTACCTACTACATCACAGACGACCATGATACCTGCTCCTACTACTACCACCGTGGCCATTCCGGTTTCACTACAGGATTTCATGAGGCTGAGACCTCCAGTATTAACCGACACCGAGGCAGCGGAGGACCCACAGACGTTCCTTGACAGTTTAGCCAGGATCTGCCGTTCGCTGAGATGTTCGGATGATCGATGGGTAGAGCTTGCGAGTTTCCGACTAGAGGGTCTCGCGCAGACATGGTGGGAGTCAGTCTTGAGAGGTCGAGCTGCAGGTCTACCGTCTATGACTTGGGTCGAGTTTACAGCGGTCTTTCTAGCCCGTTTCCTTCCAGAGAGCGTTCGTGACGCCAGAGCTCGTAGCTTCGAGGCCTTAGTCAAGACACCTGGGATGACGGTGTCTGAGTATGACATCCAGTTTACACAGTTATCCCGATATGCTCAGTATTTGGTGGATACCGAGGAGAAGATGGTGAAGAGGTTCGTACAGGGACTTGATGCCCAGCTATATCTTGCCATTGGTGTCCAGCACTACGACACTTATTCAGCGGCTATGGATACGGCATTGTGGATGGAGGCACGCATATCACGGACTTCGGCCGTTTCTGGGCCGAAGAGGATTCGCACCGATGTACCGTCTCCGAGGCAGCGCGCCAGATTCTTTCCGAGAGATAGGCCTGGCAGAGGATTTGGACGGGGACAGTTATATGGTTCTTATCCCCAGGGGCAGCAGCCGTCACCAGGATGTTTTGGGTGCGGGAGTCTGCACCTTCTTGTCAGAGACTGTCCGGTGAGACGACAGGGAGCAGCGACAGTTCCGCATGTGACCCTACCACCATCACCACCCCCTCCTCAGAGAGCCCTACTTCCTACCCCAGGCGATGCTCCACGCCAGTTAGGTGCACCGAGAAGCCGTGGACGCGGCGGTCCTGTTCAGAGAGGACGAGGAGGCAGAGGCCGAGGTCGAGGTCAGCCCGCTATCGGTGGAGGACAGGCCCGAGTTTTTGCTTTGACACCGCAGGATGCGCAGGCATCCAATGCCGTTGTGACAGGTACCTTGCCAGTATGTTCTTTCGACGCACGGGTATTATTCGACCCAGGTTCCACACATTCGTACGTATCTACACACTTTGCACCGATGTTGGGCCGTGAGTCGTCGTCGTTAGATCAGCCGCTTGTTGTTGTTACTCCGGTAGGCGATACGTTTGTCGCTCGTTTTGTTTTTCGTTTGTGTTCCGTTCGTATCGGGGAGAGGGATTCATCAGTTGATTTGATACTCCTCGATATGTTGGACTTTGATGTGCTTCTGGGCATGGATTGGCTAGCCACCTGTTATGCTTCGGTGGACTGCCGTGAGAAGGCAGTCAGGTTTAGCTTTCCGGGAGAGCCAGTCCTTGTTATTCAGGGAGACCGCAGTGCCACCCTTCCCAGCTTAATTTCGTCTCTTCGCGCTGGTCAGCTCTTGCGGAAGGGATGTCAGGGATTCTTAGCGTGTATTTGTGATACTCGAGCTGCAGAGGTTCCGTTGGACCGGGTCCCAGTAGTTTGTGAGTTCCCTGATGTTTTCCCTGATGAGCTACCTGGGCTACCGCCTGAGCGCGATGTTGAGTTCTGCATTGATTTGATTCCCGGTTCGGGGCCTATTTCTATACCTCCTTATCGGATGGCCCCGGCAGAGCTTCGAGAGCTGAAGGATCAGTTGCAGGATTTGTTGGATAAGGGGCTTATTCGACCGAGTGTTTCTCCGTGGGGTGATCCGGTCCTGTTTGTCAAGAAGAAGGATGGAAGTTTGCGCTTATGTATCGACTACCGCCAGTTGAACAAAGTTACCGTTCGGAACAGATATCCGTTGCCGCGCATTGATGATTTGTTCGACCAGCTTCAGGGTGCGGGGTATTTTTCGAGGATCGACTTGCGATCAGGATACCATCAGCTGCGAGTTCGACAGGAGGATATACCGAGGACAGCTTTCCGCACGCGCTACGGCCACTACGAGTTTTTGGTGATGTCGTTCGGACTCACCAACGCCCCAGCAGCATTCATGGATTTGATGAACCGTACATTCAGGCCGTATCTTGACTTGTTCATCATCGTGTTTATCGACGATATCTTGGTGTACTCCCGGAGCAGAGAGGAGCACGAGCAGCACTTGAGGATTACGTTACAGACTCTGAGGGAGCACCAGCTGTTTGCGAAGTTCTCCAAGTGTGCATTCTGGCTGGACAGCGTCGGATTCTTGGGTCATGTGGTTACGAGAGACGGCATTTGTGTGGACCCGAAAAAGATTGAGGCTGTTCAGCAGTGGCCCCGACCTACATCGGTGACTGAGATCCGTAGTTTTCTAGGCTTGGCGGGCTACTACAGGCGTTTTGTTCAGGACCTCTCCCGTATAGCTGCACCTTTGACCGGTTTGACCCGGAAGGGAGTTCCTTTCGTCTGGACAGAGGAGTGCGAGCGCAGTTTTCAGCAGCTACGGACTTGTTTGACTACGGCGCCGGTATTATCTTTGCCTTCGGGATCAGGCGGATTTGTTGTCTACTGTGATCCTTCGCGAGTGGGATTAGGATGCGTATTGATGCAGCATGGCCGGGTGATCGCTTATGCTTCTCGGCAGTTGAAGAAGCATGAACAGAACTACCCCACTCATGATTTGGAGATGGCTGCAGTGGTCTTTGCACTGAAGATTTGGCGACATTACCTTTACGGCGAGTCGTGTCAGATATTCACCGATCACAAGAGCTTAAAGTACATATTTCAGCAGCGAGACCTGAACCTCAGACAGCGTCGTTGGATGGAGTTGGTGAAAGACTACGACTGCGAGATCTTATATCACCCCGGCAAGGCAAATGTGGTGGCAGATGCGTTGAGTAGGAGGCCCGGGGGTAGTCTATCCTTTTTGCGCGCAGTGCAGAGGCAGTCGTCAGCAGATTGGCAGATGTTATGCGACAGCCGAGTCGAGTTCGAGTTCACTCAGACAGGGGGACAGCTCGCGCATGTTCGTGCACGCCCACAGTTGCTTGACCTATTTATGAGGCACAGCGCAGTGATGACCGTTGCTCAGAGATCATGGCACAGATGGGACAGGGCAGATTTTCCGAGTTCATGGTTGACGATCAGGGGATTTTACGATATGGATCTAGACTGTGCGTACCAGATGCTGATGGATTGCGGCGCGACATTCTCGAGGAGGCACACCGATCAGTGTATAGTGTCCACCCCGGTTCCACCAAGATGTACCATGATATGAGAGAGACCTACTGGTGGGACGGGATGAAGAGGGACATTGCGGAGTTCATTTCGAGATGCCTGACTTGTTAGCAAGTCAAGGCCGAGCACCAGAGGCCCGCAGGAGAGCTACAGCCGTTACCTATTCCAGAGTGGAAATGGGAGCAGATTTCGATGGATTTCGTTGTGGGTCTACCCAGGACCAGTCGAGGGTACGACTCCATCTGGGTGATCGTGGATAGATTGACGAAAGCGGCTCACTTCCTTCCAGTGAAGACGACTTTCAGCTTCGCTCAGTATGCTCAACTCTATATTGACGAGGTCGTGCGACTACATGGCGTATCGACTTGTATCGTGTCAGATCGAGGCACTCAGTTCACCAGCCGACTTTGACAGAGACTTCAGGAGGCTTTGGGCACTCGTTTGAGCTTCAGCACAGCGTTTCATCCGCAGACAGACGGACAGTCAGAGCGGACCATTCAGACTCTCGAGGACATGCTCAGAGCGTGCGTTTTAGACTTTGGTGGTAGCTGGGATCGTCATTTACCTCTAGTGGAGTTCTCCTACAACAACAGCTTCCAGGATACTATTCAGATGGCACCTTTCGAGGCATTGTATGGGAGGAGATGCAGATCGCCCGTTTGTTAGACAGAGCTCAGCGAGAGCAGCATTTTGGGGCCGCAGCTTGTTGAGGAGACAACAGCAAAGATACAGTTGATCCGAGACCGGATGAGAGCGGCTCAGAGCAGACAGAAATCCTATGCGGACAGGCGCCGTCGCAGATTAGAGTTCGCAGTTGGCGACCATGTTTTTCTGAAAGTCTCCCCGATGAAGGGCGTGATGCGTTTTGGGCGAAAGGGGAAGCTTAGCCCTAGATTCGTAGGTCCCTTCGAGATCCTCGAGCGTGTTGGCGCTGTTGCATATCGTTTGGCTCTTCCTCCCAGCTTTCCCGATGTTCACCCCGTCTTCCATGTTTCGATGCTCCGCAAGTACCTTCACGACCCTTCGCATGCGATTCAGCACCCGACAGTCCAGCTAGAGCGCGACCTTTCTTTTGCAGAGCAGCCGGTGGCCATCTTGGATCGGCAGGTGAAGAAGTTGAGGTCGAAGATTATACCAACCGTCAAGGTCCTTTGGCGTAGCCCGAGCAGCGAGGAGGTTACCTGGGAGACCGAGGGCGAGATGAGGAAGAAATATCCCCATCTCTTTGAAGGTACGCGTAGCTATATTTTTAAATTCGGGGACCGAATTTCTTTAAGGGGGGAAGATTGTAGCGACTTGAAAAGTCGTTTAGGTGTTTTCCTGAAATTCGGTGAAAATTCGGTATTTTTCCGAAAACCGTCTTTCTTGTTATTTTGCAGTTTATGGCTAATTATACCTAAAGTGGATAGGTAATTGCTTGTTTTTAGTAGCTAATGAGTTAATTATGAAATTCTGGTCGTTTAAAAATTTTCCCTAATTTTTCATTTTTTAATATTATTTTAAGCCGGTAAGAAAATACATTAAATTAGCGATAAATACAAATTTTTCCGGGCTAATTTAAATCTCTAAAATTATGATAATTAAAATCTAGTGGTAACATAAATTTTTAGTAATTTATTTTGATTTTTAATAAATTTTTATGATATGAAACGAATTTATTGAATTTTGAGCTAAAACTTGCAATTTTTGAGTTGTAGGGGGCCTTTTTGCATAAAATTTTTTTTGTAAAACCTCTCTCTCTTTTTCCTCAGCCCTAGAACAGCCCCACCTTGTCCAAGTCCAGAAATTTCTAGCCTCTCTTTCTTTGGTTGCTTTCTTGTGTTGAATTGTTAGTTTATGGCTTTATTTTAAATATAATTGATAAAGTATGGTGCTTTGACTTTGGAGACTTGACCCATGACTTTTCCCCACTTGCCCACACCCTCCCCCTTACCTCCTCTGGCCGAAACCTGAACCCTCACTTCTTCATCTCTTTTCTTTTCATTTTTCTTCAATTTTCTTCAAAAAACCACATCAAAATCCATAATTAATTCAAAAATCCAAACAAAATCCTTATGCTATCATTATCCTTAGCCATTCTTGCTTGAATCTTGGAGCTAGGAAGCCATTCTTAGAGGCAAATCACTTGCTTGATCCATAGATCTTGAGGTATAAATTTCTTCAAGTTACTTTCTTTTTTGCTAAATTCCTTTAATTGTATGGTTTAGTGTTAAAAGTTAGCTAAATTCTAATCTAGTTTATAAAGAGTAGTTGTTTTAAACTAAAGTTTGTTAGCATACCATTATATGGTTAATTAAAATTATTTTGCTTGCTAGTTCCTACACAAATCAAAGAAGTTACCTTGTTGATGTGGTCTTTAAATTGTGTTAATTTTGTTAACTTTAAAAGTTTGATTTTAGTTGTAATTGTTGTTTTTGGAAAAATCTAGAAAGGGTTATGTATGGAAAATGAGTTGAATTAGGGTTTAGAAACCATTATTTAGTTGATTTAATCTAAATTGTCATCTAGTCTTTTTGCTAACCTAATCTAAGAGATTAATTTTCTTATGTGGGCTTTTGTTGTGTTAATTTAAGTTTTCAAGTGTGGAAATTGATTTGGAATTTGCTAGGTTATAAATTCAAGAAATGGTTGTTTATGGAAAATAGGATTGGAATCATTGTTATTGTGTTGTAATTAGGGTTTGTAGATTGCTAGTAGTGTGGTTGGGTGTTCAAGCTTGATAGTAGTCTTTTGTAGCCAATCGGCGATTTTTGCACCGATTTTGGAATGCAAATGCTTACTAGTTTTGGTTATATTTATGTGATGAATTAATTTTGTTATCTTGATGATTGTAATGGCTTGTCCTACGACTTTTAGGATGCGTGAGTGCTGATTTTTGGGTAGTCGGGTTTTAGTTTTGCCGGGCGACCAAATCGGCGTTTTTTTTGGCAGTTTTTGCGATTTTCGCGTGTGTTCCGCGCACTTTGTGCACGTCGTACCTAGCTAGCGAACTTTAGTAGTTTTGTTGGGGTTTTGCGTCGTTCTTGATACGTAACCTTATGTTTGGTATTGATGTAAATTCCAGGTTCGGTCGCGGAGACGTCAGACGCGGCGCGAAAGGGAAAGACGGTGATTGGACACAGCTAGCCAGGGATTCCGGTGAGTAGATGTAACATCTACGGGGGACTATCGTTGGATGGCGCAAGCCGCCCGATAGTTTTAGTAACTTACAAGATCCTTAGTGATGTTAGTAATTAGGGGTGAAATACTTAGTTGACTATTTGCTGCATCCATGCATTATATTGACATACCTATACGAAACCATTTCATAGGACACTGCACCATTGCTAGGGTTTTTATATGCAGCACGAGCACTATTCATGCTTACACACACACCCTGGTAATTGTCATGCCACCACACTAGATAACCTTTAATTTAAACCTGTTACTAATTGATACTTAAACTTGTGCTATTGCCTTTAATTCCTTAAAACGAAACCGTATGATTGCTATTCATGTGCATGTACTTCATCATATTAATTGTTCATGCTTAATCCATTAATCACACATCGCAACTTGATTATTGATACCATATGCATTCATTATCACTGATATATGCACTTATGGGGATTTTCTTGAGATTTTATGATATTGCTGGATTTCGGGGGAAAGCCGCAAAATTTCCAAACTTATTATATTTTTAAAACATGTAAATTGCGGTTTTCTAGTGATGTAAGTGTCGTCCACCATGAGTTTGCTGTGGTTTTTGGAGACCCGTTTCGAGGAGTTAGATGAACCGTTTCGGGTACATGGTGGGCCCGGTAGGGTACCCCGGGGCAAGAAGCTCGTGGTGCTGACGATAAGCCTGGCAGGGGACGGATTACCTACCGGTGACTTCATTGAGCACGGCGGATATCCAGAGGATACCGACCGGGGCCGCGAGAGGATGAGATATTGATATTGAGATGGGTCAGCCGGATGGCTGAGGCCAGAGACACTATGACATGGTTTTATGAGATTTGAGACAGCTTTTGGGTGTCGTTGCTGGGCACCGAATTTCGTCGAATTAATTGACATTATGCTGGCATTCTAAAAGAGTTTCAAAAACAAAATGAGATAAATGTTTCTTATATATATACCCATTGAGACCTCAGATATTCATGTTGCATACATATTAGTACACTGATGTTGTATACACATCTGCTAGTGCATCCCGTCATACCTGTATTATAGATGCTAGGATGCTTGTGTGCATGCATGCGATAGCCTTTGTAGATGTTATTTATTACTCACGAGTTGGCAACTCACCCCCGTTGTGCCACAGTCTTTTGCAGGTCCGCTCCGTCAGTTCAGTAGCGGCGGGCGCACTTGTTCTTTTGCCTCTTTTGCCTGAGCTCGAGATTTGCTCATAGGTGGGTTATGTTATTATTTTTGTACCACTTGTATATTCTTGTATCTAGTGTACTCCATCTACTGTTTCTACTAGATTTATTGTATATTGACCTAGAGATGAGACTGTGAGGTTTGTGGACTTTATGCTGTATTTTGGGGTCGAGCTCACTTGAGCCGACATGCTGCTTTTCTCATGCTTCCTTATGATTATTATGCTTGTTGTCATTTTACATTGCGTGGGATTTGTGACCGCCTTGTGGCGAAGAGCTAGCTCCCGCTTGGGGATGCCCTATTTTGTTGGATTCATGTATATTTTTTTGTTGTACCCATTTTGGGGGCTAGTATTTACAAAGGAGACTCTGCCGAAATTTTCGGAAAAATTGGTATTGTTTTTAAAAAGGGTTTTACATGACTTATTTGATAACTTGCTTTCAAATGTTTGGGTTTTCTTCACTCTTTTGCTTAATTGGTTTTGCTTTCTGGGCTTTGGCTTACTTATTTTACGGACGTCTTTAGACGTTTCGTAAACTTAAGTGCCAGTCACGTTCCGTACCCTGCGGGTCGTGACATATTAAAACCCGACTCATAACTAAAACGACACACGAATCCCACATAGGTCAAAACCTTTGGTTTCTTTCACAAATCAACTCAAAAACCCTCGACGTCGGCGTACAAACGCCAAACCATCGAGAAAAAGCCCAAACACACCCATTTACACATTCACAAACACTAATTATAATATGAAATAGGTTGCAATTCACAAAAACCTCAAACTCACTTTAAAAGCTATTTTTCCGAAAATCTAGCAAGCAAAATTAACCGTTTTAGTACAAAACTCGATGTTTAATTAAATCTAGCGGCCATAATACTTATTAAACATCTTAATTAAGTCATATAAACCATTTCTATAATTTATTCTCATAAATTTGCATAAATTCCAAAATCCTAGTTTGCAAAAATATCAATTTTTTACACCTTTTAAAGCAAAATTCACAATTCATCAATTAAGCTTGGTTTTGCATGATCCAAAGTCATTAAACCACTCATTATAATATTAATAATGACATGAAACCTTAATTTAGATTTTAAACCCAAATATAAAATAATTTCAAAAAAACCTAGTTAGCAAAATAGCACATTTATCACAATTTCCAACTAACAATTTGAAATTAGAAACTGGATTAGGTTTTAGCAAGAATCAACATGTTAATCTACTCATGGAAAACTTAATGATGTGATAAAACCCTATCTTGATTTTAATCTTACATATAACCATTAATTCCACAATTCAAGTTTGCAATATGAACACCAATTAAACACCAAATTTAGTTAAATTGGAGTAATTAACCAACAATTAAGACATGAGTTAAGATTTATACCTCCCAATTAGAGATCTAGCAATGATCAAAGCCTCCCAAATTGCTCTCTTTTCACCAAGATCCATGCTAGATGGGCCAAGGAAAAATGGGTAGAGATTGGATTTTGATTTTGTGAGGTTTTAGTTGATTTTTCATGAAATTTTTGTGGATTTTTTTGGAGAAGAGATGAGATGAGGAATGAGAGGGGAGGGGCTACTGAAAATATGCAGGTTTCGGCCAGCATTTTGGGGGGGGGGGGAATGGGTGAGGGAGGAGAGAGAGTGAGGTGGAGAAAGTGGAAAAAGTCAAAGTCCACCATTTTCTATCATTTTCCTTTCTTTTCTTTTCTTTTCTTAGTGATTGGAGAGAGAGAGAGGGAGGGCTGTCATAGTGGGGCTGGCCACATGGGGAGAGGGAGAGAGGGTGAGGTGTGGGTGTGTGGGTTAGGGAAAAAGATAAATGTATTACCCCGATTCCCGTTAACACTAAATTCACCGGAAAAGCCTTTTTCTTCGATATTTTCTAAACCGTTTTGGAAAACGATTTCATTTCAAAAACCACAGGATAAAATTTTATTTAATGTGTTATGATGCACAAAATTTGTTTCAACTCATTCCAATTTGTAATTTTTCCTAATTAAATGTATTAGTGACGGCTTAAAATAATATTAAAATAATTAATTTCGGAAAAATTTTCAGAAAATTTGAAATTTCATCAGTGACTCAATAAACACAAAATACTAGCAATTATATAGCTAGAATATGTATATTTAATTTTATAATAAAGATATTTGTATTTTGACTTTTTACAGAAAACCCTCTTATTTTACCGATTTTTCGAAATTTCATCGAAACGATTTTCAAAACGTTACAATCTTCCCCCCTTAAAGAAATTTGGTCCCCGAATTTAAATTAAAACTCCCCCCAAATACTAAAATATTTCAGCCAAAACCATCAAATCGCCGGGGCTCCGAAATCATAAATACATAAAACGCATCATAGTGCAATGCATGCGCATGAGTAATGAGCAGATAACTCGAAATCAAAACTCCGTCAAGCATTCCGCAATCATCGGAGTCAAGGTGAAGACACGAATGCAAAATCGAAAGCAAGACCGATATGCTATAAATCGGAACTATACATGTAAATATCAGGAGGAAATTCATGCCAAATCTTTTAAGTCGCTGTGCAATGCGCATAATACTGCACAGTGGAGGACGTCTATCATAAGAAAATAACTATATACATATATACCTTTGTTTGAAAGGTACGTTCCGCCGTTTTGGGAAACAATTTAGAAGGGTTTCCTTATTTTAAACATTTCGTGTCATATCAGACACGTAGCTAAATACTGAGACTATTGCTCGCTTTTTGGAAATCCCTTCAATAACTATCAATGAATGCAAAATATATTTAGGTACTGTCCTCTGACTAGTCCTGCTCAGTATGAAAACACATAGCAAATATCATAAAAACATACTGCTGTATAAGAAATCAATTCCAAAATACGCATATGAATACTACGTGCGTCTGGTGCGCACGGAAATCAAAACCAATATATGTGCCATACATGCGCATAGAAACAACATCGAAGTACATCGGGTGTGCACGAAGCATCTGTCACAGGCAACGTGTGTGCCTGACAGCAAAATCAGGTGCATCTGACATGCACGAAAAATCTCGATTGAGTGCATCTGGTGTGCACCAAAATCGCATCTCAAAACATGCGCTCAACATGCGCGAAAATCCAAGGCACGAAAACTATCTCAAGTGCAACAACTGTGCAAAAATCGTAAATACTCAGTATGTGTAACCATGGAGCATGAAAACGATATCATGAAACTCAGCCATCAAAACCAAATCATGCGAATAGATCGCTTAAAATACCAAAATCAAGTATGACGGAATAGTCCCGCTCAAGCACATCCTCCAAGAATCTCTGGCCAACGGTCGTGGTCACTCATAGCATGTCTCGTCGACGAACCTGAATTCCGGCCTGCTGGTGTGCGTAACATGACCACTCCTGGGTCCAAGTCTTCTCGTAATTCATTCCAGAAAGGTCCTGTCGAGGTCTCTTTCCAAATCACGTCTCTGCCGAACTGTCCGGAAGTCATCGTTCTTTATTAAATCTGTTTCTTGTTCCGGAACGGCTGCATACTCATCGCGACTCCTTCTGGAAGGTATATTCAAGCATAATGCCTCGGCATGCGTATCGCATCTTTGATGTCGGCGGAGTGGAACGTCGTCTCATCAAGATCTCGTACGAACCCCTTACTCTACTTTTCTCTAACGTCGACTATTTCGGACTTGTCTCATCGTGGCTGCATGGACTGAGCTCCAACGGCTATCCTCGTATCTGGAGTCTCCCAAGAATGCATCTCACCACCTAGCATCCGATTGAAGTCGAACCATCCGATCGATTGTCAAAACCTCATAATCCCCCAAGAGCTCAACATCTTGGACACAGTTTAATAGTATCGAGTACATACCACAGCATCGGTGGTCCAGCCGTAGAAGGGAAAACCCAAGCCTCACTAATGGCGCCGCAGAACTGCCGCAAACCCGAAGGTTCAAAGGCTTTCACACGGTCATTAAGTCGAGTTAGGGTTTCATTTTTCTAGAGGGACCATAAAATTGCCTGCATGTCTTTCCGACTACTTTAAACTTGGAATAATAGGTTTCTGATATTCGATCGTCTCTGTCGACTCTCAACGTCTCCGCGTGAAGTCGTCTCTAGCTGGAATCAATCTATTTGATGACCTCACATCGGGGTAGGCGAACGAATCACCTGTCCTAGTCATTCATCATCAGGTGACTAGCGACCTTCTATCATCTTTTAGTACAACTCGTCCCGCAATAGCTCCAACATCTGGGGCGATATCTCGTCACTCGCAGCAGCAACTGGCTCACTCGTCTGCATGCTGAACAGTGCCTCAATCATCATGAGTAAGCAATACACCAACGGTCATCAAAATATGGCTGGCTTCTGTCAGTGGCTCAATCCTCTAGTGCTGATCGCCACGTCTAAGTAATCTCATAAAGGCGATCCGCCAAACGCTCGTGGCGCAAAAACACAGTAAAAAGACATATCTCCGCAATCGTGTGTCGCCGGAATTACGCCCTGGTCAGTCCTCATTCGTGACGAGCTCGTGCTGACCGCAACTCTAGCCGTAGCTCTCCCTGCCCGTAATCGTGGCAGCAAAACCATAACTGGTACCGATGAGGCTAGATCGGAATGAATATAATACTGAGCAAAGAAATGTACATCCTAAGGCTTCTTAAGTGGAGTATGTAGTCCACGTTGCTGATCCCGGTTCTTACGGGGAGGCAGAAATGGCGAAAAACGATGATTTTGGCGCAAGGCAACATGGACTCAAAGTCGGGATCTTTTCTAAACATGAAACTAGTAAACACTTAGAGGTTTTAGCTACTATGCTGTAGAAAGTATACCTCACGAAACCGGTCCTTCGGGTCTTCATTCCGCCGTCCCGCTCATCCATCCAAGCTCCAAGTGTCGATCCGGACCTTGGGCACCTCCGCGGCCTTCTTGAGTCGAAGACGATCCACCCGAGAGATGTACACCGAGCTCCACCTCGAGCCGAGGCAACTAGGGCAAAAAGATTGCTAGTCTAGAAGCCCTAGGATGTGTAGAGGAGATGTATGGATGTGTTTGTCAAGTGGAATCCTTTTTCTCTCAACACATGAGATCAAAGGAAGAATCAAAAGGAGGAAGAAGGAGGAGCAACCATGGAAATGTTTCTCATTTCTTTTCTATGAGAGAGAATGAGAATGAACAAATGAAAAGCTTAACCAAGAGAAAACCCAACCATGGTTGCAATAATACTCATTTTCATCATTACTAATCCTATCATGATAAAGTTGATGGCACAAATGACATGACCATTTTCATAACAAAAAGGAAAAAGAAAACCAAAGAATACTTTAGACCTTTCAAGAAGATCCTAGTCAACTTTGGTCAAAAGGTCAACAAAGTCAAGATGGTCAAATGGTCAATGTAATTAGCCATAACATAATTATAAATAAAAGGATTAGTAAATAATGTTTCCGGCTCATAATGGTTTTGACCGAACCAACTGTCAAAACCCTAATGAGGCACCTCCTCCTTCTCCACTCCGCAAAACTGTGCATACACACCCGCATCCGCATTCCGTAGAATGCGAATGCACAGAAGACAAAACAAATCCATCTGTACAATACTAGAATCCGGCTTAAACCAAAGCCCACTAGTATTGCCTGCCCGAACTACATACGCACATAAGTGTGCGCAAGTGATCGCAGCCCTGCCGTAAAACCATACGGCCTCTACACGTTTCGCTCAATGCTGGGAAACTCTCTGTGTGGGACTCTAAAGACTCGACACTACGCTGGCAGTGGGTTTAACCACAGACCGCAAGCGGCACTAGCTGTACGCAACGGTCCCCAGGTAGATGTCGATAAGAAGGCCGATGAGGTAAACCCATCCGAACTCCTACTGAGCCTGTATGTGACAATCTCCGTACAGTCCGGTCTGTTCGTCTGATACATCGCATGGCGGGCCCAGCTGGGCGGTAAACGTCAGTCCCCTAATAGCGGTACAAGTCGTGTCGGATTGTAGCCCAGAACACCCTGAGATAACACTGGAAACCTACCAGTATATTTCGCTTGCCCTGGCCAGGGACTACTTGTGTAATGGCTCTCCTAGACACAGCGCGATGTCAACCCCCAATACCGGGAGAGACGAATCCTGTCTAACCGTTACTGCCTCCAAGTGCTTCGGGACTGCACCCAACTACTACCTGTTTGCACGACTCCTTTGAGCCGTGGTAGGGTAGTAATCTAAGTACAGTGGGAAAACACTCGAGGCGAAGTGACAGTGTCAAGTCGGCGGACTAAGCTGTACTCATGTCACCTGGGAACTGATAACTGACGATAGGTATAATACCAACCAACAGTTCCCGACGAGTCCTGTCCAGTGTACTCGTAACCTAACGAGCACCCACATCCTATCTCAAGTACGACGTACTGACGGCTGTGGGACAGACCGTCTCCCCCTCTGGGATGAGAAGCGCATACGCTAGTCTACTCCGGAGTATCGATGCCCTGTCTCGATAGTCCAACGACTAGGGACCTGTATAAGGATGTGCTTATGGATTACCCAGCCCCCACGAGTGTGAGCGCTATCACAACGCTGGTAATCAAGCAAAGATCCTAAGGGCTCTACTAATATGTATAAAGCGATATGCTAAAAGAAACACATGCACATATTGAAGTAGAGACAAACCAAGTAGCATACTACCATTTTGAGCAAGATTGTCTATACAACTGTGAATATCCCAAGCTTCCATCAAGTAATATACAAGCTAGTATGATGCAGTAATGGCCTCTAGGGCATATACACTAACAATCTCCCACTTGCACTAAGGCCATGTACTGGCGTATCGAAGACCTATCATCTTGATCAGCCGCTCGAACTGAGTCTGGGGTAGGGCCTTCGTGAGTGGATCTGCAGTGTTTTTCTCCGTATTTACTCTCTTCACCTCGATCTTTCGGCGATCTACGATCTCCCTGATCAGGTGGTACCGCCTCAAAATGTGCCTGAACTTCTGATAGGACCTGGGTTCCTTCGCTAAAGCTATAGCTCCGTTGTTGTCGCAATACAGCGGTATTGGATCAACAATGGTAGGAACCACCTGAAGATCCGTGAGGAATTTCTTCATCCAGACAGCTTCCTTTGCGTCATCGCAAGCAGCTATGTACTCCGCTTCCATAGTTGAGTCAGCAACGGTCTCCTGCTTGGAACTCTTCCAGCAAACCGCCCCTCCATTCAGGGTAAAGACATAACCCGACATAGACTTGGAGTCATCCTTGTCACTCTGGAAGCTGGAGTCAGCAAAGGCCTCGAGCTGGAGGTCTTTTCCGCCATACACCAAGAACATCTCCTTAGTCCTTCTCAGGTACTTGAGAATGTTCTTTACCGCTATCCAGTGTTTCTCCCCTGGGTTTGACTGATACCGGCTTACAACGCTCAATGCGTATGCTACATCTGGTCTGGTACATAACATCGCATACATTATAGAGCCTACCGCAGAAGCGTAGGGTATAATAGACATGCGATCCCTCTCCAAATCAGTCTTGGGAGACATCTCTTTGGAGAGGGTGATCCCGTGACAAGCCGGTAAATTACCGCGCTTGGAATCTTCCATACTGAATCTTTTCAGTATGGTGTCGATGTACCTTGACTGTGAAAGTCCCAACATCCTCTTAGATCTATCACGATAGATCTGGATCCCCAGAATGTAGTTGGCATCGCCCAGGCCCTTCATGGAGAACCTCTGCGACAAGAATCCTTTGACCGACTGTAGCATAGGAATATCATTTCCTATTAGGAGAATGTCATCCACGTACAAGACGAGGAATACCACAGTTCTCCCTACAATCTTACTGTAAATGCATGGTTCATCTGGGTTTTTGATAAAGTCGAATTCTTTGACAGTATCATCAAAGCAGATGTTCCAACTCCACGATGCCTGCTTAAGTCCATAGATGGACTTTAGCAACTTGCACACTCTACCGTTGCTTCCACTCTGAATGAATCCCTCCGGCTGATCCATATAGACGCACTCTTCCAAATTTCCATTTAGGAAGGCCGTCTTTACGTCCATCTGCCAGATTTCATAATCGTGGAAGGCAGCAATGGCAAGAAGGATCCGAATGGATTTTAGCATAGACACTGGAGAAAAGGTCTCGTCATAGTCCAAACCAGGTCTTTGACGAAAACCCTTTGCTACAAGTCTAGCTTTATAGGTCTCAACCTGCACATCTACACCAATCTTTTTTCTGAAGATCCATTTGTAGCCTACGGGTTTTACCCCTTCTGGAGCAAAGTCCAAAGTCCAAACTTTGTTGGTGTACATGGACTCCATCTCGGCCCGCATTGCATCCAGCCATTTTACCGAGTCACCACTCTGAATGGCTTGCTGGAAGCTAGTAGGCTCACCATAATCCATGGTGCAATCCTCTATATCCCCGTCTATGAGAAAACCGTAGTATCTCTCGGGCGGATGAGACTGCCTACTACTCCTGCGGAGTGGCGCTGGAATGTCCGGTTCTCCTGAACCTTTTGGTTCTACCAAGGTTTCAGTAACAGCTTGTGGTTCTGGAATTTCTTCCAGTTCTATTGCGCTCCCACTTATCTGATTTTCTAAAAATCCAGTTTCCAAGAAGTGGGCATGCTGAGAAACAAAAACCTTTTGTTCCTCTGCGGAATAGAAAAGATACCCCCTGGAGTTCTTTGGGTATCCCACAAACTTACACAGTACTAAGCGTGCCTCGAGCTTGTCCGCTTGCTGCTTTTTTATAAAAGCTGGACATCCCCATGTCTTAAGGTACTTAAGACAGGGTTTCTTCCCACTCCACATCTGATATGGGGTGGTAGGCACAGTCTTGGTTGGAGCCTTGTTCAAGAGATATGCTGCTGTTTCTAGCGCATAACCCCAGAAGGATCGTGGTAACTCAGCCTTACTCATCATGGAACGAACCATATCCAATAGGGTTCGATTCCGCCTTTCCGATACACCGTTGTGTTGTGGTGTGTATGGAGGAGTAAGCTGAGAGAGAATTCCATTCTCTTTTAAGTAGCCCAGAAACTCGGCACTCAAGTATTCACCACCTCGATCAGATCTTAGTGTCTTGATACTTTTGCCTGTTTGTTTTTCAACTTCATTCTTGTATTCCTGAAATTTCTCAAAGGCCTCGGATTTGTGCTTCATCAAGAAGACATGCCCATACCAAGAGAAATCATCTGTGAAAGTAATGAAGTATGAATAACCACTTCGCGCATGTGTAGACATTGGACCACACACATCACTGTGTATGAGTCCCAAGAGCTCGCTCGCTCTTTCTCCGTGTCCAGTAAACGGAGTCTTTGTCATCTTTCCCATGAGACAAGATTCACAAGTGGCATAAGACTGATACTCAAACGGATTCAAATATCCCTCTTTATGTAACTTTGTTAACCGTGTCTCATTAATGTGACCCAGTCTACAATGCCATAAGAAAGCCTGATTTGTTTCCGGAGACTTTCTTTAAGTGTGTTCTGGACACTGAAGATCTGAGCTTGATTCAATACGTATATTCCGTTTTGTAATGTACCTGACCCAATCAGAACTTGATTTAGGTGGATGTTTACTACATCGCTTACAAAAGTAAAATCATATCCTTCCTTAGAAATTAAGGATACCGATATGATATTACAAGTCGCACCTGGTACATAAAAGCAGTTACGCAGAATCAATATCTGCCCAGTTGTCAGTCCTAGATGATATTCCCCTACGGATTCAGCATACATGCTCATTCCGTTAGCAACCCTGAGAGTCATATCACCTTTCCTGATAACCCTACGGTTTCTCAGAGCCTGTAACGAATTACAGATATGAGATCCTGATCCGGTATCCAATACCCAGGAAGTAGGGTTAACTGACATACAATTCTCTATTACAAACACACCCGAAGCCGAAGCCGAAGCCACAACATGCTTCGAATTCTGGCTACTGGCTTTGCAAGCCCTGCAATCCTTCTGCCCATGTTCATTCCCGTTACAATAGGAACATTCCTTTTTTACTACATCCAGTCCCGATACTTCTGCCCTTCCCTTTCTTTCTACTTCCCTGGTTTCCTTCAGGGTAGTAAGTAGAGACTGTTGAACTAAGTCAGCATCTGACCCGTTCTTCAACGTGGTCTTCATGTCCGAGAGCTCAAAAGAGCTGGTCTCTGTAAGGACGTTGCCCCCCTGTTTCACCCAATCAGAGCAAAGCTCTGTTCGAATTCAAAATTCAAAATTTTGAAGCAACGCTTCAAATCTCGGGCGCAACGAGCCACATGTCAGGCGCTGATACGTCAGCACAGCGCCCAAGAAGGCGCGCCCAATCAGAGCAAAGCTCTATTAAAGAAAGCAACGCTTCAGTTGCGCTAGTGCTGCGCTGCGCGACACGTGTCAGCGCAGATGCGCTCGTGCAGATGCGCTGCGCTGTGCGCTGCGCGACACGTGTCAGCGCAGATGCGCTAGCGCAGTTGCGCTGCGCTTTGCGCTGCGCGACACGTGTCAGCGCAGTTGCGCTGCGCTGTGCGCTGCGCGACACGTGTCAGCGCAGATGCGCTCGCGCAGTTGCGCTGCGCGACACGTGTCAGCGCAGTTGCGCTGCGCTGTGCGCTGCGCGACATATGTCACACGCTGGGGCATCTGCGCCAAACGGAATTAAATTTCTAAGAAATCTTTTCTGTTCTTGTTAAAATAAGAAGATTTTCTTCTGCAAAGCAGAAGCCCTTAGATCAAAGATCCAACGGTGGGGAAAATTCCCCAAATCACTCAGAGAAAGATCTCTTTAACAAATTTAACTAATTTATGGGCACTATAAAAAGGACCCTAGGCCTCAATTCAAAGGGGGGAACTTTTTTTGAAAAAAGTCAAGAGCTTAAAACGGAGAGAGAATTCTGAGAAAATTCCAAGAAAAAGATAAAAACCTTCATGAGAAAGAAGAAATTTCTTTTAATAGATCATCTAAAAACCAGATCAATGATCTTTACATAATAAACAGTGCTTTGCACTTCTTATGAACCTCTGGTTCTTTAAAACGAGAAAACAATAAAATAAAAATAGTGCTTTGCACTTTTATGAACCTCTGGTTCTTCAAACAAAAAAGAAAAATTTATTTTTCTTTGATCTAATTTAGATCAAGAAATCAAATAGTGCTTTGCACTTCTGTTCTTGAATCTAAAAGATTCTTAGTGCTCTGCACTTCCAAACTGCGCTGTTGCGCTCTTAAGAGAGCGCCACGTGTCAGCTACAGAACAACTTGCGCTACGCACTCTTGAAATAGAGCTTTGCTCTCTGGAATTGGCGCAACTCGCCAGAGCGCGGCACGTGTCAGCAGCGCAATAGCGCAGCGCACTAGCGCACTGCGCTGTTGCGCTTGCGCTCACCAGAGCGCGCCACGTGTCAGCAGCGCAACAGCGCAGCGCACTGCGCCGTTGCGCTTGCGCTCATCAGAGCGCGACACGTGTCACCACCATATGAGTTTGCGCTCATTACTTAGCACAAAGTGCCTGACAAGCCATATGGGGCGCTGTCAGAGTATTTAATGCTCTGCATTATTAAAGAAAAGGGACAGAGCCCAATTAAAAGGCCTAACAGGCCTAATAAAAAAAATGCTATGCATTTCAAAAGGAGGGGGGCAAAGCCCAAACAAAAAATAGATGCTCTGCATCATTTATAAAAGGGCAAAGCCCAACCAAAACAAGAATAATGCAGTGCATTACTAAAAAGGAGCAAAGCCCTAGCACAGGCCAAAGACAAAAGATGTTGGACTTAGCCTAATCATGGCCGTAAGTCCTCAAACTAAATTGACTGAGCACAGCTGCTCTTCTAAATCAATTTACATCCGGTTCGAGGGTACATCTCTGAACTCCTCTGACACCCGTCGTTGTAATCCTTCAACGACGTCAGAGAGGTGACGGGTCCCGACGACCACACACGTATATGGACTGCGGGGTCCTTAAACTCGTGGACCGAAACGTCCTTAAACTAATATCGGACCGAAACGTCCTTAAACTAATATCGGACCACCACGTCCCTAAACTGGAATATGGACCACCACGTCCCTAAACTGGAATATAGACCACCACGTCCGTAAACTGGAATATGGACCACCACGTCCCTAAACTGGAGCATGGAGCGCAACGTCCCTAAACTACCTATGGACCACTACGTCCCTAAATTGGAACAATAGAGTCTTCAAACGCTCTTTTGCCGGATTTAAACGATCCCGTTTAAGTTGATCTTAGCCCCCAAACACGGCTAACGTATCCTTAAACATTCAAACGGACTATAAAACTCCAAATCAACCTTGGTTCAAGGGTACATCTCTGAACTCCTGTGACATCTGCCGTTGTATTCCTTCAACGACGTTAGAGAGGTGACGAGTCCCGACGGCCATATATTAAATGGATCTAGACGATCCCGTTAAGTAGATCTTTGTCTCAAACAGGACTAACGTATCCTTAACGAACGTTTAAGTTGATCTTAGTCGCAACGCGACTAATGCATCCTTAAACTAAAAACACCAAACCCAAATCTAAGTAAATACGAATTTTGACTAATCCACGTCCTACGGGCGACGGCATTACTCAGTCTCCGTATACAATCCATGGGCAACCACAAACAAAACAAACACACACGACACGAAGTGAAATTCTGGAGAAGGAGAAAGTTGTTACCGCGATGCGGTAGCATAATTAACTGCAGGGGCTTGCGCCTGCAGGGAAGAGCGTACCCACAATCAAAAACCCCTCATCCTGAGGGGGAATCTGACGAAGTCTGCTACATCGGCCGCATCCGTCTAAACCTCCGATACACGGTGCCATAAATCAACTTGGCATCTTCGGAGAGGTAGACGGATAAAACCACATAGCATCTTCCCCGAATCTCAGGCAAGACGCAAAGTCTAGGCCGCCTTTCGGAGGGGAACAGATTCTGGCACGTCCGGTGGGACCTTTTCCTCTTTCCACTCCACACTTCGTGTGTCGTCTTCGCGAACCAATCGCGGTTTGTTAATGGTTGCCTTCGGATTTCAAGTTGCTAAGATTTGGTCTTTTGTCTGGCGCAGAACTCAAGATTCAATGGCCTTCAACTGCACCAACTGCTCGAAACGCCACTGCAACGGACGCTCCACCTCACCAGGAGGTGTAGCATATGGACCCCAAGCGGCTTCCTTCCTCGCTCTGCCGGTAGACCAGGTGACCCAGGCCACCACTGGCCTGTTCTTCGGGACCATGATCCCACCTACAAGCTTCTCTGCGCCAATACCTACACCGGAAGTGAACAAGAAGTCGGTCTTCGACCGGCTCACTGCTACGACGACTCCTGTCAACGGATCGCCCGCTACCAAACCGACAGCCTCTGTTTTCACCAGGCTAAATCAGAACTCTAAATTGGCTGTCCCAAGAAAGCCAATAACTGCTGTTCCAGAAGTCATCAAGGCGGCTTCCCCTGTCAAAGAGTCAGTCTTTTCAAGACTGACGATTCCTGCTCCTATCCCTGCTCGAGGATCTGTCTTCGATAGGTTGGATATCACACCTCAGAAGACAACCTCAGTATTTAAAAGGTTAACATCGGCGGCGCCTCATTCAGACAGGGGGCAAAAAGAAGATATCTCAATCTCCGATCCAGTCCCAACGGCTCGTCATGCTCGACGTCGCCATTGGCAA
The DNA here is from genome assembly GCA_030015575.1 of Agapanthus africanus. Classification (NCBI taxonomy): domain Eukaryota; kingdom Viridiplantae; phylum Streptophyta; class Magnoliopsida; order Asparagales; family Amaryllidaceae; genus Agapanthus; species Agapanthus africanus. The sequence goes on along the minus strand of JASDDO010000022.1, from coordinate 230,397,582 downwards.
CGAGTGAGGAAGGCAGGGGGCAACTCCTCCTCAGGGCTAACTCCACCGGCTCCAGTGGTGGAAGTCAACGCTGCTGTTCCAACTGGGAACAGCTTTGAACTGCTGAGGAGGGTACGTAAGAATTCTCCAACCGCTACACTGAAAAGATCTCCTCCGCCTGCGGAGAGAGTTCCGGAAACAAAACAAGAACAGCCCCCTCAACGGCTGTCTTCAAAAATTTATAAAGTTTGGCGGAGGGTTCAAGACTCCGTGATTGACCCAGGTCACTCTCGTCGCCAGAAAAAGGCGAAGGTGGAAAAAGACAAGGACTGTCCCATTAAACAGCAGGGGACAACAGCTGCTAGGGTGCCCCCTTCAACGGTTCCTTCAACCTCAACGGCCCACAAAAGAAGGAGGCCAGAGAAAACTCCCGCGTCAGCGGCAAAAGTTAAAAATGGTGAACCTAAACGCCCCAAGTCAGGGGGCATAACAGTTCATAAGGTTTACATGGCATCGGGAAAAGAAGACAGTCATGCATCCACGGGTCATAGACCGCTTACACGGTCAGTGACCAAGGCTCAGGAGCAGCAACAGAAGCTTCAGGAGATGATGAATGCTATGGCTGCACTTACCGGGCCAAAAGAGAACCCCGAAGCGCCCTCGGACGAACGCCACGAGGAAGAAACCGACGCCGAATTCCTTCGTCGGATATTGGAAAAGAAGGACAAAGAGGCCGCTGAACAAGCAGCTAACATACAACGTATGGGCCTCCTCTTCCAGGACATGATAGGAATGATGATACAACAAGATCCCCAGGCTGAAGAGCCCCCGATCGTCCTTGGAGATGATAGGGGAGAGACATCAAATCCTCCGCCAGCTCTGTCGACGGCTAAAGAGGATACAATCTCCAAAGCTGATTTGGATGAATACATCGCCCAACAAATACGGGTTCATCATGCGACCGAAGCAGCCGGCCAGGTCGTAAAAACGGGGCGGCCATATCCAAGTTGGTACGATCAAATCAAGTACCCGCCCGGTTACACAATTCCCAAGTTCCATGTCTACAAGGGGACGGGCAATCCTCACCAGCATGTTGCCCAGTTCAGGGCACTCTGCGGTAACACTGGCGGTGACGACAAGCTGTTGCTTCACCAGTTTGTTGGGAGTTTATCAGATACGGCGTTCGAGTGGTACTCTGAGCTCCCGAACGACTCTATCAAAACCTTCACGAAGATGGAGCTGTTGTTTACTCAGCGTTTTGCAAGCGCCAATGAACGCACCCCGATGAGAGCACTGATTAACGCCAGGGTAAAGCCAGGCGAGACGTGGGTTCAGTACGCTATACGATGGCGGAATTTATGGTCGAAGTGCGAGCAGCGCATTGAAGAAGCTCCCGCAGTGGGTATGTTTGTGGCAACCCTCGATCCATAAGCAACCATCTCGCAGTTTATGATGTTTTTCAAGCCGACTACCTTCCAAGCCTTGATCGACAAACTAGCACAGATGGATCAGATGGGCCATAAACCTCCTCTTCCAAGGCCCGTCTCCCGAAATGACAAAGGGAAGGGAAAAGCGATCGTCGTCGCTAATGCTCAACAACAACCGAGCGACTCAAAGCCGGTTGCTCGTCAAAATAATATGCGCCCGTACGTACCCCTTGAGGATAGGATGGGGCGTCCTTAATCTTTTCCCCGCGATAAAACGAGGAGGTTATTCGAGCTGGCGTTGTGCAACAGACTCATAAATCTGCCGGATCCAAAATGTCCGTTGCAACCAAGTGACGTCAACGAGCCTAACTACTGTCCTTATCATCGAGTACTGGGCCATCCGATCGAAGATTGCTACGTTTTCAAAAATTGGCTTGAAAACTAGTACCGACAGGGCAAGTTCGCGTTATCTGAAAAATGGAAGGTGAATCCCCCGCAGCCCCACACCTCTAAGGGGACGAATACGCCGGGGGCAACATGCTCCGTCATTGAAGAAGCTCCTTGGGAGGTCGTATTATCAGTCAAGACAAAGAGAATGCTGAACGATCTTCAAACATGTCCAGCGATCAAGTGGAAGAACCCGTTGGAACCGCAGGTCATTGAGGGGATGTTGAAGCCACGTCCAACTCCAAAGACCGATGGTGGTGGTTCAAGCACTTGCAGCCAGCCGTCAAAATCTTCGAAAAAGAAGAAGAAGAAATCTAAGAAGCCCGTGAAGCCTGGCGACCAGCACACGGACTTACAAAAGCAAATTGACGCTCTGGATGAATACAACCAAAAGGCACGGACTCCCATTACGCTCCAAGAGTTCCTTAATCACGTCTTTCAAGAAGAAGATGAGGGAGAAAGTTCATCGGATGAATCCGAGGAATATGTGGCGAACTGTCATATGATTTCCCATTCGATCACGAACGATGAGGAAACTCCTTGTACCGAAGCGCTGGGGGCAGATCTTGAACCAAAAATTCCGGAACTATCAGTTGAAATGATTGACGCGTTCCTTAACGAAGCTCTATTGAAAAGTAAAGCTGATCGAGAACGCGAGACGGCTATATTTGAAAGGGCCAAGCGCCAGCGACTTGATGGAAGAGCTGAGACGATCCCGCTGGAGCAAAACACTTCCGTTACCGACAAAAGCCAATTTAAGATGAGGAAAAAGTTTGCTAGGGCCATATCAATGGGCATGAAGCTACCATCCTCTGAAGGAAACATCACTGGTGAAATGGAAACGCACCCCTCCTATTGCTTATATCATCAGAAGGTTTCGCACCCTACTCAAGAGTGCAAAGCTTTCGATAGATGGTGGCAAGGGTATGTAGCTCATCGACAACACTTTAAATGGGAAAAGCGTAAAACTCGTCGGGAGCGGAGAAATACGACTAAAGAGCTTAAAAGAACTACCGGCAATTGTCGCGTGGTTAACACCAGCGGGTCACAAGTGCCTACATTCGGGAGTGATTCTGATGGAAAGCTAGAACTTGCCCCTCTCTTTAAGGAGTCCGCTTCGAGAAAAGAAGAAGAGCTGAAGGTCTGCGAAAATATCCGGTTGCGGAATCGGACGCTGCTTGAAAAGAACCTCGGACCCTTGAACAGAAAAGATAAAGGGAAAGAAAAGGTCTCTGAAGATATCGTCTTAGATGACCAAGTTCTGGAAGAGCTAAACGCCAACAACCCGCCGAAGAAGAATAAGGTGGATTACAACGTCTTATCACATCTGAGAAAGCTACCCTCACAGCTCAGCATTCTCGACGCCCTTTTGCTATCAAAGGAGGCGAGAGATTCGTTGATTAAGGCGCTCCAAGACCCAGAACAATTCCAAGCATGCCTGGCCGAGGAAAAGATGAAGGATGAATTGGAGGAAGTACACACGGCCGATGTGACTTTTGGCGATGAAGACCTTCTACTTGGGACGTGCGAACACAATCGCCCTCTCTATGTCTCAGGATACTGCCACGATATTAAGATAGGCAAAATCCTGATCGACAATGGATCATCCGTTAATTTCCTCAACGTGCGGGTGTTAAAAGAAATCTGCATGAGCGTCCAGCACCTTGCTCGTGACAAAATCACCATCTCCGGGTGTTGAGTCCCGGGAACGTTCCAGACTATGTCGTGTACAACTTCCTAATGGGAGAATGGAAACAATTGGGCTTGGATACGAACGGTCAAAGAAACGGGAGCTACTGAACAGCTGCTATGTCGTGTACAACTTCGATGAAGAAGCGGATGCTCAATGGGAGGACGCTAATCCTAAGCCAGTGAAAGTTCCAGATGCAAAGGAGCCTAGTCCGTCGTTCGAGGAACAAATGGACAAGCTTATAAGGGAAGCGGGTCAAAAAGTCCGAGACGATCATAACCGCGAAACGGCCATCTACGAGAGAGCCAGGACACAACGCCTTTTCCAACAGGCCGTAAAGGATGAAAATGCCGCTCCTTGTCAACCTGTTATAAAGAAGGCTCGACGCAGAGGCAGAAACAAGTTGAAAGGCCAAAAAGGTGCTCAACAGCAACAAAGCGGGGTTAGGAAGCCATGTAAACGGGAGTCGAGCGTTATTGATTTATCCCTCATGAAGAAAATGGGTCGAGCGTACTCATTTCCTCGGGACAAGATGAAGAAGATACTTGATCTTACTCTAAAACATCAAATGGTTACACTGCCGAAGTCCAAGAACCCCGAACAAGCAGGCGAAGTCTCTGACCCAAATTATTGCTCTTACCATCGGGTGATAGGGCACCCTCTCGAAGATTACTTCACCTTCAAGAATTGGGTTGAAGATCAGTATCAGCTTGGCAAATTCGCTCTGTCTGACAACTGGAGGGTAGCGCCGCCACAGAAGCACGAGCCCAAGGCCACGAAAGAAGAACCGGTTCCACATTGGGATTGGAAGCGAAGTCGTACCTGTCACACGATTACAATATTAAAAGAAGAGCCCGAGGATATAGATGAGCTCCTTTGGTGCTTCGAAAACGACAGCGACGAAATAATCTCAGAATTCCCACCAGCGTCAAAAGAGCTGGAAGATGGAATCCATACCACTGCAGATAACCTCAAGAAGATTGAGTTGGGGACGGCAAACGATTCTCGACCGACATTCATCAGCGAGTTACTATCTGAAGAAAGGGTAGCTGCGTTAAAGGATGTGCTTCTACAGCATAAAGATTGCTTCGCGTGGAACTATTCCGAAATGCCGGGACTAGATCCAGAAATTGCTGTACATAGATTGGCGATATCCCCGGACATCAAGCCAGTCAAACAGGCGCCAAGGAGAATGCGGCTCGAGCTTGAAATGAGTATCAATGTTGAACTCAAAAAGCTGATCGACTCTGGCTTCATCCAGGAGGTTCAATATCCGGAGTGGATCGCCAACATCGTCCCGGTGATGAAGAAAAATGGGACAGTGCGCATATGTGTGGACTTCCGGGATCTCAATAAAGCCTGTCCGAAAGACGATTTCCCAGTGCCAGTCACCGAACTGATGATAGACAATACGTCCACTCATGAAGATTTCTCCTTCATGGACTGCTCATCAGGATATAATCAGATAAAAATGCATCCCGAAGACCAGAAGCACACCGCCTTCAGGACTCTTTTAGGTATATTCTGCTACAAGGTGATGCCCTTCGGTTTAAAGAATGCCGGTGCCACCTACCAAAGGGCCATGACGAAGATCTTCGATGACCTTATACACGAAATCGTCGAATGCTATATCGACGATCTCGTGGTTAAAAGCAAATCATATGGGGAACATCTCGAACATCTGATGACCGAATTTCAACGCCTTCGACAATACAATTTGAAAATGAACCCGCTCAAGTGTGCATTCGGAGTTTCCTCAGGCAAATTCCTGGGATTCATTGTTCGACACCGAGGTATTGAAATAGATCCGTCAAAAATCAAAGCGATCATGGAATGCCTCCGCCGAGAACTCTCAAACAGTTGCGATCTCTTCAAGGGAAGCTCGCATACATACGGCGATTTATAGCCAATCTTTCAGGCAAGTGCCGTCCCTACAGCCACCTGATGAAGAAGGGGACCCCATTCGTCTGGGACCAAAAATGCCAAAGCGCACTGGATGAGATCAAGCAGTACCTGCAGGACCCTCCAGTATTGGCTGCTCCAGTTAAGGGAAAGCCTCTCATTCTCTACACGACTGCCCTCGAAGGTTCCTTAGGCGCATTATGGGCACAAGAGAACGATCAAGGGAAAGAAAGAGCACTCTACTACTTAAGTCGAGTTCTACTCGGAGCAGAAAACAACTACTCCCCCATTGAAAAACACTGCCTGGCGTTGATCTTCGCGATAACAAAGCTCAGGCACTATGCGTTGGCGCATGAGGTCCGTCTCATTTCAAAGGTGGACCCCCTTAAATACTTGATGTCAAAGGCCATATTGACGGGACGACTCGCTAAATGGGCCCTGCTCTTGATGGAGTTTTCGATAACGTATCAACCTCTCAAGGCAGTGAAAGGCCAGGCCATCGCCGACTTCCTTGCTGAACATCCGATACCTTCCGATTCTCCTCTGAATTACGATCTTCCAGACGAACATGCGTTTGATGCGATCGACGGTGATAATATCCGATGGGAGCTTTATTTCGACGGAGCATCTTCCGTGAAGAAGCGCAAACAAAGTACCCCTATAATTAAATCAGGGGTAGGACTCATCTTTATAACTCCATAAGGAGGGATAATGCGCTACGCGTTCTCCCTAACAGAGCCGAGGACAAATAACGAAGTCGAATATGAAGCTCTGATAGCAGGCCTTGAAATCGCCAGTGACATGGGAATTGAAAACCTCCTTATATACGGGGATTCTCAACTTCTCGTTAGTCAAGTAAACGGTGACTACCAAACGTGTAAACCGGAATTGGTGAAATACGGTGAAAAGGTGCAACAACTGTTGACCCAAATTCCTTCCTACACTTTGGAAAACATACCGCGCGCGGAAAATAGCAAAGCAGACGCATTGGCCAAACTTGCTAAAGAACTGGCTGACGAGAATCTCGTTGACGTCAGAATCATGGTACAAAGCCGTCGGGTGCTTGCCCCAGCAGAAATATCTCCGGAATCATCCGAAGAAAAAGGAGCGAACGAGCAGACTACCCTGTAAGTAAAAGGTTGGGAAAAGGCTGAGGACTGGAGGGAAGTCTTCATAAACTACTTTAAGTCCCACCGAATGCCTGAAGAAGCGTCCACAAGACATCAGCTTATGAAACGAGCTCTGTCTTTCGCCTTCGTCAATGATACTCTGTACAAGAGGTCGTTTGATTCTCTGTGGCTGAGATGCTTAGGACCTGACGAAGCGAAAAGAGTCGTCCAGGAAGTTCACGACGGACTCTGCGGTTCTCACCAAGCGGGCCCAAAGATGAAGTTGAAGATCAAACGGATGGGCTACTATTGGCCCACAGTGATCCAGGACTGCCTCGAATATGCGAACCAATGCCATTCATTCCAAATTCATGGGGACTTCATCCATCAACATCCGAATCCACTACATCCAACGGTGGCTAGCTGGCCATTCGAAATGTGGGGGACTGATATAGTCGGCCCCATCGAACCAGCATCGTCTAGAGGACATCGTTTCATCCTAGCGACAACTGACTACTTCTCTAAGTGGGCAGAAGCAGTACCGTTAAGATAAGTGAAGACGGAAAACATCCTCCACTTCTTCAAGACGCACGTCATATATCGGTTTGGAACTCCGCGACGGATCATCTCCGATAACGGGCCAGCTTACAGAAGCCACAAGATCAGTCGCTTTGCGCAACAACATAATATAGACTGGAGATATTCCTCGGTTTATAATCCGCGAGCTAATGGTCTAGCTGAAGCCTTCAACAAGACCCTGACGAAAATCTTGAAAAAGACGGTGTCACGAAATAAGAAAGACTGGCACGAGAAGCTGCAAGAAGCACTTTGGGCGTATCGAACTACGTTCAAGACGGCCACGAATACAACGCCGTATGCGTTGGTGTTCGGTACAAAAGCAGTACTTCCCCTCGAAATAGAGCTACCCTCTCTACGAATGGCAGTCCACTACGAACTGACGAACGAAGAAAATGCTAACTTTCGGCTTGAGGAGCTTGATGCTCTTGAAGAAACACGGCTCATAGCGCAACAAAATCTGGAAGCTTATAAAGCAAAGATGACGCGCTCATATGAAAGATTAACCCGACCGAGGACATTCCGCCAAGGCGAACTTGTGCTAGTGGTCAAAAGGCCTATGATTCCCAATCGCGCCAAGCGAGGAAAATTCGAGCCAAATTATGAAGGCCCATACATCATAGATAAGGTCTACCAGGGTGGGGACTATCTACTCATGGACATGCACGGTGAAAGGCCTTTCAGGCCAATAAACGGTCGCTTCCTAAAGAGATACTACGCTTAATGAGTCACAGCCTAGGTCAATGATAGATGACGACGACTATGTCCGCTCGCTATCTTCCTAAGCTCAAGCTTTATAAGCAGTAGCCGGCTTTCTCCATATCGGACCGAAATGTCCTTAAACTAATAACGGACCGAAACGTCTTTAAACTAATACCGCAGCATCCTTAGGCTGACGAGATGAATAAAAAAAATATAATAAAAATAAAATAAAATAAAAAACGGTATGTCCATAAGCAAAAAGGGCATGGATGAAAACCCGAAAGGGCTCCGTGAGTAAAAACAGCAGGGCTACCGGCGAGTGTTCGTGAAAACCCAAAAGGGCGCGGCCTCGTAAAAAAAAGAAAATAAAAAGAATTAAAAAAAACGGTATGTCCATAAGCAAAATGGGCACGGATGAAAACCCGAAAGGGCTCCGTGAGTAAAAACAGCAGGACTACCGGCGAGTGTTTGTGAAAACCTGAAAGGGCGCAACCTCGTTAAAGGACACTTATCGGGTCCTCTCGACCTTATAAGGAGAAACCACCTGCGTGAGATCCTCACGACTCACAAAGGAGCAACACACTTAGGGATCCCCACGAATCCTAAGGAGAAAATACACTTGCGAGATCCTCACGACTCGTAAGGAGAACTCTCTTATGGGACCCTCACGGCTCATAAGAGTTGAAAGTCTTAAGTTACAGAGACCTAAACCCGTGCTTAAGAAACCCCCACAACCTTCGATATTGCCCTACAAGTGGCTCAATACTGACCCTTGTATACAATCCACGGGCGCGAATAAACATTTCCCTAACCAAGTCCCGTCCGTTGCTGGGGATATGTTCGCATGACCCTTGTAGGTCCTCTCGACCAAGGAGAAAACCCTCTTGTAGGATCCTTACGACTTACAGAGGAACATACACTTAGGAATCCTCACGACTCCTAAGGAGAAAATACACCTACGAGATCCTCACGACTTGTAGGGAGAAATACCTTCGTGAGACCCTTACGGCTCATGAAGTCAAAAGCCTTAGCCGACAGGACCTTAACCCTGTTCGCTAAGCCACCTTTGTTCGACATCGACAGAGGCAGATGATGATTCGCTCCTGGTAATATCCCAGTTGTAGCGGTGCTGATGCCGAAATCGGCTTACGGCGAAAAGCCAGTAGGCCGCACATGCATACGAAATAGCCGAAATGATGGGGCAACTTGCAATAAAAAGAAGCAAGTAAAATGTATGCATGCAAAAAAGACGAAATGATTGGGCAAGTCGCAGTAAAAAACAATGATTAAGAATAAAACAAATAGCCGAAATGATTGGGCACCGCGAAAAAATAGCCGAAATGATTGGGCAATCGCGACCTTCGCGATATAAAAGCTGAAATGATAGAGCATCGCGGAAATAAAACAAAAAATGATGATAAAACTTTGGCCATACAGTTAAGATCACATCGATCCCTATAAACAATCCAAGGGCGTAAACAAAGAAAGAACCGTACTTTCCCAACAGGCTCCGCCAGAAGACGAGGCCAAATCTCGACGGTTCAGTCCAACTCCGACGAAACCAGTGTCTTTAGCAAATTCCTCGACTCACGGATACAAACACTCCTTGACGAGAGCCTACTGATTCGCGTCGACTCGCAGAGCTACCAGTGCCTCCGTGGGAAATCCTCGACTCGTTTCAAACCCCAAGGAAACAAATAATCATTGGCGCTTGGGAAACAAATAATCCCTAGCAAACTCCTCGACTCACGGATACAAACACTCCTTGACGAGGGCCTCCTGATCCGCGTCGACTCGCAGAGCTACCAGTGCCTCCGTGAGAAATCCTCGGCTCGTTTCAAACCCCAAGGAAACAAATAATCCTTGGCGCTTGGGAAACAAATAATCCCTAGCAAACTCCTCGACTCACGGATACAAACACTCCTTGACGAGAGCCTCCTGATCCACGTCGACTCGCAGAGCCACCAGTGCCTCCGTGGGAAATCCTCGACTCATTTCAAACCCCAAGGAAACAAATAATCCTTGGCGCTTGGGAAACAAATAATGCCTAGCAAACTCCTCAACTCACGGATACAAACACTCCTTGACGAGAGCCTCCTGATCCGCGTCGACTCGCAGAGCCACCAGTGCCTCCGTGGGAAATCCTCGACTCGTTTCAAACCCCAAGGAAACAAATAATCCTTGGCGCTTGGGAAACAAATAATCCCTAGCAAACTCCTCGACTCACGGATACAAACACTCCTTGACGAGAGTCTCCTGATTCGCGTCGACTCGCAGAGCCACCAGTGCCTCCGTGGGAAATCCTCGACTCGTTTCAAACCCCAAGGAAACAAATAATCCTTGGCGCTTGGGAAACAAATAATCCCTAGCAAACTCCTCGACTCACGGATACAAACACTCCTTGACGAGAGCCTTCTGATTCGCATCGGCTCGCAGAGAAACTAGTATCTCCGCGGGAAATTCCCGATTCGTCTCAACATGCAAATGAAGCCTCAGGCAGCAGGGACTAAAAAACTTGCTTCCTGAACCATGGGACCCTGCAAGTCAATCCAAAATGGTCTCTTGCATACTATTCACGGGTCTCACTCTCTAAAGTCGAATTTCGACGAGGAGGGAAACAACCGCTTATGGGTCCTCTCGACTCGTAAGAGGGAAACATTCTCTTATAAGATCCTTACGACTTATAAGAGAAAACCACACTTAGGGAGCCTCACGATTCCTAAGGAGAAAACCCACCTACGAGATCCTCTCGATCCGTCGGGAGAAAAGTCTCTATGAGACCCTCACGGCTTATAGAGTTGAAAAGTCTTAGGCAGCAGATCTGAACCTGCGGCCTAAGCCATCGCTATTTCTTAAGAAAGTCAGGATACTCGTTCTAATCATCCATCAAACATGGTTACTAAGGTGGCATGCTGATAATGAAAGAAAGAAAAGATGGAGAAAATGACACATTACAAAAAAAAGTGCATCTTTTATTCATAAACTTGATTGGATACAGGATACATTATGTCAAAGAATAAAATATATATATATACATTCTTTTATCTACAAGTACAAACGATACAAAGATGGATAGCTACTGAGGAGGAAGTGTCTTTAGTAAGTTCACAAGCTGCTGTCGCACTTCCTTCAGCGCTTCCTCTCGAGTGACAGCCGCGACCACCTCCGCCTCCACCTGGGCCCGCTGCTGCAAGAAGGATGAAAGTTGCTCCTCCGCCGCCTTCTGGGCTGCTTCCTGGCTGGGTGCAGCTCGCTCGACAACGTCAAGTTTTTGCCTCAATGATAACCCTTCGGAAAGACATTGCAGAAGGCCCTCAAAGATAACCTTTAGCCGTGCGGCGTTGGCCTCCACCCGAGCATGCAGTTGAGCAGACTTGCTCGAAGTCTCACCACGCTCCTTACGCCTTGAAATGACTTCTTGTTCGAGATGGCGGAAGTAAGGAGCGCTCTGCTCAATCCACGCTGTTCTTTGATTACTGGCAGCCAAGGTCTCGGGAGCGGGACGCAGCGACTCCAACTGATATAGGCAACCCTCGATCTCCTTACAATGGTTAACCCAGGATGCAATGATGCCCTCACCATGAAAGTTCACGAGTATTGCTAGCATCGGGTTAACCACCATAGCAAAGTCTGTGGCAGATGTAGGAGTTTCAACGTCGAGTTCCTCGACGTAGTCACTCAACATGCGCAGACTATTCGCGGCACCTTTTGAAGACAAATTCCTCAGATAAGGACCCGCCGGCATTGTAATGCGAGGCTCGAAGGGTGCCGAAGCCAGAACGACAGCTGAAAAGAAACAGGATGCGATCAGATAACAGTACAGAAAATAAAGAGAGGAAAGTTACCAATATGATGGTCACTGTACCAGTTGAGACAGGTGGCAAGGTCGGAAGGGCTGGTGGCGCAGCTGATCTTTTATCCCCTCCTTCAATCTGTAGCACTGCAGTTGAGATAAAAAAAAAGGGTTAGAGGTAATTTCATCAATAAAAAAAAAGAGGAAGGATGTCAACGGAAATCATACTCACCAACGCCACCAGAAGAAGAAGCAAGCTCAGATGGGAAAGAAAAGTGTGGGAGCAACATCTGATATACGTGATCAAAAAGCACTCCTGGAAACACAACAGTGTGACTTTGGTACACAAATTATACGTCTGGAAGACAAGATCAATAAATCGTAAACACATACCTTCCAACATCTTCGAGGGTATGAGAGAGGGTTGAGAGATGACCACCGCCAAGGCAGTCGTTGAAAGCGCTCTCTCGAGCAGTGGGGCATCGGCGCTGGCTGCACCTGCATTACGAAAAGGTGAACTTGTCAGAAAAGATTGTGAGATAAAGAAAGACAGAAACCTGGGATTTACCTGATGAGCTGCCGGCTGAGACGGAGGCGATTCCCTCCTCGATTGACATGAGACCACCGCCCGTAGCCTCATCACCTGACTCAATGGGAACTGTCATGGTGCTCGCGAGACCTGGAGACGACGGAGGACCATAGACGGGGAGGGCTATGACTGGAGTATTGCCAGATTCCAGAGAAGAAGCGGTTGGCTCGTCCTCGGGAATCATGACCGCCTCACCCACTACTCTCTCAGGATCAGTAGTCGCGGTTGTATCGTCTACCATCACCACGAGATCGCCGGCCTCAAGCGCCTCATCCGCCACCACCCTCGGTTCAGTTGTAACGATCATTTCATCTGCCGCCACTTCAGACTGGGCATCAATGACCCTCTCAGCTGCAGACCCCTCAACCTCCCTCTCGGGCCCTGAAGCCTCGGCGACGTTGCCCACCGTCGGCTCAGGCTCAGTAAGAACTGCCTCCTCTGTCTCCTTGGGATAAGCGGTTTCCACCTCCCCCTCGGTCGGACTCGGCCCTGCAAAATAGAATATATAAGAACCGACAGCTTTATGAGTCTAGTAACGAAATTCTGAAGGAAATATATTACCTGAAGTAGACTTGTCGTTAGCCTCTCTATTGGCGCGGATCGCCTGTCTATGAGCTGTAGACAGGCGACCGGGGCCTCTTCGGATGGAGTTTCAGCACGAGGGGCGGTGCTGGGGCCCGCTCCCATAGCCAAGGCAGCTCTGCGTTCCTTTGCTTCGCGCCTCGATCGCTTCCGTTCCTCCCGAGCTGTCGCGATGGACCTTTGTGACGCCTCCTTCCAGGCGTCGTCATCCTCGTTCAGGGATGCCTCCAGAGCCTTTAAGGCATCTCTCATCGGCTCTTCAAGACGAACATCCTGCGGTGGCCCAGAGGAAGCAGGAACGTCGGCAGCTGGTAGAACATCTGCGTCACTTGGAGGGAACGACATTGAGGTTCCTGTAATTAAAAGGGAAAGGTTAGATCGACCATAACATAAGGAAAATGAAAACTTGATGAGTCGAAACTTACTAAGGCCCATAGATGCTCTAAGACATTCCTCCTCCTGGAAAGTCTTCAGAGAAGCGGCAATGGCTTCTTCATCAGTGATGCCTGTTGAAAGAAAAGAAAGAAAAGCGTTAGTCAAAAATAATGAAGAGGATATGTTGAAATAAAGAAAAGGCGACTAGTAGTTACCTGATCGCGCAAGCTTAGTGTAAGTGCACGGCGGCGCCCCGGCCGTCAATCCGACGGCCAAAATGCGGAAGCGGTGATAAACTTTAAATTTTCTTGAACTGGCAAACCGCCGCGCACTAATACCCGGATCGAACCACTAACTAGTCCTAGCTATCTACAAGAAAGGGAAGAGAGATATACCGACAGATCCGAGTCCTCCGGTCTTCTCGTCGTCGTCCCGATCTCCTGCGGAATGTGCCGTCTCCTCCTCGTCGCCGGAAGTGCACCACATCGCCTACTTCTTTTACGGGCTCCCACCTCAATGCCGAGGCAACTCGGGCACGAAGCTGGCTAGTCGACGTGCCCAAGATTTGCTGTAGAATGTTGTGTAGAACTTGTGTCTCTTTTTGGGGTTTTGGATGTTGCCTTTTGAGATGGTGGAGGAATGGATTTTTGAGATGAACTAGAGAGCTTTTCTTAGCACCATGAGAACCAAAAATCCCACACCAAAATCAATCACCTCTTCTCCCAAGGAATGGCCGGCCCATGTATGGAATGAGAGAGGGAAAAAAGTCAAGGGGGAGGTGACCAAAGGAATCATGCAAGAGAGAGAGAGAGGAATGGTTATCATATGGAATAATGATCACAAAGAAAAACCAACACTCAACAACCAAATCATGCAAAGAAATGATCACCAAAAGAGAACCTCACTCCACCACAACCATCATGAAAACCATGTCATATGAAAGTCAAGCCATGATGGAGAAGTCAAGAAGTCAAGGTCAAGGAATGGTGCAACCATCATGACACAAGAATATGCAAAGAACCCCTTCACAAATACTTATTTGCAACAATGCAAATAAGCCCTCCTCCACCAAACTTCGGCCAATGAACGATACAAAGGAAATTGGCCGAAACGAAAAGCAAACTGGCAACTCCAGAAAACTGGTCCCGTAATAAATTACAGGAAAACCCCGATACTGTGCATACACACCCGCATTTGTATTCCGACCGAAATACAAATGCAATGAGACAAAATCTCCACTGTACTATTGTTCACATCATAATATTGCAATTCATACGCCCCATTTTTGTGCAATTTATAAGTAAACAGGTGCTTTTGACGATCGTTTGTTACATGATACAGGATACAGACTTTTGAAGCAAATACAGTGAAAAAGACAAAGATGATACAGGAAATGGACTTTTGACCAACCAGCACACTGATCCTACTCAAGCCGAGACGAACGTCAAGTGAAACGGTCAAAAAGATCCTTACGAGTTTCACTGAAAATCTGAAGAATAACAAAAAGCCCAACAGAGAAAAGTACAGTGAAAACAGAGAGCCCAAGACAAGATCAACCAAGCACAGAAAGTTGGAGGCCCAACACCACCATAGGGCCGCGGATCCGCGGCCCAAGCCAGTATCTGCCGCGGATCCGCGGCCGTCTAGTGCCCGGGTCGGTGGAAAATTCTTCTGTTGCTGAGACGGTTCTGGTGTTGTGATTTTTAGGGGGTAAATCAGTAAAGTCATGTCTACAAGAGTCTGTAACCCTAGCTTCACTAGTTACTTATAAATTGTAAGCTAGATCTAAAAAAATGTATGCCTCTATATAATCAATAAAAGTGAGATTTGTTGAAGAATTCAGAGCATCATCTTTTCTTGTAAGTCTTAGTTTAATTTAATTCTTGCCTTAGTATAATCTTTTACTTGCCCTAGTTATTTAATTTTTGCTCTAGTGTAATCCTCCTTAATCTGCACCAAGTAGTTAACCTTTAAAACATAAACATAAAAATGTCTCTTTGCAACAATTCCCTAATGAGCGAGTAAAATCCTCGCTCGTTAGGGTTAGGAACAAGGGAGTAAGTGAGAGATGGATGTCTCTCACCTCCTTCAATGCCAACTTATTTTTAAAACGAAATCTTCATGCATTCATATACGATCCGCCCCCTACGGCACCCTACCTACAAGGTAACGGTGAGCCTTAGTATAAAAGGCCGGACTTATATGACATCCATGAAGATCACATCAATTAATAGGAAAGGACGGACAAGGATCTAGAGGAAGAAACTTTGTTTCTTCCCGATCATCCTAATCCCCTTTGCTAATAATTGTTGTGATATTTCTAAAAAGCTTAAATCATGGCATTGAAAGAGGTGAAAACATAGATCTCAACACCCCTACCTTCGACCTAACCCTAACGAGTCCTTTCTTATCACATAACTTCGTCTTTAAATCAATCGATAAAAACCAAACAACGATTTGAATCAACTCGTTATAACACAAAATCAGAAACTAACACATCCCTGCGGATCGACCCGTACTCACCGGCTAGCTGCGAAGCGACGCCGTTTCTGATTACGGTAAACTATAAATTTTTGGACTAATCAAATGGCGCCGTTGCCGGGGATGGCGTAATTTTCTCTTTTTGTATGATTTCGGGTTGATATAAACTTTGAAAAATTATAAAAATCAGAAAATACAAAATACAAAAATTAGATTTTCATTATTTTTATCTGTTTGAAGGGTTTCTCGTTTGAATCTTGCAGGTACGACAAGAACTTTTGGATCTGGAATTTTACAGAGGGTCAAAACAGAAACGAGAACATCAAAACAGAGTGGAATTGCAAGCACAGAACAGCACAAAAATTTCCAGAGGCTGAACCCACCACATTGCCGCGTTTCCGCCGCATAGGGGGCCCATCCGCCGCGGTTCAGCGCACATAGTGCCACGTCAGCACTGAAAAATTTGCTGGTTTGCTTCTTTTCTCTCCCCTCTGCAACCTCCCATATATCTCTCTGTAAAAATCTTTCTACAGGAATTCTTTGCGTAAAGAGTCTTTCTCCCCCTTCTAAATAACAGATTTCTGCAGGTTTCTTTGCGCCGCGCTAAAATTGATTGCAAGTGATTTTATTTGTTTTGCATATTTTAATCGGACTTAAGGGGCTATTTGACCAAACTCAGATTGGGTGGGAATTTCATCACCCTTCCCAGGACCCCAGAAAACGCCTAAAGCATTTTGCATTGACCACCTTTAATTAAAAAAAGATTAGACTCAGACCTAAGGACAGCGAGCTCAATAGGAAAAGGACTAGGGTAGGCATCGGCCGTTTATCCTAACCGACATTGCGGTGTCTAGGCTAGTGGTTATTAATTAGGCCCACTGTAGTGGTGGTTCCTTCCCACTTACCTGGCCGTATTTGTCCGTGAAGAGGCGGTTTGAGGTCTATTTCTAGCCCTAGTTAGGAGCTGTCTAGTAGACCTAGGCGACCCTAGATCTAGGCCTGATTGTGCATGTGTGGTCGATACAGTTGTGTCACGAGTCCGTTTTCAAAAACCTTTTTGCAAAACTCACACACAAATAAAAAAAAATAAACAAATAAAAACTTTTCAAAAACTTGCAACTTGACGCAAAAAGAAAACCTGAAAAATTCACCACACCACCTTCCTTCACTGACGTTATCTTACCCCCACATTATGTTTTTCTTTTTTCTGACTGCACTATCCCTTTTAGTGTATGCCACTTTGGACTAGGGATACAGACGCCCGATTAGTCCGCGTTTCGTTGGTACCGACCAACGAACCCTTCGACACCGAAGTCGAAAATCCGTCCACTTTCTTACCCTCACCTTCAATTTCTTTCACCGAAGGTATGTCGGGATTTAACCCCAACAATACCTTACCGACGGGAAGGATTCCACCTCCACCAGGTGCGAATAACCCGAACCAACCGCCTGTTGAAGCGCCCGCACGAGTTGCGCTCCAGGACCTCTTCTACCCCATCCGCACTTCTTTACCCACTTGTCTTTCACCCCCACCGGCAAATAAGGACAATTTTGAGATTAAACCACATTTCATCAATATGCTGCCGAAATTTCACGGTTTGGAAACTGAAGACGCTTATATCTTTATTAATAAATTCCAAAATGTGTGCGCTATGATGAAAACAACCCAATTGAGTGATGACGCTATAAGGCTAAGGGTCATTCCTTTCACCTTATGTGACCTAGCCGAGAAGTGGCTATATAGCACCGCATCACATTCCATAAGAAATTGGGATGAGTTTGTGAAGGCTTTTCTGAAAAAGTTCTATCCTCACCATAAAACTGCAAGAATTCGAAATAAAATAATTCAATTCTCACAACTGCCTTCCGAACCTTTCTGGAAGTGCTTCGAGAGATTCAAGGACCTATTAGTTCAATGCCCTCACCATGGTATAGAAAGTTGGCAACTTTGCCAAACATTATATGAGGGATTGAACTCGGCAACGAAGCAGTTGCTAGAAACCATCTGTCAAGGTCATTTTCTCTCTAAGTCTAATGATGAGGCGTGGCAGTTTCTCGAGGATCTTAGTGAACAGACAATACAGTGGGAGAGCACAAAGACCACATCAGCTTCTAGTGGTCAATCTAGGGCAGGCATACATCAAATAGAGATGTCGATTGCTATGAAGGCCGAGATGGCCGCTCTTACGAAAAAGCTAGAAGCGATCGAGACCAAAATCTCGTCGTCTTCTCCTGCCCCTGCTATGCCCCCACGTACTGTCTGTGCTTGTTGTGCGGATCCATCGCACCTGACTGAAGAGTGTCCTTATAATGCATCTACACAAGGACAGGATCAAGTCAATGCTGCATTCCAGCAACGACAAAGGAACGATCCGTATTCTTCGACGTATAATCCGGGGTGGAGGAGTCATCCAAACTTCGCTTGGAACCAAAATCAACAATTCCAAGGAAATAATAATAATTTTCAAAGACCTCCTCCACCACAACAACAACAAGCACCCTCGCAAACTCAATATCAACCGCAACAATTTCAACAACAACCTTACCCTAATCAGGTGAACAACTTTGCGCCGAACAATGCGTACCAGCCAAACAATTATGTTCAACCTAATAATGATAAGGTTAGCTCGCTCGAAAGAAGTCTAGATGCGTTCCTTAAGCAATCTGCACAGTCTACAGCAAGACTTGAGACTTCTA
The DNA here is from genome assembly GCA_030015575.1 of Agapanthus africanus. Classification (NCBI taxonomy): domain Eukaryota; kingdom Viridiplantae; phylum Streptophyta; class Magnoliopsida; order Asparagales; family Amaryllidaceae; genus Agapanthus; species Agapanthus africanus. The sequence goes on along the minus strand of JASDDO010000022.1, from coordinate 230,379,233 downwards.
TTCAAACTTTAGTGCAAAATAGTGCCTCCCATGATCAGAGTATCAAATCTATAGAGGCACAAATTGCACAACTCAATGCAGCTTTGAGCGAGCGCGAAAAAGGAAAACTCCCGTCTCAACCGTTGCCCAACCCCGGTCACGCACATGCTGCACACAATCAGCAAAATCATAACGTAAACGCGGTGACCACGTTGAGATCGGGAAAAGTGTTGCGGAACAATGTGGGCAGTAACAATGACACCCCTGCCGGTGGGTCTTCTTCATTTTCTTCACCTTCTTCTTCTTCTTCTTCTTCTTTAGAGCCTATTCTCCACCCTTCACATGGCTCTACCTCTTCTAGCTTGAACAGACCTAATTCTCACGACATGAACACATCTACACGAGGTACCGTTCCAACTCGACAATCTGATCCACAAAAATTGGACTCAACCACTTTTCAAAATGTTCCTTTTCCTAATCGGTTGAGATCCAATAAACCAACTCCTCAAATGGAAAAGATTGTCGAGTTGTTCAAGCAGGTTAGCATAAACATCCCTCTTTTGGATGCAGTTCAGCAAGTTCCTTCATATGCCAAAATTTTAAAGGACTTGTGCACCAAAAAGAGGAAGTCGCAAGTGCCAAAGAAAGTTTTTGTGGCCAGTGCTATTAGTGATGCTCTTGTAAATTCCCTTCCCCCAAAACAAAAGGACCCCGGGTGTCCTACCATTTCGATAACAATTGGGGACAAGAATATCAATAGAGCACTCTTAGATCTTGGCGCGAGCGTCAATTTGCTACCCTATTCTGTGTACGAGCAATTGGGCGTTGGAGAGCTTAAGCCCACTCACTGTACTCTCCAAATGGCCGACCGGTCAATAACCCATCCTAGGGGAGAGCTGGAGGATGTGTTAATAAGAGTAGGGGATTTCATTTTCCCCGTTGACTTTATAGTGATGGATACACAACCTGTTGCAAACCCCCGGAACCAAATTCCGGTAATTCTAGGTCGACCATTTTTGGCTACTTCCAACGCAGTGATCAATTGTCGTAACGGTTCAATGAACCTATCTTTCGGCAATATGACAATTGAGCTCAATATTTTCAAGTTAGGAAGTCAGCCTGTTAAGCCCAATGCTAGTGTACTTGACGTTTGCTCGATCAATGAGATCGCGGAGGAGGACTGTGAGTTCGAGAACTTTTTATTCGACCACAGCAATGTTAACGCCACTAGTGCGTTCCTCCTAGAATCCGACTCAGCTTTCGCGGCGGATAATGATTTTGAATGTTTTACATTCGTCGACGACTTCGAAGACTCATCACCTGATTTGGAGTCTTTTGCTTTTGCGGATGAGTTAGTAGAACCATCCGACACTATTGCGTACACTCAGTTCGAACCTTTGATGGAATCATTCGAGTTTGAAACAACTACCCTTTTGCTACCATCTATTGTTTCACCTCCTAAACTCGAATTAAAGCTTTTGCCGACACACCTAAAATATGCATATCTAGGTGATAATGAGACCTTACCTGTCATTATATCAGCCTCTCTAGCTCTTGAGCAAGAGAAGGCTCTCTTGACGGTCTTACTTAATAATCGGCAAGCTTTCGGCTGGTCTATGGCGGACATTAAGGGGATTAGTCCCCTCATAGTCGAACATCATATACACTTAATGGATGATGCCAATCCAGCACGAGATCCACAAAGGCGCCTCAACCCCATCATGAAAGAGGCGGTTAAGAAGGAAATTGTCAAATGTCTGGATAGCGGTATCATTTACCCTATCTCGGATAGCCAATGGGTTAGCCCAATCCACGTCGTGCCCAAGAAATCGGGCATTACGGTCATTGAAAACGAGGCAAATGAGTTGATTCCCACTCGCACCCAAACTGGGTGGCGAGTCTGCATAGACTATAGGAAACTCAATGCCGCAACAAGGAAGGACCACTTTCCCTTACCTTTCATTGACCAAATGCTCGAGCGATTGGCAGGGCACGAGTTCTACTGCTTTCTCGATGGCTATTCCGGTTACAATCAAGTCCCCATCGCCAAAGAGGATCAAGACAAGACAACATTCACTTGTCCCTTTGGCACTTTTGCTTATCGTCGCATGCCCTATGGGTTATGCAACGCACCCGCTACCTTTCAGCGGTGTATGATGGGGATCTTTTCAGACATGGTCGAAAAGTTCTTGGAGATTTTTATGAACGATTTCTCCATCTTTGGCGACTCCTTCGACGAGTGTTTACGCCATCTTGACGCTGTTCTTACCCGCTGCAGGGATAAGAACCTAACATTAAATTGGGAGAAGTGCCATTTCATGGTGCAAGAGGGCATTGTTCTAGGACATGTCATTTCGCAAAACGGCATCGAGGTAGACAGGGCTAAAATCGAAGTGATTTCTAACCTACCTCCCCCAAAGTGCGTCAAAGATATCAGAGCCTTCCTTGGCCACGCCGGTTTTTACAGACGGTTTATCAAGGACTTTAGCAAGATTGCTAGACCCTTGACTCTCTTACTGGCCAAGGATACGACCTTCGCTTTTGACTCCACATGCACTGAAGCATTCGAGTCTTTAAAACATTCACTCATCACTGCGCCCATCCTTTCATCTCCCGACTGGACGCACCCTTTTGAAATCATGTGCGACGCATCAGACTTTACTATTAGTGCTGTTCTTGGACAGCACATTAATAAGATGCCGCACGTGATTTATTATGCCAGCCGAACACTAAATGAGGCCCAACTTAATTACACAACAACAGAGAAAGAATTTTTAGCTGTTGTGTTCGCACTCGAAAAATTCCGGCCTTATTTAATCGGCTCTCCAGTCGTTGTTTATACTGATCATTCGGCTCTTCGCCACCTCTTTGCGAAGAAGGATGCTAAGTCTAGGTTAATACGTTGGATCCTTTTATTACAAGAATTTGACCTTGTCATTAAGGACAAAAAGGGATGTGAAAACGTAGTAGCTGATCACCTATCACGACTCCCTTCTTCGCCCACGCTCGATCTTCCAATCTCTGACGTTTTTCCCGACGAACAACTCTTGACTGTTTCTTGCGAACCATGGTTCGCCGATATTGTAAATTATTTAGCCACCGGCCTGATTCCTAATGATTGGTCGAAACAGGATAAGCTTCGATTTTTGTCCCAAGTAAAGCATTTTTACTGGGATGAACCCTATCTTTTCAAATACTGTTCCGACCAAATCATTCGTCGGTGTGTACCCGAGAGTGAGGTCAAGAGCGTGCTGTCTTTCTCCCACGATCAAGCATGTGGCGGGCACTTTGGCCCAAAGAAGACAGCCGAAAAAGTTTTGCAGTGTGGTTTCTATTGGCCACGACTCTTCAAGGATGCATTTGAATACTGCAAAACTTGCTCCCGGTGCCAACATTTGGGCCGGATTTCGCGGAGAAACGAAATGCCACTCCAACCCATTTTGGTAGTGGACATTTTTGATGTTTGGGGTATAGATTTCATGGGACCATTTCCTACCTCTTTTGGAAATGTGTATATTCTGTTGGCGGTTGACTACGTTTCTAAGTGGGTCGAGGCTGTGCCCAGCCGAACGAACGATAATAAAGTTGTCGTTCGATTCCTTAAAGAACACATATTTTCTCGATTCGGGCACCCTCGGGCGATTATAAGTGATAATGGTTCTCACTTCTGCAATAGGACTTTTGAGTCCTTAATGCGTAAATATTCTATCACCCACAAATTGTCAACGCCATATCACCCCCAAACATGTGGGCAAGCCGAGGTTTCGAATCGGCAAATAAAGCAAATTTTGGAGAAAACGGTTTCTAAAAACCGTAAGGATTGGTCGCTTAAATTGATAGATGCACTATGGGCTTTCCGTACTGCATATAAGACCGATCTGGGTATGTCTCCATACCGGCTTGTGTACGGGAAGGCTTGCCACCTCCCAGTGGAGATCGAGCACAAAGCTTTCTAGGCTATAAAAGAGCTAAATTTGTCTTTAGGAGATGCGGGCAGCAACAGAAAGCTGCAACTGAATGAGTTGGAGGAGATAAGGGATGAGGCATATGACAATGCCATAATTGCTAAAAACCGAGCCAAGGTGTTCCACGACAAACACCTTTTACGAAAAACTTTTGAACCTGGTCAACAGGTTCTACTTTATGACACTCGGTTACACTTGCATCCTGGTAAGCTCGGGTCCAGATGGAGAGGACCTTTTGTGGTCCGCACCGTTTATCCGCACGGTGCGGTTGATCTTGAGAACCCTGAAGACGGTACCTTATTTAAGGTAAATGGGCATCGACTAAAACCATTCTTCACTGCGGATCCTTCGGAGGAGCTCCTATTCTTGCAGGAGCCGATTTGCACTGATTGATTTTCCTCCGCTTTCACCCCAAACTTTGTTTCCCAGAGACACTATTTCAGATAAGTTTGGGGGTGTGTATATCATTTGTATGTATATTTCCAAATACCATAAAAATAAAAAGAAAAATGAAAATATAAAATAAAAAAATTTAAATAAAAAAAGGGGGGGTTAATAATTTTTTTGGACCAAATTGCAAATTTACAGATTACAAGCTGTTTTTACAAATAAAACCCTCGTCTTATAGGGTGTTTTGTGTAAATAACCATTTCTACCCCCTATTTAATAGAACCGAGCCCTTTCTTCTGTTCAACCTAAAACATTTTCTCCTCATAAAAACCCTAGGCGCCGCCCCTGCCCCCTGCAGAAATCTCGAGACGCACCGCCACCAGAAGAGCGCGGATCCGCCGCGCATGACGTCTCCTGCCGCTTTTCCGCCGCCGATCAGCATCGTCACCCCCTGAAATTTTCAGGGGAGGTAAACCTGAACCTATACTCTCTGTTTCTGCATAGACTTTTCTCTGTAAATTTAAAATGGCCCATAAAATGCAGTACGAGAGAGATTTTTCACCGGTGTTCGCCCATGAGATCTATGGATCATACTTCCCACACGAAATTGCACAGAGAGGATGGAATTTCCTCCTATATAACCATGGATCTGCATTTGCTGTCCCTAGCTTAGTCACCCAATTTTATGAGTCAATGGAAGAGAATAGCCTAGACAACTTAGGTTATATTAAATTGAATTGGGGAACTCAAGAAATTCGCATCGACAGGGGCATGATACACGAGGTTACACTCATACCTCGTGTCCCGGCACACGAACAACCCCTTCGCTTTGAAGATTATATTCCTTTAATGGGTAATGACTGTGCGCGAGAACCGCGCAAGGGGATCCAAGCACGGACCCTCTTCGTAAATGTTTTAACTGTGTGCCGGTGGGCACAAAACAATATTTTTGGAAGTTCTCACAACACAACCTTTTTCACCCATTCCTTGCATGTCGTTCATACTTTAATGACGAAAAACCCTAGATTCGACATGTGCACAGTTTTGCTTTACTCCATAGGTTCGGGTAAACGAGGTCCTGTATACCCATGCCCCATGCTAGTTACCCAGCTCTGCCGTTATTTCCTCCCAGCCGAGGAATTTGACTCACATTTGATAGACGGTACACCGGTCCGACCACTTTTAGAGGGCGTCTCGTCGTCCTACTCTAGACTAACGGATATTTGGACACGGACAGAGCCGGGAGAAAACACACCCCCAGCTCGAGCTCGACTTCGAGCGGGGAAGAGCTAACTCCCTAAGAACATTCACGATTAATGAGAAGAACAGTGAGGAGATTAGACTCTTTGAGGGATGAGTTTCGGGCAACGGCACGAGAGCACGACCGACGGTTGACGGAGATTGAGAGGGGGATACAAACACTGTTGGCTAGGGGGGAGAGATCACGTTCACGCTCACGAGCGCGACGTGGGGCCGGGCAGTGAGGGCACTGCTTTGTTCAAGTTTGGGGGTATTAGAGGGCGATGTATATAGTTATCTTTTGCATAGCATATTATATATATTTTTTCCCTTTTTGCATATTTAATTTCTGCATTGCATTTTTATAAAAAATCATAAAAATTTGAAAATTTTGAAAAATAAAAAAAATTAGAAAACAGAAAAACCCATAAAAAATTGAAAAATTTCAAAAAGTATAAAAATTAATGTATTCAATTCTGGTTAATTGACTTGAGTTTGATAAATAGGTTAACTGGCTAGGAAAAACTAAATCTTAGACTTAGCAAATTAAAAACCCTAAAAATAACCTTCCTTAAAGTTTAACTGTGGAAAGCATATGTCTTTGTAGGTTATTTAGAAATAGACAAATTTTGGGTTCAGTTCTTGGGCTAAGTCGAAACGAATGAAAAGTATTAAAACTCTTATTAGAGTATAAGTTTGAAAAATAGTTCCTAACTTAAGTCTGGATTCTGAAAATGTATACCCTACAAATTGCACAAACACGCACCTTGAAACTTGGATTAGTAGAAGAGACCTTGAAATACTCTTGTCTAACGTCCTTAGCACAATGAAAAAGAAAAAAAAAGTGGATAAAGAAAAAATGGACACTGGTTTTTGTGATTACTTAAGGCTAAAAAAAAATAGAAAAATATTTAGCGAAGGTGCTAAAAGCCTTGGGTGTTGCAAAACTAGGAAGTACGCCTTAAAGTGCTAACGCATCTGGTAATCTGTTGTTGGTACCTCAAGAAGTATTAACAGTCGCATGAAGGATGTGAAAGCAAAGTCTCACAAGTGCTTTGGACACTGGGCTGGAGTACGATTGCTTGATTTGAATTTCCAAGTGTAGGGGTGATATTTACACACACGTGGGGATATGTGATTAGAGTTTAGATAAGAGAAAGGAATGAAGAATAGAACTTGTGTCTTTAATAGAGTTGATAGAAATTCCTAAGTGGAAATGGAACTCTAGAAGGAAAACTTAAGAAATGCCGAAAGCTAGGTAATTCTACAGGATATATGTAATCTTAAGTTAAATAATGAGGAAGTGTGAAGAATACGGGTGGATAATTTGCGAGTTAAAAGATAATAGAATTCCTTATTAGAAAACCTGATTGGAAAACAAAAGTCGAAAAACCAAGTTGATAGGATTTTGTGGGTGTAATCCGCTGAAAACCCTCAGGAGACAACACTCCTCCTACTAGGGACACCTAGAGGTTTAACGGCTTGTTGCACGTGCTCAGTGCAATCGCGTTTCCCTGCGAAAATGTGGCTAGGTTAGAATAAACTAATAAATTTGCTCGAGGACGAGCAAAAGGTAAGTTTGGGGGTATTTGTTCACATCATAATATTGCAATTCATACGCCCCATTTTTGTGCAATTTATAAGTAAACAGGTGCTTTTGACGATCGTTTGTTACATGATACAGGATACAGACTTTTGAAGCAAATACAGTGAAAAAGACAAAGATGATACAGGAAATGGACTTTTGACCAACCAGCACACTGATCCTACTCAAGCCGAGACGAACGTCAAGTGAAACGGTCAAAAAGATCCTTACGAGTTTCACTGAAAATCTGAAGAATAACAAAAAGCCCAACAGAGAAAAGTACAGTGAAAACAGAGAGCCCAAGACAAGATCAACCAAGCACAGAAAGTTGGAGGCCCAACACCACCATAGGGCCGCGGATCCGCGGCCCAAGCCAGTATCTGCCGCGGATCCGCGGCCGTCTAGTGCCCGGGTCGGTGGAAAATTCTTCTGTTGCTGAGACGGTTCTGGTGTTGTGATTTTTAGGGGGTAAATCAGTAAAGTCATGTCTACAAGAGTCTGTAACCCTAGCTTCACTAGTTACTTATAAATTGTAAGCTAGATCTAAAAAAATGTATGCCTCTATATAATCAATAAAAGTGAGATTTGTTGAAGAATTCAGAGCATCATCTTTTCTTGTAAGTCTTAGTTTAATTTAATTCTTGCCTTAGTATAATCTTTTACTTGCCCTAGTTATTTAATTTTTGCTCTAGTGTAATCCTCCTTAATCTGCACCAAGTAGTTAACCTTTAAAACATAAACATAAAAATGTCTCTTTGCAACAATTCCCTAATGAGCGAGTAAAATCCTCGCTCGTTAGGGTTAGGAACAAGGGAGTAAGTGAGAGATGGATGTCTCTCACCTCCTTCAATGCCAACTTATTTTTAAAACGAAATCTTCATGCATTCATATACGATCCGCCCCCTACGGCACCCTACCTACAAGGTAACGGTGAACCTTAGTATAAAAGGCCGGACTTATATGACATCCATGAAGATCACATCAATTAATAGGAAAGGACGGACAAGGATCTAGAGGAAGAAACTTTGTTTCTTCCCGATCATCCTAATCCCCTTTGCTAATAATTGTTGTGATATTTCTAAAAAGCTTAAATCATGGCATTGAAAGAGGTGAAAACATAGATCTCAACACCCCTACCTTCGACCTAACCCTAACGAGTCCTTTCTTATCACATAACTTCGTCTTTAAATCAATCGATAAAAACCAAACAACGATTTGAATCAACTCGTTATAACACAAAATCAGAAACTAACACATCCCTGCGGATCGACCCGTACTCACCGGCTAGCTGCGAAGCGACGCCGTTTCTGATTACGGTAAACTACAAATTTTTTGATTAATCAACTATACTAGAATCCGGCTTATACCAAAACCGGCTAGTAATATCTGTTCGATCCTGATCCGTGCAATACCACACGTATCTGATCGAACCCTGCCATATACCCATACGGCCAATAGTACAAACTGTCCGATCCTGATCCGTGCAATACCGCACGTATCTGATCGGACCTTTCCATATCTCCATACGGCCTCTACAACTTTTCGCCCGAAAGCTGAGTAACTGAATGTGGGGGACTCTAAAGACTCGTCAACACCTTGGTTGTGGATTTAACCACTAGCACGTCAGAGGTATAAGCCAATACGTAACGGGCTACCAGGTATTGACTAAAAGGGACGTCTGTGGGCGAACACAGCCTGACAACCCAACTGAGCCTGTCAGTGACAATATCCGTACAGTCCGGTCCGTTCGTCTATGAGTATCGCATGGCGGGCCTAGGGGGTTGGTAAAAGTCAGACCCCCAAAAGCGGTACAAGTCATGTCGGAGTGTAGCCCAGAACACCCTGAGATACTACTGGAATACCTACCAGTAAATCTCCTTGCCTCGGCCGAGGGCTTCGTGTAATGGCTCTCCTAGACACAGCACGACCTCACCCCCAATACCGGGAGAGACGAACCCCTGAAGATACGCTCACTGCCTCCATGTGGCTCGGGACTGTACCCAACTAAAACCTGTTTGCACGACTCCTTTGAGCCGTGGTAGGGTAGTAATCAAAGTACAGTGGGAACTCACACGAGACAAATGACGATCCCCAGGTTGATGAACTAACCTGTACACATGTCACCAGGGAACTGCCATTTGACGTCTGGTATATGACCAACTAGCATGTTCCCGGCGAGTCCTGTCCGGTGTACTCATAACCCAATGAGCACCTGTATACATCTTAGGTGAACCAACTGACACCAGTGGCTTGTGAGACCGGCCACCGCCCCTCGCCGGGGTCTCGACTGTATACACTAGTCTACTCTGGAGTATCGATGCCCTGTCTCGAAATTCACACGACTAGGGACCATTTAAGGATATGCTTATAGACTGCCAGCTCCCACGTATATGATCGCCCTCATACTGCTGGTGGTCAAGCAAGAATCCTAGGGGCTCTACCAACGTGTAATAGCGACTTGTCAGGTCACCTAAAGCAGTACACGATGATAAAGGTAAACCAGATAGCATACTATCATCTCGAGTAAGACTGTCCTACCGGGATAGGTCCTCCATCAATCATTGCAATCACGTACCTGTGACCTAATAATTGACTCTGAGGGCACTATCTCCAACAATCTCCCACTTGCACTCAAGGCTAATTATTGCGATGTCGCATACTCACAGCCCGTGTGATACCGAACACCCAACTCCTCTACTAGTCAGTCTCACAAAGCTCATTTGCGAAACTATTGCGTTCGAGGAACAGCCTTAGTGAGTGGATCTGCTTTGTTGTTTCTTTCTATGTCTCTCTATATCTCAAGTTCGCGGAGAAAGCCATCTCCCGAAATGAGCAATACCTGTCTTAGAATGTGTCTGGATGTCTGATGGGACATAGCTCATAAATGAACTCCAAATCCAAACTACTTAGACTGTATCGTCAACTGAACTTAATCAGTATCCCGCGCCATGCCTCCCTCAGTATTGCCTTGGATCACCTGTCCAAAATACTGCCCCTCTTCGGAGGGAAAACTATAACTCTGACAACCTCCTTGTCGTCCAGGTCACCTTGGAAGCCTGGAATGATAATTGTTTCCTGCATGAGGCTATCGTTATCATATCCCTAGAACATCCACTTATGTTCTATAACTGCTTCCGACTGTTTCTCCAGGATTGGATCAATGTCAACTTATTGCATCTAGTGCAAGAACAACATCTGGTGTGGTACTTGACATCTCATGATTGACTCAATTGCCTGAGCAAGTGATCTGCCAATCATGCACATCCCTCTCTACTTTAGTCTGTAAGACACCTTTAGAGAGGGTGACTCCATTACCTGTAGGTACACTACGGTGCCAGGAGTCGTCCATTCTAAATACTCTTAGAATGCTGTCTAAGTACCCAGATTGGGAAACCACTCAAATCTAGATCTAAAACCATAGATCTAGTAACCAGTATGTCTGATATAAAATCCATTTCCTTTGTGGAGAAACCACTGTGTGACGACCAAAGTATAACCGATTGTAGTGTAGGAATATCACTTCCTACTCTGTGTATGTCATCCAAATACCATGACATCACACCCTACTACCTTCTCAACAGATCCATCCCCTATTCTGATGAAGTCAAACCCATGACTGTCACGTCAGAAATAGATGATTTATCTCCGCTACATCTGCTTTAGTCTATAAATAGACATAAGCTACCTGTCCACCAATGCTTCCGCTGCTCCCACTGACTACGACAACCCTCTGGCAGAGTCATATACACGTACACTTCTGAAGCGAGTTCAGAATGACGCTATACTCATCCTCCCGCCGGGTCTCGCAGCCTGGAACAACAGCAATGGTAATTGTGGGTAAACAAGAACTTCCCTGTCACCGTCCCTGAGGCTACCGTAGTACCTCTCGGGTGCCTGAAGTTACCCACCTTATCTACGGAGTGGCCAATAGAATGTCAATCCAGATTGAATCTTTAGGTTCCTTATCAAATCTTCAGTAATCGTTTGTGGTTCTGGAATCACTTCCAGTTCTACCATACTCCCACTACTGTTTTCTGAAAAAATCCATTTTTAATAAAACTGTGGCGAGTCTAGAACAATATTGCTATTGTTCATCCAGATGGTAGAAAGTCAACCCTCGTCATAGCCTGGGTCAACCCACAAACAGCCATTACAGAAACGTGCCTTGAGTTGTCCAATGTCTGGTTTTAAGCATAAACCAGACAACTCCCCGTACCTTAACAATGTTAAGATATGAACTGTACTATATCCAATATAGAACCAGAGGCACTGATTTAATTGAACCAGATTCAAATCATGCAGCTGTCCCCAGTGCATGTCAACAAAATGGAAGAAGGTCGATCAACGTTACTCAACTTAGGAATGCTTCCATTTATGAGTAACCTGAAAGAGAAGCAATTTCTCTTTATCATTACTATCAACTGAATACCATACACAAGTATCTACATCTTCGATCTCTTTGAAGAATCCCGATACTTGCTATACCTGGTTCTCCACTGTATTCAAATACCTATAACTTCTCGAAATTCAGACACTGTGTTTCCATGAAACACCTGTCTAAAAACTAGAGAAGTCGTAAGTAAACCGAATATAGTACGAGGACCATCCCCTCTGTCCTGATGGACCGTGGACAACATACAATACTCTGTATAAGTCCCTTGAGTCTGATAACTCATTCCCTGTGTGTCGTAGGTTGAAAACTGTACCTTTGGTTATGAAGAATTACACCGCTGTTCAATGCTCCTTACCTAACCATCCACTGATATAGGTAAATGTCGTAGACATAATTTCAGAAAGGTATATCTCACTCTATGAAAATAGACGTACAGATATATCAATTTGAAATTGGTGCATAACAGCGGATATTCAAAACCAAATATTTGCCGACCAGCAAACGACCCAGGTGACTTCCTCAAATATCACCGATTACAACGAATCCCGATATAATGAGGATGATCACCCAATTCCCAATAACTTACTCCCACTCATCATCTGTAAATCCATACAGATATGAGAATCATACTTGGTAAATACATACCCTGGAGCAAGTGTCTAATCGGGAAATCAGTTTTCTTTTAACAGTACATAATGAGACTGAAACATTGAAATGTTCCGATGGGGTATCCTGGTATTCCTAGTAATGCCTCTTCCAGATTCACGACTGTAACCGTATAGTTATTCTTTGCCACCTCTCAAAATCCCTTCATATGTCTTTAGTCATTACCTTCTGCACACCCCTTTAGGCCAAATGGTTTTCTTCCTTCCCTACCGTTCGGCACCAGCCTATGGTTTGGAAGAAGACTATCCAATAAGCATAATGGGTGTACTGTCCTAATCCTAGGAGCACTCGCAATGCGAGAGAAGGTGAAGATAAAAGACACTTGAATAAATCTTATTCATATTTCTCCTGAACCAGAATCCATCCCCGAACTGGAACAAGTTCCTTTCGAGTTCGTATATAACCATACGATGGAGTATCTAATAAACTGTGGATCTTCGTAGTGATACGGAGTGTCCTGGAGAAATACAAAGGTGATTTAGGATTGGCGAATGAATACTTGGTTTGTTCGTGAATATCTGTTGCAATTTACTTTGCCCTCTTACTAATCCCTTGCTTTGTCTTAACTCAATACCTTCTGTACACCATCGTTAGGCTAATTGGTTTTCTTCATTCCCTACCGGTCGCCACCAGCCTAAGGTTTGGAAGAAGACTATCCAATTTGCGTAATAGGTGTACTATCTCCTAAACCAAGGAGTACTCGCAACCTGAGAGAAGGTAGAAGGAAAAGACAACTGAATAATCCTATCCGTTTTCTCCAGAACCTGAAACCATCCTCGAATAAATTCTTTCGAGTTCGTATCTAACCATGCGATGGTTTTGTCCAATGGAAGTGGACGTTCGTAGCAATACGGGGTGTCCTGGAGAAAAGGGTAAAAGTAGGAGTGGAAATGAGGTTTGCAACTCTGACAATCCAAAAGCCAGTGTTTAAGAAGGTTCGGTTAATCTTGGTCACTGAGTCATAGTCTTAGGGTCGGGTCAATGGTCGCTTCCAAAGAGAGAGAGAAAAGAAACACTCAGCGTGCACTCTATCCTGGATCAGAATGGTTACCAATTAATCTAATCTGGAAACCTCCCACTGTACCTCAAATTCTCCTCCAAACCTGAAAGAAGAATTAGTCGGGGTCACCCGAGGAGTAAACTAACTCATCAGTGGGAATCGGGATCCAACTATCATCGCACGACAACGTGACGGAATCCGCTCACGGTATCACACTCCAGAAGGTATGCGCATATCTGGCAAGTTTCAGTTCTTTTGAAACTCCCGATGAGATTTCTGCCCCATGCTCTTATGACCTTGACTTTGGCCAACATATCATAAGTCACATGTCAAGTTCTACCCGTCATTCTCCAGGTTAATTTGAATCCACCCGTACATACCCTTGACTTTGGCCAAAATGGCAGTACGACTGTCCCAAACCAACGCATCTATCTATGCTGCATATGAATACCCCAATAGCTACCAAACACTATGCCTTGACTTTGGCCAACATACACAGCTTGAATACTATTGACCACCCATATGAAACGACGGAGGGCTACGAATGGTTTCTGGCGAAAACCTTTAACGTAAAGAACTTGATATCGTCGAAGGAACGGATAGCTTTTTAAAAAAATATAGTGACGAAAACCGTTGCTAAAGAGGTCACTCCCGGTGAAGGGATCTCGGCTCTTCCCCCGTAGAATGGGGTGCAGGATATTCCAAATGAATACCGCGATGCAAAGAAAAAGTAATCGGCTATAGTGAAGTCATTGCCCGGACGCAAACTTTTGTCCAAGGGGTCACTCCCGGTGAAGGGATCTCGGCCCTTGTCTCGTCGACTGAGGAGCAGGATATTCCAACTGAATATCACGTTGCAAAACAAAAGTGAACGTCCTTACAATAACAGCTTTTTGAAAAGTGTTCCAACAACATCAGATTAGGTTTGTTTTTAACTTGCATTGATCAGAATCAACGCAGTCCCATCAATTGATCACACCAAAAAGAACGAAAATATACTGATGTACGTATATGCCATCCGCATTCGCCACTGGGTCCCGTCATTACCCGTTAGGTTAGCTAACTAACGACAGAGCGGGGACTGGACTAGCGCGTATGCAAAACATATACAACATCTACTAATATATATACCAATATATTAAATTCGCTCAAGGCGTGATAAGAAATGCAACATCACAGAAAATGTACAGCATCACAGAACAATACAGATATCTGGGATCCCCGGGTTTCACAGAGCCACTACTGAAACCCGACATTCCCCTGGTCGTGTGGAGAGCCTGCGCAATGAAATCCTAGACCCCTACGGGTGCGGCAAGTTACCCGCCAAAACCTGAAGCGAGGCAGCCCCCTTCAGCACCGTGAATGGACCACCCAGCACTTCATGGAATCCGGTAACTTGGGCACCCCTCCTGGGTCAACCTGTACCCCCTACGAGTGCGGCGAATAGCCCGCCAATCTTAGAGTGAAGCCCCCTCCGTCTCAATGCCATGAGATGCGGGCTTGTTGCCCTCTAGAACCCGGCTATCCGTGCACCCCTCCGCGGGGTAATCCTAGTACAGAAAGTAAAATATACATACAGCGGGTACATCGACAGCAACCAGGTCGTGCCCCAATATAATAATACAATCAGGCAGTGACGGCAGTCCACATGTCGGACGCTCGCCCCGCAATATCAAATGTACATAATACAACCACAACTGTACTAGTATTGCATCCAGGCTATCCCCCACGACCGATCCGCAACATCACAGCAAAAACAGAACATCAACGTGAAAGTCACGTTCGCAAATCCGTCTAACCGGGCTATAGCAGTTAGACCGGATTTACCGATCAAGTGACATTCACGGTCGCAGATATAATGTAAATACTGTGAAAAATATGTTTAAAATATCCGATCAATCAAATTTTAACAAGTGGGCCCCCAAACAATACTGTAGCACTCACAGAAATTATGGGCCCAAATTTAACATTCCAAAACCCCTAAAATCACCCCAGAAGCCCACTGTAAAAACCCGACCCACTGAATCCTCCATACTGCGGCGGAACCGCGGCGACAAGTAGGGTTTTGCCGCGGTTCCGCGCTCCCCTGAGGAGATCAGTGTCTCGACTTTTTCCAGAACTCTTAGATCTTCCAGTACATCAATTTTATACAACCTGAAAAAAATTTCGACACTAAAAATTTCCAACAGAAAACTGATGTGATCAAAATACGGGTTTTGGAACATTTGATCGATCGGAACTGAAAAACACATTAAACAAAGCTAGACTAAGTTAATGGCGAGGCTCTGATACCACTGTAAGTGCACGGCGGCGCCCCGGCCGTCAATCCGACGGCCAAAATGCGGAAGCGGTGATAAACTTTAAATTTTCTTGAACTGGCAAACCGCCGCGCACTAATACCCGGATCGAACCACTAACTAGTCCTAGCTATCTACAAGAAAGGGAAGAGAGATATACCGACAGATCCGAGTCCTCCGGTCTTCTCGTCGTCGTCCCGATCTCCTGCGGAATGTGCCGTCTCCTCCTCGTCGCCGGAAGTGCACCACATCGCCTACTTCTTTTACGGGCTCCCACCTCAATGCCGAGGCAACTCGGGCACGAAGCTGGCTAGTCGACGTGCCCAAGATTTGCTGTAGAATGTTGTGTAGAACTTGTGTCTCTTTTTGGGGTTTTGGATGTTGCCTTTTGAGATGGTGGAGGAATAGATTTTTGAGATGAACTAGAGAGCTTTTCTTAGCACCATGAGAACCAAAAATCCCATACCAAAATCAATCACCTCTTCTCCCAAGGAATGGCCGGCCCATGTATGGAATGAGAGAGGGAAAAAAGTCAAGGGGGAGGTGACCAAAGGAATCATGCAAGAGAGAGAGAGAGAGGAATGGTTATCATATGGAATAATGATCACAAAGAAACACCAACACTCAACAACCAAATCATGCAAAGAAATGATCACCAAAAGAGAACCTCACTCCACCACAACCATCATGAAAACCATGTCATATGAAAGTCAAGCCATGATGGAGAAGTCAAGAAGTCAAGGTCAAGGAATGGTGCAACCATCATGACACAAGAATATGCAAAGAACCCCTCCACAAATACTTATTTGCAAAAATGCAAATAAGCCCTCCTCCACCAAACTTCGGCCAATGAACGATACAAAGGAAATTGGCCGAAACGAAAAGCAAACTGGCAACTCCAGAAAACTGGTCCCGTAATAAATTACAGGAAAACCCCGATACTGTGCATACACACCCGCATTTGTATTCCGACCGAAATACAAATGCAATTAGACAAAATCTCCACTGTACTATACTAGAATACGGCTTATACCAAAACCGGCTAGTAATATATGTTCGATCCTGATCCGTGCAATACCGCACGTATCTGATCGAACCCTGCCATATACCCATACGGCCAATAGTACAAACTGTCCGATCCTGATCCGTGCAATACCGCACGTATCAGATCGGACCTTGCCATATCTCCATACGGCCTCTACAACTTTTCGCCCGAAAGCTGAGTAACTGAATGTGGGGGACTCTAAAGACTCGTCAACACCTTGGTTGTGGATTTAACCACTAGCACGTCAGAGGTATAAGCCAATACGTAACGGGCTACCAAGTATTGACTAAAAGGGACGTCTGTGGGCGAACCCAGCCTGACAACCCTACTGATCCTGTCAGTGACAATATCCGTACAGTCCGGTCCGTTCGTCTATGAGTATCGCATGGCAGGCCTAGGGGGTTGGTAAAAGTCAGACCCCCAAAAGCGGTACAAGTCATGTCGGAGTGTAGCCCAGAACACCCTGAGATACTACTGGAATACCTACCAGTAAATCTCCTTGCCTCGGCCGAGGGCTTCGTGTAATGGCTCTCCTAGACACAGCACGACTTCACCCCCAATACCGGGAGAGACGAACCCCTGAAGATACGCTCACTGCCTCCATGTGGCTCGGGACTGTACCCAACTAAAACCTGTTTGCATGACTCCTTTGAGCCGTGGTAGGGTAGTAATCAAAGTACAGTGGGAACTCACACGAGACAAATGACGATCCCCAGGTCGATGAACTAACCTGTACACATGTCACCAGGGAACTGCCATCTGACGTCTGGTATATGATCAACTAGCATGTTCCCGGCGAGTCCTGTCCGGTGTACTCATAACCCAATGAGCACCTGTATACATCTTAGGTGAACCAACTGACACCAGTGGCTTGTGAGACCGGCCACCGCCCCTCGCCGGGGTCTCGACTGTATACACTAGTCTACTCTGGAGTATCGATGCCCTGTCTCGAAACTCACACGACTAGGGACCATTTAAGGATATGCTTATAGACTGCCAGCTCCCACGTATATGATCGCCCTCATACTGCTGGTGGTCAAGCAAGAATCCAAGGGGCTCTACCAACGTGTAATAGCGACTTGTCAGGTCACCTAAAGCAGTGCACGATGATAAAGGTAAACCAGATAGCATACTATCATCTCGAGTAAGACTGTCCTACCGGGATAGGTCCTCCATTAATCATTGCAATCACGTACCTGTGACCTAATAATTGACTCTGAGGGCACTATCTCCAACACTTAGCTAGCCACGCGTCATGCTTCGCCAACCATGCTGAAGCTTTGAGAGCAGCCTCCAAGTCTGTATCGTCCGGCGGCGGCATCACTAATCCTTCGTTAGTCCCATATTCGAGCAGGCCCTCGGCATAGGGAGCATGGGGTTCCTGACCGAACACGACGTCCGCAGCGAAGAGTGACTTCTTTTTCTTTTGCCCTCCGACCATAGGCTCACGGGGGATTGACTTCCGTTTAGCAGCCACTTTGGGACGACGAGTCCCGATGTCCGCACCCACGCCAGACTCCGGCGAGGGTACAACCATTGTCTCCACTGGAGCACAGGGTGCGGGAGGTGCATCTGTGATATCAGGGAGCGGCAGCTCACATGGAGGACTTTGCACACGCGATGGTTTGCCCCCGGCATCTTTTAGAGGAGGAGCCACCGGGGTCCTTAGCACTAAGGGAGCGTTACGATTGGTGCCAGGAGGTGCTTCTTTACGGTCGATCAACACTCGCCTCTCTTCCTTTATAACAGCCCCCGTCGCATAATTGTACCACTCTTTATATACATTAAGGAGTCATGGAGCGCAGGCCGGCGTGCTGATAAAAAAATGAGAACCCGTGTTCAGGCGCATGAAGTGATGTAACGCGTTCTCCATCCCTTCTTTATTGGCAGCAGGTTCCAGTAAGAAAGCTTCCAAGGGTACCCCTTGATCGTTGCCCAGTTGTTGGGCAAAACGATGCGGGTTATATCTCATGAAGATTGCCGCACCGCCCTGCCTGAAGACTAGGAAGCCCAGTCTAATAGAATACAAGTGGAGGGTCTCCCGGGCTGTCAACACTGAAGCTCCATCCTTAAAGGAGTCCTGTAATGGTCGCACCGCAGTGGTGGACGCTTTTCCAATGGTTAATACCTTGTCAATGAAGGACATCCCGACTCCAACAGTGTGAGGGCGAAGCAGTAAACCCCTGGCGTTCCGTGGTGGAGGGGTCACGATTGATGAGCCAATCAACTGTATGATGCGAGGAAAACCGCACTTGTCAAAGAATGAAGGCCTTTTATGCATGCCGAAAACACCCGCCGTGTGTAGCTCGAGCCACCATGCAAAGTAGTGCATCGGGAAGACCACGTGCAGTACCCCGGGCTCATTGGCATCCGCTGCTCGACTGAGGCCATGATATAGGTGCGCCAATCCAGCGATCCCTACAGCCACCTTTACCCCGATGACCATTCGGTGGGCTGGGTAAAAGACAGAAGGCCGCATGCGATGAGAATGCATTGGGATTGCGAACCAACTCAGCCACTGTTCCCCTCCGAACGGTGGCCCGGACTTCGCTTCCGTTGCCTGGGGTTCGGGGCAGATGCTATTTGGTTTTATCCGTCCACCTCTCCGAAGATGCCAAGTTGATTTATGACACCGTGTATCGGAGGTTTAGACGGATGCGGCCGATGTAGCAGACTTCGTCAGATTCCCCCTCAGGGTGAGGGGTTTTTGATTATGGGGACGCTCTTCCCTGCAGGCGCAAGCCCCTGCAGTTAATTACGCTACCGCATCGCGGTAACAACTTTCTCCTTCTCCAGAATTTCACTTCGTGTCGTGTGTGTTTGTTTTGTTCGTGGTTGCCCTTGGATTGTATACGGAGACTGAGTGATGTCATCACCCGTAGGACGTGGATTAGTCCAAATCCGTATTTAGTTAGATTTGGGTTTGGTGTTTTTAGTTTAAGGATGCATTAGTCGCGTTGCGGCTGAGATCAACTTAAACATTCTTCAAGGATACGTTAGTTCTGTTTTAGACTAAGATCGACCTGACGTAGTGATTGATTTAATTATCTGGTCGTCGGGACTCGTCACCTCTCTGACGTCGTTGAGGGATTACAACGACAGGCGTCAGAGGAGTTCAGAGATGTACCCTTGAACCAAAGTTGATTTGGAGTTTTATTGTTTATTTAAAGATCTAAGGACACATTAACCGTATTTGGGGCCAAGGTCAACTTAGAAGGGACCGTTTAGATCCGGCAAAAGAGGGTTCGAGCTCTATTGCGTCAGTTTAAGGACGTGGTGGTCCATCGCCAATTTAAGGACGTGGTG
The DNA here is from genome assembly GCA_030015575.1 of Agapanthus africanus. NCBI lineage: Eukaryota > Viridiplantae > Streptophyta > Magnoliopsida > Asparagales > Amaryllidaceae > Agapanthus > Agapanthus africanus. The sequence goes on along the minus strand of JASDDO010000022.1, from coordinate 230,359,368 downwards.
GTCCATCGCCAGTTTAGGGACGTGGTGGTCCAACATTAGTTTAGGGACGTTTCGGTCCGATATTAGTTTAGGGACGTTTCGGTCCGATATTAGTTTAGGGACGTTTCGGTCCGATATTAGTTTAGGGACGTTTTCGGTCCGATATTAGTTTAGGGACGTTTCGGTCCGATATTAGTTTAGGGACGTTTCGGTCCGATATTGATGTATGGTCGTTGGGACCCGTCACCTCTTTGACGTCGTTGAGGAATTACAACGAGTGATGTCAAAGGAGTTCGGAGATGTACCCTCGAACCGATCGTGAATTGGTTTAGGAGAGCCATTTTGCTCAATCAATTTAATTTAAGGACTTACAGCCAGGATTGGGTTAAGCCCAATTTTTTTTATTTATTTTAGGCTCTGCCTGACTGAAAGAATCAGTCCAAACAGGGCTCTGCCCCTTTATTATTTTGCAATTTGATTTGGGCCAGGCCCTTAAGAATTTTCCAAACAGGGCTCTCCCCTTTTATTATTTTTGTGATTTGATTTGGGCCAGACCCTCAAGAATTTTTCAAACAGGGCTCTGCCCTTTTATTATTTTTGTGATTTGATTTGGGCCAGGCCCTCAAGAATTTTTGAAACAGGGCTCTGCCCTTTTATTATTTTTGTGATTTGATTTGGGCCAGGCCCCTTCTAAATAATGAGTTGCACTTGTGCAGAAACTCAAGAATTTTCCAGATTTGAGAACAAAAGTGCATAGCACTTTTGATCTAAATTTGGATCAAAGGAAAACAAGTTCTTCTTGTTTTCCCTGATTTTACAGAACCAAGGGTTCATATCAAGTGCAAGGCACTATTTATCTCTTTTTATTATTCACTTTTTTAATCTTCTGTTCTTCAGAGATTTTTACCTTTTCTTTTTTTTTGTTCTTGATTAATCTTCAAGAGTTCTGTCTCTTCCCTTTTTTTTTTAGAAGTTGATTCTTCTTCTTGATTGATTGATCATGCCTTTTGAATGAGGCCTGGGGTCTTATTTATAGTGCTCACAAATTTGTTGGATTTGTTAACAAAATCTTTCCTGAATGATTTTGGGAATTTTCCCACCATTGGATCTTTGATCCAAAGGCAGAAGAAAATCTTCTGGTTTTGGAAAGAACAGAAAAGATTTCATCAAATTTTCATTCTGTTTCTGCGCAACTCCCCAATGAATGACACGTGTCGCGCAGTGGAAGGCTTGCGCAACAGTGCTTGCGCAACTGCGCAGACACGTGTCGCGCAGTAATTCCCTTGCGCAACAGTGCTTGCGCAACTGCGCAGACACGTGTCGCGCAGCAGTGAGCTTGCGCAACAGTGTTTGCGCAACTGCAACAGTGTTTGCGCAACTGCGCAGACACGTGTCGCGCAGGTGTGCACTTGCGCAACAGTGTTTGCGCAACTGCGCAGACACGTGTCGTGCAGGTGTGCGCTTGCGCAACTGCGCAGACACGTGTCGCACTGTGGACCGCTTGCGCACTGCGCAACGCACGGAATTTGAAGCGTTGCTTCAGAAAATTTTGAATTTTCAAAATTCAAATGAGCCTTGCTCAGATTGGGGGAACAAATGCCCCCCCACCGTTGTGCTTACGTGGCGCGACGTAAGCGCAACGGTGGCCAGGGCCAGTTGAAGGGGCGCAGGCGCCTATAAATAAGACCCTTGGTCTTTGTTAATTTCTTTCTTACCATTTTCAAGAATCAGAGCCTTGCTCTTGCTTAAAAATTTTCAGAGCCTTGCTCTTGCCTTCAAGAACTTCAGAGCCTTGCTCTTGCTTCCAAAGTTAGAACTTTTTTTTTTTTAGAAAACTTTAGGTAAAAATTAATCTTAAATTAAATTAATTTTAATTAATAGTGCCTTGCTCTCATAGATCTTTTGATCTAAGGAAAACCCCTTTGGGGTTTCACCAACAGAGCCTTGCTCTCAAGAATCTGTTTCAGGGTTTCTTAACCCATGAACAGAGCTTTGCTCTTTGGCAAAACATAGATCTTTTGATCTAAAAATGAAGAACTCTTAAGAGTTTTCATGGATCTGTAAGATCTAAATTTTTTTTAATTTTTAATTTTTAAAAAATTAATTTTCCTTTGATGGATATTTCCATCATTATCACAGAGCCAAGCTCTTTTAAGGAATCTTGTTCCCTGATACCAGAGTTTGACATATGTCATTCTGTGACAGAGCTTTGCTCTAAAAGAGGAGATTTTCTCTTTGTCTCCAGGGACTTCCCCACCAATGGGTGTATCCTATTAGGCCCTTTTTATGAATTGACAGTCCTATCTGATGATGGGATTGTCTTATTAAATGATGCACATCATCCAGATTTTGTGGGTCCCCCTTTGGTCCCCTACTTACTGCATCACAGTGTGGAGCAAGATATATATATATTTTTTAAATGCCAAGCGTTAGGCCACTAATGATGTATGTTTCTTTGTCTCTCTACAGAACATGTCTGATGACTTGTCTTTTCCCTTCGTTCGCTCGGAAGGAGGGTTCCCCCATGCGCCAGTGGACCGGGTGGTATTCTCTCTTATTAAAGACCGCGATCCTGAGTGCAAAAAGCTTCATCTGTGGGGAAGGTGGTATAGCCAGATCATCCAAGGCCGCCGCAGTTTTAGTTCCGCTGTGCCCTCTGAGCCCATAGTCACGATCCCTTATGCGGACGAACCCCCGGTGAAGTATGCCGTGGAGGTTAAGAATTGGAATTCTGATAACCTCCTTCAACCTGCAATCGGCGCCATCCCCGTGCAGCCGCCGCCGGCGATAGATATTCTGGGGAGGCGAATCTGTCAGGGCGAAGCACGCCCTTGGGGGCAGGCTTATAACATTGGAATGATCCCGCGACCCCCCGCCGGATATTTGCAGTGGGCCCGGTACATTTTATCGGCAAAGAGGACCCACCTAACGAAGATTGGTCTATACTCAGCTGTCTTCGTCTCGCTCTTCGAGCACCCCTCTCCTCCAACGTGGTGGATCAAGGCCTTCATTGAACAGTGGAATATCCCCACCCATACCTTCCTGATGGCGGATAAGGAAGTTTCTGTCTCTTTGGAGGAATTTGCCGAAATTTCAGGTCTGCCAACGAGGGGAGAACACTACGAGGAGTTGCTCCCTCCTGACGAGTATGTCTTTGCCACCAAGCAGCTGGTATTCGACTTAACCCCGGAGAATGCCATTCAGCATCAGCATCCAGGTTTGGTGAAGGTGTTGGAGATCTATGAGGAACTCCACTTGGAATCGGGAGACAAGGGCGTCAGTTTCGCAGCTTTCATTGCTCGCTTTATCCGCCCGGAGTTCTTATCAGAGCAGAGCGAGAAGTTCGCTCAGCTTGACGACCCCTTTGGTTTCGGTTTGGATCGCCGACCCGTATCGGAGAACAACCAGAGGGATTTCTATCTCCCCAATGCTGCCATTATCGCCTTCTCGGAAATCGCGGTCCCCGGCATGGATGAGGAAACTTTCTTTATTGGGTTCCTGGGCTTGTGGTTATGCAACTTTGCGCTCCCTATGCACACGCGCTTCATGCGGCCCTCTGTCTTTTACCCGGCACATCGGATGGTGGCCGGTCTGCAGTTGTCGGTACGAATTGCCGGGTTAGCTTATCTTTATCATGGACTCAGCGTAGCGGCGGACGCCAATGATCCTGGGACACAGCCTGCTAACTTCCCAATGCATTACTTCGTTTCTTGGATGGAGATGCACGTGTGAGGGGTGTTTGGCGCCCACAAGACTCCTCCATTCTTCGAGAAGTACAGACTCCCGAGAGTCATACGGTTAATTGGGGCTTCAATTGTGTTTGCATCCCCGCGGGATTCTAGGGGACTCCTCCTGCGCCCACATTTGGTCGGAGCGACGACTTCTTTCGTGGATAAGGTTATCACCATAGGCTCGGAGACTACTAAGTCGGTGGTGCCCCTACGTGACGAGTTTAAGGGTGGGGCTTCTGTACTGAAGGCTCGGGAAATCGTCCATCTCTACTCCATTCGGCCGGGCTACCTAGTGTTTCGGCAGAATGAGACGGCTTTATTTATGAGGTATAATCCACATCGATTTGCCCAGCAATCAAGCTACAACCAGGAGATCCCGATGGAAGCCTTCTTGGAAACGCCTGTGGTTGGCCCAGAGGGGGTAAAGAATGCGATGCATCACTTTATACGGCTTAACACAGGTTCCTATTTCTTCATCAGTGAACCCAGCTGTGTCCCTAAGATGCTTAATTCATATGTGGCCTGGTATGCGCACGCTATGGGTCCAATCATTTTAATGGAGAAACGCCTACTGGTTAACCGTAGGGGTGCGCCTCCTGGCGATGATTGCAAGGCCCCTTTGCAGCCAAGGCTCCCGGTCGTCCTTCCGCTAAAAGATGCCGGAGCTGACCCACCACGCGTGTTGGCCCCTCCGCGTGGATTGCCACTGTCTACTACAGTGGATGCACCAACGGCGCCCCGTGCTCCGACAAAGACGGTTAAAGTGGTATCGCCGGAGTCGGGCGCAGGAGCGGATATCGGGACTCGCCGCCCGAAAGTGACTGCCAAAACTGCCAAGCGCAAAGCTGTTCCGAGTGGATCCAAAGCTGGCGGACAGAAGAAGAAGAAGTCCACCCTATCCCTCGATGCGATCCTCAGCTCAAAGCCTGCGGCTTCTCCTGCCGAGGCCATATGCGAGTACGGCAGCAATGAGGGCTTTGTGGTGGACCCTGCGGACACCAATTTGGCTGCCGCCATTGCAGCTTCGGAGCGATCGGCGAGGCTCGAAGCGATGCTGAGTAAACTCGCTGAGTCCGGTAATCATCAGACGCTTTATTTGTTATTTCATTGCACTTTATATTATTACATTTAACTAACATTTGCTCCATTTTTAACAGGTGTCTCTACTGAAGATGCTATCGCTGCCTCCCTGAAAACCTTCCAAGAGGAGGAGGAGAAACGTGCCCTAGCAAGCGTCGGTATGTTTTATCCTTTTCTCTTTTATACGGAAATTTTGTTGTCTCTCTATGATAGTCAATCTGACCTTCTCTTGTTTCTTTACAGGGGTTGTATTAATCGGCGCAAGGATCCTTTCCGAGCCCGTCACCGAAGCCCCAGCTCCGTCGAAGCTGCCGCAAGAGCCTCGGCTTGATGCAACGACGAGGGATGCTCTGAAAAATCTGGAGGCATCCCTCTATACGGATGAGGATGCTTCACTCAAGGAAGCTCTGATAGTATCCGTCTCAACGGCTCGAGAAGAGCGGAAGCGGTTGAGACGTGAAGCAAAGGCGCGGAAAGCTGATTTGGCCACGGGAGCGGGCCCTAGCACCATTCCTCACGCTGGTACTCCTTCCGAAGAGCCCCCTGTTGCCCTGTCTACTGCTCGTCGGCAAGTGGCGCGCGCGGTTCGGAGCGCCAATGGTAAATCCGCTTCAGGTAGTACTCCTTTCAGAACCTTGTTGTACGAATTGTAAAGCTATTGGCTTATACGTATCTCATCTTGCAGGGTCAAGTCCAACTGAGGGGGAGGCGGAGACGACCGTCGAACCCAGGGGAGCGGAGGAAGCGGTACTCGCTGAACCCGAACCGACAGTGAGCAACGTTGTCGGGATCATGGGGCCTGGAGCCGAGATTGAGGAACCTGCCACGGAGAGGGTCATTGATGCCGCACCTGAAGTGGCGGCAGATGAGATGATTGTCTCAACCGAGCCGAAGGCGGTAGAGGGCGAGGTGCTTGAGGCTGGGGACCTCGTGATGCCGATGGACGAGGCAGCTGTAATCGCCGATCCTGAGGGAGTAGCGGGTGAGGCGGCCATGATTCCTAAAAACGAGCTAGGCGCTCCTTCTCAGGAATCTGGCAATGGTCCTATCATAGCCCTCCCTGCCTATGGTCCCCCGCCGCCTGTAGAGCTTGAGAGCATAACAACGGTTCCCCTTGAGTCGGGTGATGAAGCTACGGGCGGTGGCCTTCCGTCAATGGAGGAAGGGATTTCCTCCGTTTCTGCGGGCAACTTGTCGGGTAAATTTTAAATGACCAATGTTCTTCATTTATATTTACCTCACGATCTCTTTTAACCAGTTTGTCTTTGTTTTAAATGCAGGTGCGGCTAGTGCCGATGCTCCATTGCCTGAAGGCACACCTTCAACCATTGCCTTGGCGGTGGTTGCTCCTCAGTCTTTCCTTGTGCCATCGCGGATGTCGGAAGGTATGAATTTATGACTTATGCATTAATCTTTTAACGTGTAGCCTATGTACTAACGTTATACCACTATGCTCTTTTCAGGGGTGTTCTTCGATCATCTGTATCAAGTGCTGTTCCCACACTTCTCCTTCCCATCCGAGCTCGCTTCTCCCTCTAGGGGTACCGGTAAGTGCTGTCTTGGTCTCTTTTGAGGGAATATAGGATCGTATCTGACTTTTCCTCTTCCTGATTGCAGTGCCTCAAATCGAAGGAGGGGACACCTGGCCTGTGCTGCCACCGGCGCCTCCGGCTTTGCCGTCCGTTGCGACTGGTACAGATATTCCTTTCCCCTTTTTATATGATCTTTCACCGACTTTTCGAATCATTGTTTGACCATGTTTCGTTTTACAGCTATTGTCCCAGCTCTGATCTCTTTTGAGTCTCATGTCCTCTCACCGGCGGGTCCTTTCTTGAGACGCCCGTCTTCAAAGGGTGCTGTGATGAGCCTGGGTATGTTGAGCGGGTACATCGAAGAGCTCAACATGGATGCCCTTCCTTCTGCCGTAGATTTCGCTGTGGATGTTAACCCAATGTTGGCGGCGCTCGTAACTTTTCATAACGAAGGCGTCGTCGAATCGTGGGTTAACTACTGCAGAGAGGTCGAGGCTCGCCTGCATCGGTTGGAGTCGACACGCCCTTCTCCTGAGGTTTTGGCCGCGAGCGCCGAACGGACAGCTTGGCTTGAGCAAAGCGCCTCCTATCTCCGCCATTTGGAGCAGGAGGCAGCTTTACGGCTAAAGGCGCATCAGGAATCTTCAAACGCGACCGCTTGCCTTCGTGCTGAAGTTAGGATGAATGCTGCTGAGGTGAAAGCTGTCTTTGAAGGTCTTCTCAAGCGTATATCTAATGGGCTAGCACTGAAGCGGAAACTTGATGCTGCTGAGCGCGATGCCCGAGGCCAAGAAGCAGCTCAGCAGGTTGTTGGGGAAGAGCTCGCATCCTTCACGCAGCAGCGGGCTCAAGTAGAGGCTGAACTGGCAGTGGTAGTTGATCAGGAGAAGGCGCGGGAGGAAGTACGCGAGCAATTGATAGGGTTATTTAAAACGCTTCCTTCCCAGTAGCTGCCCTTGTATCAATATACTTGTAATTTTCTTTTTCGAATAAGATGTATACATTCTTTATTCTTTTGTACGATTCGCCATGTACTTGATTGAATAAATAAAGATACATATTTTTTGCAATGTCTTGTATCATTTCTTTGCTTTCTCCCTTCTCTTATTATCAGCATGCTGTCTTGATAAACATGATTGACAGGTAATAGAGTAAGCATTTTGGTTTCTTCGAGATATGGAGAGAGCTTAGGCCGCAGGTTCAGGTCTGCTGCCTAAGACTTTTCAACTCTATGAGCCGTGAGGGTCTCATAGAGACTTTTCTCCCTACGGATCGAGAGGATCTCGTAGGTGGATTTTCTCCTTAGGGATCGTGAGGATTCCCAAGTATGGTTTCTTCTCATAAGTCGGAAGGATCCTATAAGAGAATTTCTCCCTCTTACGAGTCGAGAGGGCTCGTAAGCGGTTGTTTCCCTCTTTGTCGAGAATCGACTTCAGAGAGTGAGACCCGTGAATAGTATGCAAGAGACCATTTAGGATTGACTTGCAGGGTCCCATTGCCCTCTTACGAGTCGAGAGGGCTCGTAAGCGGTTGTTTCCCTCTTTGTCGAGAATCCACTTCAGAGAGTGAGACCCGTGAATAGTATGAAAGAGACCATTTAGGATTGACTTGCAGGGTCCCATTGCCCTCTTACGAGTCGAGAGGGCTCGTAAGCGGTTGTTTCCCTCTTTGTCGAGAATCGACTTCAGAGAGTGAGACCCGTGAATAGTATGCAAGAGACCATTTAGGATTGACTTGCAGGGTCCCATTGCCCTCTTACGAGTCGAGAGGGCTCGTAAGCGGTTGTTTCCCTCTTTTTCGAGAATCGACTTTAGAGAGTGAGACCCGTGAATAGTATGCAAGAGACCATTTAGGATTGACTTGCAGGGTCCCATTGTTCAGGAAGCAAGTTTTTGAATCCTTACTGCCCGAGATGTGAGTCAAAGAAGCTCTCGTCACGGAGTGTTTGTATCCGTGAGTTGAGAAGTTTTGCGAGGGATTATTTGTTTCCCAAGCGCCAAGGATTATTTGTGTCCTTGGGGTTTGAAACGAGTCGATGGTTCCCACGGAGGCGCTGGTGGCTCTGCGAGTCGACGCGGATCAGAAGGCTCTCGTCAAGGAGTGTTTGTATCCGTGAGTTGAGAAGTTTTGCGAGGGATTATTTGTTTCCCAAGCGCCAAGGATTATTTGTGTCCTTGGGGTTTGAAACGAGTCGATGGTTCCCACGGAGGCGCTGGTGGCTCTGCGAGTCGACGCGGATCAGAAGGCTCTCGTCAAGGGGTGTTTGTATCCGTGAGTTGAGAAGTTTTGCGAGGGATTATTTGTTTCCCGAGCGCCAAGGATTATTTGTGTCCTTGGGGTTTGAAATGAGTCGAGGGTTCCCACGGAGGAGCTGGTGGCTCTGCGAGTCGACGCGGATCAGAAGGCTCTCGTCAAGGAGTGTTTGTATCCGTGAGTTGAGAAGTTTTGCGAGGGATTATTTGTTTCCCAAGCGCGAAGGATTATTTGTGTCCTTGGGGTTTGAAACGAGTCGATGGTTCCCACGGAGGCGCTGGTGGCTCTGCGAGTCGACACGGATCAGAAGGCTCTCGTCAAGGAGTGTTTGTATCCGTGAGTCGAGGATTTTGCTGGGATTATTTGTTTCCCAAGTGCCAAGGATTATTTGTGTCATTGGGGTTTGAAACGAGTCGATGGTTCCCACGGAGGCGCTTGTGGCTCTGCGAGTCGACGCGGATCAGAAGGCTCTCGTCAAGGAGTGTTTGTATCCGTGAGTTGAGAAGTTTGCTGAAGTCACTGGCTTCTTCGGTTGAAATGAACCAGTGAGGTTTGGCTTCGTCATTTGACGGAACCCGCTGGGGAAGTATGGTTTGTTTATTTGTTTACGCCCTTGGATTGTATACAGGGATCGATGTGATCTTAACTGTAGGGCCGAAGTTTTATCATTTCTATTTTTTATCTTATTTTATTTCCGCGATGCTCTATCATTTCAGCTTTTATATCGCGAAGGTCGCGATTGCCCAATCATTTCGGCTATTTTTCGCGGTGCCCAATCATTTCGGCTATTTATTTTATTTTTACTCGTTGCTTTTTATTACGAGTTGCCCAATCATTTCGGCTATTTTGCATGCATACATTTTACTTGCTGCTTTTTATTGCAAGTTGCCCTATCATTTCGGCTATTTCGTATGCATGTGCGGCCTACTGGCTTTTCGCCGTAAACCTGAAATTGGACACCGATTTTGGCATCAGCACCGCTGCAACTGGGATATTACCAGGAGCGAATCATCATTTGCCTCTGTCGCTGTCGAACAAAGAAGGCTTAGCGACCAGGGTTAGGGTCCTGTCGGCTAAGACTTTTGACCTCAAGAGCCGTAAGGGTCTCATAAAGGTATTTCTCCCTACAAGTCGTGAGGATCTTGTAGATGTATTTTCTCCTTAGGAATCGTGAGGGTTCCTAAGTGTTTTGTTCCTCTGTAATGTAAGTCCATATTGCGACCCCCGGTGCTTACGGGGAGGCGGAAACGGTATAAAAAACGAATTTTTATCGCAAGAGGCAACATGGACTAAACTTGGTCGGGATCGTTGTCTAAACTTGAACTAGTATTCTAGCTAAAGAGAGTTAGCTACTATGGAAGATGGTTATACCTATACTTGAACTCCTTCTTCTTCAAACCTTGTAGAGGTTGATGGTTCTCTTTACGTCGCCTTCTCCCGTCGAAGATGGATCCACCTCGAAGGTTCGACTTTGGGCTCTTCCTCGATCTTTGAGTGAACTAGGGTTTCCGGTTTGCTAAACCATCATCCTAGAATGAGTAGAGAGAGATTAGGGTTTGCTTTTCTATCAAAAGAGAATGATTCTCAACACATGAGAAGGTTTCTCTTTTCAAGAGGAAGAAGAAGATGAAAATGAGGAGAGAGAGAGGTTATGATAGAATGAGCTTAATTATTTCTTTCTTGCAACCATATTGCAAAAGAAATGAATTATCTAAATGATAATAATTGAAAATGAGAATAGTTGATGGTAGTATTTTGAATGACCACAACCATGCTTCATTTAATAAAAAGTAAGCATGAATCAAGGAAGACTTTCAAGGCATGAAAGTGGTCAATGGTCAACAAGTCAACCAAGGTCAACAAGTCAACAAAAACAACCATAACATAATTCTCATTTAATTATTATTATTAATAGATAATATATAAATCCATTAGGGTTTGGAAAATGATAACTGTCAACTGTGTATACGCACCCGATCCGAAACCCTAATGAAAAACCTCATTCTCCGCCTCAAGCAACTGTGCATACACACCTGCATTCTCGTTCCGAGGAACAAGAATACCAAGATATAAAAGCAACCCCAAAAACATATACCAGTATCTGGCTCAAACCAGAGCCTGCCAGTATAATCCGTCCGGACTCCAAACGTGCATAAGTGCGCGGATGAGAACGAACCCTGTCGCAAAACCATGCGACCTCTACTCTGTTTTGCCCAGAGGCGAATACCCTCTGTGTGGGACTCTAAAGACTCGACACTACGCTGGCAGTGGGTTTAACCACAAACCGCAAGCGGCACTAGCTGTGCGTAACGGTCCCCAGGTAGATGCCGACAAGAAGGCTGACGAGGTGAAACCCCATCTGAACTCCTACTGAGTCTGAATGTGACATTCTCCGTACAGTCCGGTCTATTCGTCTGATACATCGCATGGCGGGCCTAGGGGGCGGTAAAACGTCAGTCCCCCAATAGCGGTACAAGTCGTGTCGGAGTGAAGCCCAAAACACCCTGAGATAACACTGGAAACCTACCAGTATATCTCGCTTGCCCTGGCCAGGGACTACTCGTGTAATGGCTCTCCTAGACACAGCGCGATGTCAACCCCCAATACCGGGAGAGACGAATCCTGTCTAACCGTCACTGCCTCCAAGTGCTTCGGGACTGCACCCAACCACCACCTGTTTGCACGACTCCTTTGAGCCGTGGTAGGGTAGTGATCAAAGTGCAGTGGGAACACACTCGAGGCGAAGTGTCAGTGTCAAGTCAGCGGACTAAGCTGTACTCATGTCACCTGGGAACTGATAACTGACGATAGGTATAATACCAACCTGTCAGTTCCCGACGAGTCCTGTCCAGTGTACTCGTAACCCAACGAGCACCCGTATACTATCTCCAGTACGACGTACTGATGGCTGTGGGACAGACCATCTCCCACACTGGGATGAGAAGCGCATACGCTAGTCTACTCCGGAGTATCGATGCCCTGTCTCGATAGTCCTACGACTAGGGACCTGTATAAGGATGTGCCTATAGATTACCCAGCCCCACTAGTGTGACTGCCATCACAACGCTGGTAATCAAGCAAAGATCCTAAGGGCTCCACTAATGCGTATAAGTGATATACTGAAATAAACACAAGTACACATTGAAGTAGAAACAAACCAAGTAGCATACTACTATATTGAGCAAGATTGTTTATACAAGGTGAATATCCCAAGCTTCCATCAAGTAATATACAAACTAGTATGATACAGTAATGGCCTCTAGGGCATATACACTAACAATCTCCCACTTGCACTAAGGCCATGTACTGGCGTATCGAAGACCTATCATCTCGATCAGCCGCTCGAACTGAGTCTGGGGTAGGGCCTTGGTGAATGGATCTGCAGTGTTCTCTTCTGAAGCAACCCTCCGAACCTCGATCTCCTTGCGATCCACGATCTCCCTGATCAGGTGATACCGCCTCAAGATGTGCCTGGATCTCTGATGGGACCTGGGTTCCTTTGCTAAAGCTATAGCCCCGTTGTTGTCGCAATACAGAGGTACTGGGTCAACAATGGACGGAACCACCTGAAGTTCTTTTAAGAACTTCCTTATCCAGACAGCTTCTTTTGCGGCATCAGATGCAGCGATGTATTCCGCTTCCATAGTTGAGTCTGCAACGGTTTCCTGTTTGGAACTCTTCCAACACACCGCCCCTCCATTGAGGGTAAAGACAAAACCCGACATGGACTTGGAATCATCCTTGTCACTTTGGAAGCTGGAGTCAGCAAAGGCCTCAATCTGGAGGTCTTTTCCGCCATAAACCAAGAACATCTCCTTAGTCCTCCTCAGGTACTTGAGAATGTTCTTTACCGCTATCCAATGTTTCTCCCCAGGGTTTGACTGATACCGGCTTACTACACTCAGTGCATAAGCTACATCCGGTCTGGTACACAACATCGCATACATTATAGAGCCTACCGCAGAAGCGTAGGGTATAATAGACATGCGATCCCTCTCCAAATCATTCTTGGGAGACATCTCTTTAGAGAGGGTGATCCCGTGACAAGCCGGTAGGTTACCGCGCTTGGAATCTTCCATACTGAATCTCTTCACTATGGTGTCGATGTACCTGGACTGAGAAAGTCCTAATATCCTCTTGGATCTATCACGATGGATCCGGATCCCCAGGATGTATGAGGCATCACCCAGGTCTTTCATGGAGAACCTGTGTGACAAGAACCCCTTGACAGATTGTAGCATAGGAATATCATTTCCTATTAAGAGAATGTCATCCACGTATAAAACGAGGAATACTACAGTTCTCGCTACAAATCTACTATAGATGCATGGTTCATCTGGATTTTTGATAAAGTCAAATTCCTTGACTGTCTCATCAAAACAGATGTTCCAACTCCGCGATGCCTGCTTTAGTCCATAGATGGACTTAAGCAACTTGCACACCTTTCCGCTGCTCCCACTCTGAATGAAACCCTCTGGCTGATCCATATAGACACACTCCTCTAAATTTCCATTTAGAAAAGCGGTCTTTACGTCCATCTGCCAAATCTCATAATCGTGGAAGGCAGCAATGGCAAGAAGGATCCGAATGGATTTCAGCATAGCCACTGGAGAAAAGGTTTCGTCGTAGTCCAAGCCAGGTCTTTGACGGAAACCCTTTGCTACAAGTCTAGCTTTATAGGTCTCAACCTGTCCATCTACACCAATCTTCCTTTTGAAGATCCACTTGCATCCTACGGGTTTTACCCCGTCTGGAGCAATGTCCAACGTCCATACTTTGTTGGTGTACATGGACTCCATTTCGGTCCGCATTGCATCCAGCCATTTTACCGAGTCAACGCTCTGAACGGCCTGCTGGAAGCTAGTAGGCTCATCATAATCTATGATGCAATCCTCTCGATCCCCGTCTATGAGAAAACCGTAGTATCTCTCGGGCGGATGAGACTGCCTACTACTCCTGCGGAGCGGCATAGGAATGTCCTGTTCTTTCGAACCCTCTGGTTCCTCTAAGATTTCAGTAATGGTTTGTGGTTCTGGAACTTCTTCCAGTTCTACTGCGCTCCCACTTATCTGATTTTCCAAAAACTCAGTTTCCAAGAAGTAGGCATGACGAGAAACAAGAACTTTTTGTTCCTCTGCGTAGTAGAAAAGATACCCCTTGGAGTTCTTTGGGTATCCCACAAACTTGCACTGTACCGAGCGTGCCTCGAGCTTGTCCGCATGCTGCTTTTTTACAAAAGCTGGACATCCCCATGTCTTAAAGGATTTAAGACAGGGTTTCTTCCCACTCCACATCTGATATGGTGTGGTAGGCACTGTCTTAGTAGGAACTTGGTTCAAGAGAAGTGCAGCTGTTTCCAGTGCATAACCCCAGAAAGATCGCGGTAACTCAGCCTTACTCATCATGGAACGAACCATATCCAATAGGGTTCGATTCCTCCTTTCCGATACACCGTTATGTTGCGGAGTGTATGGAGGAGTACGCTGAGAGAGAATTCCATTCTCTTTTAAATAGTCCAGGAACTCGGCACTTAAGTATTCTCCACCTCGATCCGATCTTAGAATCTTAATACTTTTGCCTGTTTGTTTTTCAACTTCATTCTTGTAATCCCGAAATTTCTCAAAGGCCTCGGATTTGTGCTTCATTAAGAAGACATGTCCATACCTAGAGAAATCGTCTGTGAAAGTAATGAAGTATGAATAACCGCTTCGCGCATGTGTAGACATTGGACCGCACACGTCGCTGTGTACGAGTCCCAAGAGCTCGCTCGCTCTTTCTCCGTGTCCAGTGAACGGAGTCTTTGTCATCTTTCCTATGAGACAAGATTCACAAGTGGCATAAGACTGATACTCGAACGGATCCAAGTATCCTTCTTTATGTAACTTAGTCAACCGTGTCTCATTGATGTGACCCAGTCTACAATGCCATAAGAAAGCCTGATTAATATCTGGAGACTTTCTTTTGTGTGTATTCTGGACATTGAAAATCTGTGGTTGGTTCAATACGTATATACCATTGCTCAGTGTACCTGACCCAATCAGAACTTGATTAAGGTGAATGTTTACAACATTACTTACAAACGCAAATTCATAACCTTCTTTTGAAACCAAAGATACAGAAATGATATTACAAGTTGCGTTGGGTACAAAAAAGCAATTACGCAAAACCAAAACATGCCCATCTGACATTCCCAGGTGATAGTCCCCCACGGCTTTAGCATCCATGCTAGCTCCGTTCGCAACTCTGAGGGTCATGTCACCTGCCTTCAAAACCCTACGGTTTCTCAACGCCTGCAAAGAATTACAGATATGAGATCCTGATCCGGTATCCAATACCCAGGAAGTAGAGTTTATAGAAAGACAGTTTTCAATAACATACACACCTGAAGCTGAAGCCGCAACCTGCTTCAGTTCCTGTGTCCTGGCTTTCCAAGCCCTGCAATCTTTCTTCCAGTGTCCACTCTTGTGACAATAGAAGCATTCCTCTTTACCAACAAGCTTCCCCGCAATCTTTGTTGCCTTTTCCTTTCCCTTCATACCCACTTTACTAACACCGCCTCTTGGTTTGGCGGGGGCTTTCCTCTTCTTTCCCTTGGCTTTCGCCTTGGACCTAGAGGAAGAAGATCCTCCTACAAACAAAGTGGATGTTTCCCTACCCTTCTGTAGGGTGCCCTCTGCGCTCCTCAGCAGGTTGAGGAGTTCTGAAAGTTCAACTTCCTTTTCTTGCAAGTTGAAATTCAGTATGAACTGGGCGTAAGTGGATGGAAGGGACTAGAGAATTATATCCGTATAGAGTTCACTGTCCAACGTGGTCCCAAGTTCCGCGAGCTCCTCAGTGTAGCCAATCATCTTAAGCACGTGGTCCGCTACCGATGATCCGACGGCCAACTTTGTCGAAAATAACTTCTTCGACACTTCGTATCTTGCGATACGAGACTGCTCCCCATACAGTTCTTTTGTATGAAGAAATATGGATTCCAAATCCATATTCTCGTGCCTCCTCTGATGGTCGTTGTCCATCGAGGCAAGTACGAGGCATCTGGCCTTCGCGCTGTCAATCTCCCAAGTCTTACGGATTTCCTTATCCGCGACGCTGGAGGTGGGACCTGGGACGGGGGGAGCTTTGGTGGTAAGAAGATACCCCAGCTTGTCGTAAGAGATTGCCAATTTGACATTCCTGAGCCAATCTTTGTAGTTTGGCCCTGTCAATATGTTTTTATCTAGAAGTAACTTAAGTCCAGTCATTTCGATTTGGTCGCTGCAGGGGGAGAGAAGAAACACTTAGCACGATGCTCTTGCAAGTTTAGAATGGTTTTTAATTTGTCTAAACAGGATGGCTCCCACTGTTTCTCGAATCCCTCCTCAAACCATAAAGGAAGAATTAGTCAGGATCAATCCCACCGTACAATACTTGCTTAACCGTTCGGCCAGGCTGGTGTCGGTACTTCGAGGGAGGTTTTCCAACGCTTTCGCGAAGTTCCTTAATTAAAGAACCTCTTTTCCCTGGGGGCGTAGCCCCGCTAACACCTTTCTAGGCACCTACTAGGTTTATAGCATTGATCGTTAAGTGAGAAATTTCCCGAGGAGTAGCATATACTCACAGTAGGATCGGGATCCAAATATCATCGCGTGACGAAACTGAAGGAATCCTACCAGAATCACCACACTCCAAATGGTATGCAAATCTAGCAAGTTTCAGTACTTATGAAACTCCCGATGTGGATTTTTGCCCCATGCTCTTATGACCTTGACTAAGGCCAACAAATCATAAGTCACATGTCAAGTTCTACCCGTCGTTATCCAGGTTAATTTGAATCCACCCGTATCTACCCTTGACTATGGCCAACAAGGCAATACGACTGTCCCAAACCAACGCATTCTATCTATGCAACATATGAATATCCATCAGCTACCAAACACTGTGCCTTGACTAAGGCCAACAAACACAGCTTGAATACCGTTGAATATTCATATGAAACGACGGAGGGCTACGAATGGTTTTGGTGAAACCGTGAACGTAGTGAACTTGATATAATCGATGGAACGAGATAGCTTTTAGAAGGAGTGGCTCAAACTCCGCATTTAAAAGTTAGTTTTGAAAAGAACCGAGTGGTTTTTCGAAAGTGTTCCAACGATTTTAACTTGGTTTATTATCTTGCATTAGTTCTTTTAATGCGTGATATTCTTGCATTAGTTCTTTTAATGCGTCCCATCATTTAATTCCTACCATTGCAGAAAACAACCAAAATATGACGTACGCTTATGCCATTCGCATTCGCCACGGGGTCCCGTCATCACTCGTTAGGTTACTTAACTAACGACAGAGCGGGGGCTGGGCTAGCGCGGCTGAAAAACATAAGCAACGCCTAAATAGAAAGCAATGATAGACATTACAGATCACAGATGAATACATTGGATATACTAGCAATCCGCAATCCTTTCGAGCCTGAAACGAAAAGCGGATAACACGGTCGCGGTGAATAGCCAAATACCCCACCCAAGACCCCTACGGGTGCGGCAAACTACCCGCCAAGTACTCGGTAGTTTGTGCACCCCCTCCATGGGTCTATCCTAGGAGCAAAAACAGTAAAAAGAATTATACAATGACGGCTACAACCCCGACCCGGTTGTGCGGCCAAACAAATAATAATTATTACATCAATTTACATTTACAATGAATGGAAGAAAAACAAAAGCTCATCTCACATCCAACCCCGGCTATTCACCCGCGACAGTCCAACACATTCATATACACATTCCAGCACATTACAGATCATGTATAACCCCGACTAATCGACTTATAGCGATTAGCCGACGTTCAATACATGCAAACATCACAGATATAACCAATATAGCCAAAGTGTAGTGAAGTTCGGAAAAATACGGAATTATAGGACCCCAAAAGGAAATTTCTTTTCTGGAAAATCTGGGTACATATAATATATCTCAAAAATCCCAAAACCAAAACCTACAGACACTGCACGAAAATCGAGGCGCAGAAGACGACAAAGCGCGGCGGTTCCGCGGCACGAGCCTACCTCGTGCCGCGGATGCGCGGCGCTTTGAGCTCAACTCTGGATCGTTTTTCATGGGTGTTTTTAGAAAACCCTGAGATGATTTTACAAATATAAATTTTTTCATTTTGAGCCAAAAAAATTTCAACAGAAACTCAGGTTTTGAAAAATACGGTTTTAGGGTTTTGGTTTTTCCGGTTTTGTGATTTTTTCGGTTCCGAACTTCGTTACACCTTACTACCAAGCTAGTTTAAGTTTAGTTAGGCTCTGATACCACTGTAAGTCCATATTGCGACCCCCGGTGCTTACGGGGAGGCGGAAACGGTATAAAAAACGAATTTTTATCGCAAGAGGCAACATGGACTAAACTTGGTCGGGATCGTTGTCTAAACTTGAACTAGTATTCTAGCTAAAGAGAGTTAGCTACTATGGAAGATGGTTATACCTATACTTGAACTCCTTCTTCTTCAAACCTTGTAGAGGTTGATGGTTCTCTTTACGTCGCCTTCTCCCGTCGAAGATGGATCCACCTCGAAGGTTCGACTTTGGGCTCTTCCTCGATCTTTGAGTGAACTAGGGTTTCCGGTTTGCTAAACCATCATCCTAGAATGAGTAGAGAGAGATTAGGGTTTGCTTTTCTATCAAAAGAGAATGATTCTCAACACATGAGAAGGTTTCTCTTTTCAAGAGGAAGAAGAAGATGAAAATGAGGAGAGAGAGAGGTTATGATAGAATGAGCTTAATTATTTCTTTCTTGCAACCATATTGCAAAAGAAATGAATTATCTAAATGATAATAATTGAAAATGAGAATAGTTGATGGTAGTATTTTGAATGACCACAACCATGCTTCATTTAATAAAAAGTAAGCATGAATCAAGGAAGACTTTCAAGGCATGAAAGTGGTCAATGGTCAACAAGTCAACCAAGGTCAACAAGTCAACAAAAACAACCATAACATAATTCTCATTTAATTATTATTATTAATAGATAATATATAAATCCATTAGGGTTTGGAAAATGATAACTGTCAACTGTGCATACGCACCCGATCCGAAACCCTAATGAAAAACCTCATTCTCCGCCTCAAGCAACTGTGCATACACACCTGCATTCTCGTTCCGAGGAACAAGAATACCAAGATATAAAAGCAACCCCAAAAACATATACCAGTATCTGGCTCAAACCAGAGCCTGCCAGTATAATCCGTCCGGACTCCAAACGTGCATAAGTGCGCGGATGAGAACGAACCCTGTCGCAAAACCATGCGACCTCTACTCTGTTTTGCCCAGAGGCGAATACCCTCTGTGTGGGACTCTAAAGACTCGACACTACGCTGGCAGTGGGTTTAACCACAAACCGCAAGCGGCACTAGCTGTGCGTAACGGTCCCCAGGTAGATGCCGACAAGAAGGCTGACGAGGTGAAACCCCATCTGAACTCCTACTGAGTCTGAATGTGACATTCTCCGTACAGTCCGGTCTGTTCGTCTGATACATCGCATGGCGGGCCTAGGGGGCGGTAAAACGTCAGTCCCCCAATAGCGGTACAAGTCGTGTCGGAGTGAAGCCCAAAACACCCTGAGATAACACTGGAAACCTACCAGTATATCTCGCTTGCCCTGGCCAGGGACTACTCGTGTAATGGCTCTCCTAGACACAGCGCGATGTCAACCCCCAATACCGGGAGAGACGAATCCTGTCTAACCGTCACTGCCTCCAAGTGCTTCGGGACTGCACCCAACCACCACCTGTTTGCACGACTCCTTTGAGCCGTGGTAGGGTAGTGATCAAAGTGCAGTGGGAACACACTCGAGGCGAAGTGTCAGTGTCAAGTCAGCGGACTAAGCTGTACTCATGTCACCTGGGAACTGATAACTGACGATAGGTATAATACCAACCTGTCAGTTCCCGACGAGTCCTGTCCAGTGTACTCGTAACCCAACGAGCACCCGTATACTATCTCCAGTACGACGTACTGATGGCTGTGGGACAGACCATCTCCCACACTGGGATGAGAAGCGCATACGCTAGTCTACTCCGGAGTATCGATGCCCTGTCTCGATAGTCCTACGACTAGGGACCTGTATAAGGATGTGCCTATAGATTACCCAGCCCCACTAGTGTGACTGCCATCACAACGCTGGTAATCAAGCAAAGATCCTAAGGGCTCCACTAATGCGTATAAGTGATATACTGAAATAAACACAAGTACACATTGAAGTAGAAACAAACCAAGTAGCATACTACTATATTGAGCAAGATTGTTTATACAAGGTGAATATCCCAAGCTTCCATCAAGTAATATACAAACTAGTATGATACAGTAATGGCCTCTAGGGCATATACACTAACATGTAAGTCGTAAGGATCCTACAGGGGGGTTTTCTTCTTGTAAATCGAGAGGACTTACAAGGGTTATGCGAACATATCCCCAGTCACGGATGGGCCTTGGTTAGGGAAATGTTTATTCGCGCCCGTGGATTGTATACAAGGGTCAATATTGGACCACTTGTAGGGCAATATTGGAAGTTTGTGGGGGTTTGCTTAAGCACAGGTTTAGGTCTCTGTGACTTAAGACTTTCAAATCCTATGAGCCGTGAGGGTCCCATAAGAGAGTTCTCCTTACGAGTCGTGAGGATCTCGCAAGTGTATTTTCTCCTTAGGAATCGTGGGGATCCCTAAGTGTGTTGCTCCTTTGTGAGTCGTAAGGATCTCACGCAGGTGGTTTCTCCTTACAGGGTCGAGAGGACCCTATAAGTGTTTCTTAACGAGGTTGCGCCCTTTCAGGTTTTCACAAACACTCGCCGGTAGCCCTGCTGTTTTTACTCACGGAGCCCTTTCGGGTTTTCATCCGTGCCCATTTTGCTTATGGACTTACCGTTTTTTTTTATATATATTTTTATATATTTTTTTTTATTTTTACTCATCTCGTCAGCCTAAGGATGCTGCGGTATTAGTTTAAAGACGTTTCGGTCTGATATTAGTTTAAGGACATTTCGGTCCATCACGGAGAAGGCCAGCTACTGCTTATAAAGTTCTAGCTTAGGAAGATAGCGAGCGGACATAGTCGTCGTCATCTACCATTGACCTAGGCTGTGGCTCATTAAGCGTAGTATTTGTTTAGGAAGCGACCGTTTATCGGCCTAAAAGGCCTTTCACCGTGCATGTCCATGAGTAGATAGGCTCCACCTTGGTAGACCTTATCTATGATGTACGGGCCTTCATAGTTTGGCTCGAATTTTCCTCGCTTGGCGCGATTGGGGATCATAGGCCTTTTGACCACTAGCACGAGCTCGCCTTGGCGAAATGTCCTCGGTCGGGTCAGTCTTTCATATGAGCGCGTCATCTTTGCTTTATAGGCTTCCAGATTTTGCTGTGCTAGAAGCCGGATTTCATCAAGGGCGTCAAGCTCTTCAAACCGAAGGTGAGCATTTTCTTCGTCTGTCAGCTCGTATTGGACTGCCACTCGTAGAGAGGGTAATTCTATCTCGAGAGGGAGTACTGCTTCCGTCCCAAATACCAACGCGTACGGCGTTGTGTTTGTGGCCGTTTTAAATGTAGTTCGATATGCCCAGAGAGCTTCTTGCAGCCTTTCGTGCCAATCTCTCTTATTTCGGGACACCGTCTTTTTCATGATTTTCGTCAAGGTCTTGTTGAAGGCCTCAGCTAGACCGTTAGCTCGCGGATTATAAACTGAGGAATATCTCCAGTCTATATTGTGCTGCTGTGCGAAGCGGCTAATTTTATGACTTCGGTAGGCTGGCCCATTATCAGAGATGATCCTTCTCGGGGTTCCAAACCGGTATATGACATGCGTTTTGAAGAAATGGAGGACGTTCTCCGTCTTCACTTCCCTCAACGGTACCGCCTCCGCCCATTTGGAGAAGTAATCAGTCGTCGCCAAGATGAAACGATGTCCCTTTGACGATGCTGGTTCGATGGGGCCGACTATGTCAGTTCCCCACATTTCGAATGGCCAACTAGCCACTGTTGGATGCAGTGGATTGGGATGCTGATGGATAAAGTCTCCATGAATTTGGCATGAATGACATTGCCTCGCGTATTCCAGGCAATCCTGCATCATCGTGGGCCAGTAGTAGCCCATCCGTTTTATTTTCAACTTCATCTTAGGGCCTGCTTGGTGGGAACCGCAGAGTCCGTTGTGAACTTCTTGGACAACCCTTCTCGCTTCGTCAGGTCCTAAGCATCTCAGCCACAGAGAATCGAATGACCTCTTGTATAGAGTGTCATTGACGAAGGCGAAAGACAGAGCTCGTTTCACGAGCTGATGTCTTATGGATGCTTCTTCAGGCATTCGGTGGAACTTGAAGTAATCTATGAAGACTTCTTTCCAGTCTTCGGCCTTCTCATGATCTTTTATTTGTAGGGTCGCCTGCTCAGTTGCTCCATTTTCTTTATATGATCCTGGAGATATTTCTGTTGGGGCAAGCACTCGACGGCTTTGTACCACGATTCTAACGTCGTCGAGGTTCTCGTCCGCCAGTTCTTTAGCAAGTTTGGCTAGTGCGTCCGCTTTGCTGTTTTCCGCGCGCGGTATGCTCTCCAAAGTATAGGAGGGAATTTGGGTTAGCAGTTGTTGCACTTTTTCACCGTATTTTACCAATTCCGGTTTGTATGTTTGGTAATCGCCGTTCACTTGACTGACGACCAGTTGGGAGTCCCCATATATGAGGAGGCTTTCAATTCCCATATCAATGGCGATCTCGAGGCCTGCTATCAAAGCTTCATATTCAGCTTCATTATTCGTCTTCGGCTCTGTTAAGGAGAAGGCGAAGCGCATTATTCCTCCTTGTGGAGTCACAAAGATAAGTCCCACCCCTGATTTGATCATTGGCGTACTTTGTTTGTACTTTTTCATAGAAGATGCTCCATCTAAATAGAGCTCCCAGTGGCTATCACCACTGTCGATTGCGTCAAACGCATATCTGTCTGGCAAATCGCAATTTAAAGGAGAATCGGCAGGTATGGGATGCTCAGCCAGGAAGTCGGCGATGGCCTGGCCTTTTACTGCCCTGAGAGGTTGATATGTTATCGAAAATTCCATCAAGAGCAGGGCCCATTTAGCGAGTCGTCCTGTCAATATGGCTTTTGACATTAGATATTTGAGAGGGTCCACTTTTGAAATCAGACGGACCTCGTGCGCCAACGCATAGTGCCTAAGCTTTGTTATTGCGAAGATCAACGCCAGGCAGTGTTTTTCAATAGGAGAGTAGTATCTTTCTGCCCCCAGCAGAACTCGACTCAAGTAGTAGAGCGCTCTTTCTTTCCCTTGATCGTTCTCTTGTGCCCATAATGCACCTAAGGAACCTTCAAGGGCGGTTGTATAAAGAATGAGAGGCTTTCCCTTAACCGGAGCAGCCAACACCGGCGGGTTTTGCAGGTATTGCTTGATTTCATCCAGTGCGCCATGGCATTTTTGATCCCAAACGAATGGGGTTCCCTTCTTCATCAGGTGACTATAGGGACGGCACTTTCCTGAAAGGTTGGCTATAAATCGCCGTATGTATGCGAGTTTCCCTTGGAGAGACCGAAGCTGTTTGAGAGTCCTCGGCGGAGGCATTTCCATGATCGCTTTAATCTTTGACGGATCTATTTCAATACCTCGGTGTCGAACAACGAATCCCTGGAATTTGCCCGAGGAAACCCCAAACGCACATTTAAGAGGATTCATCTTCAAGTTGTATTGCCGAAGGCGTTGAAATACAGTCTTCAGATGCTCGAGATGTTCCTCGTATGATTTACTTTTAACCACGAGATCGTCGATATAGCATTCAACGATTTCGTGTATGGGGTCGTCGAAGATCTTTGTCATGGCCCTCTGATAAGTAGCACCGGCGTTCTTCAAACCGAAGGGCATCACTTTATAACAAAATATACCAAGAGGAGTCCTGAAGGCTGTGTGCTTCTGGTCTTCCGGATGCATTTTTATTTGATTATACCCCGATGAGCCGTCCATGAAGGAGAAAACCTCATGAGTGGATGTGTTGTCTATCATCAGTTCGGTGACTGGCACTGGGAAATCATCTTTTGGGCAGGCTTTATTAAGATCCCGAAAGTCTACGCATATGCGCACTGTCCAATTTTTCTTCATCACTGGGACGATGTTGGCGATCCATTCAGGGTATTGAACTTCCTGGATGAAGCCAGAGTCGATCAGCTTCTTGACCTCAGCATTGATACTCATTTCAAGCTCGAGCCGCATTCTTCTCGGTGCCTGCTTGACTGGCTTGATGTCCGGGGATATCGCCAATTTGTGTACAGCAATTTCTGGATCTAGTCCCGGCATTTCGGAATAGTTCCACCCGAAGCAATCTTTGTGCTGTAAAAGCACATCCTTTAACGCAGCCACCCTTTCTTCAGATAGCAGCTCGCTGATGAATGTCGGTCGCGGGTCATTTGCCGTCCCCAACTCAATTTTCTTGAGATTATCTGCAGTGGTATGGATACCATCCTCCAGTTCTTTCGGAGCTGGGGGTCTGAGATTACCTCATCGCTGCCGCTTTCAAAGCACCAAGGGAGGTTGTTCATGTCCTCGGACCCTTCTTTTAATATTGTTATCACATGGCAGGTGCGAATTTTCTGTCAATCCCAATGCGGAGTTGGTTTTATCCTTGTGTTTTCGGGTTCGTGCTTTTGCGGCGGCGCTACCCTCCAACTGTCAGACAACGCGAATTTGCCAAGCTGATATTGGTCCTCAACCCAATTCTTAAAGGTGAAACAATCTTCAAGCGGATGCCCTACTACTCGATGGTAAAAGCAATATTTTGGGTTGGAGACTTCGTCTGCTTGTTCAGGGTGTTTAGATTCTGGCAGAGTAAGCATTTGATGTTTTAGAGCAAGATCAAGTATTTTCCTTGTTTTGTTCCGAGGAAATGAGTATGCTCGACCCATTTTCTTCATGAGGGCTAGCTCAATAACGCTCGACTCTCGGATGCGTGGCTTCTTAGCTCTGCTTTGTGGTTGTCGAGCACCTTTTCGGCCCTTCAACTTGTTTTTGCTTTCGTGTCGAACCTTCTTTGTAACGGGTTGACAAGGAGCGGCATTTTCTTCCTTCACCGCCTGTTGAAGGAGGCGCTGTGTATTTGCTTTCTCATAGATTGCCATTTCACGATTGTGATCGTCTCGGGCTTTTTGACTCGCGTCCCTTATAAGTTTGCTCATCTGGTCTTCAAATGATGGACTGGGCAGTTTTGTATCAGGAACTTTTGCTGGCTCAGGATTAGCGTCCTCCCATTGAGCGTCCGCCTCTTCATCGAAGTCATACATGGCATAACAGCTGTTTATTAGCTCCCGTTTCTTTGAGCGAACATACCCGAGCCCTTTTTCTTCCGTTCTCCCGTTAGGCAGTTTGCATTGAGTCCCGGGAACGTTCCAGACCTTGTCATAGAATTTGGCTTTCCTAGCGGTCTGTGTGAAGGACATCCCTTGGCGTTTCAACAGTTTCTTCAAACCTTCGGTATAATATCTGGGAAGACGAATAGGTTGAAGCCTGTCGAGCGTGGGATCCGCGCCATGCCAAACTTCTTTTTCCACCTTGTTTTCTTCAGAACGGTAGAATAGGATTGCCTTCTCGCCTTTTCGTCCGGGAGGGATATAGAATGTCTGCAATTCTTCTACGCTGTTGGTGTCGAGTGCATCCAGTTCTTTGTAATGCTCAAGCGGCACCATGGTTATCTGCAGACTTCGATCTTCATCAGCGGAAACCCGTACTGAAGGCCGAGCGGGGAATACAGCGTGAACTTCATCTTCTGAATCACTGCCGAAGATCAATGAAGGAACGGATGGTCCTGGCCTAGTGGATTGGGATGGACCTGAATAAATTATATCCTCCTCCTCTTCAGTGTCACTACCGAAGACGGGTATGGTGGCGTTGGTTTTGTTCTTCGGCTTGTGACACCTTTCCGTGTCTTCGAAACTCGGTAAAAAGTATTTGGCATCTTCATACTTGCGAACTTCGTTTAAGGAAAACGGATTCAGTTCTCCCGCCACTGTGTACTCGAGGCCATCCCTACAATACTTCATGCACTGATGCTGTGTAGAAGGGATGATATTGTACTCGTGTAGCCATGGTCGGCCGAGCAGAGCATTATAGCACGTCTTGGCATCTATAACATGGAATTTGATGTCTGTGACGAGCAACCCGAAGCGTAGCGTCAATATCACAGATCCAAGAGTCTTTGAGGATTGAGAGTCGAAACCGGAGATAGTGATCTTGTCTCGGGCGAGGTGTTGGACACTCATGCAAATCTCCTTTAACACTCGCATATTGAGTAAATTAACAGACGATCCGTTATCGACCAAGATTTTACCTATCTTTATGTCATGGCAGTATCCTGAGACATAAAGAGGGCGATTGTGTTCACACGTCCCGAGAAGAAGGTCTTCATCACCAAAAGCAACGTCGGCTGTGTGCACCTCTTCCAACTCATCCTTCATCTTTTCTTCGGCTAAGAAGGCTTGGAACTGGTCCGGATCTTGTAGCGCCTTAATCAAAGAGTCTCTCGCCTCCTTTGATAGTAACAAGGCATCGAGAATGCTGAGTTGTGAGGGTAGCTTCCTCAGATGCGCCAAGACATTGTAATCCACTTTACTCCTCTTTGGCGGATTTTTGGCGGTTAACTCTTCCGCGACTTGGTCATCCAAAGCGATGTCTTCAGAGACCTTCTCTTTCCCTTTATCTTTTCTATTCGAGGGTCCGAGGTTCTTTTCAGGCAGTGTCCGATTTCGCAGCTGTATATTTTCGCAAGACTTCGGTTCTTCTTCTTTTCCCGAAGTGGATTCTTTGAAGAGGGGGGCAAGTTCCAACTCCTCATCAGAGTCGCTCCCAAATGTAGGCACTTGCGACCCGCCAGTGTTAACCATGTGACAGTTGCCGGCAGTTCTTTCAAGCTCTTTGGTTGTGCTTCTTTGCTCCCGACGAATCTTACGTTTTTCCCGTTTGAAGCATTGTTGATTAGCGACGTATCCTTGCCACCATCCATTGAAAGCTTTGCAATCTTGGGTGGAATGCGAGACCTTCTGATGATATAAGCAATAAGAGGGGTGCATTTCTACCACACCAGTAATTTTTCCTTCAGAGGATGGTAGCTTCATGCCCATTGATATGGCCTTAGCAAACCTCTTTTTTATCTTGAATTGGCTTTTGCCAGCGGTGGAGGCATTTTGCTCCAGCGGGATCATCTCAGCTCTTTCCTCAAGTCGCTGGCGCTTGGCCCTTTCGAATATAGCCGTCTCGCGTTCTTGATTAGCTTTACTTTTCAATCGAGCTTCACTAAGAAACGCGTCAATCATTTCGATTGATAACTCCGGAACCCTTGACTCGGTATTTGCCCCCAGCGTTTTAGTGCCAGAAGTCCCTTCATCGTTCGTGGTCGAATGGGAGATCATATGACAGCTCGCCACATATTCCTCGGATTCATCCGATGAACTTTCTCCCTCATCTTCTTTTTGAAAGACGTGATCAAGGAAATCTTGGAGCGTAATGGGAGTCCGCGTCTTTTGGTTGTATTTATCCAGCGCGTCGATTTGCTTTTGTAAATCCGTGCGCTTGTCGCCAGGCTTCACGGGCTTCTTAGATTTCTTCTTCTTCTTTTTCGAGGATTTTGACGGCTGGTTATGAGCGCTTGAACTACCACCATCGGTCCTTGGAGTCGGACGTGGCTTCAACATCCCCTCAATAACCTGCGGTTCCAAGGGGTTCTTCCACTTGACCGCTGGACAGGTCTGAAGATCATTTAACATTCTCCTCGTTTTGGCCGATAATACAATCTCCCAAGGAGCTTCCTCAATGACGGAGCATGTTGCCCCCGGCGTATTTGTCCCTTTAGAGGTGTGGGGCTGTGGGGGATTCACCTTCCATTTGTCAGATAGCGCAAATTTGCCCTGGCGGTACTGATTCTCAAGCCAATTTTTGAAGACGTAATAGTCTTCGATTGGATGTCCTAGCACTCGATGATAAGGGCAGTAATTAGGCTCGTTGACGTCACTCGGTTGCGACGGACGTTTTGGATCTGGCAGATTTATGAGTCTGTTGCGCAATGCCAGCTCGAATAGCCTCCTTGTTTTATCACGGGGGAAGGAGTAAGCACGTCCCATCCTGTCCTCAAGGGGTACGTATGGGCGCGTATTGTTTGGACGAGCAACCGGCTTCGAATCGTTCGGTTGTTGTTGGGCATTAGCGACGATGATCGCTTTTCCCTTTCCTTTATCGTTTCGGGAGTCCGGTTTCGGGAGAGGGGGTTTATGGCCCATCTGGTCCATCTGCGCCAATTTGTCGATCAAAGCCTGGAAGGAAGTCGGCTTGAAGAACATCATAAACTGTGAAATGGTTGCTTGTGGATCAAGGGTTCCAACAAACATTCCCACCGCAGGGGCTTCTTCTATGCGTTGTTCACACTTAGACCATAGATTACGCCACCGTATAGCGTACTGAACCCACGTCTCGCCGGGCTTTACCCTGGCGTTAATCAGCGCCGTCATCGGAGTACGCTCACTGGCACTTGCAAAACGTTGGGTGAAGAGCAGCTCCATCTCCGCAAAGGTTTTAATAGAGTCGTTGGGGAGCTCAGAATACCATTCGAACGCCGTATCTGATAGGCTTCCAACAAACTGGCGCAGCAAAAGCTTGTCGTCGCCGCCGGTGTTACCACAAAGCGCCCTGAACTGGGCAACATGTTTATGGGGATTGCCGGTCCCTTTGTAGACATGAAACTTGGGAATTGTGTAACCCGGCGGGTATTTGATTTGGTCATACCAGCCTGGATACGGTCGCCCCGTTTTTACAACGTGGCCGGCTGCTTCGGCCGCATGGTGAACCTTTATTTGCTGGGCTATATATTCGTCCAGATCAGTTTTAGAGATTGTATCCACTCTAGCCGTTGATAGAACGGGATGAGGGTTTGATGTTTCTCCCTTATCATCCCCAAGGACAATCGGGGGTTCTTCAGTTGGGGGATCTGGTTGTATCATCATCCCTATCATGTCCTGGAAGAGGAGGCCCATACGCTGTATATTGGCTGCTTGTTCAGCAGCCTCTTTGTCTCTCTTTTCCAGTACTCGGCGGAGGAACTCAGCGTCGGTCTCTTCCTCTTGGCGTTCATCTAAGGACGTCTCAGGATTCTCTTTTGGCCCCGTGAGTGCAGCCATTGTAGTCATCATCTCCTGGAGCTTTTGTTGCTGCTCCTGAGACTTGGTCACTGACCGAGTAAGCGGTCGGTGACCTGTAGAAGTATGACTTTCTTCCTTCCCCGAAGCCATATAGACCGTATGAACTGTTATGCCCCCTGACTTGGGGCGTTTAGGTTCACCGCTTTTAAACTTTGTCAGTGTCACGGGAGCTTTTTCTGGCCTCTTCCTTTTATGGACCTTTGAGGTTGAAGGAGCCGTTGAAGCGGGCATTCTAGCATTTGTTGCCCTTTGCTGTTTAATGGGGCGGTTCTTGTCTTTTTCCACCTTTGCCCTTTTCTGGCGACGGAAGTGGTCTGAGTCAATCACGGAGTCTTGAACCCTCCGCCAAACTTTATAAATTTTTGACGACAGCCGTTGAGGGGGCTGTTCCTGTTTCGTCTCCGGAGCTTTTTCCATGGGTGGAGGAGACCTTTTCAATGTAGCAACCGGGGAGTTCTTTCTCACCTTCCTCAGTAATTCAAAGCTATTCCCAGTTGGAACAGCAGCATTGACCTCCACCACTGGAGCAGGTGGGGTTAGCCCTGAGGGGGAGTTGCCCCCTGCTTTCCTTACTCGCTGCCAATGGCGACGTCGCGCACGACGAGCCGTTGGGACTGGCTCGGAAATCGAGATAGTTTCTTGCTGCCTCCTGTTTGAGCGTGGGGTAACTGCTGATGTCAGCCTATCGAAGACTGATGCCTTCTGACCAGCTGGGGGAGGAGTGGGAACCGTCAATCTTGTGAAGACCGACTCTCTGATAGGAGAAGCCGCTTCAATGACTTCCGAGGCAGCGGTCGTTGCCCTCTTTGGGACAGCCACTTTATAGTTCTGACCTAGCCTGGTGAAAACGGAGGCTGTCGGCTTAGTAGCGGGCGACCCGTTGACAGGGGTCGTGCTAGCAGTGAGCCGGTCGAACACCGACTTCTTGTTCGCTTCCGGTACGGATATCGGCATAGAGAAGCTTGTAGGTGGGACCATGGTCCCGAAAAATAGGCCGGTGGTGGCCTGGGTCACCTGTTCAACAGGCAGAGCAAGGAAAGAGGCCGCCTGGGGCCCATATGTTACACCTCTCGGTGAGGTGGAGCGTCCGTTGCTGTGGCATTTCGAGCAGTTGGTGCAGTTGGAGGCCATTGAATCTCGAATTCTGCGCCAGACAAAAGACCAAATCTTAGCAACTTGAAATCCGAAGACAACCATTTTACAAACCGCGATTGGTTCGCGAAGACGACACACGAAGTGTGGAGTGGAAAGAGGAAAAGGTCCCACCGGGCGTGCCAGAATCTGTTCCCCTCCGAACGGCGGCCCGGACTTCACGTCCGTTGCCTGGGGTTCCGGACAGATGCTATTTGGTTTTATCCGTCCACCTCTCCGAAGATGCCAAGTTGATTTATGACACCGTGTATCGGAGGTTTAGACTGATGCGGCCGATGTAGCAGACTTCGTCAGATTCCCCCTCAGGGTGAGGGGTTTTTGATTGTGGGGACGCTCTTCCCTGCAGGCGCAAGCCCCTGCAGTTAATTACGCTACCGCATCGCGGTAACAACTTTCTCCTTCTCCAGAATTTCACTTCGTGTCGTGTGTGTTTGTTTTGTTCGTGGTTGCCCTTGGATTGTATACGGAGACTGAGTGATG
The DNA here is from genome assembly GCA_030015575.1 of Agapanthus africanus. Classification (NCBI taxonomy): domain Eukaryota; kingdom Viridiplantae; phylum Streptophyta; class Magnoliopsida; order Asparagales; family Amaryllidaceae; genus Agapanthus; species Agapanthus africanus. The sequence goes on along the minus strand of JASDDO010000022.1, from coordinate 230,328,961 downwards.
TCGTCACCCGTAGGACGTGGATTAATCCAAATCCGTATTTAGTTAGATTTGGGTTTGGTGTTTTTAGTTTAAGGATGCATTAGTCGCGTTGCGGCTGAGATCAACTTAAACATTCGTCAAGGATACGTTAGTTCTGTTTTAGACTAAGATCGACCTGACGTAGTGATTGATTTAATTATCTGGTCGTCGGGACTCGTCACCTCTCTGACGTCGTTGAGGGATTACAACGACAGGCGTCAGAGGAGTTCAGAGATGTACCCTTGAACCAAAGTTGATTTGGAGTTTTATTGTTTATTTAAAGATCTAAGGACACATTAACCGTATTTGGGGCCAAGGTCAACTTAGACGGGACCGTTTAGATCGGCAAAAGAGCGTTCGAGCTCTATTGCGTCAGTTTAAGGACGTGGTGGTCCATCGCCAGTTTAAGGACGTAGTGGTCCATCGCCAGTTTAGGGACGTGGTGGTCTAACATTAGTTTAGGGACGTTTCGGTCCGATATTAGTTTAGGGACGTTTCGGTCCGATATTAGTTTTAGGGACGTTTCGGTCCGATATTAATTTAGGGACGTTTCGGTCCGATATTAGTTTTAGGGACGTTTCGGTCCGATATTAGTTTAGGGACGTTTCGGTCCGATATTAGTTTAGGGACGTTTCGGTCCGATATTAGTTTAGGGACGTTTCGGTCCGATATTGATGTATGGTCGTTGGGACCTGTCACCTCTTTGACGCGTTGAGGAATTACAACGAGGGATGTCAAAGGAGTTCGGAGATGTACCCTCGAACCGATCGTGAATTGGTTTAGGAGAGCCATTTTGCTCAATCAATTTAATTTAAGGACTTACAGCCAGGATTGGGTTAAGTCCAATTTTTTTTATTTATTTTAGGCTCTGCCTGACTGAAAGAATCAGTCCAAACAGGGCTCTGCCCCTTTATTATTTTGCAATTTGATTTGGGCCAGGCCCTTAAGAATTTTCCAAACAGGGCTCTCCCCTTTTATTATTTTTGTGATTTGATTTGGGCCAGACCCTCAAGAATTTTTCAAATAGGGCTCTGCCTTTTTATTATTTTTGTGATTTGATTTGGGCCAGGCCCTCAAGAATTTTTCAAACAGGGCTCTGCCCTTTTATTATTTTTGTGATTTGATTTGGGCCAGGCCCCTTTTAAATAATGAGTTGCACTTGTGCAGAAACTCAAGAATTTTCCAGATTTAAGAACAAAAGTGCATAGCACTTTTGATCTAAATTTGGATCAAAGGAAAACAAGTTCTTCTTGTTTTCCCTGATTTTACAGAACCAAGGGTTCATTTCAAGTGCAAGGCACTATTTATCTCTTTTTATTATTCACTTTTTTAATCTTCTGTTCTTCAGAGATTTTTACCTTTTCTTTTTTTTTGTTCTTGATTAATCTTCAAGAGTTCTGTCTCTTCCCTTTTTTTTTTTAGAAGTTGATTCTTCTTCTTGATTGATTGATCATGCCTTTTGAATGAGGCCTGGGGTCCTATTTATAGTGCTCACAAATTTGTTGGATTTGTTAACAAAATCTTTCCTGAATGATTTTGGGAATTTTCCCACCATTGGATCTTTGATCCAAAGGCAGAAGAAAATCTTCTGGTTTTGGAAAGAACAGAAAAGATTTCATCAAATTTTCATTCTGTTTCTGCGCAACTCCCCAATGAATGACACGTGTCGCGCAGTGGAAGGCTTGCGCAACAGTGCTTGCGCAACTGCGCAGACACGTGTCGCGCAGTAATTCCCTTGCGCAACAGTGCTTGCGCAACTGCGCAGACACGTGTCGCGCAGCAGTGAGCTTGCGCAACAGTGTTTGCGCAACTGCGCAGACACGTGTCGTGCAGGTGTGCACTTGCGCAACAGTGTATGCGCAACTGCGCAGACACGTGTCGCGTAGCGGTGCGCTTGCGCAACTGCGTAGACACGTGTCGCACTGTGGACCGCTTGCGCACTGCGTAACGCACGGAATTTGAAGCGTTGCTTCAGAAAATTTTGAATTTTCAAAATTCAAATGAGCCTTGCTCAGATTGGGGGAACAGCCACAGTCCGAGAAATCCTAAGAAAAAGGCCTCCTCATCCATTCCGGAGGCCGCAATTTCTGCAAAAGACATGGTTGGGGAGTTAGGAAGAAAAAAGTCCTTCTGGTCTATGTCTCTCGCTGGCAGGTTATCCAAACCTAAACCGAAAGGGTCCTCAAGGGTGGCAAACTTTGGAGCTTCTGCCGAGAGGACGTTTGGATGAAGGAACTGAGCAATGAAATCCTCAAAATTAACTCCACGGCTCCCGCGTTCGATAAAGAGAGATTCATAGATGTTCAACACCTTGATCAAGCTCAGGAATTGGTGCTGGACAGAATTTTCCGGTATGATCCCCCTTAACATTGGCTTAGCGCCGAAGACGTACTCATCTGTCGGGAGCAGCTCTTCATAGTGTTCCCCCATGACCGGTAGGCCGGATACCTCCGCGAATTCCTCCAAAGAAATGGACACTTCCCGATCCATGGCAAGGAAAGTGTGGGTGGGAATATTCCATTGCTCCAAGAAAGCCTTGAACCACCAGGTAGGGAGCAAGGGATACTGGAAAAGAGAGACGTAGACCGCGGTGTACAATCCTAATCTTATCAACTGCGACTTCTTCGTCGACAGGATGTACCGGGCCCATGGCAGGTAGCCAATCGGATGACGGGGGATCAGACCAATGTTATATGATTGCCCCCAGGGTCTCGCCTCGCCTTGACAAATACGACGTCCTAGGATATCCAAGACCATAGGACGTTGGACCGGAACCGCATCCATAGCAGGATGAAGAAAACTGTTTGCGGTCCAATCCACCATCTCCACGGCGTACTGCACCGGGGGTGGGCTGGCGTAATGAATCGCCGTTATGGGTTCTGACGGCACCGCGCATGTGAAGCTCCGTCGGCCCATGATGATCTGATTGTACCACGACCCCCAAAGATGGAGACTCTTGTATTCCGGGTCGTACTCCTTAATCATGGCCAGGACTTCACGGTCCAAGGGCGCCTCGGGAAATCCCTCCTCCGAGCGGACGAACGGGAATGAAGTGTCTAGAGACATGATCGCTGCAAAAAGAACAATTTAGCCGTTAGTGTTGTAATTCCAACGTTTGGCATGTAAAAAAAGGAAAATGCATTAATTAAAATTAATTAGTTACACCACACAGCAGTGCAGTGAGTAAGAGACCAAAGGGGGGACCCGCAAAATCTGGATGACAATACGTCAGTTAATAAGACGACCTCATCATTGGATGAGACTGTCAGTCGGTCCCCAGGAAAACTTTCCTATTTATAAAAAAGGGGGGAAGAATCCCTAGAGACAAGGAGAAAATCTCCTCTTTCAGAGCAAAGCTCTGTCACAGAGTGACACTTGTCAAACTCTGGTCTCAGGGGAATAAGATTCCTTAAAAGAGCCTAGCTCTGTGATGATGATGAGAAAATTTATTTAAAACTTCTAAAGAAATTAAAATCTTTTGAAGACTATTAGAAGTTCTTCGTTTTTAGATCAAAAAGATCTATTTTTGGATCCATGAGCAAAGCTCTGCTCATGGGTTAAAACCCATGAACAAGATCTCTGTAGATCTATGGATTCATGAGAGCAAAGCTCTGTTGGTGAAACCCCAAAGGGAATTTCTTTAGATCAAAAGATCTATAAGAGCAAAGCTCTTTTGGTTAAGATTGATTTAAATTAATCTGATTTAAATTAATTTTACCTAAAAGTTTTCTAACTGTGGAAACGAGCAAAGCTCTGAAGTTCTTAAGCAAGAGCAAAGCTCTGGAAAATCAAAATCTTAAAACGGTAAGATTTTTCTAAGGGCCAGAGGTCCTATTTATAAGGCGCTTGCGCCCCTTGAGCTCACCCCTTGATCCAACGATCAGGAGTTTGCCACCGCTGCACTCACGTGTGCGCCACGTGAGCGCAACGGTGGGGGGGCATTTGTTTCGCCCATTCAGAGCAAAGCTCTGTTCGAATTCAAAATTCAAAATTTTGAAGCAACGCTTCAAATCTCGGGCGCAATGAGCCACATGTCAGGCGCTGATACGTCAGCACAGCGCCCAAGAAGGCGCGCCCAATCAGAGCAAAGCTCTATTAAAGGAAGCAACGCTTCAGTTGCGCTAGTGCTGCGCTGGGCGACACGTGTCAGCGCAGTTGCGCTGCGCTTTGCGCTGCGCGACACGTGTCAGCGCAGATGCGCTCGCGCAGTTGCGCTGCGCTGTGCGCTGCGCGACACGTGTCACGCGCTGGGGCATCTGCACCAAACGGAATTAAATTTCTAAGAAATCTTTTCTGTTTTTGTTAAAACAAGAAGATTTTCTTCTGCAAAGCAGAAGCTCTTGGATCAAAGATCCAACGGTGGGGAAAATTCCCCAAATCACTCAGAGAAAGATCTCTTTAACAAATTTAACTAATTTATGGGCACTATAAAAAGGACCCTAGGCCTCAATTCAAAGGGGGGAACTTTTTTTGAAAAAAGTCAAGAGCTTAAAACGGAGAGAGAATTCTGAGAAAATTCCAAGAAAAAGGTAAAACCTTCATGAGAAAGAAGAAATTTCTTCTAATAGATCATTGATCTAAAAACCAGACCAATGATCTTTACATAATAAACAGTGCTTTGCACTTCTTATGAACCTCTGGTTCTTTAAAACGAGAAAACAATAAAATAAAAATAGTGCTTTGCACTTTTATGAACCTCTGGTTCTTCAATCAAAAAAGAAAAATTTATTTTTCTTTGATCTAATTTAGATCAAGAAATCAAATAGTGCTTTGCACTTCTGTTCTTGAATCTAAAAGATTCTTAGTGCTCTGCACTTCCAAACTGCGTTGTTGCGCACTTAAGAGAGCGCCACGTGTCAGCTACAGAACAACTTGCGCTACGCGCTCTTGAAATAGAGCTTTGCTCTCTGGAATTGGCGCAACTCGCCAGAGCGCGCCACGTGTCAGCAGCGCAACAGCGTGGCGCACTAGCGCAGCGCACTGCGCTGTTGCGCTTGCGCTCACCAGAGCGCGCCACGTGTCAGCTGCGCAACAGCGCAGCGCACTGCGCTGTTGCGCTTGCGCTCATCAGAGCGCGACACGTGTCACCACCATATGAGTTTGCGCTCATTACTTAGCGCAAAGCGCCTGACAAGCCACGTGGGGCGCTGTCAGAGTATTTAATGCTCTGCATTATTAAAGAAAAGGGACATAGCCCAATTAAAAGGCCTAACAGGCCTAATAAAAAAATGCTATGCATTTTAAAAGGAGGGGGGGCAAAGCCCAAACAAAAAATAGATGCTCTGCATCATTTATAAAAGGGCAAAGCCCAACCAAAACAAGAATAATGCAGTGCATTACTAAAAAGGAGCAAAGCCCTAGCACAGGCCAAAGACAAAAGATGTTGGACTTAGCCCAATCATGGCCGTAAGTCCTCAAACTAAATTGACTGAGCACAGCTGCTCTTCTAAATCAATTTACATCCGGTTCGAGGGTACATCTCTGAACTCCTCTGACACCCGTCGTTGTAATCCTTCAACGACGTCAGAGAGGTGACGGGTCCCGACGACCACACACGTATATGGACTGCGGGGTCCTTAAACTCGTGGACCGAAACGTCCTTAAACTAATATCGGACCGAAACATCCTTAAACTAATATCGGACCGAAACGTCCTTAAACTAATATCGGACCACCACGTCCCTAAACTGGAATATGGACCACCACGTCCCTAAACTGGAATATAGACAACCACATCCCTAAATTGGAACATGGACCACCACGTCCCTAAACTGGAACATGGACCACCACGTCCCTAAACTGGAGCATGGACCGCAACGTCCCTAAACTACCTATGGACCACTACGTCCCTAAACTGGAACAATAGAGCTTTCAAACGCTCTTTTGCCGGATCTAAACGATCCCGTTTAAGTTGATCTTAGCCCCCAAACACGGCTAACGTATCCTTAAACATTCAAACGGACTATAAAACTCCAAATCAACCTTGGTTCAAGGGTACCTCTCTGAACTCCTCTGACATCTGCCGTTGTAATCCTTCAACGACGTTAGAGAGGTGACGAGTCCCGACGGCCATATATTAAATGGATCTAGACGATCCCGTTAAGTAGATCTTAGTCTCAAACAGGACTAACGTATCCTTAACGAACGTTTAAGTTGATCTGCGACTAATGCATCCTTAAACTAAAAACACCAAACCCAAATCTAAGTAAATACGGATTTGGACTAATCCACGTCCTACGGGCGACGGCATTACTCAGTCTCCATATACAATCCACGGGCAACCACAAACAAAACAAACACACACGACACGAAGTGAAATTCTGGAGAAGGAGAAAGTTGTTACCGCGATGCGGTAGCGTAATTAACTGCAGGGGCTTGCGCCTGCTGGGAAGAGCGTCCCCACAATTAAAAACCCCTCATCCTGAGGGGGAATCTGACGAAGTCTGCTACATTGGCCGCATCCGTCTAAACCTCCGATACACGGTGCCATAAATCAACTTGGCATCTTCGGAGAGGTAGACGGATAAAACCACATAGCATCTGCTCCGAATCTCAGGCAAGACGCAAAGTCTAGGCCGCCTTTCGGAGGGGAACACCCCTTACAGATGACCCGATAGCCAACCTCGCTGGAAGCAATTCGTTCGAGGTCTCATATCTTGTGATACGAGATTGCTCTCCATATGAAACTTTGTTATGGAGGAAGATAGAAGCTGAGTCCATCTTCTCGTGCTGCCTCTGGTATATACCATCAACTGAGGCTAACACGAGGCACTTGGCTTTCGCACAGTCTTCTTCCGATGTCCTACGGATATCAATATCCGTGACAGGGGAAACTGGACCTGAGACGGCAGGGGTTGGATCAGTCAAGAGGTGTCCCAGCTCGTCATGGGCAATGGACATATGGACAGACCTTTGCCAGTCAAAACAGTCAGATTCAGTCATTTTATTATCTAGATGTAACCTGGGTGCGGTCACTTGGTCGCTGCAATTAAGAGAGAGAGAAGAAAATACTCAGCATGATGCTCTTGCAAGTTTAGATTGGTTTTTAATTTATCTAAACAGGATGGCTCCCACTGTCTCTCGAATCCCTCCTCAAACCATAAAGGAAGAATTAGTCAGGATCAATCTCACCGTACAATACTTGCTTAACCGTTCAGCCAGGCCAGTGTTGGTACTTCGAGGGAGGTTTTCCAACGCTTTCGCGAAGTTCCTTAATTAAGTAACCTCTTTTCCCTGTGGGCATAGCCCCGCTAACACCTTTCTAGACACCTACTTGGTTTATAGCATTGATCGTTAAGTGAGAAAGTTCCCGAGGAGTAGCATATACTCACAGTAGGATCGGGATCCAAATATCATCGCGTGATAAAACCGAAGGAATCCTACCAGAATCATCACACTCCAAATGGTATGCAGCGCTAACAAGTTTCATTACTTATGAAACTCCCGATGTAGATTTTTGCCCCATGCTCTTATGACCTTGACGAAGGTCAACAAATCATAAGTCACATGTCAAGTTCTACCCGTCATTATCCAGGTTAATTTGAACCCACCCGTATATACCCTTGACGAAGGTCAACAAGGTAATATGACTGTCCCAAACCAACGCATCTATCTATGCTACATATGAACACCCAACAGCTACCAATTACTATGCCTTGACGAAGGTCAACAAACATAGCTTGAATACTATTGGATGTCCATACGAAATGACGGAGGGCTACGAATGGTTTTGGCGAAACCGTGAACGTAGTGAACTTGATATAATCGATGGAACGAGATAGCTTTTAAAAGAAGTGGTTCGAGCTCCGCGTTTAAAAAGCTGGTTTTTGAAAAGAACCGAGCGGTTTTGAAAGTGTTCCAACGACTTATACTTAGTTTATTTTCTTGCATTAGTTCTTTTAATGTGTCCCATAATTTAATCCTACCATTGCAGAAAACAACCAAAATATGACGTACGCTTATGCCATTCGCATTCGCCACGGGGCCCCGTCATCACCTGTTAGGTTACTTAACTAACGACAGAGCGGGGGCTGGGCTAGCGCGGCTGAAAAACATAAGAAACGCCTAAATAGATATCATATATAGATATATAGCAATGATAGACATTACAGATCACAGATGAAAACTTTGGATATACTAAGAATCCGTGATTCGTTCGAGCCTGCAACGAAAAACGGATTACACGGTCGCGATGAATAGCCAAACCCCACCCTAGACCCCTACGGGTGCGGCAAACTACCCTCCAAGTACCCGAAGCGAAGCAACCTCTCTCAACGCCGTGAGTAGGCCACTCGGCACTTCGAGATACCCGATAGTTTGTGCACCCCACCTTGGGTCTATCCTAGGAGCAAAAACAGTAAAAAGAAATTATACAATGACGGCTACAACCCCGACCCGGTTGTGCGGCCAAACAAATAATATTACATCAATTTACAACTTTTACAATGAATGAAAGAAAAAGAAACTCTCATCTCACACCCATTCCCGGCTATTCATCCGCGACAATCCACCGAGTTCATATACACAAACCATCAACATTACAGATCACAGATATGTATAACCCCCACTAATTGACGTATAGCGATTAGCGGATGTTCAATACATATATCACATCACAGAAAATATGCATTAGCCAAAGTCTACGGAATATCGATCAAAATACGGATTTTTAACCATCCCAAAAGTCAATTTGCTCTCTGGAAAATCTGGGTAGAAAAAACATGTATCAAAAATCCCAAAACAGCCAAACTAAAATACTGCACAAAATCCGATCCAGTGCCGGGTCAAAACGGCGGCGGAACCGCGGCAATGAGCATGTCTTTGCCGCGGAACCGCGGTCGTTTGATCGATTCACTGGATCATTTTTCTGCAGTGTTTTCACAAAACCCTGAGACGATTTTTCACATATTTTAAATCACTTTTTGAGCATTATTAAAATCGACAGAAACTAGAGGTTTTGCGGACGTGTTTTGCGACTTTTTTCCGATCGATATTCTAAACACTTTGCTAACTTACTAGTTTATGTTTAGCTAGGCTCTGATACCACTGTAAGTCCACGTTGCTCACCCCGATTCTTGCGAGGAGGCGGAAACGGCGAAAAACGATGATTTTGGCGCAAGGCAACATGGACTCAAAGTCGGGATCTTTTCTAAACATGAAACTAGTAAACACTTAGAGGTTTTAGCTACTATGCTGTAGAAAGTATACTTCACGAAACCGGTCCTTCGGGTCTTCATTCCGCCGTCCCGCTCGTCCATCAAAGCTCCAAGTGTCGATCCGGACCTTGGGCACCTCCGTGGCCTTCTTGAGTCGAAGACGATCCACCCGAGAGATGTATACCGAGCTCCACCTCGAGCCGAGGCAACTAGGGCAAAGAGATTGCTAGTCTAGAAGCCTTAGGATGTGTAGAGGAGATGTATGGATGTGTTTGTCAAGTGGAATCCTTTTTCTCTCAACACATGATCAAGAGGAGGAAGAAGGAGGAGCAACCATGGAAATGTTTCTCATTTCTTTTCTATGAGAGAGAATGAGAATGAACAAATGAAAAGCTTAACCAAGAGAAAACCCAACCATGGTTGCAATAATACTCATTTTCATCATTACTAATCCTATCATGATAAAGTTGATGGCACAAATGACATGACCATTTTCATAACAAAAAGGAAAAAGAAAACCAAAGAATACTTTAGACCTTTCAAGAAGATCCTAGTCAACTTTGGTCAAACGGTCAACAAAGTCAAGATGGTCAAATGGTCAGTGTAATTAGCCATAACATAATTATCAATAAAAGGATTAGTAAATAATGTTTCCGGCTCATAATGGTTTTGATCGAACCAACTGTCAAAACCCTAATGAGGAACCTCCTCCTTCTCTACTCCGCAAAACTGTGCATACACACCCGCATCCGCATTCCGTAGAATGCGAATGCACAGAAGACAAAACAAATCCATCTGTGCAATACTAGAATCCGTCTTAAACCAAAGCCCACTAGTATTGCCTGCCCGAACAACATACGCACACAAGTGTACGCAAGTGATCGCAGCCCTGCCGTAAAACCATACGGCCTCTACACGTTTCGCTCAATGCAGGGAAACTCTCTGTGTGGGACTCTAAAGACTCGACACTACGCTGGCAGTGGGTTTAACCACAGACCGCAAGCGGCACTAGCTGTACGTAACGGTCCCCAGGTAGATGTCGATAAGAAGGCCGATGAGGTAAACCCATCCGAACTCCTACTGAGCCTGTATGTGACAATCTCCGTACAGTCCGGTCTGTTCGTCTGATACATCGCATGGCGGGCCTAGGGGGCGGTAAACGTCAGTCCCCTAATAGCGGTACAAGTCGTGTCGGAGTGTAGCCCAGAACACCCTGAGATAACACTGGAAACCTACCAGTATATCTCGCTTGCCCTGGCTAGGGACTACTTGTGTAATGGCTCTCCTAGACACAGCGCGATGTCAACCCCCAATACCGGGAGAGACGAATCCTGTCTAACCGTCACTGCCTCCAAGTGCTTCGGGACTGCACCCAACTACTACCTGTTTGCACGACTCCTTTGAGCCGTGGTAGGGTAGTAATCTAAGTATAGTGGGGACACACTCGAGGCGAAGTGACAGTGTCAAGTCGGCGGACTAAGCTGTACTCATGTCACCTGGGAACTGATAACTGACGATAGGTATAATACCAACCAACAGTTCCCGACGAGTCCTGTCCAGTGTACTTGTAACCTAACGAGCACCCACATACTATCTCAAGTACGACGTACTGACGGCTGTGGGACAGACCGTCTCCCCCGCTGGGATGAGAAGCGCATACGCTTGTCTACTCCGGAGTATCGATGCCCTGTCTCGATAGTCCAACGACTAGGGACCTGTATAAATATATGCTTATGGATTACCCAGCCCCCACGAGTGTGAGTGCCATCACAACGCTGGTAATCAAGCAAAGATCCTAAGGGCTCTACTAATATGTATATAAGCGATATGCTAAAAGAAATACATGCACATATTGAAGTAGAGACAAACCAAGTAGCATACTACCATTTTGAGCAAGATTGTCTATATAACTGTGAATATCCCAAGCTTCCATCAAGTAATATACAAGCTAGTATGATACAGTAATGGCCTCTAGGGCATATATCCTAAGGCTTCTTAAGTGGAGTAGCGTATCGTAAGTATGCCGCGGAACATACCCACGGTACGTCACTCTACTTTAGTCACCTATTCCATCAACCAAGGGTCATCCTACGCTCCGAAGGTAAAACCTAATGCTTTGATACCAACTTTGTCACGTCCCGAAAGTACGGAACATGACCGGCACTTAAACTACGAACGTCTCGAGGCATACGTAATCTAAGTAAGCCGAAAACCCATAAATCCAAACCAAGAAAATTAGTAGAGTGAAGGAAACCAATTTAAAATCAAGTAGTTTTAATAGCATAAGCCGAATTATGCGGTTTTAAAAACATCAAATATTTCCTGAAAATTTCGGCAGAGTCTCCTTTGTAAATACTGGCTCCCCAACGGGATACAACATGAATAGTATACGAAATCAAAAAAAAGGCATCCCCAAGCGGGAGCTAGCTCTTCGTCAATCGACGGTCACAACCACACAAGCAATATAATATACAACGCCAAGGGCGAGGATCAAAACTCAAAAGGAACTCAAAACAACATGAAATCCACAGAAATACAACGCGCGACTCTAAGGTCGAAAGAATAACATCACTGGTCTCTATCTCAAAAATAAATACATGTTTGGTTGATGGAACTTCTAGATACAATAGAATAATGATATACAAGATATAATGATGGGTGCGATACAAATAAACCCACCTACTAGCAAGTCACCCGGAAATGGAAATAGTGCCAGCAAGCCGTAATGAAACCTGTACAGCGAAACCTGCAAGAACTGTGGCACAACGGGGGTGAGTTGCCAACTCGTGAGTAGAAAACATCTACGCACAGAAATCGCATAAATAACGCAATCCTAGGTCAATGATCATAATATATCCTCAAATATATATATAACATGCAGCCTATAACAATGGCTAGGGTATACCTCTAAGCAATGGTAATACCAAGTGCTCGTGTCAGTGCTTCAGGTAGCAATATATCATATGAATGAGATATGAATACATGAAAATAGAATACATGTAAATGAAGAAACTATTTTCATAATTTAGAGAGATTTCTTTTGTATATTTTAAAATGAGGTATCATAAATGAAATCAGCATCAGTAGTGTCTAGCATCGACACAAAACATAAATCTCAAAATCTCAAGCTCCGGCTATCCGGACTGGCCTGTATCATCAACTCTCAGTACCTCAATATCTCGAAATCTCAATGTCTAAATCTCAATATCTAGGGCGCCATCAGTCCAGACTAGCCCCTACCATCCATCTCAAGACCACGACGGTATCCTCCGGATATCCGACGCGTCGGGTAATATCACCGGTAGGTAGTGCTCCCCTGCCAGGCTCAACGTCAGCAACACGACCTTCTTGCCCCGGGGTACCTTACCGGGCCCACCATGTACCCGAAACGGTTCATCCATCTTCTCGAATCGGGTCTCGAAATCCATCAGCAAACTCATGGTGGACGACTCATACATCATGGGAAAACCGTATTTTTATTTAAAAAGAGAGAAAGCAGTTTATATATGTTTTGCGGTTTTCCTCCAAATCCAGAAAATATCATGGAAATCCGAATCATCAATTGCATGTAAAACCATGAATATAAGCATGAGCATCCATGAATGCGGCATATAACGAATAACAGTATGTATGAAGTGACAAGTAACAACTACAATGTCTAAACTAGCATATAATGCAAGCAACTAATCATCATGTCAAAACTACTAGTTAACAAGCTACATTAGGCGATAATATTTTCTAAGGTGTGCGTGACATGGCAATTACCGATGAAGATGTGTGTGAGCCGGCAAGCAAGTGTACGTGGTACATACGCATCATCGGTAATGGTGCTGGTGTCCTAACAGTATGATATCAACAATGCAATAAGAAATTATAATATAAGTATGCGATGCGGAGCGAACAGTAATAATGAGCGGAATACTAGACACCACGATAACTAAACTGCATTATCCTAATATAAGTCCTACAATAGTGCCTTTTGAAATAACACGAATCGCGGTGTTTTGAAAATAAGGGCTACGGTGTTTTTAGGAAAAGATACGTCTTTTGAAATATCCGTAGAATCCCTTGACCTGTCTTTTAAAATACCCACGATTCGTAAGCTTTTGAAATAGGTAGGAGTTGAACCTAATCTAACAACTAAACTAAACTAAAGGGCTAAGCTAACAAGCTGGACTACAGGTAAGGAAACCGCCTAACATCTGAGTCGATATATATACATACCTGTACGTAAATCCGTCGTACTGCATCCCCAAATCTGGGTACGGGTCAATATCATATTCATCACACTATTCATCCGGTATCCTCTTTATCAAAGATCATAGTCTAGGGTACTGACCTATGTCTAGTACAATACTAATATCATCAATATAGTCATGATCTGGCTATTGATCGACAGTCTCGTACAAACTGATATCATCAGCACATATCATCATCAAGGGGTATACATCGCCCAATACGGCCTAGGATCAATATCCTAGCATACCATATCTCATATCACGATCACATGTCGACCATTTAATTAATAACACTATTCACCCGTATCGTCGTCCCAAGATCCGCTATAATACCAGGACGTACCCCAAGTACGAATCCTGCCATATCACCGAAATCACAATCTCAACACAAAACTCATCGACTCATCTCAATCCCAAGTATCATCCTCAAATCCGTATGTGAACACATAATCCCATACCCATGTGAACACATAACAATATATTCCCGTAAGCACAAATGAAAGAAGAAAGTATGCAAGTATGGGTGGGTGTGTGCAAGTGTGGTGCGGCCACTACTCTAGGGTTTCGCGACACTAAATCATCCAAGAAAACCAAATATCCATATTTATCATCAATAACTCAAACAATATATAAACAATATATATATGTGTGTATACGTATTCGTATACATCACCACGAACTGCAGGGGTGCTATACGCCATCCACCCGACTTCTCCCCGTAGATATAAATCTACTCACCTGGTCCTCGCTCGCCGGTGCCGACGTCGCCACGCGTTTGCTTGTCGTCTCGAAGTCCACATGGGGTACCTACATATCATAACGCACCCTATCGTATTAAAACCCGACTCATAACTAAAACGGCACACGAATCCCACATAGGTCAAAACCTATGGTTTCTTTCACAAATCAACTCAAAAACCCTCGACGTCGGCGTACAAACGCCAAACCATCGAGAAAAAGCCCAAACACACCCATTTACACATTCACAAACACTAATTATGATATGAAATAGGTTGCAATTCACAAAAACCTCAAACTCACTTTAAAAGCTATTTTTCCGAAAATCTAGCAAGCAAAATTAACCGTTTTAGTACAAAACTCGATATTTAAATAAATATAGCGGCCATAATACTTATTAAACATCTTAATTAAGTCATATAAACCATTTCTATAATTTATTCTCATAAAATTGCATAAATTCCAAAATCCTAGTTTGCAAAAATATCAATTTTTTACACCTTTTAAAGCAAAATTCACAATTCATCAATTAAGCTTGGTTTTGCATGATCCAAATTCATTAAACCACTCATTATAATATTAATAATGACATGAAACCTTAATTTAGATTTTAAACCCAAATATAAAACAATTTCAAAAAAAACTAGTTAGCAAAATAGCACATTTATCACAATTTCCAACTAACAATTTGAAATTAGAAACTGGATTAGGTTTTAGCAAGAATCAACATGTTAATCTACTCATGGCAAACTTAATGATGTCATAAAACCCTATCTTGATTTTAATCTCACATATAACCATTAATTCCACAATTCAAGTTTGCAATATGAACACCAATTAAACACCAAATTTAGTTAAATTGGAGTAATTAACCAACAATTAAGACATGGGTTAAGATTTATACCTCCCAATTAGAGATCTCGCAATGATCAAAGCCTCCCAAATTGCTCTCTTTTCACCAAGATCCATGCTAGATGGGCCAAGTAAAAATGGGTAGAGATTGGATTTTGATTTTGTGAGGTTTTAGTTGATTTTTCATGAAATTTTTGTGGATTTTTTTGGAGAAGAGATGAGATGAGGAATGAGAGGGGAGGGGCTGCTGAAAATGTGCAGGTTTCGGCCAGCATGGGGGGGGGAATGGGTGAGGGAGGAGAGAGAGTGAGGTGGAGAAAGTAGAAAAAGTCAAAGTCCACCATTTTATCATTTTCCTTTCTTTTCTTTTCTTTTCTTTTCTTGGTGATTGGAGAGAGAGAGGGAGGGAGGGCTGTCATGGTGGGGCCGGCCACATAGGGAGAGGGAGAGAGGGTGAGGTGTGGGTGTGTGGGTTAGGGAAAAATATAAATGTATTACCCCGATTCCCGTTAACACTAAATTCACCGGAAAAAGCCTTTTTCTTCGATATTTTCTAAACCGTTTTGGCAAACGATTTCATTTCAAAAACCTCAGGATAAAATTTTATTTAATGTGTTATGATGCACAAAATTTGTTTCAACTCATTCCAATTTGTAATTTTTCCTAATTAAAAGTATTAGTGACGGCTTAAAATAATATTAAAATAATTAATTTCGGAAAATTTAAAATTTCACCAGTGACTCAATAAACACCAAATACTAGCAATTACATAGCTAGAATATGTATATTTAATTTTATAATAAAAATATTTGTATTTTGACTTTTTACAAAAAAACCCCTTATTTTACCGATTTTTCGAAATTTCACCGAAACGATTTTCAAAACGTTACACTTGCATTGCCATCAAATATGTATCAACAACCATGATACAATGTATGTATGTATGTATGTATCCATGCAGATCATCATGTGCATACATGTATGCAAACAAAAATAGAAAAAGAGTTTAATTAAAGAATTAATCTAAAAGTCATTTGTTAAATCAACACTTGATTTTGCAAACCGGTCATATCATATACGACCCGACCAATAGAAAATGCCCGATTAATATACGGTATCATATATCCGTATTTAATCGGGTCCCCACGCATATCTCATATGCACACCACATCTTTTCGCCTGAGCCAGGAAACTTCATTGTGGGACTCTAAGACTCATCAATACGCCGGCAATAGGTAATGATCATATCAAATACCTACAAGGCACAAGCGGTCAGCTAAACATAACGGCCACCCGGGTATTGAGCGATCAGAAGAAAACAAGCGAACCTGTCACAACTCCCGTCGAGCCAACCGGCAACACTACCGTACAGTCTGGTCTCTTCGTCAGATATACTGCATATCGAGTCTAGGGATGGTAACGTCGACCCTAATAACTCAATAAGTCATGCCAATGAATGGTCTATAACAGATCGAGAAACTACTGATTAACACTTATCAGTAAATCTCAACAGCCCTGGACAGGGACTTACTGATATAGCCAATCGAGCACAGCACAGCATCAACTCCCAATACCGGGAGAGACGAAACCCCTCCTATCGCTCATCACCTTTGTGTGTCTCGGGACTGTACCCAATAGCCACCTGTTTGCACGACTCAGTAGAGCCATGGTAGGGTGGCCATCAAAGTACAGTGGGAGAACACACAAGACTCTCTGACGATCTCGGGTCTACAGACTAACCTGCACCAGTGTCACCTGAGAACTGCTATCCGACGATAGATATAATTCTTTATAGGAGTTCTCGGTGAGTCCGTCCAGTGTACCCAGTCACCACTGAGCACCCGTATACGATCTCGATGTCAACATCGATGAATGTGGGAACATCCATCGCCCATCATATGGGTCTAGTATCATATACGCTAGTCTACTCTGGTATATCGATGCCCCGTCTCGATACACCTACGACTAGGGACATTCCAGGATATGCTTATAAACTACAGATGTCCCACTAGTATGATCTCTATCATAATCACAGTAGTCAAGCCTATATCCTCATGGCTTTATCAACATGTGTGAATGAATAAAAGCGTGATCAAATCAACATGTCAGATAAAGAAGAACCAGATAGCATACTATCATGTCGAGCAAGAATGTATAATGAATATATATATATATATATATACACATGTATAAATACATCCACTATCATATAATGGCCTCTAGGGCATACATATATCCAACAATCTCCCATTTGCACTAAGGCCAGTTATTGGCGTATCTCATACCCAACATCTCAAAAAGTCGCTCATGCTGCGGCTGAGGGAGGGCCTTGGTGAATGGATCCGTGGTGTTATTCTTTGTGTATACTCTCTTAATCTCGATCTCGCGGCGATCTACAATCTCCCGGATCAAATGAAAGCGCCTCAGGATGTCTCTGGACCGCTGATGGGACCTGGGCTCCTTGGCTAACGCCATATCCCCATTATTATCACAATACAATGGTATTGGATCAATAATGGTTGGAACTACTCCTAGCTCCGAGATGAACTTCTTCATCCAGACGGCTTCCTTGGCGGCATCATTTGCAGCAATGTACTCAGCGTCCATCGTAGAGTCTGCAACGGTATCCTGTTTGGAACTCTTCCAACTTACCGTCCCTCCATTGAGGGTAAATACAAACCCAGAGATATATTTGCTATCGTCCTTATCGCTCTGGAAGCTCGAATCGGTAAAAGCCTCCATTTGGAGATCTCCAAAACCATACACCAAGAACAATTCTTTAGTCCTTCGTAAGTACTTAAGAATGTTCTTCACAGCTATCCAGTGATTCTCTCCTGGGTTGGATTGATACATGCTTACAACACTAAGTGCATAAACTACATCTGAGCGTGTACATAACATCGCATACATTATAGATCTTACTGCCGAAACATAGGGTATAATACTCATGCGAGCTCTCTCTTCATCGGTCTTTGGGCAAGAGTCCTTGGAGAGAGTGACCCCATGGCAAGCGGGTAAGGCACCCAGCTTGGAGTCTTCCATACTAAACCTTTTTAGGATGGTGTTGATGTACCTGGTTTGGGACAATCCCAATAACCTCTTGGATCTATCCCTATAGATCCTAATGCCCAGAATGTATGTGGCATCACCCAGGTCCTTCATGGAGAACCTTAGTGATAAGAAAGATTTGACCGACTGTAGCATAGGAATATCATTTCCTATCAAAAGAATGTCATCCACGTACAATACAAGGAATGTGACAGCTCTTCCTACAGCCTTCTTATAAACACAAGGTTCATCTGGATTTTTGATGAAATCAAACTCTTTGATAGCATCATCGAAACAGATGTTCCAACTCCATGATGCCTGCTTTAACCCATATATGGATTTAAGCAATCTACATGCTTTCCCGCTGCTCCCACTGTCAATGAAGCCCTCTGGCTGATCCATATAAACACATTCTTCTAAATCTCTATTTAGAAATGTCGTTTTAACGTCCATGTGCCAGATTTCATAGTCGTAGTGAGCAGCAATAGCAAGTAGGATCCGAATGGATTTAAGCATGGCTACGGGAGAAAAAGTCTCGTCATAGTCCAAACCTGGTCTTTGACGAAAACCTTTCGCCACAAGTCTTGCCTTATAGGTCTCTACCTGCCCATCTACACCAATCTTTCTTTTAAAGATCCATTTGCACCCCACAGGTTTTACCCCAGGGGGTACAACGTCCAAAGTCCATACTTTGTTGGTGTACATAGACTCCATTTCGGATCTCATGGCATCCAGCCACTTCACAGAGTCTCCACTCGTGATAGCTTGCTGAAAACTGGTAGGATCATCATCCTCCATGATGCAGTCTTCTCTGTCACCATCAATGAGGAAACCGTAGTACCTCTCCGGTAGGCGAGAATTCCTACCAGACCTACGGAGTGGCCGAGGTTCCTCAGTTTCTATTGCAACAGCCGGTTCAACCAACTCGTCATTTGTAGTTTGTGTCTCTAGAACCTCTTCTAGATCTACTACATTGCCATCAGTTTCATTTGTGAAAAACTCTTTTTCCAAGAATGTGGCATACTGAGAAACAAACACCTTTTGTTCCTCCTTGTGGTAGAATAGATATCCATAAGAATTCTTTGGATACCCCACAAAATTACACATGACCGACCGTGTCTCGAGTTTGTCCGGATTCTGCTTTTTAACATAGGCCGGGCAACCCCAAATCTTAACTCTCTTAAGAGATGGTCTCTTCCCATGCCATATCTCATATGGTGTGGTAGCCATGGTTTTGGTTGGGACCCTGTTCAGTAGAAACGCTGCAGTCTCCAATGCATGCCCCCAAAATGAGACGGGTAACTCAGCATCACTCATCATGGATCGGACCATATCTAATAGGGTCCGATTCCGTCATTCAGACACACCGTTGTGCTGTGGTGTGTAAGGAGGAGTGAGCTAAGAGAGAATCCCATTCTCTTTTAGGAAGTTTGCAAACTCTGTATTGAGGTACTCCCCACCTCGATCTGATTGAAGCATTTTGATACTCAAGCCGGTTTGTTTTTCTACTTCTTGTTTATATTCAGTGAATTTCTCGAAAGCTTTGGATTTGTGCTTTAATAAAAATACATGACCGAATCTTGAGAAATCGTCAGTGAAAATAATGAAGTATGAAAAACCGCCTCTAGCCTGTATAGACATTGGCCCACAAACATCACTATGTATGAGGCCTAGGAGCTCAGTAGCTCTTTCTCCGTGTCCTGTAAACGGAGTTTTGGTCATTTTACCCTTGATACAAGACTGGCAAGTTGCATAATATTTATATTCAAAAGGGTTTAAATATCCATCTTTGTGTAACTTGTTTAGTCTTGTTTCGTTAATATGACCAAGTCTACAGTGCCAAAGAAAAGATTCATTTATTTCTGAAAGTTTTCTTTTATTAGTGTGTTGTATGCTGAAAACTGTGTGTTGATTTAGGACGTATATCCCGTTATTGAGCGTACCATACCCAACCAACATTTGATTCTGGTGAATGTTCATAACATTGTTCTGCAATACAAAATTATATCCTTCGTTGTCTAACAAAGAAACGGATATTATATTACAAAGCATACTAGGTACAAAATAACACGGGTTCAAAACGAATATACACCCAGATGGCAACCCCAAGTGATACTCTCCCACTGCGACTGTATGTACATTGGAACCATTTCCAACGCGGAGAGTATGGTCACCTGTCTTCAAAACCTTTCTATTTCTCAGCCCCTGCATAGAATTGCAAATGTGAGAACCTGAACCGGTATCTAATACCTAGGAAGCAGAGTTTATTGAAAAACAGTTTTCTGTCACAAACACACCTGAAGCGGAAGCATCCCCATGCTTCTTCTTGAGATTTAAGTACTCCGTGCAGTTGCGCTTCTAATGTCCTGTTTTGTGGCAGTGAAAACATTCCCCTTTCCCCGATTCTCCAGCTTTGGACTTGTCCTTTCCCTTAACCTTTTTAACTCCACCCCTAGGATTGGTGGGCTTCTTCTTTTTCTTTCCCTTGGCTTTAGCCTTTGGGCGAGAAGAGGAAGATTGCCCAACACTCAAAACGGGAGTTTCACTGATTTCAGTGTGCTCTCTGCACTCCTTAACATATTAAGGAGTTCAGGTAGTTCCTTCTCCATGTTGTGCATGTTGAAGTTAACTATGAATTGAGCAAAGGTGGAGGGGAGGGACTGCAGAATAATATCCGTATATTGTTCATTGTCCATCGTCCATCTAAGGTCCTCAAGCTCTTCTATGAGAGCTATCATCTTCAGAACATGGTCTCCTACTGGTGTGCCAGGGGCCACTCTCATCTGAAACAATTTCTTTGATGCTTTGTATCGTAATACGCGGGATTGCTCTCCATACAACTCCTTTGTATGGAGGAATATGTCGTGAATGTCCATATTCTCGTGCTGCTTTTGATGTGTGTTATCCATCGATGCAAGCACGAGGCATTTGGCCGTGGCACAGTCAGCGTCCCATGTCTTGCGGACTTTTTTATCCGCAACTGAGGATTTTGGACCTGGGACGGGTGGGGCTGAAGCCGTGAGGACATATGATACTTTATCATAAGTCAAGGCAATTTTCAGATTCCTCAGCTAGTCTTTATAATTGGTCCCATTCAATTTATTTTTATCTAGTAGAAGCTTGAGTCCAGTCATTGGTATCTTCCATTAAGAGAGAGAAAAGAATACACTCAGCGAAAGCTCTTGCAATGATCAGATTGGTTATTATCTT
Source organism: Agapanthus africanus (assembly GCA_030015575.1). Classification (NCBI taxonomy): domain Eukaryota; kingdom Viridiplantae; phylum Streptophyta; class Magnoliopsida; order Asparagales; family Amaryllidaceae; genus Agapanthus; species Agapanthus africanus. The sequence continues at coordinate 230,307,703 of JASDDO010000022.1, read as the reverse complement.
ATCTAATCGATGTCTCCCACTGCTTTAATGAAGTTTTTCTTTCAAACCTTAAAAAGAATACTAGACAGGATTAATTACAGTCTACAACTTCGCTAACCGTTCAGCCAGGCCAGTGTCGGTACTTGAGGGAGGTTCCCCGTGCTTTCGCACGGACCTAATTAAAGTAAACCTGGTTTTCCCAGAGGCGTAGCCCCGTTAACACCTTTCTAGACACCTAATGGGTTAGCTAATTGTAAACTGCAAAACTCTCCTGGGAGCAACTATTGCCCACAATGGAATCGGGATCTAACCATCATATGGAAGGTATGCAATCTCATTACATATCTCAACACTTGAAATTCCCGATGCGGTTTTTACCCCTAGTACCTATGACCTTAACTATGGTCAACAAATCATAAGTACCAGTCAAATTCTACCCGTCATTTCTTGATTAATTAGACCCACTCATATGACCCTTAACTATGGTCAACAAAGTCGCATGAATGTCTTAATTAATCTGCATCATATGCAGTGTAGGAAGACATCACTTAGCTACCGTACACTACGTCTTAACTATAGTCAACAAACGTAGCACGAATACTAAGTACTCTACTTCCTAAAATGACGAAGGGTTGCGGATGATTTTTAAGAAAATCTTTAACGCTTTGAACTTGATATCGTCGTAGAATCAAATGGTTTTCAAAAGGAGTGGCTTGAGCTCCGCAGTTTTGAAATGTGGCTTTTTCATAAAGAGCCGAGTGATTTTCAAATCCGATTCTACAACATCTTTTTAGGTTTATTTTCTTTACATTAATCATATTAATGTAGTCCCATCATTTAATTCCTTAAGCCAATCACAGAAAAGAAACGAATATACAACGTACACTTATGCCATCCGCATTCGCCGCAATGTTCCGTTATGCACCGTTAGGTTACTTAACTAACGGCATACCGGGACGGGACTAGCGCGGGTGTAAAACATAAGCAACGTCTACTATATATCTTATATATAATATATCATTCGTCTCAGATATCACATCACAGTATACAGGCAGCAGAAACACAGATACAATGTGGGATATACAAGGACGTCCGTATTTAGTATTTAGCCAACAATAGAAAATACGGATTCCACGGTCGCGATGAATAGCCAAGCCCACACTCCTAGACCCCTATGAGAGCGGCAAGCGACCCTACCAACTCTGGAGTTTAGGAGACCCGGTATCGACTCCTCGAGATGGCCTCTCACTGAACCCCAGAACCCGATCACTTGTGCTCCCCTCCTTGGGTCTATCCTAATGCGGAAAAGTAAATAATATACAACACCAGTGGCATCAACCTCAACCCGGAAGTGCCCCAAATAAAAGAATATTACATTACATTTGAATTTTATATGAATGAAAAGAAAACTCTCATCTCACATAAAAAAAAACCCGGCTATTCAATCGCGACAATCCTGCACATCATATCTCAGCAACACATAATATCATATATCATCAACGTAAGTAAGTATGCATACACCGATCGTCGTTGATTTATAGCAACGAAAACTGGCAATACAACTACATACTACACTTACGGTCACAGAAAAGAAAGTGTAAAACTACAATATTTGGAATCCACAATAACTTTAGACATCGTAAATCCGAAATATCACATACTTCGCATTTCATGCCTAACTATATGAATTCCACATGTTGTATCGCATTCCAGATAAATAGACAGTATTAAACTTTCCGAACGAATAATCAAATACCCAAGATTTCCTAAATAGCTCAACACTTGAGCAGAGTTCAAAAATCCCGGAATGTGTCACAGTAGTAGCGGTCCAGCCGTAGAAGGGTCAAGCCAACGCCTCACATGTGGCATGTCGTACTGCCTCAAACCCTAAGGTTCAGAGGCAGTTCAGACGGTCACATAACCGAGTTAAGGTTTGTGTTCTTCTAGAGGGTCCACCACATTACTTGCACGTATTTCCGAAAGATTTAAACTCAAGAAAAATTCAACACTTGAAAGTTTTTCGTACCGGGAAAAAGTAAGTTAATGATATCCATTCGAACTTTTTAATACTTTCTAAATTACCCGAAAATAGCACGAAATTAAATAATCTGATCGAATCTACGAATCCAAAACAATCCCCAGAACACACAACACTTGAATCAGATTAAAAATACCCAAAAATATGTACAAGCAGATACTAACATTACTGTATAAAAACGAGGCCATAAATCTTCTGTACGGCCGCGGATCCGCGGCCCAAGCAAGGTCTAGCCGCGGTTCCGCGGCGATATGTACGACTTATTGCTTCGTTTTTTACAGCATTGCTTAGATTTCCATGCTGAATTTTATAAGTATTTTTAATTCTGAAAAAACACAGTTTTGAAAAAATGTACAGAGAAGGGTTAAAAATCCGTATTTTTGGTTCGATCGGAGTTTTAACTTCTCCTAAGCATCGCTTAAGGTTCTATCTTGGCTCTGATACCATTGTTAGGTTTACCTAGCACCTCATGAAGGGTTTGGAAGCATCACATGTGCCAAAATCAAATTTTTAAGGTGATAAGTGAACATACAAAGAATCATCACTAGGAATTTAGGGTTTCATTACATAAACATCATCACAAGTTGAAAAACTAGGGTTTTGAGAGTACAACCTTTGTAGCTCCCTACGCTAGACTCCTTGGCTACTTGAGGGTTGGAAAAAGGTTCGCTTGAGATCCTCTAGGTCCACGACGATCCACCCGAAACTCCTTTGCCCAAAGCTCCTTGCTTTACTCGATATGTGAATGAAGTAGAGCAAACACCCTACACAAATGGGCTAGATGTGTGTAATATGATGATGTGGTTTGTATTCTATAATCAAAACTCTTTCTTTTTTATCAAACTCACTCAAAGAAATTATCAAGAGAGGAAGAAAAAGATGGTGGCTAAGCTTTCTCACAAAAGGAAAATGTTATAAGAATGAATAATTGAAATGAAAAAAAGGATTAATCTATATTAATCCTTCTCACTTCAACCATGGTTAGAATCAACTAGATTTTTATCAAATGGGTTAAAAGACAAAAGGATAATTAACTCAAGGTTAAAAGGTGGTTGAAGCATGGTCAAAGATGATAAACATAAACCTTGTGTGAATTATCTTTTCCTTTTTTTAAAATGATAAATAAATAGATAGTTCTACAATATAAGTCTTGCATTGCCACCAAATATGTATCAACAACCATGATACAATGTATGTAAGTATGTATCCATGCACATCATCATGTGCATACATGTATGCATACAAAAATAGAAAAAGAGTTTAATTAAAGAATTAATCTAAAAGTCATTTGTTAAATCAACACTTGATTTTGCAAACCGGTCATATCACATACGACCCGACCAATAGAAAATGCCTGATTAATATACGGTATCATATATCCGTATTTAATCGGGTCCCCGCGCATATCTCATATGCACACCACATCTTTTCGCCTGAGCCAGGAAACTTCATTGTGGGACTCTAAGACTCGTCAATACGCCGGCAATAGGTAATGATCATATCAAATACCTACAAGCCGCAAGCGGTCAGCTAAACGTAATGGCTACCCGGATATTGAGCGATCAGAAGAAAACAAGCGAACCTGTCATAACTCCCGTCGAGCCAACTGGCAACACTACCGTACAGTCCGGTCTCTTCGTAAGATATGCTGCATATTGAGTCTAAGGATGGTAACGTCGACCCTAATAACTCAATAAGTCGTCCCAATGAATGGTCTATAACAGATCGAGAAACTACTGATTAACACTTATCAGTAAATCTTAACAGCCCTGGTCAGGGACTTACTGATATAGCCAATCGAGCACAGCACAGCATCAACTCCCAATACCGGGAGAGACGAAACCCCTCCTATCGCTCATCGTCTTCGTATGTCTCGGGACTGTACCCAATAGCCACCTATTTGCACGACTCAGTAGAGCCGTGGTAGGGTGAAAATCAAAGTACAGTGGGAGAACACACAAGACTCTATGACGTTCTCGGGTCTACAGACTAACCTGCACCAGTGTCGCCTGAGAACTGCTATCCGACGATAGATATAATTCCATATAGGAGTTCTCGGTGAGTCTGTCCAGTGTACCCAGTCACCACTGAGCACCCGTATACGATCTCGATGTCAAACATCGATGAATGTGGGAACATCCATCGCCCATCATATGGGTCTAGTATCATATACGCTAGTCTACTCTGGTATATCGATGCCCCGTCTCGATACACCTACGACTAGGGACATTCCAGGATATGCTTATAAACTACAGATGTCCCACTAGTATGATCTCTATCATAATCACAGTAGTCAAGCCTATATCCTCAGGGCTTTATCAACATGTGTGAATGAATAAAAGCGTGATCAAATCAACATGTCAGATAAAGAAGAACCAGATAGAATACTATCATGTCGAGCAAGAATGTACAATGAATATATATATATATATATATACATACATGTATAAATACATCCTCTATCATATAATGGCCTTTAGGGCATACATATATCCAACACTACCACCACACATGAGATATGGAATGGAAAGATACCATGTCTTAAACTAGTTAAGATATAGGGTTGTCCGGCCTATGTTGAAAAGCAAAATCCGGACAAGCTCGAGGCAAGGTCAGTTCTGTGTAAGTTTGATTGGATATCCCGAACATTTGCTAGGGAATATCTTCTACCATACTGAGGAGCAAAAGATATTTTGTTTCTCAGCATGCCACATTTTTAGAAAAGGAATTTCTTGTGAAGAAATTAGTGATCATGGGGTAAAACTGGAAGGAGTTCCAGCTATACAAACTAACAGCTGATGATTTGGTGAAACCAAAAGATTCAATAGTCTCCAACGAACCTCAGCCTCTCCGTGAATCTGGTAGGGTTCCTCATCCAATTGAGAGATACTACGGTCTTCTCGGTGATAGTGGGAGCGAGGATTGCATCATGGTTGATGATGGCCCAACTAGGTTCAGGCAGGCCATCACGAGTGGGGACACTGTGAAATGGCTGGATGCTATGTGATCAAAGATGGAATCCATGTACACCAACAAAGTATGACTTTGCATGTTGCACTTGAAGGGGTAAAACCCATTGGGAGAAAATGGATCTTGAGAAGATTCTTGGTCTAGATGGAAAAGTTGAGACTTTCAAAGCTATGCTTAAGTCCATCAGGATCAATGCGTCTATCGCGGAGTTGGAACATCTGTTTTGATGTGGTGGTTAAAGAGTTTGACTTCATCAAAAAGGTAGATGAAACTTGTATATACAAGAAGGTTGTAGAGAGTAAGGTTGTCTTATACGTATTGTACGTAGATGACATACTCTTGATAGGAAATGGTTTCCTATGCTACACTCGGTCAAGCTCCTCTTATCACGATGATTCTCAATAGAAGATCTGGATGATACCTACTACATCTTGTGGATTATGATCTATGGTGATAGATCTAAGTGGATGTTGGGAGTGTCCCAAATCCAGGTACAATAACACCATACTAAAGGGGTTTAGTATGGAAGATTCTAAGCGTAGTGGTTCGCCCACTTACTCATGGATCACTCTCTCCAAAAAGATGTCTCCCGAGACTGATTTGAAGATAGCTCGCGTGCAAGGGATACCCTATGCTTCGGCAATAGGCTCTATCATGTATGCGATGTTATGTACCAGACTAGATGTAGATGATTCACTAGGTGTAGTGATCAGGAATCAATCGGATCTTGGGAGAATTACTGGACAGCTGTGGAGGACATTCTTAAGTACTTGAGAAGCACTAAAAGAAAGTTCTTGGTTCCAGCTTCCAGAGTGATAAGTTTAACTGAAAGTCAGTCACAGGCATTGTCTTTACCCTCAGTGGAAGGACGGTATGTTGGAAGAGTTCCAAGCTAGATACCGTGACATACTAGACGATATAGGCTGAATACATTGCTACCAATGATGCTGCCAAAGTGGCTGTCTGGGCATTTCTTGTTCATGAGATGAACAAGGTTCCTACCATTGAGTGTCCAATAACCGTTATTGTGACAACAATGGAGTTATGGTTTAGGCCTAGGAACGAAGGTCCCATCAGCGATCCAGACATATTCTGAGGCAAGTATCACCTGATCAGGGAGATGGTTGATCTCCAAGGGATCAAGGTAAGGAGAGTAGATTTTGAGGTTAACACGGCGGATCCACTCACCAAGGCCTGCTTCCCCAAATATTATTTGGGAGATTTTGGGATGGTTGAGTATGGGATACTACAGCCACTGCTAAATTGTTGAGTATGAGATACTGCAATAAATGCCTTAGTGCAAGTGGGAGATTGTTAGTTATATGTATGCCCTAGAGGCCATTACTGTACATGTAATGTATATTGTAGTGGATGCTTGGACATATATAGGGAGGACTTTATTGCTCGACATGATAGTATGCTATCTGGTTCCTCTTTATCTTAACATGTACACTTATAGTCTCTCTACTACATGTTGATAAAGCCCTTAGGATCAGTACTTGACTACCAGGATTATGATGCAGATCATACTAGTGGGGACAGGGTAGTCGGTAAGTACATCCTTCAAATGTTCCTAGTCGTGGGAGTATCGAGACAGGGCATCGATACTCCAGAGTAGACCAGTGTATACGCTTCTCGACCCATATGATGGGCGATGGATGATCCTATATCCATTGGTGTTTGATATCAGAGAAGGTATACGGGTGCTTAGTTGAGACTGGGTACACTGAACGGACTCGCCGAGAACTCCTAGATGGTATTATACCTATCGTCGGATAGCAGTTCTCTGGTGACACTGGTACAGGTTAGTCTGTAGACCTGAGATCGTCATAGAGTCTTGTGTGATTCCCACTGTACTTTGATTTCCACCATACCACGGTCAAGAGATCGTGCAAAAAGGTGGTTTTTGGGTACAGTCCCGAGTCACAAGGAGGCAATGAGCGATATGAGGGGTTTCGTCTCTTCCGGTATTGGGAGTTGATGTTGCGCTATGCTCGATTAGCCATAACAGAAAATCCCTGGCCAGGGTTGCTGAGATCTACCGGTAAGTGTTATCAGTAGTTTCTCGAACCGTTATGAACCTTGTATCGGCATGACTTATCAGGCTATTGGGGTCTGACGTTATACCATCCCCAGGCTGTGATATGAGACATATCAGACGAAGAGACCTGACTGTACGATAGTGTTACTGATTGGATTCGCAGGAGTACGAGCAGGCTTGCTTGTTGATCTTCTGATCGCTTAATACCCGGGTGGCCGTTACGTTTAGCAGACCGCTTGCGGCTTGTGGGTGTTTGATATGATCATCACCTACTGCCGGCGTATTGACGGGTCTTTAGAGTCATACACAGAGATTTCCTGGTTCATGCGAAACGGAGTAGGATCACATATGTGATATGTGCAGGACCGAGATTAATGCGTGTATATGATACCATATTCTATTCTCGTGACTTGTGACATTGGTCGGTTATATGTGATATAGCTGGGTTATCGGATCAACTGTTGATTCTATAAGTTGTTGCATTAGATATTAGTCGGTTATACAGGATATAGTCGGATTATTAAATCAAGTGTTGATTTAATAATTTAATGTATAATTATATATTTAATATATTACATTACATTAACTAATATTTTCTCACTTATGATTTCTTTTCTCACTTGATTGTGCACATAGTATATATGTGATATATATTAGTGTACATAGTTTTGTGTCATGCTTGATGATACATGCTTCATGGGTGTGTGAGACTTACACCATGCTAGTGATAATCTAGGGTTTATATTTATCCAAGTAATTTATAAAATAAGTGGCATTATCTCATGACTAGAAGCTTGGAGAAGCTTCAAGTGTTCATTGACTTAATCCACTCACTTTGTTTTACTTGTAGATATTCATTTAACCCAACCATTATCCTTAGTTTAGTTAAGTCTCTACATGAGTTAGTGTATGACACTAACTCACTCATGGTTGCTATTCTCACCTCATGAGTTCATACTTCATCTCATCACTTCATCTTCTTCCTCAAGAGAAAAGGCTTGCAAGCTTTTTCAAAGTGATGAAATATTGTGAGAAAAATAAAACTAAAGTGAGCCCACTTCCTACTTCATCATCCTCTACTATTAGCCATTTAGTTTAGGGTGTTTGCTTCACTAAACCCTAATCTAGTGAAGAGGTAGCATGAGCTTGAGTCTCCTCGACGTAGATCATCTTTGGCTTCGAAGACTTTGAGCAAGTTTGCATCTTTCACCTTGTGGAGTGTCACGTCCCGAAAGTACGGAATATGACCGGCACTTAAACTACGAACGCCTCGAGGCGTACATAATCTAAGTAAACCGAAAACCCAGAAATCCAACCAAGAAAGATGTAGAGTGCAGGAAAAACCAACTTAAAGCAAGTAGTTTCAATAGCATAAGCCGAATTATGCGGTTTTTAAAAACATCAAAAATTTCCTGAAAAATTTCGGCAGAGTCTCCTTTGTAAATACTGGCCCCCAAATGGGATACAACATGAATAGTATACGAAATCAATAAAAAGGCATCCCCAAGCGGGAGCTAGCTCTTCGTCAATCGACGGCCACAACCACACAAGCAATATAATTATTTAAAAAACCTAGTTTACCAATTATATAATTATCACTTTTAAATCAACAAATATGCAAACTAGCAACTTAAATTGGATTTAGCATAACATTAATATGTCAATTATATCACATAAACTAAATCTCACAACACAAAATACCATTTTGAAATCAAACCCCTCTCTTGAATTTTAAATCATACACCTAGAACTAATTAAAAACCTAATTAAACAATTAGTTAAGCTAACCTAAGCAATTAACAACACATTAAGCAAAAAGGTTAGAATTTATACCCAAAAAATTTTAAGCTCCCACAAGCACACTTAGCCACCCAAATTGAAATCTAAATCCCTAGATCCATGCAATGGTAGCCAAGGAAAAATGGGTAGGAGGTGGATTTGGATTTGGATTTTTGCTTGATTTTTGACAATTTTTTTCTTGAGGATTTTTGGAGAAGAGAAGAAATGAGGGAAAGAGAGGAGAGGGGCTGAACAATTCAGCAGTGGCTCGGCTAGAGAGGAGGGGGAAGAGGTGAGAAGTGTGGGTGTTGGTTTGAAAGTCAAAAATAAAGTCAAAAGCCCATTCTTATGCATGTATATTATTCTTTCTTTTCTTTTCTTTGCTTTAATGTGTGAAATGGGAGGCCCAAGATTGTTGGGCTGATCAAGGGGGCCGGCCAAAGCATGTTGGGGGAATGGGGGTGGGTTTTGTTTGGGTGAGAAAAAGAGATAAGTGTAGTAACCCACTTCCATTACACTAATTTCACCGAAAAAAAAGCCTTTTTCTTCGATATTTTCTAAACCGTTTTGGCAAACGATTTCATTTCAAAAACAACATTATAAAATTTCATTTAATGTTTTATGATGCACAAAATTTGTTTCAACTCATTCCAATTTGTAATTTTCCCTAATTAAATGTATTAGTAACAGCTTAAAATAATATTAAAATAATTAATTTCGGAAAAAATTTCAGAAAATTTGAAATTTCACCAGTGGCTCAATAAACACCAAATACTAGCAATTACATAGCTAGAATATGTATATTTAATTTTATAATAAAGATATTTACATTTTGACTTTTTACAGAAAACCCCCTTATTTTACCGTATTTTCGAAATTTCACTGAAACGATTTTCAAAACGTTACAATCCTCCCCTCTTAAAGAAATTCGGTCCCCGAATTTAAATTAAAACTTGCCCCAAATACTAAAACATTTCAGCCAAAACCATCAAATCGCCGGGGCTCCGAAATCATAAATACACAAACGCATCATAGCGCAATGCATGCGCATGATTAATGAGTAGATAACTCGAAATCAAAACTCCGTCAAGAATCCCGCAATCATCGGAGTCATGGGAAACACATCAATGTCAAGATCCAAGCAAGACCGATATGCTATAAATCGGAACTATACATGCAAATATTAGGAGGAAATGCATGCCAAATCCTTTAAGTTGCTGTGCAATGCACATAACACTGCACAGTGGCGGACGTCTATCATAAGAAAATAACTATATACATATATACCTTTGTTTGAAATGTACGTTCCGCCGTTTTGGGAAACAATTTAGAAGGGTTTTCCTTGTTTTAAACGTTTCACGTCATATCAGACACGTAGGTAAATACTGAGACTATAGCTCGCTTTTTGGAATTCCCTTCAATAGCTATCAATGCATGCAAAATACATTCAGGTACTGTCCTCTGACTAGTCCTGCTCAGTACAAAAACTCATAGCAATCATCATAAAAACGTACTGCTCCATAAGAAATCAATCCCAAAATACGCGTATGAATACTACGTGCGTCTGGTGCGCACGGAAATCAAAATCCATATATGTGCCATACAAATGCACAGAAACAAGATCTAAGTGCATCGGGTGTGCACAAAGCATCTGTCGTAGGCAACGTGTGTGTCTGACAGCAAAATCAGGTGCATCTGACATGCACGAAAAATCTTGATTTAGTGCATCTGGTGTGCACCAAAATCACATCTCAAAACATGCGCTCAACATGCGCGAAAATCCAAGGCATGTGCATCTATCATGCACGAAATCATGAAATCCAATATCAAGCGCCGAACATGCGCAAAATCAAATCAGGTGCACAAGGTGCACAAAACAAATATCGAGTATCACAATCGAAATCGAAGTCCAGTGCATCTAAGTGCACAAAAGGCATATCACTGCACTGCAAGCATATATAACTATACAGAGTGCAGGAACCAAATCATGTGCGTGCATACGCACAAAATAAACTCAAATGTCTAAAACCGTAAAATCATAAACATGTGAAACCAAAGCACGAAGATGATATCAAGTGCAACACTGTGCAAAGATCGTAAATCCTCAATCATCAAAATCAAATCATGCGAATAAATCACCCAAAACATCGAAATCAATAATGGCGGAATAGTACCGCTCAAGTGCATCTTCTAAGAATCTCGGCCAACTGTCGCGGTCACTAGTGGGACGTCTCGTCGATGATCATGAACTCTGGCCTGCTGGTGTGCGTAACAATGACCACTCTTGGGTCAAGGTCTTCACTGTGAATTACCAATCTCTCGGTCCATCGGTTCATCGGTCCTGTCAGGTGTCCTAACGGGGACGATTCCGTTCTGGCACCTCTCTGGTCATCTCTCGGTCAATCATCGCGACCACTCGTAAGGCAGCATGTCACTGGCGTCGGCCTCTGGCTCTCTGAATGCACGTGACACATCCGATCCTGGGTGCAAGTATCATTGTAACAGTGTCCTGGAAGGAATCCTGCTCAAGGTCTCTTCCAAGTCTCGTCTCTTCCAACTGTCCGGAAGTCATCGTCCTTTACCATATCTGCTTCTTGCTTCGAAACGGCTGCATACTCATCGCGACTCCTTCTGGAAGGTATATTCAGTACTCTGCCTCGGCATGCGCATCGCATCTCTGATGTCGGTGGAGTGGAACGTCATCACATCTAGATCTGGTACGAACCTCTTACTTCACTTTTCTCTAATGTCGACCGCTTCGGACTCGTCTCGTCGTGGCTGCATGGACTGAGCTCCAACGGCTATCCTCGTATCGGGAGTCTCCCAAGAAATGCATCTCACCACCTAGCATCCGAATTAAGTCGAGCCATCCGATCGAGTCGTCAAAACCTCATAATCCCCCAAGAGCTCAACATCTTGGGCACAGTTTAATAGTATCGAGTACATACCACAGCATCGGTGGTCCAGCCGTAGAAGGGCAAACCCAAGTCTCACTAATGGCGCAGCAGAACTGCCGCAAACCCTAAGGTTCAAAGGCTTTCATACGGTCATTAAGTCGAGTTAGGGTTTCATTCTTCTAGAGGGTCCATAGAATTGCCTGAATGCCCTTCCGAATACTTTAAACTTGGAATAATAGGTTTCTGACATCAATCGTCTCTGTCGACTCTCAACGTCTCCACGTGAAGTCGTCTCTTGCTGAAATCAATCTATCTGATGACCTCTCATCAGGTAGGCGAACGAACCACATGTCCTAGTCACTCATCCTCGGGTGACTAGCGACCTTCTGTCATCTCTTAGTACAACCTGTACTGCAATAGCTCCAACATATGGGGCGATATCTCGTCGCTCGCAGCAACAACTGGCTCACTCGTCTGCACGCTGAACAGTGCCTCAATCATCATGAGTAAGCAATACACCAACGGTCATCAAAATCTGGCTGGCCTCTATCATTGGCTCAATACTCTAGTGTCGATCAGCACCTCCGAGTAACCTCATAAAGGCGATCCGCCAAACGCTCATGGTGCGGAAACACAGTAAAAAGACACATCACCGCAATCGTGTGTCGCCGGAATTTCGCCCTGGTCAGTCCTCGTGACGAGCTCGTGCTGACCGCAACTCTAGCTGTAGCTCTCCCTGCCCGTAATCGTGGCAGCAAAACCATAACTGGTACTGATGAGGCTAGATCGGAATGAATATAATACTGAGCAAAGAAATGTACATCCTAAGGCTTCTTAAGTGGAGTAGCGTATCGTAAATATGCCGCGGAACATACCTACGGTACGTCACTCTACTTTAGTCACCTATTCCATCAACCAAGGGTCATCCTACGCTCCGAAGGTAAAACCTAACGCTCTGATACCAACTTGTCACGTCCCGAAAGTACGGAATATGACCGGCACTTAAACTACGAACGTCTCGAGGCGTACATAATCTAAGTAAACCGAAAACCCAGAAATCCAACCAAGAAAAGATGTAGAGTGCAGGAAAAACCAACTTAAAGCAAGTAGTTTCAATAGCATAAGCCGAATTATGCGGTTTTTAAAAACATCAAAAATTTCCTGAAAATTTTCGGCAGAGTCTCCTTTGTAAATACTGGCCCCCAAATGGGATACAACATGAATAGTATACGAAATCAATAAAAAGGCATCCCCAAGCGGGAGCTAGCTCTTCGTCAATCGACGGCCACAACCACACAAGCAATATAATTATTTAAAAAACCTAGTTTACCAATTATATAATTATCACTTTTAAATCAACAAATATGCAAACTAGCAACTTAAATTGGATTTAGCATAACATTAATATGTCAATTATATCACATAAACTAAATCTCACAACACAAAATACCATTTTGAAATCAAACCCCTCTCTTGAATTTTAAATCATACACCTAGAACTAATTAAAAACCTAATTAAACAATTAGTTAAGCTAACCTAAGCAATTAACAACACATTAAGCAAAAAGGTTAGAATTTATACCCAAAAAATTTTAAGCTCCCACAAGCACACTTAGCCACCCAAATTGAAATCTAAATCCCTAGATCCATGCAATGGTTGCCAAGGAAAAATGGGTAGGAGGTGGATTTTGATTTGGATTTTTGCTTGATTTTTGACAATTTTTTTCTTGAGGATTTTTGGAGAAGAGAAGAAATGAGGGAAAGAGAGGAGAGGGGCTGAACAATTCAGCAGTGGCTCGGCTAGAGAGGAGGGGGAAGAGGTGAGAGAGTGTGGGTGTTGGTTTGAAAGTCAAAAATAAAGTCAAAAGCCCATTCTTATGCATGTATATTATTCTTTCTTTTCTTTTCTTTTCTTTGCTTTAATGTGTGAAATGGGAGGCCCAAGATTGTTGGGCTGATCAAGGGGGCCGGCCAAAGCATGTTGGGGGAATGGGGGTGGGTTTTTTTTGGGTGAGAAAAAGAGATAAGTGTAGTAACCCACTTCCATTACACTAATTTCACCGAAAAAAAGCTTTTTTCTTCGATATTTTCTAAACCGTTTTGGCAAACGATTTCATTTCAAAAACAACATTATAAAATTTTATTTAATGTTTTATGATGCACAAAATTTGTTTCAACTCATTCCAATTTGTAATTTTCCCTAATTAAATGTATTAGTGACGGCTTAAAATAATATTAAAATAATTAATCTCGAAAAAAATTTCAGAAAATTTGAAATTTCACCAGTGGCTCAATAAACACCAAATACTAGCAATTACATAGCTAGAATATGTATATTTAATTTTATAATAAAGATATTTGCATTTTGACTTTTTACAGAAAACCCCCTTATTTTACCGTATTTTCGAAATTTCACCGAAACGATTTTCAAAACGTTACACTACTCACTGGGATCCCTGGCTAGCTGTGTCCAATCACCGCCTTTCCCTTTCGCGCCGCGTCTGACGTCTCCGCGACCGAACCTGGAATTTACATAAATACCAAACATAAGGTTACATATCAAGAACGACGCAAAACCCCAACGAAACTACTAAAGTTCGCTAGCTAGGTACAACGTGCACAAAGTGCGCGGAACACACGCGAAAATCGCAAAAACTGCCAAAAAAACGCCGATTTGGTCGCCCGGCAAAACTAAAACCCGACTACCCAAAAATCCGCACTCACGAAGCATCACATTAGACAACAAATCCGCCTGATCCCGAAGGCAAAGATAATACCGGCGCCGTAGTCAAACAAGTCCGTAGCTGCTGAAAACTGCGCTCGCACTCCTCTGTCCAGACGAAAGGAACTCCCTTCCGGGTCAAACCGGTCAACGGTGCAGCTATACGGGAGAAGTCCTGAACAAAACGCCTGTAGTAGCCCGCCAGGCCTAGAAAACTACGGATCTCAGTAACCGATATAGGTCGGGGCCACTGCTGAACAGCCTCAATCTTCTTCGGGTCCACACAAATGCCGTCTCTCGTAACCACGTGACCCTACCACCATCACCACCCCCTCCTCAGAGAGCCCTACTTCCTACCGGTGAAGACCACTTTCAGCTTCGCTCAGTATGCTCAGCTTTGATACCAACTTTGTCACGACCCGCAGGGTACGGAACGTGACTGGCACTTAAGTTTACGAAACGTCTAAAGACGTCCGTAAAATAAGTAAGCCAAAGCCCAGAAAACAAAACCAATTAAGCAAAAGAGTGAAGAAAACCCAAACATTTGAAAGCAAGTTTATCAAATAAGTCATGTAAAACCCCTTTTAAAAACAATACTAATTTTTCCAAAAATTTCGGCAGAGTCTCCTTTGTAAATACTGGCCCCCAAAAATGGGTACAACAAGAATATATGTAAAACCAACAAATAAGGCATCCCCAAGCGGGAGCTAGCTCTTCGCCATAAGGCGGTCACAAATCCCACGCAATATAAATGACAACAAGCATAATAATCATAAGGAAGCATGAAAAAAGTAGCATGTCGGCTCAAGTGAGCTCGACCCCAAAATACAGCATAAAATCCACAAACCTCACAGTCTCATCTCTAGGTCAATATATAATAATCTGGTAGAAACAGTAGATGGAGTACACTAGATACAAAGAATATACAAGGTGGTACAAAAACAATAACATAACCCACCTATGAGCAAATCTCGAGCTCAGGCAAGAGAGGCAGAACAAGTGCGCCCGCCGCTACTGAACTGACGGAGCGGACCTGCAGAAGACTGTGGCACAACGGGGGTGAGTTGCCAACTCGTGAGTAATAAATAACATCTACAAGGCTATCGTATGCATGCACACAAGCATCCTAGCATCTATAATACAGGTATGACTGGATGCACTAGCAGGTGTGTATATAACATCAGTGTACTAATATGTATGCAACATGAATATCTGAGGTCTCAATAGGTATATATAAGAAATATTTTATCTCTTTTTGTTTTTGAAACTCTTTTAGAATGCCAGCATAATGTCAATGAATCGACGAAAATCGGTGTCCAGCAACGACACCCAAAAGCTGTCTCAAACCTCATAAATGTATCTCTGGCCTCAGCCGTCCGGCTGACCCATCTCAAATATCAATATCTCATCATCTAGCGGCCACGGTCGGTATCCTCTGGATATCCGCCGTCCCAAACAGTCACCGGTAGGTAATCCGTCCCCTGCCAGGCTCAACGTCATCACCACATTCCTCTTGCCCCGGGGTACCTTACCGGGCCCACCATGTACCCGTGCCGGTTCCTCCACTCCTCGACACGGATTTCCAAATCCACAGCAAACTCATGGTGGACGACACTTACATCACTAGAAAACCGCAATTTACATATTTTAAAAATATAATAAGTTTAGAAATTTTGCGGCTTTCCCCCGAAATCCAGCAATATCATAAAATCTCAAGAAATCCTCATAAGTGCATATATCAATGATAATGAATGCGTATGATATCAATAATCTTCGAAGACTTTGAGCAAGTTTGCATCTTTCACCTTGTGGAGCCTCTCAAGAGTTCGGGAGATCATTACTCGCAGCGAAGGGACATCTACACGGAGCATTTGAAGTGAAGGACCGGTCTACAAAGGTTGTATTCCGCATTCACTTAGTTGTAAAGTGTTTACATTTTGTATCGTCGGATTTTCTAGTAACGATTCTAGGGTTAGGGTTAGCTAATACGACAATTTTTTAAAAATGGCATGGACGATGCCTCCCGAAACCTTGCTGCCATGCTAGGAAACCTTACAAGGATTGCATCATGGTAGATGATGACCCAAATAGCTTCGAGCAGGCCATCACGAGTGGGGACTCTATGAAATGGCTGGATGCAATGAAATCTGAGATGGAATCCATGTACACCAACAAAGTTTGGACTTTGGAAGTTGCTCCTGAAGGGGTAAAACCCATCGGGAGCAAATGGATCTTTAAGAAGAAACTTGCTGTATATGGAAAAGTTGAGACTTTCAAAGCTAGACTTGTTGCAAAAGGTTTTTGTCAACGACCAAGTGTGGACTATGACAAAACCTTTTCTCCAGTGGCTATGCTTAAGTCCATCCGGATCCTACTTGCCATTGCTGCATACCATGACTACGAAATCTGGAAAATGGATGTTAAGACCATCTTTCTAAATGGTGATTTAGAAGAGTGCGTGTACATGACTCAGCCAGAGGGCTTCGTGGATAGTGGGAGCAGCGGAAAAGTGTGCAAGCTGCTTAAATCCATCTACGGGTTGAAGCAGGCATCACGGAGTTGGAACATCTGTTTTGATGTGGTAGTCAAAGAGTTTGACTTCATAAAAAACGTAAATGAGCCTTGTATATACAAGAAGGTGGCAGAGAGTAAGGTTGTCTTCCTCGTATTGTACGTGGATGACATACTCTTGATAGGAAATGATGTTCCTATGCTGCACTCGGTCAAGCTCTTCTTATCACAAAGATTCTCAATGAAAGATCTAGGTGATGCCTTCTACATCTTGGGGATTAAGATCTATAGAGATCGATCTAAACGGATACTGGGATTGTTCCAATCCAGGTACATTGACACCATACTAAAGATGTTTAGTATGGAAGAATCCAAACGTGGGAACCAACCCACGATCTCTGGACTCACTCTCTCCAAAGAGATGTCTTCCAAGACTGATTTGGAGAGAGCTCGCATGCAAGGGATACCCTATGCTTCGGCAGTAGGCTCTATCATGTATGCGATGCTATGTACCAAACCCGATGTAGTATACTCACTAAGTGTAGTGATTCGGTATCAAGCAGATCCTGGAGAGAGTCACTGGACAGCTGTGAAGAACATTCTCAAGTACTTACGAAGGACTAAGTAGATGTTCTTGGTGTATGGTAACGGAGAACTCCAGGTGGAGTCCTTTACCGATTCCAGCTTCCAAAGTGATAAGGACGACTCTAAGTCGGTCTCAGGATTTGTCTTTACCCTCAATGGAGGGGCGGTTTGTTGGAAGAGTTCCAAACAGGAAACCGTGGCAGACTCGACGATAGAGGCTGAATACATCGCTGCCAATGATGCTGCCAAAGAGTCTGTCTGGATGAAGAAGTTCATAAACAAACTTGGTGTTGGAGATAGTGCCCTCAGAGTCGATTATTGGATCACAGGCACGTGATTGCAATGATTGAGGGAGGACCTATCCCGGTAGGACAGTCTTACTCGAGATGTTAGTATGCTATCTGGTTTACCTTTATCATCGTGTACTGCTTTAGGTGACATGACATGTCGCTATTGCACGTTGATAGAGCCCCTAGGATTCTTGCTTGACTGCCAGCAGTATGAGGGCGATCATATAAGTGAGAGCTGGAGTCTATAAGCGCATCCTTAAAAGGTCCCTAGTCGTAGGAGTTTCGAGACAGGGCATCGATTCTCCAGAGTAGACTAGTGTATACAGTCGAGACCCCGACGAGGGGCAGTGGCCGGTCTCACAAGCCACTGGTGTCAGTTGGTTCACCTAAGATGTATACAGGTGCTCATTGGGTTATGAGTACACCGGACAGGACTCGCCGGGAACATGCTAGTTGGTCTTATACCTGACGTCAGATAGCAGTTCCCAGGTGACATGTGTACAGGTTAGTTCATCGACCTGGGGATCGTCATTTGTCTCGTGTGAGTTCCCACTGTACTTTGATTACTACCCTACCACGGCTCAAAGGAGTCGTGCAAACAGGTTTTAGTTGGGTACAGTCCCGAGCCACATGGAGGCAGTGAGCGGATCTTCAGGGGTTCGTCTCTCCCGGTATTGGGGGTGAAGTCGCGCTGTGTCTAGGAGAGCCATTACACAAAGACCTTGGCCAAGGCAAGGAGATTTACTGGTAGGTATTCCAGTAGTATCTCACGGTGTTCTGGGCTACACTCCGACACGACTTGTACCGCCTTTTGGGGTCTGACTTTTACCAACCCCCTAGGCCCGCCATGCGATGCTCATAGACGAACGGACCGGACTGTACGGATATTATCACTGACAGGCTCAGTTGGGTGTCGGGGTGAGCTTCCTCATCGACGTCCCTCTTGGTCAATAGCTGGTGGCCCGTCACGTATTGGCTTATATCTCTGACGTGCTAGTGGTTAAATCCACAGCCATAGTATTGACGAGTCTTTAGAGTCCACCACACTTTCAGTTACTCAAGCTTTCGGGCGAAACGCTGTAGAGGCCGTATGGAGATATGGCAGGGTCCGATCAGATACGTGCGGTATTGCACGGATCAGGATCGGACGGTTTGTACTAGTGGCCGTATAGTTATATGGCAGCGTTCGATCAGATACGTGCGGTATTGCACGGATCAGGATCGAACGGATTTTACTAGCCGGCTTTGGTTTAAGCCGATCCTAGTATAGTACAGTGTAGATTTTGTCTTTTTGCATTTGTATCCGGACGGAATACAGATACGGGTGTGTATGCACAGTATCGGGGTTTTCCTGTAATTTATTACGGGACCAATTTTCTGGAGTTGCCAGTTTGCTTTCCGTTCCGGCCGGTTTTCCTTTGTTCTTTCCCGGCCGGACTTTTCCGATGGAGGGTGTTATTTGCAAGTTTGCAAATAACACTTGGTGGGGGGTTTTATTGCATAAGGTGTGATATGATAAGCATCTTTGCTTTTCATGTATTTATGAGATTAGGATGGATTTGAGGTTGATGTAAAGTTTAGTGATGATTATGTTTGGATGTGGTCACCCTCCTCCTTTTACTACACTCACCTCCCTCTTGCTTCATATTGTTATCCTCCACCATTTCTAGAAAAAAGAGAGATTATTATCATGGTTGAGAAAAGAAAGAGAGAAGAAGAAAAGAGAAGAAAATGAGAGCTTCATCTTTGAGAGGAAGAAAAATGAGAGTGATTCATTTTGTGTATATCATTCTTCATCTCATTCCATTGCTAGAAAATTGAAAGCACCAATTTTCTATACACCATTCCTCCATCTATGGCAACCAACCCCAAAGTGAGACATACACTCTACACTATATTCCTACAGCAAATCTTGGACGCGTCGATTCGCCAGCTTCGCGCCCGAGTTGCCTCGGTATTGAGGTGGGAGCCCGTAAAAGTACCCGGCTTCGTGGTGCCCTTTCCGACGAGGAGGAGACGACCGGAGATCCCGCGAGGAGATCGGAGTGGAGATGAAGACCGGAGGACTCGGATCAGTCGGTACATCTCTAACCTATCTTGTTACTTAGCTTAGACTAGTTTAATGGCACGATCCGGGGTTTAGTGCGCGGTGGTGCCGGTTTGCTAAGTCCGCAAAATTTTAAGTTTACCACCGTTTCCGCGTTTGGCCGTCGGATTGACGGCCGGGGCGCCGCCGTGCACTTACACTTGGAGTGGTTCCGTCCAACGAGCATCCAATACCTTTGTATTGTGATAACAATAGAGCAGTGGCTTTGGCCAAGGAACCCAGGTCCCATCAGAGATCCAGGCATATTCTGAGGCGGTATCACCTGATCCGGGAGATAGTTGATCGCCGGGAGATCGAGATCAGGAAAGTTAACATGAAGAACAACACAACGGATCCACTCACGAAGGACATACCCCAGATACAATTTTAGAGACTCTTCGGGTTGTTGGGTATGAGATATTACAACAACTGGCCTTAGTGCAAGTGGGAGATTGTTAGTTATGTGTATGCCCTAGAGGCCATTATTGTACATATGATGTATATTATAGTGGATGCTTAGACATATATAGAGAGGACTTTCTTGCTCGACATGATAGTATGCTATCTGATTGCTCTTTATCTTAACATGTAGACTTGTATTGTGATACTGTCTTGCTCTCACATGTTGATAAAGCCCTTAGGATGTGTACTTGACTACTAGGACTATGATGGAGATCATACTAGTGGGGCTATGGTAGTCCACAAGTACATCCTATAATTGTTCCTAGTCGTGAGTGTATCGAGACAGGGCATCGATATTCTAGAGTAGACTAGCGTATACGCTTCTTGACCTATATGATGGGCGATAGATGATCCCACATCCATTGGTGTTTGAAATCAAAGATGGTATACAGGTGCTCAGTGGAGACTGGGTACACTGAACGGACTCGTCGAGAACTCCTAGCTGGTATTATACCTATCGTCAGATAGCAGTTCTCTGGTGACACTGGTACAGGTTAGTCTGTAGACCCGAGATCGTCATAGAGTCTTATGTGATTCCCACTGTGCTCCTATCGCTCATTGCCTCCATGTGATTCGGGACTGTACCCAAAAGCCACCGTTTTGCAGGAGGGGATTCGTCTCTCCCGGTATTGGGGGTTGATGTTGCGCTGTGCTCGATTGGCCATAACGACAAGTCCCTGGCCAGGGCTGCTACAGAGATTTACTGATAAGTGTTATCAGTAGTTTCTCGACCCGTTATGAGCCTCACATCGGCACGACTTATCGGTTACTGGGGTCTGACGTTTACCACCCCTAGACTTGATATGCGACATATCAGACGAAAAGACCGGACTGTACGGTAGTGTTACTGACAGGCTTTTGCAGGAGTAAGAACCGGCTTGCTTGTTGATCTTCTGATCGCTCAATACTCGGGTAGCCATTACATCCAGCTAGTACCGCCGACGGGTTGTGGGTGCTTGATGTGATCATCACCTACTGCCAGCTTATTGACGAGTCTTTAAAGTCCTACACAGAGGTTTCACTGGCTCAGGCAAAATGAAGTAGGAGCACATATATGATATGTGCGGCACTGAGATTAATACGAATATATGATACCGTATTCTATTCTCGCGATATAAGGTATCGGTTGGTTATATGAGATATAGCCGGGTTATCGAATCAAGTGTTGATTCGATAAATCGATACAGTATCGGTCGGTTATATGAGATATAACCGGTTTATCGAATCAAGTGTTGTTTCGATAAGTTGATACAAATAATATTAGTCAGTCATATGAGATATAACCAGATTATTAAATCAAGTGTTGATTTAATTATTTAAAGTATAATTATATATTTGATATATTAATTTACAATAACTAATATTAGCTCACTTAAACATTTCTTTTTCTCACTTGTGTGCATAAAGTATATATGTGATATATATTAATGTACATTTTTGTGTCATGCTTGATGATACACACTACATGGGTGTATGAGACTTACACCATGCTTATGATAATTGTGAGGATTATTTATTTGAAGTAAATCCAAATTAGATGGAAATTAGTCACATGCATGAAGCTTGTGGAAGCTTGTAGATGCTTTGACTTGGTCCACTAATTTTGTTTTACCTAAGATATTTATTAACCTAACCATTATCACTTAGCCATGGTTATGTCTCTACATGAGTTAGTATATGATACAAACTCACCCATGGTTTCCATTCACTCTCTCATCTATTATTTGCTTCTTCTTCCTCTTCATATGAGAGAGCTCTCTAGGTTTTATGAGAGGTGATAAAAATAGTGAGAAAATTAATTCTAAAGTGAGCAAAAATCTTACTTCATCATCCTCTACTAGATTAGCACTTTAGTATAGGGTGTTAGCTTCACTAATCCCACATTAGTGAAGAGGTAGCTTGGGTTAGTGTCTCCTCGACGTAGATCATTTTCGGCCTCGAAGACTTCGTGCAAGCCCGTTGCTTTCTTCTTATGGAGCCACTCTAGAGTCCGCAAGATCACTACTTGGAGCGAAGGGACTACTACAAGGAGCTATTGAAGTGAAGGACCGGTCTACAAAGGTTGTATTCCTAGTTCAGTTAGATGTAAAGTAGTTTACATTATGTTTCGTCTAAATCACTAGTTAAAGATTTTGGGGTTAGGATTGTTTTGTACGACAATTTTTTGAAAAAGGCATGGACGATGCCTCCCGAAACCTTGCTGTCGTGCCAAGAAATCCTACATAGAGTGTACTGAGAAACAATTCTCGATAACTAACACTCCCGAAGAAGATGCATCAACATGCTTATTCTTCGTTTGGACGGCGTGGGAATCCGGATATGTCCCTATTTCGTGCTCAGTCTTATAACGATGCGTACTATGTACATGTTATAGTTTTGATGTATATCATGTTAGTTTTCGTATTGGACTTTGACATTGGTCTCTTCGCTATGACTCCGATGATTGCGTGATGCGTGACGGAGTTTTGATTTTGAGTTATATACTCGTTTTCTTGCGCATGCATTGCGCTAAGATATGTCTTAAGTATTTATGATTTCGGAGCCCCGACGACTTGGTTGTTTTGCTAAAATGTTTTAGTATGTGGGGGAGTTTTAATTTAAATTTGGGGACCGAATTTCTTTAAGGGAGGAAGACTGTAACATTTTGAAAATCGTTTAGGTGAAATTTCCGATAATCGGTAAAATAACTGGTGTTTTTCGTAAAAACTAAGATATAATTATCTTTCAACATAAAATTAAATATACCTATTCTAGCTATGTAATTGCTAGTATTTGGTATTTAATGGGTCACTTATAAAATTTCTAGTTTACTAAAATATTTTCCGTAATTAATTATTTTAAATATTATTTTAAGCTTTCACTAATACATTTAATTAGTGATAATTACAAATTGGAATGGGTTGATACAAGTTTTGTGCATCATGACACATTAAACCAAGATGTAACATGTTCTTTCTTTTAATTTTCCAAGACGGTTCATGAAAATTTTAGAGGTAGAGTTAAATAGAAATGGAATTAAAAAGAAAATAAAAAGAGAAAGGATGTATGGTGTTAGATAATTAAAGTATGGGCTTTTCTTGACTTGCACAACCACACCCACACCCTCTCTCCTCCCCTCTTGGCTGCTGGCCGAGCCCATGAGGCTGCCCCCATACACACCCTCACACTTCAAAATCAAAAGAAAAGGAAATTAGAAAGGAAATAATAAAGAATGAAGCATGGACTTTGTTGACTTGGGAATTGTATCATTCATTCAACCCTCACTCTCTCTCCTCATCTCCCAAAATTTGGCCGAGTCCTCCCCATCCCCTTCAACAACAGCCCCTCATTTCCCCACCTCCATTTCTCATCAAAAATCTCACAAAAATCCATCAAAAATCCATACAAACTCACACAAACTCCAAATCCAAGCTTTACCCATTATTCTTTAGCCAAACTAGTATGGATCTAGGAGCATGGAGGCCATTTTGGGAGGCTAGATTTCAAGTTTGATCTCTTGATTTTGTGAGGTATAAATCTTTACCCAATACTTAATTTGTTAGTTAATTGCTTGAAGCTAATTTATTTTAAGTGTTAATTAGGTTTTAGTTGAAAGTTTGGAATTTCAAGATTTGGGTTTGGATCAAGTTAGGGTTCTATATCATTTGAACATGGTTTAAGTGTGAAGTTAAAATAAGTGGGCATGCAAAACCTAATCTAGTTGCTAAATTGCTAATTGCTACATTTAATTTGCCTTAAATAAACTATCTTGCAAACTAGATTTTTGTAATTAATGTAAATAGGTGAGATAAAATTGTAGTAAAGGTTTGGGTGGTCTAACTAAGTTATTAAATGATCATTGTGGCCACTAGAATTGTTTAAACATCAAGTTTTGTACTAAAACGGTTTATTGATGCTTACTTGATTTTTGGATTTAATCGATATTAAATTAAGTTTAAGGTTTTAATGATATACACCCTATTTCATATATATTTAGTGTGTTGGGAACGCGCGATTAGTGCGATTGGGTTTTTGGTTTGGTGTTGCCACGTATGGCGACCCTAGTTGTGGTTTGTGACGTTGCCGCGAGCGCGTTTTTTGCACCAAGTGCGTGCGCGTCTAGTTAGTGCGCGCGGTTGACTTGTATTGGTTATGTCCGCGACTAATTATATTTTTATTCTCTTATTTCCTTGTGTACGTTCTAGGATTGGGAGCAGAGGCGTCGAGTGTGGCGCGGAGATGACAGAGCTGAAATCGGATCAGATTTGCCGAGGCGTCCAGGTGAGTAGATGTATATCTATGGGGGAAGTCGGGTGGATGGTGTATAGCACCCCTGCATTTTCGTAGGATATGATATATATATATATATATATATATATATATATTACTTATATGTGAGATGTAAATACGTAGCAAGAAAGACTTTAGGAGACTTGGGTTGGTTTTGGTATAATTGAAAGAATGTGATTTTAGTTAGTTTCTTAGTCACGAACCCTAGAGTAAGGTTGACACACACACACACATGCATACACGCGATATGGTTCTGGGTGTATATATTTATATGTGTATGTGTGTGTGTGTGTGTGTACACACACACACACATATGATGAGGATGGTATATGATACTCTGAGGAGAGTCGATATGATCGGGCATGATGCCGTGAGATCAGTTATGTGATTTGGGTCGTGTTATGATATACTACATGATAGTATAGTGGATCCATGGGTGATGCGTTTTATTCACACGCGGATATATGTTTGATGGTATCAGAATGTACTAGACTTTATATCAGTACCCCTAATTCAGAATAGATGATAATGATACCAGATAAATAATGTGTTATATGTGATAATTGACCCGTACCCCGATTTGGGATGCCGTACGATGGATTTTTTCGTACGATGTATAAATATGATGATTGATCCGCACTCTTGACTCGAGAAAGTCGTATTATATATTTTATCGTACGTGACGTTTTTGAGGCGGGATCACCGACTACTAGATATATCAACTCGGACTTAGGTGGTTTTCCTTACCCTTTTGATTTGTCTCTTAGCTTTGTCCTGTAGTTTACTTGGTAGATGTTAGATTGGGCTCGAGTCATACTCATTTTCAAAACTAACGAATCGTGAGTATTTTAAGACAGGCCGAGGGATGCTACGGATTTTTTTCAAAGGATGCATCTTTTCTCAAGGACCCCATAGCCCTATTTTTCTAAAACCACGATTCGTGCGATTTCAGACACCAAAAACTGTATGATTTGTATATAGGAATGCATATTCTTTATTTTTTCATTACTATTCATTTTCCATATATTCTTACTGTTCGCATCGCATTGCATGCTTAAATGTGTTTTCGATAGCTATTATGAAACCCTGTTGTCAGGACACCAGCACCATTACCGATAATGCGTATGCTCCACGTACACTTACTTGCCGGCTCACACACATCAAAATCGGTAATTTTCATGTCACGTACACCTTAGAAAATACTACTTCATTGGTATAAATTGCTAGTTGGTAGTTTCGATATAGTACTAGTACACTTGCTTTTATATGCTAGTTTAGATATTGCATTTATTACTGAGATACTTCATGCATGTATATGTATTCATTTGTCATGCGATATGATGGGGGTTTATGCCGGTAATTTATTGTTTATTGACTCTCGATATTGGGATTTCGGATTTTCCTTGAGATTTCTGGATTTGGAGAAACCGCAAGGATTTTATAAACTCATTCTCATTTCAAAAGATAAAAGTTGCGGTTTTCTCGTGATATGATTTGAGAGGTGTCCACCATGAGTTTTCTCGGCTCTTGAGCGATATCATACACCTGATTCGAGGAGGAACCGTCTGTGGGTGCATGGTGGACCCGGTGCGGTACCCCGGGGCAAGACGGCCGCAGCTGATGGCGTTGAGCCCGGCAGGGGAGCACTACCGATCGGTTATTTGTGACGCGGCGGATATCCAGAGGATACCGACGTAGTCATGAGATTTGATGATATGGACCAGTCCGGATTACCGGAGCCCGAGATATTGAGACATTGAGATTTTATGATATGAGCCAGTCCGAATTGCCGGAGCCCAAGATATTGAGATATTGGGGTATATTTTTTGTGTCGATGCTTGACACAGATTCTCTGTTGATTTCATTGATGATACTTCGGTTTTTATACAGAAATCTCACTGAGATAAGAAAACAGTTTTCTTATTCAAGATGTACTCTGTTTTCATTCTTAATGCATTCGTACATCATATATGTGATATGTTGCTACCTGAGGCACTGACACGAGCACTTGGTATTACACTTATGTATAGCTATTTACCTTGCCATTACTAGATGCTTCAGGATTATATATTATGAGGATTTTATTGTATGACCTAGGATAGAGTCATACATGTGATTTCTGCTCGGTGATGTCTTCTACTCACGAGTTGGCAACTCACCCCCATTGTGCCACAGTTTCTTGCAGGTTTTGCCGTACAGGTTTCGTTGTGGGTTGCTGGGACACTACTCCTTTCCAGGTGATTGCTTTAGTAGGTGGGTTCACTTGTATCGTGACCACCGTAGTAATTGTATTTACATTCAGTTGTATCTAGTAAACTCTATCAACCAGACTTGTATTATTTGTTAGACTTAGAAGACCAGTATGTATATTCTTTCGACCTTAAAGTCGCGCGCTTGTATTATTATGATTCTTCTCGGGTTTTCTTGGGGATGTTGGTATTCTTCTGAGTTTTGATCCTCGCCTTGTATATTATATTGCTTGCATGGTTGTTTCCACCAATTGGCGAAGAGCTAGTTCGCGCTTGGGGATGCCTTTATTCATTACGTATATTATGTATGTTTGTACCCGTTTGGGGCTAGTATTTACAAAGGAAACTCTGTCGGAATTTTTGGAAAAGACTTGATGTTTTAAAAGGGCTTACTATGACATTCAAATGAATTTATATGTTAACTTTTAAATAAGTATTCATTCATTCTCTTTTTAAATGATTTAGATTTCTGGGCTTTCGGCTTACTTGAATTAGGTGTGTTCCTATAGACTTCACATGATTCAAGTGCCAGTCACCTTCTATTTCGGGTCGTGACAAGACAACATCACGATCTCTGAGGTAGGCTGTATATCAACAGTCCTCTCACAACAGGCAGCCTCTATCGGTGGCCCGATCATCCGGTGCAAAACCGAACACTCGCCTCAAACGAGAGGTCACAACACAAACACTAAATCGATATGTTCCCATGTCACCAGAAAACACGATGGTCAGTCCTCGTCCACGATGAGCTTGCCCTGACCACATCACTAACAGCAGCTCAATCTGCTCTCAAACCATAGTGACAGGAACCTCAAGCATGAATCGATGAAGATACATAAAAGTTATGAAAGGAAACAACAGATTTAGAATGGATACATGATCATAAGGAGGAACAGAATCAGTGAGAGTATGATCATAGAAAACGAATAGAATCAAGGATCTCAAATGGATGTATGATCAAGGGAACGAAGAGAATTACAAGTCTCAAAATTTGTACATCCAAAGGTCACTTATGCGGAGTATCGTATCGTAAGTATGCCGCGGAACATACGCACGGTACGTCACTCTACTTGAGTTACCAACTCCATCAACCAGGGTCAACCTATGTAACGAAAGTTCGGGTCTAATACCCCCCTGTTCAAGTCTAAGTTCTGTAACGTCAATCCTAGGTTCCGAAATAGATTACACCCCAGACTCCACATATTCAAACCTATACTCGAACCAAGATTAAACCCAGCGCTCTGATACCAACTTTGTCACGACCCGAAATTTAGTTCGTGACCGGCACATAAATCACGCAACGTCTAAAGGCGTAACGTAAATTAAGTAAGCAGAAGCCCAGAAATCTAAACCTTTTAAAGAAAATAAAAGATGTGAAGTTTTGAAATAAAGGTATGATGAAATCAAATGTTTTCTTAAATACATAGATAATGGAAAATGGAAAATGCAAGTGAATTTTGCTAGTTGAAAAACATGTTTCGTCTTTTAAAAATTTGGGTAGCACCTCCCTTGTATATTTTGATCCAAAACCACATATACATAACAATAATAAAGGCATCCCCAAGCGGGAGCTAGCTCTTCGCCAATCGGCGGAATCACAACCACGCATAACAGAAATATAAGTATACGACGCCCAACGGCGAAGATCAACACAAAAGATAATGAATAAAGCAAGACATTAACCCACCAAGCGACCATATAACCCATCGCTCTAAGTCTCGCAACACAAGTCTTTCTGAGTCTTACTACTTATACAAATACTAGTTTTCTGATTGATGGAGTTAACTAGATACAACAGGAATAATAATACAAGAGTGGGCACGATCCAATATGTCCCACCTACCAAAGCAAATCACCCGAAAGCAAGCTGTGTTCCATCGATACCGCTACTGATCCATGCGGTCAAATCTGCAAGAACTGTGGCACAACGGGGGTGAGTTGCCAACTCGTGAGTAGAAAACATCAGCAGGTAGAAATCGAATAAAACAACGACTCCTAGGTCAACTATATCATAAAGGTAATACTATGATATCTAGGGTGACCGTATCTGCATATATGCCAACAATATAATCAATGCATGTATACATGTGGATATCATCCACGTGTCTATCAATGACACAATAACATCATGGAACCTGAGTGTCCAACATCGACACTCGAAACATCATGAAAGCATATGCATATAAATATGAGGATATCAACTAACGCATGTCCATCAACGACACATCAAAATCATGGAACCTGAGTGTCCAATATCGCCACTCGAAACATCATGAAACCTGTGTCCAGCATCGACACGTAAATCCTCATATCTCGGGCTCCATTAGTCTGGATCGGCCCACGGGATCCGTTAGTCCGGATCGGTCCATATCATCTCACGACTCCGTTCGGTATCCTCCAGATAACCGCTGAGCCCAAATACTATCACCGGTAGGTAGTAGTCCCTCTGCCAAGCTCATCGTCTACTGCATAACATACCTTTCTTACCCCGGGGTACCATACCGGGTCCACCATGTACCCGCAAACGGCCTCATCCAGCTCCTCGAATCGGGTATCACATAACTCATAACCGAGAAAATACATGGTGGACGTCTCGAAATATCATATCAAGAGAAACCTGGTTTTTTTTAAAACAATACATAATTTCCTTTGAAATATAACCACGGTTCTCAAATCCAGAATCTCATGAAAACAGCATCTCAATGCGTATAATCATAAAGCATGATGTATGCAAACATAGAACAGAAATGTGAGCATATCAAGTATATCATGCGACATAGTATAGTGATGTGAGCATAGCAATATATCATGCAACATAGCATAATGATGTGACAATTCTACTGTGTAAGTGACATAGCAATTATCGATAATGAAAGTGTGTGAGCCGGCAAATCTGTGTAAGTGTAACATACGCATCATCGATAATAGTGTAGGTGTACTAGCACAGGTATATATATGAGAATATCACGAACGTAGAAGCAAGTAAATCGTAATCTCAATGCTATAAGGTATACATATCTATAACATATCCAAGTCGATGAGTCTATCAATCGGCATCCAGCCTCACAATATCACGTACGGTATAATCCATCGTACGGCATCCTCTAGTCAAGGGTATGGATCAATCATCCGGTAAAATATCGCGTGCGGCGACAACAAACAGAATAGGGATTCTATCAACCTATACAACAATGAGGGTACGGATCTAAAGTCTCGTACGTCATCTTACTCATCATTCACATAATCATATATATACCTATATCTCAAGTCACGTCCGTATCAATCTCATATCCTGGGACTGACAAAGGTATCAAATATCTCATATCGCCTCGCATCCGTATAACGACATATCAAACCAAGTCATCATATCTCGTCGTATACCCTTCTCTTCACATCAATATCTCACATCAAGTCATCTTATATGCCTTTATCTTATTTTACCGATTTCATAACACATCTATCTCAATCTTATCATATTCATCGATCTCATATCATATCCTTATAGCCGTCATCTCATATCTCGATATATATATTCAATCATTCATATCATCTCTAACTATGTTTTTAACCTTATCCATAGTTTCCTAGTATAGGTTTCTCCAACTGTATTCTATATATCGGTTTTCATTCATAATTTGCGGGGGTGCTATACGCCATCCACCCGACTTTCCCCGTAGATATAAATATACTCACCTGCGAAACTCTTTGTTCAGCTGTAATCGATGCGCTTCGTCGTCTCGGAACCCACGCGAAGGTACCTATAAATCAACACATATCGCAATGTTATGAAAATCAAGTCTGAAAACCGATACGGCACACGAATTGCTTATAGGTTAGAACCTATAGCCTACGCATGCAAAACAACCAAACAACCCTCGTCGTTGACGTACAAACATCTAACGACCCAATACAATATCAAATACCCAAAACCTGAAGGGTCCCGGCAGCGCCCCGGCCATTGAAACGCGGCCAAAATGCGGAACAAAAATTTTCTAAACTGGCGCTACCGCTCCCCGATTTACGGATCGACCTTAAACCCTAAGCTAGCAAACTAACTAAGAGTTAGAATCGTTATACCGAGTTGATCCGAGTCCTTCGGTCTTCATTCCAAGCTCCTAGCGGTCCTTTGATGATGTTTGGTTGCCGGTCTTCCTCCATCTCCGATGATCCGCCTGAGGGAAACTGTGCAAGCTCCAGCATCGAAAAACGAGACAACCGACGCTCCAAAGTCGCTAGCTATGGAGAGTGGGGGTGTATGAAAGTGTCACTACAATTTTCTCTCAACATATGAGCTCAAGAGAGCAACCATAGAAGATGAATGGAGGTGATGAAGACTTGGCATGAACCAAAATGGTGAAGGCTTTTGTGAACTTTTTAGTGAATGAAAGAGCAAGAGATAGTGTAATTTTTCATGTCAGAAAACAAATCAAATGAACCCACACCACCCCCCAATAGTGGCCGGCCCCTCCTCCTCTCTCATTCACCAAAAGAAAAAAAAATATCATTTCCAAATTAACCATTAAACAAATGCCACCATGCTTTGACCCATGCCACTCAACATATCCATGACCATACCTCCTTTTCCACCTCATTTATAAAAAAACAAATGAATTTCCATAAATGAAAATCATATAAATGAGGTGGCATCATCTAGAAGCTATTCCGTAGAAAATACGGAATACTTCCCGGTACATGTATCAAAATACATATACGCGTATTCGTACAAAAATACGAATAGCCAAGAGAGAAAACGAATAGTGAACAATAATACTAGAACACACATATATATGTATATACATATGTAAATTATTAAATCAAAACCTGATTTAATAAACTGGCTTAATCCTAAGCCATTAGTATTATCAACCGTCCGATTAAAGTCTGCGCAGCATGTGCACATATTTAATCGAACACCTATATGTATCAACATACCTCATGTATACCATATCGCCTGAACCGTGAAAACCCTCTGTGTGGGACTCTAAAGACTCGTCAATACGCTGGCAGTGGGTTTAACCACAAGCACGTCAGCGGCACTAGCTGTACGTAACGGCTACCCAGGTATTGAGCGAAAGGGAGGCCGACGAGCAAACCCATCCTGAATCCCTACTGAGCCTGTCAGTAACAATATCCGCACAGTCCGATCTATTCTTCTAAGAGTATCGCATATCGAGTCTAGGGGGGTGGATAAAGTCAGACCCCCAACAACGCGATATTTAGTGTCGGTATGAAACCCATCACCACCTGAGAAACTATCGATCCTTGATCGGTAATTCTCGTCCACCGTGGCCATGGATTTATGGTGATGGCCATCCGTACACAACGCGACATCAACCCCCAATACCGGGAGAGACGAATCCCCGACGATCCGATCACTGCCTCCATGTGGCTCGGGACTGTACCCAACTAAAACCTGTTTGCACGACTCCTTTGAGCCGTGGTAGGGTAGTAATCAAAGCACAGTGGGAACTCACACGAGACAAATGACGATCTCAGGTCGACAGACTAACCTGTACACATGTCACCTGGGAACTGCTATCTGACAATAGGTATAATACCAACTAGCAGGTTCCCGGCGAGTCCGTCCAGTGTACTCATAACCCAATGAGCACTGTATACTATCTTAGGTGAACAAACTAACACCAATGGCTTGTGAGACCTGGCCACCGCCCCTCGTCGGGGTCTCGATCAGTATACACTAGTCTACACTGGAGTATTGATGCCCAGTCTCGATACTCCTACGACTAGGGACATTCCAGGATGTGCTTATAGACCCCAGCTCCCACATATATGATCGCCATCATAATGCCGGCAGTCAAGCAAGAATCCTATGGGCTGTATCAACAAGTATATGATGATAAAGACGAACCAGATAGCATACTATCATCTTGAGTAAGACTGTTTTATCGATATAGGTCCTCACTCAATCATCATAATCACAAGTCCGCGACTATGATAATTGCCTTGAGGGCACTATAGCCAACAATCTCCCACTTGCACTTAAGGACAATTATTACGATGTCGAATACTTACAGCCCGTGTGATACCGAACACCCAACTTCTCTACTAATCAGCTTCGCAAAGCCCGTTTGCGAAAATGATTGCGTTCGAGAAATAGCCTCAGTGAGTGGATCTGCTCCAATGTTTCTTTCTGTAACTCTCTTAATCTCAACTTCACGGAGAAAGCTATCTCCCGAAATGAGCAATACCTGTCTTAGAATTTTGTCTGGATATTTGATGGGACCCAGTTCACAAAATAACTCCAAATTCAGCAAACTACTTAGACTGTATCGTCCACTAAATTCAATCAGTATCCTGCGCCTTGCCTTTCCTCAGTACCCGCTTGGACCACCTGTCCAACATACTGTCCCTCAAAAGAGAGAAAAACTATAACTCTGACAGTCACTCTGTCATCCAGGTCACCTTGGAAGCCTGAAATGATAACCGTCTCCCGAAGGAGGCTGCCGTAATCATTTCCTAAGAACATCCATTTATGTTCAATAACTGCTTCCCAATGTTTTTCCAGGATTGGATTCATATATCTGCTTATTGCATCTAGTGCAAAAGTAATATCCGGTGTGGTACTTGACATCTCATGATTAACTCAATTGCATAAGCAAATGATATGCTAATCATTCAGACCCCCCTCTCCTTTAGTCTGTAAGACACTTTTAGAGAGGGTGACTCCATCACCTGCAGATACACCACCATGCCAGGAGTCGTCCATTCTAGATATCCTTAGAATAATGTCAAAGTACCCAAATTGGGATACCTCCCAAATCTAGATCTAAAACCATAGATTTAGTAACCAGAAACCCTGATATTACATCCATATCCTGTGTGGAGAAACAACTTTGTGACAACCATAGTACAACCGATCGTAGTATAGGAATATCTCCTCCTATCAAGTGCATGTCATCCCAATTCCTGGACATCACTCTTTACTACCTTCTTAGCAGATCTATCTCCTATTCTGATGAAGTCAAAGCCTATGACTGTCACATAAAAAATAGATGATCTATTTCCGCTATACCTGCTTTAGTCTATAAATAAACATAAGCTACTTGCCTACTATGCTTCCGCTACTCCCACTGACTACAACAACCTTCTGGCAGAGTCATATACACGTGCACTTCTAAAGACAATTTAGAATGACGCTATACTCATCCTCCTGCCAGATCTTATAGTCTAGAACAGCAGCAATGGCAAGTCTGGATAAACAAGAACCTCACTATCACCGTTACTGAGACGACCGAAGTACCTCTCGGGTGCCTGAGGTTACCCATCAAATCTGCGGAGTGGCTAATGGAATGTCGAAACCAATTGAATCCTTAGGTTCTATCAAATCTTCAGTGATCGTTTGTGGTTCTGGAATTACTTCCAGTTCTACCATACACCCACTTATGTTTTTCTGAAAAAATCAATTTTATTAAAACTATGGCGAGTCGAGAACAATATAAATATTGATCTTCCTGATGGTAGAAAGTTAACCCTCGTCAAAGCCCAGGATAACCCACAAACAGCCATTACTGAAACGTGCCTTGAGTTTATCCGGATTCTGGTTTTAAGCATCAGCCGGACAACTCCCTATACCTTAATATCGTTAAGATATAAATTGATTCTATATATATCTGATATAGAAACAAAAGCATTAATTTAATTAGAACCAGATTCAAAATCATGCAGCTGTCTCCAGTGCATATCATCCAAATGGAAAGAGGTCAATCAGCATTACTCACCTAGGAGTGCATCCATATATGAGTGACCTGAAAGAGAAGCAAGTTCTCAAAACCATTACTATCAACGGAATACCAAACATAAGTATCTACATCTTCGACTTCATCGAAGAATCCTGATACTTCCAACAAATGGTTTTTGTACTTTATTCTTATACCTATAACTTCTCAATATCTGGACCTTGCATTTCAACGAAATGCATGTCTAGAACTTAAAGAAGTTATGAGTAAACAGAATATAGTACAAGTACCAACTGTTAGTTATGTATATACCCTAGAGGCCACTGTTGTACATATGATGTATATTATAATGGATGCTTGGATATATATAGAGATGACTTTCTTGCTCGTCATGATAGTATGCTATTTAGTTTCACTTTATCTTAACATGTTGACTTATATTAGTTTACTGTCTTACTCTTATATATTGATAAAGCCCTTAGCATGTGTACACGACTACTGGGACTATGATGAGATCATACTAGTGGGGCCAGAGTAGTCGATGAGTACATCCTATAACTGTTCCTAGTCGAGGGTGTGTCGAGACAAGGCATCGATACACCAGAGTAGACTAGCGTATACGCATCTTGACCCATAAGATGGGCGATGGATGATCCCATATCCATCGATGTTTTGACATCAGAGATGGTGTACGGGTGCTCAGTGGAGAGTGGGTACACTGGACGGACTCGCCGAGAACTCCCAGATGGTATTATACCTCACGTCAGATGGCAGTTCTTCGGTGACACAGGTACAGGGTAGTCTGTAGACCCGAGATCGTCATAGAGTCTTGTGTGATTCCCACTGTGCTTTGATTTCCACCTTACCACGTCTAAAAGGGCGTGCAAAACGGTGGCTTTTGGGTGCAATCCCGAATCACATGGAGGCAATGAGCAATAGGAAGGGATTCGCCTCTCCCGGTATAGGGAGTTGATGTTGTGCTATGTTTGATTGGCTATAACTGGAAGTCTCTGGCCAGGGCTGATATAGAGATTTACTAGTAAGTGTTATCAGTAGTTTCTCGACCTGTTATGAGCCTCACATCGACACGACTTATCGGTTACTGGGATCTGACGTATACCACCCCTAGACTAGATATGCGACATATCAGACGAAGAGACCGGACTGTACGGGAGTGTTACTGTTTGGATTCACAGGAGAATGTACAGGCTTGCTTGTTGATCTTCTGATCGATCAATACCTGGGTGGCTGTTACGTTTAGCTGACCGCTTGCAGCTTGTGGGTGTTTGATATGATCATCACCTGCTGCCGGCGTATTGACGATTCTTTAGAGTCCTACATAGAGGTTTCTTGACTCAGGCAAAACGGAGTAGGGGCACATATGTTATATGTGCATGACCGAGGATAATGCGATATGAGATACCGTATTATATTCTCGCGATATTTTGATATGAGCCGGATCATCGGATCAAGTGTTGATTCGATGAATCGGTACATGATATATTAGTCGGTTATATTCGATATAGCCGGATTGTCGGATCAAGTGTTGATTCGATAATTTAATGTATAATAATATATATGATGTATTACATTACATTATCTAATATTGGCTCGCTTTATTATTTCATTTTCTCACCGGGTAATACATTGATATATATGTGATATATGTTAATTGTATTATTTTCTTTTAGTTACAAATATATATTATATATGTGATATATAATATAGTAACATGATATGATTACTAATACAACATGTTTAGTGGAGATTAAACAAGGTTAGGGTTTGTTTTGGGTTAGTTCTTTCTTGATGCTTCTAAAAGGATTTATTTTGTTTTGAGCTAAGATATTATGGTTGATATTTTCTAGTGACTCATTCTTAACCCAACCCAAACCCTTAGCCTTAGTTAATTCTCTACATGAGTTAGCCTTGTCATAGTTAACCATGGTTGCATTATTAATCATATATCATTTCATTATTCATCACAAAAGGATTTATCCATTATTTCTTCTTCTTCTTCAACCTTGAGCTTTGAGAAAGCTTTCTAGGTTTTCATTTTGTGATGATTAAGAGTGAGAATTTGATAAGAAAAGAGAGCACAAATACTACTCCATCATCCTCATCTAATCTAGCCAATTAGATTAGGGTGTTCACCTTATTAGAGAGAGATAGTTTGAGTTATAGAAACTTCAAGGTAGATCATCGGAGAAAAGGAAGACTACAAGCTAGCATGGATCGTTCGAGTTGTGGAGCCTTGAGTCCGGGAGATCATGGATCGCGGCGAAAGGACTTCTATTCGGAGCTTATGAAGCGAAGGAGCGGACTACAAAGGTTGTAATCCCTCACACTTAGTTGTAAAGATATTTACTTGCATGTTAAACCCTAATAATCTAGCAAAGATCCCGGCTTTGGGTTGTTCGGCACATCTAAATTTTTATTCGGGCATGGTTGATGCCTTATAGACCTTTGTAAGAGTGCCTAGGAACCCTACAGTGGTATCAGAGCCTAGCTAGAGCATTAGGCGACGTGTATACAAAGTTAAAACTCCGATCGAACCCCGGAACATCGAATTTGACCCCTCTCTGGAAATTTTGTAAAAATGTGATTTTTTCTGCATTAAAAATACTCAAAAAAATCAGCAGGAAATTCTAAGGATAACTCTGAAAAACGAGCCCCCAAGGCTCTCAAAGGGCCGTGGAACCGCAGCAAGAACATGCTTGCCGCGGCGGTTCCGCGGCGCAAATAGTGAATTGGGGACACGCGTTTGAACAGGGATATCCGTAGGTAATTGTGTATATTTATGTGTATTTTTAATCTGACTCAAGTGTTGAGTGTTCTGGGGATTATTTTGAATTCGTTGATTCGATCGGAAAGTTTAACTTCGTTATGTTTTCCGGATATTTTAGAAAGTATTAAAATGTTCAAATGGATATTATTAACTCACTTTTTCCCGGCACGAAAAACTTTCAAGTGTTGAATTTTTCTTGAGTTTAAATCTTTCGGAAAAACGTGCAAGTAACGTGGTGGACCCTCTAGAAGAACACAAACCTTAACTCGATCATGTGACCGTCTGAACCGCCTCTAAACCTTAGGGTTTGGGGCAGTACGGCGTGCCACATGTGAGGCGTTGGCTTGACCCTTCTACGGCTGGACCATTGGTACTGTGACATATTCTGGGATTGTTTGAACTCCGCTCAAGTGTTGAGCTATTTAGGAAATCTTGGGTATTTGATTATTCGATCGGAAAGTTTAATATTGTCTATTTATCTGGAATGTGATACAATATGTGGAATTCATATAGTTAGGCATGAAATGCGAAGTATGTGATATTTCGGATTTACGATGTCTAAAGAGATTGTGGATTCCAAATGTTGTAGTTTTACACTTTCTTTTCTGTAACCGTAAGTGTAGTATGTAGTTGTATTGCCGGTTTTTGTTGTTATACATCAACGACGATCGGTGTATGCATACTTACTTACGTTGATGATATGAGATATTATGTATTGCTGTGATATGTTATATTGGATCGTCGTGTTCTGAATAGCCGGGGGTTTTATGTGAGATGAGGGTTTTTATTTTCATTCATGTAAAATTCATTTGTATGTAATATTCTTTTATTGGGGCACTTCCGGGATGAGGTTGATATCACCAGTGTATATTATTTACTTTTCCGCATTAGGTAGACCCAAGGAGGGGAGCACAAGTAACCGGGTTCTAGGGTACAGAGGGAGGCCATCTCGAGGAGTCGAGACCGGGTCTCCTAACCCTAGAATTGGCAGTGTTACTTGCCACTCTCGTAGGGGTCTAGGGATGTGGATTTGGCTATTCATCGCGACCGTGGAATCCGTGTTTTATACCGGCTCGTATTAAAACACGGACATCCTAGTATATCCAATATTTCATATATGTTCTTCTGCTGCAATGTTCTGTGATGAGATCATATTACTGCCTGAGACGAATGCTTATACTATATATATATGCTGATATATAAATATTACTGCTTTCATTTCTTCTGTGATGCTTAGGAAGCATAAAGCTGATGGGATTTATGAATGAGATTAATAAAAGAAAAGAAACCTAAAAGATGTTGTAGAATTAAAACTTTATAAAAAAGGTAGCTACGCTTTTGCTTTGCATAGCGGTATATATGATATACCCTGCACCTTATTCGATAAGGAAAGAGCCGAGATCCCTTCACCGGGAGTGACCTCTTTAGCAAAACTGGCAGATGCTACAAACTCGCGGTTTAGTTTTTGACAGTTTATATAGTTCTTGCTTTGCACAGCGGTATATATGATATATCCTGCACCTTATTCGATGGGGAAAGAGCCGAGATCCCTTCACCGGGAGTGACCTCTTTAGCGAAACTAGAAAAGCCTCAAAAACATTCCTTTTTTCAAAAATCACTTGTTTCTACAACGATATCAAGTTCATTACGCAATAGGTTTTCAGAAAAACCTGTCGTAGCCCTCCGTCATTTCAGATGAGTCCCACTTAGTATTCGTACTACGTTTGTTGACCTCCGTCAAGGTATAGTGTGCGGTAGCTAACTAGTGTTTATCTGTTGATGCATGTAATGTAGATTGGATTAGGGTAGTCGTACGGCCTTGTTGACTTCTGTCAAGGGTCATGCGGGTGGGTCTAATTTAATCAAGAAATGACGGGTTGAACTTGACTAGCACTCTATGATTTGTTGACCTCCGTCAAAGTCATGGGATGCTTGGGGCAGAATATTATCGGGAATTTCAAGTGTTGAAATTTGCAATGAGATTGCATACCTTCTATGAGATAGATGGATCCTGATACCCACTACGAGTAAGAGTTACTCCTGGGAGAATTTTACACAGGACAATTAGCCGATCAAGTAAGTGTCTAGAAAGGTGTTAACGGGGTTAAGCCTCTGGGAAGACGAGGTTTATTTTAATTAGGTCCGTACGAAAGCACGGGGAACCTCCCTCAAGTACCAACACTGATCTGGCTGAAAGATTGACGAAATTGTAGGGTGTAATTAATCCCGGCTAATCTTACCTTTTAGGGTTTGAAGGAAGATTTGATAAAAACAGTGGGAGACATCCCGATTAGATAATATAATAACCAATCTAATCTTGCAAGAGCATACGCTAAAGTGTTTCCTTCTCTCTCTCTCCAGGAAGCGACCATGATAGGCCTTAATCAAGATAATAATATGGATGTATTGACTGAACCCGTTTATTATACTGAGCAGGGGATTGTTGGTCCCGTTCTATCTTATAAGAGTTATAAGACTGAGCAGGAAACAGGAGAATATTTGGATTCTCATGCCGCCCAAATGAAGAACAAGCATGCTGATGCATCTTCTTCGGGTGTGTTAGTTATTGAGAACTGTTTCTCAGTTCACCCTACGTCCTGGGTATTAGATACCGGATCGGGATGCCACATATGTAAATTGTTACGTGGGCTACGTAAAGGTAGAGAACTGGGAAATGGTGATCATTCCGTACAAGTAGGGAATGGTACAAATATTGCAGCCAAAGCAGTTGGCGAATATCACCTTGTATTACCAAGTAGTAATACATTGATTCTGAACGAGTGCTATTATATACCGAACATGATGTGCAACATTATATCAGTTTCTTTATTAAGTAAAGAAGGATATAATTTTGTAGTACGGGATAATGTTATGAACATATTCCTGAATCAAAAGTTGATTGGATCAGTCTCGTTACATAATGGCATATACATTCTCAATCAAAATACAGTCCTTAATATACAAAACACAAATAAAAGGAAGAGTTCAGAAATAAACGAACTCTTCTTATGGCATTGTAGACTTGGTCATATCAATGCGACACGGCTAGCTAAGTTGCATAAGGATGGATATTTGAATCCGTTCAAATTATCATCTTATGATACTTGCCATTCATGTCTCAAAAGAAAAATGACCAAAACTCCATTTAGTGGACACGGAGAAAGAGTTACAGAACTCTTAGGACTGGTATATAGTGATGTATGTGGACACATGTCTACACATGCCAGGAACGGTTCTTCCTACTTCATTACATTCACTGACGATCTCTCAAGATTCGGACATGTGTTCCTGATGAAACACAAGTCTGAAGTTTTTGAGAAATTCAGAGAATATAAGCATGAAGTAAAGAATCAAACGGGCAAAAGTATTAAGATCCTTCGATCTGATCGAGGAGGAGAATACTTAAGCAATGAGTTCCTAGATTATCTAAAAGAGAATGGGATTTTCTTTCAGCTTACACCTCCCTATACACCACAGCACAACGGTGTATCGGAGCGGAGGAATCACACCCTATTAGATATGGTACGCTCTATGATGAGCAATGCTGAGTTACCTATTTCCTTATAGGGATATGCGCTTGAGACAGCGGCATACCTACTGAATAAAGTTCCTACCAAATCTATGTCTACTACTCCATATGAGATATGGGAAGGGAAGAGACCATATCTTAATTTTGTTAAGATAT
This sequence comes from Agapanthus africanus, assembly GCA_030015575.1. NCBI lineage: Eukaryota > Viridiplantae > Streptophyta > Magnoliopsida > Asparagales > Amaryllidaceae > Agapanthus > Agapanthus africanus. The sequence continues at coordinate 230,266,655 of JASDDO010000022.1, read as the reverse complement.
GGGGTTGCCTGGCCTATGTCAAAAGAAAAAAACCGGACAAACTCGAGGCAAGATCTGTTTTGTGTAAGTTTGTTGGATATCCTAAGCATTCGCGAGGGTATATCTTCTACCATAGTGAGGAACAAAAGGTGTTTGTTGCTCAACACGCCACCTTTTTAGAAAAGGAATTTCTTGCAAAAGAGATTAGTGGCTCTGAGGTAGAACTGGAAGAAGTTCCAGCAGAACAAACTACGACAGATGATTTGATGGAACCATAGGATTCAGTAGTTCTCGACGAACCCCAGCCTCTCCGTCGATCTAGTAGGGTTTCTCATCCACCTGAGAGATACTACGGTTTTCTCATTGATGGTGGGAGCGAGGATTGCATCATGGAAGATGATGACCCGACTAGTTTCGAGCAGGCCATCACAAGTGGTGACTCTATGAAATGGCTAGATGCAATGCGATCTGAGATGGAATCCATGTACACCAACAAAGTATGGACTTTGGAAAATGCTCCTAAAGGGGTAAAACCCATTGGGAGCAGGTGGATCTTTAAAAAGAAAATTGGTGTAGATGGAAAAGTTAAGACTTTCAAAGCTAGACTTGTTGCAAAGGGTTTTCGTCAACGACCAGGTGTGGATTATAACGAAACTTTTTCTCCAGTGGCTATGCTTAAGTCCATCCGGATCTTACTTGCCATTGCTGCATACCATGAATATGAAATCTGGCAGATGGATATTAAGACCGCCTTTCTAAATGGTGATTTAGAAGAGTGTGTGTACATGACTCAGCCAGAGGGCTTCATAGATAGTGGGAGCAGCGGAAAGGTGTGCAGGCTGCTTAAATCCATCTATGGATTAAAGCAAGTATCGCGAAGTTGGAACATCTGCTTTGATGTTGTAGTCAAAGAGTTTGACTTCATAAAAAACGTAGATGAACCTTGTATTTACAAGAAAGTTGCGGAGAGTAAGGTTGTCTTCCTCGTATTGTACGTCGATGACACACTCTTGATAGGAAATGATGTTCCTATGCTGCAATCAGTCAAGCTCTTCTTATCACAAAGATTCTCAATGAAAGATCTAGGTGATGCCTCCTGCATATTAGGAATAATGATCTATAGAGATAGATCTAAACGGATACTGGGATTGTCCCAAAACAGGTACATTGACACCGTACTAAAGAGGTTTAGTATGGAAGAATCCAAGCGTGGGAACCAACCCACGATCTCTGGACTCACTCTCTCCAAAGAGATGTTTTCCAAGACTGATTTGGAGAGAGCTCGCATACAAGGGATACCCTATGCTTCGGCAATAGGCTCTATCATGTATGCGATGCTATGTACCAAACCCGATATAGCATACTCACTAAGTGTAGTGAGTCGGTATCAAGAAGATCCTGGAGAGAGTCACTGGACAGCTGTGAAGAACATTCTCAAGTACTTACGAAGGACTAAGTAGATGTTCTTGGTGTATGGTAACGAAGAACTCCAGGTGGAGTCCTTTACCGATTCCAGCTTCCAAAGTGATAAAGACAACTCTAAGTCGCACTCGGGATTTGTCTTTACCCTCAATGGAGGGGCAGTATGTTGGTGTAGGGTTCCTAGGCACACTAATGAGGTCTCACAAGGCATCAACCATGCAAATTTCAAGTTTTACAAGTGCTGAGAAACCCTAATACGGATCGTTGACTAGAATTTAGGCGAAACATGCAACTAGTTAACAACTTAACTAAAGGGTAAACGGAAATACAACCTTTGTAGATCCGGTCCTCCACCTCCATAGCTCCATGACGGTGTACCCTCGCTGCGATCATCGGATCCCGGGCTCTAGCGTCGGCTTCATCGGAGAAAAGGGCGGGCTAGGTCGTCGACTTCGATGCCGAAGATGATCTACGTCGAGGAAACACAAGATCAAGCTCCAACTTCACCAAGCCATGAAACTTGTGAAGAAAACACCCTATACTACTTGGCAAGTGATAGAGGATGAAAAAATAGAAAGTGGGTTCACTTTAGAATTGGATTTCTCACTCTTTTTCACAAGTTGCCATTGAAGGAGGCAAGCTTTCTTCCTTTTTGAAGATGAAGAAGAAGAAGAAAAGAATTATGATAAGATTATGAGGAAAAAGAAAATAGATCATACTTATCATAATTTCAACCATGGTAGTGTGTAGAGAATGAACTATGGTTAAAGCAAATGGTTAGGGTTAAGGAAAGAAACAAAAATGGTCAAAGCTTTTCTAAGCTTCAAGAAGCTTCAAGATAAATCCAAAAAGCCACCATTTTCTTTTCTTTCCTAAATGAACAAATAAATAAATGAATAAGTAAATGAAGAATATGAAACCCTAACCATTGACCAACCATGGTTTAAACCAAACACACAAACTTTCATGTATCATCAAACATGATACAATCAAATGCACAAAAGTATATCACATATACAATGTGCACATCAAGTGAGAAAATCCTTTTTAAAGTGAACCAATACTAGTTAATGCAAAGTAATATATCAAATATATAATTATGCATTAAATCATTAAATCATTAAATCAACACTTGATTTAACGATCCGGTCATATCTCATATAACCGACAAATATCCAATGTATCGGCTTATCGAATCAATCCTTGAATCGATAACTAGGTTATATCGCATACAACCAATTGATACATTCATCGCGAGAATGGAATACGGTATCACATACACGCATTATTCTCGGTCCCGCACATATCTCATATGCGCTCCTATTTCGTTTCGCTTGAGCCAGGAAACCTCTGTGTAGGACTCTAAAGACTCGTCAATACGCCGGCAGCAGGTGATGATCATATCAAACACCCACAGGCCGCAAGCGGTCTGCTAAACGTAACGGCCACCCGGGTATTGAGCAATCAGAAGATCGACGAGCAAGCCCGCTCACACTCCTGTGAATCCAACCAGTAACACTTACCGTACAGTCCGGTCTGATCATCTGATATGTCGCATATCTTGCCTAGGGGTGGTAAACGTCAGACCCTAGTAGCTCGATAAGTCGTATCGATATGAGGTCTATAACAGTTCGAGAAACTACTGGTAACACTTACCAGTAAATCTCAGCAACCCTGGCCAGGGATTTCCGGTTATAGCCAATCGAACACAGTGCAACATCAACTCCCTATACCGGGAGAGACGAATCCACTCCTATCGCTCATTGCCTCCATGTGATTCGGGACTGTACCCAAAAACCACCGTTTTGCACACCCTCTTGGACGTGATAAGGTGGAAATCAAAGCACAGTGGGAATCACACAAGACTCTATGACGATCTCGGGTCAACAAACTACTCTGTACCAGTGTTGTTGCGCCACGGCAGCGCCCCGGCCTTCTACTCGAGGCCAAAATGCGGAATCAAAATTTTTCTTAACTTTTAAACTGGTGCTACCGCGGACAATAAAACCCGGATCGTAACCATTAACCTATACTAGCTAACTAGAGATAGGGTGAGAGATATACCGAGCGATCCGTGTCCTTCGGTCTTCTCGTCGTCGTCCCGATCTCCCGCGGAATCTCCGTCCGTCACGTCCTCGTCGGAAAGGGCACCACGTAGCCGAGTTCTTTTACGGGCTCCCACCTCTGGACCGAGGCAACTCGTGCGCGAAGTTGGCTAGCCGACGCGTCCAAGAAGTGCTGTAGGCTAGTGTAGAATGGTTGTCTCATTTGGGGTAGTGAAATTTCCATGGATGTGGAGGTGGAGAAAGAAAATGAGCTTTTGGAAAAATGGAGCTATCATTTTCTTGCAAGAATGAGATGAAGGAAAAATACCACACATATCAAAATGAACCTCTCATTCTCTCCCCTCAAAAATGTGGCCGGCCCACCCCATCTAATGAAATGGTGGAGGGAAATCCTAATACAAGAGGGAGGTGAGTGTAGGAAACATGAAGGGGTGACCACATCCAAAAGGAATGATAACAAGGTCAAATCAACTCTCATCAAGTTCTAATCCATTTCTAATCTCAATTAATGCAAGTGAGTGATGTAAAGAGAATATAATGATGATGGTCATATCATAATCCCTCAAATGCAAAGGACCCCCTCCACAAATGTAATTTGCACAATTGCAAATTACCCCCTCCATCGGAAAAGTCCGGCCGGGAAGGAACAAATGAAAAACCGGCCGGAACGGAATGCAAACTGGCAACTTCAGAAAACTGATCCCATAATAAATTACAGGAAAACCCCGCTACTGCATATACATGCCCGCATTTGTATTCCCACTGAATACAAATGCAAAGAGACAAATTCTACACTGTCTAATACTAGGATCCGGCTTAAGCCAAAGCCGGCTAGTAAAATCCGTCCGATCATGATCCGTGTAATACCGCACGTATCTGATCGAACCCTGCCATATCTCCATACGGCCTCTACAGCGTTTCGCCCGAAACTTGAGTAACTGTGTGTGTGGTGGACTCTAAAGACTCGTCAATACTATGGCTGTGGATTTAACCACCTGCACGTCAGAGGTATTAGCCATACGTGACGGGCCACCAGCTATTGACCAAAAGGGACGTCGATGAGCGAACTCATCCTAACACCCTACTGAGCCTGTCAGTGACAATATCCGTACAGTCCGGTCCGTTTGTCTATGAGTATCGCATGGCGGGCCTAGGGGGTTGGTAAAAGTCAGACCCCCAAAAGCGGTACAAGTCGTGTCGGAGTATAGCCCAGAACACCCTGAGATACTACTGGAATACCTACCAGTAAATCTCCTGCCTCGGCCGAGGGCTTTGTGTAATGGCTCTCCTAGACACAGCGCGACCTCACCCCCAATACCGGGAGAGACGAACCCCTGCAGATCCGCTCACTGCCTCCATGTGGCTCGGGACTGTACCCAACTAAAACCTGTTTGCACGACTCCTTTGAGCCGTGGTTGGGTAGTAATCAAAGTACAGTGGGAACTCACACGAGACAAATGACGATCTCAGGTCGATGAACTAACCTGTACACATGTCACCAGGGAACTGCTATCTGACGTCTGGTATAATCCCAACTAGCAGGTTCCCGGCGAGTCCTGTCCGGTGTACTCATAACCCAATGAGCACCTGTATACATCTTAGGTGAACCAACTGACACCAGTGGCTTGTGAGACCGGCCACCGCCCCTCGTCGGGGTCTCGACTATATACACTAGTCTACTAATGGAGTATCGATGCCCAGTCTCGAAACTCCCACGACTAGGGACCCTTTAAGGATGTGCTTATAGACCCCAGCTCCCACGTATATGATCGCCATCATACTGCTGGCCGTCAAGCAAGGATCCTAAGGGCTCTATCAACGTGCAATAATGATCAGTAATGTCACCTAAAGCAGTACACGATGATAAAGATAAACCAGATAGCATACTATCATCTTGAGTAAGACTGTCCTACCGGGATAGGTCCTCCCTCAATCATTGCAATCACATACCTGTGATCCAATAATTGACTCTGAGGGCACTATCTCCAACAATCTCCCACTTTCACTCAAGGCTAATTATTGCGATGTCGCATACTCACAGCCCGTATGATACCGAACACCCAACTCCTCTACTAGTCAGTCTCACAAAGCTCGTTTATGAAACTATGGCATTCGAGGAATAGCCTCAATGAGTGGATCCACTGTGATGTTTCTTTCTATGTCTCTCTATATCTCAAGTTCGCGGAGAAAGCCATCTCCCGAAATGAGCAATACCTGTCTTGGAATGTCTGGATGTCTGATGGGACCTAGTTCATAAATGAACTCCAAATCCAGACTTCTTAGATTGTATCGTCAACTGAACTTAATCAGTTTCCTGCGCCATGCCTTCCCTCAGTATCTACCTGGACCACCTGTCTAATATACTGCCCCTCGTTAGAGGGAAAACTATAACTCTGACAGCCACTCTGCCATCCAGGTCACCTTGGAAGCCTGGAATGATAACTGTCTCCTAAAGGAGGTTGCTGTTATCATATCCTTAGAACATCAACTTATGTTCTAAAACTGCTCCCGATTGTTTCTCCAGGATTGGATTGATATCAACTTATTGCACCTACTACAAGAGCAACATCTGGTGTGGTACTTGACATCTCATGATTGACTCAATTGCCTAAGCAAGTGATCTGCCAATCATGTGTATCCCTCTCCCCTTTAGTCTGTAAGACACCTTTAGAGAGGGTGACTCCATTACCTGCAGGTATACTACCGTGCCAGGAGTCGTCCAGTCTAAATACTCATAGAATGCTATCAAAGTACCTAGATTGGGAAACCACCCAAATCTAGATCTAAAACCATAGATCCAGTAACCAGAATGTCTGATATAATATCCAAGTCCTATGTGGAGAAACCACTGTGTGGCAACCAAAGAATAACCGATCGTAGTGTAGGAATTTTACCTCCTACTTTGTGTATGTCATCCAAATACCAGGACATTACACCCTACTACCTTCTTAACAGATTCATCCCCTATTCTGATGAAGTCAAACCTATGACTATCACATCAGAAATAGATGATCTATCTCCGCTATATCTGCTTTAGTCTATAAATAGACATAAGCCTCTTGCCCACTGTGCTTCCGTTGCTCCCACTGACTACGACAACCCTCTGGCAGAGTCATATAGACGTACACTTCTAAAGCCAATTTAGAATGACGCTATACTCATCCTCCTGCCGGGTTTCACAGTCTGGAACAACAGCAATGGCAAGTCTGGGTAAACAAGAACCTCCCTGCCACCGTCCTTGAGCATACCGAAGTACCTCTCGGGTGCCTGAGGTTAACCACTTTATCTGCGGAGTGGCCAATGGAATGTCAAATCAGATTGAATCTTTAGGTTCTTATCAAATCTTCAGTAATCGTTTGCGGTTCTGGAATCACTTCCAGTTCTACCATACTCCCACTACTGTTTTCTGAAAAAATCCATTTCTTTTAAAATTGTGGCTAGTGAAGAACAATATCACTATTGATCTTCCAGATGGTAGAAAGTCAACCCTCGTCATAGCCTGGGTCAACCCACAAACAGCCATTACAGAAACATGCCTTGAGTTATCCGGAGTCTGGTTTTAAGCATAAGCCGGACAACTCCCCGTACCTTAACAATGTCAAGATATGAACTGTTCTATATCCAATACAGAAACAGAGGCACTGATTTAATTGAACCAGATTCAAATCATGCAGCTGTCTCCAGTGCATGTCAACTAAATGGAAGAGAGGCCGATCAGCGTTACTCAACTTAGGAGTACTTCCAATTATGAGTAACCTGAAAGAGAAGCTAGTTCTCTTAATCATTACTATCAACTGAATACCATTCAGTTGATACATCTTCGATCACCTTGAAGAATCCCGATACTTGCAATACCTGGTTCTCTACTTTATTAATATACCTATAACTTCTCAAAATTTCGACCTTGTATTTCTACGAAACACTTGTCTAAGAACCAGAGAAGTCATAAGTAAACCGAATATAGTACGAGGACCAACCCCTCTGTCCTAATGGACACTGGACAATATACAATACTTTGTATAAGTCCCTTGAGTCTAGTGACTCATTCACTGTGTGTTATAGGTTGAAAATTGTACTATGGTTATGAAGAATTACACCGTTGTTTAATGCTCCTTACCTAACCATCCACTGATATAGGTAAATGTCATAGACATAATTTCAAAAAGGTATATCTCACTCTATAAAAATAGACGTACAGATATATCAATTTGAAATTGGTGCATAACAACGGATATTCAAAACCAAACATTTGCCGACCGGCAAACAACCCAGGTGATTTCCTCAAATATCACCAATTACAACGAATCGCGATATAATGAGGATGATCACCTAATTCCCAATAACTTACTCCCACTCATCATCTGTAAAACCATACAGATATGAGAATCATACCTGGTAAATACATACCCTGAAGCAAGTGTTTAATCGGGAAATTAGTTTTCTTTTAACAGTACACAGTGAAACTGAAACATTGAAATGTTACGATGGGGTATCCTGGTATTCCTAGTAATGCCTCTTCCATTATCCAGATTCACAACTGTAACCATATAATTATTTGCCACCTCTCCAAATCCCTTTATATATCTTTAGTCATTACCTTCTGTACACCCCTTTAGGCCAAATGGTTTTCTTCCTTCCCTACCATTCGGCACCAGCCTATGGTTTGAAAGAAGACTATCCAATAAGCATAATGGGTGGACTATCCTAATCCTAGGAGCACTCGCAATGCGAGAGAAGGTGAAGATAAAAGACAACCGAATAAACCTTATTCCTATTTCTCCTGAACCAGGATCCATCCCCGAACTGGAACAAATTCCTTTCGAGTTCGTATATAACCATACGATGGATTATCCAATAAACTTGGGGTCTTCGTAGTGATATGGAGTGTCCTGGAGAAATACAAAGGTGATTTAGGATTGGCGAAGAAATACTTGGTTTGGTCGTGAATAGCAGTCGCAATTTACTTTGCCCTCTTACTAATCCCTTTCTTTGTCTTAACATAATACCTTCTGTACACCACCGTTAGGCTAATTGGTTTTCTTCATTCCCCACCGTTCGGCACCAGCCTAAGGTCTGGAAGAAGACTATCCAATTTGCATAATAGGTGTACTATCTCCTAAACCAAGGAGCACTCGCAACCTGAGAGAAAGTAAAAGGAAAAGACAACTGAATAGTCCTATTCGTTTTCTCCAGAACCGGAAACCATCCTCGAATTCCTTCGAGTTCGTATATAACCATACGTTGGTTTTGTCCAATGGAAGTGGACGTTCGTAGTAATACGGGGTGTCCTGGAGAAAAGGGTAAAAGTAGGAGTGGCAAAGAGGTTTGCAACTCTGACAATCCAAAAGCCAGTGTTAAGAAGGTTCGGTCAACTTGGTCACTGAGTCATAGTCTGGGGTCGGGTCAATGGTCGCTGCCAAAGAGAGAAAAGAAAAGAAACACTCAGCGTGCACTCTAACCTAGATCAGAATGGTTATCACTTTATCTAATCAGGAAACCTCCCACTGTAACGTCAAATTCTTTTCCAGACCTGAAAGAAGAATTAGCCGGGATCACCCGAGGAGTAAACCAACTCATCAGTGGGAATCGGGATCCAACTATCATCGCATGATAACTTGACGGAATCCACTCAAGTCACCACACTCCAGAAGGTATGCGCATGCCTGGCAAGTTTCAGTTTCTTTAGAAACTCCCGATGTTATTTTTACCCCTAGGACCCAAGTGACCTTGACACAGTCAACAAATCAAAGAGTCCTAGTCAAGTTCAACCCGTCATTATCCTGGATTGCATTAAACCCACCCGTACGAGCCCTTGACACAGTCAACAAGGCCGCACGACTGTCCTAACCAATCCCATTAATATGCTGCAAACAAACACTACTTAGCTACCGCACACTATGCCTTGACACAGTCAACAAACGCAGCACGAATACTAAGTAATACTTGTAAGAAATGACGGAGGGCTACGCCTAGGTTTTGGCGAAAAACTTTTAACGTAATGAACTTGATATCGTTGAAGGAACTGCATAGCCTTTTATAAAAATATAGTAACGAAAACCTTTGCTAAAGAGGTCACTCCCGGTGAAGGAATCTCGGCTCTTTCCCCGTAGAATGAGGTGCAGGATATTCCAAATGAATACCACGATGCAAAGCAAATGGCAATCGGCTATAGTGAAGTTATTACCCTGACGCAAACTTCTGTCCAAGAGGTCACTCCCGGTGAAGGGATCTCGGCCCTTGCCTCGTCGACTGAGGTGCAGGATATTCCAAATGAATACCACGATGCAAAGCAAAAGAGAACGTCCTTGCAATAACAGCTTTTTGAAAAATTGTTCCAACAACATCAGAATAGGTTTGTTTATCTTGCATTGATCCGAATCAACGCAGTCCCATCAATTGATCACACCAATAAAGAATGAAAATAATGATGTACGTATATGCCATCCGCATTCGCCACTGGGTCCCGTCATAACCCGTTAGGTTACTTAACTAACGACAGAGCGGGGACTGGACTAGTGCGGATGCAAAACATATACAACATCTACTAGTATATATATCAATATATAATTTTCGCTGAAGGCGTGATAAAAAGCAACATCACAGAAATGTACAGCATCACAGAACAATACAGATATCTGGGATCCCCGGATTTCATAGAGCCGCTACTGAAACCCGACGTTCCGCTGGTCGTGTGGATAGCCTGTGCAAAGAAAATCCTAGACCCCTACGGGCGCGGCAAGTTACCCGCCAAAACCTGAAGCGAGGCAGCCCCCTTCAGCAACGTGAATGGACCACCCAGCACTTCACGGAATCCGGTAACTTGGGCACCCCTCCTGGGTCAACCTGTACCCCCTACGAATGCGGCGAATAACCCGCCAATTCTAGAGTAAAGCCCCCTCCGTCTCAATGCCATGAGATGCGGGCTTGTTGCCCTCTAGAACCCGGCTATTTGTGCACCCCTCCGCGGGGTAATCCTATTACAGAAAGTAAAATATACATACAACGGGTACATCGACCGCAACCAGGTCGTGCCCCAAAAGAATAATACAAATAGGCAGTGACGGCAGTCCACATGTCGGACGCTCGCCCCGCAATATCAAATGTACATAATACAACAAAACTGTACTACCACTGCAACCAGGCTATCCCCCACGACCAATCCGCAACATCACAGCACAACACAGAACATCAACGTGAATATCACGTTCGCAAATCCGTCAAACCGGGCTATAGCAGTTAGGCAGGATTTACCGATCGAGTGACATTCACGGTCGCAGATATAATGTAAATACTGTGAACTAATGTGTTTTAAAATATCCGATCGATCAAATTTTACCAAGATGGCCCCAAGCATTACTGTAGCACATAAAGAAATTCTGGGCCCAAAAAGAATATACCAAAACCCCTATTTTCAGCCCAAAAGCCCACTGCAAAAATTTGGTGCGTTGAAAAGTCAAAGGCGCGGCGGAACCACGGCCCAAGCCGGTAGGACAGTCTTACTCAAGATGATAGTATGCTATCTGGTTTATCTTTATCATCGTGTACTGCTTTAGGTGACATTACTAATCACTATTGCACGTTGATAGAGCCCTTAGGATCCTTGCTTGACGGCCAGCAGTATGATGGCGATCATATACGTGGGAGCTGGGGTCTATAAGCACATCCTTAAAGGGTCCCTAGTCGTGGGAGTTTTGAGACTGGGCATCGATACTCCATTAGTAGACTAGTGTATACAGTCGAGACCCCGACGAGGGGCGGTGGCCGGTCTCACAAGCCACTGGTGTCAGTTGGTTCACCTAAGATGTATACAGGTGCTCATTGGGTTATGAGTACACCGGACAGGACTCGCCGGGAACCTTCTAGTTGGGATTATACCAGACGTCAGATAGCAGTTCCCTGGTGACATGTGTACAGGTTAGTTCATCGACCTGAGATCGTCATTTGTCTCGTGTGAGTTCCCACTGTACTTTGATTACTACCCAACCACGGCTCAAAGGAGTCGTGCAAACAGGTTTTAGTTGGGTACAGTCCCGAGCCACATGGAGGCAGTGAGCGGATTTGCAGGGGTTCGTCTCTCCCGGTATTGGGGGTGAGGTCGCGCTGTGTCTAGGAGAGCCATTACACAAAGCCCTCGGCCGAGGCAGGAGATTTACTGGTAGGTATTCCAGTAGTATCTCAGGGTGTTCTGGGCTACACTCCGACACGACTTGTACCGCTTTTGGGGGTCTGACTTTTACCAACCCCCTAGGCCCGCCATGCGATACTCATAGACGAACGGACCGGACTGTACGGATATTGTCACTGACAGGCTCAGTAGGGTGTCAGGATGAGTTCGCTCATCGACGTCCCTTTTGGTCAATAGCTGGTGGCCCGTCACGTATGGCTAATACCTCTGACGTGCAGGTGGTTAAATCCACAGCCATGGTATTGACGAGTCTTTAGAGTCCACCACACACACAGTTACTCAAGTTTCGGGCGAAACGCTGTAGAGGCCATATGGAGATATGGCAGGGTTCGATCAGATACGTGCGGTATTGCACGGATCATGATCGGACGGATTTTACTAGCCGGCTTTGGCTTAAGCCGGATCCTAGTATTAGACAGTGTAGATTTTGTCTCTTTGCATTTGTATTCAGTGGGAATACAAATGCGGGCATGTATATGCAGTAGCGGGGTTTTCCTGTAATTTATTATGGGATCAGTTTTCTGAAGTTGCCAGTTTGCATTCCGTTCCGGCCAGTTTTTCATTTGTTCCTTCCCGGCCGGACTTTTCCGATGGAGGGGGTAATTTGCAATTGTGCAAATTACATTTGTGGAGGGGGTCCTTTGCATTTGAGGGATTATGATATGACCATCATCATTATATTCTCTTTACATCACTCACTTGCATTAATTGAGATTAGAAATGGATTAGAACTTGATGAGAGTTGATTTGACCTTGTTATCATTCCTTTTGGATGTGGTCACCCCTTCATGTTTCCTACACTCACCTCCCTCTTGTATTAGGATTTCCCTCCAGCATTTCATTAGATGGGGTGGGCCGGCCACATTTTTGAGGGGAGAGAATGAGAGGTTCATTTTGATATGTGTGGCATTTTTCCTTCATCTCATTCTTGCAAGAAAATGATAGCTCCATTTTTCCAAAAGCTCATTTTCTTTCTCCACCTCCACATCCATGGCAATTTCACTACCCCAAATGAGACAACCATTCTACACTAGTCTACAGCACTTCTTGGACGCGTCGGCTAGCCAACTTCGCGCCCAAGTTGCCTCGGTCCAGAGGTGGGAGCCCGTAAAAGAACTCGGCTTCATGGTGCCCTTTCCGACGAGGATGTGACGGACGGAGATTCCGCGGGAGATCGGGACGACGACGAGAAGACCAAAGGATACGGATCGCTCGGTATATCTCTCACCCCATCTCTAGTTAGCTAGTATAGGTTAATGGTTACGATCCGGGTTTTATTGTCCGCGGTAGCGCCTGTTTAAAAGTTAAGAAAAATTTTAATTCCGCATTTTGGCCTCGAGTAGAAGGCCGGGGCGCTGCCGTGGCGCAACATGGTATCAGAGCCACGCCATTAACCTAGTCTAGCTTTCTCTAGTATGTTTAAAGACCCGATCGAACAAAAATCCCAAAAAACCCTATTTTCTAGTGTAAGACAATCTGGAAAAATTTGGTGCAGTGAGGAGCCTAAGTGCTCTATCAACGTGCAATAGTGATCAGTAATGTCACCTAAAGCAGTACACGATGATAAAGATAAACCAGATAGCATACTATCATCTTCAGTAAGACTGTCCTACCGGGATAGGTCCTCCCTCAATCATTGCAATCACGTGCCTGTAATCCAATAATTGACTCTGAGGGCACTATCTCCAACAAGTGTCACCAGAGAACTGCCATCTGACGTAAGGTATAATACCATCTGGGAGTTCTCGGCGAGTCTGTCCAGTGTACCCAGTCTCCACTGAGCACCCGTATATCATCTCTGATGTCAAACACCAATAGATATGGGATCATCCATCGCCCATCTGTATGGGTCGAGAAGGTATACGCTAGTCTACTCTGGTATATCGATGCCCCGTCTCGATACACCCACGACTAGGGACCTTGAAGGATGTATTTTTGGACTACCTTGTCCCCACTAGTATGATCCGCATCATAGTCCAGGTAGTCAAGTACACATCCTGAGGGCTTTACCAACATGTAACAGAGAGACAATCAGTGTACACGTTAAGGTAAAGAGTAACCAGTTAGCATACTATCATGTCGAGCAAGAAAGTCCTCCCTATATATGTCCCAACATCCACTACAATATACATCCTATGTACAGTAATGGCCTCTAGGGCATACATATAACTAACAATCTCCCACTTGCACTAGGGCCATCTGTAGCAGTGGTTGTAGTATCTCATACTCAACCATCCCATAAAAGTCTCTCTCTGGGAATAGGCCTTCGTGAGTGGATCCGCCGTGTTGTCCTCTGAGTCTGCTCTCCTAACCTCGATCACCTTGGAAATCAACCATCTCCATGATCAGGTGATACTGCCTTAGAATTTGTCTGGATCACTGATGGGATGGACGTTCCTTGGCAAAAGCCACAACTCCATTGTCACACAATGGGAGGAACGAAGTTCATCTCATGAACAAATATACACCCAGACTTCCTCTTTGGTAGCGTCTTAAGTAGCGATGTATCCAGCCTTTATCGTCTAGTTTGCTACGGTATCTAGCTTGGAACTCTTCCAACATACCATCCCTTTACTGAGGGTAAAGACAATGCCTGTGACTGACATTCAGTCATCTTTATCACCCTGGAACCCTTCCAGTGATTCTCCCCAGGATCAATTGATACCATCTCACTACAGCTAGTGAGTATACTAACACCCAAATAACATCTATCTCATAGATGAAAGCTCAGGATGGAGGAGGTATCACTTCGATCCTATCTGGAGAATCCTTGTGATAAGTGGAGATTGACCGAGCGTAGCATAGGAAACTCCTTCCCTATCAAGAGTATGTCATCCACGTACTCTACGAGGATCACTACCATACTCCCTACTACCTTTTTGTATATACAAGGTTCATCTACCATTTTGATGATGTCAAACTGTTTGACTAACTCATCAAAACAGATGTTCCAACTCCGCTATGCCTGCTTTATCACATAAAACATCTTTCACATGTTTCCGCTGCTCCCACTGTCTACGAGGCCCTCTGGCTGTGTACTTATAGACGCACTCTTCTAAAACATCATTTAGAAAAGCAATCATGGCACCCAACCGCCAGATATCGTAGTCATGGTATGTAGCCGTGGCAAGTAGGATCTGGATGGACTTAAGCATAGCTACTTGAAAAAGGTTTCATCATAATCCACGCCTGGTAAATGATGCAAACTTTTAACAAGTCTAGCTTTGAAAGTCTCAACTTTTCCATCTACACCACGTAATCTTCTCAAGATATACTTGCTCCTGATGGGGATTTAACCCTTCAGATATAGCAGCCAAAGTCCATACTTTGTTGGTGTATAAGGATTCCATCTCAGATCGCTAAGCATCCAGCCATTCTTACAGAGTCTCACTCCTGATGGCCAGCTCGAAACTAGTTGGGTCATCATCTCATGATGCATTCCTCGCTCCCACTGTCATAGAGAAACCGAAGTAACTCTCAGGTGGGTGAGGAACCCTACTAGATCGGCGGAGAGGCTGAGGTTCATTGGTTACTATTGAATCCTTCGGTTCTACCAAATCATCTGCTCTAGTTTGTATAGCTGAAACACTTCCAGTTCTACATAACTGACCTTGCCTCGAGCTTGTCCGGATTTTGCTTTTTAGACATAGGCCGGACAACCCCAAATCTTAAGAAACTTAAGATATGGGCTCTTCCCTTTCCATATCACACATGAAGTGGTAGGAAACTGATTTGATCGGAACCCTATTCAATAGGTATGCAACTTCATAAGTGCATAACTCCCAAAAGGAAATAGGTAACTCAGTAGTACTCATCATAGAGCACACCTTATCATATAGGGTGTAATTGCTCCGCCCCGATATACCATCGTGCTATGGTGTATACGGAGGAGTAATGCTGAGAGAGAATCTCATTCTCCTTTAGAATAATCCAGGATTTCTGTGCTCAAGTATTCTCCTCCCTGATCACATCAAAGGACATAATACTTATACCCGTATTTTGGTTCTCTACTTCTAACTTATATTCTGTGAATATCTCAAAAGATTCGGACTTGTGTTTCAACAGGAACATATGTCTGAATCTTGAGAGATTATCAGATAATGTAATGAAGTACAAAGGACCGGTCTTGGCATGTGTAGACTGGGGACCTACATACATCAACATGTATTATCCCAAGAGTTCACTAACTCTTTCTCTGTTTCTAGTAAACAGAGTTATGGTCATCTTATCTCTGTGACATGACTGGCAAGTTTCACAAGATGTAAATTCAAACTGATTTAAATATGCATCTAAATGAAACTTAGCTAGTCGGGTCGCATTGATATGACCTAGTCTACAATACCTCAAGAAGGATCCGTTCATTTCTGAACTCTTCCTCTTGTGTGTGTTCTATATACTAAGAACTGTAGTTTGATTTAGAACATCAATGCTTTTAGATAACGTGCCTGAACCGATCAACTTTTGATATAGGAAATGTTCAAAACATTATCCAACAATACAAAATTTTATCATTTCTTTACTAATAAAGAGACTGATATGATTTTGTATATTAGGTTCGGTATCTAATAACATTCGTTCAAAATCAATGTATTGGTAATACAGGGTGACAGTGACCGACAGACTTGGCTGCAACACTTGCCTCGTTTTCTGCCTCATGAAACTTATCACCCGTTCTCAGTTCTTTACCTATCTGTAGCCTATGTAACATATTACATATGCGGGATCCTGATCCGGTATCATATACCCAGGACGTAAAGGAAACTGAGAAACAGTTCTATGTAACGAACACACCCGAAGAAGATGCATCATATGCACTTTCTTCGTTTGGGCGGCATGGGAAATCTGGTATTCCCCAATTTCCTGCTCTGTCTTATAACAATTGTAAGTTGGAGCGGGACCAACGTTCCCCAGCTCAGTATAACAAGCGGGTTCGGTCAATATTCCGTATTATTATCTTGATTAAGGCGTGATATGGTCGCTACCTGGAGAGAGAGAGAAGAAAACACTCAGCATGCGCTCTTGCAAGAATAGATTAGTTATTATTTTATCTAATCAGGATGGCTCCCACTGGTTTTTATCAAATCTTCCTTCAAACCCTAAAAAGAAAGACTAGCCGGGATTAATTACACGCTACAAGTTCGCCAATCTTTCAGCCAGGCCAGTGTCGGTACTTTGAGGGAGGTGTCCCGTGCTTTCGCACGGACCTAATTAATGTAAACCTCGTTTTCCCAGAGGCTTAACCCCGTTGACACCTTTCTAGACACCTACTTGATCAGCTAATTGTAATGTGTAAAACTCTCCCAGGAGTAACAATTACTCGCAGCGGGTATCGGGATCCAACTATCTCATAGAAGGTATGCAATCTCATTGCAAATTTCAACACTTGATATTCCCGATAATATTTTGCCCCGAACGATCTATGACCTTGACAAGGTCAACAAACCATAGACCGCAAGTCAAGTTCAACCCGTCATTTCTTGATTGAATCAAACCCTACCGCACGACCCTTGACAAGGTCAACAAGGCCGCACGACTACCCTAACCCAATCTGCATCATATGCATAAGCAGATAAATACTGGTTAGCTACCGCACACTGCGCCTTGACAAGGTCAACAAACGCAGCACGAATACTAAGCAGGACTTATCTGAAATGACGGAGGGCTACGACAGGTTTTTCTGAAAACCTATTGCGTAATGAACTTGATATCGTTGTAGGATCGAATGAATTTTGAAATGGAGTGTTTTTGAGGCTTTTCTAGTTTTGCTAAAGGAGTCACTCCCGGTGAAGGGATCGTCGGTCCTTTCCTCGTCGAATGAGGTGCGGGATATATCATATATATCTCTGTGCAAAGCAAAAACTCTTAAAAGCAATCAAAAGACAAACCGAGTGTGTAGCATCTGCCAGTTATTGCTAAAGGAATCACTCCCGGTGAAGGGATCTCGGTCCTTTCCTCATCGAATAAGGTGCAGGATATATCACATATACCGCTGTGCAGAGCAAGAACTGTAGCTACCTGTTTTATTTTGAAATTCGATTCTACAACATCTTTAGGTTTCTTTTATTTCATTAATCACATTAATGAAGTCCCATCATTTAAGTACCTAAACATCACAGATAAATACGACGTACACTTATGCCATCCGCATTCGCCTCGATGTCCCCTCGTGCACCGTTAGGTTAGGTAACTAACGGCAGAGCGGGGCAGGGCTAGCGCGGGTGTAAAACATAAGTAACGTCTACATAATATATCATATATACTATATACAGTATTTATCACAGAACATCAAATGATCACATCACAGATATCGCAGCAGAAGAAACATATGAAATATTGGATACACTAGGACGTCCATGTTTTCAATACGAGCCAGTATAAAACACGGATTCCACGGTCGCGATGAGTAGCCAAACCCACACCCCAAGACCCATACGAGAGCGGCAAGCAACCCTACCAATTCTAGAGTTAGGAGACCCGGACTCGACTCCTCGAGTTGGTCTCCCACTGGACTCCAGAACCCGGTTACTTGTGCCCTCCTCCTTGGGTCTTTCCTAGTGCGGAAAAGTAAATAATATACAACAACGGTGACAACTTCCGCAACCTGGAAGTGCCCCAATAAAAGAATATTACATACAAGTTTTTACATGAATGAAAATGAAAAACACTCATCTCACATAAAAAAAACCCGGCTATTCAAACACGACGATCCAATATAACATATCCAGCAACACATAACATCACATGTCATCAACGTAAGTAAATATGCACATCCCAATTGTCGTTGACATATAGCAACGAAACCGGCGATATCATATATTACACTTATAATCACAGAAAAGAAAATGTAAAACTACAAAAGTTGGAATCTGCAAACCCATTAGACATCGCATGCCTAATCAAATGAATTCCTTAGACATCGCATGCCTAACAATTATAAACCCCGCATTTTAGTCTCATTATCGAAAACTCTTTTCAATATCAAGTCGGGCAATTCAACAAGATTCCCGACGTTCTGATCGAATGCTCGTCGCAAACTTTAGTAGGCGGCTGCACCCCTGACGCCGTCAACGAAGTGCACCAAGGCGGAACACCGCTGCCACGAGCACCCGAACGGATGCTTTCGGCGACAGGGTTCTCCTACAGTCACTTGGTCAGGGCTATGGGGTGTAGCTGTCTATTAAGTTTACCCGGCGAGTATCCGCGTACGCAACGTGATTGCGATGGACTTTTGATCGCATCAAAATTCCATGGCAACCGTTCAAGTGAGACTAAACCGCTAGATTTATAACATTCATTCAGTTATCACATAATTATCTGTGAATTCCAATTATTGTATCACATTCCAGATAAATAGAAAATGTTAAACTTTCCGATCGAACATTCAAACACCCAAGTTTTCCCGAAACAGATCAACACATGAAATAGGTTTAAAAACATTCACTTCAGCCTCAGTTCCAACGGTCCAGCCGTAGAAGGGTCAAGCCAACGCCTCACATGTGGCACGACGTACTGCCCCAAACCCTAAGGTTCAAAGGGCAGTTCAAGACGGTCATATAATCGAGTTAAGGTTTGTTGTCTTCTAGAGGGTCCATCGCGTTACTTGCACTACTTAGAATGTCTTTAAACTACGGAAAGATCCAACACTTGGAAATTTCCAGACAGGGGAAAAAGTGGGTATTTATATCCGGTCGAACTTTTTAACATATTCAAAAATTATCCGGAAAACACATAGACAAAATTAGACAATCCGATCGAAACACCGAGTCCCCAATACAACCCAGAAAACTCAACTCTTGAGTTCAGATTAAAAATTTCCAGGAAAACTAACACTGCAAAATAGGAATTACTGTGTAAAATTGAATAACAAAGGAGACAAGATGGCCGCGGAACCGCCGCATTAGGCATGATAATGCCGCGGTTCCGCCGCTCTTTGATGGACTCAGGAGTACGGGCTTCTCAGTAATTCTTAGAATCTCCTGATGGTTTTTCTGCATATTTTTAATACTCAAAAATCCCCGTTTTCAAAAAATGTACAGAGAGCAACTTTGAATTAGGGTTTCGGTTCGATCGGACTTCTAACTCCGTCTACGCATCGCCTAAGGCTCTAGCAAGGCTCTGATACCACTATAGGTTCCTAGGCACACTAATGAGGTCTCGCAAGGCATCAACCATGCCAATTTCAAGTTTTACAAGTGCCGAGAAACCCTAATACGGATCGTTGACTAGAATTTAGGTGAAACATGCAACTAGTTAACAACTTAACTAAAAGGTAAACGGAAACACAACCTTTGTAGATCCGGTCCTCCACCTCCATAGCTCCATGACGGTGTACCCTCGCTGCGATCATCGGATCCCGGGCTCTAGCGTCGGCTTCATCAGAGAAAAGGGCGGGCTAGGTCGTCGACTTCGATACCGAAGATGATCTACGTCGAGGCAACACAAGATCAAGCTCCAACTTCACCAAGCCATGAAACTTGTGAAGAAAACACCCTATACTACTTGTCAAGTGGTAGAGGATGAAGAAATAGGAAGTGGGTTCACTTTAGAATTGGATTTCTCACTCTTTTTCACAAGTTGCCATTGAAGGAGGCAAGCTTTCTTCCTTTTTGAAGATGAAGAAGAAGAAGAAAAGAATTATGATAAGATTATGAGGAAAAAGAATATAGATCATACTTATCATAATTTCAACCATGGTAGTGTGTAGAGAATGAACTATGGTTAAAGCAAATGGTTAGGGTTAAGGAAAGAAACAAAAATGGTCAAAGTTTTTCTAAGCTTCAAGAAGCTTCAAGATAAATCCAAAAAGCCACCATTTTCTTTTCTTTCCTAAATGAACAAATAAATAAATGAATAAGTAAATGAAGCATATGAAACCCTAACCATTGACCAACCATGGTTTAAACCAAACACACAAACTTTCATGTATCATCAAACATGATACAATCAAATGCACAAAAGTATATCACATATACAATGTGCACATCAAATGAGAAAATCCTTTTTAAAGTGAACCAATACTAGTTAATGCAAAGTAATATATCAAATATATAATTATACATTAAATCATTAAATCAACACTTGATTTAACGATCCGGTCATATCTCATATAACCGAAAAATATCCAATGTATCGGCTTATCGAATCAATCCTTGAATCGATAACTAGGTTATATCGCATACAACCAATCGATACATTCATCGCGAGAATGGAATACGGTATCACATACACGCATTATTCTCGGTCCCGCACATATCTCATATGCGCTCCTATTTCGTTTCGCTTCAGCCAGGAAACCTCTGTGTAGGACTCTAAAGACTCGTCAATACGCCGGCAGCAGGTGATGATCATATCAAACACCCACAGGCCGCAAGCGGTCTGCTAAACGTAACGGCCACCCGGGTATTGAGCGATAAGAAGATCGACGAGCAAGCCCGCTCACACTCCTGTGAATCCAACCAGTAACACTTACCGTACAGTCCGGTCTGATCGTCTGATATGTCGCATATCTTGCCTAGGGGTGGTAAACGTCAGACCCCAGTAGCTCGATAAGTCGTGTCGATATGAGGTCTATAACAGTTCGAGAAACTACTGGTAACACTTACCAGTAAATCTCAGCAACCCTGGCTAGGGATTTCCGGTTATAGCCAATCGAACACGGTGCAACATCAACTCCCTATACCGGGAGAGACGAATCCCCTCCTATCGCTCATTGCCTCCATGTGATTCGGGACTGTACCCAAAAACCACCGTTTTGCACGCCCTCTTGGACGTGGTAAGGTGGAAATCAAAGCACAGTGGGAATCACACAAGTCTCTATGACGATCTCGGGTCAACAAACTACTCTGTACCAGTGTCACCAGAGAACTACCATCTGACGTAAGGTATAATACCATCTGGGAGTTCTCGGCGAGTCTGTCCAGTGTACCCAGTCTCTACTGAGCACCCGTATATCATCTCTGATGTCAAACACCAATGGATATGGGATCATCCATCGCCCATCTGTATGGGTCGAGAAGGTATACGCTAGTCTACTCTGGTATATCGATGCCCCGTCTCGATACACCCACGACTAGGGACCTTGAAGGATGTACTTTTGGACTACCTTGTCCCCACTAATATGATCCGCATCATAGTCCAGGTAGTCACGCTTTACCAACATGTAACAGAGAGACAATCAGTGTACACGTTAAGGTAAAAAGTAACCAGATAGCATACTATCATGTCGAGCAAGAAGGTCCTCCCTATATATGTCCCAACATCCACTACAATATACATCCTATGTACAGTAATGGCCTCTAGGGCATACATATAACTAACAGTTGGAAGAGTTCCAAACAGGATACCGTTGCAGATTCAACGATGGAGGATGAATACATCGCTGCCAAAGAGGCCGTCTGGATAAAGAAGTTCATTAGTGAACTTGGTGTGGTTCCATCCATTGAGCATCCAATACCTCTGTATTGTGATAACAATGGAGCTGTGGCTTTGGCCAAGGAACCCAGGTCCCATCATAAGTCCAGACATATTCTAAGGCGGTATCACTTGATCAGAGAGATAGTCGATCGCCGGGAGATCGAGGTCGGGAGAGTAGATACGAAGGAAAACACCGCGGATCCACTCACGAAGGCCATTCCCCAGATACAGTTTGAGAGATTATTCGGGATGCTAGGTATGAGATACTACAGCAGCTTGCCTTAGTGCAAGTGGGAGATTGTTAGTTATGTATATGCCCTAGAGGCTATTATTGTACATATGATGTATATTATAATGGATGCTTGGATATATATAGAGAGAACTTTCTTGCTCGTCATGATAGTATGCTATTTGGTTTCACTTTATCTTAACATGTTGACTTATATTAGTGTATTGTCTTACTCTCACATGTTGATAAAGCCCTTAGGATATGTACTCGACTACTGGGACTATGATGAGATCATACTAGTGGGGCCAGAGTAGTCGATGAGTACATCCTATAACTGTTCCTAGTCGAGGGTGTGTCGAGACAGGGCATCGATACACCAGAGTAGACTAGCGTATACGCATCTTGACCCATATGATGGGCGATGGATGATCTCATATCCATCGGTGTTTTGACATCAGAGACGGTGTACGGGTGCTCAGTAGAGACTGGGTACACTAGACGGACTCGCCGAGAACTCCCAGATGGTATTATACCTCACGTCAGATAGCAGTTCTCCAGTGACACAGGTATAGGGTAGTCTGTAGACCCGAGATCGTCATAAAGTCTTGTGTGATTCCCACTGTGCTTTGATTTCCACCTTACCACGTCCAAGAGGGCATGCAAAACGGTGGCTTTTGGGTGCAGTCCTAAATCACATGGAGGCAATGAGCGATAGGAGGGGATTTGTCTCTCCCGGTATAGGGAGTTGATGTTGTGCTGTGTTCGATTGGCTATAACTGGAAGTCCCTGGCCAGGGCTGATATAGAAATTTACCAGTAAGTGTTATCAGTAGTTTCTCAACCTGTTATAAGCTTCACATCGACACGACTTATCGGTTACTGGGGTCTGACGTATACCACCCATAGACTAGATATGCGACATATCAGACGAAGAGACCGGACTGTACGGGAATGTTACTGTTTGGATTCACAGGAGAATGTACAGGCTTGCTTGTTGATCTTCTGATCGATCAATACCTGGGTGGCTGTTACGTTTAGCTGACCGCTTGCAGCTTGTGGGTGTTTAATAAGATCATCACCTGCTGTCGGCGTATTGACGATTCTTTAGAGTCCTACACAGAGGTTTCTTGACTCAGGAAAAACGGAGTAGGGGCACATTGTTGGATATAGTGTATTCAAAGTCAATTATTGGATCGCAGGCAAGTGATTGCAATGATTGCGGAGGACCTATACCGGTAGGACAGTCTTACTCGAGATAATAGTATGCTATCTGGTTTGCCTTTATCAGTCGTGTACAGGTTCAGGTGACTGATCACTGTTACACTTTGATAGAGCCCTTAGGATCTTTCTTTACTACCAACAGTATGATGGCGATCATATACGTGAGAGTTGGGTGGTTTATACGCATATCCTTAATTTTGGTCCCTAGTCGTGGGAGTTTCGAGACAAGGCATCGATACTCCGGAGTAGACTAGTGTATACAGTCGAGACCCCGACGAGGGGCGGTGGCCGGTCTCACAAGCCACTGGTGTCAGTTGGATCACCTAAGATGTATACAGGTGCTCATTGGGTTATGAGTACACCAGACAGGACTCGCCGGGAATCTGCTAGTTGGTACTATACCTATCGTCAGATAGCAGTTCCCTGGTGACATGTGTACAGGTTAGTTCATCGACCTGAGGTTGTCATTTGTCTCGTGTGAGTTCCCACTGTGCTTTGATTTCTACCCTACCACGGCTCAAAGGATTCGTGCAAACAGGTATTTTTTGGGTACAGTCTCGAGCCACATAGAGGCAAGTGAGCGGATCGGCAGGGGATTCGTCTCTCCCGGTATTGGGGGTGAGATCGCGCTGTGTCTAGGAGAGCCATTAAACAAAGCCCACGGCCGTGGCAGGAGATTTACTGGTAGGTACTCCAGTAGTATCTGTAGCGTCTTGAAAAGTCGTTTTGGTGTTTTCTTGAAATTCGGTGAAAATTCGGTATTTTTCCGAAAACCGTCTTTCTCGATATTTTGCAGTTTAGGGCTAATTATACCTTAAATGGATAGGTAATTACTTGTTTTTAGTGACTAATGAGTTAATTATGAAATTTTGGTCATTTAAAAATTTTTCCCTATTTTTCAATTTTTTAATATTATTTAAGCCGGTAAGAAAATACATTTAATAAGCGATAAATACAAATTTTTCCGGGCTAATTTTAATCTCTAAAATTATGATAATTATATTCTAGTGATAACATGAATTTTTAGTAATTTATTTTGATTTTTAACCAATTTTTATAAATTGAAACGAAATTATTGATTTTTTGGACTAAAACTTGCAATTTTTGAGTTGTAGGGGGCCTTTTTGCATAAAATTTCTTTTGTAAAACCCCTCTATCTTTTCCCTCAGCCCAAGAACAGCCCAAGCCTTGGCCAAGACCAGAAAATTCTGACCTCTCTCTTTCTTGAGTTGTTTCTTGAGTTATTTGATAGTTTATGGATTTAATTTAAATAAAATGGTTAATGTATGATACTTTTGACTTTAGAAACTTGACCAAGACTTTTCCTCACTTGCCCACACCCCCCACCTTACCTCCAACCTGGCCGAAACCTGCACCCCTCTTTCTCATCTCTTTTCTTTGCATTTTTCTTCAATTTCCTTCAAGAAATACATCAAAATCCATGAATAAATTCCAAAAATCCATACAAAATCCATATGCAACCATTTTCCTTAGCCATTCTTGCTTGGATCTTGGTGTTTGAGGCCATCAATTGGAGGAAACTTTCTTGCTTGATCTAGTGATCAAGAGGTATAAATTCCATCTTGTTAAATTTCTTGTTTAAGTGCTTATGTGTTATGGGTTAGTGTTAATTTAGTGTAGTTAATCTAGTTTCCTTAGATTTTGTTTGAAAAATGAACTAGGTTTTGAACCATGATAATTTAATTAAGTTGTTATTTTGTTAATCTAGTTGTTAGCAAACTAATCTATATGGTTACCTTATTATGTAGTCTTTAATTATACTAATTTAGGTAATTTTAGAAGTTGATTTTAGTTGTAAAGTTGTTGTTTTAAGGTTTTCAAGAAGAGGTTTTTGTATGGAAATGGTATTTGAAACATGTTTAGTGAGTTGATTAAACCTAATTTGTGTTGATTAGACCTAATTTGCTATCTAGTGTTTTGCTAACCTTAAGCTAAGTGGTTAATTTGCTTATTAGGCTAAATTATAGTGTTAAAGTAAGGATTTCTTATATAGTTTGAGTTATGTTTGCTATTTATAAAAATCAAGAGAAGGTTTTGTTATGTAAATTAGTTTTTTTTAAGCTTAGTTAATGGTTTAGAATTGGTGTATTGGCTAACTTTTTGGTTAGTTTGGAATGTTGGCGTTGGGTGGTGTTGACTTTGTCGCTATATTGTCGATGTTTGCATCAAATTGCAATTTCTGCTTACTAGATTTTTATAGAAGTTATGTGATGAGTTAATTGTGGTATCTTGATGATTTTGTTGGCTTGTCCTACGACTTTTAGGATGCGTGAGTGCGGTTTTTGGGTAGTCGGGTTTTAGTTTTGCCGGGTGACCCAAAATCGGCGTTTTTGGCAGTTTTTGCGATTTTCGCGTGTGTCCGCGCACTTTGTGCACGTTGTACCCAGTTAGCGAACTTTAGTAGTTTCGTTGGGGTTTTGCGTCGTTCTTGTTATGTAACCTTATATTTGGTATTGATATAAATTCCAGGTTCGGTCGCGGAGACGTCAGACGCGGCGCGAAAGGGAAAGGCGGTGATTGGACACAGCTAGCCAGGGATCCCGGTGAGTAGATTTAACATCTACGGGGGACGATCGTCTGGATGGCGCAAGTCGCCCGATAGATTTAGTTAACTGGAAAATAGTAAATTGGATAATCACTTGTGACATTAGAATAATAATACTGGCATGATAATTGCTGCAATTAGATCAATAGGTTATACCATATATGCAAACTCAATTGTAGGACACATGCACCATTACCAGGTTTTATATGCAGCACGAGCACTATTCATGTTACACACACACCCTGGTAATTGCTATGCCACCACACTAGATAACCTTTAATTTAAACCTTTTACTAATTGATACTTAAATTGTGTTATTTCCTTAAAATGAAACCCTAGGATTGCTATTCATGTGCATGTACTTCATCATATTCATTGTTCATGTTTAATACGTTAATCACACATCGCAACTTGATTATTGATATCATACGCATTCATTAGCATTGATATATGCACTTATGAGGATTTCTTGAGATTTTATGATATTGCTGGATTTCGGGGGAAGGCCGCAAAATTTCCAAACTTGTGATATTTTTAAAACATGTAAATTGCGGTTTTCTAGTGATGTAAGTGTCGTCCACCATGAGTTTGCTGTGGCTTTGGAAATCCGTGTCGAGGAGTGGAGGAACCGGCACGGGTACATGGTGGGCCCGGTAAGGTACCCCGGGGCAAGAGGAATGTGGTGATGACGTTGAGCCTGGCAGGGGACGGATTACCTACCGGTGACTGTTTGGGACGGCGGATATCCAGAGGATACCGACCGTGGCCGCTAGATGATGAGATATTGATATTTGAGATGGGTCAGCCGGACGGCTGAGGCCAGAGATACATTATGAGATTTGAGACAGCTTTTGGGGTGTCGTTGCTGGACACCGATTTTCGTCGATTCATTGACATTTGCTGGCATTCTAAAAGAGTTTCAAAAACAAAAAGAGAGAAGATATTTTTATATATAAACCTATTGAGACCTCAGATATTCATGTTGCATACATATTAGTACACTGATGTTATATACACACCTGCTAGTGCATCCAGTCATACCTGTATTTTAGATGCTAGGATGCTTGTGTGCATGCATACGATAGCCTTTGTAGATGTTATTTATTACTCACGAGTTGGCAACTCACCCCCGTTGTGCCACAGTCTTTTGCAGGTCCGCTCCGTCAGTTCAGTAGCGGCGGGCGCACTTGTCTTTTGCCTCTTTTGCCTGAGCTCGAGATTTGCTCATAGGTGGGTTATGTTATTTTTGTACCACCTTGTATATTCTTGTATCTAGTGTACTCCATCTACTGTTCTATCAGATTATTGTATATTGACCTAGAGATGAGACTGTGAGGTTTGTGGATTTTATACTGTATTTGGGGTCGAGCTCACTTGAGCCGACATGCTACTTTTTCATGCTTCCTTATGCTTTATTATGCTTTATTATGCTTGTTGTCATTTACATTGCGTGGGATTTGTGACCGCCGTATGGCGAAGAGCTAGCTCCCGCTTGGGGATGCCCTATTTTGTGGATTCATGTATATATTTTGTTGTACCCATTTTTGGGGGTCAGTATTTACAAAGGAGACTCTGCCGAAATTTTCGGGAAAATTTGTATTGTTTTTAAAAAGTGTTTTACATGACTTATTTGATAACTCGCTTTCAATTGATTGGGTTTTCTTCACTCTTTTGCTTCATCGGTTTTGTTTTCTGGGCTTTGGCTTACTTGTTTTACGGACGCCTTTAGACGTTTCGTAAACTCAAGTGCCAGTCACGTTCCGTACCCTGCGGGTCGTGACAAAGTTGGTATCAGAGCGATAGGTTTTACCTTTGTGAGTGTAGGATGACCCTTGGTAGATGGAGTAAGTGACTTAAGCAGGGTAACGTAGCGTGCGTATGTCCGCGGCATACTTACGATACGGTACTCCGCCTAAGTGACTTTAGGATATACTTGCTTGAAAAATTCCTTCTTCAATTCCGTGTATCCTATGATCCTATTGCACTGTTCTTACTATCCGTTTTCCTGTAACAGCCACTATGCCGCCGAAGGCTACGAGGGCACAGAGGGCTGCCGCCAGAGACGAGATTCGAGCTGGCTCGTCCGAGACTAGGACTGAGCAGGGTGGTATGCCTACGCCGCTGGGACAGACCGATCCACCTTCCCCAGGCCGTATGGATAGGCTCGAGACCGGTATGGAGGAGTTGCGACAGATGATGGGAGGCATGCAGGAGCTGCGTCAGATGGTAGGATCCCTAGTTGCAGCCAGTCGTACACCGAGGCCGGATGACGTACCTACTACATCACAGACGACCATGATACCTGCTCCTACTACCACCGCCGTGGCCATTCCGGTTTCACTACAGGATTTCATGAGGCTGAGACCTCCAGTATTCACCGGCACCGAGGCAGCGGAGGACCCACAGACGTTCCTTGATAGTTTAGCCAGGATCTGCCGTTCGCTGAGATGTTCGGATGATCGATGGGTAGAGCTTGCGAGTTTCCGGCTAGAGGGTCTCGCGCAGACATGGTGGGAGTCAGTCTTGAGAGGTCGAGCTGCAGATCTACCGCCTATGACTTGGGTCGAGTTTACAGCGGTCTTTCTAGCCTGTTTCCTTCCAGAGAGCGTTCGTGACGCCAGAGCTCGCAGTTTCGAGGCCTTAGTCAAGACACCTGGGATGACGGTGTCTGAGTATGACATCCAGTTTACACAGTTATCCCGATATGCTCAGTATTTGGTGGATACCGAGGAGAAGATGGTGAAGAGGTTCGTACAGGGACTTGATGCCCAGCTATATCTTGCCATTGGCGCCCAGCGCTACGACACTTATTCAGCTGCTAGGGATACGGCGTTGCGGATGGAGGCACGCATATCACAGACTTCGGCCGTTTCTGGGCCGAAGAGGATGCGCACCGATGTACCGCCTCAGAGGCAGCGCGCCAGATTCTTTCCGAGAGATAGGCCAGGCAGAGGATTTGGACGGGGACAGTTATATGGTTCTTATCCCCTGGGGCAGCAGCCGTCGCCAGGATGTTTTGGGTGCGGGAGTTTGCACCATCTTGTCAGAGACTGCCCGGTGAGACGACAGGGAGCAGCGACAGTTCCGCACGTGACCCTACCACCATCACCACCCCCTCCTCAGAGAGCCCTACTTCCTACCCCAGGCGATGCTCCACGCCAGTTAGGTGCACCGAGAGGCCGTGGACGCGGCGGTCCTGTTCAGAGAGGACGAGGAGGCAGAGGCCGAGGTCGAGGTCAGCCCGCTATCGGTGGAGGACAGGCCCGAGTTTTTGCTTTGACACCGCAGGATGCGCAGGCATCCAATGCCGTCGTGACAGGTACCTTGCCAGTTTGTTCTTTCGACGCACGGGTATTATTCGACCCAGGTTCTACACATTCGTACGTCTCTACACACTTTGCACCGATGTTGGGCCGTGAGTCGTCGTCGTTAGACCAGCCGCTTATTGTTGTTACTCCGGTAGGCGAGTCGTTTGTCGCTCGGTTTGTGTTTCGTTTGTGTTCCGTTCGTATCGGGGAGAGGGATTCATCAGTTGATTTGATACTCCTCGATATGTTGGACTTTGATGTGCTTCTGGGCATGGATTGGCTAGCCACTTGTTATGCTTCGGTGGACTGCCGTGAGAAGGCAGTCAGATTTAGCTTTCCGGGAGAGCCAGTCCTTGTTATTCAGGGAGACCGCAGTGTCGCCCTTCCCAGCTTAATTTCTTCTCTTCGCGCTGGTCAGCTCTTGCGGAAGGGATGTCAGGGATTCTTAGCGTTTGTTTGTGATACTCGAGCTACAGAGGTTCCGTTGGACCAGGTCCCGGTAGTTTGTGAGTTCCCTGATGTTTTCCCTGATGAGCTACCTGGGCTACCGCCTGAGCGCGATGTTGAGTTCTGCATTGATTTGATTCCCGGTTCGGGGCCTATTTCTATACCGCCTTATCGGATGGCCCCGGCAGAGCTTCGAGAGCTGAAGGATCAGTTGCAGGATTTGTTGGATAAGGGGCTTATTCGACCGAGTGTTTCTCCGTGGGGTGCTCCGGTCCTGTTTGTCAAGAAGAAGGATGGAAGTTTGCGCTTGTGTATCGACTACCGCCAGCTGAACAAAGTTACCGTTCGGAACAGATATCCGTTGCCGCGCATTGATGATTTGTTCGACCAGCTTCAGGGTGCGGGGTATTTTTCGAGGATCGACTTGCGATCAGGATACCATCAGCTGCGAGTTCGACAGGAGGATATACCGAGGACAGCTTTCCGTACACGCTATGGCCACTACGAGTTTTTGGTGATGTCGTTCGGACTCACCAACGCCCCAGCAGCATTTATGGATTTGATGAACCGTACATTCAGGCCGTATCTTGACTTGTTCATCATCGTGTTTATCGACGATATCTTGGTGTACTCCCGGAGCAGAGAGGAGCACGAGCAGCACTTGCGGATTACGTTACAGACTCTGAGGGAGCATCAGCTGTTCGCGAAGTTCTCCAAGTGTGCTTTCTGGCTGGACAGCGTCGGATTCTTGGGTCACGTGGTTACGAGAGACGGCATTTGTGTGGACCCGAAGAAGATTGAGGCTGTTCAGCAGTGGCCTCGACCTACATCGGTTACTGAGATCCGTAGTTTTCTAGGCTTGGCGGGCTACTACAGGCGTTTTGTTCAGGACTTCTCCCGTATAGCTGCACCGTTGACCAGTTTGACCCGGAAGGGAGTTCCTTTCGTTTGGACAGAGGAGTGCGAGCGCGGTTTTCAGCAGCTGCGGACATGTTTGACTACGGCGCCGGTATTATCTTTACCTTCGGGATCAGGCGGATTTGTTGTCTACTGTGATGCTTCGCGAGTGGGATTAGGATGCGTTTTGATGCAGCATGGCCGGGTGATCGCTTATGCTTCTCGGCAGTTGAAGAAGCATGAACAGAACTACCCCACTCATGATTTGGAGATGGCTGCAGTGGTCTTTGCACTGAAGATTTGGCGACATTACCTTTACGGCGAGTCATGTCAGATATTCACCGATCACAAGAGCTTAAAGTACATATTTCAGCAGCGAGACCTGAACCTCAGACAGCGTCGTTGGATGGAGTTGGTGAAAGACTACGACTGCGAGATCTTATATCACCCCGGCAAGGCGAATGTGGTGGCAGATGCGTTGAGTAGGAGGCCCGGGGGTAGTCTATCCTTTTTGCGCACAGTGCAGAGGCAGTCGTCAGCAGATTGGCAGACGTTATGCGACAGCCGAGTTGAGTTCGAGTTCACTCAGACAGGGGGGCAGCTCGCGCATGTTCGTGCACGCCCACAGTTGCTTGACCGTATATATGAGGCACAGCGCAGTGACGACCGTTGCTCAGAGATCATGGCACAGATGGGACAGGGCAGATTTTCCGAGTTCGTGGTTGACGATCAGGGGATTTTACGATATGGATCTAGACTGTGCGTACCAGATGCTGATGGATTACGGCGCGACATTCTTGAGGAGGCACACCGATCAGTGTATAGTGTCCACCCCGGTTCCACCAAGATGTACCATGATATGAGAGAGACCTATTGGTGGGACGGGATGAAGAGGGACATTGCGGAGTTCGTTTCGAGATGCCTGACTTGTCAGCAAGTCAAGGCCGAGCACCAGAGGCCCGCAGGAGAGCTACAGCCGTTACCCATTCCAGAGTGGAAATGGGAGCAGATTTCGATGGATTTCGTTGTGGGTCTACCCAGGACCAGTCGAGGGTACGACTCCATCTGGGTGATTGTGGATAGATTGACGAAAGCGGCTCACTTCCTGCCAGTGAAGACGACTTTCAGCTTCGCTCAGTATGCTCAGCTCTATATTGACGAGATCATGCGACTACATGGCGTACCGACTTGTATCGTGTCAGATCGAGGCACTCAGTTCACCAGCCGACTTTGGCAGAGACTTCAGGAGGCTTTGGGCACTCGTTTGAGCTTCAGCACAGCGTTTCATCCGCAGACAGACGGACAGTCAGAGCGGACCATTCAGACTCTCGAGGACATGCTCAGAGCGTGCGTTTTAGACTTTGGTGGTAGCTGGGATCGTCATTTACCTCTAGTGGAGTTCTCCTACAACAATAGCTTCCAGGATACTATTCAGATGGCACCTTTCGAGGCATTGTATGGGAGGAGATGCAGATCGCCCGTTTGTTGGACAGAGCTCAGCGAGAGCAGCATTTTGGGGCCGCAGCTTGTTGAGGAGACGACAGCGAAGATACAGTTGATCCGAGACCGGATGAGAGCGGCTCAGAGCAGGCAGAAATCGTATGCAGACAGGCGCCGTCGCAGTTTAGAGTTCGCAGTTGGCGACCATGTTTTTCTGAAGGTCTCACCGATGAAGGGCGTGATGCGTTTTGGGCGAAAGGGGAAGCTTAGCCCTAGATTCGTAGGTCCCTTCGAGATCCTCGAGCGTGTCGGCGCTGTTGCATATCGTTTGGCTCTTCCACCCAGCTTTCCCGATGTTCACCCCGTTTTTCATGTTTCGATGCTCCGCAAGTACCTTCACGATCCTTCGCATGCGATTCAGCACCCGACAGTCCAGCTAGAGCGCGACCTTTCCTTTGCAGAGCAGCCGGTGGCCATCCTGGATCGGCAGGTGAAGAAGTTGAGATCGAAGATTATACCAACCGTCAAGGTCCTTTGGCGTAGCCCGAGCAGCGAGGAGGTTACCTGGGAGACCGAGGGCGAGATGAGGAAGAAATATCCCCATCTCTTCGAAGGTACGCGTAGCTATATTTTTAAATTCGGGGACCGAATTTCTTTAAGGGGGGAAGATTGTAGCGTCTTGAAAAGTCGTTTTGGTGTTTTCTTGAAATTCGGTGAAAATTCGGTATTTTTCCGAAAACCGTCTTTCTCGATATTTTGCAGTTTAGGGCTAATTATACCTTAAATGGATAGGTAATTACTTGTTTTTAGTGACTAATGAGTTAATTATGAAATTTTGGTCATTTAAAAATTTTTCCCTATTTTTCAATTTTTTAATATTATTTAAGCCGGTAAGAAAATACATTTAATAAGCGATAAATACAAATTTTTCCGGGCTAATTTTAATCTCTAAAATTATGATAATTATATTCTAGTGATAACATGAATTTTTAGTAATTTATTTTGATTTTTAACCAATTTTTATAAATTGAAACGAAATTATTGATTTTTTGGACTAAAACTTGCAATTTTTGAGTTGTAGGGGGCCTTTTTGCATAAAATTTCTTTTGTAAAACCCCTCTATCTTTTCCCTCAGCCCAAGAACAGCCCAAGCCTTGGCCAAGACCAGAAAATTCTGACCTCTCTCTTTCTTGAGTTGTTTCTTGAGTTATTTGATAGTTTATGGATTTAATTTAAATAAAATGGTTAATGTATGATACTTTTGACTTTAGAAACTTGACCAAGACTTTTCCTCACTTGCCCACACCCCCCACCTTACCTCCAACCTGGCCGAAACCTGCACCCCTCTTTCTCATCTCTTTTCTTTGCATTTTTCTTCAATTTCCTTCAAGAAATACATCAAAATCCATGAATAAATTCCAAAAATCCATACAAAATCCATATGCAACCATTTTCCTTAGCCATTCTTGCTTGGATCTTGGTGTTTGAGGCCATCAATTGGAGGAAACTTTCTTGCTTGATCTAGTGATCAAGAGGTATAAATTCCATCTTGTTAAATTTCTTGTTTAAGTGCTTATGTGTTATGGGTTAGTGTTAATTTAGTGTAGTTAATCTAGTTTCCTTAGATTTTGTTTGAAAAATGAACTAGGTTTTGAACCATGATAATTTAATTAAGTTGTTATTTTGTTAATCTAGTTGTTAGCAAACTAATCTATATGGTTACCTTATTATGTAGTCTTTAATTATACTAATTTAGGTAATTTTAGAAGTTGATTTTAGTTGTAAAGTTGTTGTTTTAAGGTTTTCAAGAAGAGGTTTTTGTATGGAAATGGTATTTGAAACATGTTTAGTGAGTTGATTAAACCTAATTTGTGTTGATTAGACCTAATTTGCTATCTAGTGTTTTGCTAACCTTAAGCTAAGTGGTTAATTTGCTTATTAGGCTAAATTATAGTGTTAAAGTAAGGATTTCTTATATAGTTTGAGTTATGTTTGCTATTTATAAAAATCAAGAGAAGGTTTTGTTATGTAAATTAGTTTTTTTTAAGCTTAGTTAATGGTTTAGAATTGGTGTATTGGCTAACTTTTTGGTTAGTTTGGAATGTTGGCGTTGGGTGGTGTTGACTTTGTCGCTATATTGTCGATGTTTGCATCAAATTGCAATTTCTGCTTACTAGATTTTTATAGAAGTTATGTGATGAGTTAATTGTGGTATCTTGATGATTTTGTTGGCTTGTCCTACGACTTTTAGGATGCGTGAGTGCGGTTTTTGGGTAGTCGGGTTTTAGTTTTGTCGGGTGACCCAAAATCGGCGTTTTTGGCAGTTTTTGCGATTTTCGCGTGTGTCCGCGCACTTTGTGCACGTTGTACCCAGTTAGCGAACTTTAGTAGTTTCGTTGGGGTTTTGCGTCGTTCTTGTTATGTAACCTTATATTTGGTATTGATATAAATTCCAGGTTCGGTCGCGGAGACGTCAGACGCGGCGCGAAAGGGAAAGGCGGTGATTGGACACAGCTAGCCAGGGATCCCGGTGAGTAGATTTAACATCTACGGGGGACGATCGTCTGGATGGCGCAAGTCGCCCGATAGATTTAGTTAACTGGAAAATAGTAAATTGGATAATCACTTGTGACATTAGAATAATAATACTGGCATGATAATTGCTGCAATTAGATCAATAGGTTATACCATATATGCAAACTCAATTGTAGGACACATGCACCATTACCAGGTTTTATATGCAGCACGAGCACTATTCATGTTACACACACACCCTGGTAATTGCTATGCCACCACACTAGATAACCTTTAATTTAAACCTTTTACTAATTGATACTTAAATTGTGTTATTTCCTTAAAATGAAACCCTAGGATTGCTATTCATGTGCATGTACTTCATCATATTCATTGTTCATGTTTAATACGTTAATCACACATCGCAACTTGATTATTGATATCATACGCATTCATTAGCATTGATATATGCACTTATGAGGATTTCTTGAGATTTTATGATATTGCTGGATTTCGGGGGAAGGCCGCAAAATTTCCAAACTTGTGATATTTTTAAAACATGTAAATTGCGGTTTTCTAGTGATGTAAGTGTCGTCCACCATGAGTTTGCTGTGGCTTTGGAAATCCGTGTCGAGGAGTGGAGGAACCGGCACGGGTACATGGTGGGCCCGGTAAGGTACCCCGGGGCAAGAGGAATGTGGTGATGACGTTGAGCCTGGCAGGGGACGGATTACCTACCGGTGACTGTTTGGGACGGCGGATATCCAGAGGATACCGACCGTGGCCGCTAGATGATGAGATATTGATATTTGAGATGGGTCAGCCGGACGGCTGAGGCCAGAGATACATTATGAGATTTGAGACAGCTTTTGGGGTGTCGTTGCTGGACACCGATTTTCGTCGATTCATTGACATTTGCTGGCATTCTAAAAGAGTTTCAAAAACAAAAAGAGAGAAGATATTTTTATATATAAACCTATTGAGACCTCAGATATTCATGTTGCATACATATTAGTACACTGATGTTATATACACACCTGCTAGTGCATCCAGTCATACCTGTATTTTAGATGCTAGGATGCTTGTGTGCATGCATACGATAGCCTTTGTAGATGTTATTTATTACTCACGAGTTGGCAACTCACCCCCGTTGTGCCACAGTCTTTTGCAGGTCCGCTCCGTCAGTTCAGTAGCGGCGGGCGCACTTGTCTTTTGCCTCTTTTGCCTGAGCTCGAGATTTGCTCATAGGTGGGTTATGTTATTTTTGTACCACCTTGTATATTCTTGTATCTAGTGTACTCCATCTACTGTTCTATCAGATTATTGTATATTGACCTAGAGATGAGACTGTGAGGTTTGTGGATTTTATACTGTATTTGGGGTCGAGCTCACTTGAGCCGACATGCTACTTTTTCATGCTTCCTTATGCTTTATTATGCTTTATTATGCTTGTTGTCATTTACATTGCGTGGGATTTGTGACCGCCGTATGGCGAAGAGCTAGCTCCCGCTTGGGGATGCCCTATTTTGTGGATTCATGTATATATTTTGTTGTACCCATTTTTGGGGGTCAGTATTTACAAAGGAGACTCTGCCGAAATTTTCGGGAAAATTTGTATTGTTTTTAAAAAGTGTTTTACATGACTTATTTGATAACTCGCTTTCAATTGATTGGGTTTTCTTCACTCTTTTGCTTCATCGGTTTTGTTTTCTGGGCTTTGGCTTACTTGTTTTACGGACGCCTTTAGACGTTTCGTAAACTCAAGTGCCAGTCACGTTCCGTACCCTGCGGGTCGTGACAGTATCTCAGGGTGTTTTTGGGCTACACTCCGACACGACTTATACTGCTATTGGGGGTCTGACGTTACCAGCCCCCTAGGCCGATATGCGATACCCATAGACGAACGGACCGGACTGTATATACATTGTCACTGTTAGGCTCAGTAGGGTTTCTGGATGAGTTCGCTCATCGGCCTCCCTTGAAGTCAGTACATGGGCAGCCGTTACGCACAGCTAGTGCCGCTGATGGCTTGTGGTTAAACCCACTGCCAGGGTACTGACGAGTCATTAGAGTCCCCCACAGACAGTTTCCCAAGTTCGGGCGAAACGTTGTAGAGGCCGTATGGTTTTATGGCAGGGTTCGGAAAATGCACGTGCGTTTACGCACGTGTCATTTTTCGGGCAGATAATACTGGTGGGCTTTGGTTTAAACCGGATCCGAGTATTATACTATGTAGATATAATATTTTTGTCTCAGTTGCATTTGTATTCGGTCGTAATACAAATGCGGGTATGTTTATACTGTTACGGGGTTATCCTGAAATTCGTTTCAGGATCACTTTTGGAAGTTGCCAGTTTCTAGTTTTCTATCACCCATATTTAACATTCGGTTAAATGCGGATTTATCTTTTCTTGGGTGAGTCATGGTTCTAGAAGTTTCTAGAAATGGTGACTAGGATGATGAGGTGGCTAATGACTCATCTTGGCATTAATTGTTGCATTAATGAGTTGATGAGGTGTATTAGTGACTCATTCTTTTGCATTGAAGTTTCTTGTTCTTGCTAAGATATTTTTTCTTGATCTTTTGTGAGAAGCTTTTCTTGTGGTGACCTTCCCCTCTCCTACACTCACCCCCCTACCTCTATAAGTGGCCGGCCCCTTCCCTCCTCCTCACTCACTCACTTGGTTTAAAAAAGGATGATAGATTTTTGGTTCATAAAATTTGATAGATACTCATTTCACATTTCCACCCGATCCAAAAGGCAACTTCATTAACCGTTCGTCCATGGCTTTGGACGAAGCGAGACAAAGTGTTTTACTCATTCTCTACATCAATCTTGGTCATCTCTTTTAGCAAACTTGATGACCGAGTTGCCTCGAGTCAGAGGCGGGAGCCCGTTTAAAGATCCGTTGACGTGGTGCCACCTGGACGAGGAAATCGGAGATCGACGAGATCAGAGCAGCCGCAACAAAGCGTGGGATAATGGTTAAAGAACGAAGGACTTGGATCGTTCGGTATAACCTTTCTACCCTCTTTGTAGTTTGTTAGTTTAGCAATAATGGCAGATCCGGGTTATAGTATACGATAGCGCCAGTTTTAAAAGTTTTGTTCCGCATTTGGCGTCTGTTAGACGGCCGGGACGCTACCGTAGACTTACACACATATGTGATATGTGCATGACCGAGGATAATGCGATATGAGATACCGTATTATCTTCTCGCGACATTTTGATATGAGCCGGGTCATCGGATCAAGTGTTGATTCGATGAATCGATACATGATATATTAGTCGGTTATATTCGATATAGCCGGATTGTCGGATCAAGTGTTGATTCGATAATTTAATGTATAATAATATATATGATATATTACATTACATTATCTAATATTGGCTCGCTTTATTATTTCATTTTCTCACCGGGTAATACATTGATATATATATGATATATGTTAATTGTATTATTTTCTTTTTGTTACAAATATATATTATATATGCGATATATAATATAGTAACATGATATGATTACTAATGCAACATGTTTAGTGGAGATTAAACAAGGTTAGGGTTTGTTTTGGGTTAGTTCTTTCTTGATGCTTCTAGAAGGATTTATTTTGTTTTGAGCTAACATATTATGGTTGATATTTTCTATTGACTCATTCTTAACCCAACCCAAACCCTTAGCCTTAGTTAATTCTCTACATGAGTTAGCCTTGTCATAGTTAACCATGGTTGCATTATTAATCATATATCATTTCATTATTCATCACAAAAGGATTTATCCATTATTTCTTCTTCTTCTTCAACCTTGAGCTTTGAGAAAGCTTTCTAGGTTTTCATTTTGTGATGATTAAGAGTGAGAATTTGATAAGAAAAGAGAGCACAAATACTACTCCATCATCCTCATCTAATCTAGCCAATTAGATTAGGGTGTTCACCTCATTAGAGAGAGATAGATTGAGTTATAGAAACTTCGAGGTAGATCATCGGAGAAAAGGAAGACTACAAGCTAGCATGGATCGTTCGAGTTGTGGAGCCTCTCTTGAGTCCGGGAGATCATGGATCGCGGCGAAAGGACTTCTACTCGGAGCTTATGAAGCAAAGGAGCGGACTACAAAGGTTGTAATCCCTTACACTTAGTTGTAAAGATATTTACTTGCATGTTAAACCCTAATAATCTAGCAAAGATCCCGGCTTTGGGTTGTTCGGCACGTCTAAATTTTTATTCGGGCATGGTTGATGCCTTATAGACCTTTGTAAGAGTGCCTAGGAACCCTACACCAACCCCATTGTCCTAATGGACACTGGACAACATACAATACTTTGTACAAAGTCCCCTGAGTTCAATAACTCAAACCCTGTGCGTCGTAGGTTGAAAAACTGTACTATGGTTAAGAAGAATTACACTGCTGTTGAATGCACCTTACCTAATCACCAACTGATATAGGTAAATATCACAGACATAATATCAAAAAGTTATATCTCACTTTATAAAATAAATGTACAGATATATCAGTTTGAAATTGGTGCATAACAACGGATATTCAAAACCAAATATTTGTCATCCGGCAAAATCCAGATGATTTCCTCAAATATCACCAATTACAACGAATTCCGATATAATGAGGATCTAATCACCCAATTCCCAATATCTTACTCCCACTCACCATCTGTAATAACATACAGATGTGAGAAACTGATCTGGTAAATACATACCCTGGAGTTAGATTCCAATTGGGAAAACAGTTTTCAATTAACATTGCACAGTGAAACTGAAACATTAAAATGTTTCAAAAGGGTTAACCGGTATTCCTAGTAACGCCTCTTCCATTATCCTGAATCATGACAGTAACCATATACTTACCTGCCCTCGCTACAATCCCTTTATTATGTCTTTTACTTATTACCTTCTGTACACCTCCTTTACGCTAATTGGTTTTCTTCATTCCCTACCCTTTGGCACCAGTCTAAGGTTTGGAAGAAGACTATCCAATAAGCGTAATAGGTGTACTCTCCTAATCCTAGGAGCCCTAGCAACCTGAGAGAAGGTAAAGAGAAAAGACATATGAATAATCCTATTCTTTTTCTCCTGAACCAGAATCCATCCTCGAAAAAGTTCCTTCGAGTTCGTATATAACCATACGATGGATTTATCCAATGGAAGTGGATATCCGTAGTGATACGAGGTGTTCTGGAGAAAAGCAAAGGTGATGTAGGAGTGGCAGGGGTATACACGGTTTTTTTTGTCGTGAATGATGGTGATCGCAATTTTCTTTGCCATTATTCTAATCCCTTTATATGTCTTTACTTATTACCTTCTGTACACCACAGTTAAGCTTGTTGGTTTTCTTCCTTCCCTACCGTTCGGCACCTGCCTATGGTTTGGAGGAAGACTATCCAATAAGCGCAATAGGTGTACCCTCTCCTAATCCTAGGAGCCCTCACAACCTGAGAGAAGGTAAAGAGAAAAGACAATCGAATAATCCTATTCAATCCCTCCAGAACCAGAATCCATCCTCGAAAAAGTTCCTTCGAGTTCGTATGTAACTATACGATGGATTTATCCAATGGAGGTGGATGTTCGTAGTAATACAGGGTGTTCTGGATAAATTCAAAGGTGATATAGAAGTGGTAATGATATATGCGACACCGTGACATTCCAATAGCCAATGTGTTTTAAGAAGGTTCGGTTAACTTGGTTTCATGAGTTTTAGTCAAAGATCGGGTCATAGTCACAGCCAGAGAGAGAGAGAGAAGAAACACTCAGCGTGCACTCTAACCTATATCAGAATGGTTAATCATTTTATCTAATCTGGAAGGCTCCCACTGTATCCTCGAATTCTCCTCCAAACCTAAAAGGAGAATTAGTCGGAATCACCCGAGGAGTAATCCTACTCATCAGTGGGAATCGGGATCCAACTATCATGGCATAATAACTTGATGGAAGCCACTCAAGTTACCACACTCCAGAAGGTATGCGCAAGCCTGGCAAGTTTCCTGTATGTTTAAAACTCCCGATATGATTTTTACCCCAAGCGGCTTATGACCTTGACAGAGGTCAACATATCATAAGTCGCAAGTCAAGTTCAACCCATCATTGTCCTGGATTAACTTATACCACCCGCACGAGCCCTTGACAGAGGTCAACATGACCGTACGACTGTACTAAATAATCGCATATCAATGCAATAAACAAGCATTACCCAGCTACCAACCACTGTGCTTGACTGAGGTCAACATACACAGCATGAATACTAAGTAATACCTATAAGAAATGACGGAGGGCTACGACTGGTTTTTGGCGAAAAACCTTTAACGTAATGAACTTGATATCGTTGAAGGAATCCAAGTGGTTTTATAAATATATAGTGACGGAAAACTTTTGCTAAAGAGGTCACTCTTGGTGAAGGGATCTCGGCTCTTTCCCCGTCGAATGGGGTGCAAGATATCCCAAACTGAATACCACGATGCAAAGCAAAAATAATCGACTATAGTAAAGTTATTACGTTGACGCAAACTTTTACCTAAGTGGTCACTCCCGATGAAGGGATCTCGGCCCTTGCCTCGTCGAATAAGGTGCAGGATATTCCAAAATGAATACCACGATGCAAAGCAAAAGAGAACGTCTGTAATGTCAGTTTTTAAAAACTTGGTTCCAACAACATCAAATATAGGTTTGTTTTATCCTTGCATTGATAAGAATCTATGCAGTCCCATCAATTAATCACACCAGAAAAGAACGAAAATAAAATGTACGTATATGCCATCCGCATTCGCCACTGGGTCCCGTCATCACCCGTTAGGTTACTTAACTAACGATAGAGCGGGGACTGGACTAGCGCGGGTGCAAAACATATACAACATCTACTAGTATATATAAATATATATATAACATTCGTCCCAGGCATGATATAAAGCAACATCACAGAAACATCACAGAAGCAATACAGAATGGTGGATAATCTGGAGCCCCGAGTTTCACTTGAGCCGCAAGTGAGACCCGACGTTCCCTGTCGTGCGGATAGCATGTGCAATGAAACCTAGACCCCTATGAGCGCGGCAAGTTACCCGCCAAAACCAGAAGTGAGGCAGCCCCCTTCAGCAACGTGAATGGACCACCCAGCACTTCATGGAATCCGGTAACTTGAGCACCCCTCCTGGGTCACCTATACCCCCTACGAGTGCGGCGAATAGCCCGCCAATTCTAGAGTAAGGTCCCCTCCGTCCCAACGCCATGAGATGCGGACCCGTTGCCCTCTAGAATCCGGCTATTCGTGCACGACACCACGGGGTAATCCTAGTACAGAAAAGAAAATAATATACAAGGGTGGCATCGACCTCAGCCCGGTCGTGCCCCAAAAGAATAATATACAAACTGGCAGTGATGGCAGTCCACATGTCGGACGCTCACCCCGCAATATCAAATCTACAAATGAAATAAAACTGTACTAACATTGCACCATTGCTATCCACCACGACGATCCAACCAACATCACAGCACAACACAGAACATCAATGTGAATGTCACGTTCGCAAACCCGTCTAAAAGACATATAGCAATTAGACGAGTTTACCGATCAAATGACATTCACGGTCGCAGATAGAAATGTATGTACTGTTAAATGCATGTTCATATCAGATTTTTGCATTTTTACACCGCCTAATTTTTATCAAATTGCATATCGGTAGGTACTCTTGAGCCGTGTTTGCTAGTCAATTGCAGGATACAGGTTCTCGGCTCTAAACGGTGAAATTCATGGAAAAACACGACAAAACCCGGGTTCCTTCCAACCACAGATAAAACACGGGTCTCCGCTCTCTATCCGTATGTTGCCGCACACCAGTTTAAAAGACAAAATGGCAAATCAATGTCATTTTCATGCACAAGGCTCAATGGCAATACAAGATCCAAGAAATCTACGTGGAGCTCAAGAAAATCATGACAAAAAGATCCATATCCAATCACCTTTTGATCAACAGAAATTCTGGAAAAATCGTGAAGAAATTCTGAGAAAAATCATATACCAGACTAAAGGGCACTGCAAAACAGGAAAAGCCACCAAAAATGAAGAGCCAACTCTTCTAAAGTGCCGCGGTTCCGCGGCATTAGCACGCTTAGGCCGCGGAACTGCGGCCGTACGGCCTCCTCAGTTGACTATTTTTCAGAGGTATATGGGTCTTTCCATTTTAGTTCTGAATGTTGCCCTAGGTTTTCATTTTCCAGCCTATAAATAGCCCAGAACCTTGTGAAGCCAACGGTGCATAATCTTGTATTTTAGATTTTAGAATACTTGTTGTTCTTCTTCCTCTTCTCATCTCTTCTCCATTAAAAAACTTGTAGTGAGCTTTTGTGAGTGAAGAATGATGAATAAAGAAGTTCTTTTTGTTATTATAATTGTCTTGCTCTTGTTATATTAATTGCTTGTAATCTTCAATTGATAATTTAGTTGTTGTTATTTCTTGTTGTTTCTTTCTTATTCTCTTTTCCTTTATCTTTAAACAACCATGATGCTTACGTTTGATCATTGCCAAGGTGAGGTCGCAAATAGCTAGTTGTTATCTTCTAATCTCCTTCTTTCTATCTTCCTCCTTTGTTTTATTTTTCGTTCTTCTTGTAATGGGTGAGTAATTTTCATACTTGTTAGGGTAGGATAAGGGAAGTTTGAGAGAAGAAAATCTCTCTCACTCTTTCCTTGCCCAACATCTTAAATCGAACTCCCGTTAATTGAATCACAATCCGCTCCCTACGGCACCCTATCCTACATGATAACGGTGATTCCGTAGTGAGACCGGTTGTGGTTGAATTAACCAGAGGTTAAGGCTAAGAGCCAAGAACGGACGGACAAGCACCAAAAGAAAGAACTTATGCGTTGGAAAGCCTAGCTTATACTCGCAAGTTCCTTCCTAGTCGTGCTAATCCCCGTTGTTGCCGATTACCGTAACAACGATATTAAGAGTGGCAACGAAAGAAGTGAGCGACTCCTAACTCAAACTAACCTAATCCTAACCCTAACAAACTCTCTTTACATATCATTTTAACACTTAGTTAATCATAAACAAATCTGGAAAATTGGACTTAACTCGTTAAAGCACATAGAAAAAG
Organism: Agapanthus africanus; assembly: GCA_030015575.1. Taxonomy (NCBI): domain Eukaryota; kingdom Viridiplantae; phylum Streptophyta; class Magnoliopsida; order Asparagales; family Amaryllidaceae; genus Agapanthus; species Agapanthus africanus. Next base: position 230,222,868 of record JASDDO010000022.1, on the reverse strand, counting down.
ATTCACATCTCCCTGAGGACGACCCGTACTCAACCGGCTAGCTACAAGCGAAACCGTCTTGATTGCGGTAACAAACTTAGCACGCAAAAACTCTACCAATCAAATGGCGCCGTTGCCGGGGAGACGGTAGTTTATTTCTTTGTGTAATTTCGGGTTAATTTGTGAATATAAATATAACCGAAAAACAAAACAAAAAAATATACTTTGTAAAAAATCATCTTGTTATTTTTGATTAGTTTTTGTGCAAGTGTGCAGGATAAAACGAAGTTCAAGTTCAGTGCCAAAGACGTGGGAAGTTAGACCCATATTTCGCGGCTACACCGCGACGGATCAAGACGGAGCCAACGGTCTACTGTAAAAATCTGGAGCAGATATAGTGAGCAAATCAAAATTCAGGAAATCCAGACAAGAAGAGGAAAGCAAAATAAGGATTTACAAATTTTTTGAAGGCCCAATCCTCCCTTACTGCCGCGGAACCGCGACCGTCTGGTGCCATCAGGGTTCCAAATTCCCTGTAAGGTTTCGCTCCTCTTCCCCACTCCTCTGGACTCCACTGAATTGTATTTTCTGCAGCATTCTTTGCGCAAATTCTCTTCCCCCTTCCAATAAATTGTTTTTGTGCAGGATTCTTTGCGCCGCGCTAAAAAAAATAAAAATTGATTGCAGTTGATTTGTTACTGCTTTGCATTTTTTAATACGGACTTTAAGGGGCTTGAAACCAATTCAGACTGGGTGGGGATTTCATCACCCTTCCCAGGACCCCAGAAATCACAAAAGCATATGCATTGACCATTGTTAATTAAAAAAATACTAGACTCAGCCCTAAGGACTTCGTGCTCAATAGGACAGAGGACTAGTTACAGGCATCGGCCGTTTATCCTATCCTGACTTTTGCGGTGTCTAGGCAAGTGTGTCGAAGGCAAGTGGTTACTTAATTAGGACCACTACTTACATAGTGGGGAGCCTCCCACTTACCTGGCACTTACCTGGCCGCAATTGTTGGAGAAGAGACGGTTTGAGGTCCTGTTTCTAGCCCTTTGGAACAGTTAGGAGCTGACCTAGGTGACCATAGATCTAGGTGTGATTGTGTATATCTTGTTTGTGATTGCTTGAAGCCGTAATTCCGTACATATTTCTGTAAATCTCTTTCTAAAAAAAAAGGAAAAAATCAAAAACTTTTATAAAAACTTTCCCTTTGTCGCCAGAATCCATTTTTCACCCACCACCATCGTATTTCTCCATTGACGTTTTCTTACCCTCACCTTCTCCACTTTGACTATACTAAACTCGTTTAGTGTATGTCCGCTTGGACTCGGGACACTAGCGTCCGCCTAGTCCGCGTTACGTTAGTCGCTACTGACTACGCGATCGACTCAGACGTCGAAACTCCGTCCACGCCTCTTTCACCCTTACCTTTGCCGGCCAACTCCGACGTTGACCGGAATTCTGTTCATACATCCTCACCTTCACCTTCACCAACCTCTTCTTCCGCGATGTCAGGATTTAATCAAAACATCTCTTTGACTCCCCCGGGATTGACTCCACCTTCTATGGAGGCAAATAACCCATCACCACCGCCTGTTGTAGCGCCGCAGCAAATCGCGCTCCAGGATCATTTCTATCCCACCCGTTCTGCACTTCCCACCTGCCTTTCTCTTCCACCGGCCAATGGGGATAACTTTGAAATTAAGCCCCACTTCATTAACATGCTTTCGCGATTTCATGGGCTTGAATCTGAAGATGCCTATATCTTCATCAACAAATTTCAAAACGTTTGTGCCATGATGAAAACCACCCAGCTGTCGAACGATGCTATACGGCTATGGGTCATTCCGTTCACTTTATGCGATCTTGCTGAAAAATGGCTGTAAAGCACCTCTTCCCACTCCATAACCAGTTGGGACGAGTTTGTAAAAGCGTTTCTCAAGAAATTTTATCCGAATCATAAAACCGCAAGGATCCGTAACGAAATCAACCAATTCTCTCAGCTTCCTTCTGAACCCTTCTGAAAGTGATTTGACCGGTATAAAGACCTTCTTGTTCAGTGTCCTCACCATGGTATCGAGAGATGGCAACTTTGCCAAACCTTATACGAGGGCCTGAACCCAGCAACCAAGCAGTTGTTGGAAACCATTTGTCAGGGCCACTTCCTATCGAAATCTGACGAGAAAGCGTGGCAATTCTTCGACGACCTTGCGGAGCAAACGCTACAATGGGAGAGCACCTAACCGACTTCTTCTTCTTCTACCTCCACTTCTACCGGTCAGTCTAGGGTAGGAATTCACCAACTTGATGTCTCTATTGCGATGAAAGCTGAAATGGCTGCAATAACGAGAAAGCTTGAAGCGATAGAGAGCAAATTTTCTTCTCCTGCTCCTACCCCTGTTCTTCCCCTTCGTACCATTTGCGCTTGTTGTTCCGATCCTTCTCACTTAACCGAAGAGTGTCCTTACAATCCACCATCTTAAGGACAGGATCAGGCTAATGCTGCATTTCAGCAAAGACCGAGGAATGATCCATACTCTTCCACCTACAATCCCGGTTGGAGGAACCACCCCAATTTCGCCTGGAATCAGAATCAGAATCAATTCCAAGGCAATAATTTCCAGAGGCCACCTCCTCCACAACAATAAGCGCAACAACAAACTCAACATCAGTTTCAGCAGCCCTTCCAACCCCAACCTTTTCAAAATCAGACGAACAACTTTGCACCCAACAATTCTTTTCCCCAAAACAACTTTGTTCCGTCAAACAACGATAAGGTTTCCTCGCTCGAACGAAATCTGGAGGCGTTCGTTAAACAATCAACACAATCCACTGCCAACATCCAGTCTTCCATTCAGTCCTTGGTGCAACACACTGCCGCTCACGGGCAAAGCATCAAAACCATCGAAGCCCAGATAGCACAACTGAATACGGCCTTAAGCGAGCGAGAGAAGGGGAAGCTCCCGTCCCAGCCACTCCCTAATCCCGGTCACCCACATAATGTACATGTTGCTCTTGAACAACAGAACCATAATGTGAGTGCTGTGACCACATTGAGATCGGGAAGGATGCTGCAAAACAACATTGGCACACGGATCAACGATGACACCCCGGCCACTTCTTCTTCCTCTTCTTCTTCTTCTTCGTCTTCGTCTTCTGAGCCTATTCTCCATTCTTCAAAAGGCTCTTCCTCTTCTTCTGCTTTGAACGGACCCACTTCTCACTCCGCGAAAACACCAGCTCTAGGATCCGTTCCAACTCCACAATCTCCTCCACAAGCATTAGACTCAACCAATTTTAAAAACGTCCCATTTCCAAACCGGTTGAGGTCTAATAAACAAAATCCACAAATAGAGAAGATTCTAGAGTTGTTTAAGCAGGTTAACATTAACATTCCCCTTTTAGATACTGTCCAACAAGTCCCGTCCTACGTGAAAATCTTAAAGGACTTGTGCACGAAAAAGAGGAAGTCTCAGGTACCAAAGAAAGTTTTCTTGGCTAGTGCTGTGAGTGATGCTCTTATCCAATCTTTACCACAAAAATAGAATGACCCTGGCTGTCCTACGATTTCAATTACCATTGGGGATAAGAACATCAACCACGCACTATTAGATCTTGGTGCCAGTGTTAACCTGCTTCCGTACTCAGTATACGAGCAATTAGGCGTAGGAGAGCTGAAACCCACACACTGTACTCTCCAAATGGCCGACCGATCGATCACCCATCCTAGGGGTGAGCTAGAGGATGTGTTAATCAAAGTCGGGGACTTCATATTCCCCGTTGACTTCATTTTATTAGACACACAGCCTGTAGCTAACCCCCGGAATCAAATTCCGGTGATACTCGGTCGCCCATTCCTTGCAACCTCAAATGCTGTGATCAATTGTCGCAATGGTTCGATGAACCTGTCTTTTGGAAACATGACAATTGAACTCAACATTTTTAAGTTGGGGAATCAGCCCTCCGAACCTAATGCTCATATATTAGACGTTTGCTCAATCCAGGAGATCACCCCAGAAGAGTGTGAATTCGAGGAGTTTTTGTTCGATCACGATAACCTTAACGCCACTAGTGTGTTCCTCTTCGAACCTGCTGCTGTTTCTGCGCCCGACTATGACTACGAGTGTTTCACGTTCTCGAACGATCTTAGCCGCTCACAACCCGAGTTTTGTTAGGTCCACGTTACCTCTCCCGGTACTTTCGGGGTTGCGGAAACGGTAAATCAAAATTTTTCTAAACTTTGTAACATGGACCGTAAAAGCCGGATCTTTGCTAAACAATATACTAGCATCCTAACATGAGATGTATCTACTCTGTTAGTGGTTATACCTCAACTTGAACTCCTTCTCTTCTTGTTGTTGTTCTTCTTTGATGTTCTTCTCTTCTTGTTGTTCTTCTCATTGCTTGCTCAATGGTTGATCCGGACTTCGGTCACCTCCGCGGCCTCCTAGAGTCGAAGACGATCCACCCGAGAAATGTACACCGAGCTCCACCTCAAGCCGAGGTAACTAGGGCAAGGAGATTGCTAATCTAGAAGCCCTAGGTTGTGTAGAGAAGATGTATGGATGTGTTTGTCAAGTAGAATCCTTTTTCTCTCAACACATGAGATCAAAGGAGAAATCAAGAGGAGGAAGAAGAAGGAGATTTTCTAGCAACCATGGAGCTTCTCATTTCAAGAGAGAGAATGAGAATAAGCAAATGAAAAGCTTAACCAAGAGAAAAGCTAACCATGGTTGCAATAATGCAAAAACATCATGATTACTAATCACATCAAGATAAAGGTGATGGCTACAAATGACATGACCATTATCATAACAAAAGAAAAAGAAAACCAAAGAATACTTTAGATCTTCTAAGAAGATCCAAGTCAACTTTGGTCAAATGGTCAACAAAGTCAAGGTGGTCAAATGGTCAATGTAATTAGCCATAACAAAATTATCAATGAAAGGATTAGTAAATAATGTCCCCGGCTCATAATGGTTTTGACCAAACGAACTGTCGAAACCCTAATGAGTCGGCCTCAAAATGGTTTTGACCGAATCAACTGTCAAAACCCTAATGAGCCTGCCACATAGCGGTTTTGGCCGAACCAACTGCCAGAACCCTAAAGAGGCATCTCCTCCTTCATCGCTCCAGAAAACTGTGCATACACACCTGCATCCGTATTCCGTAGAATGCGGATGCACAGAAGACAAAACAAATCCATCCATGCAATACTAGGATCCGACTTAAACCAAAGCCCACTAGTATTGCCTGCCCGAACACCACACGCACACAAGTGTACGTAAGTGATCGCAGCCCTGCCGCAAAACCATACGGCCTCTACACGTTTCGCTCAGTGCAGGGAAACTCTCTGTGTGGGACTCTAAAGACTCGACACTACGCTGGCAGTGGGTTTAACCACAGACCGCAAGCGGCACTAGCTGTACGTAACGGTCCCCAGGTAGATGTCGATAAGAAGGCCGATGAGGTAAACCCATCCGAACTCCTACTGAGTCAGTATGTGACAATCTCCGTACAGTCCGGTCTGTTCGTCTGATACATCGCATGTCGGGCCTAGGGGGGCGGCAAGCGTCAGACCCCTAATAGCGGTACAAGTCGTGTCGGAGTGAAGCCCAGAATACCCTGAGATAACACTGGAACCTACCAGTATATCTCGCTTGCCCTGGCCAGGGACTACTCGTGTAATGGCTCTCCTAGACACAGCGCGATGTCAACCCCCAATACCGGGAGAGACGAATCCTGTCTAACCGTCACTGCCTCCAAGTGCTTCGGGACTGCTCCCAACTACTACCTGTTTGCACGACTCAGTAGAGCCGTGGTAGGGTAGTAATCAAAGAACAGTGGGAACACACTCGAGGCGAAGTGACAGTGTCAAGTCAGCGGACTAAGCTGTACTCATGTCACCTGGGAACTGATAACTGACGATAGGTATAATACCAACCATCAGTTCCCGACGAGTCTTGTCCAGTGTACTTGTAACCCAACGAGCACCCGCATACTACCTCAAGTACGACGTACCGACGGCTGTGGGACAGACCGTCTCCCGTGCTGGGATAAGAAGCGCATACGCTAGTCTACTCCGGAGTATCGATGCCCTATCTCGATACTCCCACGACTAGGGACGTGTATAAGGATGTGCTTGTAGATTACCCAGCCCCCACGAGTGTGATCGCCATCACAACGCCGGTAATCAAGCAAAGATCCTAAGGGCTCTACTAATGCGTATAGGTGATATAATAAATAAACACACATGTACACATTAAAGCAGAGACAAACTAAGTAGCATACTACTATATTGAGCAAGATTGTCTGTACAACTGTGAATATCCCAAGCTTCCATCAAGTAATATACATACTAGTATGATACAGTAATGGCCTCTAGGGCATATACACTAACAATCTCCCACTTGCACTAAGGCCATGTACTGGCGTATCGAAGACCTATCATCTCGATCAGCCGCTCGAACTGAGTCTGGGGTAAAGCCTTCATGAATGGGTCCGCATTGTTGTCTTTTGTGTCCACTCTCCGCACCTCGATCTCCTGTCGATCAATCATCTCCCTGATCAGGTGATACCGCCTTAAGATGTGCCTGGATTTCTGATGGGACCTTGGTTCCTTCGCTAAAGCTATAGCCCCATTGTTATCGCAATACAGAGGTATTGGGTCAACAATGGACGGAACCACCTGAAGTTCACTAATGAACTTCTTTATCCAGACCGCCTCTTTTGCGGCATCGCTTGCAGCAATGTATTCAGCCTCCATCGTCGAGTCTGCGACGGTATCCTGCTTGGAACTCCTCCAACATACCGCCCCTCCGTTGAGGGTAAACACAAAACCCGAGACAGACTTGCTGTCATCTTTGTCACTCTGGAAGCTTGAATCGGTAAAGGACTCGACCCTGAGGTCTCCATTACCGTAAACCAGGAACATCTCCTTAGTCCTTCTCAGGTACTTGAGAATGTTCTTCACTGCTGTCCAGTGGTCCTCCCCTGGGTCTGACTGATACCGGCTTACCGCGCTCAGCGCGTAAGCTACATCTGGTCTTGTACATAGCATCGCATACATTATAGATCCTACCGCCGAAGCGTAGGGTATAGTGCTCATGCGAACCCTCTCCTCGTCAGTCTTAGGAGACATCTTCTTGGAGAGGGTAATTCCGTGCAATGCGGGTATGTTACCGCGCTTGGAACCCTCCATACTAAATCTCTTTAGTATGGTCTCTATGTACCTGGACTGCGAAAGTCCCAATAGTTTCTTGGATCTATCTCTATAGATCTTGATCCCCAGAATGTACGAGGCATCACCCAGGTCCTTCATGGAGAACCTTTGCGACAAAAATAGCTTGACCGATTGTAGCATAGGAATATCATTTCCTATCAAAAGAATGTCGTCCACGTATAAGACTAGGAATACGACAGTTCGTCCTACAATCTTCTTATATACACAGGGTTCATCTTCGTTCTTGATGAAATTAAATTCCTTGATTGCCTCATCAAAACAGATGTTCCAGCTCCGCGATGCCTGCTTTAATCCATAAATGGATTTAAGCAACTTGCACACCCTTCCGCTGCTCCCACTGTCTACGAAACCTTCTGGTTGATCCATGTAAACGCACTCTTCCAAACAACCGTTTAGGAAAGCCGTCTTAACATCCATCTGCCAGATTTCATAGTCATGGAAGGCAGCAATGGCAAGTAGGATCCGAATGGATTTGAGCATAGCCACCAGAGAAAAAGTCTCGTCATAGTCCAAACCAGGTCTTTGACGAAAACCTTTTGCAACGAGTCTAGCTTTATAGGTTTCCACCTGCCCATCTACACCAAGTTTCCTTTTGTAGATCCATTTGCATCCAACGGGTTTTACCCCAGGTGGAGCAATATCCAAGGTCCACACTTTATTGGCGTACATGGACTCCATTTCGGATTGCATTGCTTCTTGCCACTTATCAGAGTCCCTACTGATAATGGCCTGCCTGAAACTGGTAGGGTCATCTTCTTCCAAGATGCAATCCTCTCGATCCCCGTCTATGAGAAAACCGTAGTATCTCTCGGGCGGATGAGAAATCCTACCAGATCTGAGGAGTGGCTGAGGTTCGTTTGGGGTCATTGAATCTAGTGGTTCCTCTAAATTTTCAGTTACATTTTGTGGTCGCTGAATTTCTTCCAGTTCTACCGAACTCCCACTAGCTTCTTTTGCAAGAAACTCCCTTTCTAAGAAGATAGCGTGGCGAGATACAAACACCTTCTGTTCCTCAGTGTGGTAGAACAGATATCCTAGTGAGTGTTTAGGATATCCCACAAATTTACAGAGAACTGACCGTGCCTCTAACTTGTCCGGTTTCTGTGTTTTCACATAGGCCGGACAACCCCATATCTTAAATCGCTTAAGATACGGATTTCTTCCATCCCATATTTCATATGGAGTCTTAGGCACTGATTTGGATGGAACATAGTTCAATAGGTATGCCGCTGTCTGAAGCGCATGTCCCCAAAATGAAAGAGGCAACTCAGCACTACTCATCATGGAGCGAACCATATCCAATAGGGTACGATTCCTCCGCTCCGAAACACCGTTGTGCTGTGGTGTATAAGGAGGAGTAAGCTGAGAGAGAATACCATTCTCTTTTAAGTAATCTAGGAATTCCGTGCTTAAGTACTCCCCTCCCCTGTCGGACCGGAGGATCTTGATACTTTTACCTGTCTGGTTCTCTACTTCGTTTCTAAATTCCTTGAATTTCTCAAAAGCTTCAGATTTGTGTTTCATCAGATACACATATCCGAACCTAGAGAGATCGTCAGTGAATGTGATGAAGTACGAGAACCCACCCCTTGCATGTATAGACATCGGACCCACACATCACTGTGTATGAGTCCCAAGAGCTCTCTTGCTCTTTCTCCATGTCCGGTGAACGGAGATTTGGTCATCTTCCCTTTGAGACAAGACTGACAAGTTTCATAAGATGAAAACTCGAACGCATTCAAGAGTCCATCTTTATGCAACTTACTCAGTCTTTTCTCTCCGATATGACCAAGTCTACAATGCCACAAGTAGGATTCATTCGGATCTGAATTCTTCCTCTTGCGTGTGTTTTGTATATTGAGAACTGTATTCTGATTTAGAACGTAGATACCATTACACAGTGTACCCTCTGCAACCAGTACCTTATCAAGGTAAATGTTCATGATATTCTTTTCAAGAACAAAGTTATATCCATCTTTATCGAGTAAAGAAACTGATATGATGTTGCAAACCATGGAGGGTACATAGTAGCAATCGTTCAAAATCATAGTCTTGCCATTTGGCAATACTAGGTGATATTCACCGACGGCTGCCGCATTAACTTGTGCTCCGTTCGCTACTCTGAGCGACATATCACCCGGTGCAACTTTCCTACTTTTTCTCAGTCCCTGCAATAAATTACAGATATGAGATCCTGATCCGGTATCAAGTACCCAGGAGGTAGGGCTGACCGTAAAACAGTTCTCAATTACAAGAACACCTGAAGTAGATGCAAAACCATGCTTCTTCTTCAACTGGGTATCCTGGAAATCCATACTTTCCTCTTTCTCATTCTCATACTCATGACTGTTGTCACAAGTTAGAGCTGAACCAACTTTCCCCAGTCCCGAATAAGAATTCGGATCAGTCAAGCGATACATTTTATTATCTTGATTAGGGCGTGAAAAGGTTGCTGCCTGGAGAGAGAGAAAAGAAACACTCAGCGTATGCTCTTGCAAGATTAGATTGGTTTATTAATTTATCTAACCAGGATGTCTCCCACTGTTTCCTCAAATTCTTCTTAAAACCTTTTTAAAAGAAGAACTAGCCGGGTTTTAATTCACGTCACAATACTTGCTTAACCTTTCAGCCGGGCTAGTGTCGGTACTTCGAGGGAGGTTTTCCAACGCTTTCGCGAAGTTCCTTAATTAAAGAACCTCTTTTCCCTGGAGGCGTAACCCCGCTAACACCTTTCTAGACACCTACTAGGTTTATAGCATTGATCGTTAAGTGAAATAATCTCCCGAGAGTAAACCAACTCATCAGTGGGATCGGGATCCAACTGTCATTGTGTGATAACCTAGATGGAATCCACTCTAGTCACCACACTCCAGAAGGTATGCTAAATCTGCAAGTTTCAGTTCTTTTGAAACTCCCGATGTGGTTTTTGCCCCTAGGACCCAAGTGATCTTGACGGAGTCAACAAATCAAAGAGTCCTAGTCAAGTTCAACCTGTCATTATCTGGATTGCATTAAACCCACCCGCATAACCCTTGATGGAGTCAACAAGGTTATACGACTGTCCTAATCAATCCCATATACCAATACAAACAAGCAGCACTTAGCTACCGTACACCACGCCTTGACGGAGTCAACAAACGCAGCACGAATACTAAGTGTTACATGTAAGAAATGACGGAGGGCTACGGCTGGGTTTTTGGCGAAAAACCCGTTAACGTAATGAACTTGATATCGTTGAAGGAACCTGGTAACCTTTTGAAAATATAGTGGCGAAAACTTTTGCTAAAGAGGTCACTCCCTGTGAAGGGATCTCAGCTCTTTCCTCGTCGAATGAGGTGCAGGATATTCCAAACTGAATACCTCGATGCAAAGCAAGAATAATCGACTATAGTGAAGTTATTACCCTGACGCAAACTTTTGTCCAAGGGGTCACTCCCGATGAAGGGATCTCGGCCCTTTGCCTCGTCGACTGAGGTGTTGGGCATTCATAACCGAATACCTCGATACAAAACAAAAATGAACGTCCTTGCAATAACAGCTTTTTGAAAAATTATTCCAACAACGTCTTTTAGGTTTATTTTCTTGCATTAGTTCTTTTAATGCGTCCCATCATTTAAATCCTACCATTGCAGAAAACAACCAAAATATGACGTACGCTTATGCCATTCGCATTCGCCACGGGGCCCCGTCATCACCCGTTAGGTTACTTAACTAACGACAGAGCGGGGGCTGGGCTAGCGCGGCTGTAAAACATAAGCAACGCCTAAATAGTTATTATATATAACAGTAATGATAGCCAATCCAGATCACAGATGAACACTTTGGATATACTAGGAACCCGCGATTCGTTCGAGCCTGCAACGAAAAAAGGATTACACGGTCGTGATGAATAGCCAAAACCCCACCCAAGACCCCTACGGGTGCGGCAAACTACCCGCCAAGTATCCGAAGCGAAGCAACCTCCCTCAATGCCATGAGTAGGCCACTCGGCACTTCGAGATACCCGGTAGTTTGTGCACCCCCTCCATGGGTCTATCCTAGGAGCAAAAACAGTAAAAGAATTATACAATGACGGCTACAACCCCGACCCGGTTGTGAGGCCAAACAAATAATATTACATCAATTTACAAATTTATTACATGAATGAAAGAAAAGAAACTCTCATCTCACATCCACCCCGGCTATTCATCCGCGACAATCCAACGAGTTCATATACACAAACCATCAACAACAATCACAGATCACAGATATGTATAACCCCGACTAATCGTCATATAGCGATTAGTCGGCGTTCAATACATAAGAACATCACAGATATAACCTTTGTAGTCAAAGTATATTGAAGTTCGGAAAAATACGGAATTATAGGCCCCCGAAAACAAATTTCTATTCTGGAAAATCTGGGCACATATAATATATCTGAAAAATCCTAAAACCATGTCAGAAACAAACTGCACCAAAAACAATGCAGTGACTCACCAAGTTGGCCGCGGTTCCGCGGCAATAGCTTGCTATTGCCGCGGAAACGCGGCGCATTGGTGGAGTCACTGTCTCGTTTTTGGTGGGTTTCTTATAAAAACCCTGAGATGATTTTTGGAGTATAACAAATTTTGTTTTGACCAGAAAATATTTTAACAGAAACTCAGGTTTTTGTAACTTGGTTTTTTCGATTTTTCCGTTTCGAACTTCGATACACTTTACTACCAAGCTAGTTTATGTTTAGTTAGGCTCTGATACCACTGTTAGGTCCACGTTACCTCTCCCGGTACTTTCGGGGTTGCGGAAACGGTAAATCAATATTTTTCTAAACTTTGTAACATGGACCGTAAAAGCCGGATCTTTGCTAAACAATATACTAGCATCCTAACATGAGATGTATCTACTCTGTTAGTGGTTATACCTCAACTTGAACTCCTTCTCTTCTTGTTGTTGTTCTTCTTTGATGTTCTTCTCTTCTTGTTGTTCTTCTCATTGCTTGCTCAATGGTTGATCCGGACTTCGGTCACCTCCGCGGCCTCCTAGAGTCGAAGACGATCCACCCGAGAGATGTACACCGAGCTCCACCTCAAGCCGAGGTAACTAGGACAAGGAGATTGCTAATCTAGAAGCCCTAGGTTGTGTAGAGAAGATGTATGGATGTGTTTGTCAAGTAGAATCCTTTTTCTCTCAACACATGAGATCAAAGGAGAAATCAAGAGGAGGAAGAAGAAGGAGATTTTCTAGCAACCATGGAGCTTCTCATTTCAAGAGAGAGAATGAGAATAAGCAAATGAAAAGCTTAACCAAGAGAAAAGCTAACCATGGTTGCAATAATGCAAAAACATCATGATTACTAATCACATCAAGATAAAGGTGATGGCTACAAATGACATGACCATTATCATAACAAAAGAAAAAGAAAACCAAAGAATACTTTAGATCTTCTAAGAAGATCCAAGTCAACTTTGGTCAAATGGTCAACAAAGTCAAGGTGGTCAAATGGTCAATGTAATTAGCCATAACAAAATTATCAATGAAAGGATTAGTAAATAATGTCCCCGGCTCATAATGGTTTTGACCAAACGAACTGTCGAAACCCTAATGAGTCGGCCTCAAAATGGTTTTGAGCGAATCAACTGTCAAAACCCTAATGAGCCTGCCACATAGCGGTTTTGGCCGAACCAACTGCCAGAACCCTAAAGAGGCATCTCCTCCTTCATCGCTCCAGAAAACTGTGCATACACACCTGCATCCGTATTCCGTAGAATGCGGATGCACAGAAGACAAAACAAATCCATCCATGCAATACTAGGATCCGGCTTAAACCAAAGCCCACTAGTATTGCCTGCCCGAACACCACACGCACACAAGTGTACGTAAGTGATCGCAGCCCTGCCGCAAAACCATACGGCCTCTACACGTTTCGCTCAGTGCAGGGAAACTCTCTGTGTGGGACTCTAAAGACTCGACACTACGCTGGCAGTGGGTTTAACCACAGACCGCAAGCGGCACTAGCTGTACGTAACGGTCCCCAGGTAGATGTCGATAAGAAGGCCGATGAGGTAAACCCATCCGAACTCCTACTGAGTCAGTATGTGACAATCTCCGTACAGTCCGGTCTGTTCGTCTGATACATCGCATGTCGGGCCTAGGGGGCGGCAAGCGTCAGACCCCTAATAGCGGTACAAGTCGTGTCGGAGTGAAGCCCAGAACACCCTGAGATAACACTGGAACCTACCAGTATATCTCGCTTGCCCTGGCCAGGGACTACTCGTGTAATGGCTCTCCTAGACACAGTGCGATGTCAACCCCCAATACCGGGAGAGACGAATCCTGTCTAACCGTCACTGCCTCCAAGTGCTTCGGGACTGCTCCCAACTACTACCTGTTTGCACGACTCAGTAGAGCCGTGGTAGGGTAGTAATCAAAGAACAGTGGGAACACACTCGAGGCGAAGTGACAGTGTCAAGTCAGCGGACTAAGCTGTACTCATGTCACCTGGGAACTGATAACTGACGATAGGTATAATACCAACCATCAGTTCCCGACGAGTCCTGTCCAGTGTACTCGTAACCTAACGAGCACCCGCATACTATCTCAAGTACGACGTACCGACGGCTGTGGGACAGACCGTCTCCCGTGCTGGGATAAGAAGCGCATACGCTAGTCTACTCCGGAGTATCGATGCCCTATCTCGATACTCCCATGACTAGGGACGTGTATAAGGATGTGCTTGTAGATTACCCAGCCCCCACGAGTGTGATCGCCATCACAACGCCGGTAATCAAGCAAAGATCCTAAGGGCTCTACTAATGCGTATAGGTGATATAATAAATAAACACACATGTACACATTAAAGCAGAGACAAACCAAGTAGCATACTACTATATTAAGCAAGATTGTCTGTACAACTGTGAATATCCCAAGCTTCCATCAAGTAATATACATACTAGTATGATACAGTAATGGCCTCTAGGGCATATACACTAACAAGTTTGAATCCTTCGAATTTCCGGATGAGTTACCTGAACCATCCAACTCTGTCGCTTACACTCGTTTTGAACCTTTGCTGGAATCTTTTGAGTTCGAGACCTTTTCACCAATCTTGCCTTCAATCGTTTCACCTCCAACGCTCGAACTCAGGCCTTTGCCGTCTCACCTTAAGTATGCTTACTTGGGTGCGAACGAGACCCTCCCTGTCATCATCTCGGCTTCTCTAGCTCCAGAGCAAGAGAAAGCCCTTCTTGTGATCTTGCACAGCAATAGGCAAGCTTTTGGCTGGTCCATGGCGGACATCAAGGGGATTAGTCCCCTGATCATTGAACATCACATTCATCTGATAGATGATGCCAAACCAGCCAGGGATCCACAAAGACGTCTCAACCCAGTCATGAAAGAGGCTGTGAAGAAGGAGATCGTAAAATGTCTGGATAGTGGTATCATTTACCTTATCTCTGATAGCCAGTGGGTTAGCCCCATTCACGTTGTCCCCAAGAAATCAGGAATAACGGTCATAACCAACGAGGCGAATGAGTTAATCCATACTCGCACCCAAACTGGGTGGCGAGTATGCATCGATTACAGAAAACTCAAGGCCGCAACGCGGAAAGACCACTTCCCGCTACCTTTCATTGACCAAATGCTTGAAAGATTGGCCGGACACAAGTACTACTGCTTTCTTGATGGCTACTCCGGCTATAATCAGATTCCCATCGCCGAAAAAGACCAGGACAAGACCACATTCACTTGTCCTTTCAGCACGTTTACATATCGTCGCATGCCCTTTGGGTTATGCAATGCGCCCGCTACCTTCCAGCGGTGTATGATGGGAATCTTTTCAGACATGGTGGAAAAATTTCTGGAGATCTTCATGGATGATTTCTCCATCTTCGGCGATTCCTTCAACGAGTGTTTGCTGCATCTTGACGCTGTCCTTACCCGGTGTAAGGACAAGAACCTCACTTTGAATTGGGAGAAATGCCACTTCATAGTGCGTGAAGGTATTATCTTAGGACATATCATCTCGTAAAATGGCATAGAGGTTGACAAAGCGAAGATTGAGGTCATTTCCAATCTCCCTCCTCCCAGATGCGTCAGAGACATCCGAGCCTTCCTTGGCCATGCCGGTTTCTATAGACGGTTCATCAAGGACTTTAGCAAAATTGCTAGGCCCTTGACTCTTCTACTGGCCAAGGACACGCCATTCGACTTCAACTCAAGCTGTGTGACTGCGTTCGAGTCATTGAAAAGCTCACTCACTTTTGCTCCCGTTCTTTCTTCACCTGACTGGACACACCCATTTGAGATTATGTGCGACGCATCCGACTTTGCCATTGGTGTTGTCCTAGGACAACACATCAACAAGATGCCGCACGTAATCTATTATGCTAGCCGAACCCTGAACGACGCCCAACTTAATTATACAACAACTGAGAAGGAATTCTTAGCTGTTGTATTTGCTTTAGAAAAGTTCAGGCCCTACCTCATCGGCTCTCCAGTCATTGTCTACACAGACCATTCTGCTCTGCGTCATCTTTTTGCGAAGAAAGATGCAAAATCTCGGCTAATACGTTGGATCCTCTTGCTTTAAGAGTTTAACCTTGTCATTAAGGACAAATGAGGATGTGAAAACGTAGTTGCCGACCATCTCTCACGACTTCCTTCTTCGTCGTCGCTTCATATTCCGATCAACGACGTTTTCCCGGATGAACAGCTCTTGACAGTATCTCGCGAACCCTGGTTCGCAGATATTGTGAACTATTTGGCCACAGGGCTACTACCGACTGAATGGTCAAGTCAGGACAGACTTCGATTCTTATCCCAAGTAAAACACTTTTACTGGGACGAACCCTATCAGTTCAAGTACTGTCCCGATCAGATTATTCGTCGGTGTGTCCCTGACGAGGAATTCAAGAGTGTGCTGTCATTTTGCCACGATCAAGCATGTGGCGGGCATTTTGGCCCCAGAAAGACAGCTGAGAAGATCTTGCAATGTGGTTTCTACTGGCCACAACTCTTCAAAGACGCTCATGACTATTGCAAGACTTGCTCCCGGTGCCAACACTTGGGCCGGATATGCCGGAGGAACGAGATGCCGCTCCAACCAATCTTGGTTATGGAGATTTTCGACGTTTGGGGGATAGATTTCATGGGGCCGTTTCCCAGCTCTTTCGGAAACTTGTACATTCTTCTCGCTGTTGATTACATCTCTAAATGGGTTGAGGCTGTGCCCAGCCGGACTAACGGCAACAAGGTTGGCGTTAGGTTTCTTAAAGAAAACATTTTCTCCCGTTTTGGGCACCCCCGAGCGATCATTAGCGACAATGGAACTCATTTCTGCAATAAGACTTTCGAGGCCTTGATGCGGAAATATTCCATTAATCATAAGCTATCTACGCCCTACCACCCCCAAACCTGCGGGCAGGCCAAAGTTTCAAATCGGCAAATCAAGCAGATACTGGAGAAGACGGTTTCCAAGAACCGAAAAGATTGGTCGCTGAAACTCACTGATGCCATTTGGGCATTTCGAACCGCTTATAAGACCGATCTTGGCATGTCTCCCTATCGGCTTGTGTATGGAAAGGCCTGCCACCTACCTGTCGAAATAGAGCATCGCGCATTTTGGGCGATAAAAGAGCTGAATCTGTCTCTCGAAGATGCGGGCATCCATCAGAAGCTGCAGTTGAACGAATTGAGCGAGCTTAGGGATGAGGCTTACGATAACGCGGTTGTCGTTAAGAATCGAACGAAGGTGTTTCACGATAAACACCTTTTGCGCAAAACCTTCGTACCTGGTCAGCAGGTACTGCTTTACGACACCCGGCTACACTTCCATCCAGGAAAGCTCAGATCTCGCTGGAAAGGGCCGTATTTTGTGCGGAATGTGTATCCGCAGGGCGCTGTGGATTTGGAGAATCCAAAGGATGGTTCATTTTTCAAAGTGAACGGACACCGACTAAAACCGTACCTTAGCGCCGAACCAACAGAGGAGCTCCTGGTCTTACAGGAGCCGGTTTACCCTGCATAATCTTCCTCTGCCTACCACCAAACTTCGGTTATCCAGCCAAGTGTTGGAGATAGTGCCCTCAGAGTCAATTATTGGATCACAGGCACGTGATTGCAATGATTGAGGGAGGACCTGTCCCAGTAGGACAGTCTTACTCGAAATGATAGTATGCTATCTGGTTTACCTTTATCATCGTGTACTGCTTTAAGTGACCTGACAGGTCACTATTGCACGTTGATAGAGCCCCTAGGATTCATGCTTGACTGCCAGCAGTATGAGGGCGATCATATACGTGGGAGCTGGTAGTCTAAAGCACATCCTTAAAAGGTCCCTAGTCGTGGGAGTTTCGAGACAGGGCATCGATACTCCAGAGTAGACTAGTGTATACAGTCGAGACCCCGACGAGGGGCGGTGGCCGGTCTCACAAGCCACTGGTGTCAGTTGGTTCACCTAAGATGTATACAGGTGCTCATTGGGTTATGAGTACACCGGACAGGACTCGCCGGGAACATGCTAGTTGGTCTTATACCTGACGTCAGATAGCAGTTCCCTGGTGACATGTGTACAGGTTAGTTCATCGACCTGGGGATCGTCATTTGTCTCGTGTGAGTTCTGTTCATATCAGATTTTTGCATTTTCATACCGCCCAATTTTTATCACTTTGCATATCGGTAGATACTCTTGAGCCGTGTTTGCTAGTCAATTGCAGGTTACAGGTTCTCGGTTCTAAAAACGGTGAAATTCATGGAAAAACACGAAAAAGTCCGGGTTCCTGCCAACCACAGATAAAACACGGTCTCCGCCCTTCATCCGTATGTTGCCAGATATCAGTAGGAAGACAAAATGTCAAATCAATGCACAAGGCTCAATGGTAGCACAAAATCCAAGAGATCTACGCGGAGCTCGAGGCAATCATGACAAAATCTTGACAAAAAGTCCACCTTTCCCTCAACAGAAATTCTGGAAGAATCGTGGAGCCAAATTGAGAAAATACATATACCAGAATGCAGTACACACCAAACCAGGCCACCACCAAAAAGACAGAGCCCCAATTCCTCTAAATGGCCGCGGAACCGCGGCCAAATGGGGGTCCAGGCCGCGGTTCCGCGGCCGTTATGGCGCCAAACAGGAAATGCTTCTGGGGGCATTTTGGTCTTTTCATGTATGTTCTGTTGGTTGCCCTAGGTCTTCATTCTCCAGCCTATAAATAGCCCAGAAGTTTGAGAAGGAAGGGTCCAATTCTTGTATCTCTTTTGCTAGGTTTTAGTTTACATGTTCTTCTTCCTCTTCTCACCTCTTCTCCATTAAACTTGTAAGTGAGCTTTTGAGTGAAGAGTGATGAATAAAGAAGACCATTTTTATTATCATGCTTGTCTCTTTCTTTACTTGTTGTAATTGTTGCAATTTTAATTGTTAAGTAGTTGTTGTTATTTGTTTGATTGTTTCTTTCTTCTCTCTTTTCCTTTATCCTTCATATGACAATGATACTTATGCTTGATCCTCGCCAAGGTGAGGTCGCAAATAGTTAGTCGTATTCTTCTAATCTCCTTCTTTCTATCTTCCTCTTTGTTTTGTTTTGTTTTTCCTTATCATGAAGTGTGAGTAGTTTTATACTTGTTAGGGTAGGATAAGGGAAGTTTGAGAGAAGGAAATCTCTCTCACTCTTTCCTTGCCCTACAACTTAAATCAACTCCCGTTAATTGAACCACAATCCGCTCCTTATGGCACCCTATCCTACATGATAGCGGTGATTCCGTAGTGAGACCGGTTGTGGTTGAATTAACCGGAGGTTATGGATAAGAGCCAAGAACGGACGGACAAGCACCAAAAGGAAGGACTATGCGTTGGAAAGCCTAGCTTATACTCGCAAGTTCCTTCCTAGTCGTGCTAATCCCCGTTGTTGCCGATTACCGTAACACCGATATTAAGTTGGGCAACGAAAGATGTGGAGACTCCTAACTCAAACTAACCTAATCCTAACCCTAACAAGCTCTCTTTAAATATCAACTTAACACTTAGATAACCACAACAAAATCTGAACAACCGGACTTAACTCGTTAAAACACTTTGAAAAAGACTCCCATCTCCCTGCGGACGACCCGTACTCAACCGGCTAGCTACAAGCGAAACCGTCTTGATTGCGGTATTTAAAACTAAACTTGACACGCACATATCATATCAATCAAATGGCGCCGTTGCCGGGGAGACGGTAGTTATTTTCTTTGTGAAATTTCGGGTTAATTTGTAAGTAAAAAAAAAACGAAAAAAAATACATACTTTGTAAAAAATAAACCATCTTGTTATTCTTGATTAGTTTTTGTGCAAGTGCGCAGGAAAGTACGAAGTTCAAGATCAGCGCCAAAGACGTCGGATAATACGGAGTTCAAGTACAGTGCCAAAGACGTGGGAAGATAGACCCACATTTTCGCGGCTACACCGCGACGGACAAAACGAAGTATCCGGTCTACTGTACAAATCTGGAGCAAATACAGTGAGCAAATCAAGATTCTGTACATCCATACAAGCAGAGGACACCCAACAGAGAACACCCAACTTTTCCAGAAGCCCAACACCACAGTACAGCCGCGGAAACGCGGCATAAGCAAGCTTAGGCCGCGGTTCCGCGGCCACTTGGTGCCTTTGGGCTGCCAATTTTTCTGGGTAACTCTCTCTGCCTCTCTCCACTCCTCTGAACTCCAATAAACTGTGTTTTCTGCAGCCTTCTTTGCGCAAATTCTTCTCCCCCTTCCAATAAACTGTTCTTGTGCAGGATTCTTTGCGCCGCAAATAAAAATTGTTTGCTGTTGATTTGTTACTGTTTTGCATTCTTTAATACGGACTTAAGGGGCTTGAAACCAATCCAGATTGGGTGGGGATTTCATCACCCTTCCCAGGACCCCAAAAATCACTAAAGCATATGCATTGTCCATTGTAAATTAAAAAAATACTAGACTTCAGCACTAAGGACTTCGCGCTCATTAGGAGAAGATAAACCGTGTTTAGAACCTAGCTTAACCGTACATTGTTTACGGGGTGTCTAGGAAAGTGTTAAAGGCGCAACCGCCGAAAGAGAAAGGGTTATTTAATTAAGGAACTTCGCGAAAGCGTTGGACAACCTCCCCTTATCTCTGCACTTACCTGGCCCCGTGATCGGTGTATTTTTAAGCCTGTTTCTCGACACTGTTTAACTTCGAAAATCAAGTTCAGGAGCAGGTCTAGTAGACCTAGGCGACCGTAGATCTAGGTGTGATTGTGCATATCTTGTTTGTGATTGCTTAAGCCGTATTTCCGTACATACTTCTGAAAATCTCTTTCTAAAAAAAAAAAAAAAAATTTCAAAAACTTGTATAAAAACTGCCCTTTTGTCACCAAATCCATTTTCACTCAATATTTTAAAAACCTGCGGGCAGGCCGAAGTTTCAAATCGGCAAATCAAGCAGATATTGGAGAAGACGGTTTCCAAGAACCGTAAGGATTGGTCTCTGAAACTCACTGATGCCCTTTGGGCATTTAGAACTGCTTATAAGACCGACCTTGGCATGTCTCCCTATCGGCTTGTGTACGGAAAGGCCTGCCACCTTCCTGTCGAAATCGAGCATCGCGCATTTTGGGCGATAAAGGAGCTGAACCTGTCCCTGGAGGATGCGGGCAGCCATCGGAAGCTGCAGCTGAACGAACTGAACGAGCTTAGGGATGAGGCGTACGACAACGCGGTTGTCGTTAAGAATCGAACGAAGGTGTTTCATGATAAACACCTTTTGCGCAAAACCTTCGTACCTGGTCAGCAGGTACTTCTTTACGACACCCGACTTCACTTCCATCCTGGAAAGCTCCGATCTCGCTGGAAAGGGCCATATTTTGTGCGAAATGTGTATCCGCAGGGAGCTCTGGAATTGGAAAATCCAAAGGACGGTTCACTCTTCAAGGTAAACGGACACCGATGCAAACCGTACCTTAGCGCCGAACCAACAGAGGAGCTCCTGTTCTTACAGGAGCCGGTTTACCCTGAATAATCTTCCTCTGCCTACCTCCAAACTTCGGTTATCCAGCCAAGAACAGTGGACACTGTTCCAAATAAGTTTGGGGGTATGTACAAACCATTTTGTTTATATTTGTGTATATTCTTTCTCTTTTCTTTAAAAACAAAAACAAATAAAAATTTGTGTATCACTAACCGACAATTTTGAACCTTCCAACTGCTCTCTTCATGCAATGACAGTGAGGACACTGTCCAGTTTAAGTTTGGGGGTACGCTCGGTACGTATTTCTTACCTTCGCATTCATATGTATATTTTGCATCTGCATATTAAAATCCATAAAAATCTGAAAATTTTCTAAAAAAATATAAAAACTTTTTGTCAAGTTAGCTTGTAGAAGAACTCTGATTCAATATTCGACGGTTTTTGTTTGAAAAAATAGGAATAACTAGATCTTATGTTTGGATTTTGAAAACCTGAAAGATAACTCTCCTTTGAAGTTAACTATAGCTGATATACGTCTTTACATCACACTACACGTGTCGTAAGATTTTGGGAATTAGATGACAAGTCTTTCATGTTTAAACTTTTAAACAGATAAATGATTTTCTGAGGATCAAATAGGTTTGTTCTGAAATAAGTAATGTCAAGAATAGTTTATGAAGTAAAGCGAATATGAAGGAATGTTATTGATGCCGTAATTGGAGCTAAGTCTGAAAAATAACCCATCTAAAACTTGATTGGAATGATTACACACCAAACCCACTAGACACGTCTTTTATCCAAAAAAATATTGGAACTACCGGTTATACCTCCGTTCGTATTAAATCATCTGATTTTCACGCCAATCTGTCTTTTGTTTTTGGACCTAGGTAACTTGAGTAATTAAGTCCGCTGGGGTGTTTCTACACCTAATGCCCTAAAACCAACTGGTTTGGGTGCATTGGCCCAACGCTCGCTTAGAAGCCTAGAAAGTCCAGTTTTAAAACAAAGTCAAGCAAGTGTTCTCTCCGAGTTAAAATTCCTAACGGTTCTTTGTGTGAGAATAATCTTGATAAAAGACAGGCTTTTAAAAAAAAAATTTAACGGAGATATGAAGGTTTTACTCTTTGATAAAGACTATTGCACGTTCACAGAGGTGTGTATGAAATGAAAACAAGAAAAAGGTGGAGTGAAAAATACGACTTAGTTTCCTGTTAAGGAAGATAGAAATTCTGAAGTTGAAACCTTACTGGAAAACGAAACTTGAAAAATGCTTAACTCATTATAAAACTTATGTGATCCTTTTAAAATTGTTATCTGGGCTTTATTGTGCGACATGATGACTTTAATCAACCTTTCGGGAACTTAACGACACTATACGCACTGCACGTAAAGACATATAAAAGCTGTAGTTAAATAAGATGCGAGGTGTGAAAAATAAAGGTTCGATGGTCTAGACTTAGGATTATAGGATTGTTATTTTCTAAAAACAAAACTTTAGGATTTGAATCTTAAGTTATTTTACAAAACCAACTTGACCGGATTTTGTGGGTAGTATCCGCTGAAAACCCTCAGGAGACAACACTCCTCCTACTAGGGACACCTAGAGGTTTAACGGCTTGTTGCACATGCTCAGTGCAATCGCGTTCCCTGCGAAAGTGAGGTTAGGAAATTTTTTGTGAATAAATGGGCTTTGCTCGGGACGAGCAAATGATAAGTTTGGGGGTATTTGTTCATATCAGATTTTTGCATTTTCATACCGCCCAATTTTTATCACTTTGCATATCGGTAGATACTCTTGAGCCGTGTTTGCTAGTCAATTGCAGGTTACAGGTTCTCGGTTCTAAAAACGGTGAAATTCATGGAAAAACACGAAAAAGTCCGGGTTCCTGCCAACCACAGATAAAACACGGTCTCCGCCCTTCATCCGTATGTTGCCAGATATCAGTAGGAAGACAAAATGTCAAATCAATGCACAAGGCTCAATGGTAGCACAAAATCCAAGAGATCTACGCGGAGCTCGAGGCAATCATGACAAAATCTTGACAAAAAGTCCACCTTTCCCTCAACAGAAATTCTGGAAGAATCGTGGAGCCAAATTGAGAAAATACATATACCAGAATGCAGTACACACCAAACCAGGCCACCACCAAAAAGACAGAGCCCCAATTCCTCTAAATGGCCGCGGAACCGCGGCCAAATGGGGGTCCAGGCCGCGGTTCCGCGGCCGTTATGGCGCCAAACAGGAAATGCTTCTGGGGGTATTTTGGTCTTTTCATGTATGTTCTGTTGGTTGCCCTAGGTCTTCATTCTCCAGCCTATAAATAGCCCAGAAGTTTGAGAAGGAAGGGTCCAATTCTTGTATCTCTTTTGCTAGGTTTTAGTTTACATGTTCTTCTTCCTCTTCTCACCTCTTCTCCATTAAACTTGTAAGTGAGCTTTTGAGTGAAGAGTGATGAATAAAGAAGACCATTTTTATTATCATGCTTGTCTCTTTCTTTACTTGTTGTAATTGTTGCAATTTTAATTGTTAAGTAGTTGTTGTTATTTGTTTGATTGTTTCTTTCTTCTCTCTTTTCCTTTATCCTTCATATGACAATGATACTTATGCTTGATCCTCGCCAAGGTGAGGTCGCAAATAGTTAGTCGTATTCTTCTAATCTCCTTCTTTCTATCTTCCTCTTTGTTTTGTTTTGTTTTTCCTTATCATGAAGTGTGAGTAGTTTTATACTTGTTAGGGTAGGATAAGGGAAGTTTGAGAGAAGGAAATCTCTCTCACTCTTTCCTTGCCCTACAACTTAAATCAACTCCCGTTAATTGAACCACAATCCGCTCCTTACGGCACCCTATCCTACATGATAGCGGTGATTCCGTAGTGAGACCGGTTGTGGTTGAATTAACCGGAGGTTATGGATAAGAGCCAAGAACGGACGGACAAGCACCAAAAGGAAGGACTATGCGTTGGAAAGCCTAGCTTATACTCGCAATTTCCTTCCTAGTCGTGCTAATCCCCGTTGTTGCCGATTACCGTAACACCGATATTAAGTTGGGCAACGAAAGATGTGGAGACTCCTAACTCAAACTAACCTAATCCTAACCCTAACAAGCTCTCTTTAAATATCAACTTAACACTTAGATAACCACAACAAAATCTGAACAACCGGACTTAACTCGTTAAAACACTTTGAAAAAGACTCCCATCTCCCTGCGGACGACCCGTACTCAACCGGCTAGCTACAAGCGAAACCGCCTTGATTGCGGTATTTAAAACTAAACTTGACACGCACATATCATATCAATCAAGTTCCCACTGTACTTTGATTACTACCCTACCACGGCTCAAAGGAGTCGTGCAAACAGGTTTTAGTTGGGTACAGTCCCGAGCCACATGGAGGCAGTGAGCGCATCTTCAGGGGTTCGTCTCTCCCGGTATTGGGGGTGAGGTCGCGCTGTGTCTAGGAGAGCCATTACACGAAGCCCTCGGCCGAGGCAAGGAGATTTACTGGTAGGTATTCCAGTAGTATCTCAGGGTGTTCTGGGCTACACTCCGACACGACTTGTACCGCTTTTGGGGGTCTGACTTTTACCAACCCCCTAGGCCCGCCATGCGATGCTCATAGACGAACGGACCGGACTGTACGGATATTGTCACTGACAGGCTCAGTAGGGTGTCAGGATGAGTTCGCTCATCGACGTCCCTTTTGGTCAATAGCTGGTGGCCCGTCACGTATTGGCTTATACCTCTGACGTGATAGTGGTTAAATCCACAGCCATAGTATTGACGAGTCTTTAGAGTCCACCACACATTCAGTTACTCAAGCTTTCGGGCGAAACGCTGTAGAGGCCGTATAGAGATATGGCACGGTCCGATCAGATACGTGCGGTATTGCACGGATCAGGATCAGACGGTTTGTACTAGAGGCCGTATAGGTATATGGCAGGGTTCGATCAGATACATGCGGTATTGCACGGATCAAATCGAACGGATATTACTAGCCGGCTTTGGTTTAAGCCGGATCCTAGTATAGTACAGTGTAGATTTTGTCTCATTGCATTTGTATTTCGGTCGGAATACAAATGCGGGTGTGTATGCACAGTATCGGGGTTTTCCTGTAATTTATTACGGGACCAGTTTTCTGGAGTTGCCAGTTTGTTTTCAGTTTCGGCCGTTTTCATTTGTATCGTTCATTGGCCGAAGATTGGTGGAGGAGGGCTTATTTGCATTTGTGCAAATAAGCAATTGTGGAGGGGGTCTTTGCATTTTGTTGTATCATGATAGCTTTTCCTTGACCTTGACTTCTAGCTTCATCATGCCTTGACTTTTGGAGGACATGATGGTTGATGATGAGTAATGGTTGTTGGTTGAGTATTGGAATTATTTTGTGATCATTGCCTTTTCATGATAACATTGTTTTTCCTCTTGCATTATTGATCAAGCCACACACTCTCCACTCTCTCACTCTCTTGCTCATTCTTTTTGGCCGGCCATGAGAGGGGCTGCCCAATTTTTTTGGTGTGGGGTTTTGTTCATCTAGCTTTGCAAAATTCCCGCAAGTTCCATCTCCAAACTCCATAGTTCATCCCTCCACCAAAAGGCAATTCCATAACCCCAAATGAGACACAAGTCTCTACACTAGATTCTACAGCAAACCTTGGGCACGTCGACTAGCCAGCTTCGTGCCCGAGTTACCTCGGCATTGAGGTGGGAGCCCGTAAAAGACGTAGGCGATGTGGTGCCCTTCCGGCGAGGAGGCGACGACCGGAGTTTCCGCGGGAGATCGGGACGACGATGAGAATACCGGAGGACTCGGATCAGTCGGTATATCTCTCTTCCCCTCTTGTAGT
This sequence comes from Agapanthus africanus, assembly GCA_030015575.1. Classification (NCBI taxonomy): domain Eukaryota; kingdom Viridiplantae; phylum Streptophyta; class Magnoliopsida; order Asparagales; family Amaryllidaceae; genus Agapanthus; species Agapanthus africanus. Next base: position 230,196,851 of record JASDDO010000022.1, on the reverse strand, counting down.
TAGCTAGGACTAGTTAATGGTTCGATCCGGGTTTAGTGCGTGGTGGTGCCGGTTTGCTAAGTTCGCAAAATTAAAGTTTATCACCGCTTCCGCATTTTGGCCTCGGGATGGAGGCCGGGGCGCCGCCGTGCACTTACAGTGGTATCAGAGACTCGCCATTAACTTAGTCTAGCTTTGTTTAATGTGTTTACATTTCCGATCGACCAAAAATCCGTGTTTTTGTTTACATCAGTTTTCTGTTGAAATTTTTTGGAGTCGAAAAAATTCAACAGGTTGCAGAAAAGTGATGTACTGGAAGTTTTAAGAGTTCTGTAAAAATTCGACACACTAACTCGACTGAAAGAGCGCGGAACCGCGGCCAAACACCCCTTTGGGCCGCGGTTCCGCCGCATTCTGTTGATATCGCTGTTTCAAATTTCTACAGTATCTTTCTGGGTTAAAAATAGGGGTTTTGGAATATTATATTTGGGCCCAGAATTTCTTGATGTGCTACAGTAGTACTTGGGGGCCCACTTGATAAAATTTAATCGATCGGATATTTTAAACACGTTATTTCACAGTATTTACATTATATCTGCGACCGTGAATGTCACTTGATCGGTAAATCCTGTCTAACTGCTATAGCCCGGTTAAACAGATTTGCGAACGTGACTTTCACGTTGATGTTCTATGTATTGCTGTGATGTTGCGGATTGGTCGTGGGGGATAGCCTGGATGCAATGCTAGTACAGTTCTGTTGTATTATGTACATTTGATATTGCGGGGCGAGCGTCCGATATGTGGACTGCCGTCACTGCCTGTTTGTATTATTATTTTGGGGCACGGCCAGGTTGCGGTCGTTGTACCCATTGTATGTATATTTTACTTTCTGTACTAGGATTACCCCAAGGTGGGGTGCACGGATAGCCGGGTTCTAGAGAGCAACAAGCCCGCATCTCATGGCATTGAGACAGAGGGGGCTTCACTCTAGGATTGGCGGGCTATTCGCCGCACTCGTAGGGGGTACAGGTTGACCCAGGAGGGGTGCCCAAGTTACCGGATTCCGTGAAGTGCTGGGTGGTCCATTCACGGTACTGAAGGGGGCTGCCTCGCTTCAGGTTTTGGTGGGTGACTTGCCGCGCCCGTAGGGGTCTAGGATTTCATTGCACAGGCTATCCACACGACCAAGGGAACGTCGGGTTTCAGTAGTGGCTCTGTGAAACCCGGGGATCCCAGATATCTGTATTGTTCTGTGATGCTGTACATTTCTGTGATGTTGCATTTTATCACGCCTTGAGCGAAATATAATATATTTGTATATATATTAGTAGATATTGTATATGTTTTACATCCGCGCTAGTCCAGTCCCCGCTCTGTCGTTAGTTAGCTAACCTAACGGGTAATGACGGGACCCAGTGGCGAATGCGGATGGCATATACGTACATCAGTATATTTTCGTTCTTTGTGGTGTGATCTATTGATGGGACTGCATTGATTCGGATCAATGCAAGTTAAAAACAAACCTAATCTGATGTTGTTGGAACACTTTTTTCAAAAAGCTGTTATTGCAAGGACGTTCACTTTTGTTTTGCATCGTGGTATTCAGTTGGAATATCCTGCTCCTCAGTCGACGAGGCAAGGGCCGAGATCCCTTCACCGGGAGTGATCCCTTGAACAAAAAGTTTGCGTCAGGGCATTAACTTCATTATAGCCGATTACTTTTGCTTTGCATCGTGGTATTCAGTTGGAATATCCTGTACCTCATTCTACGGGGAAAGAGCCGAGATCCCTTCACCGGGAGTGACCTCTTTAGCAATGGTTTTCGTCACTATATTTTTAAAAGCTATCCGTTCCTTCAACGATATCAAGTTCATTACGTTAAAGGTTTTCGCCAGAAATCATTCGTAGCCCTCCGTCGTTTCATATGGGTGGTCAATAGTATTCAAGCTGTGTATGTTGGCCAAAGTCAAGGCACAGTGATTGGTAGCTATTGGGGTGTTCATATGCAGCATAGATAGATGCGTTGGTTTGGGACAGTCGTACTGCCATTTTGGCCAAAGTCAAGGGTAGGTACGGGTGGATTCAAATTAACCTGGAGAATGACGGGTAGAACTTGACATGTGACTTATGATATGTTGGCCAAAGTCAAGGTCATAAGAGCATGGGGTAAAAATCCACATCGGGGGTTTCAAAAGGACTGAAACTTGCCAGATATGCGCATACCTTTTGGAGTGTGACACCGTGAGCGGATTCCGTCACGTTATCATGCGATGATAGTTGGATCCTGATTCCCACTAATGAGTTAGTTTACTCCTCGGGTGATCCCGACTAATTCTTCTTTCAGGTTTGGAGGAGAATTTGACAGTACAGTGGGAGGTTTCCAGATTAGATAAATTGGTAACCATTCTGATCTAGGTTAGAGTGCACGCTGAGTGTTTCTTTTCTCTCTCTCTTCGGCAGCGACCATTGACCCGACCCTAAGACTATGACTCAGTGACCAAGTTGACCGAACCTTCTTAAACACTGGCTTTTGGATTGTCAGAGTTGCAAACCTCATTGCCGCTCCTACTTTTACCCTTTTCTCCAGGACACCCCGTGTTACTACGAACGTCCACTTCCATTGGACAAAACCATCGTATGGTTATATACGAACTCGAAGGAATTTATTCGAGAATGGTTTCCGGTTCTGGAGAAAACGGATAGGACTATTCAGTTGTCTTTTCCTTTTACCTTCTCTCAGGTTGCGAGTACTCCTTGGTTTAGGAGATAGTACACCTATTACGCAAATTGGATAGTCTTCTTCCAAACCTTAGGCTAGTGCCGACCGGTAGGGAATGAAGAAAACCAATTAGCATAACGATGGTGTACAGAAGGTATTAAGTTAAGACAAAGCAAGGGATTAGTAAGAGGGCAAAATAAATTGCGACTATTTTCACGACCAAACCAAGTATTTTCTTCGCCAATCCTAAATCACCTTTTGTATTTCTACAGGACACTCCGTATCACTACGAAGATCCACAGTTTATTGGATACTCCATCGTATGGTTATATACGAACTCAAAAGGAACTTGTTCCAGTTCGGGGATGGATTCTGGTTCAGGAGAAATAGGAATAAGGTTTATTCGGTTGTCTTTTATCTTCACCTTCTCTCGCATTGCGAGTGCTCCTAGGATTAGGACAGTACACCCATTATGCTTATTGGATAGTCTTCTTCCAAACCATAGGCTGGTGCCGAACGGTAGGGAAGGAAGAAAACCTTTTGGCCTAAAGGGGTGTGCAGAAGGTAATGACTAAAGACAAATAAAGGGATTTGGAGAGGTGGCAAAGAATTATAAGGTTGCAATCGTGAATCAGGAAGAGGAATTACTAGGAATACCAGGATACCCTATCGAAACATTTCAATGTTTCAGTTTCACTGTGTACTGTTAAAGGAAAACTGATTTCCCAATTAGTCCTTACTCCAGGGTATGTATTTACCAGGTATGATTCTCACATCTGTATGGTCTTACAGATGATGAGTGGGAGTAGGTTAGTTGGAATTAGGTGATTATCCTCATTATATCGGGATTCGTTGTAATCGGTGATATTTGAGGAAGTCACCTGGGTTGTTTGCCGGTTGGCAAATATTTGGTTTTGAATATCCGCTGTTATGCACCAATTTCAAATTGATATATCTGTACGTCTATTTTCATAGAATGAGATATACCTTTTTGAAATTATGTCTGTGACATTTACCTATATCAGTGGATGGTTAGGTAAGGAGCATTAAACATCGGTGTAATTCTTCTTAACCATAAGTACAGTTTTCAACCTACGACACACAGGGAATGAGTTATCAGACTCAAGGGACTTATACAGAGTATTGTATGTTGTCCAGGGTCCATCAGGACAGAGGGGTTGGTCCTCGTACTATATTCGGTTTACTTATGACTTCTCTAAGTTTTAGACAGGTGTCTCGTGGAAACACAGGGTCCGAATTTTGAGAAGTTATAGGTATTTGAATAAAGTAGAGAACCAGATATTGCAAGTATCGGGATTCTTCAAAGTGATCGAAGATGTAGATACTTGTGTATGGTATTCAGTTGATAGTAATGGTTAAGAGAACTTGCTTCTCTTTCAGGTTACTCATAATTGGAAGCATTCCTAAGTTGAGTAACGCTGATCAGCCTCCTTCCATTTAGTTGACATGCACTGGAGACAGCTGCATGATTTGAATCTGGTTCAATTAAATCAGTGCCTCTGGTTCTATATTGGATATAGAACAGTTCATATCTTAACGATGTTAAGGTACGGGGAGTTGTCCGGTTTATGCTTAAAACCAGACTCTGGATAACTCAAGGCACGTTTCTGTAATGGCTGTTTGTGGGTTGACCCAGGCTATGACGAGGGTTGACTTTCTACCATCTGGAAGAACAATAGCGATATTGTTCTATACTCGCCACAGTTTTATTAAAAATGAATTTTTTTCAGAAAACAGTAGTGGGAGTATGGTAGAACTGGAAGTGATTCCAGAACCACAAATGATTACTGAAGATTTCATAGGAACCTAAAGATTCAATCTGGTTTGACATTCCATTGGCCACTCCGCAGATAAGGTGGGTAACCTCAGGCACCCGAGAGGTACTCCGGTAGCCTCAAGGACGGTGGCAGGGAGGTTCCTGTTTACCCACATTTGTCATTGCTGTTGTTCCAGACTGTGAAACCCGGCAGGAGGATGAGTATAGCGTCGTTCTAAACTGGCTTTAGAAGTGTACGTGTATATGACTCTGCCAGAGGGTTGTCATAGTCAGTGGGAGCAGCGGAAGCATTGGTGGACAGGTAGCTTATGTCTATTTATAGACTAAAGCAGATATAGCGGAGATAGATCATCAATTTCTGATGTGACAGTCATAGGTTTGACTTCATCAGAATAGGGGATGGATCTGTTGAGAAGGTAGTAGGGTGTGTTGTCATGGTATTTGGATGACATACACAGAGTAGGAAGTGATATTCCTATACTACAATCGGTTATACTTTGGTCATCACACAGTATTTTCTCCGCATGGGACTTGGACATTATATCAAACATACTGGTTACTAGATCTATTGTTTTAGATCTAGATTTGGGTGGTTTCCCAATTAAGGGTACTTAGATAGCATTCTAAGAGTATTTAGAATGGACGACTCCTGGCACGGTAGTGTACCTGCAGGTAATGGAGTCACCCTCTCTAAAGGTGTCTTATAGACTAAAGGGGAGAGGGATGTGCATGATTGGCAGATCACTTGTTCAGGCAATTGAGTCAATCATGAGATGTCAAGTACCACACCAGATGTTGTTCTTGCACTAGATGCAATAAGTTGACATTGGTCCAATCCTGGAGAAACAGTCGGAAGCAGTTTTAGAACATAAGTGGATGTTCTAGGGATATGATAACGACAGCCTCATTCGGGAGACGGTTATCATTCCAGGCTTCCAAGGTGACATGGACGACAAGGAGGTTGTCAGAGCTATAGTTTTTCCTTCTGACGAAGGGCAGTATTTTGGACAGGTGGTCCAAGGCAATACTGAGGGAGGCATGGCGCAGGATACTGATTAAGTTCAGTTGACGATACAGTCTAAGAAGTTTGGATTTGGAGTTCATTTATGAGCTAGGTCCCATCAGACATCCAGACACATTCTAAGACAGGTATTGCTCATTTCGGGAGATGGTTTTCTCCGCGAACATGAGATATAGAGAGACTTAGAAAGAAACATCAAAGCGGATCCACTCACTGAGGCTATTTCTCGAACGCAATAGTTTCGCAAACGAGTTTTGTGAGACTGACTAGTAGAGGAGTTGGGTGTTCGGTATCACACGGGCTGTGAGTATGCGACATCGCAATAATTAGCCTTGAGTGCAAGTGGGAGATTGTTGGAGATAGTTCCCTCAGAGTCAATTATTGGATCACAGGCACGTGATTGCAATGATTGAGGGAGGACCTGTCCAAGTAGGACAGTCTTACTCGAAATGATATTATGCTATCTGGTTTACCTTTATCATCGTGTACTGCTTTAGGTGACCTGACAGGTCACTATTTCACGTTGATAGAGCCCCTAGGATTCGTGCTTGATTGCCAGCAGTATGAGGGCGATCATATACGTGGGAGCTGGTAGTCTATAAGCACATCCTTAAAAGGTCCCTAGTCATGGGAGTTTCAAGACAGGGCATCGATACTCCAGAGTAGACTAGTGTATACAGTCGACCCCCGACGAGGGGCGGTGGCCGGTCTCACAAGCCACTGGTGTCAGTTGGTTCACCTAAGATGTATACAGGTGCTCATTGGGTTATGAGTACACCGGACAGGACTCGCCGGGAACATGCTAGTTGGTCTTATACCTGACGTCAGATAGCAGTTCCCTGGTGACATGTGTACAGGTTAGTTCATCGACCTGGGGATCGTCATTTGTCTCGTGTGAGTTCCCACTGTACTTTGATTACTACCCTACCACGGCTCAAAGGAGTCGTGCAAACAGGTTTTAGTTGGGTACAGTCCCGAGCCACATGGAGGCAGTGAGCGCATCTTCAGGGGTTCGTCTCTCCCGGTATTGGGGATGAGGTCGCGCTATGTCTAGGAGAGCCATTACACGAAGCCCTCGGCCGAGGCAAGGAGATTTACTGGTAGGTATTCCAGTAGTATCTCAGGGTGTTCTGGGCTACACTCCGACACGACTTGTACCGCTTTTGGGGGTCTGACTTTTACCAACCCCCTAGGCCCGTCATGCGATGCTCATAGACGAACGGACCGGACTGTACGGATATTGTCACTGACAGGCTCAGTAGGGTGTCAGGATGAGTTCGCTCATCGACGTCCCTTTTGGTCAATAGCTGGTGGCCCGTCATGTATTGGCTTATACCTCTGACGTGCTAGTGGTTAAATCCACAGCCATAGTATTGACGAGTCTTTAGAGTCCACCACACATTCAGTTACTCAAGCTTTCGGGCGAAACGCTGTAGAGGCCGTATGGAGATATGGCACGGTCCGATCAGATACGTGCGGTATTGCACGGATCAGGATCGGACGGTTTGTACTAGAGGCCATATAGGTATATGGCAGGGTTCGATCAGATACATGCGGTATTGCACGGATCAAATCGAACGGATATTACTACCCGGCTTTGGTTTAAGCCGGATCCTAGTATAGTACAGTGTAGATTTTGTCTCATTGCATTTGTATTTCGGTCGGAATACAAATGCGGGTGTGTATGCACAGTATCGGGGTTTTCCTGTAATTTATTACGGGACCAGTTTTCTGGAGTTGCCAGTTTGTTTTCAGTTTCGGCCGTTTTCATTTGTATCGTTCATTGGCCGAAGATTGGTGGAGGAGGGCTTATTTGCATTTGTGCAAATAAGCAATTGTGGAGGGGGTCTTTGCATTTTGTTGTATCATGATAGCTTTTCCTTGACCTTGACTTCTAGCTTCATCATGCCTTGACTTTTGGAGGACATGATGGTTGATGATGAGTAATGGTTGTTGGTTGAGTGTTGGAATTATTTTGTGATCATTGCCTTTTCATGATAACATTGTTTTTCCTCTTGCATTATTGATCAAGCCACACACTCTCCACTCTCTCACTCTCTTGCTCATTCTTTTTGGCCGGCCATGAGAGGGGCTGCCCAATTTTTTTGGTGTGGGGTTTTGTTCATCTAGCTTTGCAAAATTCCCGCAAGTTCCATCTCCAAACTCCATAGTTCATCCCTCCACCAAAAGGCAATTCCATAACCCCAAATGAGACACAAGTCTCTACACTAGATTCTACAGCAAACCTTGGGCACGTCGACTAGCCAGCTTCGTGCCCGAGTTGCCTCGGCATTGAGGTGGGAGCCCGTAAAAGACGTAGGCGATGTGGTGCCCTTCCGGCGAGGAGGCGACGACCGGAGTTTCTGCGGGAGATCGGGACGACGATGAGAAGACCGGAGGACTCGGATCAGTCGGTATATCTCTCTTCCCCTCTTGTAGTTAGCTAGGACTAGTTAATGGTTCGATCCGGGTTTAGTGCGTGGTGGTGCCGGTTTGCTAAGTTCGCAAAATTAAAGTTTATCACCGCTTCCGCATTTTGGCCTCGGGATAGAGGCCGGGACGCCGCCGTGCACTTACACCAAGAACAGTGGACACTGTTCCAAATAAGTTTGGGGGTATGTATATACCTTTTTGTATTTATTTATGGATATTCTTTTCCTTTTTCTTTACTCTTTCAAAACATAAAAAAAATTGCGTATATCTAACCGACAATTTTGACCCCTCAAATGATCTCTTCATGCGATGACAGTGAGGACACTGTCCAGTTTAAGTTTGGGGGTACGCTCGGTACGCATTTCTAACCCTCGTATTCATATGTATATTTTGCATCTGCATATTAAAATCCATAAAAATCCATAAAAATCTGAAAATTTTCTAAAAACATAAAAACTTTTTTGTCAAGTTAGCTAGTGGGAGGACTCTGATTCAACATTTCGACGGTTTTGTTTGATAAAATAAGAATAACTAAATCTTATGTTTAGATTTTAAAAACCTGAAAGATAACTCTCCTTTGAAGTTAACTATAGCTGATATGCGTCTTTACATCACACTACACGTGTCGTGAGTTTTGGAAATTGGATGACAAGTCTTTTATGTCTAAAAGCTTTTAAATAGATAAATGATTTTCTGAGGATCAAATAGGTTTGTTCTGAAATAAGTAATACCAAAAATAGTTTATGAAGTGAAGTGAATATGAAGGAATGTTATTGATGCCTTAATTGGAACTAAGTCTGAAAAATAACCCATCTGGAACTTGATTGGAATGATTACACACCGAACCCACTAAACACGTCTTTTATCCAAAAAATAATTGAACTGCCGGTTATATCTCCGTTCGTATTAAATCATCATGATTTTCACGCCAAACCGTCTTTTGTTTTTGGACCTAGGTAACTTGAGTATTAAGTCCGCTGGGGTGTTTCTACACCTAATGCCCTAAAACCAACTGGTTTGGGTGCATTGGCCCAAAGCTCGCTAAGAAGCCTAGAAAGTCCAGATTAAAACAAAGTCAAGCAAGTGTTCTCTCCGAGTTAAAATTCCTAACGGTTCTTTGTGTGAGAATAATCTTGACAAAAGACAGGCTTTTATAAAAAATATTTCTAGCGGAGATATGAAGGTTTTATTCTATGATAAAGACTATTGCACGTTCACAGAGATGTGTATGAAATGAAAACAAGAAAAAGGTGGAGTAAAAAATAAGACCTAGTTTCCTGTTAAGGAATATAGAAATTCTGAAGTTGAAACTTTACTGAAAAACGAAACTTGAAAAATTCTTAACTCTTTATAAAACTTATGTGATCCTTTCAAAATTCCTATCTAGGTTTTATTGAGTGACATGATGACTTTATTCGACCCTTCTGGAACTTAACGACACTATTTGCACTACACGTAAAGACATATAAAATCTTAAGTTAAACAAGAAGCGAGGTGTGAAAATTAAAGGTTCGATAGTCTAGACTTAGGATGATAGAATTGTTATTTTCTGAAACAAAACATTAGAGTTTGAATCATAGTTATTTTGCAAAACTAGCTTGACCGGATTTTGTGGGTAGTATCCGCTGAAAACCCTCAGGAGACAACACTCCTCCTACTAGGGACACCTAGAGGTTTAACGGATTGTTGCACATGCTCAGTGCAATCGCGTTCCCTGCGAAAGTGAGGTTAGGAAATTTTTTGTGAATAAATTGGCTTTGCTCAGGACGAGCAAATGATAAGTTTGGGGGTATTTGTTCATATCAGATTTTTGCATTTTTATACCGCCCAATTTTTATCACATTGCATATCGGTAGGTACTCTTGAGCCGTGTTTGCTAGTCAATTGCAGGATACAGGTTCTTGGCTCTAAACGGTGAAATTCATGGAAAAACACGACAAAACCCGGGTTCCTGCCAACCACAGATAAAACACGGGTCTCCACTCTCTATCCGTATGTTGCCGCACACCAGTTTAAAAGACAAAATGGCAAATCAATGTCATTTTCATGCACAAGGCTCAATGGCAACACAAGATCCAAGAAATCTGCGCGGAGCTCAAGAAAATCATGACAAAAAGATCCATATCCAATCACCTTTTGATCAACAGAAATTCTGGAAAAATCGTGAAGAAATTCTGAGAAAAATCATATACCAGACTAAAGGGCACTGCAAAACAGGAAAAGCCACCAAAAATGAAGAGCCAACTCTTCTAAAGTGCCGCGGTTCCGCGGCATTAGCACGCTTAGGCCGCGGAACTGCGGCCGTACGGCCTCCTCAGTTGACTATTTTTCAGAGGTATATGGGTCTTTCCATTTTAGTTCTGAATGTTGCCCAAGGTTTTCATTTTTCAGCCTATAAATAGCCTAGAACCTTGTGAAGCCAACGGTGCGTAATCTTGTATTTTAGATTTTAGAATACTTGTTGTTCTTCTTCCTCTTCTCATCTCTTCTCCATTAAAAAACTTGTAGTGAGCTTTTTTGAGTGAAGAATGATGAATAAAGAAGTTCTTTTTGTTATTATAATTGTCTTGCTCTTGCTATATTAATTGCTTGTAATCTTCAATTGATAATTTAGTTGTTGTTATTTCTTGTTGTTTCTTTCTTATTCTCTTTTCCTTTATCTTTAAACAACCATGATGCTTACGTTTGATCATTGCCAAGGTGAGGTCGCAAATAGCTAGTTGTTATCTTCTAATCTCCTTCTTTCTATCTTCCTCCTTTGTTTTATTTTTCGTTCTTCTTGTAATGGGTGAGTAATTTTCATACTTGTTAGGGTAGGATAAGGGAAGTTTGAGAGAAGAAAATCTCTCTCACTCTTTCCTTGCCCAACATCTTAAATCGAACTCCCGTTAATTGAATCACAATCCGCTCCCTACGGCACCCTATCCTACATGATAACGGTGATTCCGTAGTGAGACCGGTTGTGGTTGAATTAACCAGAGGTTAAGGCTAAGAGCCAAGAACGGACGGACAAGCACCAAAAGGAAGAACTTATGCGTTGGAAAGCATAGCTTATACTCGCAAGTTCCTTCCTAGTCGCGCTAATCCCCGTTGTTGCCGATTACCGTAACAACGATATTAAGAGTGGCAACAAAAGAAGTGAGCGACTCCTAACTCAAACTAACCTAATCCTAACCCTAACAAGCTCTCTTTATATATCATTTTAACACTTAGTTAATCACAAACAAATCTGGAAAATTGGACTTAACTCGTTAAAGCACATAAAAAAAGATTCTCATCTCCCTGCGGACGACCCGTACTCAACTGGCTAGCTACAAGCGAAACCGTCTTGATTGCGGTAACAAACTTAGCACGCAAAAACTCTACCAATCAATGCACACTTAAAATATCGATCGACTAAGTTCCAAATTGGCCCCAATAGCAAAACAATACTTCACTGAAACCTGGGCCTAAATAGAATATCACAAAAATCACAATATCACATCAGGGGGCTACAAGAAAAATTTTAAAGCCCGTCTCCACTAAATGGCCGCGGATCCGCCGCCAATGGGGGGTAAGTGCGGCGGTTCCGCGGTGCTTTAGAGGCTTCAGGGGCTCAAATTTTTTCTGTACCCTTAGAATTGCCTGCACGGATGTTTAAGCTACTGCAAATAATTTTTTGAACACTTTTGAAAAATGACAGCAAACTGAAAAACGAAATCGTGATTTTGGTAAAATCCATCGATCGATCTTTTAAGCACGTCTAAACAAGCTAGGAAGGGGTTTAAAGGGTGGCTCTGATACCATGAAGGGTCCCGGCAGCGCCCCGGCCATTGAAACGGGACCAAAATGCGGAACAAAAATTTTCTAAACTGGCTCTACTGCTACCCGATTTACGGATCAACCTTAAACCCTAAACTAGCAAACTAACTAAGAGTTAGAATCGTTATACCGAGTTGATCCGACTCCTTCGGTCTTCATTCCAAGCTTTTAGCGGTCCTTTGATGATGTTTGGTTGCCGGTCTTTCTCTATCTCCGATGATCCACTCGAGGGAAACGGTGCAAGCTCCAGCCTCGACAAACGAGGCAACCGACGCTCCAAAATCGCTAGCTATGGAGAGTGGGGGTGTATGAAAGTGTCACTACAATTTTCTCTCAACATATGAGCTCAAGAGAGCAACCATAGAAGATGAATGGAGTTGATGAAGACTTGGCATGAACCAAAATGGTGAAGGCTTTTGTGAACTTTTTAGTGAATGAGAGAGCAAGAGATAGTGTAATTTTTCATGTCAAAAAACAAATCAAATGAACCCACACCACCCCCAATAGTGTCCGGCCCCTCCTCCTCTCTCATTGACCAAAAGAAAAAAAATATCATTTCCAAATTAACCATTAAACAAATGCCACCATGCTTTGACCCATGCCACTCAACATATCCATGGCCATACCTCCTTTTCCACCTCATTTATAAAAAAACAAATGAATTTCCATAAATGAAAATCATATAAATGAGGTGGCATCATCTAGAAGCTATTCCGTAGAAAATACGGAATACTTCCCGGTACATGTATCAAAATACATATACGCGTATTCGTACAAAAATACGAATAGCCAAGAGAGAAAACGAATAGTGAACAATAATACTAGAACACATATATATAAATACATATGTAAATTATTAAATCAAAACCCGATTTAATAAACTGGCTTAATCCTAAGCCATTAGTATTATCAACCGTCCAATTAAAGTCTGCGCAGCATGTGCACATATTTAATCGGACACCTATATGTATCAACATACCTCATGTACACCATATCGCCTGAACTATGAAAACCCTTTGTGTGGGACTCTAAAGACTCGTCAATACGCTGGCAGTGGGTTTAACCACAAGCACGTCAGCGGCACTAGCAGTACGTAACGGCTACCCAGGTATTGAACGAAAGGGAGGCCGACGAGCAAACTCATCCTGAACCCCTACTGAGTCTGTCAGTGACAATATCCGCACAGTCCGATCTGTTCGTCTAAGAGTATCGCATATCGAGTCTATGGGGGTGGATAAAGTCAGACCCCCAACAACGCGATATTTAGTGTCGGTATGAAACCCATCACCATCTGAGAAACGATCGATCTTGGATCGGTAATTCTCGTCCACCGTGGCCACGGATTTATGGTGATGGTCATCCGTACACAACGCGACATCAACCCCCAATACCGGGAGATACGAATCCCCGACGATCCGATCACTGCCTCCATGTGGCTCGGGACTATACCCAACTAAAACCTGTTTGCACGACTCCTTTGAGCCGTGGTAGGGTAGTAATCAAAGCACAGTGGGAACTCACACGAGACAAATGACGATCTCAGGTCGACAGACTAATCTGTACACATGTCACCTGGGAACTGCTATCTGACAATAGGTATAATACCAACTAGCAGGTTCCCGGCTTGTGAGACCTGGCCACCGCCCCTCGTCGGGGTCTCGATCAGTATACACTAGTCTACACTGGAGTATCGATGCCCAGTCTCGATACCCCTACGACTAGGGACATTCAAGGATGTGCTTATAGACCCCATCTCCCACATATATGATCGCCATCATAATGCCGGCAGTCAAGCAAGAATCCTATGGGCTCTATCAACAAGTATATGATGATAAAGACGAACCTAATAGTATACTATCATCTTGAGTAAGACTGTTTTATCGGTATAGGTCCTCACTCAATCATCATAATCATAAGTCCGCGACTATGATAATTGTCTTGAGGGCACTATAGCCAACAAAACCATGAATTCAAATATTGGGAAAATATAGCCAAAGCACTCACAACAGCTCCCAGATTTATCTCAGGTTGAATTGGAACTAAACAAGCAAGTACAGGGGATATGTTACAGGGTAAGAAAGCTACAGCCAAAAACTCAACCCCAGACTTCAACATCAATCCGGCGACAATGCCCATAATTCCGAGCTCGCCGGCCGTACTAGGGAATTGGCGTCTCGAATTTGGGTGGTGGTCTTCTGGTCAATAATCTAGGTCACTGGACTTGTTTGATTTTCTTTAAAATGCCCCAGATAGCTTCAGATACCTTGTAGGCTACAAAACCACCATAAAACCGACATGGGACCATTCCTAAGTCCGTATTTTGGTTCTAATCTCGGGTCTAGGCCAGTAAAACACCACTATGGGTTAAGTAAACACCCACTACAGATCACAAGTCCACACAATCACCTAACCCTTCTCTTGGAATTTCCAAACATCACTAATCTAAATCCATTTAACTCTAAACTACTATAAGGTACTAGGAAATTCAAAAACTAAACTAGAAGTGTATGAATTACCTCATTTGGCAACTCAAGAATTTTCTTGAGTTGCTCAAAATCATCAAAATCCAACTTTGAAAGGTCCAATGGGTTTGTAGAGAGATTGTGATCATTTTTAGTGAAGAGGGTGTAGGGTTTTGGCAAGGTTTTGGAGATGATACTTGAGGGTAGAAGTGATGGGAGCTTAAAGATGAAGAAGATGAAGAAAAGCCATGGGGAAAAGAAAGAGGGCAGCCCACACACCCTCTCTCTCTCTTATCCTCTATCTCTCTCACTTATCACATGCCATGTCTCACACACACTCTCTCTCTCCAATAATACACTCTTTTTCTTCTTATTTCTTCTCTCACAATAATACACATAAAACCAATAAAACAACACAAATGAAACAACATGCAACCAAAATGCAACATGTCATGGTGCACTAACCATGATTAATTAAAAAGACGGATTTGGCCTAATCGCGATTAGTAGTGCACTAATCAAGTTTAATTTAAACTGCATATAATTAATTATAAAAATGCCCAAATCCGATAAATATATTTTTAAATGAATAAATCATTTTAATCTCCAATTATTTCACAATTATTGGTATATATTTATACCATTTTACGAAGACCCCAAATTCGCAAATCGAGTAGTTTTCGCGAAATATATTATTTTAATATTATATTCCAAAAATAATATTTTATATTTTCTGAAATGTTACAGCACATGCATATTATCTCCAGTACGACGTACTAATGGCTGTGGGACAGACCATCTCTCCTGCTGGGATGAGAAGCGTATACACTAGTCTATTCTGAAATATCGATGACCTGTATAAGGATGTGCTTATAGACTGCCCAGCCCCTACTAGTGTGACTGCCATCACAGCGTTGGTAATCAAGCAAAGATCCTAAGGGCTCTACCAATATGTATAAGCAATATGCTAAAAGAAACACGTGCACATATTGAGCTAGAAACAAACCAGGTAGTATACTACCATTTCGAGCAAGACTGTTACTATATCCGTGTATATCTCAAGCTTCCAATATGTAATATACGAACCAGTATGATACAATAATGGGCTCTAGGGCATATATCACTAACACATACATATCCCAAGCATCCATAAGTATACATATACAATAATGGGCTCTAGGGCATACATATCCAACATAATTATGATCCCAACAGGGAGTAAAACGTGTTACGAAACGGACTTCCGGTTCAGAAATTGGATTTCCAGCAGTAAACACTTAAAATGGAATAACCATAACTCGCAAACCTGATACCCGATTGATTCAGAACCAATTTTGCTGTAGAGATAATTTGATACGCTGTTTATGATTTTATATTGTTTTGCCAAATTATGCACGTGTGATTTTATGTGATTTTTCTAATCCAACCGACACCAGTTGCTCATATGTATTCAGTAGTGCATTTACTGTATCCTCATCATGTTGCATGTCTGTTATACCTCTGTAAATAGTGTTCATTTGCATCGATATCCTAGTGACTGTGTTAGATTACCAAGTAATAAGTGTTAGTGATTGGGTTGTGGCAAGTACATTAGTGTAAAAGCGTGATTGAATAAGTGAAGTGGAACGTACTTGTACACAATCAGCAGAACCAATCAATTATTGCATTTTCGACGTCTATGGGACATATATAAGTGAACTATAACTGGTATGGGACAGTTATGCAAGCACTTATATTAGTGTCATAGGTAAGACATCGAGCACTGTCCATTTATCTTGGATACCAGTCGAGACATGCTTGATGAAGACCCTGTCTCCAGTTCTCGCATAGACTTGTCATGGAGCGACTGGTATTTGGATTCATGGTCGGTGTTAGATGTAGACAGCGGGGTGTGGGGTAGTTTGAGTGTGAGCTCGATCAACGGAATCTCAGGAGTCCCACTGCCGGCATATGTAGTGATTTCGGGAGTTGTATGGATGGTATTTCTGATTCTTAGTGAGCGTGATTCGGGCACGTGTTCCCTTTCCCCTGGGGCCTACCCTTGGGTTGGGGATACTCCTGCGGTGGTTGACGCTCACACTTGGACTGACGATATGTTTAGTGACTTGGACATTGAGATTTAGAGACTGATTGCTTTAGTGACATGGACATTGCAATGATTACTGATCTGATACACTTGCTTTATCGTTACATGTACCGGTTACTTCATGCTCGCGTCATTACTCTATATTACTGCTTCATGTTTATCATCATTGCACATATTACATATTCATATATATTGCTATTGTGTCACTCTGACGACATAAATATGCATGCTCAGAGTGAGGAGTGGATTTAGCTCGGATCAGGACCTGCCTTACCTCGAGGATATTGCAGACTTCTTGATCAGCGACGCCAGCGCTATCTTTCTCTTGACTCTATCTGGTTAGTTTTATATCTGTTTTGATAGAATTGGTGACTGCATTTCTCATTACCTATGCTATGATTACTGATTACCACGTAATACTATAAGTCGAAATGTGACTACGGCAGGATATTTTCTAGATCGTAGGAGCATGGATGGCCTTGTCACTCCTTATATTCCGTATTTTGGGAAGTGGGGCGTGACAACAAAAATCCCAATCAACATCCAGATTTTACGACGCTTGATAATAGCGACCGGCTATATGAGAGACAAAGAATTGACATCAACCTAAATCATATGATCAAATGAATTATCAAATCCTAATACTACTTTTTATTTATTTCTGATGACCAATCCTATTTGTATTCGCTCCATCAAAAGCCCACAGATACACTAGTTTCACCTATAACCGTTTCAAATCTGTATCTGATATCTAAATTGCTTGTATGATAAGAAAATTGGTAAATTTTACTAAACCTCATCGAGCTTGTAAGATTTTTGAGATAACCCCATTGAACTTTAAAAATACTATAAAACCCCATTGAAGGGTATTTTCGTAAAAAATTAAAAGATATGTTTGTCAAAAAAATATCGTATTCCGTTCATTTTGAGTTTATTCAATCTATCCGTAAAACATTTTGGGGTTATTCGTCCAATTGTGACATGCGCGAGTTAATCAAACCAACAATTTCATATAAAATCAGTAGTTCCGTTGGATTTAATTGCATTTTTAAAGCTCGGTTATCTCAAAAACCCCAAAAAGATGGATGGGGTTTAGTAAAATGCACCTTAAGAAAAAATAGCGGTGTTTTCATTTTAGCCATGATAATTTCTCCAATACAGATATCATATTGGTAACCAACCAATTTTTAATTATTTGTATCCATATTATTTTTCTTTGAAGTAATCTGTAGAAATAAAATTTTGGGTTCCGAAACTTCTAGCTCAACCGCAATAAATCTTACGCATCCCTCACATGTATATGAATATTTACTAATAATGATCATGTTTAAAGAGTCTTCAGGGAAAGAAGAAAAAAAATTCTAAATCCGATCCGGAATTTTCGATTTTGATAATGATCATTCAGAGAGAGAAAAAAGGAGGAACTGACACATCAACCTGATTATTATCCTAAATCGCAGGAGGAAAATAAATACAAAAGGATATTATCGTAATTGCAACTAAACAAGAATATCACTTCACTCTGTTAAATATCCTTCTAAATCCACCTCTCCTCCCCCTCCCTCTCCCTCTCTCTCAAAAAAAAAAAAATTTCAAAACCCCTTCGAAAAACCCCCTTCGTAAACCCTAAACCCCAATCAAAGATCGCATCTTTAATGAAATCTCAAATCGAGAGCTGAAAACCCTAGATGATCTAGTCGGCGATGAAAAGCCGCAGCTTCGACCTCGCCGGAGGATATCCTCTCAGATCCGACCACAGCATCGTCCGCACCAAGAAAACCCTATCGAGATCCCAAAAAAGCTCGAAGCTATCCGCCACAAAGCTCATCAGGATCCACTTCTCAGACCCGGAAGCCACCGATTCCGACGACGACGTGGGGCCCACTCGGCCTCGGCGTCGCCACGTGCACGAGATCCGCATCGAGATCGCCGCCTCCACGTCAGCGCCGAAGACGAATCCGCCGCCACGGCAGCAACGGAGACAGTACCGAGGCGTGCGGTGGCGGCCGTGGGGCAAATGGGCGGCGGAGATTCGAGATCCGAACCAGCGGAAGCGGCTCTGGCTCGGGACCTTCGACACGGCCGAGGAGGCCGCCGCCGTTTACGACCGCGCCGCCGTCAGGCTCAGGGGCTCCAAGGCCCTCACGAATTTTCCGGTTAAGACGGCGCCGGTGACGGAGCCGTCAGTTACGGATCTGCCGTCGCCTACGTCCGTGCTGCGTAACGGAGGGGGAGAGACGGCGTTCGACTGCTGGGGTTTCGGTGACGTGGACGCGCTGGGATGGAGCGTGGAGACGCCGTTAATTTTAACGGACGTTACGTTGCCGGGTTTGAAATTTTGGGAAGAGGAGAAGTTCGGGGACTTTAATGCGGAGGAGTTTTTGCTGGAGGGTGTTGGGTGTGTTTAGTAAAATTTTGAGGGTGGTTTTGGTAAATAATAATTTTTCTGTCTTTGAGCGATGAGTGGCTTAAGGTTTTTTATGAGGCGGCTAAGTTTTGTTAGTGAGCGGTGAGCAAAAATTATAGGTATTTTTATATTTATCTATGAAGACATAAGACAGAGATAATGTTTTTGGAGGACCTTTTTGTGAGTGGAAGCCTTAAACTGAAACGTTGGAATATTTGCATAAAAAATCCTTTTATCTGTCAGGGTTCGGATTAGGCCCATTTGGCAGAATTTTATGGTTTGACAAATATCCAATTTTTACATCACTACTTTTAATTTTAACTTATTTATTTATTTCTATTTATAATCAGGAGTATATTCTTAGAGGTCAGCCCTCAGTCAATTTATTTGACCATTTGGCGCCGACTATTGTGATCTTCATGTTCTTAAATATGTAAGATTTACATATTTTTTAACTCGTATGACTGTAAAAACAACCGTTTTTCTACCATATACATTTCATGATGCTAGGAAAAGGAAGGAAACATTCGATAAGCATAAAATTGGTAAACCCAAAGTGTAAGAGACAGAGATCAATACTGCCCCTATCGAAGAACAGTTGGATTTTATGCCTGTCGATTTCCTATGATTGACAATATATCACATGTGCTTGGTATGGTAATATAACTGTGTTTGAAAGAACTGTATCAATCGTCATCCATATTTTTGCCTCAGGATATCATCATTAAAAATTGTTGTTCGTTTAATAAATAATAATACTAAAACCTATCTCACAATGGGCATGAAATGATGCAAGACAATGATATCTTCCCCTCAAACTTAAAACAAAAGCAATGTTTTCTGCCTTACTAGGCAAATAGTCGTCACTGCATGATGAATTCCGGCGTGTCCAAATATGGAATGAGTCTAGTGGTCACGTGGATAGGGACGATGAGGTGGGCGTTTGCTGACACGGTCAATTACTGTAGCAGTTATTTACGGCGCTGATGATGATCATCAATCAATCAATGCAACATTATTGACGATAAAGTTAATCAAGCAAAATTGAATAGATGATCTTGTTGTTCATGAAGCGAAGGTGATTTTATCTTTGAGCTTGGTGGCGCTGCACAAGCAGTAGAGAAGAATAGGGGTGGGGAAGTGGGCCCCACCACCATTCTTTGTCTTTATTGCGGACGCGCTGTGCAACCTCTTAAGGTGGCGCTGAGCCCCTTCTTACAATTGTTTCCGACATCACGTGTTTGGCCGAATAATTTCCACTATTAAATCGACTGTCAATGAGTTTTAAAAAAATACAAGAATCGGTGTATGTATGCGGTGATTAAGACTGGACGATACGGTGACATTTTGGCCAACAAAAGAAGGAAGAACTCTTCTGCTATAGCTAAAACGCACTTTTCTAATGTTAAACTTGCATTGACATTAAATAAATTGATAACAATGTCACGCTCATCTTTACTAAATATAAGCAGAGCACCCTCACTTCAACTGGGGATTGTCTTCATACAGACGGCTGCCTCTTCAAGAAATATATTTCTCCCACTAAACTAAAAACAAAAACCATGGCAATTGTCTATTATGATATTCTAATTTACAGAAGAAACCAACATTTGTGGTCACTCATGTGCAAACAACAGAAGCTAAGATAACAGCAACTTCAAATTAGCAACAATTTTGCATATAATATTACACTTTAAGAGATCCACACACTTCTGCATTATTTTATTAAACTATTAGTATGCATGTAATGTCATTGTATGGTGTATAGTACATAAACAAAGCAACTCTGGCTTTTAATTTAAGAATGATCATAGATATCTTCTAAACATAGGAATATGTTATGCAAAATGGCGCAAGCAAGAGTTTTAGCCCGCCACCGAAGCAGAATAGCTTTTGCGGAAAAACTTTGCTCTCCAAAATGAGAGATTGCCGATTCAATTCCTAAAACGTGCATCCAAAAAAAGAGGGGGAAAAAGAGTTTTAACCGCCCATGAGCATTTCTCTCTTCGAAACAGTCTTTTTATGCTGCATTCGTTTTCTTTCCTTTATTAGTTAAGACAAATGAAAGCTCAAATGGATTTTAAAAACTCCAGGCCTGCTCAACTTTTGAATAGAGATAACTAGAGTTATCCCAACTAAAATACAAATAATATGGAGCTAAAAGTAAGATGGTTAATTATTTTTGTAATTTGCAAGAGACCGCCCTCTAAATATAGCAAGAAAAGGTCCGCAATTTGTCCCGTCTTCCATAACACCATTAATTTTCCTATCTTATTTTATATTTTTTTTCCTTTCATTTTTTTACTCATTCTACTTAATCAAGGTCCTCGTATATTTGTAAATAGGTTTTTTTTACTTAAAAACCCCTCCACAAACCATCACCCCCACCCTCCCAAAAAAACCTACTAATCTAATTAATAAAAAAACCCAAAACATGATAATTACTTATCACCTCCCAAAACGTGAAAGTTGTATAATTTTAACCTTCCTCCACTAGCCTTTTCACTCCACTCCATTAGTCAATTAACGAAGAAAGTTGGGCTAGGGTTATCAAACTCCCCAATCCACTCGTATTCACTCTTCTTCATCTAAAATTCCAAATCAGAACTCCTGGTTGAGGAAGAGAATCTATACTCCATTGCCAATTGGACATTTGAAACCCTAATTCCGAAGCCCTAATTCGAGGCTTTAATTTGGAATTTTAGATGATAAAGAGTGAATACGAGTGGGTTGGAAGGTTTGATAAGCCTAGTGCAACTTCCTTCGTTAATTGACTAACGGAGTAAAGTGAAAGAGCTAGTGGGGGTCAAATGATGCGACTTTAACGTTTGGGGTAATAAGTAATTATCAAGTTTTGGGTTTTTTTGAAGTAATTAGCTTAGTTTTGGGGGGTTTAAGTTAAAAACCCTTGTACATAGAGAAGATTGCATGAGGGGCTTAAAGGGTACTTTAAAAAAAAGGATCGGTGTTAGAGCCCCAACACTACAATCTTTTAATTCAGAAAGAGTTCCCGGCTAATCTGGAAACAAGAATACTCCATTCATTTCTTTCTATTAGCCATTTTATCCTTTTGCACACTTATTTAACGCTATAACAAGGGTAAGTTTGGAACTTCATATATTCACCCAATAAAGTTAAATTTGAAACTTCATATATAAGAAGAATATATAAGAAGAATGTAGTAAAACATGATTCTTGATATTCTAAAAGAACTAGTAATTTAAACAAAATAAAAAGATAACCAAAAAGGACTAATGAAAAGAAAGGAAGGGAGTTTAAGGTTTATGGGTAAATTGCTATATAAACACCTATAGTTTCGTCCATGTTGCACTTAATTTCTTGCTGCTATTTATCCTGCAAGCATATAATTACCCAGAAATACTCTACATTATTAGTTAACTATCTTCAGTTGTGATGATGCTCGATATCGGTGATCTTCCAGATCGTGACACGTGGCAGATGACGTGTCCCGAAACTTACAAGAAAGGACCTACAGTGGCCGACCAGGCCACTCTTATGCCCGTCCTACAAACAACCGCTGGCTCGTCTCCGAGCCCCCTGCACAAATGGCCTCCTCGGCCCTCTCGGCTCGCCTCTGGGATATAGCAGAACCACGATACCTCGGCCTTCTGCTCGCCCTCGAGCCTCCCGCCGTGCTTATCTTCCTCGGTCCCATCGACCGACCAGCGGCACCAATCGCAGGCGCATCCGCCTCACCTCCGCGAATCTCGCTATGCGCGAGATACCCGCCGACCATGTCTCGCGCTCCACGCCATCACGATCCCTCATTAACGAGCATGCCTCGCCATTAATGCGGGATCCCGCCTATCACGCGGGCGTGACGTCGGGAGCGTAACGGCCGGCGTGATTCTCGCGCCTGCCTGCCTGTTGCCACCACTATATAAACCCCTCCTTCAGACGGTTCAAGTAATTTTTTCTCTCTCCCACTAGGGCGTTACTCTGCTCGAATATCCGATCTAATTTTATAGTCGGAGGGTCCTCGGTGGTACAATGTAGCGTTTTGAAAATCGTTTCGGTGAAATTTCGAAAAAAACGGTAAAATAAGGGGGTTTTCTGTAAAAAGTCAAAATGCAAATATCTTTATTATAAAATTAAATATACATATTCTAGCTATGTAATTGCTACTATTTGGTGTTTATTGAGCCACTGGTGAAATTTCAAATTTTCTGAAAATTTTTTATTTTATTATTATTTTAAGCCGTCACTAATACATTTAATTAGGGAAAATTACAAATTGGAATGAGTTGAAACAAATTTTGTGTATCATAAAACATTAAATAAAATTTTATCATGTGGTTTTTGAAATGAAAAAAAATATCGAAGAAAAATGCTTTTTTCGGTGAAATTAGTGTTAATGGGAATTGGGGTAATACATTCATCTTTTTCCCTAACCGACACATCCACACCTCACCCTCTCTCCCCCTCCCCACATGGCCGGCCCCACCTTGACAGCCCCCCCCTCTCTCTCTCCAATTACCTCACCTTTCAAAAGAAAAGAAAAGAAAAGAAAAAAAGAAATGAAAGAAAGTCAAAAGGGGTGTAGACTTTGTCTTTTTCTCCCTATTTTTCTCCACCTCCACCTCCCTCTCTCCCCTCCCCCACTCCCTTGCTGGCCGAAAATTCCTGCACCAACAGCCCTCTTTCTCCCCCTCATTGTTCCATCTCTTTTGCTTCAAAAAATTCATCAAATACCCATCAAAAAATCCTAAAATCTAAATCTAGTTCTTACCCATTTTAGTGTAGCCTTAGATGCATGGATCTTGGTGCAAGGATTTTATTTTGGATGTCTAGATTTCATGTTTGATCATGGATTTGTGAGGTATAAATTTTGTGCCCCATGGTTGTTTGTTGATTAGTTGCTTATATGATTTTGTTTATAAGTGTTAAATTGGTTGTTGTGGTTTGTGTGATGAAAATTCAAGAGAAGAACTTGAATGCAAGTTAGGGTTATGTGAAATTGGTGTATGGTTGTGTAATGTATTTAAGCTCTTATGACATATTAAAACAAGCTAGTTGTTAATTGTTAGTTTAAAAATTGTGATAATTACACTAATTTGGTTAACTAGGTTTTGGGAATTTAATTAATCAATTGGGATAAAAATATAATTAGGGTATTCATGGTATTATTAACATTTTAAATTGTATTTTAATATTTTAGATCATGCAAATCCAAACTAAATTGTTGTTTATGCATTTTTGCTAAATGTTAGTTATATGTATGCTCTAGAGGCCATTGCTGTACATACGATATATATTGTAGTGGATGCTAGGACATATATAGGGAAGACTTTCTTGCTCGACATGATAGTATGCTATCTGGTTTACTTTATCTTAACATGTACTCTGATTGTCTCTATATTACATGTTGATAAAGCCCTTATGATATGTACTCGACTACTGGGACTATGATGAGATCATACTAGTGGGGCCACGGTAGTCGACGAGTACATCCTATAACTGTTCCTAGTCGTGGGTGTATCGAGACAGGGCATCGATGCACCAGAGTAGACTAGCGTATACGCATCTTGACCCATATGATGGGCGATGGATGATCCCATATCTATCGGTGTTTGACATCAAGGATGGTGTACGGGGGCTCAGTGGAGACTGGGTACACTGGACGGACTCGCCGAGAACTCCCAGATGGTATTATACCATACGTCAGATGGCAGTTCTCCGGTGACACTGGTACAGAGTAGTCTGTCGACCCGAGATCGTCATAGAGTCTTGTGTGATTCCCACTGTGCTTTGATTTCCATCATACCACGTCCAAGAGGGCGTGCAAAAAGGTGGCTTTTGGGTACAGTCCCGAATCACATGGAGGCAATGAGCGATAGGAGGGGATTCGTCTCTCCCGGTATAGGGAGTTGATGTTGTGCTGTGTTCGATTGGCTATAACCGGAAATCCCTGGCCAGGGTTGCTGAGATTTACTGGTAAGTGTTATCAGTAGTTTCTCGAACTGTTATAGACCTCATATCGACACGACTTATCGAGCTACTGGGGTCTGACGTTTACCACCCCTAGGCGAGATATGCGACATATCAGACGACGAGACCGGACTGTACGGGAGTGTTACTGTTTGGATTCACAGGAGAATGTACAGGCTTGCTTGTTGATCTTCTGAGCGCTCAATACCTGGGTAGCTGTTACGTTTAGCTGACCGCTTGCAGCTTGTGGGTATCTGATATGATCATCACCTACTGCCGGCGTATTGACGATTCTTTAGAGTCCTACACAGAGGTTTCTTGACTCAGGCAAAACGGAGTAGGGGCACATATGTGATATGTGCGGGACCGAGGATAATACGATATGAGATACCGTATTCTATTCTCGCGATATTTGATATCAGCCGGGTCATCGGATCAAGTGTTGATTCGATGAATCGGTACGGATAAATATTAGTCGGTTATATGCGATATAGCTGGATTGTCGGATCAAGTGTTGATTCGATAATTTAATGTATAATAATATATATGATATATTAAATTACATTAACTAATATTTGCTCACTAAAAGATTCTTTTTCTCACTCGGGTAATACATTGATATATATGCGATATATGTTAATTGTATTATTTTATTTTGTTACAATAAATATTATATATGTGATATATAATATTGTAACATGATATGATAAATAATGCAACATGTTTTGTAAAGATTAAGCAAGATTAGGGTTTGATTTGGGTTAATGACTTCTAGTAGATTCTAGAAGGTTTTCTTTTTGTTTTGTGTAAGATATTTGTAAGTGACTCATGCTTTAACCCAACCCAAACCCTAACCCTAGTTAATTCTCTACAAAGGTTTACTTGACCATGGTTGCATAATTCTATCATATTATTCTTTTCCTATTCATCACAAAAGGATTCTAATTATTGTTCATCATCTTCTTCCTTCTTCTTCTTTGCTTGAAATGGTTTCTTGCTTTGATTTTTGTGATGGATAAATATGAGAAAAAGATAAATAAAGAGAGCAAAAATCCTACTTCATCATCCTCATCTTCCCTTGCCATTTAGATGAGGGTGTTCACATCATTTCATGAGTGTTAGCTTGTGTTAAAGAAACTTCAAGGTAGATCATCTTAGTATCGAAGATCGGAAGCAAAGGTTGCGTCTTTCTCTTCGTGGAACCTCTCGAGAGTCCGGATCCCGATGATCGCAGCGAAGGGACCACAACACGGAGCATATGAAGTGAAGGACCGGATCTACAAAGGTTGTAATCCCTCTCACTTAGTGTTAAAGTGTTTAGCATGCTTTTTTTCGCCTAATCTCTAGTTTAAAGTTCCGTATTCGGGTTGTTCGGCACGGCTAAATTTTAAATCGGGCATGGTTGATGCCTCGTAGACCCTTGTGCGCGTGCCTAGCAACCCTACAGTGGTATCAGAGCCAAGCTAGAGCTTTAGGCGAAATTTAGACGAAATTTAAAGTCCGATCGAACCCGAAACCCCGACTCCAAAATGCTCTCTGGAAATTTTTTGAAAATTTGGATTTTTGTCAATTAAAAATTTCTAAAAAAATTCAGCAGGGTCTTATTAGAATTACTGTGAAATTCGAGGGGCTAATTCGTCAAAAGTACGGCGGAACCGCGGCAGAAGCCTGGCTTCTGCGGCGGTTCCGCGGCCATTTGATGACGTCACCCCTCCTATTTTGCACAGTAATTCCTATTACACAGTGCTGAGTTCTCTGGGAATTTTTAATTTTTATTATACAGTTGAGTTTTCTGGGGTTGTTTTGGGGATTCGATGTTTCGATCGGAGTATTGGATTTTGTCTATGTGGCTTTCCGGATAAATTTAAGAAATTGTTAAAAAGTTCGAACGGATATCAATAACTCACTTTTTTCCCTGTCGGAAAATTTTTCAAAAGTTGGATTTTTTTCTCATGTTTAAGAATGTTCTAAGTCATGCAAGTAACTCAGTGGACCCTCTAGAAGACAACAAACCTTAACTCGATTATGTGACCGTCTTGAACTGCCCTTTGAACCTTAGGGTTTGGGACAGTACGGCGTGCCACATGTGAGGCGTTGGCTTGACCCTTCTACGGCTGGACCATTGGTACTGTGGCATGTAATGAATGTTTTTAAACCGATTTCAAGTGTTGAGATATATTGGGGAAATCTTGGGTGCTTGATGATTCGATCGGAAAGTTTAACTTTTTCTATTTATCTGGAATGTGATACAATAATTGGAATCCACAGATAGTTATGAGATAACTAATTTGAATATTATAAACATAGCAGTTTAGTCTCAGATGATCGGTTGCCACGGAATTTTGATGTGATCAAAAGTCCGTCGCAATCACGTAGCGTACGCGGATACTCGCCGTGTAAACTTAATAGACAGCCTCACTACATAGCCCCGACCAAGTGACTGTAGGAAAACCCCGTCGCCGAAAGCATCCGTTCGGGTGCTCCCGGTAGCAGTGTTCCGCCTTGGTGCACTTCGTCGACGGTATCGGGGGTGCGGCCGTCTACTAAAGTTTGCGACGAGCATTCGATCAGGACGTCGGGAATCTTGTTGAATTGCCCGACTTGATATTGAAAAGAGTTTTCGATAATGAGACTAAAATGCGGGGTTTATAATTGTTAGGCATGTGATGTCTAAGAAATTCATTTGGATTGGCATGCGATGTCTAAAGAGGTTGCGGATTCCAACTGTTGTAGTTTTACACTTTCTTTTCTGTGACCGTAAGCGTAGTATGTGGTGTATCGCCGGCTTCGTTACTATACATCAACGACAATCGGGATACGCATACTTGCTTACGTTGATGATATGTGATATTATGTGTTGCTGTGATATGTTATATTGGATCGTCGCGTTTGAATAGCCGGGGGTTTTATGTGAGATGAGAGTTTTTTTTCTTTTTCATTCATGTAAGATTCATTTGTATGTAATATTCTTTTATTGGGACACTTCCAGGTAGCGGAAGATGTCACCGTTGTATATTATTTACTTTTCCGCATTAGGTAGACCCAAGGCGGGGAGCACAAGTAACCGGGTTCTAGGGTCCAGTGGGAGACCATCTCGAGGAGTCGAGACCGGGTCTCCTAACCCTAGAATTGGCAGTGTTGCTTGCCGCTCTCGTAGGGGTCTAGGGATGTGGGTTTGGCTATTCATCGCGACTGTGGAATCCGTGTTTTATACAGGCTCGTATTGAAAACACGGACGTCCTAGTATATCCAATATTTCATATATGTTCTTCTGCTGCAATGTTCTGTGATGAGATCATATTACTGCCTGAGATGAATGTTTATATTATATATATGAGATATATGTTATATTGCAGATTTCGTTTCAAAAGAGATACTTGTGAAGCATAATAAAATGGGACTTCATTAATGAGATTAATGAAATTAAAAGAAAACTAAGATGTTGTAGAATCGAATTTCAAAATAAAATAGGTAGCTACAGTTCTTGCTTTGCATCGCGGTGTTCCTTGTAGAACATCCAGCACCTTATTCGATAAGGAAAGGACCGAGATCTCTTCACCGGGAGTGACTCCTTTAGCAATAACTGGCAGATGCTACAAACTCGGTTTGTCTTTTGATTGCTTCTATAGTTCTTGCTTTGCACAGCGATATTTGTGAAATATCCTGCACCTTATTCGATGAGGAAAGGGCCGACGATCCCTTCACCGGGAGTGACCCCTTTAGCAAAACTAGAAAAGCCTCAAAAACACTCCATTTAAAATCACTCGATTCTACAACGATATCAAGTACATTACGCAAAGGGTTTTCTTAAAAACCTGTCGTAGCCCTCCGTCATTTCAGATAAGTAATAGTTAGTATTCGTGCTGCGTTTGTTGACCTTGTCAAGGCGTAGTGTGCGGTAGCTGATTACTGCTTATAAGCATATGATGCGATTGGATTAGGGTAGTCGTGCGACTTTGTTGACCTTGTCATGGGTCGTGCGGGTGGGTTTAATTCAATCAGGAAATGACGGGTTGAACTTGACTTGCGGTCTATGGTTTGTTGACCTTGTCAAGGTCATAGTCGCTTGGGGCAAAATATTATTGGGAATTTCAAGTGTTGAAATTTGCAATGAGATTGCATACCTTCTATGAGATAGTTGGATCCCGATACCCGCTGCGAGTAAGAGTTACTCCTGGGAGAGTTTTACACATTACAATTAGCCGATCAAGTAGGTGTCTAGAAAGGTGTTAACGGGGTTACGCCCCTGGGAAAACGAGGTTTACTTTAATTAGGTTCGTGCGAAAGCACGGGGGATCTCCCTCAAAGTACCGACACTGGCCTGGCTGAAAGATTGGCGAACTTGTAGCGTGTAATTAATCCCGGCTAGTCTTTCCTTTTAGGGTTTGACGGAAGATTTGACTAAAACAGTGGGAGACATCCTGATTAGATATATTATATAACCAATCTAATCTTGCAAGAGCATACGCTGAGTGTTTTCTTCTCTCTCTCCAGATAGCGACCATATCACGCCTTAATCAAGATAATAAAACAGATATATTGACCGAACCCGCTTGTTATACTGAGCTGGGGAACGTTGGTCCCGCTCCAACTTATAATTGTTATAAGACAGAGCAGGAAATTGGGGAATACCAGATTTCCCATGCCGCCCAAACGAAGAAAGTGCATGATGATGCATCATCTTCGGGTGTGTTCGTTACATAGAACTGTTTCTCAGTATCCTTTACGTCCTGGGTATGTGATACCGGATCAGGATCCCGTATATGTAATCTGTTACATGGGCTACAGATAGGTAAAGAACTGAGAACAGGTGATAAGTTTCATGAGACAGAAAACGGTGCAAGTGTTGCAGCCAAGTCTGTTGGTCACTATCACCCTGTATTACCAGAATACATTGATTCTGAACAAATGTTATTAGATACTGAACCTGATATACAAAATCATATCAGTCTCTTTATTAGTAAAGAAAGGATATAATTTTGTATTGTTGGATAATATTTTGAACATTTCCTATATCAAGAGTTGATCGTTTCAGGCACGTTATCTAAAAGCATTGACGTTCTAAATCAAACTACAGTTCTTAGTATACGGAACACACACAAGAGGAAGAGTTCAGAAATGAATGAATCCTTCTTGAGGTATTGTAAACTAGGTCATATCAATGCGACCCGACTGGCTGAAGTTACATATAGATGCATATTTAAATTAGTTTGAATTTACATCTTGTGAAACTTGCCGGTCATGTCACAAAGATAAGATGACCACAGCTCTGTTTGTTGGAAACAGAGAAAGGGTTAGTGAACTTTTGGAATTGATACATGCTGATGTATGCAGGTCCCCTGTCTACATATGCCAAGATCGGTTCTTTGTACTTCATTACATTCTCTGATAATCTCTCAAGATTCAGACATATGTTCCTGCTGAAACACAAGTCCGAAGCTTTTGAGATATTCACAGAATATAAGTTAGAAGTAGAGAACCAAAATACGGGTATAAGTATTATGTCCTTTGATGAGATCAAGGAGGAGAATACTTGAGCACGGAAATCCTGGACTAATTCTAAAGGAGAATGAGATTCTCTCTCAGCATTACTCCTCCGTATACACCATAGCACGTCGGTGTATCGGGGCGGAGCAATAGCACCCTATGTGATATGGTGTGCTCTATGATGAGTACTACTGAGTTTCTTATTTCCTTTTAGGAGTTATGCACTTGAGAAGCTGCATACCTATTGAATAGGGTTCGAATCAAAACAGTTACCTACCACTTCATATGTGATATGGAAAGGGAAGAGCCCATATCTTAAGTTGGTTAAGATTTGGGGTTGTCCGGCCTATGTCTAAAAGCAAAATCCGGACAAGCTCGAGGAAAGATCTGTTATGTAGAACTGGAAAGGTTCCAGCTATACAAAAACAGCTGATGATTTGGTAGAACCAAAGGATTCAATAGTTTCCAACGAACCTCAGCCACTCCGCCGATCTAGTAGGGTTCCTCACCCACCTGAGAGATACTTCGGTTTCTCTATGACAGTGGGAGCGAGGATTGCATCATGAGATGATGACCCAACTGGTTTCGAGCTGGCCATCAGGAGTGGGACTCTGTAAGAATGGCTGGATGCTTATCGATCTGAGATGGAATCCTTATACACCAACAAAGTATGGACTTTGGTTGCTTTATCTGAAGGGTTAAATCCCCATCAGGAGCAAGTATATCTTGAGAAGATTACTTGGTGTACATGGAAAAGTTGAGACTTTCAAAACTAGACTTGTTAAAGGTTTGCATCATAGACCAGGTATGGATTATGTTGAAACCTTTTCTAAGGATCTATGTTTAAGTCCATCCAGATCCTACTTGCCACGGCTACATACCATGACTACGATATCTGGTGGTTGGGTGTCATGACAGCTTTTCTAAATGATGTTTTAGAAAAAAGCGTCTATAAGTACACAGCCAGAGGGCTTTGTAGACAGTGAGAGCAGCGGAAACGTGTGCAAGATGTTTTATATGATAAAACAGGCATCGCGGAGTTGGAACATCTGTTTTGATGTGGTAGTCAAAGAGTTTGACTTCATCAAAATGGTAGATGAACCTTGTATATACAAAAAGGTAGTAGAGAGTATGGTGGTGATCCTCGTAGAGTACGTGGATGACATACTCTTGATAGGGAAGGAGTTTCCTATGCTACGCTCGGTCAATCTCCGCTTATCACAAGGATTCTCCATATAGGATCAAAGTGATACCTCCTAAATCTTGGGTTTTGGATCTATGAGATAGATCTAATTGGATGTTAGGACACTCACTAGTTGTAGTGAGATGGTATCAATCGATCCTGGGGAGAATCACTGGAAAGGTTCCAGGCTGATAAGGACGACTGAATGTCAGTCGCAGGCTTGTCTTTACCCTCAGTGGAGGGACGGTATGTTGGAAGAGTTCCAAGCTAGATACCGTGACATACTAGACGATTAAAGGCAAGATACATCGTTACCAAGGATACTACCAAAGAGGCAGTCTGGATATTTATAAGTTCATGCGATGAACTTCGTTCCTACCATTGTGTGGCAATGGAGTTGTGGCTTATGCCAAGGAACTACAGTCCCATCAGAAATCCAGATATAATTCTTAGGCAGTATCACCTGATCATGGAGATGGTTGATCTCCAGGGAGATCGAGGTTAGGAGAGTAGACACAGAGGACAACGGCGCGAATCCACTCACAAAGGCCTTTTTCCCAGTAGAGACTTTTATGGGATGGTTAAGTATGAGATACTTCAACCGCAGCTAATTGTTGGGTATGCGATACCATAACAGAAGGCCCTAGTGCAAGTGGGAGATTGTTAGTTATATGTATGCCCTAGAGGCCATTGCTGTACATACGATGTATATTGTAGTGGATGCTAGGACATATATAGGGAAGACTTTCTTGCTCGACATGATAGTATGCTATCTGGTTGTACTTTATCTTAACATGTACTCTGATTGTCTCTATATTACATGTTGATAAAGCCCTTAGGATATGTACTCAACTACTGGGACTATGATGAGATCATACTAGTGGGGCCACGGTAGTCGATGAGTACATCCTATAACTGTTCCTAGTCGTGGGTGTATCGAGACAGGGCATCGATGCACCAGAGTAGACTAGCGTATACGCATCTTGACCCATATGATGGGCGATGGATGATCCCATATCCATCGGTGTTTGACATCAAGGATGGTGTACGGGGGCTCAGTGGAGACTGGGTACACTGGACGGACTCGCCGAGAACTCCCAGATGGTATTATACCATACGTCAGATGGCAGTTCTCCGGTGACACTGGTACAGAGTAGTCTGTCGACCCGAGATCGTCATAGAGTCTTGTGTGATTCCCACTGTGCTTTGATTTCCATCATACCATGTCCAAGAGGGCGTGCAAAAAGGTGGCTTTTGGGTACAGTCCCGAATCACATGGAGGCAATGAGCGATTGGAGGGGATTCGTCTCTCCCGGTATAGGGAGTTGATGTTGTGCTGTGTTCGATTGGCTATAACCGGAAATCCCTGGCCAGAGTTGCTGAGATTTACTGGTAAGTGTTATCAGTAGTTTCTCGAACTGTTATAGACCTCATATCGACACGACTTATCGAGCTACTGGGGTCTGACGTTTACCACCCCTAGGCGAGATATGCGACATATCAGACGACGAGACCGGACTGTACGGGAGTGTTACTGTTTGGATTCACAGGAGAATGTACAGGCTTGCTTGTTGATCTTCTGAGCGCTCAATACCTGGGTAGCTGTTACGTTTAGCTGACCGCTTGCAGCTTGTGGGTGTCTGATATGATCATCACCTACTGCCGGCGTATTGACGATTCTTTAGAGTCCTACACAGAGGTTTCTTGACTCAGGCAAAACGGAGTAGGGGCACATATGTGATATGTGCGGGACCGAGGATAATACGATATGAGATACCGTATTCTATTCTCGCGATATTTGATATCAGCCGGGTCATCGGATCAAGTGTTGATTCGATGAATCGGTACGGATAAATATTAGTCGGTTATATGCGATATAGCCGGATTGTCGGATCAAGTGTTGATTCGATAATTTAATGTATAATAATATATATGATATATTAAATTACATTAACTAATATTTGCTCACTAAAAGATTCTTTTTCTCACTCGGGTAATACATTGATATATATGCGATATATGTTAATTGTATTATTTTATTTTGTTACAATAAATATTATATATGTGATATATAATATTGTAACATGATATGATAAATAATGCAACATGTTTTGTAAAGATTAATCAAGATTAGGGTTTGATTTGGGTTAATGACTTCTAGTAGATTCTAGAAGGTTTTCTTTTTGTTTTGTGTAAGATATTTGTAAGTGACTCATGCTTTAACCCAACCCTAGTTAATTCTCTACAAAGGTTTACTTGACCATGGTTACATAATTCTATCATATTATTCTTTTCCTATTCATCACAAAAGGATTCTAATTATTGTTCATCATCTTCTTCCTTCTTCTTCTTTGCTTGAAATGGTTTCTTGCTTTGATTTTTGTGATGGATAAATATGAGAAAAAGATAAATAAAGAGAGCAAAAATCCTACTTCATCATCCTCATCTTCCCTTGCCATTTAGATGAGGGTGTTCACATCATTTCATGAGTGTTAGCTTGTGTTAAAGAAACTTCAAGGTAGATCATCTTAGTATCGAAGATCGGAAGCAAAGGTTGCGTCTTTCTCTTCGTGGACCTCTCAAGAGTCCGGATCCCGATGATCGCAGCGAAGGGACCACAACATGGAGCATATGAAGTGAAGGACCGGATCTACAAAGGTTGTAATCCCTCTCACTTAGTGTTAAAGTGTTTAGCATGCTTGTTTTCGCCTAATCTCTAGTTTAAAGTTCCGTATTCGGGTTGTTCGGCACGGCTAAATTTTAAATCGGGCATGGTTGATGCTTCGTAGACCCTTGTACGCGTGCCTAGCAACCCTACACTAAAATGGTTGAAATTTGGGTAAAATTGCAAACTAGTTTTTTTGAACGTATATAGTTTGATGAGATTAAATTGTGGTTATGGGTTATATGACTTATTTAAGTTATTTAATAAGTATTATGGCCGCTAGAATTGTTTAAACGTCGAGTTTTGTACTAAAACGGGAAATTTTGCTTGCTAGTTTTTCGGAAAAACGGCTTTTAAAGTGAATTTGGGGTTTTTGTGAGTTTTAACCTATTTTATATTAAAATTAGTGTTCGTGAATGTGCAAATGAGTGTATTTGGGTTTTTCTCGATGGTCTGGCGTTTGTACGCCGATGTCGAGGGTTTTTGGGTTGATTTGTGGAAGCAACCATAGGTTTTGACCTATGTGGGATTCGTGTGTCGTTTTGGTCATGAGTCGGATTTTAATGCGGTGCGGTGCGTTATGATGTGTAGGTACCCCCATGTGGACTTCGAGACGACAAGCAAGCGCGTAGCGACGTCGGCACCGGCGAGCGAGGACCAGATGAGTAGATTTATATCTACGGGGAGAAGTCGGGTGGATGGCGTATAGCACCCCCGCAGTTCGTGTGATGTATACGGAAACGTATACACACATACAATTATTATATGTTGTTGGGGTTATTGATGATAAAGATAGATTTTAGGTGTGATTGAATATGTTTAGTGTTGCGAAACCCTAGAGTAGTGGGTGCACCACACATACACACACGCATATACTTGCATACATTCTTTCTTTTACATGTGCGTATATGGGAGTATATATTTATGTGTTCACATGGGTATGGGACTATGTGTTCATATACTAGATGTGAGATGAGTCGATGAGATTTGATTTGAGGCCGTGAGATCGGTGATATGGCAGGGTTCGTATTTGAGATACGACATGACGTTGCAGCGGGTCCTTTGACGTAGTGTTTCACACACGTGCATGCATACTTAGGCGGTATCAGTATTGTACTAGACGTAGATTAGTATCCCGGATTATGATCTTTGATAAAGAGGATACCAGATGAACAATGTGATGAATGTGATATTGACCCGTACCCAGATTTGGGATGCCGTACGACGAATTTACGTACGAGCTATATATTGATGATTGATCCGCACTCTTGAATTGGGAATATCTGATTATTGATATGGTATCGGATGTGATAGTATCGAGGCGGGATCACCGACCAATATAATCATATATGTTTCGACTCAGATGCTAGGCGGTTTCCTTACCTTTAGTTCAACCGTATAGTTTAGTGTAGTTGTCAGACTAGATTAGATTTCTACCTATTTCAAAACTAATGGATCATGGGTATTTTAAAAGACAGGTCAAGAGATCTACGAATATTTCAAAAGACGTATCCTTTCTTAAAACCACCGTAGCCCTTATTTTCAAAACTCCACGATTCTTGTTATTTCAAATGGCACCATTGTTTAATATTTAGCTCCCGCTCATTATGGTTGCTCACTCCGCATCGCATACTTACATTGTTATTTCATATTGCATTGTTGATATCATGCTGTTAGGACACCAGCACCATTACCGATGATGCGTATGTACCACGTACACTCATTTGCCGGCTCACACACATCTTCATCGGTAATTGCCATGTCACGCACACCTTAGAAAATATTATTGCCTAATGTAGCTTGTTAATTAGTAGTTTTGACATAATGATTAGTTGCTTGCCTCATATGCTAGTTTAGACATTGTAGTTATTACTTGTCACTTCATGCATACTGTTATTCATTATATGCCGCATTCATGGATTCTCATGCTTATATTCATGGTTTTACATGCTATTGATGATTCGGATTTCCATGATATTTTCTGGATTTGGGGGAAAACCGCAAAACTTATATAAACTGATTTCTCTCTTTTTAAATAAAAAGTGCGGTTTTTTCCCATGATGTATGAGTCGTCCACCATGAGTTTGCTGATGGATTTCGAGACCCGATTCGAGGAGACGGATGAACCGTTTCGGGTACATGGTGGGCCCGGTGCGGTACCCCGGGACAAGAAGATCGTGTTGTTGACGTTGAGCCTGTGCAGGGGAGCACGACCGACCGGTGATATTACCCGACGCGTCGGATATCCGGAGGATACCGTCGTGGTCATGAGATGGATGGTAGTGTCACGACCCAAGTTTGGATGTGACCGGCACTTAGATTAGTATCATATCTAAAGATATGCACAAGTCCAAGTAAGCCGAAAACCAAGATCAAAATACCTTATTGCGGAATTATTTATGAAAATTTAGTTTTTAAGTAAAAATCTCAAGTTATGAAGTTAATTCATTTAAACAATAATAAAGATTAAGTTTAGTTGTATTCCTAGTTGGAATCAACAATATCAACAATGAATCATGGACATAAACATATAGAACATCACTGAATCTCATAAAGAAAGAAGCTATGATACTGATCAACCGATCTCAACTGTACATACATATACCATCTCTCATTTCTAAGTCAAAATACAGTCTGATGGAGTCTTTCTAGATACAAAATACAAAATGGAAGGTTACTACATATGTAACCTACCTATCA
This sequence comes from Agapanthus africanus, assembly GCA_030015575.1. Taxonomy (NCBI): domain Eukaryota; kingdom Viridiplantae; phylum Streptophyta; class Magnoliopsida; order Asparagales; family Amaryllidaceae; genus Agapanthus; species Agapanthus africanus. The sequence goes on along the minus strand of JASDDO010000022.1, from coordinate 230,160,161 downwards.
AAAAATGGAAAACAGCTGCAAAAGTATCTCTGACTCGCAGCTACCCGTCCACTCTATCCCTGCAAGGAACTGTGGCACAACGGGGATGAGTTGCCAACTCAGTGAATACGACTAACATATAACGGCGAATAAAGTAAATATGACAATCATGCTAATGAATAAAAATCAATATGATATATGAGTATATGTGAAATCCAACAATAAATCTCATTATATTTCTGAAATCACAACTCAAGTAAATCATTTCTCGGTGTCCATCAACGACACAAAACTTTCATTTCTTATAGGCATCATTCCCCGAATGATCCTATACCAATAATATCGGTCGTTATCCTCTAGATACACGCCGTATTTCTATAACCAACTCCGGTATCGAGTAACCTCGCTAGGCTCCCCCGTCTCAATACGGCTATCCTGCCCCTCGGTCTCGACCGGGTCCACCATGTATCCAACTGTATATCTCCCCCACTCAGTATGGATAACGTAAATCCGCGACCGTATATCTCCCCCACTCGGTCCGGAATAAAACCAAAAACAGAAATCATCTCATGGTGGACATGACACATCAATCATGAAAACACTGGATTTATGTAATAGTATTCAAAACTCAAAACCATAAATCCTCAATTCTGCATTTATCTCATATATAACACAAAACAGGCATACAGTAACATGATGTCAATGATGCAATCTACCACTATATCCGATATGTGAAATATGATATAATTCCATGTTAACAAGTATGATATTTAAGTGTATGTGACATGGCAATATCGACGAGGTGTGTGTAGCATATAAGATGTGCACGTGGCATGACTCGTCGATAATTGTGAAGTGTCCTAACGACTAAGCAATTTATAGTTATTTGTAATGAATGCAATTTAACATTTAAGCATAACGATATAAACATCAAGTCTAGTAAAACCACGGGCGAAACACGCCATCTTTACAAAATTCCCCGGTAGATGTTTAGTCTACTCACCGAAAAAGTCGAATCTACTCCGGAATCGCTAATCCTTTCCCTTTCCTCGCGGCTTCCGTACTTCCCGTATCCGCGTCTAAATATGCAAAGTTACGTATATAAGCAAAACGACTATTCCGATATAACGGAAATAGAACACGCTATCCCTCTTACATGCTACCTATTATCTGATTATATTAAGTTATTAAACACTTAATCTTGCTGGATTTTAACCCTAATCTGTACTGGTTCAGAAATTAAAACGCGACGTGATTTAGTCGTGTCGTATTTAGCGTTTTACGACTCCTTTTCCGATATATCTTCCCAGATTTTAACTACAGTAAAATTAATTTAAATCAACAGTACCGAATTAACCTAAATTGCATACTGTAAACACCCCAACAGACAAAATCCCAAAATTCCCCAACATGGCCGGCGACGCCGGCCAATTCCCTTCTGTCGCCGGCCAAAAACCGGCCCCCTGGTGCCGTCTTCTTGTGGTTTACTCTAGTTGTTACCTACATCATTTTGACTCTGTTGAATTTATTTAGTTGTCTTCCAGATCACAGCAGATTCTAACAGACACTAATTTTACCTAAAATACGATATTATGTGACTTATCTAAACTTTAATCAATTACACTACTGAGCTTATCTCTACTATGTTTAAGAAGTTTACCCTCCTAATTTGCTGTAGGAATAACGCCCAATGATTTACAACTCCTCCTAGCTTGATGATGATCCATACTCAAGAACAAGCTCCTTCTTCTTCCTCTTGTTTTCTTTTCTCTTTTTTTTTCTTTTCTTTTAATTTTCTTCAGTTTTAATCTTAATATTGAACTGAGAAAGAGCTATATATGTGAGAGGAGGAAGGGATAAGGGAAGGTGGAGGTGTCAAGTGAAGGAGTGTGTGTGTTTCATGCAAGGAGGAGGTGGAGATTGAAGGTTGCATGAAGCATGAGGTATTTTTAACTTATCTTCTATTTTCTTTTGATTTATTTGAATTTGAATTCAGAACTGAAAAGATATCCTTTATTCACTTACACTCTTGACAATACCCTATTTGCATACAACCTAACTTTACAATTTAACCCCTCACAACTTAACTTATTATAAAACACATCTTTTGTTAAAATGAAGCTAAATTTTTCATTAAAACCCTTATAACTTATTTAAATTACATTCAAAAATTCCAATTTAATTTGTATTACATATAACTTATGAAGATTGACATATTTGATTTTAACAAATTTGTGATTTATCACTTTATTCTTACTTTAATTAATTTTATTTATTTCTAACTTTTCCTAAATGTTACAGGTAGGGACCGGTCTGGACTGACGGCGCCCTAGATATTGTGATTGAGACATTGAGATTTTGAGATATTGAGGTACAGACATTGCGATACAGAGATATCGAGATATTGGGATTTATGTTTTGTACCGATGCTGGGCACCGTTTTATGCTGATTTCATTTATGATATCTCATTTTAAAAGTACAGAAATCTCACTAATTTGTGAAAGAAGTTTTCTTCAGAGCATGTATTCTGTTTCATACATCATCCATATGATATATTGCTATCTGAGATACTGACACGGGCACATGGGATTACACTTGGGTTAGATATTTACCCTAGTCACTGTTATAGGCTGCTGGTTATATATTTGAGGATTACATATTATGAACGTATGACCTAGGATTGCGTCATACATGCGATTTTCTGTTCGTAAATCTTTTTCTACTCACGAGTTGGCAACTCACCCCCGTTGTGCCCCAGTTTCTTGCAGGTCTGCCGTACAGGTTGCATTATGGCTTTGCGGGCACTGTTTCTTTCGGGTGACTTTCTAGTAGGTGGGTTTATTTGTATCGCACCCATCATTATAACTTGTATATTATTACTCTGTTGTATCTAGAAGTTCCATCAACCAAACATGTATTTATTTTTGAGATAGAGACCAGTGATGTTATTCTTTTGACTTTAGAGTCACACGTTATATTTCTGTGGATTTCATGTTGTTTTGAGTTTCCTTTTGAGTTTTGATCCTCGCCCTTGGCGTTGTATATTATATTGCTTGTGTGGTTGTGACCGTCGATTGACGAAGAGCTAGCTCCCGCTTGGTGATGCCTTTTATTGATTTCGTATACTATTCATGTTGTATCCCGTTTGGGGGCCAGTATTTATAAAGGAGACTCTGCCGAAATTTTCAGGAAATATTTGATGTTTTTAAAAACGCATAATTCGGCTTATACTATTAAAACTACTTCATTTAAATTGGTTTTCCTTCACTCTACTACTTTTCTTGGTTTGGATTTCTGGGTTTTCGGTTTACTTAGATTACGTACGCCTCGAGACGTTTCGTAGTTTAAGTGCCGGTCATGTTCCGTACTTTCGGGACGTGACATACAACCACCCCGGGACTTTCTTGCAGGTAGCTCAGCCTCACCTACCTCAAACCCATTGAGATCCACATGCTTCAGGAGTCAACCTCCAACCTAATCTCAGCCGTCCATCGTCGCCAACTCCAAATCTACGGAAGGTAACATCTTGATGTGATTCGACATCCGTCATCTGGCGCCGTCTGTGGGAACCAAAAGACTCCATTGAAAAAAGTTCATCTTTCGATCTCCATTCAATGGCGAGCGATCACCGCGATGATCTAAGCACTAGCCGCCGCCTCCCCCATAATGGAGGCGCGGATGAATCTCCTCCCCCGAACACCATCAACGCCCTAACCGTCCGGATAGATCGACCCGCGTCCGTCGTGTATGCGCTCGTCCTTGTCCAAACGACAGGGCAAACTCCTCAGGTCACCGCTCCCCCACATCAGGACCGCAACCCCTACAGAGGGAGAGAAGACTCTGCCTGCGTCGGTACTGCCGACCACCGCCTCGCTACCTCTCACGGCCACAGATCTCCCAGGCCAACACATTCTATGACCCGCTGGGCGCCCACAGTTCAACACCGAGGTTCATCGCCAGAGCGCCTCGCCCTGATCCCCTTCGCGCCCATGTCCTTCCCGAGAAGATGTCGGTTGTAGGGTGTTTTTCGTCACCCCATTGAGATGGGAAAAACACACGCGCTTGTCAAGTGTACTACTAATTCCCCCTGCCTAGGGTAGGGCGGTGTATATTAATTGTGGGGATCCGAATCTCCGGCAGCCGCGGACTAAACTGCTGTTAATTACCCCTCGCCTTTAGAGCGAGGGAACCTCCGATTGACAGATTAAACTGGTCACGCGAACTCAATGTGCAACGTACGCGTGTTTTGTTTTGGAGGGGGTTTGGATATATCGGAAGCCACGCAGAGTTTTTACGGGGATCCCGCTACCCGGATAGCGGGCTGGGGGTCAAGGGGGCTAGCAGCCCCCTTGCGGGGTGCGGGGCAGCGCCCCGGCCCAAAATTTTTTTAGAGGGACGGTTTTGTGGAGTGTGTGAGTATCTATATATATATACATGTATACATATATATATATATATAAAGGAGAAAAGCACCCAAAGGACGCGTGGGGCCAGCGCCTCGCATGCCTAGCGCGCGAGCGCTGTGCGCTTAAGCGCTGGCACACCACGTGTCCGACACGTGGGCGCTGTGCGCTGTGCGCTTGAGCGCTGGCGCACCACGTGTCCGACACGTGGGCGCTGTGCGCTTGAGCGCTGTGCGCTTGAGCGCTGGCGCACCACGTGTACGACACGTGGGCGCTGTGCGCTTGAGCGCTGGCGCACCACGTGTCCGACTCGTGGGCGTTGTGCGCTTGAGCGCTAGGCACCGCGATGATCTAAGCACTAGCCGCCGCCTCCCCCACAATGGAGGCGCGGACGAATCTCCTCCCTCGAACACCATCAACGTCCTAACCGTCCAGATAGATCGACTCGCGTCCGTCGTGTATGCGCTCGTCCGTGTCCAAACGGCAGGGCAAACTCCCCAGGTCGCCGCTCCCCCACATCGGGACCGCGGCCCCTACAGAGGGAGAGAAGACTCTGCTCGCGTCGGTACTGCCGACCACCGCCTCGCTACCTCCCACGGCCACAGATCTCCCAGGACAACACATTCTATGACTCACTGGGCACCCACAGTTCAACACCGAGGTTCGTCGCCAGAGCCTCGCCCTGAGCCCCTTCGCGCCCCTGTCCCTCCCGAGGAGATGTCGGTTGTAGGGTGTTTTTCGTCACCCCATTGAGATGGGAATACGCATGTGCTTGTCAAGCGTACTACTAATTCCCCCTGCCTAGGGTAGGGCGGTGTTTATTGATTGTGGGGATCCGAATCTCCGGCAGCCGCGGACTAAACTGCCGTTAATTACCCCTCGCCTTTGGAGCGAGAGAACCTCCGATTGACGAGTTAAACTGGTCACGCGAACTCAATGTGCGGCGTACGTGTGTTTTGTTTTGGAGGGGGTTTGGATATATCGGGAGCCACGCAGAGTTTTTACGGGGGTCCCGCTACCCGAATAGCGGGCTGGGGGTCAAGGGGGCTAGCAGCCCCCTTGTGGGGTGCGGGGCAGCGCCCCAGCCCAAATTTTTTTTAGAGGGACGGTTTTGTGGAGTGTGTGAGTATCTATATATATATACATGTATACATATATATATGGAAAAAAGGGGGGGAAACGCCCAAAGGACGCGTGGGGCCAGCGCCTCGCGTGCCTAGCGCGCGAGCGCTGGGCGCTTGAGCGCTGTGCGCTTGAACGCTAGCGCACCATGTGTCTGACACGTGGGCGCTGTGCGCTTGAGTGCTGTGCGCGCACCACGTATCCGACAAGTGGGCGCTGTGCGCTTGAGCGCTGGCGCACCACGTGTCCTACACGTGGGCGTTGTGTGCTTAAACGCTAGCGCACCACGTGTCCGACACATGGGCATTTTGCGCTAGGCGCCTAAGCGCTGTTCGTTTAAGCGCTAGCGCACCACGTGTCCGACACGTGGGCGCTGGGCGCTCGAGCGCCAGCGCACCACGTGGGCGCTGGGCGCTCGAGCGCCAGCGCATCACGTGGGCGCTGGGCGCTTGAGCGCTTGGGGCGTTAGGCGCTCAGGCGCTTGGGCACCGGCGAGGAAAAGGGGATTTTAGCCCCAGAAATAGGATTTAAAATCCCAAAAAAGGATTTAGGATGGAGTTAAACTCCTAAAATATTTTGGAGTTGATGAAAGGGGTTCTTCTTTGGAGCCCTGGGTCTTCCCAAAACTGGGGTTTTCGGAGATGGGCCTCCTTCTTCCTCCTCTGTTTGCAGGATCTTGAAGATCAAGAGATGTGAGATTTTAAAAATCTCTTCTTTTTGAGATCTGATGGGAGATCTAAGCTCCCCTTTGTGGGTTTTGTGGTGAAAAATTCTTTAGTTTTGGAAAAGGAAGAGTAAAACTCTAGATTTAATTTCAAAAGAAAGAAGAAGGTTTAGAACTTTCAGAAAGGGGAAAGAGGCACAAACCCTAGATTTTTTAGGGGAATGGAAAAGGTGTATATTAGATATTTTCATCATGTTGCCATATATAGGTATACATATTTACATATAGCCTCTTGGGCTTTACAAAATGGCATTTTGCCCATCCCATGGCTCATGTACCATTTCTTTTTGCGCATAAGCTATAGGCTTACAAAAAATTGGCTTTATGCCCATTTTGTTTACATTCATGCATAAAAAATTACATAAAAATTATTTATTACATGATTTCATTTTGACATGGGGGAGGGCCGGCCGCTTCATGTTCGGACTCGACTCGGGCGTGGGCCCACTTGACCTGGGCATGGGCCCACCTGTCTTGGGGTTGACCTTGACTTTGACTTGGTCAACAAGGGTGCAATTTTCGACCCCAACAAAGTGCCCCCCCATCAATAAATGCACATCGCATATGTGGGTCGTGTGCATGAAATTGATGGATCTTCTTTCGCGTGGATGCGACTTGCTTTGGTTCCCACTTTCTGGGATGCACTGCCTTTTTTACAACGTGGACGGTCGACGCTCTGATCCGGAGCGATTTGGTTCCCGATTTGTGGGAAGCCTGCACTGCCCTTTTTTCGACATGGACGGTCGACGCTCTGATCCGGAGCGATTTGGTTCCCGATTTGTGGGATCCTTCACTGCCCTTTTTGCCACATGAACGGTCGACGCTCTGATCCGGAGCGATTTGGTTCCCGATTTGTGGGAAGCCTGCACTGCCCTTTTTGCGACATGGACAGTCGACGCTCTGATCCGGAGCGATTTGGTTCCCGATTTGTGGGAAGCCTGCACTGCCCTTTTTGCGACATGGACAGTCGACGCTCTAATCCGGAGCGAGTTGGCTCCCGATTTGTGGGAAGCCTTCACTGCCCTTTTTCCGACATGGACGGTCGACGCTTGACGCGTCTCCGAGACGGAGTGTCCGTGGTAGACTTTTCCCTGGCCCGGAGTGATCTGGTTCCTGCTTTGTAGGAAGCCTGCACTGCCCCTTTTGCGACATGGACGGTCGACACTCTGATCCGGAGCGATTTGGTTTCCGATTTGTGGGAAGCCTGTACTGCCCCTTTTGCGACATGGACGGTCGACGCTCTGATCCGGAGCGATTTGGTTCCCGATTTTTGGGAAGCCTGCACTGCCTTTTTTGCGACATGGACGGTCGACGCTCTGATCCGGAGCGATTTGGTTCCCGATTTGTGGGAAGCCTTCACTGCCCCTTTTGCGACATGGACAGTCGACGCTCTAAACCGGAGCGATTTGGTTCCCGATTTGTGGGAATCCTTCACTGCCCTTTTTGCGACATGGACGGTCGACGCTCTGATCCGGAGCGATTTGGTTCCCGATTTGTGGGAAGCCTGCACTGCCCCTTTGCGACATGGACAGTCGACGCTCTGATCCGGAGCGATTTGGTTCCCGATTTGTGGGAAGCCTGCACTGCCCTTTTTACAACATGGACGGTCGACGCTTGACGCGTCTCCGAGACGGAGTGTCCGTGGTAGACGTTTCCCTGGCCCGGAGTGATCTGGTTTCTGCTTTGTAGGAAGCCTGCACTGCCCTTTTTGCGACAGGGACGGTCGACGCTCTGATCCGGAGCGATTTGGTTCCCGATTTGTAGTAAGCCTGCACTGCCCTTTTTGCGACATGGACGGTCGACGCTTGACGCGTCTCCAAGACGGAGTGTCCGTGGTAGACGTTTTCCTGGCCCGGGGTGATCTGGTTCCCGCTTTGTAGGAAGCCTGCACTGCCCCTTTTGCGACATGGACGGTCGACGCTCTGATCCGGAGCGATTTGGTTCCCAATTTGTGGGAAGCCTGCATTGCCCTTTTTGCGACATGGACGGTCGATGCTCTGATCCGGAGAGATTTGGTTCCTGATTTGTGGGAAGCCTACACTGCCCTTTTTGCGACATGGACGGTCGGCGCTCTGATCCGGAGCGATTTGGTTCCCGATTTGTGGGAAGCCTGCACTGCACTTTTTGCGACATGGACGGTCGGTGCTCTATTTGACTTGCTTTGCTTCCTGCAGTGTCAGGGGTGAACTTGACTTGCTCCGCTTCTTGCGGTGTCGAGATTGGATTCTGACTTGCTCCGCTTTTTGCGGTGTCGGAGTTGAAATTGACTTGTTGATTGGCGATTTGGGTTGACATCGGCATCGCTATACTGGAATATGGTACCAGAAGCGAATCATCATTTGCCATGAGAGAATTTGGGGATTTTGGTTTTGGTCGGCATCTGCATTGCTGCACTGGAATAATGCCAGGAGCAACTCATCATTTGCCCCAGGAGGATTTGGAAATTGGTTTTTTTTTGTCGACATCTGCATTACTGCACTGGAATAATGCCAGGAGCAACTCATAATTTGCCACGGGAGGATTTGGGAATTGGTGGCTTAGGAGACAGGTTTAGATCCCTATCACCTAAGGCTTTTTAATTTTATGGGCCGTAAGGGTTCCATAAAAGCATTTTCTCCCTACGAGTCGAAAGGATCTCGTAGGTGTATTTTCTCCTTAGGAGTCGTGGGGACTCCTAAGTGTGTTGCTCCTTTGTGAGTCGTAAGGATCTCACGCGGGAATTTTCTCCTCACAAAGTCGAGAGGACTTTGCAGGTGCATTTCATCTCTTTTTTTTACGAGTTTGTGCCCTTTCGGGTTTTCACAAACTCGCCGGCAGTCCTACTGTTTTTACTCACGGAGCCCTTTCGGGTTTTCATCCGCGCCCATTTTGCTCGTGGACATACCATTTTTTTGTGGGACTTTGAATGTGGTCTCACCGGTAGGAGTTGGGAGAGATTGGGATTATTTTATGTCCGTGGATTGTATACGGTTTTGCAGGATGTATGATCCAGACCATAGGGCCGGAAAATTTTTTGGGTCTTTGTTAGCGTCTGCATCGCTGCACTGGAATATGGTACCAGGAGCGACTCATCATTCGCCGTTGGGGTATGGGATTTGTAAGTTGGTTGGCGTCTGCATCGCTGCACTGGAATATGGTACCAGGAGCGACTCATCATTCGCCACTTGGGGGTATGGGATTTGGAATTTGGCTAGCGTCTGCATCGCTGCACTAGAATATGGTACCAGGAGCGACTCATCATTCGCCATTAGGATTTTAATTTGGAATTTGGTTGGCGTCTGCATCGCTGCACTGGAATATGGTGTTAGTGTATATGCCCTAGAGACCATTACTGTATCATACTAGTTTGTATATTACTTAATGGAAGATTGGGATATTCACCTTGTATAAACAGTCTTGCTCAATATAGTAGTATGCTACTTGGTTTGTTTCTACTTCAATGTGTACATGTGTTTATTTTTGTATATCACCTATACACATTAGTGGAGCCCTTAGGATCTTTGCTTGATTACCAGCGTTGTGATGGCAGTCACACTAGTGGGGGCTGGGTAATCTATAAGCACATCCTTATACAGGTCCCTAGTCGCAGGACTATCGAGACAGGGCATCGATACTCCGGAGTAGACTAGCGTATGCGCTTCTCATCCCAGTATGGGAGATGGTCTGTCCCACAGCCATCAGTACGTAGTACTGGAGATAGTATACGGGTGCTCGTTAGGTTACGAGTACACTGGACAGGACTCGTCGGGAACTGACCGGTTGGTATTATACCTATCGTCAGTTATCAGTTCCCAGGTGACATGAGTACAGCTTAGTCCGCTGACTTGACACTGTCACTTCACCTCGAGTGTGTTCCCACTGTACTTTGATTACTACCCTACCACGGCTCAAAGGAGTCGTGCAAACAGGTGGTAGTTGGGTGCAGTCCCGAAGCACTTAGAGGCAGTGACGGTTAGACAGGATTCGTCTCTCCCGGTATTGGGGGTTGACATCGCGCTGTTTCTAGGAGAGCCATTACACGAGTAATCCTTGGCCAGGGTAATCGAGATATACTGGTAGGCTTCCAGTGTTATCTCAGGGTGTTTTGGGCTTCACTCCGACACGACTTATACCGCTATTAGGGGACTGACGTTTACCGCCCCCTAGGCCCGCCATGCGATGTATCAGACGAACAGACCGGACTGTACGGAGATTGTCACATTCAGGCTCAGTAGGAGTTCAAATGGGTTTCACCTCGTCAGTCTTCTTGTCGGCATCTACCTGGGGACCGTTACGCACAGCTATTGCCTCTTGCGGTCTGTAGTTAAACCCACTACCAGCGTAGTGTCGAGTCTTTAGAGTCCCACACAGAAAGCTTGTAACAACTCCAATTTTGTATACCAAAAATTTGCTTTAAAAATAGTGTACAATTGGAGTATTGTTGTTGCTGGAAACAACTTAAATATTTAATTCCTTACAATAATTACAAGAAAGAGCTTGTAGCTCATTGGTAATACCTTGCATTGCTGAACCGAGCCACCAGAGTTCGAATCCCATACCCCACATTATTTTTAATATGGATTTTTTAAAAAACCTTTAGAATACCAAGAGTTTACACGTGCATATCTCACAAAAAACCCCACTACACCCAAAGATGTAACACTTGCAGAGGGTAGATGAACCGTCGGGGGAGATCCAGGTCACCGGAATCGGTCGGGAATCGGCCAACTCGGCCTTGACTCGGCCGACTCAGTGATCCGACCGAGTCACGGCCGAGTCACCCCCGATTCGGCCGATTCCGGCGAGGGTCACAACATGAAAGTTGTGTCTTTTGGTATTCCCTACGTACCTGCAAAGTTTCAGCCTCATACCACTTCCAGAGATCTTTAAAACCCCCAATTACTCCACTTTTAATACATTTTTATTACATTTTATCATATTTTTATTTTTAACTTTTTATCTACCCCAACCCTAGCCTAACCCTATAAATACCAACCCTACACACTACCCTCTCACCCCCCAAAATCTTGAGCCACTCTCTCAAAAGTTTTCACAAGAAGTGTGCTTCGAAATCGAGTTCCCGGCGAAGCTCTGACGGAATTCCGACGACGCGTTTTGGAGCAATCGGCGACGTAATCACCCCTCGGCCTTCCTCCCTAGTTCTCTTTACTCTTTAGAAGAGTTTAAACCTGTAAGTCCCACCTCTTCTACCTTCTTTTTCTTTAATGTAAAAATACGAATTTCTGGAACCCGACGGAAATCGGACAAACCGATTTCCGATTCGATTTTTCTTTAAAATTCCACTTGTTACCTAATACATATTATCTACCCATATGCATGTTGACTATTAATCACCCTTAAACCAATTTAATCACACTTTTCCACATGAAATGATAAGTTCTTTACAAAACCGTATTTCTTTCATTAAAATACCATGAAGTTCATTTTTCTTAATGTAATCAAGTACCTCACTCCTAAACATGTTTATTGTGATAACTAAACTTGTTTCAATCAATTTGAATGAAATTTCACACATGAAATGATAACGTTTACGAATACCGTATTCTTGCACTTTAATACCTTTAGGTTTAACATAACTTATTTCACCTTTAAACTTCACCAAAACCTAATATAAGTCACGGGGTAATGACCTACCCTTACACACACTCAATATAACCCTAAATGATAAATATCAAAAATACAGAATACGAAATTACAGGACTTTTCACTAAAATACCATAACTTTTATAACCTTTAGTTAAATCTTTAAATTGTAAACTTTTCTAAATAAAATCTTATATAAAATGAAAGCACGATTGGTCATGGACATCGATCGTTTATCTAAACTGTCTTGTGGGTCTAGGCAAGTGTGTCTAAGGCTAGTGGTTTTTAATTAGGCCAACGACTGTGGTTCCTTCCCACTTACCTGGCACTTATCTGGCCGCAATTGACGGTGAAGAGGCGATTTGAGGCTTCTAATTACTCATCGTTTAGACCATAAAAATAGGCTAGTTGGCTTAGGAAACCCTAATAACTAAAATACGGAAACTATACTCTTTTGCAAATAAACACCCTATATTTATAAAACCGTTTTTCCTAAATGAAAAGTATTTATAAAACCTAAGCAAAGTGCCGCTACAACCCATCTTTGGGGAACCTGTTAGGGATAGTACGGTTCATCGTGCACCCGCAGGCTAGTAGTGCGAGATTCAGACCTCCGCAAGGAGCATTCGGTCTCGAAAGGTTTAAAATACGATATTTAAGGAACGTGAGACTTTTTGTAAATAAAATATTCATATAAAAGAAAATTATTTATGTGTTTAATTATATATAATTATCATTTAAACACCTATTTTGTTATAATATAAAGTTTCCACTTTTTCCTAAAATTCAAGATTAAAAGTTACATTAAAATACCACGAATTTCAAATAAACAATTAATTCTTCTATTAGGATATATTCACTAGAATAACACAAATAAAATTCACATTCATTATAATAATAAAGATGATTATTAAATACTTGAGGTATATTTTGAAAACTATACAAAAGTACTTTTTACATAAAACCCCCTCAAGTTTCACAAATTACAATAAGGCCCCTAACTAATATTGAACTTCAAATTATCTTTCTTTTAGTCTGACTCGGGTTGGAGTCTGACTAATTCTGACTTGAATATAATTCAAGTCAACCTATATTCAATCATATTCCAATACAAATTTGAATACAAGAATCCCTGAATCCAGTTAACAATATATTCATTTTGACTGAATCAAACCATGGATATTCATCCATTATCCTGATATTCCATTTTCCTGATTATACAGTTACAACATGTTTACTGATATCATGGTTTTGGTCAGTCGTCCAGTTTACATATTCCAATACTACAACACTGTTAAAACACTACGGGGTTTAAAGGGGTAGATTGATACGGAAGGTGTTAAATGTGGCACGAGGTGGTCAGATTAAGACACCTAACATGAATACTGTTGCTGTTGTATCGTGGCATAACGGTTCCTTGTACTCTCCATTTGCCCTGATCTCTAGCATATAGAGATCCCCCTCGTATACACTGGCATCCTTCTGTACCAAGCTACAAACAACGGCGTTAAACAATATTCCATAATATTCAACAACATAATACTTTAGAAAATAATGCTACTCTGCCATTCTCATTCTTCTTTTCTTTGGGACTTACCGAGCGACCTGTTCGCTGACGACATTCTATTTCTTTCTTCTTTGAATGTCGTCAGGTGCGTTGGACCAAGTTGAGACCGAGCCCACAAGTGAAGATTTGGAGCAGTTCCAAGAAGACCCAGAGCTCTAGATAATTGTACTTTGTTCTTTCCAGTATTTCCTTTTATTATTATGCCACTGTTTAGGCATTGCTTTTCCATTCCAGTTGCATTTTCATTTCATGCATTGTACAAAGAATGATATTAATAAAAGTTGCTGTTATTTCAATATCATTTGTCTCTTGTGATTATTTTATATTGCTTAGTTACGCTTAGCGTATGTAATTCTGAGTACATACGTAGCGGGCCTCGTCACGTCCACTTCGCCGTACACTGGGAAGCGGGGCGTGACAAAGCTATTCGCCTTTAGGCAAAAGAGTAGAGGTCGCATGGTTTTGCGACAGGGTTCGGTCACATCCGTGCACTTATGCACGTACAGTGTCCGGACAGTTAACACTAGCGGGCTTTGGTTTAAGCCAGATCCTATTGTACGTTTTGGGATTGGATTTATCCAGTATGTATTCGTGTTCCTCGGAACGCGGATGCGGGTGTGTATGCACAGTTGACGGAGAGACAGAGGCAGAGGATTCTCATTAGGGTTGTTGACCGTTGACTGTTGACTATTGACTTTTTGCTCAACCCTAATGAGAATATGATATATGATTAACAATAAAATTAATTAAGTATTGTGGTGACATGGTTGTTGAGGGGTTGACTTTGTTGACTTGTTGACTTTGTTGACCTAGTTGACCGGTTGACTAGGTTGAACTAGTTGACCATCATGATGACAATGGCTATCATTTCATGGCAAAGACTTTTTACTTGATTGTTTCTCTTGTGAGAAATGAGTGCATGAAATGATATGGCTATTGTAGCTTAAACCATTTACACAATACTTGATTACTATTTTTGTGATGATGGTTTTGGATTATGAGAGCCAAGAGAGAAAAGTCTTCTATCATTCTATCATTCTCATTCTCTCTCTTGTTCTTAAGCTCTCATCTCCTTCCTCTTGCTCTCCCTCTCATTTTGTCTATGGTTCACTTGTCTCATGTGTTGAGAACCAAGAACCATAGAGAAAATCCCAACACACTTTTCTCTACTCACTCTAGTTCACAAGGTTTAGCAAACCAAGTGAACTAGTTTCTTCAAAGAACGAAGAAGAAGTTAAAGGTAGAAACTTTCGGGTGGATCCATCTTCGGCGCAAGGAGAAGACGGAGTGAAGCCGATCCGGACAACCATCGAGAGTCAAAGAAGAAGGAGTTCAAGAAAGAAAGGTATAACCCCCTAACCGAGTAGTTAACAACTCCTAGTTAGGTTGTTAGTTAGATGTTTAACAAAGATCCGATTTTGAGTCCATGTTACCACCTCTAGAAAATTATTTTTTCACCAAATTCCGCATGCCCGAAAGTACCGGGTGTTGGAGATAGTGCCCTCAGAGTCAATTATTGGATCACAGGCACGTGATTGCAATGATTGAGGGAGGACCTATCCCGGTAGGACAGTCTTACTCAAGATGATAGTATGCTATCTGGTTTACCTTTATCATCGTGTACTGCTTTAGGTGACCTGACATGTCGCTATTGCACGTTGATAGAGCCCCTAGGATTCTTGCTTGACTGCCAGCAGTATGAGGGCGATCATATAAGTGAGAGCTGGAGTCTATAAGCGCATCCTTAAAAGGTCCCTGGTCGTAGGAGTAGACAGGGCATCGATTCTCCAGAGTAGACTAGTGTATACAGTCGAGACCCCGATGAGGGGCGGTGGCCGGTCTCACAAGCCACTGGTGTTAGTTGGTTCACCTAAGATGTATACAGGTGCTCATTGGGTTATGAGTACACCGGACAGGACTCGCCGGGAACATGCTAGTTGGTCTTATACCTGACGTCAGATAGCAGTTCCCAGGTGACATGTGTACAGGTTAGTTCATCGACCCGGGGATCGTCATTTGTCTCGTGTGAGTTCCCACTGTGCTTTGATTACTACCCTACCACGGCTCAAAGGAGTCGTGCAAACAGGTTTTAGTTGGGTACAGTCCCGAGCCACATGGAGGCAGCGAGCGGATCTTCAGGGGTTCGTCTCTCCCGGTATTGGGGGTGAGGTCGCGCTGTGTCTAGGAGAGCCATTACACGAAGACCTTGGCCAAGGCAGGAGATTTACTGGTAAGTATTCCAGTAGTATCTCAGGGTGTTCTGGGCTACACTCCGACACGACTTGTACCGCTTTTGGGGGTCTGACTTTTACCAACCCCCTAGGCCCGACATGCGATGCTCATAGACGAACGGACCGGACTGTACGGATATTGTCACTGACAGGCTCAGTAGGGTGTCAGGATGAGTTCGCTCATCGACGTCCCTTTTAGTCAATAGCTGGTGGCCCGTCACGTATTGGCTTATACCTCTGACGTACTAGTGGTTAAATCCACAGCCATAGTATTGACGAGTCTTTAGAGTCCACCACACTTTCAGTTACTTAAGCTTTCGGGCGAAACGCTGTAGAGGCCGTATGGAGATATGGCAGGGTCCGATCAGATACGTGCGGTATTGCACGGATCAGGATCAGACAGTTTTGTACTAGTAGCCGTATAGTTATATGGCAGGGTTCGATCTGATACGTGCGGTATTGCACGGATCAGGATCGGACGGATATTACTAGCCGGCTTTGGCTTAAGCCGGTCCTAGTTTAGTACAGTGTAGATTTTGTCTCATTGCATTTGTATCCGGTCGGAATACAGATGCGGGTGTGTATGCACAGTATCGGGGTTTTCCTGTAATTCATTACGGGACCAGTTTTCTGGAGTTGCCAGTTTGCATTCCGTTCCGGCCGGTTTTCCTTTGTTCTTTCCCGGCCGGACTTTTCCGATGGAGGGGGTTATTTGCAATTGTGCAAATAACTTTTGTGGAGGGGGTTTCTTGCTATTGTGTTGATTATGATATCTTTCATCCATGCTTTTGCATTAATGAGATATGATGTGATTAAGATGTAAGCATGGTTGATGTTTTCTTGTCTAGGATGTGGTCACCTCTTTTCACTTCCTACACTCACCTCCCTTCATGCTTCATATACATTCTTTCCTCCACCATTTATTGGAAAAGGAATGATAAGTTTTTCATGAGAGAAAAAGAAAGAGAGAAGAAGAAGAAGAGAACTTCATCTTGAGAGTTTCATTCATGATCTCATTTTCTTGCTAGAAAAATGCAAGCACCATTTTTCTATTCTCCATTCCTCCATCAAGGCAACTACAAACCCCAAATGAGACTAGCATCATCTACACTACACTTCCTACAGCATATCTTGGACGCGTCGGGTAGCCTACTTCGCGCCCGAGTTGCCTCGTTATTGAGGTGGGAGCCCGTAAAAGCTACAGGCGATGTGGTGCCCTTCCGGCGAGGAGGCGACGACCGGAGTTCCCGCGAGGAGATCGGAGTAGAGATGAAGACCGGAGGACTCGGATCAGTCGGTATATTTCTAACCCATCCTCTTGTTAGCTTAGACTTGTTAATGGTTACGATCCGGAGTTTAGTGCGCGGTGGTGCCGGTTTGCTAAGTCCGCAAAAATAAAGTTTATCACCGTTTCCGCGTTTGGCCGTCGGATTGACTGCCGGGGCGCCGCCGTGCACTTACAGTGGTATCAGAGCCTCGCCATTAACTTCGTCTAGCTTCGTTTGATGTGTTTTGCATTTCCGATCGACCAAAATTCCAAAACTTGCATTTTTTGTTCACATCAGTTTCTGTTGAAATATTTTGGTCTCGAAAAATTTTTCAGGTTGTAAAATATTGATGTACTGGAAATTATAAGAACTCTGTAAAATTTCGATGAAGTGAATCTACAATTGGAGCGCGGAAGCGCCGCACATACCCCCATTCCGCCGCCCTTCCGCCGCACACTGTGGAGATCACTGCACCAATTTTTTACAGAGGCTTTCTGGGCTTAAAATATGGGTTTTGGAATATTAAAATTGGGCCCAGGTTTTCTGTGAGTGCTACAGTTTTGATTGGGGGCCCACTTGTTAATTTTTGATCGATCGGATATTTTTAAACACATTTTTCACAGTATTTACATTATATCTGCGACCGTGAATGTCACTCGATCGGTAAATCCCGTCTAACTGCTATAGCCCGGTTAGACGGATTTGCGAACGTGACTTTCACGTTGATGTTCTGTTTTTGCTGTGATGTTGCGGATCGGTCGTGGGGGATAGCCTGGATGCAATGTTAGTACAGTGCTGTTGTATTATGTACATTTGGGATTGCGGGGCGAGCGTCCGACATGTGGACTGCCGTCACTGCCTGATTGTATTATTCTTTTGGGGCACGACCTGGTTGCGGTCGATGTACCCGGTGTATGTATATTTTACTTTCTGTACTAGGATTACCCCGCGGAGGGGTGCACGGATAGCCGGGTTCTGGAGGGCAACAAGCCCGCATCTCATGGCATTGGGACGGAGGGGGCTTCACTCTAGGATTGGCGGGCTATTCGCCGCACTCGTAGGGGGTACAGGTTGACCCAGGAGGGGTGCCCAAGTTGCCGGATTCCGTGGAGTGCTGGGTGGTCCATTCACGGTGCTGAAGGGGGCTGCCTCGCTTCAGGTTTTGGCGGGTGACTTGCCGCGCCCGTAGGGGTCTAGGATTTCATTGCACAGGCTATCCACACGATCAGGGGAACGTCGGGTTTCAGTAGTGGCTCTGTGAAACCCGGGGATCCCAGATATCTGTATTGTTCTGTGATGCTGTACATTTCTGTGATGTTGCATTTCTTTTCACGCCTTGAGCGAAATATAATATATTGGTATATATATTAGTAGATGTTGTATATGTTTTTCATCCGCGCTAGTCCAGTCCCCGCTCTGCCGTTAGTAAGCTAACCTAACGGGTGATGACGGGACCCAGTGGCGAATGCAGATGGCATATACGTACGTCAGTATATTTTCGTTCTTTGTGGTGTGATCAATGATGGGACTGGGTTGATTCGGATCAATGCAAGTTAAAACAAACCTATTCTGATGTTGTTGGAACACTTTTCAAAAAGCTGTTATTGCAGGGACGTTCACTTTTGTTTTGTATCGTGGTATTCATTTGGAATATCCTGCTCCTCAGTCGACGAGGCAAGGGCCGAGATCCCTTCACCGGGAGTGACCCCTTGGACAGAAGTTTTCGTCAGGGCATTAACTTCACTATAGCCGATTACTTTTGCTTTGCACCGTGGTATTCATTTGGAATATCCTGCACCCCATTCTACGGGGAAAGAGCCGAGATCCCTTCACCGGGAGTGACCTCTTTAGTAAAGGTTTTCGTCACTATATTTTCTAAAAAGCTATCCGTTCCTTCAACGATATCAAGTTCATTACGTTAAAGGTTTTCGCCAGAAACCATTCGTAGCCCTCTATCATTTCAGTTAAATATTCGGTAGTATTCATGCTATGTATTTTGACCTCACGCCAAGGCATAGTGTTTGGTAGCTGCCGGGTATTTATCTGCAGCATAGATAGATGCGTTGGTTTGGGACAGTCGTACTACTATTTTGGCCTACGTCAAGGGTATGTACGGGTGGGTTCAAATTAACCTGGATAATGATGGGAAGAACTTGACATGTGACTTATGATATTTTGACCTCACGCCAAGGTCATAAGAGCATAGGGTAAAAATCACATCGGGAGTTTCAAAAGAACTGAAACTTGCCAGGTATGCGCATACCTTCTGGAGTGTGGTACCGTGAGCGGATTCCATCACGTTATCATGCGATGAGAGTTGGATCCCGATTCCGACTGATGAGTTGGTTTACTCCTCGGGTGACCCCGACTAATTCTTCTTTCAGGTTTGGAGGAGAATTTGAGGTACAGTGGGAGGTTTCCAGATTAGAAAAAGTGATAACCATTCTGATCTAGGATAGAGTGCACGCTGAGTGTTTCTTTTCTCTCTCTCTCTGGCAGCGACCATTGACCCGACCCTAAGACTATGACTCAGTGACCAAGTTGACCGAACCTTCTTAACACTGGCTTTTGGATTGTCAGAGTTGCAGACCTCATTGCCACTCCTACTTTTACCCTTTTCTCCGGGACACCCCGTATTACTGCGAACGTCCACTTCCATTGGACAAAACCATCGTATGGTTAGATACGAACTCGAAGGAA
The DNA here is from genome assembly GCA_030015575.1 of Agapanthus africanus. Classification (NCBI taxonomy): domain Eukaryota; kingdom Viridiplantae; phylum Streptophyta; class Magnoliopsida; order Asparagales; family Amaryllidaceae; genus Agapanthus; species Agapanthus africanus. The sequence goes on along the minus strand of JASDDO010000022.1, from coordinate 230,140,583 downwards.
TTCGAGGATGGTTTCTGGTTCTGGAGAAAACGGATAGGATTATTCAGTTGTCTTTTCTTTTCACCCTCTCTCAGGTTGCGAGTACTCCTTGGTTTAGGAGTAGTACACCTATTACGCAAATTGGATAGTCTTCTTCCAAACCATAGGCTGGTGCCGACCGGTAGGGAATGAAGAAAACCAGTTAGCCTAAACGGTGTACAGAAGGTATTAAGTTCAGACAAAGCAAGGGATTAGTAGGAGGGCAAAGTAAATTGCGACTGCTATTCACGATCAAACCAAATGTTTCTTCGCCAATCCTAAATCACCTTTGTATTTCTCCAGGACACTCCGTATCACTACGAAGATCCCATTTTATTGGATAATCCATCGTATGGTTATATACGAACTCGAAAGGAACTTGTTCAAGTTCGGGGATGGATCCTGGTTCAGGAGAAATAGGAATAAAGTACATTCAGGTATCTTTTATCTTCACCTTCTCTCGCATTGCGAGTGCTCCTAGGATTAGGACAGTACACCCATTATGCTTATTGGATAGTCTTCTTCCAAACCATAGGCTGGTGCCGAACGGTAGGGAAAGAAGAAAACCATTTGGCCTAAAGGGGTGTACAGAAGGTAATGACTAAAGACATATAAAGGGATTTGGAGAGGCGGCAAAGAATTATAAGGTTATAGTTGTGAATCTGGATGATGGAAGAGGCATTACTAGGAATACCGGGATACCCCATCGAAACATTTCAATGTTTCAGTTTCACCGTGTACTGTTAAAAGAAAACTGATTTCCCGATTAGACACTTGCTCCAGGGTATGTATTTACCAGGTTTGATTCTCACATCTGTATGGTTTTACAGATGATGAGTGGGAGTAAGTTATTGGGAATTGGGTGATCATCCTCATTATATCGGGATTCGTTGTAATCGGTGATATTTGAGGAGATCACCTGGGCTGTTTGCCGGTCGGCAAATATTTGGTTTTGAATATCCGCTGTTGTGCACCAATTTCAAATTGATATATCTGTACGTCTATTTTCATAGAGTGAGATATACCTTTTGGTATTATGTCGATGACATTTACCTATATCAGTGGATGGTTAGGTAAGGAGCATTAAACAGCGGTGTAATTCTTCTTAACCATAAGTACAGTTTTCGACCTACGACGCACAGTGAAGGAGTTGTTAGACTCAGCGGACTCATACAGAGTATTGTATGTTGTCCAGTGTCCATTAGGACAGAGGGGTTGGTCCTCATACTATATTCTGTTTACTTTTGACTTCTCTAGTTCTTAGACATGTGTTTCGTAGAAACACAGGGTCTAAGTTTTGAGGAGTTATAGGTATTTGAATAGAGTAGAGAACCAGGTGTAGCAAGTATCGGGATTCTTCAAAGTGATCGAAGATGTAGATACTTGTGTATGGTATTAAGTTGATAGTAATGATAAAGAGAAATTGCTTCTCTTTCAGGTTACTCATAATTGGAAGCATTCCTAAGTTGAGTAACGCTGATCGGCCTCCTTCCATTTAGTTGACATGCACTGGAGATAGTTGCATGATTTGAATCTGGTTCAATTAAATCAGTGCCTCTGGTTCTATATTGGATATAGTACAGTTCATATCTTAACATTGTTAAGGTACGGGGAGTTGTCCGGCTTATGATTAAAACCAGACTCTGGATAACTCAAGGCACGTTTCTGTAATGGCAGTTTGTGGGTTGACCCAGGCTATGACGAGGGTTGACTTTCTACCATCTGGCAGATCAATAGAAATATTGTTCTAGACTCGCCACAGTTTTATTAAAAATGGATTTTTTCAAAAACAGTAGTGGGAGTATGGTAGAACTGGAAGTGATTCCAGAACCGCAAACGATTACTGATGATTTGATAAGGAACCTAAAGATTCAATCTAGTTTGACATTCCATTGGCCACTCCGCAGATAAGGTGGGTAACTTCAGGCACCCGAGAGGTACTCCGGTAGCCTCAAGGACGGTGACAGGGAAGTTCTTGTTTACCCACAATTGCCATTGTTGTTGTTCCAGTCTGCGAGACCCGGCAGGAGGATGAGTATAGCGTCGTTCTAAACTAGCTTTAGAAGTGCACGTCTATATGACTCTGCCAGAGGGTTGTCGTAGTCAGTGGGAGCAGCGGAAGCATTGGTGGACATCAGGCTTATGTCTATTTATAGACTAAAGCAGATGTAGCGGAGATAGATCATCTATTTCTGATGTGACAGTCATAGGTTTGACGTCATCAGAATAGGGGATGGATCTGTTGAGAAGGTAGTAGGAAGTGACATTCCTATACTACGATCGGTTATACTTTGGTCGTCACACAGTGGTTTCTCCACAAAGGACTTGGACATTATATCAGACATACTGGTTACTAGATCTATGGTTTTAGATCTAGATTTGGGTGGTTTCCCAATCAGGGTACTTTGACAGCATTCTAAGAGTATTTAGAATGGACGACTCCTGGCACGGTAGTGTACCTGCAGGTGATGGAGTCACCCTCTCTAAAGGTGTCTTATAGACTAAAGTAGAGAGGGATGTGGATGATTGAAAGATCACTTGCTTAGGCAATTGAGTCAATCATGAGATGTCAAGTACCACACCAGATGTTGTTCTTGCACTAGATGCAATAAGTTGATATTGATCCAATCCTGGAGAAACAGTCGGAAGCAGTTTTAGAACATAAGTGGCGGTTCTAGGGATATGATAACGAAAGCCCCATTCGGGAAACAGTTATCATTCCAGGCTTCCAAGGTGACCTGGACGACAAGGAGGTCGTCAGAGTTATAGTTTTCCTTCTGACGAGGGGCAGTATTTTGGACAGGTGGTCCAAGGCAATACTGAGGATGGCATGGCGCAGGATACTGATTAAGTTCAGTTGACGATACAGTCTAAGAAGTTTGGATTTGGAGTTCATTTATGAGCTCGGTCCCATCAGACATCCAGACATTCTAAGACAGGTATTGCTCATTTCGGGAGATGGCTTTCTCCGCGAACTTGAGATATAGAGAGACATAGAAAGAAACATCAAGGCGGATCCACTCACTGAGGCTATTCCTCGAACGCAATAGTTTCACAAACGGTTTTTGTGAGACTGACTAGTAGAGGAGTTGGGTGTTCGGTATCACGCGGGCTGTGAGTATGCGACATCGCAATAATTAGCCTTGAGTGCAAGTGGGAGATTGTTGGAGATAGTGCCCTCAGAGTCAATTATTGGATCACAGGCACGTGATTGCAATGATTGAGGAAGGACCTATCCTGGTAGGACAGTCTTACTCAAGATGATAGTATGCTATCTGGTTTACCTTTATCATCGTGTACTGCTTTAGGTGACCTGACATGTCGCTATTGCATGTTGATAGAGCCCCTAGGATTCTTGCTTGACTGCCAGCAGTATGAGGGCGATCATATAAGTGAGAGCTGGAGTCTATAAGCGCATCCTTAAAAGGTTCCTGGTCGTAGGAGTTTCGAGACAGGGCATCGATTCTCCAGAGTAGACTAGTGTATACAGTCGAGACCCCGACGAGGGGCGGTGGCCGGTCTCACAAGCCACTGGTGTTAGTTGGTTCACCTAAGATGTATACAGGTGCTCATTGGGTTATGAGTACACCGGACAGGACTCGCCGGGAACATGCTAGTTGGTCTTATACCTGACGTCAGATAGCAGTTCCCAGGTGACATGTGTACAGGTTAGTTCATCGACCCGGGGATCGTCATTTGTCTCGTGTGAGTTCCCACTGTGCTTTGATTACTACCCTACCACGGCTCAAAGGAGTCGTGCAAACAGGTTTTAGTTGGGTACAGTCCCGAGCCACATGGAGGCAGTGAGCGGATCTTCAGGGGTTCGTCTCTCCCGGTATTGGGGGTGAGGTCGCGCTGTGTCTAGGAGAGCCATTACACGAAGACCTTGGCCAAGGCAGGAGATTTACTGGTAAGTATTCCAGTAGTATCTCAGGGTGTTCTGGGCTACACTCCGACACGACTTGTACCGCTTTTGGGGGTCTGACTTTTACCAACCCCCTAGGCCCGACATGCGATGCTCATAGACGAACGGACCGGACTGTACGGATATTGTCACTGACAGGCTCAGTAGGGTGTCAGGATGAGTTCGCTCATCGACGTCCCTTTTAGTCAATAGCTGGTGGCCCGTCACGTATTGGCTTATACCTCTGACGTACTAGTGGTTAAATCCACAGCCATAGTATTGACGAGTCTTTAGAGTCCACCACACTTTCAGTTACTTAAGCTTTCGGGCGAAACGCTGTAGAGGCCGTATGGAGATATGGCAGGGTCCGATCAGATACGTGCGGTATTGCACGGATCAGGATCGGACAGTTTTGTACTAGTAGCCGTATAGTTATATGGCAGGGTTCGATCTGATACGTGCGGTATTGCACGGATCAGGATCGGACGGATATTACTAGCCGGCTTTGGCTTAAGCCGGTCCTAGTTTAGTACAGTGTAGATTTTGTCTCATTGCATTTGTATCCGGTCGGAATACAGATGCGGGTGTGTATGCACAGTATCGGGGTTTTCCTGTAATTCATTACGGGACCAGTTTTCTGGAGTTGCCAGTTTGCATTCCGTTCCGGCCGGTTTTCCTTTGTTCTTTCCCGGCCGGACTTTTCCGATGGAGGGGGTTATTTGCAATTGTGCAAATAACTTTTGTGGAGGGGGTTTCTTGCTATTGTGTTGATTATGATATCTTTCATCCATGCTTTTGCATTAATGAGATATGATGTGATTAAGATGTAAGCATGGTTGATGTTTTCTTGTCTAGGATGTGGTCACCTCTTTTCACTTCCTACACTCACCTCCCTTCATGCTTCATATACATTCTTTCCTCCACCATTTATTGGAAAAGGAATGATAAGTTTTTCATGAGAGAAAAAGAAAGAGAGAAGAAGAAGAAGAGAGCTTCATCTTGAGAGTTTCATTCATGATCTCATTTTCTTGCTAGAAAAATGCAAGCACCATTTTTCTATTCTCCATTCCTCCATCAAGGCAACTACAAACCCCAAATGAGACTAGCATCATCTACACTACACTTCCTACAGCATATCTTGGACGCGTCGGGTAGCCTACTTCGCGCCCGAGTTGCCTCGGTATTGAGGTGGGAGCCCGTAAAAGCTACAGGCGATGTGGTGCCCTTCCGGCGAGGAGGCGATGACCGGAGTTCCCGCGAGGAGATCGGAGTAGAGATGAAGACCGGAGGACTCGGATCAGTCGGTATATTTCTAACCCATCCTCTTGTTAGCTTAGACTTGTTAATGGTTACGATCCGGAGTTTAGTGCGCGGTGGTGCCGGTTTGCTAAATCCGCAAAATTAAAGTTTATCACCGTTTCCGCGTTTGGCCGTCGGATTGACGGCCGGGGCGCCGCCGTGCACTTACACCGGGAGAGGTAGCATGGACTTACAGCGGTATCAGAGACTAGTTAAACTCTATCTAACATGTTAGCAAAGTAACTAGAAGATCGATCAAAGAAAAAGTCACGAAACGAACCCGAGTTGTCAAGTTTCTGCCGATTTTTATTCTGTTCAAAAATTGATAATTTTCATCTTAAAAATCGGCTCAGGCTTTTGTTTGAATAACCACCAAATTTGGTCCCACGAACCGTTCAAAGAGCCGTGGAAACGCGGCGGGAGCACGCTCCCGCCGCGGTTCCGCGACCAAGTTGACTCGGCCGAGGTCCAAATTTGGTGCAGTGTATTTCTAGGGTTGTTTTGGGATTTTTGGAATATGTATTTTCTGTCCAGATTTTCCAGAACGAAAATTTTGTGTTTGGGGCCTAAAAATCCGTATTTTTTATCGAACTTCTAAAAGAATTAAGCTGACGGGTTTTTCTGTGATGTGATATTTGTATTGAACGTCTACTAATCGCTATATGTCGATTAGTGGGGGTTATACAAATCTGTGATCTGTAATGTCATTGGAATGTGTATATGAATTCATTGGATTGTCGTGGGTGAATAGCCGGGGGTTGTGAGACGAGAGTTTTCTTTTCTTTCAATACATGTAAATTTGTAAATTGATGTAATAATTATTTGTATGGCCGCACAACCGGGTCGGGGTTGTAGCCGTCATTGTATAATTTCTTTTTACTGTTTTTGCTCCTAGGATAGACCCATGGAGGGGGTGTACAAACTACCGGGTATGCCGAAGTGCCGAGTGGCCTACTCACGGGGTTGAGGGAGGTTGCTTCGCTTCGGCTACTTGGCGGGTAGTTTGCCGCACCCGTAGGGGTCTTGGGTGGGGTATTGGCTATTCACCGCGACCGTGTAATCTGCTTTTCGTTACAGGCTCGTACGAATTGCAGGTTCCTAGTATATCCAATGTGTTCATCTGTGATCTGAAATGTCTATCATTGCAATATACCTATATATGATATTATTTAGGCGTTGCTTATGTTTTACAGCCGCGCTAGCCCAGCCCCCGCTCTGTCGTTAGTTAAGTAACCTAACGGGTAATGACGGGGCCCCGTGGCGAATGCGAATGGCATAAGCATACGTCATATTTTGGTTGTTTTCTGCAATGGTAGGATTAAATGATGGGACGCATTAAAAGAACTAATGCAAGAATATCACGCATTAAAAGAACTAATGCAAGAAAATAAACCAAGTAAAAGTCGTTGGAACACTTTCGAAAAACCACTCGGTTCTTTTCAAAACCAACTTTTAAAATGCGGAGTTTGAGCCACTCTTTTTTAAAAGCTATCTCGTTCCATCGATTATATCAAGTTCTCTACGTTCACGGTTTCGCCAAAACCATTCGTAGCCCTCCGTCGTTTCACATGAATAGTCAATAGTATTCAAGCTTTGTTTGTTGGCCAAAGTCAAGGCATAGTGATTGGTAGCTATTGGGTATTCATGTGCAGCATAGATAGATGTGTTGGTTTGGAACAGTCGTACTGCCTTATTGGCCAAAGTCAAGGGTAGGTACGGGTGCATTCAAATTAACCTGGAGAACGACGGGTAGAACTTGACATGTGACTTATGATTTGTTGGCCAAAGTCAAGGTCATAAGAGCATGGGGCAAAAATCCACATCGGGAGTTTCAAAAGAACTGAAACTTGCTAGTGTTGCATATCATTTGGAGTGTGATGATTCTGGTAGGATTCCTTCAGTTTCGTCACGCGATGATATTTGGATCCCGATCCTACTGTGAGTATATGCTACTCCTCGAGAAATTTCTCACTTAACGATCAATGCTATAAACCTAGTAGGTGTCTAGAAAGGTGTTAGCGGGGCTACGCCCCCAGGAAAAAGAGGTTCTTAAATTAAGGAACTTCGCGAAAGCGTTGGAAAACCTCCCTCGAAGTACCGACACCAGCCTGGCCGAACGGTTAAGCAAGTATTGTACGGTGAGATTGATCCTGACTAATTCTTCCTTTTTGGTTTGAGGAGGGATTCGAGAAACAGTGGGAGCCATCCTGTTTAGACAAACTAAAAACCACTCTAAACTTGCAAGAGCATCATGCTGAGTGTTTCTTCTTCTCTCTCCTAATTGCAGCGACCAATCGACATGACTGTACTTAAGTTACTTCTAGATAAAAACATATTGACAGGGCCAAACTACAAAGATTGGCTCAGGAATGTCAAAATGGCAATCACTTACGACAAGCTGGGGTATCTTCTTACTACCAAAGCTCCCCCTGTCCCAAGTCCCACCTCCAGCGTCGCGGATAAGGAAATCCGTAAGACTTGGGAGATTGATAGCGCGAAGGCCAAGTGCCTCGTACTTGCCTCTATGGACAACGAACATCAGAGGAGGCACGAGAATATGGACCTTGAATCCATATTTCTCCATACAAAAGAACTGTATGGAGAGCAATCTCGTATCGCAAGATACGAAGTGTCGAAGAAGTTATTTTCGGCAAGGTTGGCCATCGAATCATCGGTAGCGGAACACGTGCTTAAGATGATTGGCTTCATTGAGGAGCTCACGGAACTTGGGACCACGTTAGAGAACGAGCTCTATACGGACTTGATTCTCCAGTCCCTTCTTTCCACTTACGCCCAGTTTATACTGAACTTCAACTTACAAGAAAAAGAAGTTGAACTTTCAGAACTCCTCAACATGCTGAGGAGTGCAGAGGGCACCCTACAGAAAGGTAGGGAAACATCCACTTTGTTTGTAGGAGGATCTTCCTCTTCTAGGTCCAAGGCGAAAGCCAAGGGAAAGAAGAAGAAAGCCTTCGCCAAACCAAGGGGCGGTGTTAGTAAAGTGGATACGAAGGGAAAAGCAAAGGCAACAAAGAAAGCGGGGCAGCTTGTGGATAAAGAAGAATGCTTCTATTGTCATAAGAAAGGACACTAGAAAAATGATTGCAGGGCTTGGAAAGCCAGGACACAGGAATTGAAGCAGGTTGCGGCTTCAGCTTCAGGTGTGTATGTTATTGAAAACTGTCTTTGAATAAACTCTACTTCCTGGGTATTGGATACCGGATCAGGATCTCATATCTGTAATTCTTTGCAGGCGTTGAGAAACTGTAGGGTTTTGAAGGCAGGTGACATGACCCTCAGAGTTGTAAATGGAGCTAGCATGGATGCTAAGGCCGTGGGGGACTATCACCTGGGAATGTCAGATGGACATGTTTTGGTTTTGCGTAATTGCTTTTTTTTACCCAACGCAACTTGTAATATCATTTCTGTATCTTTAGTTTCTAAAGAAGGTTATGAATTTGCGTTTGTAAGTAATGTTGTAAACATTCACCTTAATCAAGTTTTGATTGGGTCAGGTACATTGAGCAATGGTATATACGTGTTAAACCAACCACAGATTTTCAATGTCCAGAATACACACAAAAGAAAGTCTCCGGAAATAAATCAGACTTTCTTATGGCATTGTAGACTAGGTCACATCAATGAGAGAAGGTTGACGAAGTTACATACAGAAGGATATTTGAATCCGTTCGAATATAATTCGTATGCCACTTGTCAATCCTGTCTCAAAGGAAAGATGACAAAGACTCCGTTCGCTGGACACGGAGTAAGAGCGAGCGAGCTCTTGGGACTCGTACACAGCGACGTGTGCGGTCCAATGTCTACACATGCGCGAAGCGGTTATTCTTACTTCATTACTTTTACGGATGACTTTTCAAGGTACGGTTATGTCTTCTTAATGAAACACAAGTCCGAAGCCTTTGGAAAATTCCAGGAATATAAGAATGAAGTAGAAAAACAAACCGGCAAAAGTATCAAGATTCTAAGATCGGATCGAGGTGGAGAATACTTAAGTGCCGAGTTCCTGGATTATTTAAAAGAGAACGGAATTCTCTCTCAGCTTACTCCTCCATACACTCCGCAACACAACGGTGTATCGGAGAGATGGAACCGAACCCTATTGGATATGGTACGGTCCATGATGAGTAACGCTGAGTTACCGTGATCATTCTGGGGGTATGCGCTAGAATCAGCTGCATACCTTTTGAACCGAGTTCCAACTAAGATTGTGCCTACTACACCATATGAGATGTGGTGTGGGAAAAGACCCTATCTTAAGCACATTAAGACATGGGGATGTCCAGCTTTTGTTAAAAATCAGCATGCGGACAAGCTCGAGGCACGCTCAGTACAGTGTAAGTTCGTGGGATATCCAAAGAACTCCAAGGGATATTTCTTCTACTGCGAAGAGAAACAAAAAGTTCTTGTTTCTCGTCATGCCTACTTCTTGGAAACTGAGTTTTTGGAAACCCAGATAAGTGGGAGCACAGTAGAACTGGAAGAAATACCAGAACCACGAGCTATTACTGAAAGCTTAGTGGAACCAGAGGGTTCAAAAGAACAGGACATTCCTACGCCGCTCCGCAGAAGTAGTAGGCAGTCTCATCCGCCCGAAAGATACTACGGTTTTCTCATAGACGGGGATAGAGAGGATTGCATCATAGAATATGATGAGCCTACTAGCTTCCAACAAGCCGTTCAGAGCGTCGACTCGGTAAAATGGCTGGATGCAATGCGGACCGAAATGGAGTCCATGTACACCAACAAAGTATGGACGTTGGACGTTGCTCCAGACGGGGTGAAACCCGTAGGATGCAAGTGGATCTTCAAAAGGAAGATTGGTGTAGATGGACAGGTTGAGACCTATAAAGCTAGACTGGTTGCAAAGGGTTTTCGTCAAAGACCTGGTTTGGACTATGACGAGACCTTTTCTCCAGTAGCTATGCTGAAATCCATTCGGATCCTTCTTGCCATTGCTGCCTTCCACGATTATGAGATTTGGCAGATGGACGTAAAGACCGCTTTTCTAAATGGAAATTTAGAGGAGTGTGTCTATATGGACCAGCCAGAGGGTTTCATTCAGAGTGGGAGCAGCGGAAAGGTGTGCAAGTTGCTTAAGTCCATTTACGGACTAAAGCAGGCATCGCGGAGTTGGAACATCTGTTTTGATGAGACGGTCAAGGAATTTGGCTTTATCAAAAATCCAGATGAACCATGCATCTATAGTAGATTTGTAGCGAGAACTGTAGTATTCCTCGTTTTATACGTGGATGACATTCTCTTAATAGGAAATGACATTCCTATGCTACAATCTGTCAAGGGGTTCTTGTCACACAGGTTCTCCATGAAAGACCTGGGTGATGCCTCATACATCCTGGGGATCCGGATCCATCGTGTTAGATCCAAGAGGATATTAGGACTTTCACAGTCCAGGTACATCGACACCATACTGAAAAGATTCAGTATGGAAGATTCCAAGCGCGGTAACCTACCGGATTGTCACGGGATCACCCTCTCTAAAGAGATGTCTCCCAAGACTGATTTGGAAAGGGATCGCATGTCTATTATACCCTACGCTTCTGCGGTAGGCTCTATAATGTATGCGATGTTGTGTACCAGACCGGATGTAGCTTATGCACTGATTGTTGTAAGCCGGTATCAGTCAAACCCTGGGGAGAAACACTGGATAGCGGTAAAGAACATTCTCAAGTACCTGAGAAGGACTAAGGAGATGTTCTTGGTGTATGGCGGAAAAGACCTCCAGATCGAGGCCTTTGCTGACTCTAGCTTCCAGAGTGACAAGGATGATTCCAAGTCCATGTCGGGTTTTGTCTTTACCTTCAATGGAGGGGCGATGTGTTGGAAGAGTTCCAAACAGGAAACCGTTGCAGACTCGACGATGGAAGCGGAATACATCGCTGCATCTGATGCCGCAAAAGAAGCTGTCTGGATAAGGAAGTTCTTGAAAGAACTTCAGGTGGTTCCGTCCATTGTTGATCCAATACCTCTGTATTGCAACAACAACGGGGCTATAGCTTTAGCGAAGGAACCCAGGTCCCATCAGAGATCCAGACACATCTTGAGGCGGTATCACCTGATCAGGGAGATCGTGGATCGCCAGGAGATCGAGGTTCGGAGGGTCGCTTCAGAAGATAACACTGCAGATCCATTCACCAAGGCCTTGCCCCAGACTCAGTTCGAGCGGCTGATCGAGATGATAGGTCTTCGATACGCCAGTACATGGCCTTAGTGCAAGTGGGAGATTGTTAGTGTATATGCCCTAGAGGCCATTACTGTATCATACTAGTTTGTATATTACTTAATGGAAGCTTGGGATATTCACCTTGTATAAACAATCTTGCTCAATATAGTAGTATGCTACTTGGTTTGTTTCTACTTCAATGTGTACATGTGTTTATTTTTGTATATCACCTATACACATTAGTGGAGCCCTTAGGATCTTTGCTTGATTACCGCGTTGTGATGGCAGTCATACTAGTGGGGGCTGGGTAATCTATAAGCACATCCTTATACAGGTCCCTAGTCGCAGGACTATCGAGACAGGGCATCGATACCCCGGAGTAGACTAGCGTATGCGCTTCTCATCCCAGTGTGGGAGATAGTCTGTCCCACAGCCATTAGTACGTCGTACTGGAGATAGTATACGGGTGCTCGTTAGGTTACGAGTACACTGGACAGGACTCGTCGGGAACTGACCGGTTGGTATTATACCTATCGTCAGTTATCAGTTCCCAGGTGACATGAGTACAGCTTAGTCCGCTGACTTGACACTGTCACTTCGCCTCGAGTGTGTTCCCACTGTACTTAGATTACTACCCTACCACGGCTCAAAGGAGTCGTGCAAACAGGTGGTAGTTGGGTGCAGTCCCGAAGCACTTGGAGGCAGTGACGGTTAGACAGGATTCATCTCTCCCGGTATTGGGGGTTGACACCGCGCTGTGTCTAGGAGAGCCATTACACGAGTAGTCCCTGGCCAGGGCAATCGAGATATACTGGTAGGCTTCCAGTGTTATCTCAGGGTGTTTTGGGCTTCACTCCGACATGACTTGTACCGCTATTAGAGGACTGACGTTTACCGCCCCCTAGGCCCGCCATGCGATGTATCAGACGAACAGACCGGACTGTACGGAGATTGTCACATTCAGGCTCAGTAGGAGTTCAGATGGGTTTCACCTCGTCAGTCTTCTTGTCGGCATCTACCTGGGGACCGTTACGCACAGCTAGTACCGCTTGCGGTCTGTGGTTAAACCCACTGCCAGCGTAGTGTCGAGTCTTTAGAGTCCCACACAGAAAGCTATTCGCCTTTAGGCAAAAGAGTAGAGGTCGCATGGTTTTGCGACAGGGTTCGGTCACATCCGTGCACTTATGCATGTACAGTGTCCGGACAGTTAACACTAGCGGGCTTTGGTTTAAGCCAGATCGTAGTGTACGTTTTGGGATTGGATTTATCCAGTATGTATTCGTGTTCCTCGGAACGCGGATGCGGGTGTGTATGCACAGTTGACGGAGAGACAGAGGCAGAGGATTCTCATTAGGGTTGTTGACCGTTGACTGTTGACTATTGACTTTTTTCTCAACCCTAATGAGAATATGATATATGATTAACAATAATATTAATTAAGTATTGTGGTGACATGGTTATTGAGAGGTTGACTTGTTGACTTGTTGACTTTGTTGACCGGTTGACTAGGTTGGACTAGTTGACCATCATGATGACAATGGCTATCATTTCATGGCAAAGACTTTTTACTTGCTTGTTTCTCTTGTGTGAAATGAGTGCATGAAATGATATGGCTATTGTAGCTTAAACCATTTACACAATACTTGATTACTATTTTTGTAATGATGGTTTTGGATTATGAGAGCCAAGAGAGAAAAGTCTTCTATCATTCTATCATTCTCATTCTCTCTCTTGTTCTTGAGCTCTCATCTCCTTCCTCTTGCTCTCCCTCTCATTTTGTCTATGGTTCACTTGTCTCATGTGTTGAGAACCAAGAACCATAGAGAAAATCCCAACACACTTTTCTCTACTCACTCTAGTTCATAAGGTTTAGCAAACCAAGTGAACTAGTTTCTTCAAAGATCGAAGAAGAAGCCAAAGGTAGAAGCTTTCGGGTGGATCCATCTTCGGCGCAAGGAGACGACGGAGTGAAGCCGATCCGGACAACCATCGAGAGTCAAAGAAGAAGGAGTTCAAGAAAGAAAGGTATAACCCCCTAACCGAGTAGTTAACAACTCCTAGTTAGGTTGTTAGTTAGATGTTTAACAAAGATCCGGTTTTGAGTCCATGTTACCACCTCTAGAAAATTGTTTTTTCACCAAATTCCGCATGCCCGAAAGTACCGGGAGAGGTAGCATGGACTTACATATGGTACCAGGAGAGACTCATCATTCGCCATTGGGAATTTGAGTTTTGGACAGCGTCTGCATCGCTGCACTGGAATATGTTACCAGGAGCGACTCATCATTCGCCGTTGCCTATTGGGAAGCGATGGCTTAGGAGACAGGTTTAGATCCCTATCAACTAAGGCTTTTCAATTTTATGGGCCGTAAGGGTCCCATAAAAGCATTTTCTCCCTGCGAGTCGTAAGGAACTCGTAGGTGTACTTTCTCCTTAGGAGCCGTAGGGACTCCTAAGTGTGTTTTTCCTTCGTGAGTCGTAAGGATCCCACGAAGGTTTGTTCTCCTCATGCATCATGAAGACACATGAGTGGGTCTTCCTAATGGAGCATAATTCCAAGGACGGAGACCAGCCGCGTAACTAGTGATTACGGTGGGGCATGGGTATGATGAGAATTATTTGAGCCCGTGGATTATATACGGTGGTCAACTTGGGGACCAACCGTAGGGCTGGAAGAATTTTTGGAAAATTGGATTTTGGTTGGCGTCTGCATCGCTGCACTGGAATATGATACCAGGAGCGACTCATCATTCGCCGTTTTTTTATCACTGCGATTGCTCTATCATTTCAGCTTTTCTTATCGCGAAGATCGCGATTGCCCCATCATTTCGGCTTTTATTCGTGGTTGTCCTATCATTTCGGTTTTACTTTTCATCTTTATTTTACTCGTTGATTTTTATTGCGAGTTGCCCCATCATTTCGGATTTTCTTTATTTTTCTTTTATTTACACATTTTTTTGTTTATTTACATATATATATATATATACATATATTTTTACATTCCCAGTTTAACGACTTAGAGGTCGATCGTTCCCAGTTTAACGACGTGGTGGTCAATCATTTCCAGTTTAACGACGTGGTGGTCAGCTGGTGTTCCCAGTTTAACGATGTGGTGGTCCTCTTTGCTTATCCCAGCTCCATGAATTTTGATCTTGGCGGAGCTGTGTTGATGACCGTAGCTCTGTGGCTTGCCGATACATCCGAGGACTGTGAGGTTTTTCCAAGCTTGTATTGGTCCTCTGCCCAATCTTTGAAAACACAGCAGTCTTCAATGGTATGACTCACCACCCTATGGTATGGGCAGTATACGGGATTGCCGGTCATATTCATTTCATGTGGCCTCTTCGGAATAGGCAATTGCAGACCGTTATTCAAGGCTTCCTCGAATATATTGCGGACCTCATCCCTCTTGAAAGAATACGCCTTCTTCTTTCTCTCCATTAGAGGAGGTGCCCTTACCGATGCTGGTCCTTAAGGCCGATCAGTCTTTGGTTCACCCTTTTCAAATAATGGCACATATCTGGGAGGATTGGATTCCCGAAAGGCTTCGGTCTCCATTTGTATGAAATCGACGGTCATAGCTTGACTGTTTGCTAACACGCCTTTAGACAGAGTAAGTGAACTTGGCGAGACGGAAATCCAACTCTTGCTCTTGAAGTAGCCGTTTGTTTTCTTATCTTCTATATCCGGGGCTAGCTATCAACAAAGACGTTGCATGGGCTCTCTCGTCTTGTATTGCCTTTCGACCCAATCTTTGAAGACAAACCAGTCCTCAATGGCATGACCTATCACCCTGTGATAGGGGAAATATTCTGGGTCATCG
Source organism: Agapanthus africanus (assembly GCA_030015575.1). Taxonomy (NCBI): domain Eukaryota; kingdom Viridiplantae; phylum Streptophyta; class Magnoliopsida; order Asparagales; family Amaryllidaceae; genus Agapanthus; species Agapanthus africanus. Next base: position 230,125,337 of record JASDDO010000022.1, on the reverse strand, counting down.
GTCATATTCGCTTCTTGCGGTCTCTTTGATTCTGGCAGTTGTAGACCGTTTCTTAGTGCGTCCCTGAATATCTTGTGGACTTTTTCCCTTTTGAAGGAATATACTTTTTCCAGTTTCTCTTTCAGAGGCGATTCCCCCCCGACGTATGTATTGGAGGGATTGGAGGCTGATTGCAGCCGTTTTTCGCGAAGGCGCTCCGCTCTTAGGTTGAAAGGGATATTAGTTGGCTACCTCTGGGTATCAATCCCTGGTTCATGAACCAAAATTTGATTCTGCTGTTATTGCAATCGGGCAACTTGGGTCACGAGATCTGCCGTGACGTTTTCCAATTCGTCGACCTTGGACTATACCTTGGCTAACTTCTCATCCCTGTCCTGAAGCTGCCTCTGAAACCATCGGAATAACGCTTGTTCTGTAGTTCCGGCTATGACAACCGGGTCATCTTTATTGCCTGAGCTCAATTCCGCAGGAACCACGGGCTCCTCTGGCTTATCGGCCTGAGTGGGCTCTTCATCACTTAGATCGAGCCGATGCTGGGTAGCATCAATCATATCATCACTATGGCTGTGAAGAAGTGGAGGATTCGTTTCTTCATGTCCGACCATGTAGACAGTGCGAACCACATACCCAGCCATCTCTTTATCTTTGGCGGCCGATTTCGCGGAGCGGTCCGGGCTTTGGAAATTCATAAATTTTAACATGGCCAGAGCCCTAGCCCTTTTGTTGGCTCTGTATCTGAGCCGCTTCTGCCTCCGCTTCTCTGCATTGAGCGCTTGGTAGGCTTATGCTCTTTGGGAAGCCGCCATAGGCTGAGTGATGGGGAGGCTTGAGAAGACACCCAATCGAGCAATTGTCAGAGGCGCCGCTGGAGCTTGCCCAAGATGCCTTGTTGCTTTGCTGGTGTTGATGGCCTTACCCCCAGCTGGGGCCAGGGAAAGTCGTTCAAACACCGACTTGCGTTTGAGTTGGGGCATCTTCGAGACCACCACATTTGACCTCTTGCCTTTCGAGACCGGCTTGTCTGTCACCGGGCCTTGAGGTGTAGGGATGGCATTAGCCGATACAAACAGAATAGACCCAAATTGTAGCAGCGGTTCTTCCCACTGTCGTCCGAGACTTGCCGGGAGGACCGTCCTGGAGTCCATCTTCATCGTGTATGAGATGGTAGCTGAGTTCATCTCTGGAGACATTGTTAAGAGTGATTGCTTGAAAACCTGCATGAAAAAGTATTATTTCAGTATAACTATAGGTATTTATATTGACTGAGTTCGCATGAACGTTTAACCCGAAATATGGGAGGAGAGATTAGTCCCACCGGGCATGCCAGAATCTGTAGGGTGTTTTTCGTCACCCCATTGTGATGGGAATACGCGCTCGCTTGTCAGGCGTACTACAGATTCCCCCTGCCTAGGGTAGGGTGGGGTTTATTGATTGTGGGGATCCGAATCTCCGGCAGCCGCGGACTAAGCTGCCGTTAATTACCCCTCACCTTTGGAGCGAAGGAACCTCCGATTGACGGGTTAAACTGGTCACGCGAACTCAATATGCAGCGTACGTGTGTTTTGTTTTGGAGGGGGTTTGGATATATCGGGAGCCACGCAGAGTTTTTATGGGGGTCTCGCTATCCGGATAGCGGGCTGGGGGCCAAGGGGGCTAGCAGCCCCCTTGTGGGGTGCGGGGCAGCGCCCCGGCCTAATTTTTTTTTAGAGGGACAGTGTTGTGGAGTGTGTGAGTATCTATATATATATATACATGTGTAGGGTTACTAGGCACTCTAAGAAGGTTCTATAAGGCATCAACCGTGCCCGATTCAAAAAAAATAGCCGTGCCGAGCAACCCTAACCAAGATCGTATACTAGAGATTATGCGAAAACTAGCAAACAAACAACTTTAACACTAAGTGAAAGGGATTACAACCTTTGTAGATCCGGTCCTTCACTTCTAAAGCTCCGTGTTTACGTCCCTTCGCTGCAATCATCGAGATCCCGGACTCTAGTGATGGTTTCCTCGGAGAAATAAGCGAGCTAGGTCGTTGACTTCGAGGCCGAAGATGATCTACGTCGAGAAGACTCAAACTCAAGCTCCATCTTCACTAGGTCATAAACTTTGTGAAGAGAACACCCTAAACTAAATGGCAAGTAGTAGAGGATGATGAAATAGGAAGTGGGTTCACTTTGGATTTGGGTTTCTCACTTTGTTTTTCACTTGATAATTTTCTAGCAAGCTTTTCTTTCTTCTTCAAGAAGAAGAAAGAAAAGAAAATGGATTATATAAAAAGAATAATCAAGTGAAGTCTATCATAATGCAACCATGGGTGAGCTAATCTTTGTAGAGACTAAACCATAGTTAATTATAATGGTTTGGTTAATGAATATCTTAATCAAGACAAAATGAGTGGACTTTGTCAAAGTTGCTTCAAGCTTCATGAAGCTTCAAGCCATGACAAAAGAAGCCACCATTTTGAATAATTAAGATAAATAAAAACCTAAATTATAATTAACATGGTGTATGTCACACACCCATCCATGTTTGCATGTATCATCAATCATGATACAAACTAGTGCACAAACATATATCACATATACAACTTGAGCACATCAAGTGAGAAAATCAATCTTAAGTGAACCAATACTAGTTAATGTAAAGTAATATATCAAATATATAATTATACATTAAATCATTAAATCAACACTTGATTTAACGATCCGGTCATATCGCATATAACCGACTAATATCTAGTGTATCAATATATCGAATCAACACTTGATTCGGTAACCCGGCTATATCTCATATAACCGTCCGATGATACAAATCGCGAGAATACAGTATCACATACTGGTATTATTCTCGGTCCCGCATATATCTCATATGCGCTCCTATTTCGTTTCGCTTGAGCCAGGAAACCTCTGTGTAGGACTCTAAAGACTCGTCAATACGCCGGCAGTAGGTGGTGATCATATCAATCACCCACAAGCCGCAAGCGGTCTGCTAAACGTAATGGCCATCCGGGTATTGAGCGATCAGAAGATCAACGAGCAATCCTGCTCATACTCCTGTGAATCCAATCAGTAACACTTACCGCACAGTCAGGTCTGTTCGTCTGATATGTCGCATATCTCGTCTAGGGGTGGTAAACGTCAGACCCCAGCAGCTTGATAAGTCATGCCGATGTAAGGTCCATAACAAGCATGAAACGACTGATAACACTTACCAGTAAATCACTGCAACCCTGGCCAGGTATTTCCAGTTATGGCCAGTCGAGCATAGCGCAACATCAACCCCCAATACCGGGAGAGACGAATCCCCTTCTATCGCTCATTGCCTCCATGTGAATCGGGACTGTACCCAAAAACCACCTGTTTGCACGACTCAGTACAGCCATGGTAGGGTGGAAATCAAAGAACAGTGGGAGACACACAAGACTCTATGACGATCTCGGGTCAACAGACTAAGCTGTACCAGTGTCACGAGAGAACTGCCATCTGACATGAGATATAATACCATCTGGGAGTTCTCGGCGAGTCCGTTCAGTGTACCCAGTCACCACTGAGCACCCGCATACCATCTCTGATGTCAAACACCAATGGATATGGGATCATCCATTGCCCATCACATGGGTCGAGAAGATATACGCTAGTCTACTCTGGAATATCGATACCCCGTCTCGATATTCCCATGACTAGGAACATTGAAGGATGTACTCATGGACTACCCAGGCCCCACTAGTATGATCTGTATCATAGTCCTGCAAGTCGAGTACACATCCTAAGGGCTTTATCAACGTGTAACAGAGAGACAGAAAGTATACATGTTAAGATAAAGAGCAACCAGATAGCCTACTATCATGTCGAGCAAGAAAGTCCTACCTATATATGTCCCAGCATCCACTACAATATACATCTCATGTACAGTAATGGCCTCTAGGGCATACATATAAGTAACAACATGTATACATATATATAAAAAAAAGGGGAAAAGCGCCCAAAGGACGCGTGGGGCCAGCGTCTCGCGTGCCTAGCGCTGTGCGCTTAAGCGCCACATTCCGGCACGTGGACGCTGTGCGCTCAAGCGCTAGCGCACCACGTGTCTGACACGTGGGCGCTAGGCGCCTGAGTGCTGTGCGCTTAAGCGCACTACGTGTCCGACACATGGGCGCTAGGCGCTCGAGCGCTGTTAGTTATATGTATGCCCTAGAGGCCATTACTGTACATAGGATGTATATTGTAGTGGATGCTGGGACATATATAGGGAGGACTTTCTTGCTCGACATGATAGTATGCTATCTGGTTACTCTTTACCCTAACGTGTATACAGATTGCCTCTCTGTTACATGTTGGTAAAGCCCTTAGGATGTGTACTTGACTACCTGGACTATGATGCAGATCATACCAGTGGGGACATGGTAGTCTATAAGTACATCCTTCAAGGTCCCTGGTCGTGGGTGTATCGAGACGGGGCATCGATATACCAGTGTAGACTAGCGTATACCTTCTCGACCCATACAGATGGGCGATGGATGATCCCATATCCATTGGTGTTTGACATCGGAGATGATATACGGGTGCTCAGTGGAGACTGGGTACACTGGACGGACTCGCCGAGAACTCCCAGATGGTATTATACCTCACGTCAGATGGCAGTTCTCTGGTGACACTGGTACAGGTTAGTCTGTAGACCCGAGATCTTCATAGAGTCTTGTGTGATTCCCACTGTGCTTTGATTTCCACCTTACCATGTCCAAGAGGGCGTGCAAAACGGTGGCTTTTGGGTACAGTCCCGAATCACATGGAGGCAATGAGCGATAGGAGGGGATTCGTCTCTCCCGGTATAGGGAGTTGATGTTGCGCTGTGTTCGATTGGCTATAACCGGAAATCCCTGGCCAGGGTTGCTGAGATTTACTGGTAAGAGTTACCAGTAGTTTCTCGAACTGTTATAGACCTCATATCAACACGACTTATCGAGCTATTGGGGTCCGACGTTTACCACCCCTAGGCGAGATTGCGACATATCAGACGATGAGACCGGACTGTACGGTAAGTGTTACTGGTTGGATTCACAGGAGTGTGAGCGGGCTTGCTCGTCGATCTTCTGATCGCTCAATACCCGGGTGGCCGTTACGTTTAGCAGACCGCTTGCGGCTTGTGGGTGTTTGATATGATCATCACCTGCTGCCGGCGTATTGACGAGTCTTTAGAGTCCTACACAGAGGTTTCCTGGCTCAAGCGAAACGAAATAGGAGCGCATATGAGATATGTGCGGGACCGAGAATAATGTGTGTATGTGATACCGTATTCCATTCTCGCGATGAATGTATCGAATGGTTGTATGCGATATAACCTAGTTATCGATTCAAGGATTGATTCGATAAGCCGATACATTGGATATTAGTCGGTTATATGAGATATGAACGGATCGTTAAATCAAGTGTTGATTTGATGATTTAATGCATAATTATGTATTTGATATATTACTTTGCATTAACTAGTATTGGTTCACTTTAAATGGATTTTCTCACTTGAAATGCACATTGTATATGTGATATATTTTTTGTGCACTTGTTTGTATCATGTTTGATGATACATGCTCACTTGGGTTTGTGTAAAGATCAAACCATGGTTATATGAATGGTTAGGGTTTTGTTTATTTACTTATTCATTTATTTATTTTGTTTATTTTGGCAAAAGAAAAAGATAAAGAGAAAATGAAATGGTGGCTTAGTTTGTTTTTTGTTGAAGCTTCATGAAGCTTTGACTAAGTGACCATTTTTGTTTTCATGCTTAACCCTAACCATTCAACCTAACCTTAGTTTATTCTCTACACCTAACTATAGTTGCTATATGATAAGTATTCATTTATTTTCTATTTAGAAAAACACTTATCATATTATCTTCTTCTTCTTCTCTTTCTTCAACATGAAGAAAGCTTGCCTCCATCAATGGCAACTAGTGAAAAAGAGTGAGAAATCCAATTCTAAAGTGAACCCACTTCCTATTTCTTCATCCTCTACCTCTTGCCAAGTAGTATAGGGTGTTTTCTTCACAAGTTTCATGACTTGGTGAAGTCGGAGCTTGATCTTGTGATGCCTCGACTTAGATCATCTTCGGCATCGTAGTCGATGACCTAGCCCGCCCATTTCTCCGATGAAGCCGACGCTAGAGCCCGGGATCCAATGATCGCAGTGAGGAGACATCATCACGGAGCTATGGAGGTGGAGGACCGGATCTACAAAGGTTGTATTTGTTAGTAATTTGTATGCCCTAAAGGCCATTATATGGATAGTGGAAACTTGGACATATTATCTATGGAGATAGATGAATTTCTTGCTCAAAATGATAGTACGCTATCTGGTTTACTTTATCTGTACATGTCGATTTAATCATTTACACATGTTGATAAAGCCCAAAGGATATATGCTTGACTACTGTGATTATGATGCGGATCATACTAGTGGGGCACATGTAGTCTATAAGCATATCCTTGAACTGTTCCTAGTCGAGGGTGTATCGAGACAGGGCATCGATATTCCAGAGTAGACTAGCGTATACTATTCTTGTCCCATATGATGGGCGATGGATGATCCCATATCCATCTGGTGAGGAGACACCAAAGATTGTATGCGGGTGCTCAGTGGAGACTGGGTACACTGAACGGACTCACAGAGAACTCCTATGTGGTATTATATCTATCGTCGGATAGCAGTTCTCAGGAACACTGGTACAGGTTAGTCTGTAGACCCGAGATCGTCATAGAGTCTTGTGTGTCCTCCCACTATACTTTGATCTCCACCCTACCACGGCTCTACTGAGTCGTGCAAACAGGTGGTCTTTGGGTACAGTCCCGAGGCGCATGGAGGCAATGAGCGATAGGAGGGGTTTCGTCTCTCCCGGTATTGGGGGTTGATGTTGTGCTATGCTCGATTGGCTATAACATGAAGTCCCTGGCCAGGGCTGCTGAGATTTACTGATAAAAGTTATCAGTAGTTTCTCGATCTGTTATGAGCCATACACCAGCATGACTTATTGAGTTACTGGGGTCGACGATACCATCCCTAGACTTGATATGCAGCATATCTGACGAAGAGACCGGACTGTACGGTAAGTGTTGCCAGTTGGCTCGACAGGAGTTTTTACAGCTTCGCTGGTTTTCTTCTGATCGTTTCAATACCCGGGTGGCCGTTATGTTTAGCTGACCTCTTGCAGCTTGTAGATGTTTGATATGATCATCATCTACTGCTGGCGTATTGACGAGTCTTAGAGTCCCACAATGAAGTTTCCTGGCTCAGGCAAAAGATGTGGTGTGCATATGAGATATGCGCGGGACCCGATTAAATACGGTTATGTGATAACGTATATTTATCGGGTATTTTCTATTTGACGGATCGTATGAGATATGACCGGTTTGGTAAATCAAGTGTTGATTTAACTAATTACATTTAGATAAATTCTTTAAGTAAATCCTTTTGTATGCATGCATGTATGCACATGATGATGTGCATGGACACATACATGCATACATAGTATCATGGTTGTTGATACAAGAATGATGGCAATATAAGACTTATATTGAAGCTTTTAATTTGTATTTATCATTTTAAGTTAATGTAAAGAATATCCACTAATGCTCCATTATTTCTTAGTGGGTAATCTTTATTTAACTTAGTAAAAAGAATTTCCACCATGCTTAATTCTTTAGGAAAAGAATTTCCACTCATAATTATGGTGGTAATGGAATAATGGTGATTATTCCTTTATTATCACTATAAATAGCTTCATATGTGATATGAAACAAGAAGCACACAACAAGGAAAAAAATTGAGTGCAAGGGTGTGAAAAATACAAGTTATCATATGTGATATGATAGAAAGCTCAAGCCACCATAATTTTCTTCTTCCTCTCTTGATTTCTTACTTGAGTGAAAGTTGATAAAAGAAAGGATTTCAATTGAAGAACATAAACCACATCATCATACTACACACCTCTAGCCGATTTGTGTAGGGTGTTTACTCTACTTCGTTTGCGAAACAAGTAAGGTAAGGAGCTTTGGGCAAAGGGACTTCGGGTGGATCATCGTGGACAAGGAAGGCTACCATCGATCCGTTCCAAACTCTCATAGTGCCAAGGAGTCACCGAGGGAGATCTACAAAGGTTGTAATCTTTCCTCTTAGTGATAGTTTTACAATTGCATGTGATGTTTAGTTGTATAATCCCTAAAACTTCTAGTTTCGATTCTTGTCGGGTTAACTTAACACCTCTAAATTTTTGATTATGGCATGTGTGATGCTACCGAACTCTTGACGAGGTGCTAGGCCAGCCCTACAGTGGTATCAGAGCCAAGCTAGAGCATTAGGCGATGCGTAGGCGAAATTAAACGTCCGATCGAACCGCAAAACATCAATTTTGACAGCTCTCTGGAAATTTTTTGAAAATTGGATTTTTCCAAATTAAAATGTCCTAAAAAAATCAGCAGGCAAAACTAAGAATTACCATGAAAAAATTTTTGAACGATCTCTCTAAAGCGCGGCGGAAGGGCGGCCAAAACATGGTTTTGGCGGCGCTTTAGCGGCCGTACTGTAGCATCATGAGAAAATTTTTTTTGCAAAAGACCTGATTTAATTAGTACATGCCTCTGGAATATTTAAAAACATACTCAACTGTTGAGTTTTCTGGAGATAAATTGAATTTGGTGATTCGATTGGAAAGGTTTAATTTCGTTCAGATTTTCAGATTTTTAGAACTTGTTAAAATGTTTGAACGAATATTACAAACACAGTTTTTCCCGTATTGGAAAAATTCCAAGTGTTGGATTTTTCCCTAGTTCAAAACCTTCGAAAAACATGCAAGCGCATCTATGGACACTCTAGAAGAACATAACCTTAACTCGATTATGTGACCGTCAAAACTGTCACTGAACCTAGGGTTTGTGGTAGTTTAGCGTTGCCACATGTGAGGCGTTGGTTTGGCCCTTCTACGGTTAGTCCATAAGGGGCTGTGGCATGTTCTAGAAACTTTTGAACTCGGCTCAAGTGTTGTGCAGTTTGGGAAATCTAGGATGTTTTGTTTATTCGATCGAAGAGTTTAACATTATCTATTTATCTGAAATGTGAAACAATATGTGGAATTCATATAGTTAGGCATGAAATATGAAGTATATGATATTTCGTATTTATGATGTCTAAGGTAATTGTGGATTCCAAATGTTGTAGTTTTTCATTTTATTTTCTGCGACCGTAAGTGTAGTATGTGGTGTATCGCCGTTTTCGTTGCTATACGTCAACGACAATCGGGACACGCATACTTACTTACGTTGATGATATGAGATATTATGTGTTGCTGAGATATGATGAGCAGGATTGTCGCGATTGAATAGCCGGGGGTTTTTTTATGTGAGATGAGAGTTTTATTTTTCATTCATGTAAAATCAATTGTATATTATTTACTTTTCCGCATTAGGATAGACCCAAGGAGGGGAGCACAAGTGACCGGGTTCTAGGGTTCAGTGGGAGGCCATCTCGAGGAGTCGAGACCGGGTCTCCTAAACTCTAGAATTGGCGGGATCACTTGCCGCTCTCGTAGGGGTCTAAGGGTGTGGGATTGGCTATTCATCACGACCGTGGAATCCGTATTTTCTATTGTTGGCTCGATACAAAATACGGACATCCTAGATATCCTTTTATATGCTTCTGCTGTTGATGTTCTGTAATGTGATTACTTAGTATCTGAGACGAATGGATTATTATTATATATATGATATATAATAAACGTTGCTTATATTTTACACCCGCGCTAGTCCCGCCCCGCTATGCCGTTAGTTAAGTAACCTAACGGTGCATAACGGGACACTGTGGCGAATGCGGATGGTATAAGTATACGTTCTATTCTGTGATGGCTTAGGAACTTAAATGATGGGATCACGTTAATGAGATTAATGTAAAGAAAAGAAACCTAATGATGTTGTAGAATCGGATTTGAAACAAACTCGGTTTTTTATGAAAAATGCAAGTTTCAAGAATATGCGGAGCTTAAGCCACTCCTTTTCTTAACCGTTTGATTCTACAACGAGATCAAGTTCAAAGCGTTAAAGGTTTTCTTAAAAACCATCCGCAACCCTCCGTCATTTTAGGAAGTAGAGTACTTAGTATTCGTGCTGCGTATGTTGATTATAGTCAAGGCGTAGTGTACGGTAGCTAAGTGATATCTTCCTACAAAGCATATGATGCGATTAGTTAGGACATTCATGTGATTATGTTGATCATAGTCAAGGGTCATATGGGTGGGTCTAGTTAATCACGAAATGACGGGTAGAATTTGACTAGTACTTATGATATGTTGACCATAGCCAAGGTCATAAGTGACTAGGGGTAAAAACCATATCGGGAATTTCAAGAGTTGAAATTTGCAATGAGATTGCATACCATCTATATGATAGTTGGATCTCGATCTCACTGTAAGTAAGTGTTACTTCCAGGAAAACTTTCCTGGCTAGTTTTCTTTTCAGGTTTTGAAAGAAAATTTGATTAAAAGCAGTGGGAGACATCGATTAGATAAAATAATAACCAATCTAATTCTTTGAAAGAGCAATTCGCTAAGTGTATCTTTTTCTCTCTCCAAATGACAATTACAGATGTCAGGACTTAAGCTTCTACTTGAGAAAAATAAACTGACAGGACCAAATTATAAAGAATGGTTGAGGAACTTGAACATTGCACTCTCATATGATAAGGTATCATATGTCCTCAATACTGAACCCCCACCCGTCCCAGGACCTGAATCATCTGTCGCGGATAGGGAGATCCGTAAAACTTAGGAAATTGACTGCAACACGGCCAAGTGCCTCGCGCTCGCTTCTATGGACAATGTCCATCAGAAGCAACACGAGAATATGGATGTCCAATCCATCTTTCTTCATACAAAGGAGTTGTATGAAGAGCAAACTCGTACCTTGAGATACGAGGCATCTAGAAAGCTGTTTCAGATGCGAATGGCCGCTGGTACATCAGTTGGAGACCATGTTTTGAAAATGATTGGTCTTATTGAAGAACTTGAGGGTCTGGGATGGACCATGGATAATGAGCAATATACGGATATTGTTCTTCAGTCTCTCCCCCCTGCCTTTGCTCCGTTCATAGTAAATTTCAATATGAATGGTTTGGAGAAATCATTGCCTGAACTTCTCAATATGTTGAGGAGTGCAGAGAACACATTGAAAACGGCAAGGACTCCCGCTCTGGTTGCTGGGCCATCTTCCTCTTCATTCCCAAAAGCCAAGGCCAAGGGAAAGAAGAAGAAGAAGTCCATCAAACAGAAAGGTGGAGTTAGAAAGGCGAAGGGGAAAGACAAAGCAGGGGCTGGGGGAAGTGGAAAAGGAGAATGTTTTTACTGTAAAAAGTCAGGACATTGGAAACGCAACTGTGCTGAATATCTTGCTGATCTCAAGAAGAAGAAGCATGCTGATGCTTCCACTTCAGGTGTGTTTGTAACTGAAAATTGTTTTTCCTTAAACTCTGCATCCTGGGTATTGGATACCGGTTCTGGTTCTCATATCTGCAATTGTATGCAGGGATTGAGAAATAGTAGAGTTTTAAAAACAGGAGATCATACTCTGCGGGTTGGAAATGGTTCCAATATACATGCTGTATCCGTGGGAGAGTATCATCTAGGGTTGCCTTCAGGAAGTATTTTGGTTTTGAACCCGTGTTATTTTGTACCAAGTATGTTATGTAATATAATATCCGTTTCTTTGTTAGACAATGAAGGATATCATTTTATATTGCAAAATAATGTTATGAACATTAACCTGAATCAAGAGTTGATTGGGTTTGGTACACTAAATAACGGTATTTACATCCTGAACCAACACACAGTTTTCAATATACAACATACTAGTAAAAGAAAGTTTTCAGATATAAATGAAGCTTTTCTTTGGCATTGTAGACTTGGTCATATTAACGAAACAAGACTAAACAAGCTACATAAAGATGGATATTTGAATACGTTTGAATATAAATCTTATGCGACTTGCCAGTCTTGTATCAAAGGTAAAATGACCAAAACTCCGTTTAGTGGACACGGAGAGAGAGCTGGTGAACTCTTAAGCCTCATACATAGTGATGTATGCGGACCAATGTCTACACTTGCAAGAGGTGGTTTTTCATACTTCATCACTTTTACTGATGATTTCTCAAGATTCGGACACGTCTTTTTGATAAAGCACAAATCTGAAGCTTTTGAGAAATTCAAGGAGTATAAACTTGAAGTAGAGAAGCAAACAGGCTTGAGCATCAAGAAACTTCGATCGGATCGAGGTGGAGAGTATTTAAGTACAGAGTTTCTAGACTTCTTAAAAGAGAATGGGATTCTCTCTCAGCTCACTCCTCCTTATACGCCGCAGCACAATGGTGTGTCAGAACGGAGGAATCGTACCCTATTGGATATGGTACGATCCATGATGTGTGATGCTGAGTTACCGCTTTCCTTTTGGGGACATGCATTGGAGACAGCAATGTATCTATTGAACAGGGTGCCAACCAAGACCGTGTCTACCACTCCATATGAGATGTGGAATGGAAAGAGACCATCTCTTAAAAGGTTTAGGATTTGGGGTTGTCCGGCTTTTGTTAAAAAGCAGAATCCAGACAAACTCGAGACACGATCGGTCATGTGTAAATTTGTGGGGTATCCAAAACATTCATATGGATATCTATTCTACCACAAAGAGGAACAAAAGGTGTTTGTTGCTCAGCATGCCACATTTTTGGAAAATGAGTTCTTTACGGAAAGTACTAATGGCAATGTGGTAGAACTAGAAGAGGTTCTAGAGACACAAATTGCTCAGGAGGAATTGGTTGAAACTGATGTTGCAGTAGAACTTCAAGAACCTCAGCCGCTCAGGAGGTCTAGTAGAACTTCTCACCCACCAGAGAGATACTATGGGTTTCTCATAGATGGTGATAGAGAAGATTGCATCATGGATGATGATGACCCTACTAGTTTTCAGCAAGCTATCACGAGTGGTGACTCAGTGAAATGGCTGGAAGCAATGAGATCTGAAATGGAGTCAATGTACACCAACAAAGTATGGACTTTGGACGTTGCGCCTCCTGGGATAAAACCCGTTAGGTGCAAATGGATCTTTAAGAGAAAGATTGGTGTAGATGGACAGGTGGAGACCTATAAAGCAAGGCTTGTAGCGAAAGGTTTTCGTCAAAGACCAGGCTTGGACTATGATGAAACTTTCTCTCCGGTAGCAATGCTTAAATCCATTAGGATCCTACTTGCTATTGCTGCTCACTATGATTATGAAATATGGCAGATGGACGTGAAAACTGCATTTCTAAATGGTGATTTAGAAGAATGTGTTTTTATGGATCAGCCAGAGGGCTTCATTGATAGTGGGAGCAGCGAGAAAGCATGTAGATTGCTTAAATCCATTTATGGATTAAAGCAGGCCTCAAGGAGCTGGAACATCTGCTTTGATGATACAATCAAAGAGTTTGATTTTATCAGAAATGAAGATGAACCATGTATTTATAAGAAGATTGTAGGGAGTACTGTTACATTCCTCGTATTGTACGTAGATGACATTCTCCTGATAGGAAATGATGTTCCTATGCTACAATCGGTCAAACTATTCTTATCACAAAGGTTCTCCATGAAGGACCTGGGTGATGCCTCGCGCATTTTGGGCATTAGGATCTATAGAGATAGATCCAAGAGGTTATTGGGACTGTCCCAATCAAAGTACATAGACACCATTCTAAAGAGGTTTAGTATGGAAGATTCCAAGCGTGGTGCCTTGCCTGCTAGTCATGGAATCACTCTCTCTAAGGATTACTGTCCGAAGACTGATGAAGAGAGAGCTCGCATGAGCATTATACCCTACGCTTCAGCCGTGGGATCTATAATGTATGCAATGTTGTGTACCCGCCCTGATGTGGCTTATGCACTGGCTGTAGTAAGCAGGTATCAATCCAACCCAGGGGAGAAACATTGGATAGCAGTGAAGAACATTCTTAAGTACTTACGAAGGACTAAAGAATTGTTCTTGGTGTATGGTAATGGGGATCTCCAGATGGAGGCCTTTACCGATTCAAGCTTCCAAAGTGACAAGGATGACAGTAAATCAATCTCAGGGTTTGTATTTACCCTAAATGGAGGAGTGGTTAGTTGGAAGAGTTCCAAACAGGACACCGTTGCAGACTCCACGATGGAAGCTGAGTATATTGCTGCAAGTGATGCTGCTAAGGAAGCCGTCTGGATGAAGAAGTTCATTGCGGAACTAGGAGTAGTTCCAACCATTGTTGATCCAATACCATTGTATTGCGATAATAATGGAGCTATAGCATTAGCTAAAGAACCAAGGTCCCATCAGAAATCTAGACACATCCTGAGGAGATATCATCTGATCCGGGAGATAATTGATCGCCAGGAGATCGAGATTCGGAGAGTAGATACAAAGGATAACACAGCGGATCCATTCACCAAGGCACTTCCACAGCCGCAGCATGAGCGACTGTTTGAAATGTTGGGTATGAGATACGCCAATAACTGGCCTTAGTGCAAGTGGGAGATTGTTAGTAATTTGTATGCCCTAAAGGCCATTATATGGATAGTGGAAACTTGGACATATTATCTATGGAGATAGATGAATTTCTTGCTCAAAATGATAGTACGCTATCTGGTTTACTTTATCTGTACATGTCGATTTAATCATTTACACATGTTGATAAAGCCCAAAGGATATATGCTTGACTACTGTGATTATGATGCGGATCATACTAGTGGGGCACATGTAGTCTATAAGCATATCCTTGAACTGTTCCTAGTCGAGGGTGTATCGAGACAGGGCATCGATATTCCAGAGTAGACTAGCGTATACTATTCTTGTCCCATATGATGGGCGATGGATGATCCCATATCCATCTGGTGAGGAGACACCAAAGATTGTATGCGGGTGCTCAGTGGAGACTGGGTACACTGAACGGACTCACAGAGAACTCCTATGTGGTATTATATCTATCGTCGGATAGCAGTTCTCAGGAACACTGGTACAGGTTAGTCTGTAGACCCGAGATCGTCATAGAGTCTTGTGTGTCCTCCCACTATACTTTGATCTCCACCCTACCACGGCTCTACTGAGTCGTGCAAACAGGTGGTCTTTGGGTACAGTCCCGAGGCGCATGGAGGCAATGAGCGATAGGAGGGGTTTCGTCTCTCCCGGTATTGGGGGTTGATGTTGTGCTATGCTCGATTGGCTATAACATGAAGTCCCTGGCCAGGGCTGCTGAGATTTACTGATAAAAGTTATCAGTAGTTTCTCGATCTGTTATGAGCCATACACCAGCATGACTTATTGAGTTACTGGGGTCGACGATACCATCCCTAGACTTGATATGCAGCATATCTGACGAAGAGACCGGATTGTACGGTAAGTGTTGCCAGTTGGCTCGACAGGAGTTTTTACAGCTTCGCTGGTTTTCTTCTGATCGTTTCAGTACCCGGGTGGCCGTTATGTTTAGCTGACCTCTTGCGGCTTGTAGATGTTTGATATGATCATCATCTACTGCTGGCGTATTGACGAGTCTTAGAGTCCCACAATGAAGTTTCCTGGCTCAGGCAAAAGATGTGGTGTGCATATGAGATATGCGCGGGACCCGATTAAATACGGTTATGTGATAACGTATATTTATCGGGTATTTTCTATTTGACGGATCGTATGAGATATGACCGGTTTGGTAAATCAAGTGTTGATTTAACTAATTACATTTAGATAAATTCTTTAAGTAAATCCTTTTGTATGCATGCATGTATGCACATGATGATGTGCATGGACACATACATGCATACATAGTATCATGGTTGTTGATACAAGAATGATGGCAATATAAGACTTATATTGAAGCTTTTAATTTGTATTTATCATTTTAAGTTAATGTAAAGAATATCCACTAATGCTCCATTATTTCTTAGTAGGTAATCTTTATTTAACTTAGTAAAAAGAATTTCCACCATGCTTAATTCTTTAGGAAAAGAATTTCCACTCATAATTATGGTGGTAATGGAATAATGGTGATTATTCCTTTATTATCACTATAAATAGCTTCATATGTGATATGAAACAAGAAGCACACAACAAGGAAAAAAATTGAGTGCAAGGGTGTGAAAAATACAAGTTATCATATGTGATATGATAGAAAGCTCAAGCCACCATAATTTTCTTCTTCCTCTCTTGATTTCTTACTTGAGTGAAAGTTGATAAAAGAAAGGATTTCAATTGAAGAACATAAACCACATCATCATACTACACACCTCTAGCCGATTTGTGTAGGGTGTTTACTCTACTTCGTTTGCGAAACAAGTAAGGTAAGGAGCTTTGGGCAAAGGGACTTCGGGTGGATCATCGTGGACAAGGAAGGCTACCATCGATCCGTTCCAAACTCTCATAGTGCCAAGGAGTCACCGAGGGAGATCTACAAAGGTTGTAATCTTTCCTCTTAGTGATAGTTTTACAATTGCATGTGATGTTTAGTTGTATAATCCCTAAAACTTCTAGTTTCGATTCTTGTCGGGTTAACTTAACACCTCTAAATTTTTGATTATGGCATGTGTGATGCTACCGAACTCTTGACGAGGTGCTAGGCCAGCCCTACAGTATTTCCGTTTACCCTTTAGTTAAGTTGTTAACTAGTTGCATGTTTCGCCTAAAATTCTAGTTAACGATCTAGTCTAGGGTTTCTCGGCACCGTATTTTTGAAATTGGCATGGTTGATGCCTTGTGAGACCTCATTGGAGTGCCTAGGAACCCTACAGTGGTATCAGAGCCAAACTAGAGCCTTAGGCGATGCGTAGACGACGTCTGAAATCCGAACGAACATCGAAACCCTAATCATTCATGCTCTCTGGACTTTTTTCAAAAACTGGGTTTTTTCCAGATTAAAAATGCTTAAAAAATTCAGCAGGGAATTCTAAGAATTACGGTGCAAAAATTACCTCATGATGCATCTAAAGCGCGGCGGAACCGCGGCATAAGCCTGGCTTCTGCGGCGGTTCCGCGGCCAATTGATGGGACTTGCCTCCATATTTTGCACAGTAATTCATGTTTTCAGGTGCTGAGTTTTCTGGGAATTTTTAATTTGCACTCAAGAGTTGAGTTTTCTGGGGTGTTTTGGGGCGTAGATGATTCGATCGGATTATCAGATTTTTGTCTATGTGGCTTTCCGGATATTTTTGAATATGTTAAAAAGTTCGACCGGATATAAATACCCAATTTTTCCCCTGTCGGGAAATTTCCAAGTGTTGGATTTTTCCATGGTTTAAAGACGTTCTGATTAGTGCAAGTAACGCGATGGTCCCTCTAGAAGACAACAAACCTTAACTCGATTATGTGACCGTCTTGAACTGCCCTTTGAACCTTCGGGTTTGGGGCAGTACGGCGTGCCACATGTGAGGCGTTGGCTTGACCCTTCTACGGCTGGACCGTTGGTACTGAGGCATGAAGTGAATGTCTTTGAACTTATTTCATGTGTTGATCGGTTTCGGGAAAACTTGGGTGTTCGAATGTTTGATCGAAAATTTTAATATTTTCTATTTATCCGGAATGGGATACAATAATTGGAATTCACAAGTAGTTATGAGATAACTGAATGAATGTTATAAACATAGCAGTTTAGTCTCACTTGATTGGTTGCCACGGAATTTTGATGTGATCAAAAGTCCGTCGCAATCACGTAGCGTACGCGGATATTCGCCGGTAAACTTAATAGACAGCTACACCCCATAGCCCCGACCAAGTGACTGTAGGAGAACCCCGTCGCCGAAAGCATCCGTTCGGGTGCTCGCGGAAGCGGTGTTCCGCCTTGGTGCACTTCGTCGACGGTATCGGGGGTGCAGCCGCCTACTAAAGTTTGCGACGAGCATTCGATCAGTTTTTCGGGAATCTTGTTGAATTGCTCGACTTGATATTGAAAAGTGTTTTCGATTTTGAGACTAAAATGCGGGGTTTATAATTGTTAAGCATGTGATGTCTAAGGAATTCATTTGGTCAGGCATGCGATGTCTAAAGAGGTTGCGGATTCCAACTGTTGTAGTTTTACACTTTCTTTTCTGTGACCGTAAGTGTAATATGTGATATCGCCGGTTTCGTTGCTATATGTCAACGACAATTGGGATACGCATGTTTACTTACGTTGATGACATGTGATGTTATGTGTTGCTGGATATATTATATTGGATCGTCGTGGTTGAATAGCCGGGGGTTTTTATGTGAGATGAGTGTTTTTTCATTTTCATTCATGTAAAAACTTGTATGTAATATTCTTTTATTGGGGCACTTCCAGGTTGCGGAAGTTGTCACCGTTGTTGTATATTATTTACTTTTCCGCATTAGGATAGACCCAAGGAGGGGAGCACAAGTAACCGGGTTCTAGGGTCCAGTGGGAGACCAACTCGAGGAGTCGAGTCCGGGTCTCCTAACCCTAGAATTGGTAGGGTTGCTTTCCGCTCTCGTAGGGGTCTAGGGGTGTGGGTTTGGCTATTCATCGCGACCGTGGAATCCGTGTTTTATACTGGCTCGTATTGAAAACACGAACGTCCTAGTATATCCAATATTTCATATGTTTCTTCTGCTGCGATATCTGTGATGTGATCATGTGATGTTCTGTGATAGATACAGTATATAGTATATATGATATATTATATAGACGTTATTTATGTTTTACACCCGCGCTAGCCCTTCCCTGCTCTGCCGTTAGTTACCTAACCTAACGGTGCACGAGGGGACATCGAGGCGAATGCGGATGGCATAAGTGTACGTCGTATTTATCTGTGATGTTTAGGTACTAAAATGATGGGACTTCATTAATGTGATTAATGAAATAAAAGAAACCTAAAGATGTTGTAGAATCGAATTTCAAAATAAAACAGGTAGCTACATTTCTTGCTTTGCATCGCGGTGTTCCTTGCAGAACATCCTGCACCTTATTCGATAAGGAAAGGACCAAGATCCTTTCACCGGGAGTGACTCCTTTAGCAATAACTGGCAGATGCTACAACTCTCGGTTTGTCTTTTGATTGCTTCTATAGTTTCTGCTTTGCACAGTGATATATATGATATATCCCGCACCTCATTCGACGAGGAAAGGACCGACGATCCCTTCACCGGGAGTGACTCCTTTAGCAAAACTAGAAAAGCCTCAAAAGCACTCCATTTTAAAATCATTTGATTCTACAACGATATCAAGTTCCTTACGCAATAGGTTTTCAGAAAAACCTGTCGTAGCCCTCCGTCATTTCAGATAAGTAGTAGTTAGTATTCGTGCTACGTTTGTTGGCCTGCGTCAAGGCGTAGTGTGCGGTAGCTAACTAGTATTTATCTGCTTATGCATATGATGTAGATTGGATTAGGGTAGTCGTGCGACTTTGTTGGCCTGCGTCAAGGGTCGTGCGGGTGGGTTTAATTCAATCAGGAAATGACGGGTTGAACTTGACTAGCGCACTATGGTTTGTTGGCCTGCGTCAAGGTCATAGGACGCTAGGGACAAAATATTATCGGGAATTTCAAGTGTTGAAATTTGCAATGAGATTGCATACCTTCTATGAGATAGTTGGATCCCGATACCCGCTGCGAGTAATTGTTACTCCTGGGAGAGTTTTACACATTACAATTAGCCGATCAAGTAGGTGTCTAGAAAGGTGTCAACGGGGTTACGTCTCTGGGAAAACGAGGTTTACATTAATTAGGTCCGTGCGAAAGCACGGGGGACCTCCCTCAAAGTACCGACACTGGCCTGGCTGAAAGATTGGCGAACTTGTAGCGTGTAATTAATCCCGGCTAGTCTTTCCTTTTAGGGTTTGAAGGAAGATTTGATAAAAAAAACAGTGGGAGCCATCCTGATTAGATAAAATAATAACCAATCTGATCTTGCAAGAGCATACACTGAGTTTTTTCTTCTCTCTCTCTCTCTCCAGGTAGCGACCATGTCACGCCTTAATCAAGATAATAAAACAGATATTTTGACCGAACCCGCTTGTTATACTGTGCTGGGGAACATTGGTCCCGCTCCAACTTATAATTGTTATAAGACAGAGCAGGATATTGGGGATTACCAGAATTCCCGTGCCGCCCAAACGAAGAAAGTGCATAGTGATGCATCATCTTCGGGTGTGTTCATTACAAAGAACTGTTTCTCAGTATCCTTTATGTCCTGGGTATATGATACCAGATCAGGATCCCAGATATGTAATCTATTACATAGGGCTACAGATAGGTAGAGAACTGAGAACGGGTGATAAGTTTCATGAGGCAGAAAACGGGGCAAGTATTGCAGCCAAGTCTGTTGGTCACTGTCACCCTGTATTACAAATACATTGATTCTGAACGAATGTTATTAGATACCGAACCTGATATACAAAATCATATCAGTCTCTTTATTAGTAAAGAAATGATAAAATTTTGTATTGTTGGATAATGTTTTGAACATTTCCTATATCAAAAGTTGATCGGTTCAGGCACGTTATCTAAAAGCATTGATGTTCTAAATCAAACTACAGTTCTTAGTATATAGAACACACACAAGAGGAAGAGTTCAGAAATGAACGGATCCTTCTTGAGGTATTGTAGACTAGGTCATATCAATGCGACCCGACTAGCTAAGTTTCATTTAGATGCATATTTAAATCAGTTTGAATTTACATCTTGTGAAACTCGCCAGTCATGTCACAAAGATAAGATGGCCATAGCTCTGTTTATTGGAAACAGAGAAAGAGTTAGTGAACTCTTGGGATGATACATGTTAATGTATGTTAGGTCCCCTGTCTACACATGCCAAGACTGGTTCTTTGTACTTCATTACATTCTCTGATAATCTCTCAAGATTCAAACATATGTTCCTGTTGAAACACAAGTCCGAACCTTTTGAGATATTCACAGAATATGATTTAGAAGTAGAGAACTAATATACTGGTAAAAGTATTATGTCCTTTGATGTGATCAAGGAGGAGAATACTTGAGCACGGAAATCTTGGACTATTCTAAAGGAGAATGAGATTCTCTCTCAGAATTACTCCTCCGTATACACCACAGCACATCAGTGTATCGGGGCGGAGCAGATACACCCTATTTGATATGGTGTGCTCTATGATGAGTACTACTGAGTTACCTATTTCCTTTTGGGAGTTATGCACTTATGAAGTTGCATACCTATTGAATAGGGTTCCAATCAAATCAGTTGCCTACCACTTCATATGTGATATGGAATGGGAAGAGCCCATCTCTTAGGTTAGTTAAGATTTGGGGTTGTCCGGCCAATGTCTAAAAGCAAAATCCGGACAAGCTCGAGGTAAGGTCTGTTATGTAGAACTGGAAATGTTCCAGCTATACAATATGCAGCTGATGATCTGGTAGAACCGAAGGATTCAATAGTAACCAACGAACCTCAGCCTCTCCGCCGATCTAGTAGGGTTCCTCACCCACCTGAGAGATACTCCGGTTTCTCTATGACAGTGGGAGCGAGGATTGCATCATGAGATGATGACCCAACTAGTTTCGAGCTGGCCATCAGGAGTGAGACTCTGTAAGAATGGCTGGATGCTTAGCGATCTGAGATGGAATCCTTATACACCAACAAAGTATGGACTTTGGCTGCTATATCTGAAGGGTTAAATCCCCATCAGGAGCAAGTATATCTTGAGAAGATTACTTGGTGTAGATGGAAAAGTTGAGACTTTCAAAGCTAGACTTGTTAAAAGTTTGCATCATTTACCAGGCGTGGATTATGATGAAACCTTTTTCAAGTAGCTATGCTTAAGTCCATCCAGATCCTACTTGCCACGGCTACATACCATGACTACGATATCTGGCGGTTGGGTGTCATGACTGCTTTTCTAAATAATGTTTTAGAAGAGTGCGTCTATAAGTACACAGCCAGAGGGCTTCGTAAATAGCGGGAGCAGCGGAAACGTGTGCAAGATGTTTTATGTGATGAAGCAGGCATCGCGGAGTTGGAACATCTGTTTTGATGAGTTAGTCAAACAGGTTGACATCATCAAAATGGTAGATGAACCTTGTATATACAAAAAGGTAGTAGGGAGTATGGTAATGATCCTCGTAGAGTACGTGGATGACATACTCTTGATAGGGAAGAAGTTTCCTATGCTACGATCGGTCAATCTCCGCTTATCACAATGATTCTCCATAAAGGATCAAAGTGATACCTACTAAATCCTGGGTTTTGGATCTATGAGATAGATCTAATTGGATATTAGGATACTCACTAGCTGTAGTAAGATGGTATCAATTGATCCTGGGGAGAATCACTGGAAAGGTTCCAGGGTGATAAGGACGACTGAATGTCAGTCGCAAGCATTGTCTTTACCCTCAGTAAAGGGACGGTATGTTGGAAGAGTTCCAAGCTAAATACCGTGGCATATTAGAAGATAAAGGCTGGATACATCGCTACTTAAGACGCTACCAAAGAGGAAGTCTGGGTGTATATTTGTTCATGAGATGAACTTCGTTCCTCCCATTGTGTGACAATGGAGTTGTGGCTTTTGCCAAGGAACGTCCGTCCCATCAGTGATCCAGACATATTCTAAGGCAGTATCACCTGATCATGGAGATGGTTGATCTCCAAGCTGATCGAGGTTAGGAGAGCAGACTCAGAGGACAACACGGCGGATCCACTCACAAAGGCCTTTTCCCAGAGAGAGATTTTTATGGGATGGTTGAGTATGAAATACTACAACCACTGCTACAGATGGCCCTAGTGCAAGTGGGAGATTGTTAGTTATATGTATGCCCTAGAGGCCATTACTGTACATAGGATGTATATTGTAGTGGATGCTGGGACATATATAGGGAGGACTTTCTTGCTCGACATGATAGTATGCTATCTGGTTACTCTTTACCTTAACGTGTATACTGATTGCCTCTCTGTTACATGTTGGTAAAGCCCTTAGGATGTGTACTTGACTACCTGGACTATGATGCGGATCATACTAGTGGGGACATGGTAGTCTATAAGTACATCCTTCAAGGTCCCTAGTCGTGGGTGTATCGAGACGGGGTATCGATATACCAGTGTAGACTAGCGTATACCTTCTCGACCCATACAGATGGGCGATGGATGATCCCATATCCATTGATGTTTGACATCGGAGATGATATACGGGTGCTCAGTGGAGACTGGGTACACTGGACGAACTCGCCGAGAACTCCCAGATGGTATTATACCTCACGTCAGATGGCAGTTCTCTGGTGACACTGGTACAGGTTAGTCTGTAGACCCGAGATCGTCATAGAGTCTTGTGTGATTCCCACTGTGCTTTGATTTCCACCTTACCACATCCAGAGGGCGTGCAAAACAGTAGCTTTTGGGTACAGTCCCGAATCACATGGAGGCAATGAGCGATAGGAGGGGATTCGTCTCTTCCGGTATAGGGAGTTGATGTTGCGCTGTGTTCGATTGGCTATAACCGGAAATCCCTGGCCAGGGTTGCTGAGATTTACTGGTAAGAGTTACCAGTAGTTTCTCGAACTGTTATAGACCTCATATCAACACGACTTATCGAGCTATTGGGGTCCGACGTTTACCACCCCTAGGCGAGATATGCGACATATCAGACGACGAGACCGGACTGTACGGTAAGTGTTACTGGTTGGATTCACAGGAGTGTGAGCGGGCTTGCTCGTCGATCTTCTGATCGCTCAATACCCGGGTGGCCGTTACGTTTAGCAGACCGCTTGCGGCTTGTGGGTGTTTGATATGATCATCACCTGCTGCCGGCGTATTGACGGGTCTTTAGAGTCCTACACAGAGGTTTCCTTGCTCAAGCGAAACGAAATAGGAGCGCATATGAGATATGTGCGGGACCGAGAATAATGTGTGTATGTGATACCGTATTCCATTCTCGCGATGAATGTATCGAATGGTTGTATGCGATATAACCTAGTTATCGATTCAAGAATTGATTCGATAAGCCGATACATTGGATATTAGTCGGTTATATGAGATATGACCGGATCGTTAAATCAAGTGTTGATTTGATGATTTAATGCATAATTATGTATTTGATATATTACTTTGCATTAACTAGTATTGGTTCACTTTAAATGGATTTTCTCACTTGAAATGCACATTGTATATGTGATATATTTTTTGTGCACTTGTTTGTATCATGTTTGATGATACATGCTCACTTGGGTTTGTGTAAAGATCAAACCATGGTTATATGAATGGTTAGGGTTTTGTTTATTTACTTATTCATTTATTTATTTTGTTTATTTTGGCAAAAGAAAAAGATAAAGAGAAAATGAAATGGTGGCTTAGTTTGTTTTTTGTTGAAGCTTCATGAAGTTTTGACTAAGTGACCATTTTTGTTTTCATGCTTAACCCTAACCATTCAACCTAACCTTAGTTTATTCTCTACACCTAACTATGGTTGCTATATGATAAGTATTCATTTATTTTCTATTTAGAAAAACACTTATCATATTATCTTCTTCTTCTTCTCTTTCTTCAACATGAAGAAAGCTTGCCTCCATCAATGGCAACTAGTGAAAAAGAGTGAGAAATCCAATTCTAAAGTGAACCCACTTCCTATTTCTTCATCCTCTACCTCTTGCCAAGTAGTACAGGGTGTTTTCTTCACAAGTTTCATGACTTGGTGAAGTGGGAGCTTGATCTTGTGATGCCTCGACGTAGATCATCTTCGGCATCGTAATCGATGACCTAGCCCGCCCATTTCTCCGATGAAGCCGACGCTAGAGCCCGGGATCCAATGATCGCAGCGAGGAGACATCATCACGGAGCTATGGAGGTAGAGGACCGGATCTACAAAGGTTGTATTTCCGTGTACCCTTTAGTTAAGTTGTTAACTAGTTGCATGTTTCGCCTAAAATTCTAGTTAACGATCTAGTCTAGGGTTTCTCGGCACCGTATTTTTGAAATTGGCATGGTTGATGCCTTGTGAGACCTCATTGGAGTGCCTAGGAACCCTACAAGCGCTGGGCGCACCATATGTCCGGCACGTGGGCGGTGGGCGCTTGAGCGCTTGGGGCGTTAGGCGCTTGGGCGTCGGCGAGGAAAAGGGAATTTTAGCCCCAGAAATAGGATTTAAAATCCCAAAAGAGGATTTACGGTGGAGTTAAACTCCTAAGATGTTTTAGAGTTGATGAAAGGGGTTCTTCTTTGGAGCCTTGGGTCTTCCCAAAAATGGGGTTTTCGGAGATGGGCCTTATTCTTCCTCCTCTGTTGGCAGGATCTCGAAGATCAAGAGATGTGAGATTTTAAAAATCTCTTCTTTTTGAGATCTGATAGGAGATCTAAGCCCCCCTTTGTGGGTTTTGTGGTGAAAAACTCTTTAGTTTTGGAAAAGGAAGAGTAAAACTCTTGATTTAATTTCAAAAGAAAGAAGAAGGTTTAGAACCTTCAGAAAGGGGAAAGAGGCACAAACCCTAGATTTTTGAGGGGAAAGGAAAAGGTGTATATTAGATATTTTCATCATGTTGCCTTATATAGGCATACATATTTACATATAGGCTCTTGGTCTTTACAAAATGGCATTTTGCCCATCCCATGGCTCATGTGCCATTTCTTTTTGCACATAAGCCATGGGCTTACAAAAATTTGGTTTTATGCCCATTTTGTTTACATTCATGCATAAAAAATTACATAAAAATTATTTATTACATGATTTCATTTTGTCATGGGGGAGGGCCGGCCGCTTCATGTTCGGGCTCGACTAGGGCGTGGGCCCACTTGACCTGGGTGTGGGCCCACCTGTCTTGGGGTTGACCTTGACTTTGACTTGGTCAACCGGGGTGCAATTTTCGACCCCAACATCGGTCAGCTCGCCTGCTTCCAGGCATGACCGGCTCCCCCTCCCTCAACAGGGTCGCGCGGACGGGACCTGTCACGGCAGCTCGAAGACTACCTCGCCAGGGGGCCTAAGGAACCTCATCGAAAGGAACCGAGGCCGTGGCCAGGCACAAGTCTCCAACAGCAGAGGCCAAAGATCAGAATGTGCCGAATCGTCGGGATACCACGTCTGACTCGACGCCCTCGAAAAGAAGATCGAAGGTATATATCGGGATGGTCATCATTCGAGCAACGGGGCTAAGTACGCCGCCGACTCGCTCACAAAACCCTTCACCGAGGAGATGCTCGCCGTCCATGTCTCCTTCCGGAACAAGCTACTCCCCGAAGTTTCAGGAGTACACCCCGCTTAACGTCTCCCAGACGGTACTGCTAGAGGAGGCTAAGGGCGAGGGGTTCTTCAAGCTCCCCTCGATCTGGCGGCCAAGCGCACCCGGGGCCCCTACTGCGGTTTTCACAGGTCGCTCGTTTCACCCACAACTGTACCGCCACGCGGCAGCCCTCTCTCGGCGAAATTGAAACGACGCGACTCCGGCGCTTCGCCTCCCCCATGCGTCCATGACACGTGTCGCCCTCACCTGTCCCGCTTCCCGATGCTCACACCACCGGGTAGTAACCCTGCTCGGCCCGTCCTTAGCAGGCCCCTTAATACCCCTCCCGCGCTAAGGATCGAAGCCCTCACCAAGAGATAACCGGGCTCGCCCTTGCTCGGTTATCCCTGGCTGGTAATTCCCTACCCCAAGACGCCAGGGATCGAAGCCCTCGCCAAGAGGCAACTGAGCAGCTTCACTTCTCGGTCCATCCTTAGCAGGCCTCTTACGGCCCCTCCCGCGCTAAGGATTGAAGCCCTCACCAAGAGGCAACCGGGCTCGCCCTTGCTCGGTTATCCCTAGCTGGTAGTTCACTACCCCACGACGCCAGGGATCGAAGCCCTCGCCAAGAGGCGCCGGGAAGTAACCCTGCTCGGCCCGTCCTTAGCGGGACCCTTATGGCCCCTCCCGCACTGAGAATCGAAGCCCTCACCAAGAGGCAACCGGGCTCGTCCTTGCTCGGTTATCCCTGGCTGGTAGTTCCCTACCCCACGATGCCAGGGATCGAAGCCCTCGCCAAAAGGCAACTGAGCAACTTCACTGCTCGGTCCATCCTTTGCAGGCTTCTTACGGCCCCTCCCGCGCTAAGGATCGAAGCCCTCGCCAAGAAGCAACCGGGCTCGCCCATGCTCGGTTATCCCTGGCTGGTAGTTCACTACCCCACGATGCCAGGGATCGAAGCCCTCTCCAAGAGGAACCAGGCAGTAACCCTGCTCGGCCCGTCCTTAGCAGGCCCCTTACGGCCCCTCCCGCGCTAAGGATCGAAGCCTTCACCAAGAGGAAACCAGGCTCGCCCTTGCTCGCTTATCCCTAGCTGGTAGTTCCCTATCCCACGACGCCAGGGATCGAAGCCCTCGCCAAGTGGCAACTGAGCAGCTTCATTGCTTAGTCCATCCTTAGCAGGCCTCTTACGGCCCCTCCCGCACTAAGGATCGAAGCCCTCACCAAGAGACAACCGGGCTCGCCCTTTCTCGGTTATCCCTAGCTGGTAGTTCACTACCCCACGATGCCAGGGATCGAAGCCCTCGCCAAGAGGCACCGGGCAGAAACCTTGCTTGGCCCATCCTTAAGGATCAAAACCCTCGCCAAGAGGCACCGGGCAGTAACCCTGCTTGGCCCGTCCTTAGCAGGCCCATTACGACCCCTCCCGCGCTAAGGGTCAAAGCCCTCATCAAGAGGCAATCGGGAAGCAACCTTGTTCGGTTATCCCTGGCTGGTAGCTCCCTACCCACAACGCCAGAGATCAATGTCCTCGGCAAGAGGAACCGGGCAATAACCCTGCTCGGCCCGTCCTTAAGGATCAAAGCCCTTGCCAAGAGGCACCGGGCAGTACCCTGCTCGGCCCGTCCTTAGCAGGCCTCTTACGGCCCCTCCCGCGCTAAGGATCAAAGCCCTCGCTAAGAGGCCACCGGGCTCGCCCTTGTTCGGTTATCCCTGACCGGTAGTTCCCTACCCCGCAGCGCCAGGGATCGAAGCCCTCGCCAGGAGGCACCGGATAGCAACCCTGCTCGGCCCGTCCTTAGCAGGCCTCTTACGACCCCTCCCGCGCTAAGGATAAGAGCCCTCGCTAATAGGCAACCAGGCTCGTCCTTGCTCGGTTATCCTTGGCTGGTAGTTCCCTACCCCGCAATGCCAGGGATTGAAGCCCTTGCCAAGAGGCACCGGGAAGCAACCCTACTCGGCCCGTCCTTAGCAGGCCTCTTACGGCTCGTCCCGCGCTAAGGATCAAAGCCCTCACCAAGAGGCAACCGGGCTCACCCTTGTCTGGATATCCCTGATCGGTAGTTCCCTACCCCGCAATGCCAGGGATCGAAGCCCTCGCCAAGAGGCCCCGGGCAACAACCCTGTTTGGCTCGTCCTTAGCAGGCCTCTTACGCCCCCCCCCCCCCCCCCGCGCGCTAAGGATCGAAGCCCTCAGCAAAAGACAGCCGAGCGTCTACCCTGCTCGTCTACCCCTGGCCGGCAGTTCATTACCCCACAAAGCCGGGTAACACCCCTGCTCCGTCCAACCTTAGAGGATAACCCCAACGTATCTTCACTACGCGATCCCCATGTCGACTTCGGGGCCACGAAGATACCGACCTCTCACCGGTCTTTGCACACTTAGGCAATTTACAAAATGGTTAAATTCAACTCGACGTGCGGTCACCAAATGAAATTCTCTAGACTCTACCGAACTATTTCTACGGACTCTTCACAAAAAACATCTAACCTGATGGAGAGGAGTCCTCGGACGAGAATACGCAGAGATCCGGCCTAAAAAGGAGAGCGCTGATTGATCTCAAAAACTATCTATTACCGCAATCAAGAACGGCGTCGCATGAAGCTAGCCGGTGAGTACGGGTCGGTCCACAGGGATGTTGTGAATCTCCTAGTCCCGCTAACGAGTTAATTCCGAAGGGTGTTCGGATTGATTATTAAATCTAAAAACCTAATTCTATCTATACTACAATTATCTAGATCTATTCTTGTTAGGGTTAGGTTTAGGGATGGTTTGGAAATGCAAGTAAATCTCAACGCTGTCTATACCCAATTTAGGATCTAAGAGGAGTTATAGTAATTATCAATAAAGGGGATTAGATCCATTCGGAAAGGTGTTCCTTCCTCTAGGTTCTTGTCCTTCCTTTAGAGATCCTTACCCTAACCTCCATGGAAAACGCGCGCAACCGGGCCTTTACACTACGGTATCACCGCTACCTCAAAGGATAGGGTGCCGTAGGGCGCGGTGTGTGCATGTATGCATGGAGTCCTATTGAAAAGATATAATGGGCAAGAAAGGGATGAGAGATCTCATCTCTCAAAAGCCTTCCCCAAAGCTAACTCTAAACAATTATCTACGACAATGAATTAAATCTACCTAGGGCAAAGAATTTAAATCTAAACTAGTGCAATTAAATAAATCTACTTACAGGTGACTCTCTCCAAACATCAACGCGGGTTGTTAGATCTGAATTCATGAATTGAAAGGAAGCATCGATGCTCTCCATAAAGAATTCTGAAATTTATTATTAAAAGGAGGCATAGGGAGGCATAGCCTTTACAACGATTTAGAGTTCCTATTTATAGAGGATAGGAAACCCTAGGTTACAATTGATTCGCATGTCTACATTTACCAAAATATCCTTAGGAAGACCTAGTCAAAGTAGACTTCAAGCTTTGGTAAAATTCTATGTCTGGAAATTTTGGAACTGATTCTGGGCTTCTTGGGCTTTTTATTTCTTTGGATCTTTATTCAATTTGGCTTCTCTATGTCTTCCAGATCTCCAGTGAACAATTGCAGTGGACTTTTAACCGTTTGCTTTGTAATCTTGGACCTTGCGTTGCCTTGTACTGATCTTTTGTGTAGGCTTGATTAAGATCCTTCTATTTGTTGGTCAAAGTCCCCTTTTTGTGTCGTCTTTTGTCTTTTTCACTGTTTTCGCTCCAAGAACCTGTAACCTGTAATATGTAGCAGACATGCGTCAAAAGCACCTGTTTATTTGTAAAAAGAATAAGAATGGGGAATATAATAATACAATATTATGGTGTGAACAAATACCCCCAAACTTATCTTTTGCTCGTCCTCGAGCAAACTCATTTTTTTTATTCTCTACAAAAAAACCTAACCGAACTTTCGCAGGGAAACGCGATTGCACTGAGCACGTGCAACAAGCCGTTAAACCTCTAGGTGTCCCTAGTAGGAGGAGTGTTGTCTCTTGAGGGTTTTCAACGGATACTACCCACAAAATCCTATCAATTTGGCTTTTTCGACTTTTGTACTCCAATTAGGTTTTCTAACAAGGAACTCTATTATCTTCGACTTGCAAATTATCCACCCATATTCTTCACACTTCCTCATCATTTAACTTAAGATTATATATATTCTGTAGACTTACTTAGCTTTCGGCATCTCTTAAGTTTTTCCTTCTAGGGTTCCATCTCCACTTAGGAATTTTTATCAACTCTATTAAAGATACAAGTTCTATTCTTCACTCCTTTCTTTCGTCTAAACTCTAATCACATACCCCTACGTGTGTGTATAAATCACCCCTACACTTGGAAATTCAAATCAAGCAATCATACTCTTGTCCTTTTGTCCAAAGCACTTATTAATTGGTGAATTTTTAAATGAATTTTACTTACACATCCTTCATGCGACCGTTAATACTTCTTGAGGTACCAACGACCGATTACAAGATGTGTTTGCACATTAAAGCGTAATTCCTAGTTTTGCAACACCCAAGGCTTTAGCAGTGACTCCCAAACCAGTTGGTCTAAGGCACTAGGTGATGAAGCACCCTCGCTAAATATTTTTTCTATTTTTGCAGCCTTAAGTAATCACAAAAACCAGTGTTCATTTTTTTTATATTCTTTATTCACTTTTTTTTCCTTTTATTTTCATTGTACTAAGGACTTTAGACAAGAGCATTTCAAGGTCTCTTCTACTATTCCAAGTTTCAAGGTGCGTGATTGTGCAAATTGTAGGGTATACATTTTCAGAATCTAGACTTAAACTAGGAATTATTTTTTAAACTCATACTCTAATAAAAATATCAATACTTTTCCTTCGTCTCGACTTAGCCCAAAAAGTGAACTCAAAATTTCCTTATTTCTAAATAAACTACAAAGGCATATACTTTCTACCGTTGAACTTTAAGGAAAGTTATTTTTAGGGTTTTTAATTTACTAAGTCTAAGATCTAGTTGTTCCTAGCCAGTTAACCTATCTGTCAAACTCTAGTCAAATAAGCCAAAATTGAATACAATAATTTTTATAATTTTTCAAAAATTTTCAATTTTTATGGGTTTTAAAATAAGTATGCAAATGCAAAAAAATGTGCATATGAATGCGAAGGAAGAAGGCTTACCGAGCATCCCCCCAAATTTAAACTTGACAGTGTCCTCACTGTCATGCTACACCAAGAGGGTCAAACTGCCGGCACTCCCCTGTTTATTTATTTATAAAAAAAAATTTATATATTTTTTTAATGTTTTGAAATTTATTTTTTTATTTTTTTTTATAGAAAAAGAAAATAAAAAATATATATACATATATACAACAAGGTTCCCCCCAAACTTAAGCTTGGCCTTACACAAGCCAAAGGTTAGCACCAACCATTCAAAAATCTTATCGTGGTAATGGTCGAGTTGGTGAAAGAATGGTGTGGAAAGAAAAGAGATGAGAAGCACACGAGACCGTGTGGAGGTAGAAACGGGATACGGTCTTGGTGGGGGAGAAGAATGGCGGAAAAGAGAAAGAAGTGGAGTACGATCTTGAGGGTGTAAATCGAGTGAATAAATTAGCACAATTTATGATGACCGATGTGTTAAAAGCGATTGCGCTAACCTATCAACCCGTCGAGAAATGGGGTCAAATCCCTCAAGATTCGCAAGAAAGTATGGGCACGTCGAACTTGGTATAAGAGATGAGAGCGTAACGGTCTCTTGCACGGTCGGAACGATAGGAAGGACGAAAGGGAGTGAATTAGGGATAGTCTCATTCTCACCGTAGTAAACTGTCTCGAATTGGAAAGATTCCATCAATGGTTCGAAACAACTGTAAGCAACCGAGTCTGATGGTTCAACTAACTCATCTGAAAATGTAAAGGACTCAAACTCGGGCGGTGAGTCATCAACATCGTCCGGAAAAATGAAACACTCGTACGTGTTATCGGCTGTGAGAACTGTGTCAGATTCAAAGTAAAAGTTTCCAAGCTCACAGTCGTCAAGCGTGATATTGTGCGTGGCCGGAATGATGGAAAGGAGGGAGGGCGATTTAGTTAAAGGTTCAAGAGGATGGATTGGAAAATCAGACACATCAAACAAAAATGGTTCAACCTCAATATGATCCTCAAAACTCTCCTCAATACTATCCTCATAATTCTCCTCAATATTTGTCTCATCCATGCCATTATCATCATAATCAAGACGCACATGAAGTTCGGGAGAAACAATTAATGACTCGGGATGATGAATTTGACACAAAATTTCAATCAAATCTACGGGTTCATCATCCAAAATTTTCCCGGCGTCTATATCCTCAATCAAGTGAAAGTCAATTTCTTTAGACATCTTCTCAAAAGCATGGATGTTTATCAATGTAGGTTCTAGAGTGGAAGTGTAAAGGTCAAACGGATTAGGTGTTGTTTCACTCGAAAGGGGTTCTTCACAGTTTGGCAAATCAAACACTACAAAATCACACAACTCGTTTTTATTTTGAACTTGTGAATCATTTAGGACAATCGATGGAAAACTGGAGTTGTGGGCTTCAATTGAGTATGGGTAGGTTTGATTTAGAAATCCTCTCTCATTCTCACTCAGTCCAACCTCCTCCTTATACATTGAAAAATTTGAAACTAGCGGGAAACTAGCTACCGGTTCACTAGGTTGCATAAGGGCGGTAATGGATGCTTCCACATTCCTAACCATTTTGTTTGTTGCTGCGATATACGCCTCCAACGACTCTTCCAAACTAGACTTGGGTGGTAAGGGGGTTTCGATAAAAGATTCGAAATCGTGTGGATATGCAAAACTCCCAACAGGCTGTGTAGAAGCAGTGTCTAGTGAAGGTGGAAAGGTCGAGTAGGACTGGTAGAAAGTGGGTGGGTTGGCAGGGGTAAGGTCAACATGTGGATAAAAAGGTGAATAATCGTGCGGGCCCCTAGAACTAGATGAGTGGAGAGGGGTGAAAGATCGGCTGCGAGATTGAGCAATATGCCCAGCAATGGACATCGGCTTAGGAGTGACAGAAGGACTCGAAAAAGTGGTGTCAACATATGGAGGTGGTAAAGGTTGACTTGGTTGACATAAAGTGGGTTGAAAAGTCAAACTGTTTCTCCTAGACGCTTCTATTTGATCTTTCAAAGATATTTTAGGCATGGAAGGATCGTCTTTAAATCGACCGTACGAAGCAAAGTTAGGTTCGGGATACCAAAATTCGGCAAGAGATTTATGGTGTGGGGTACCCATGATGTAAGAATGAGAAGAGAAAGAAGATGGGTGTAAGTGGGGTGCAAGGATTTCTTCGCGACAAAAGCTGCAATTTTTTTTTTATAAAAATTTTCCTCTTATTTTTTATTTGTTTTGCAAAAATTTTCGATAAAAGGCTTAGACACAAATGCAATCAACCAGAAATGCACAATCAGGCCTAGATCTAGGGTCACCTAGGTCAGCTAGACAGCTCCTAACTGTTCCAAAGGGTTAGAAATAGGACCTCAAACCGTCTCTTCACCGCCGATTGCGGCCAGGTAAGTGCCAGGTAAGTGGGAGGCTCCCCGCTACAAGTAGCGGTCCTAATTAAGTAACCACTTGCCTTAGACACACTTGCCCAGATACCACAAAGTCAGGTTAGGATAAACGGTCGATGCCTATAACTAGTCCTCTGTCCTATTGAGCTCGAAGTCCTTAGGGCTGAGTCTAGTATTTTTTAATTAAGAATGGTCAATGTAAATGCTTTAAGTGATTTCTGAGGTCCTGGGAAGGGTGATGAAATCCCCATCCAATCTGAATTGGTCAAAAAGCCCCTTAAAGTCCAATTAAAAATATGCAAAACAGTAAATCACTTGCAATCAAATATTTTTATTTTATGCGCGGCGCAAAGAATCCTGCACAAGATTTGTTATTGAGAAAGGGAAAGATTTTTTTAAGCACAAAGAATCCTGCAGGAGATTTAACAAAAGATATATCGAAAGATTCAGAGGAGAGATCAGAAGACTTACAGATTTTTTTTTTACACCGCGTCTCAGCCTTTTTTTTTTCTGGTGATGTCACCAGGGCGTGGCGGTTCCGCGGCCGTAATGGGGGTCGCGCGGCGGTTCCGCCGCGTTTTGGTCGCGCGGCGAGTTTTTTTTTTTTGCTCTCCTGTTCTCCAAATCTCCCTCTGTTCTGATCTGTTATTTTCTGTTTCGCTTTCTGTAGATTTCCAGATCCGTCTTTCGATTGTAGATCCTGCAAAATTCAAACAACAAAGTACCCTTTCCAAAAATAACATATGATATATTTTTATATTTTTTGGATTTTTCAGATTTTTATGATTTTTTTTATTAAGATTAACCCGAAATTGCAAAAAAGGACATAACACGCCATCCCCGGTAATGGCGCCATTTGATTGATCTCAAAAACTATCTATTACCGTAATCAAGAACGGCGTCGCGTGAAGCTAGCCGGTGAGTACAGGTCGGTCCACAGGGATGTTGTGAATCTTCTAGTCACGCTAACGAGTTAATTCCGAAGGGTGTTCGGATTGATTATTAAATCTAAAAACCTAATTCTATCTATACTACAATTATCTAGATCTATTCTTGTTAGGGTTAGGTTTAGGGATGGTTTGGAAATGCAAGTAAATCTCAACGCTGTCTATACCCAATTTAGGATCTAAGAGGAGTTATAGTAATTATCAATAAAGGGGATTAGATCCATTCGGGAAGGTGTTCCTTCCTCTAGGTTCTTGTCCTTCCTTTAGAGATCCTTACCCTAACCTCCATGGAAAACGCGCGCAACCGGGTCTTTACACTACGGTATCACCGCTACCTCAAAGGATAGGGTGCCGTAGGGCGCGGTGTGTGCATGTATGCATGGAGTCCTATTGAAAAGATATAATGGGCAAG
This sequence comes from Agapanthus africanus, assembly GCA_030015575.1. Taxonomy (NCBI): domain Eukaryota; kingdom Viridiplantae; phylum Streptophyta; class Magnoliopsida; order Asparagales; family Amaryllidaceae; genus Agapanthus; species Agapanthus africanus. The sequence goes on along the minus strand of JASDDO010000022.1, from coordinate 230,090,295 downwards.
AAAGGGATGAGAGATCTCATCTCTCAAAAGCCTTCCCCAAAGCTAACTCTAAACAATTATCTACGGCAATGAATTAAATCTACCTAGGGCAAAGAATTTAAATCTAAACTAGTGCAATTAAATAAATCTACTTACAGGTGACTCTCTCCAAACATCAACGCGGGTTGTTAGATCTGAATTCATGAATTGAAAGGAAGCACCGATGCTCTCCATAAAGAATTCTGAAATTTATTATTAAAAGGAGGTATAGCCTTTACAATGATTTAGAGTTCCTATTTATAGAGGATATGAAACCCTAGGTTACAATTGATTCGCATGTCTACATTTACCAAAATATCCTTAGGAAGACCTAATCAAAGTAGACTTCAAGCTTTGGTAAAATTCTATGTCTGGAAATTTTGGAACTGATTCTGGGCTTCTTGGGTTTTTTATTTCTTTGGATCTTTATTCAATTTGGCTTCTCTTTTTCTTCCAGATCTCCAGTGAATAATTGCAGTGAACTTTTAACCGTTTGCTTTGTAATCTTGGACCTTGCGTTGCCCTGTACTGATCTTTTGTGTAGGCTTGATTAAGATCTTTCTATTTGTTTGTCAAAGTCCCCTTTTTGTGTCGTCTTTTGTCTTTTTCACTGTTTTCGTTCCAAGAACCTGTAACCTGTAATATGTAGCAGACATGCGTCAAAAGCACCTGTTTATTTATAAAAAGAATAAGAATGGGGAATATAATAATACAATATTATGGTGTGAACAAGCGCCGAGCTAACGAGACTCCGGACAAGGAAATTATGAAGAGATATGGGCCCTAATGGGGACCCCACCTCTATTTATAGCTACCGGCGTGCACATCCAACGGCGACAGTCATCTCTCGCCAAAAACACTCTTCGCGTTCGACGGCCCCCATCGCTCCACCTGTCGCGCACGCAACGGCCGCACCCTATTGGACGTCAGAAATCTGCGGCCCGTCGCGTCGACCAACCAGCGCCAGACACGTGGGCTGTCGCTTTGGTGAGCGTACACACGATCCGGCGCATCCTCTTTAATGCAAGATTTGGTCTCTGATCCGCTGACGCCATCAAAGAAATACAGCTGATTGCCCGGGAATGCACGCTTACGATATCTACGAAAAGGAGCTCACCTCGGGTGACCCGGCAGACCACTCTCGACCCGACCAGTGAGTGGGTCGGGACGAGAGTAGGGGGCTAATGATGATACTCGATATCGGTGATCTCCCAGATCGTGACACGTAGCAGATGACGTGTCCCGAAGCTTGTAAGAAAGGACCTACAGTGGCTGACCAGGCCACTCCTATACCCGTCCTACAAACAACCGCTGGCTCGTCTCCGAGCCCCCTGCACAAATGGCCTCCTCGGCCCTCTCAGCTCGCCTCTGGGCTATAGCAAAACCAAGATACCTCGGCCTTCCGTTCGCCCCCGAGCCTTCCGCCGAACTTATCTTCCTCGTCCCATCGATCGACCAACGGCACCAACCGCAGGCGCATCCGCCTCACCTCTGCGAATCTCGCCATGCGCGAGATACCCACAGCCACGTCCCGCGTTCCACGCCATCACGATTCCCCATTAACGAGCCCACCTCGCCATTAACGCGGAATCCCGCCTATCACACGGGCGTAACGTTGGGAGCGTAACGGCCGGCGTGATTCTCGCGCCTGCCTGTCTGTTGCCACCACTATATAAACCCCTTTTTCAGACGGTTCAAGTAAGTTTTTTCTCTCCCACTAGACCGTTACTCTGCTTGAGTATCCGGTCTAACTTGATCGTCGGAGGGTCCTCGGTGGTACAACCATCCCGGGACTTATTTGTAGGTAGCTCGGTCTCAACCACCTCAAACCCATTGAGATCCACACGCTTCAGCAGTCAACCTCCAACCTAATCTCAGCCGTCCATCGTCGCCAACAGCAGATCTACGGAAGGTAACATCTTGACCTGATCCGACATCCGTCAAGTTGATAACCAATTAACTACCGGTCAAAAACCACCGTCATTAGCTTTGTCTAATGTTACATTACTTTTTACTGAGGTATTTGTAAAATAATCACTAACAGAATAATTAGAGGTTAACCGATGGTTATTACCTAGTGACAAGTATACTTAAAGGCATTTATACACAAGAATTTTTTTTTATTAAGGTATATAAATGCAACAAGAGAGAAAGTCTGCAGGATTATCCAGCAATTTACCCAAGGCCTCTTCCAATTTAGCCTCTGATTTACATTCAACAATTTACCAAGGTGTTTGGCAATTTAAGAAACAACATGTCCAAAAAATGAATATGGCATTAAATTCCAGTGTTAAGATCAATGAATAGTAATGCACTAAAAGATAGGATAAAAAATAAGTATACTCGAAATAGGTAGAGATAGCTCCCACCCATAGAGGATATATAAGACGCGCAAGAACCGATTGCAATGGTTTAGATATGTGCAACGAAGACCAGTCGATGCCCCAATTAGAAAAGATGACAAAATTGTAGTTTTTGACACAACTAAGATAGGGATGGACCTAAACGAACATGGATATATGCCATTAAAAACAATATGTTAATTATTAATTAAACAGGGAAAATAGTTCTTGACTGAACAAAATGGAACAGAAGGATTCATATAGCCGACCCCAAAAATTTGGGAAGAAGGTTTGTTGTTTCTGGCTTAGCGCCCAATTTACATCCAGCAATTTACGCCCTCAAACTATTTAACACTAGTTACTCTAGGAAATTTCTGATACCCTCACCTTGCCTCCAAAGACAAACAAGACAGTGAACGAGAATGTAATAGATAAGAGAGAACAAATGGCAGAAGAATCTGAAAGAAGCTTTCATGTTTACATCTCAGATCCTGTTTGATGGAGATTGCAGCCAGATTATGATAATATCACTTGGACTCAGTACGCCTTCAATAATGCAGAATTCTGCAGGAGTATGAAAGAGAGATTCTACTTCTAGTGTAGATACTTAGACTAAGCATAGTACCGTATCTTCTATCAAATTTCTGGAGTTAGTTTGGAGTAGGTGATTATGAAAAGGACTAATAAGGTCACGAGATTTGAACTTTCGCCAAGAAAAAAGTTTGAGCAAAATAAATAGAGAAGTGTTCAATTCAAACACGTTTCTAATAGAATCTACATCCCCCTCGGACAAAGGGATCTCTTGGGTCCCTACGAGCAGCCAATATTACAATTCCACACCCAACAATCTCAATTATTAGCTTATTTTCATATTATCACCCTTCAAAGTCTTTCAACCAACAAAGTTCAAAATTTGTGAGCTTCTTGACTGAAAAGGAAAGAGGGAGAATAGTAAGCAGAAGACAAAAAGGTAGAAAGGCCTTGTGCTGTTCATTTTTGAATATTATTGTATGTGCTGTTTATTTTTGAATATTATTGTAACCACACACTTATGAATTCAAATAGGAACATAAGAGGAAGATGAGTAAATCTACTACAGTCCCAAAATAAAGTGATCAGAAACTTTTCTTGTATCAGACAGAATAAGATTCACATGGAAACAGATGTCAATTTAGCTTTGGGATGCAGTAAACTTCCTACTTCAGTCCAAATTCCACATGAATTCTGCACATAATAAAGCATTTCATTCTATTTATAGAACAATCATAGATATTATTAGTCATTATTCAGACATATGTCATGCATACTGAATAGGTGTAGCTGGCTCCATTAATATGGTTTCAATGTAAGAATTCACTTGCAGTCAAATGTTAGTGTCAAGATGAAAGCAAAGGGACATGTAACAAGGGCCCCTCTAAAAGTCTCCTACTTTCTTTTATAGATGCTTTTAACAAAGCTGAATGAAAGAAAAAGATTTATACAGATAGCCTCCAAATTTGGGATAATTATTTGTTGTTAATGGCATTGTAGCTAGAATCAACCAGGCACCTATTTTCTAATACACAGTCTTAAATGTACTCCGACCAAACAAAGAAATGGAGTTACAAACGGTACAATATGGATATGCCTGAATGAAACGTGTATCTCTAACAACTTGCAATTTAATATTTTTCGTTTATGTGCTGGTATGAGAACAACAGATATTCAAGAAAAGAACCAAGTAAATGAAGCCGAGGAAGGAGCTTGGACTTGAGTTGGATAAGGGAAAGGATTTGGACCGCACCAATATACAACTCTTTTCAGTTTTATCTTTAATCGATGCGGCGCTCAAAGGAATCGCCTGTGACCTTCATTTTCTGATGAAAAAAGTAATATTGCAGATTACGCTCCTCTGGTCCACCCTACTTTCTGATGTTTCTGATGTTCCTGATGAAGGTTCAGAAGGTCACTGGACATAGATCCAACACTCTCTTTGATGCTAAATATGTCTCTCTTTTTCTATGACTATCGAACTACCCAATTGCATGCCTTAATGGCTGCTTTCCAGAATGTATCATCCTCCCCATGTGATATGCAAGCAATGAAAGTGAAAATAAATTGTATTTTTTTTGTGTGAGCACACGCGTGCGTGTGTGTGAAGAAAGAGGGCCATCAAAACCCAAAATTGAATTCAGATGGAAAAACTAGGAGAAAAAAGGTAGGAGTATGTGGAAGCCAGATACTGGAGCCGTAGTTGGTATTACAATTACTCTCAGATCACAGATATGTAGCATAGCCTCAATTATGGTGTAAAATTTTCAGAATGTGCTAGCTGCACAAAGGTTTCATCGCCTTCAGATTTAGAGTTGTGATACAGCAAGAGTGGAATGTTAAAAAAAGGATTATGTAGTCCTTAGCATGGGTCGTAACATAGAATTTAACTCTAATGTTCTAAGATATTACCATCTACAACTTTGGAGTATAACGGTATAAACTTCCGTCAAATAGAGAATTGAATGCATTATATTTTAGTGATATGATACTCAGAATCTCAGACCAGCTGGCCCTTGTTCTAATTTAATGAAGCAAATGCTTGTGGCCGCCCATGCAACAACAGAAGCAAAGATTATGACAGCAGATTGAAGACAGCAACATTTTTGTACATAATGCACCTAACAAGTTAGGAGTTCACGAGAATTTTCATATTTCAAGATACTAGAAAAAAAGTGGACAGCAGAACTTAGGTGGTACATCTTTTGATTTTTCGTAGTGAACGCTATAATTAAGTACCTGAGAACAAAATTGTAGGAAACTCCCTTTTTTTTTGCAGCAAATTAAACAGACTTGTATAACATAGAGACACTTTTCAACGAAAATGTGGCAGTACAAACAAGCAACAAACATGTGTAGTTGGAGACTGAAAACTAGAAGTGCGTGCTCTGAAAAGTCAGGGTAATCTTGCAATTTAGCCTATTTTCGATTAACAAGCTTTAATGATTTTTTGAGATTGTATAATGAAACACTTAAATTTAAAGGGTTCGATATGTCAACACGAAGGCTATAATTAAGTAACTGAGACAGCTCACCAAACTCATGGGCCCGCCCAATAACTTAAGTGAGGTTCGCTGCTGCTAGGAGAAAATGTAGCCAATTTACTACAAAAGGCTCATTGATTTAATGAAAGGCCCCATCAGCTCTCAAACCTGCAGAAATCACACATGTAGGGTACAAAACAGCTTAGCAAAACTAATAATTTTACAAACTACAGGAGAATTATATGGTCTTTGCTGCTGCCAAGTTTTTGAAACATTATAGTAAAGCCGCATATTTCTTGATTTGACTCATATAGGATACCTATACAGAAGCTATAATAATTCTACATGAGCATATCAAAGGAATCAGACATGTTTTTGGATAAGATAATATGACCCGCATGGAAACAGATGCTAATTATGATTTGGGATACAGTGTTCAATCCAAACTTTGCATCGATTATGCACATCTCCGACATTTGTATTATTGCAGTACAGCCACAATTATACTGTACAGAAATAATTTGTATGCAATGATCCCTAAAACTTTCCGCCCAATATGGAGTTAACTGATTTCAATTCCAGTGAATGTCACAGGAGTTTCCCCAAAAAAAGAAAGTTGGCTACAGTTAGAGCCCGTGTATTTCCGACTACATTAAAATTTCAAAGCATGTGCTTTAGTTTTAAGTAATAGTTGTTTTTGCAACATGGAACTACAACTTGAGGGGGATAACTTTGGAATTGCAGTGGAATCTGATGCAACTAAACTACAGTTTTCGGAACCCAGAAAGTAAAAAGACGCATTGAAATATCATTGCAAAGATTTGGGATAAAGAGCTGAACAGAATAAATGCATGTATTCGACACTAGCATTTGTTATAAAGGCTCGTTGTTGTTGTTGTATTTGTAACTATACATTTGATCCAACCAAAAAGAGTTTTCTAACACGTGAAGTCGTAATTGCAATCCAACCAAATAGAATTATGCAATTTAACTGCAATCGTTGGATTTGCTGGAGTTGGAGTTGATATGAATCGCATATCCTGCTATAAGTTATTAAGCAAATCCAAAGACAACTTGGTACCAGATATGTTGTGTGAATACGTTCCCATGAGAACAATAGAGCACAGTTGTCAATATCTTACGATATACGATTCTTATCCTACGATATGATATGATAGCTTTTTGTTATGATACAAAATGACATGATATAGAATAGTGTGCGATACAAAAAGAGATTAATGGCCCTGGGAAGCACCCGAGAGCCCTGGCCTGCGAACGCATGCCAAAATCAAGGGGGAGGGGTGGGGGAGGGCCCAACCCACATGGGGGCGGGCCTATTCTCTCCCATGTGCATGTGTTCGTAGGCAAGGCCCTAGGGTGCTTCCCAGGCCATTTTTTCCATACAAAAATTAGGTTCTAAATTCTACTTTGATTTGGTTCCGCTCCTATTGGTTAATTATCTTATGAACTAAAATTCTTTATATTAATTTTCTTGATTCACATATTTTGTATTTGCATTTGTGTAGCATTTTACTAACCATTATATGTGTTTGTATATATCTTTCTATATTTACTAAGTTGAACATATATTTTCGAAAATATAGCTGGATACTTAATTGCATAGCTATTAAGAGAGAAAAATATCATACGATATTAATTATGATACGATACGATATGATATGAAAACGATATGCCTATCATGATTGAACAACTATACAATTGAGATATATTCACATAAACCTCGGTAGTAAATGAAGCTAACGTAGAAGATTGGACTCTAACCACAATACAAAAAGTATTTGGAACTCAACAATCTGTTGCAGTCTTACTGGTATTCTTGATAATGGTTTAAAAGGATGCCAAACATAGATCAGACACTCTCTTTGATACTAAAGGCATGTTCTCCCTTTCCTATGACAATCGAACAAACCAAAACTGTTGCCTCAGAAAGTCTGCTTTATAGAAGTTATGATCCCAACCGATGTGGGATACAAGCAATGAATGATAAAGATCGCGATGAAAGAGGGACATCAAGACATAAATGTTGCATTCAGATGGAGAGTTGGTGGAAGCAAGTGGAAAGCCAGATATGAGTAGTAAGTAGCAGTACAATAAAATTTGATCACATTGATGTAGGCCTAGCTTCAATAATGGTGTCAAGATTTCAGATTCTGCTAGATGCACCAAGGTTTCTAACCCCCTTCAGATTTGGAATTACGATGTGGCATGAGCTTAAGCTAACAAACTGATTTTCCTTAACATGGGCTTTAACAAAGAATTAAATATAACTATATTGGAAAGTTAAATACTGAGGCACCTCATTGAGAAGAACCGGGGACGCTCCCAGACGTACAGGTCACCCACAGCGGGGGCCAGAGATCCCGAGGCGCCGATTCCCCGGGGTACCACGGTCGGCTCGACGCCCTCGAGAAGAAGATCGAGGGCATGCGCCGAGAAGCTCACCTCTCGAGCGACGGAGCTAAGTACGCCTCCAACTCGCTCACGAATCCGTTCACTGAGAAACTGCTCGCCGTCCACGTCTCCTCTCGCAACAAGCCCCCAAAGGTCTCTCTATTTGACGGGAAAACCGACCCGAAGGACCACTTGGACGCTTTCACCGCGGGGATGAGCTTTCAGGATCACTCCGACGCCGCCCAGTGCAGGGCCTTCCCGGCCACCTTCATCCGCGCAGGTCGGGACTGGTTCCAGGGGCTCGAACCCCGCTCGATTTCGACCTTCGACGAGCTGGCTACTCAGTTCCTCGGCCATTTCGTGGGGAACCGTCGACAGAAGCGCACGGTCGACTACCTCTTTACGGTTAAGAGTGGAGACAAGGAAACGTTCAAGGCATATATTACCCGTTTCTACAACGCCCTTCTCGAGGTGCCCGAGCACCGAGACGAAACCGTCATAATGGCACTCAGATCCGGTCTGAGGCACAAGGAATGGTTGCGCTCCTTCGCGCTGGAGCAACCTAAGACCATGGCCGAGGTCAAGACGTGGACCGAGCGCGAGGTCCAGCTGGAATCCGAGGTGAACGCTAACCTTCCCCAGGCAGAACGGCCCGACCAGAAGAAGAGGGCTCGGGAGGAGAGGCCGGAGCGTCAGCAGCCCTATCACCCGAAGTTCCAGGAGTATACCCCCTCAACGTCTCCCTCGCGGTGTTGCTGGAGGAGGCCCAGAATGAGGGGTTCTTCAAGTTCCCTCCGGTCCCGCATCAGGCCGCGAAGCGAACCCGGGGCCCCTACTGCGCTCTCGCTCGGCTATCCCCGACGGGCAGCTTCCCTGCCACAACGCCGAGGATCAAAAATCCCTCACAAAGGCAGTCGAGCCCAAGGTCCCCTCGCTCGGCTATCCCCGGCGGGCAGCTTCCCTGCCACAACGACGAGGATCAAAAAGCCCTCTCAGAGGCAGTCGAGCCCGAGGTTCCCTCGCTCGGCTATCTTTCAAGACAAAAGCCCTCGCCAAGAGACACCGGACAGTAACCCCGTCCGGCTAAGGGTCCTTGGTAGGCTTCTTACAGCCCTATAGCTCTTCCCGCGCCAAGGACCAAAGTCCTCCCGGAGGCAATCGGGCCCTCGCTCGGCTATCCCCGTCTGGTAGCTTCCTACCACAACCGACAGGGATCAAAGCCCTCGCCAAGAGACACTGGGCAGTAACCCTGCTCGGTCCCCGTCCTGAAGGATCAAAGCCCTCGCAAGAGGCAACTGAGCAGCTACCCTGCTCGGTAAAAACTCCAGCTAGTAGTCGCCTACCCACGACGTCGGAGATCAAAAAGCCCTCCCAGAGGCAGTCGAGCCCGAGGTCCCCTCACTCAGCTATCCCCGGCGGGCAGCTTCCCTGCCACAACGCCGAGGATCAAAAAGCCCTCTCAGAGGCAGTCGAGCCCGAGGTTCCCTCGCTCGACTATCTTTCAGGACAAAAGCCCTCGCCAAGAGGCACCGGACAGTAACCCTGCCCGGCCAAGGGTCCTTGGTAGGCTTCTTACAGCCCTATAGCTCTTCCTGCGCCAAGGACCAAAGTCTTCTCGGAGGCAGTCGGGCCCTTGCTCGGCTATCCCCGGCTGGTAGCTTCCTACCACAACCGACAGGGATCAAAGCCCTCGCCAAGAGGCACTGGGCAGTAACCCTGCTCGGTCCCCATCCTGAAGGATCAAAGCCCTCGCAAGAGGCAACCGACCAGCTACCCGTTCGGTAAAAACTCCGGCTGGTAGTCTCCTACCCACGACGCTAGATGTCAAAGCCCTCGCCCAGAGGCTGCCGAGCAGCTACCTTGCTCGGCCATCCTTGGTGGGCAACTCTCCTACCACCGTGCCAGGAAGCATAAAGCCTTTGCAAGGGGTGACGGGGCAGCTACCCTGCCCAGTCAACCCCGGATGGTGGCCAACGCTCGGAATCAGAGATGCTCTGTGGTCATGGAGGACCCGAGACCCCAGTGAGGGGCGTCAGGTCTGTCCAAGTCTAAACGATCTTCTCTCGACTCCGGGACCCAGGGAGATACCTCCTCAGAAGCGCTCGTCGGCAAGTGATTGCAGACAACTCGACGGGCGATCGCTAGACAGATGGCCAACCTGACGTAAAAGCACAACAATACAGACAAAAATATTCCACGAGCACTCTTCATAAACAGATGGCAGAACACAATTTTAGGGGGTTGAGAAAAAAAAAAGAAACTTCATTACTGCTGCCAAAGACAAGTTTTTTTTGCATAGGGTATTTATTGGGCTCCCTAGCCTTACAAAATTCAAAAGAAAAACAAATTGAAGATGGTAGAACGGGGGCTCTACACCTCGGGGCCGGGCGTGACCCCGAGGTCCTCGACCTCCACCACTTGATGCGCTGGGTCCTCGATCGCCTCCTCGCCGGGAACTTCTCCCCCTTGCTCGTCGGCGCCCACGAGGGGGAACTCTGCCCGGAGATCCGCGTTGTCGAACCCCGGCATCTGGGACTTAACGGCATCGAGAGTGTCATGCCAAATGCGGGTCGTGGCCACGGCCAGGTCGTTATAAAAATCCTTCGACCCCTTATAGCTCGCCACGGCTCTCGATTCGGCCGACTTAAACGCCTCAGCCGCCGCCCCCAGCTCCTTTCGGAGGGCCTTCACCGTCCTCTTCAGGTTGCCGGCAAGCACCTGGGAATCCTCGAGCTTGCCCTCGGCGATCACGGCGGCCTCGCGATGCCGGGCGACCTCTCTTTTCCCGGCGACCACCTCGCCCTCTAGGGCGGCGATCTTCGCCGACGTCGCCTCATGCTCTCGCCTGGAGCTCTTTTGCAATGAGGCGAGCTGACCCGCGGCCTCCAACGCCAGGGCTGCCACCTCGGTCTCCACGCGGAGGGCGAGGGCCACGTGCTGGAGATCCTGGGAAGACACGAAAAGGTCAGAAAACAGAAAAAGGCACCAAATCTCACGATGAACTGGGGGCTTACTTGCACGGACTCCTGGGCGATCGACGCCAGCTGGGCCTTGAGGGTCCCTCCAGGAACTCGACCCCCGGCCGAGGTCTCGATTTCGTGCAGGAAGCTGTCCGCGACCGACAGCCCCGAGGGCACCGTGAATCGGAGCCCCCTTCCTCCACTAAGGTCGGTGAGGACCGGCCCCGAGAGGGTCTCCGGGAACTCTTCTTGAGTTGCTCCGAAGGAGAGCCGATCTTCTCTTCCGAAACCGTGTCCTCTAGAATCAGGGCCCACTTCCGACCCGATGCTCTGCTGGGGCCCGGGGCGGGATCCACCATCGAGCGTCCTCGAGGCACTGCCTCCGGAGCAGTAGGGGCCGGAGCAGGCTGTTCCCGAGAAGAGCCGGCGGCCCCGGCCCTAGTAGGCTGCCTCGGCTGGCGCATAGCATCTCGGAGAGAGCCGAAGTCCATGGATCCTGCACGAAACGAACACCCAACAGATCAGCAACACGAGTAAAATTTAAACCCGAAAAGCAAGCCTAACTTACCAACGAACTCGACGGGGCTAAGCCCGGCCCAGCTCAAAACCCTCTCGGACAGCAGCACGTCATGTCGAGGGACGGGCTCCCATGACGCCACTCTCACCGCGGCGGGGTCATCGGACAGGTTCCCCGGCAGACACTTCTCCCTCGACCACTTGGTGGGCACCGGCCAGTCCTCACCCTCGGGAGGGGAAACGAAGAAAAATTTCCTTTTCCAATTATGAATGGAGGAGGGCAGGGCCACGACCCCGGTCCCGGCAGCGACCTTGGGCCGCTTCCTAAAAGTAAAGTAAACCCATCTCGGGTCGCCAGCTCGACCGCCAGGGTGACTCTTGAAAGCGAGGTAGTAATCAAGAAGGGCGAGACTGAAAGAAACAACCTGCAGCCTCAGGCGGATCAAGAACCCAAGGAGAATCCTCCACGCGTTCGGCACTAACTGGCTGGGGGCCAAGACGAAGAAATTCAGAGCGGCGATGACCTCAGGAGAGAAGGGCAGGCGCATTCCGCCCCCAAAAGCTTCCAAATACAGGGCAATCTCCCTGCTCCGAACCTGGTCTGCCCTCTCTCCCTCCTCGGCTAGACGGAGCGTGTAGCGCGGGGGAATGTGGAACCGAGCTCGAGCGCTGGCGAGCTCGTCCTTATGCCTCACCCAGCACGAGGTGCTGGGGGCCACATCAGCCTCCTCCTCCCTGGAGGCGGCCCCCGCCTCACGGCCCCGGGAAGAGGGCCCAGCCCCTGCTCCCCGAGAAGACTCAGAAACATCTAAAGGGACCCTAGCATATACTCCTACAACGTCTACTGATTCTACATAGGAAGACATCTAACCTGGGAAAGAAATTCTCCAAAGGTTGGAAACGAAAGGGGGGAGACGAGCGCTGAGCAGCTGGGGATTGAGAGAGGAAAATATGAAAGAGTAAGGGCCCTAGGGCGAACCCCACCCGTATTTATTGCTGCATCCAACGGCGCCCATCATCTCCCGCCGAAAGGGCTCCTCGCGCCAAGCGGCTCCGATCGTTCCACGTGGCGGCCCAGCGCTGGACCGAGTCCCATCAGACGCCGCAGACCTGCGCACGTCGCATCGGCTAATCGACGCTCGACACGTGGGCTGTCGCTTCGACTACAGAGCGCACGAACCGGCGCACCTTCTTTTAATGCAAAGATCTCACCCTGATTCGCTGGCGGAAAAGACAACCGACGGCCCGAGGACTCGTCCCGACGAAACCATAGAAGGGATCTCACCTCGGGAGGCCCGGCAGTCCACTCCTGACCCGACCACTATCTGGTCGGGACAAGAGTGGAGGGCTAATGATAGTGCTCGATATTGGCGACCCCCAAGATCATGACGCGTGGCAGGTGACGTGTCCCAGAACTCAGAAGAATGGGCCCGCAGGGACCGATCAGGCCACCCCGTGCCCGACCAGCAAGCCTAAGCTGGCCCCCCTTGGGGCCCCTGCAAATTGGCTTCCTTGGCCCCTCAGCTCCCCCCAAGCTGCCACAGGACCAAAACTCCTCGGCCTCCTCGCTCGTTCCCGAGCTCCCGGCCGAGGCTGTCTTCCTCGGCCCCCCGACCGACTCTACTGTAAGTGCACGGCGGCGCCTCGGCCTCCATCCCGAGGCCAAATGCGGAAGCGATGGTTAACTTTAATTTTTCTTGAACCGGCACCACCATCCGGATCGGGCCATTAAACTAGTCCTAGCTAACTACAAGATGGGAAGGGAGATATACTGAGTGATCCGTGTCCTCCGGTCTTCTCGTCGTCGTCCCGATCTCCCGCGGAAGGTCCAGTCTCCACCTCGTCGCCGGAAGTGCACCACGTCGCCTGCTTCTTTTACGGGCTCCCACCTCTATACCGAGGCAACTCGGGCACGAAGCTGGCGAGTCGACGTGCCCAAGGTTTGCTGCAGAATGGTGTAGAACCATGTCTCATTTGGGGTCATGGAGTTTGCCATTTGGTGGAGGAATGAACTATATCTTTTGGAGGAGGAGCTAAATGGATTTTGTGAAGCCAAAAGAACAAAATTTCCCTACCCAAAATTTTGGGACAGCCCACTACTTGGCCGGCCTTGCCATGGTGAGGGGAGAGTGAGAAGGAAGAGAGTGGTGTATGGATGATGGAACCACTCTCATAATGCAAGAGAGAAAAGGTCATCATAAGAAACAATCATCACAAACAAATCCATACTCCATCAACTAATCAACAACCATGATTGCTACAAAAAGTCAAGCAATCATGAAAGAAGAAGTCAAATGGTCAAGGGATGGTGCAACCATCATGATCCAACAAAATGCAAAGAACACCCTCCACAAATACTTATTTGCACAAATGCAAATAAGCCCTCCTCCACCAATCTTCGGCCAATGAACGATACAAAGGAAATTGGTCGAAACGGAAAGCAAACTGGCAACTCCAGAAAACTGGTCCCGTAATAAATTACAGGAAAAAACCCGCTACTGTGTATACACACCCGCATTTGTATTCCGACCTAAATACAAATGCAATGAGACAAAATCTACACTGTACTATACTAGGATCCGGCTTAAACCAAAGCCGGCTAGTAATATCCGTTCGATCCTGATCCGTGCAATACCGCACGTATCTGATCGAACTCTGCCATATATTCATACGGCCTCTAGTACAAACCGTCCGATCCTGATCCGTGCAATACCGCACGTATCTGATCGAACCCTGCCATATCTCCATACGGCCTCTACAGCGTTTCGCCCGAAACTTGAGTAACTGTATATGTGGTGGACTCTAAAGACTCGTCAATACCTTGGTTGTGGATTTAACCACTAGCACGTCAGAGGTATAAGCCAATACGTAACGGGCTACCAGGTATTGACCAAAAGGGACGTCGATGAGCGAACTCATCCTGACACCCTACTGAGCCTGTCAGTGACAATATCCGTACAGTCCGGTCCGTTCGTCTATGAGCATCGCATGGCGGGCCTAGGGGGTTGGTAAAAGTCAGACCCCCAAAAGCGGTACAAGTCGTGTCAGAGCGTAGCCCAGAACACCCTGAGATACTACTGGAATACCTACCAGTAAATCTCCTGCCTCGGCCGAGAGCTTCGTGTAATGGCTCTCCTATACGCAGCGCGACCTCACCCCCAATACCGGGAGAGACGAACCCCTGAAGATCCGCTCACTGCCTCCATGTGGCTCGGAACTGTACCCAACTAAAACCTGTTTGCACGTCTCCTTTGAGCGTGGTAGGGTAGTAATCAAAGTACAGTGGGAACTCACACGAGACAAATGACGATCCCCAGGTCGATGAACTAACCTGTACACATGTCACCAGGAAACTGCTATCTGACGTCAGGTATAAGACCAACTAGCATGTTCCCGGCGAGTCCTGTCCGGTGTACTCATAACCCAATGAGCACCTGTATACATCTTAGGTGAACCAACTGACACCAGTGGCTTGTGAGACCGGCCACCGCCCCTCGTCGGGGTCTCAACTGTATACACTAGTCTACTCTGGAGTATCGATACCCTGTCTCGAAACTCCCACGACTAGGGACCTTTTAAGGATGTGCTTATAGACCCCAGCTCCCACTTATATGATCGCCCTCATACTGCTGGTGGTCAAGCAAGAATCCTGGGGGCTCTATCAACGTGCAATAGCGACATGTCAGGTCACCTAAAGCAGTACACGATGATAAAGGTAAACCAGATAGTATACTATCATCTTGAGTAAGACTGTCCTACCGGGATAGGTCCTCCCTCAATCATTGCAATCACGTGCCTGTGATCCAATAATTGACTTTGAGGGCACTATCTCCAACATCCACCACTCACAGGCGTAACCGCCGCTCCGTGAATCTCGCCATGCGCGGATTCTTCGTCAGCAACATCCCACGTTCCACGCCCCCGCGATCCCCATTGACGGGCGATCCGCTCTCCACACGGGCGTGACGTCGGGACCGTAACTGCTGGCGAGATTCTCGCGCCTACCGCTGCGTTCCATCACCACTATATAAACCCCCATCACAGAGGGGTCAAGTAAGCCCTTTTTTACACTTTTATGCCGTTACTCTACTCGGATCCCATCACTAACTTGAGCGTCGGAGGGTCCTTGGTGGTACCAAACCACCCCGGGACTTTTTTGCAGGTACTCGGCAACAACTTCCTCATCTCACCTCTTCTTCCAAAAACCCATTGAGACCCACACGCGACGAAAGATAATCAGCCAAGTTCACCGCGAGATCAACGGAAGACAACATCTGCCGGAGGCCCGAGAAGGAGCCCCATCAGTTGGCGCCGTCTGTGGGAACATAATTCCATAAAATACAAAGTTGGCCTTCCTATCTCCACCCTCATGGCAGACGACCATCCTGGAGATCCCGGTACCAGCCGCCGTCCTCCACTCCCTGAAGGCGGGGATGAACCTCCTCCCATGACGGTCATCAACGCCCTCGCAGGCCGGATAGATCGCCTGCAATCCCTCATGGAGGCCTTCGTCCGCACCCAAACGGCCGCGCTCGGGCCCCAGATCGCCGTTCCACCGCCTCCACTGATGGGGCTCCTTCTCGGGCCTCCGTCAGATGTTGTCTTCCGTTGATCTCGCGGTGAACTTAGCTGATTATCTTTCGTCACGTGTGGGTCTCAATGGGTTTTTGGAGGAAGAGGTGAGATGAGGAAGTTGTTGCCGAGTACCTGCAAAGAAGTCCCGGGGTGGTTTGGTACCACCAAGGACCCTCCGACGCTCAAGTTAGTGATGAGATCCGAGCAGAGTAACGGCATAAAAGTGTAAAAAAAAAGGGCTTACTTGACCCCTCTGTGATGGGGGTTTATATAGTGGTGATGGAACGCAGTGGTAGGCGCGAGAATCTCGCCAGCAGTTACGCTCCCGACGTCACGCCCGCGTGGAGAGCGGATCACCCGTCAATGGGGATCGCGGGGGCATGGAACGTGGGATGTTGCTGACGGAGAATCCGCGCATGACGAGATTCGCGGAGCGGCGGTTACGCCTGTGAGTGGTGGAGTCAGTCGGGGGGCCGAGGAAGACGGCCTCGGCCGGGAGCTCGGGAACGAGCGAGGAAGCCGAGGAGTTTTGGTCCTGTGGCAGCTTGGGGGGAGCTGAGGGGCCGAGGAAGCCAATTTGCAGGGGGCCCAAGAGGGGCCAGCTTGGGCTTGCTGGTCGGGCACGGGGTGGCCTGATCGGTCCCTGCGGGCCCATTCTTCTGAGTTCTGGGACACGTCACCTGCCACGCGTCATGATCTTGGGGGTCGCCAATATCGAGCACTATCATTAGCCCCCCACTCTTGTCCCGACCAGATAGCGGTGAACTTGGCTGATTATCTTTCGTCGCGTGTGGGTCTCAATGGGTTTTTGGAAGAATAGGTGAGATGAGGAAGTTGTTGCCGAGTACCTGCAAAGAAGTCCCGGGGTGGTTTGGTACCACCAAGGACCCTCCGACGCTCAAGTTAGTGATGAGATCCGAGCAGAGTAACGACATAAAAGTGTAAAAAAGGGCTTACTTGACCCCTTTGTAATGAGGGTTTATATAATGGTGATGGCACGCAGCGGTAGGCGCGAGAATCTCACCAGCAGTTACGCTCCCGACGTCACGCCCGCGTGGAGAGCGGATCACCCGTCAATGGGGATCGCGGGGGCGTGGAACGTGGGATGTTGCTGGCGGAGAATCCGCGCATGGAGAGAGTCACGGAGCGGCGGTTACGCCTTTGAGTGGTGGAGTCGGTCGGGGGGCCGAGGAAGACAGCCTCGGCCGGGAGCTCGGGGACAAGCGAGGAGGCCGAGGAGTCTTGGTCCTGTGGCAGCTCGGAACGAGCTGAGGGGCCGAGGAGGCCAATTTGCAGGGGGCCCAAGGGGGGCCAGCTTGGGCTTGCTGATCGGGCACGGGGTGGCCTGATCGGTCCCTGCGGGCCCATTCTTCTGAGTTTTAGGATACGTCATCTGCCACGCGTCATGATCTTGGAGGTCGCCAATATCGAGCACTATCAAATACATAATAATTCCTTGTTTCCATCTAAACTTAGTATAATCTATGGTCAAAGAGAAAATAAATCCATAATGTAGCAGTGTCAAGAGATTTGCTCTATAGATTATATTTAAAAAATGAACAGTTCCTTTATTATTAGCTGACCATGTTCTAATAATGAAGCAAACATTTGTGGTCGCCAGTGCAACAACACAAGCTAAGATGATGACAACAACATCTTGGATATAATGCACTTAACAAGGTAGGTGTTGACAAGAATACTCATTTTGAAGCTACTGTGCAAAAATCGGAGATGGGTCTAGATTTTGTCCATGTTCAACTGCGTAGATAGTTGACCTTTTTCGGTATCATGCCTCTGTAACTTCAAAATTCTAATTGAAAGATTGGGTGGACACCAGGATTATGACAGTAGAGATTATCACACTGAAGAAGCCATTAAACAGAAAAATTGAAAGTGCAGCAAGAGATAGATCCAATGTATAGTTTGTATTAACATAGAAGAACTCATCAAAATCGAAATGTGAGAAATGATTGAACCTTGACCTAGAAAAGTGATAAGAAAATAACTTGGTCACAAATTAAACCATGGCAAAGAAAAGGTGAGAGAAGAAAAGAGAGTTTGTTCAAGCATGTTTCTGATAAAATCTAATTACCACTCAAACAAGGCTCTGCTGAGAACCAAGTCACCCAGCCTTGCTACTTATCATTAAAGCAGCCAATACCTAGACTTCACTCCCAGCTATCTCGGTCGTTTTTAACATATTCATCACCCTTCAAAACTCTCTACTGATTAACATCAACAGTGAAAATGAACTATCATATTGTCAAGGCCATCACCGTAGAGAACTTCCTTTATTTTTGCTTGTATAGCAGAAAAATCACCCCACAACAATAACAACCGAGCCTTTTATCCCAAGCATATGGGGTAGGCTACATGAACCAACATGAGAATCACATCGGTCCAGCACATGAATCCTCCGCCTCCACTCACTCCAATCGAATAATATACTTTCATTGAGGCCATTGGCAATCATATCTTTTCGTATCATCTCCATCCATGTTTTCTTCGGTCTCTCTTTCGTCCTTTTGACATTGCCTATATCGAGAGTATCTATTCGTCGAACTGGTGTTTTCATAGGTCTGCGTTTCACATGACTAAACCATCTTAACCAGTTTTCCCGTATCTTCTCCTCTACAGGTGCTACACCAACCTTTGCACGAATAGTGTTCCTGTCTCCAACTACACTTGTCTTGCACATGATTTTCAACCTCCGAAGGTTGGTGCAAGTGCGGGTTTTTAAAAAGTTAGGAAGTTTCGTGCTATACAGGCAGAAGTGAAGGTTTTTGAAAAGTTAAAAACTTAAAGAGAGCTTTGTAGGGTGTTTTTCGTCACCCCATTGAGATGGGAATAAGCGTCGCTTGTCAGGCGCATTAGAGATTCCCCCTGTTTAGGGTAGGCCGGAGTTTATTGATCGTGAGGATCCGAATCTCCGACAACCGCGGACTAAGCTTGCGTTAATTACCCCTCGCTTTTGAAGCGAAGAAACCTCTGATTGACGGATCAACTAGTCATGCGAACTCAATGTACAGCATGATTGTGTTGTGTTTTGGCGGGGACTTGGATGTACCGGGGGCCACGCAGAGTTTACGGGGGTCCCGCTATCCGGATAGCGGGCTGGGGATCAAAGGGGCTAGCAGCCCCCTTGCGGGGTGCGGGACAGCGCCCATTAGAAAAAATTTCTAACGGGGGAGGTATTTTTAGTGTGGAGTGCATGGGGAAAAAGGGGCGAGGAGCGTCCTGAGGACGCATGCATGGAGCCCGGGCGCTGGACGTCCGTGGACCACGTGCCCTGCGCGTGGGCACTGGGCGCCAGCGGGTCACGTGCACGATACGTGACCGCTGGAAACACCAGCAGAGAGAAAAGGGCTTAGCCCTTAAGCTGGGAGTTGAACTCTCTATGGGCTTTAGAGTTGAACTCCCAAACAGGAATTAGGTATAAATTTAGAGTTAAACTCCCAAAAGATTTGTATTTGGAGTTACACTCCTAAAAATCTTGGTTTTGGAGTTAAACTTGTAAAGGGTCTGGATGTGGAGTTAAACTCTTTTGAGAATTTGGATCTTGGAGTTGAACTCCTCGAAGATCTTCGAAGGTGATCAAAAGGGACCCATTTCTTCTTTGAGCCCTGAATCTTCTCTTGAGTCTTGGATTTTTCCCAAAATAGGATTTTTGGAGATGGGCCTCGTTCTTCCTCCACTCTGTTGGCTGGATCTTGGAGGAAAGGAGGGTGATGATTAAAATTATCCCCTTTTAGAAATTTGATGAGAGATATGAGTTCCCCTTCAAAGGTTTTATGGTGAAAACTATTTCTTTCTGGGAAAGAAAGAGTTACTCTTGATTTAATTCAAAAGGGGGAATAAGGTTTAGAACCTTGAGCAAGGAGAAGGAGGCACAGAAACCCTAAATTTTAAGAGGAATGAATTATTGTCCTTTATTTCATTATCATGTTGTCTTATATAGGCTTACAAATTTACACATAACCCCTTCGACTTTACAAAATGGTATTTTGCCCATTCCATGCCTCATGTACTCATTTCTTTTGCACATGAGCCATGGGCTTTATAAAAATTTAGTTTTATGCCCATTTTTCTTACATTATTCATAAAAATTATATCAAAATTATTTATTACATAATTTTTATTTTGGCATGAGAGAGGCCGGCCGCGGGGCTCGACTTGGGCATGGGCTCACTTGACCTGGGCTTGGGCCCGCTTACTTGGGATTGACTTTGACTTTGATTTGGTCAACCGGGGTGTAATTTTTGACCCCAACAAAGTGCCCCCCATCCATAAATGCACACCGCGTATATGAGTTGTGTGCATGAAATTGATGGATCTTGTTCCGCAGAATTTTGACTTTGTGGTGGAGCATCATTCCGGGGGCGGAGCATCCTTCCGAGAGCATGATTCCTAGGGTCGGAGCATCATTCCGATTTGCGGAGCATAATTCCAGGATCGGAGCATCATTCCGAAGAGCGGAGCATAATTCCAGGATCGGAACATCATTCCGAAGAGCGGAACATAATTCCAGTGGGAGGATATATTCTGAGACGAAGTATAGTTTAGACACAGGGTTCCGGGACGAAGTATAATTTTGACACGGGGAAGGTGTATCCTGAAACGAAGCTTAATTCCGGTGCAGGGCAGATATCCTGAACAAGGCAGACATCCTGAACGAAGCATGGCTCCGATGCAGAAGTTGATTCCTGGGCAAAGCATAATTCCGACAGGGAAGACAGATACTCCGAGGTAAAACATAATTTCAGTGTAAGTGCACGGCGGCGCCCCGGCCGTCAATCCGACGGCGGAATGCAGAAACGAAACTTTTACAAAACTTGTAAACCGGCACCACCGCGCACTATAAATCCCGGATCGGGCCATTAATCTAATCCTAGCAAACTAGAGAAGGGGTAGAGAGATATACAGAGCGATCCGTGTCCTTCGGTCTTCTCGTCGTCGTCCCGATCTCCTCACGGAATCTCCGGTCTTCATCTCCTCGTCGGAAGGGCACCACATCGTCGGGTTCTTTTACGGGCTCCCACCTCTGAACCGAGGCAACTTGGGCATGAAGTTGGAGAGCCGACGTGCCCAAGAAGTGTTGTAGATGAAGTGTAGAACTCTATGTGTCTCTAGGGGTTGAAGTTGCCATTTTGGTGGAGGTAAAGAATAGCCCTTTTGGAGATGAACTAGAGAGTCTTTTTTCAAGCCAAATGAGAAACAAAAATGCCACACTAAAATTGTGACATCCACTACCAAGAATGGCCGGCCCCATGAGGTGAAGAGAGAGGGAAAAAGTCCAAGGGGGTGTGTGTATCAATAATGCAAGAGAGAGTGTGATAATGAGAAGAAATAATCACCAACCAAATCCAACACTCCACAAACTAATCATAACCCAAAAGTCAAGTAATGATGATGCCCAATCATGAAGCAAGAAGTCAATGCATGGTGGAACCATCATGACACTACAACATGTAAATAACACCCTCCACAAATCAAATTTGCATGCTTGCAAATAAGCCCTCTTTCACCAATTTTCAGCCAAGGAAAGATACAAAGGAAAATAGCCGAAACGGAAAGCAAACTGGCAACTTCAGAAAACTGATCCCGTAATAAATTACAGAAAAACCCCGCAACTGTATATACATACCCGCATTTGTATTCCGACCGAATACAAATGCAATGAGACAAAATCTACACTGTTCAATACTAGGATCCGGCTTGAACCAAAGCCCGCTAGTATTATCCGTCCGATCATGATCCGTGCAATACCGCACGTACATGATCGAACCCTGCCATATCTCCATACGGCCTCTACAGCGTTTCGCCCGAAACTTGAGAAAACGGTCTGTGGGGGACTCTAAAGACTCGTCAATACTTTGGTTGTGGATTTAACCACTAGCACGTCAGAAGTAAAGCGGTACAAGTCGTGTCGGAGTGTAGCCCAGAACACCCTGAGATACTACTGGAATGCCTACCAGTAAATCTCCTGCCTTGGCCAAGGACTTCGTGTAAGGGCTCTCCTAGACACAGCGCGACCTCACCCCCAATACCGGGAGAGACGAACCCCTGCAGATCCGCTCACTGCCTCCATGTGGCTCGGGACTGTACCCAACTAAAACCTGTTTGCACGTCTCCTTTGAGCGTGGTAGGGTAGTAATCAAAGTACAGTGGGAACTCACACGAGACAAATGACGATCTCAGGTCGATGAACTAACCTGTACACATGTCACCAGGGAACTGCTATCTGACGTCAGGTATAAGATCAACTAGCATGTTCCCGGCGAGTCCTGTCCGGTGTACTTATAACCCAATGAGCACCTGTATATATATTAGGTGAACCAACTGACACCAGTGGCTTGTGAGACCGGCCACCGCCCCTCGTCGGGGTCTCGACTGTACACACTAGTCTACTCTGGAGTATCTGATCAGTCGAAAATACTGCATTTTTA
The DNA here is from genome assembly GCA_030015575.1 of Agapanthus africanus. NCBI lineage: Eukaryota > Viridiplantae > Streptophyta > Magnoliopsida > Asparagales > Amaryllidaceae > Agapanthus > Agapanthus africanus. Next base: position 230,068,012 of record JASDDO010000022.1, on the reverse strand, counting down.
ACACGTCAATTTCCCTATCAGTTGCACTCATTTAGAAGTGTTCGGTATTCATATTGCACATATTAGCAAAACATCTCTGAAATACCAGAATGCATGTGTTAGACTTTAAAACCGGCATTTCGAAGGAATTTGACTGTTTATCATGGCATCGCATCATCCTTGTATTACGCAACAGTTGTTTCGGAGTCTGTGCAGGAAACTGAAGGAACAAAGACAAAAGAAGCTGATCAAAAATACACCAACTCCAAGTTTTGAGATCTGGTAGCAATCTAGAGGGAAAAAACACGATTCAGCATATCAGAGAATAGCCCAAATATTATAAGAAGAATTACCAGAAAAAATAAAGCATCAAGGCCCAACAAGCGCCGCGGTTCCGCGGCGGGAGCCCGCTTGCGCCGCGGAACCGCGGCGGCTTCATGGCTTCAAAAGCTCACATTTTCTGCACGTGCTTCCTCTAACGGCCCAAGCTTCCAGAACATTGTAGAAATGCCACGTGACGCATCTAGAAGGCTCGGCTTAACAAACTATTTCTAGAAGGCTCTCTTTAACAAACTTTTGGAGGGAAAATTCAAATTTGAAATCCTAGATCTAGGGTTTTGAGGTCTATAAAAAGGAGCCTAGATCTAGGGTTGAGCTTGTTCAAGAATCATCCATCATCTTGTACCTACAAGTTGAGTGACACAACTTGTGCCTCAAAACCCTAACCCTAACTCCAATTCAAAAATCAAGATCAAGATCTCGAGTACCATTCAAGCAAGAGAGCCTTCAACCTTTAGAAAGCGACGCCGGATTTCATCGGAGCAAGAGATCCAAGGAGATCCGCGACTCAAGGAGCCGAGCGAAGCCGAAATCGACGATCTAGTTCCTTCCTTTTGTAAATTCAAAAGAGTTGTAACGAAATTTGTCGATAAATAAAGGTGAAATTTCTATATCTTGCTTATCTTTTAATTCAAGCATTATGATTCGATCTCAATTTGTGATTGTGTTTGTTATTATGATGTTTGAGTAAAACTCCTCTCGTGTAGGAGTTGTGACGATCAATAGATGATGATGATTTAACTCTTTTACAATTCTTAAATCCTATAACATTTGTAAATTCTTGTGAATCTAATGATCGATGATCTAGTTTCGAGACGATACTTTCTTGATTGTGTTCGCTCAAAACTAGAGATCAACGATCGATCATTGGATTTACTAGAAGCTAGATCTTGAATGAGATTCATCGAAAGGACAAAGGATGAGATGATGAATCCCTAAATTCTTTGCAAGATCCTTAACCCTCGGTAAATTTTCATCGATCTAGTATCAATTCGTTAATGGATAAGAATGAGTAATCATTAGATCTCATCACATTTATAGATTCGATCTACTCCTACGAGCCTCATTTCGAATCTTGATTGTTGGTTGGAAATTATCACACATTTCAATTCTTGATTTTAATGTTTTTTTTAGATCTAGATTTTTCTAATTCTTGAAATTCAATTACAAATCATGAATGGTTTTCTTTTCTTTTCTCTAAATTTTCGACTCATCTAATTCGAAAAGTGAACGAATCTCACTTTCCCTGTAAACGATCTGCACTTACTAACGCGCTACATCCGACACCGTTATTGATTGCGGTCAAATATTTTTGGTTGTGATTTCTTTACATAATTTTCATAACACACACAATCGGAAAATCGTTTCAATCAAATGGCGCCGTTGCCGGGGATCGTGTGCTAATTTGTTCATTTTTTGAAATTTGAGTTGAAAAGTTTATTCCATCTTAATTTTGAGATCAAAATTCGCGCAAAACACTAAACGATTTGTTGTTGTTAATTGCAAGAAAATCTGGAGCTTGCTGTGCAATTGGAAAAATATTTGGAGAATTCCAGAGAGCTTAGGAGTTGAACAGGAATAGTACCAAATTTTTCTGTGCAGAGATCTCATTGAACCACCGCGATTCTGCGGCATCAAGCGTCTCCTGCGGCGGTTCCGCGGCTTCTTGGAGTCTTCTCTGTAAAATTTTCACTCAGGTGCTTTCTGACTTTCTTATCTCCTTCCTCATCTGCTCCAATTAACAATTTGTTGCAGGTTTCTTTGCAAAAATCGCAGTGCCGCAAAAAGCAAAATAAATTGTGCGTGTTTTTTATTTTTGTGGTTGTTTGCATATTAATACGGACATTAAGGGGCATGGCCAAATCCAGATTAGGTGGGGATTTTATTACCCTTCCTAAGCCCCAAAAATCACAAACTTGCATCCGCATTACCCTCATTAACTAAAAAATATCTAGAGATGACTCTAAGGACCGTCGCGCTCACTTAGGACAGAAGAAAGCCGTGGTTAATCCATTGTTTATCCGCGTTTCTTTTGTGGTGTCTAAGGCAAGTGTGTCGAAGGCTAGTGGTTACTTAATTAGGCCCACTACTTACGTAGTGGAGAACCTCCCACTTACCTGGCACTTACCTGGCCACAGGAGAGACAAAGAGGCAGTGGGGGATTGATCATGCGACTTGTCTTTTGGCAGTTAGGAGCGGTCTAGAGCCTGACCTAGGTGACCATAGATTTTAGGGTTGCTTGTTGCATTTGTTGTGATCGCATCATATTTTCAAAAATCCGTATCATTTTTCAAAACAAACACCGCATTCATTCATTTCCCTTAATTATAAGTCACGCTGCCACTTGTACTAACCCTTTTTAGTGCAAGATAGGCTGGACACGGGATTCTAGTGCCCGACTTGTCCGCGTTCCCCCGATCGACTCCGAAGTTGGTATTTCTCCATTTACCTCTCTTTTACCCACCACCACACCCACACCGATGGATCCGTCTCCATCAAACCTCTTTACCGCTGCTCTGCCGCCGTCCGTTGGTGCGCAGAATCCACCCCGCATCTCTCTCCAAGAGAGGTGATATCCTTTGCGAGGTCCTCTCTCGACCTGCTTATCCATTCCACCAGCCAACGGGGATAATTTTGAGATTAAACCCCAGTACATCAACCTTCTACCCAAATTCCACGGTCTCGAGACTGAAGACGCATACGTCTTTATCACCAAATTTGAAAATGTATGCGCGATGATGGGTACGTCACAACTTTCTGTGGATGCTATGCGTCTACATCTTCTTCCATTTATCTTGTGCGATATAGCTGAGAAGTGGCTGTATAACACCACCGCACATTCCATTACGAATTGGGAAGAAGTTGTTGCGGCATTCCTTAAGAAATTCTACCCTATGCAAAAGACAACTCGAATCCGTAACGAACTATATCAATTCACCCAGCTTCCGACTGAACCATTCTCAAAATGCTTTGAATGCTTCAAGGATCTTTTAGTTCAATGTCCACATCACGGCATCCCGAGATGGAACCTTTGCCGAATCATATATGAGGGCATTAACCCTACCACTAAACAAAACCTTGAAAACATGTGTCAAGGCACCTTTATGACCAAGGATGATGGGGAAGCTTAGAAATTTTTAGAAGAGTTCGCTGAAAAATCATTACAGTGGGAGAGTGGAACCCAGCCATCGTCTAGGGGTGGCGTACACCAAATTGACGTGTCCATAAGTGTTCGAGCTGAGATGGCAGCAATGCAAAAGAAGCTCGAAGCTATGGAACATAAATTTTTAGCAGCCTCCCTAAACCCGATGTCGCTCCCCAAAACTGTATGTGGGTGCTGTTCTGATCCTTCTCACTTAACGGAAGAATGTCCATTAAACTCTCTGTTTCAAAGTCTCGAGCATACCAATGCCGCATTTCAAAGACCTAGAAACGATCCATATTCTTCCACGTACAATCAGGGTTGGAGGAATCACCCGAACTTTGCTTGGAACCAATCCCAATCTCAAAACACGGTTCCAAATCCGAATCATTTCCAAAGGGTCCCTCCACCACAACAGCAACCACTTCAACTCACTCAGCACCCTTACCAGTCACAAAATTTCCAAAACCAGGTCAACACTCCTGCACCGTCAAATCCTATGCAGTCGACCTGTTCTGACGAGTTCTCTCAATTCACTCAAACCATGAAGTCACTCTTATCAAATTTCATGGAAGTGTCGGCTGAGGTTAGGTCTTCCGTCGGTGAGATAAAGAAAAACTCAGCGTCCCAAGCTGAGAGTATCAAAACGATGAAAGCAGAAATTGCACGACTTAAAGCCAAAATGAGTGCGAGAGAAAAAGGGAAACTTCCGTCTCAACCCCTACCGAATCCTGGGCATTACAATGTCAATGCCGTCACAACGTTGAGATCAGGAAGAGTGCTGAATAACCATGTTGGGGAAGAAGTTGATGATATTGAAAATCCTATCAACACCCCGGCTGAGACCTTCCCTCACACACACACTTCTACTTCTGATTCTTGTTCTTCTACCCCACCGCCTTCTCACGAGCCTATTCTCCATTTCCCTCTAGGCTCGACACCTCAGCCCACCTCTTCTAGTTCTCCACAGACGATCCCCACTCCTCTTTTGGGATCACGTCTACCCCCACTTCCTTCTCCTATGATGGACCCAGCGCTCATTGCTAAAGCTCCTTACCCGAATCGGTTAAGGGCTAACAAATCGAGTCCACATATGGAGAAAATTATGGAAATGTTCAAACATGTTAACATCAACATCCCTCTCCTAGATGCCATTCAACAAGTCCCCGCTTATGCGAAAATTCTTAAAGACTTGTGCACTAGGAAGAGGAAGACTCAAGTGCCAAAGAAGGTCTTCATGTCCAATAACATTAGCACTGCTTTTATCCCACAGCTACTAAAGAAACGTAAGAACCCAGGATGTCCTACGATATCGATTTCTATTGGGGGTAAAAACATCAACCGTGCTCTTTTAGACCTTGGCGCAAGTGTTAACCTACTTCCATACTCTGTCTATGAGCAGCTAGGGATTGGAGAGTTGAAACCTGCTCACTGCACTCTCCAAATGGCAGACCATTCAATCACCAAACCTAGGGGTGAATTAGAGGATGTGTTGATAAAGGTCGGGGAATTTGTATTCCATGTAGACTTCATTGTTCTCGATACACAACCTGTAGCGAACCCCCGGAGCCAAATTCCGGTGATTTTGGGTCGACCATTCCTTGCCACTTCCAATGCTGTCATTAACTGTAGAAATGGTTCAATGAACTTATCATTTGGAAATATGACCATTGAACTAAACATCTACAAAATTGGAAGTCAGCCATCAGAACCCTCTGCTCATATCCTTGATGTGTGCTCCGTCCACGAGATTGCTCCCGAAAGTTGCGGAGTTGAGGAACTTTGCTTTACAGATCTCGACGACACTACCACATCACTGTTTGACCTTGCACATGATCTTAGTGAGGACACCATTTCCACGCTTGAGTCCGACACTCCTGACTCATCACCATCCGAGTCTGTATCTTTTACAGGCTATGAGCTTCTTTGTGACTTCGAAAATCACTCGATGATCCCACCTTCTATTATTTCTCCGCCAGCATTAGATCTCAAAATTTTACCTTCTCATCTTAAATATGCATATTTAGGTGAGAATGAGTCTTTACCGGTTATCATATCCGCTTCTCTAGCATCAAAGCAAGAGAATGCACTTTTATCGGTATTGAGATCTAATAAGGAGGCGTTTGGTTGGACCATGACGGACATCAAAGGGATTAGTCTCTTGATTGTCGAACATCATATACACTTGATTGATGATGCCAGACCAACCCGAGAACCACAGAGACGGTTGAACCCCGTCATGAAGGAAGCGGTGATGAAAGAGATCGTCAAATGCCTTGATAGTGGTATCATATACCCAATCTCCGATAGCCAATGGATGAGTCCAATACATGTCGTCCCTAAGAAATCTGGTATCACTGTTATTACCAATGAGGCAAATGAGTTGATTCAGACACGCGCCCAAACAGGGTGGCGTGTATGTATTGATTACAGAAAACTCAATGCCGCCACGAGGAAAGACCACTTTCCTCTACCTTTCAATGATCAGATGCTGGAACGCTTAGCTGGACGTGCGTATTATTGCTTTATGGACGGATACTCTGGCTATAATCAGGTCCCCATAGTCAAAAAGGATCAAGATAAAAACCACTTTTACTTTTCCTTTTGGTACCTTTGCTTATAGACGCATGACCTTTGGGTTATGCAATGCTCCCGCTACCTTTCAGCGGTGTATGATGGGGATATTCTCTGACATGGTCGAGAATTCTTTGGAGATTTTCATGGACGATTTCTCGATTTTCGGAGACTCTTTTTCTGACTGCCTAACGAATCTTGACGCAGTTCTTACTCGTTGCAAAGAGAAGAACTTAACCTTGAATTGGGAAAAATGCCATTTCATGGTCCAAGAGGGAATTGTGCTTGGATATGTTATTTCACGGAAAGGCATTGAGGTTGACAGAGCTAAGATAAATGTCATTCAAAACCTTCCTCATCCCAGAAACATCAAGGATATCCGATCATTTCTTGGCCATGCGGGCTTTTATAGGAGATTCATTAAAGATTTTAGCAAAATTGCTAGACCCTTAACTCTTCTCTTGGCCAAGGATACGACCTTCCACTTTGACTCGGATTGTGAGACAGCTTTCGACTCACTCAAACACTCCCTCACTACAGCCCCCGTTCTATCGTCTCCAAATTGGGACTACCCCTTTGAGCTGATGTGTGATGCATCTGATTTTGCAGTTGGTACAGTCTTAGAACAACACATTGAAAAGATGCCGCACGTGATCTATTATGCAAGTAAGACCCTGAATGATGCTCAAATCAACTATACAACTACCGAAAAAGAACTTTTGGCGGTTGTATTTGCATTAGAAAAATTTAGGCCTTACTTGATTGGCTCACCTATAGTTGTGTACACTGACCATTCCGCTTTGAAACATCTTCTGGCGAAGAAAGATGCAAAAGGTAGGCTTATACGTTGGATCCTTCTATTACAAGAATTTGATCTTTTTATCAAAGATAAGAAAGGATATGAAAACGTGGTAGCCGACCATCTTTCACGCATCTCTTCTTCCCCTGTGACCCTGCCGATCAATGATTCGTTTCCTGACGAACAACTCTTGAGCGTATCCAATGAACCCTGGTTCAGGGATATTGTGAACTATCTTGTCACGGGACTGATACCCAGTGATTGATCAAAATAGGACAAATACCGTTTTCTATCCCAAGTAAAACACTTTTACTGGGATGATCCATATCTGTTTAAATATTGTCCTGATCAGATCATTCGCCGGTGTGTCCCGAAAGAAGAGTTCAAGAGTGTTCTATCTTTTTGTCATGATCAGGCCTGTGGGGGTCACTTCGGTCCTAAAAAGACGGCGGAGAAGGTTTTGCAATGTGGATTTTATTGGCCGACCTTGTTCAAGGACGCATTTGATTATTGCAAAACCTGTACACAATGTCAGTACACGGGTAGAATTTCCCGGAGAAATGAAATGCCTCAGCAACCCATCTTAGTGGTTGAAATTTTCGATGTTTGAGGCATTGACTTTATGGGTCCCTTTCCCAACTCCTTTGGGAATTTGTACATACTGCTGGCGGTTGATTATATCTCAAAGTGGGTTGAAACCATTCCATGTCGTACTAATGACAAGAAAGTTGTCATTAAGTTCTTAAAAGAGTATCTTTTCGCGATTTGGACACCCGCGCGCTATCATTAACGATAACGGGACACATTTCTGCAACAGGTCTTTCGAGACTCTGATGCGGAAATACGCAATCAACCACAGACTTTCTACACCCTATCATCCCCAAACAAGCGGGCAGGCTGAGATTTCGAATAGACAGATCAAACAAATCTTGGAGAAGACTGTTGCTAAGAATAGAAAAGACTGGTCGACCAAACTGACGGATGCTCTTTGGGCATTCCGAACTGCATTTAAAACCGACCTAGGGATGTCTCCATATAGGATAGTGTTTGGGAAGGCATGTCACTTACCCGTCGAGATTGAGCATAAAGCATTGTGGGCTATTAAGGAAATCAACTTTGATCTAAACCAAGCCTGCAACTTTCGGAAGCTGCAATTAAATGAGCTAAGCGAACTCCGCGATGAAGCTTATGATAACGTTGTAATCATAAAGAATAGGACTAAGGTTTTTCACGATAAAAACATTTTGAGGAAAACATTTTCACCTGGTCAGCATGTCCTTCTTTATGATTCACGACTACACCTTCACGTGGGTAAGTTTCGATCTCGGTGAAAGGGATCTTTTGTTGTGCGGTCTGTATACCCGCACGGGGCAGTAGAGGTAGAAAATGTTAAAAACGGCACATTTTTCAAAGTGAATGGACATAGACTAAAGCCGTATTTTTCCACTGACCCCACGGAGGAGCTCCTGTTCTTACAGGAGCCATTTTATCTTTGATTAAAATTCCTCCGTCTCACCTCCATGTCCTGTATATTACTGCATCATTTTTTTGAATGGAGGTGAGTGAAAAGAATAAGTTTGGGGGAGGGTCTTCACTTATATATTTTGCCCCCACTAATAAATTCCTCCCAAGCTTACAGGTTTTGTAGATATATGTAAGTCCACGTTGCGACCCCCGGTTCTTACGGGAAGGCGGAAACGGTATAAAATCAAATTTTTATCGCAAGAGGCAACATGGACTAAACTAGGTCGGGATCTTTACCTAAACTAAAACTAGCATACTAAGCTAAAGATATTTAGCTACTCGGATGAAGATGGTTATACCTAGCTTTTCTTGAACTCCTTCTCTTCAAGCTCCGGTGGTGGTCCGATGGCTCCTTCTCGTCGTCTCCGTACGCCGAAGATAGATCCACTTGAAAGCTCCAACCTTTAGCTCCTTCTTCGTTCTTTGAAGAAACTAGTTCACTTGGTTTGCTAAACCTAGTGAACTAGAATGAGTAGAGAAGAAATAGAATGGGATTTTATCTATGGTTCTTGATTCTCAACTCATGAGACAAGAGAACCATAGATCAAAGAGAGGGAGCAAGAGGATGAGGGTGAGAGCTCAAGAACAAGAGAGAGAATGAGCAAGAAAGAATGAGCAACTCTTTTGTCTCTCACCCTCTCATAATCCAAAGTAATCATAACTCATCATATTAACAAAAGTCTTATGTGATGGTAGAAGCAACCATAACCTTATCATGTCATGCACTCATTTTACTTAAATGAACAAGCAAGTAAAAGTCTTTGGCATGAAATGATAGCCATGGTTATCATGATGGTCAACTAGTCAAGCCTAGTCAACCGGTCAACAAAGTCAACAAGTCAACAAGTCAACAAAGTCAACAACCAAGTCACCATAATACTTAATTAATATAATAGTTAATCACATATCATATTCTCATTAGGGTTGAGCAAAAAGTCAAAAAGTCAACGGTCAACTGTCAACAACCCTAATGAGAATCCGCTGTCTGTGCCTCCCTGTCAATTGTGCATACACACCCGCATCCGCGTTCCGAGGAACACGAATGCAAACTGGATAAATCCAATCCCATAAGGTATACTAGGATCTGGCTTAAACCAAAGCCCGCTAGTGTAAGCTGTCCGGACACTGTACGTGCACAAGTGCATGGATGTGACCGAACCCTGTCGCAAAACCATGCGACCTGTCGCAATACCATGCGACCTCTACTCTTTTGCCTAAAGGCGAAAAGCTTTCTGTGTGGGACTCTAAAGACTCGACACTACGCTGGCAGTGGGTTTAACTACAGACCGCAAGCGGCACTAGCTGTGCGTAACGGTCCGCAGGTAATGCCGACAAGAAGACCGACGAGGCGAAACCCATCTGAACTCCTACTGAGCCTGAGTGTGACATTCTCCGTACAGTCCGGTCTGTTCGTCTGATACATCGCATGGCGGGCCTAGGGGGCGGTAAACGTCAGTCCCCCAATAGCGGTACAAGTCGTGCCGGAGCGAAGCCCAAAACACCCTGAGATAACACTGGAAACCTACCAGTATATCTCGTTTGCCCTGGCCAGGGACTACTCGTGTAATGGCTCTCCTAGACACAGCGTGATGTCAACCCCCAATACCGGGAGAGACGAATCCTGTCTAACCGTCACTGCTTCCAAGTGCTTCGGGACTGCACCCAACCACCACCTGTTTGCACGACTCCTTTGAGCCGTGGTAGGGTAGTGATCAAAGTACAGTGGGAACACACCCGAGGCGAAGTGACAGTGTCAAGTCAGCGGACTAAGCTGTACTCATGTCACCTGGGAACTGATAACTGACGATAGGTATAATACCAACTGGTCAGTTCCCGACGAGTCCTGTCCAGTGTACCCGTAACCTAACGGGCACCCGCATACTATCTCAAGTACGACGTACTGACGGCTGTGGGACAGACCGTCTCCCACACTGGGATGAGAAGCGCATGCGCTGGTCTACTCCGGAGTATCGATGCCCTGTCTCGATAGTCCTGCGACCAGGGACCTGCATAAGGATGTGCTTCTAGATTACCCAGCCCCACTAGTGTGACGGCCATCACATCGCTGGTAATCAAGTAAAGATCCTAAGGGCTCCACTAATGTGTATAAGCAATATACAAAGATAAACACATGTACACATTGAAGTAGAAATAAACCAAGTAGCATACTACTATTTTGAGCAAGATTGTATATACAAGGTGAATATCCCAAGCTTCCATTAAGTAATATACATACTAGTATGATACAGTAATGGCCTCTAGGGCATATACACTAACAATCTCCCACTTGCACTAAGGCCATGTACTGGCGTATCGAAGACCTATCATCTCGATCAGCCGCTCGAACTGAGTCTGGGGTAGGGCCTTGGTGAATGGATCTGCAGTGTTGTCTTCTGAAGCAACTCTCCGAACCTCGATCTCCTGGCGATCCACGATCTCCCTGATCAGGTGATACCGCCTCAAGATGTGCCTGGATCTCTGATGGGACCTGGGTTCCTTTGCTAAAGCTATAGCCCCGTTGTTGTCGCAATACAGAGGTATTGGATCAACAATGGACGGAACCACCTGAAGTTCTTTCAAGAACTTCCTCATCCAGACAGCTTCTTTTGCGGCATCAGATGCAGAGATGTATTCCGCTTCCATCGTCGAGTCTGCAACGGTTTCTTGTTTGGAGCTCTTCCAACACACCGCCCCTCCATTGAGGGTGAAGACAAAACCCGACATGGACTTGGAATCATCCTTGTCACTCTGGAAGCTGGAGTCAGCAAAGGCCTCGATCTGGAGGTCATTTCCGCCATACACCAAGAACATCTCCTTAGTCTTTCTCAGGTACTTGAGAATGTTCTTTACCGCTATCCAATGTTTCTCCCCAGGGTTTGACTGATACCGGCTTACCACACTTAGTGTATAAGCTACATCCGGTCTGGTACACAACATCGCATACATTATAGAGCCTACCGCAGAAGCGTAGGGTATAATAGACATGCGATCCCTCTCCAAATCAGTCTTGGGAGACATCTCTTTAGAGAGGGTGATCCCGAGACAAGCCGGTAGGTTACCGCGCTTGGAATCTTCCATACTGAATCTCTTCAGTATGGTGTCGATGTACCTGGACTGTGAAAGTCCTAATATCCTCTTGGATCTGTCACGGTAGATCCGGATACCCAGAATGTATGAGGCATCACCCAGGTCTTTCATGGAGAACCTGTGTGACAAGAACCCCTTGACAGATTGTAGCATAGGAATGTCATTTCCTATTAAGAGAATGTCATCCACGTATAAAACGAGGAATACTACAGTTCTCGCTACAAATCTACTATAGATGCATGGCTCATCTGGATTTTTGATAAAGCCAAATTCTTTGACCGTCTCATCAAAGCAGATGTTCCAACTCCGCGATGCCTGCTTTAGTCCATAGATGGACTTAAGCAACTTGCACACCTTTCCGCTGCTCCCACTCTGAATGAAACCCTCTGGCTGGTCCATATAGACACACTCCTCTAAATTTCCATTTAGAAAAGCTGTCTTTACGTCCATTTGCCAAATCTCATAATCGTGGAAGGCAGCAATGGCAAGAAGGATCCGAATGGATTTCAGCATGGCTACTGGAGAGAAGGTTTCGTCATAGTCCAAGCCAGGTCTTTGACGAAAACCCTTTGCTACCAGCCTAGCTTTATAGGTCTCAACCTGTCCATCTACACCAATCTTCCTTTTGAAGATCCACTTGCATCCTACGGGTTTTACCCCGTCTGGAGCAATGTCCAACGTCCATACCTTGTTGGTGTACATGGACTCCATTTCGGTCCGCATTGCATCCAGCCATTTCACTGAGTCAACGCTCTGAACGGCCTGCTGGAAGCTAGTAGGCTTATCATAATCTATGATGCAATCCTCTCTATCCCCGTCTATGAGAAAACCGCAGTATCTCTCGGGCGGATGAGACTGCCTACTACTCCTGCGGAGCGGCGTAGGAATGTCCTGTTCTTCCGAACCCTCTGGTTCCACTAAACTTTCAGTATTAGTCCGTGGTTCTGGAATTTCTTCCAGTTCTACTGCGCTACCACTAATTTCCTTTTCTAAGAACTGGTGTTCTAGAAAGTGGGCATTACGAGAAACAAGGACTTTTTGTTCCTCTGCGTAGTAGAAAAGATACCCCCTGGTGTTCTTTGGGTATCCCACAAACTTGCACAGTACCGAACGTGCCTCGAGCTTGTCCGCATGCTGCTTTTTGACAAAAGCCGGACATCCCCAGATCTTCAGATATTGAAGATAGGGTTTCTTCCCACTCCACATTTCATATGGTGTGGAAGGCACAGTCTTAGTCGAAACTCGGTTCAAAAGGTACGCAGCTGATTCTAGCGCATACCCCCAGAATGATCGCGGTAACTCAGCGTTACCCATCATGGACCGCACCATATCCAATAGGGTGCGGTTCCGTCTCTCCGATACACCGTTATGTTGCGGGGTGTAAGGAGGAGTAAGCTGAGAGAGAATTCCGTTCTCTTTTAAATAGTCCAGGAACTCGGCACTTAAGTATTCTCCACCTCGATCCGATCTTAGAATCTTAATACTTTTGTCGGTCTGTTTCTCTACTTCATTCTTATACTCCTGGAATTTTCCAAAGGCCTCGGACTTATGTTTCATTAAGAAGACATAACCGTACCTCGAGAAGTCATCCGTAAAAGTAATGAAGTAAGAATGTCCGCTTCGGGCATATGTAGACATTGGACCGCACACGTCACTGTGTACGAGTCCCAAGAGCTCGCTCGCTCTTACTCCATGTCCAGTAAACGGAGTCTTTGTCATCTTTCCTTTGAGACAGGATTGACAAGTGGCATACGACTGATATTCGAACGCATTCAAATACCCTTCTGTATGTAACTTCGTCAACCTTCTCTCATTGATGTGACCCAATCTACAATGCCATAAGAAAGTCTGATTTATTTCTGGAGACTTTCTTTTGTGTGTATTCTGGACATTAAAAATCTGTGGTTGGTTTAATACGTATATACCATTACTCAAAGTACCTGACCCAATCAAAACTTGATTAAGGTGAATGTTTACAACATTACTTACAAACGCAAATTCATAACCTTCTTTAGAAACTAAAGATACAGAAATGATATTACAAGTTGCGTTGGGTACAAAAAAGCAATTACGCAAAACCAAAACATGTCCATCTGACATTCCCAGGTGATAGTCCCCCACGGCTTTAGCGTCCATGCTAGCTCCGTTCGCAACTCTGAGGGTCATGTCACCTGCCTTCAAAACCCTACGGTTTCTCAACGCCTGCAAAGAATTACAGATATGAGATCCTGATCCGGTATCCAATACCCAGGAAGTAGAGTTTATTGAAAGACAGTTTTCAATAACATACACACCTGAAGCTGAAGCTGCAACCTGCTTCAATTCCTGTGTTCTGGCCTTCCAGGCCCTGCAATCATTCTTCCAGTGTCCTTTCTTATAACAATAGAAGCATTCTTCCTTATCCACAAGCTTCCCCGCTATCTTTGTTGCTTTACCTTTTCCCTTCGTATCCACTTTACTAACACCGCCCCTTGGTTTGGTGGGGGCCTTCTTCTTCTTTCCCTTGGCTTTCGCCTTGGACCTAGAAGAAGATGATCCTCCTACAAACAAAGTGGATGTATCCCTACCTTTCTGTAGGGTGCCCTCTGCGCTCCTCAGCATGTTGAGGAGCTCTGAAAGTTCAACCTCTTTTTCTTGTAGGTTGAAGTTCAGTATAAACTGGGCGTAAGTGGAAGGAAGGGACTGGAGAACTATATCCGTATATAGCTCACTCTCCAATGTGATCCCTAGGTCAGCGAGCTCCTCAATGTAGCCGATCATCTTTAGCACGTGCTCGGCTACTGATGATCCGACGGCCATTCTTGTCAAGAATAACTTTTTCGACGCTTCGTATCTTGCGATACGAGATTGCTCTCCATACAGTTCTTTTGTATGGAGCAATATGGATTCCATGTCCATATTCTCATGCCTCCTCTGATGTTCGTTGTCCATCGAGGCAAGCAGGAGGCACTTGGCCTTCGCGCTATCAATCTCCCAAGTCTTGCGGATTTCCTTATCCGCGACACTGGAAGTTGGACCAGGGACAGGGGAGCTTTGGTGGTAAGAAAATACCCCAGCTTGTCATAAGTGATTGCTATCTTGACATTCCTGAGCCAATCTTTGTAGTTTGGCCCTGTCAGTTTGTTTTTATCTAGGAGTAACTTAAGTCCAGTCATGTTGATTGGTCGCTGCAATTTGGAGAGAAGAAGAAACACTCAGCATGATGCTCTTGCAAGTTTAGAGTGGTTTTTAGTTTGTCTAAACAGGATGGCTCCCACTGTTTCTCGAATCCCTCCTCAAACCATAAAGGAAGAATTAGTCAGGATCAATCCCACCGTACAATACTTGCTTAACCGTTCGGCCAGGCTGGTGTCGGTACTTCGAGGGAGGTTTTCCAACGCTTTCGCGAAGTTCCTTAATTAGAGAACCTCTTTTCCCTGGGGGCGTAGCCCCGCTAACACCTTTCTAGGCACCTACTAGGTTTATAGCATTGATCGTTAAGCGAGAAATTTCCCGAGGAGTAGCATATACTCACAGTAGGATCGGGATCCAAATATCATCGCGTGACGAAACTGAAGGAATCCTACCAGAATCATCACACTCCAAATGGTATGCAAATCTAGCAAGTTTCAGTACTTATGAAACTCCCGATGTGGATTTTTGTCCCATGCTCTTATGACCTTGGCGTGAGGTCAAAATGTCATAAGTCACATGTCAAGTTCGTCCCATCATTATCCAGGTTAATTTGAATCCACCCGTACATACCCTTGACGTAGGCCAAAATGGTAGT
The DNA here is from genome assembly GCA_030015575.1 of Agapanthus africanus. Lineage (NCBI taxonomy): Eukaryota > Viridiplantae > Streptophyta > Magnoliopsida > Asparagales > Amaryllidaceae > Agapanthus > Agapanthus africanus. The sequence goes on along the minus strand of JASDDO010000022.1, from coordinate 230,052,799 downwards.
ACGACTGTCTCAAACCAACGCATTCCATCTATGCAACAGATAAATATCCGGCAGCTACCAATCACTATGCCTTGGCGTGAGGTCAAAATACATAGCTTGAATACTACCGAATATTTAACTGAAATGATGGAGGGCTACGGATGGTTTTGGCAAAACCGTGAACGTAGTGAACTTGATTTAGTCGATGGAACGAGATAGCTTTTAAAAGGAGTGGCTCAAGCTCCGTATTTAAAAGTTGGTTTTGAAAAGAACCGAGTGGTTTTTCGAAAGTGTTCCAACGACTTTAACTTGGTTTATTATCTTGCATTAGTTCTTTTAATGCGTGATATTCTTGCATTAGTTCTTTTAATGCGTCCCATCATTTAATCCTACCATTGCAGAAAACAACCAAAATATGACGTACGCTTATGCCATTCGCATTCGCCACTGGGCCCCGTCATTACCCGTTAGGTTACTTAACTAACGACAGAGCGGGGGCTGGGCTAGCGCGTCTGTAAAACATAAGCAACGCCTAAATAGAAAGCAATGATAGACATTTCAGATCACAGATAAATACATTGGATATACTAGGAATCTGTAATTTGTACGAGCCTGTAACAAAAACAGATTACACGGTCACGGTGAATAGCCAATACCCCACCCAAGACCCCTACGGGTGCGGCAAACTACCCGCCAAGTACCCGAAGCGTAGTAACCTCCCTCATCTCCATGAGTAGGCCACTCGACACTTCGGCATACCCGGTAGTTTGTGCACCCCCTCCATGGGTCTATCCTAGGAGCAAAAACAGTAAAAAGAAATTATACAATGACGGCTACAACCCCGACCCGGTTGTGCGGCCATACAAATAATTATTACATCAAATTACAAATTTACATGAATTGCAAGAAAAGAAAACTCTCGTCTCACAACCCCCGGCTATTCACCCGCGACAATCCAACATATTTATATACACATTCCAGCACATTACAGATCATGTATAACCCCGACTAATCGACTTATAGCGATTAGCCGACGTTCAATACATGCAAACAACACAGATATAACCATCATAGTCAAAGTGCAGTGAAGTTCGGAAAAATACGGAATTATAGGACCCCAAAAGGAAATTTCTTTTCTGGAAAATCTGGGCACATATAATATATCTCAAAAATCCCAAAACCAACACAGACACACACTGCACGAAAAATGACGCACAGAAGACGACAAACCGCGGCGCTTCCGCGGCACATGCCTACCTCGTGCGGCGGAAGCGCAGCGGTTTGAACGAATTAGTGGGCCGTTTTTCATGGGTGTTCTAACAAAACCCTGAGCCGAATTTAGGAGTATAAAGTTTTTCATTTTGACCAGAAAAAATTTCAACAGAAACTCAGTTTTTGTAAAAGTTTGGTTTTTGGATTTTTCCGGTTCCGAACTTCGTTACACTTCACTACCAAACTAGTTTAAGTTTAGTTAGTCTCTGATACCACTGTAAGTCCACGTTGCGACCCCCGGTTCTTACGGGGAGGCGGAAACGGTATAAAATCAAATTTTTATCGCAAGAGGCAACATGGACTAAACTAGGTCGGGATCTTTACCTAAACTAAAACTAGCATACTAAGCTAAAGATATTTAGCTACTCGGATGAAGTTGGTTATACCTAGCTTTTCTTGAACTCCTTCTCTTCAAGCTCCAGTGGTGGTCCGATGGCTCCTTCTCGTCGTCTCCGTACGCCGAAGATAAATCCACTTGAAAGCTCCAACCTTTAGCTCCTTCTTCGTTCTTTGAAGAAACTAGTTCACTTGGTTTGCTAAACCTAGTGAACTAGAATGAGTAGAGAAGAAATAGAATGGGATTTTATCTATGGTTCTTGATTCTCAACTCATGAGACAAGAGAACCATAGATCAAAGAGAGGGAGCAAGAGGATGAGGGTGAGAGCTCAAGAACAAGAGAGAGAATGAGCAACTCTTTTGTCTCTCACCCTCTCATAATCCAAAGTAATCATAACTCATCATATTAACAAAAGTCTTATGTGATGGTAGAAGCAACCATAACCTTATCATGTCATGCACTCATTTTACTTAAATGAACAAGCAAGTAAAAGTCTTTGGCATGAAATGATAGCCATGGTTATCATGATGGTCAAGCCTAGTCAACCGGTCAACAAAGTCAACAAGTCAACAAAAGTCAACAAGTCAACAAAGTCAACAACCAAGTCACCAAAATACTTAATTAATATAATAGTTAATCACATATCATATTCTCATTAGGGTTGAGCAAAAAGTCAAAAAGTCAACGGTCAACTGTCAACAACCCTAATGAGAATCCGCTGTCTGTGCCTTCCTGTCAATTGTGCATACACACCCGCATCCGCTTTCCGAGGAACACGAATGCAAACTGGATAAATCCAATCCCATAAGGTACACTAGGATCTGGCTTAAACCAAAGCCCGCTAGTGTAAGCTGTCCGGACACTGTACGTGCACAAGTGCATGGATGTGACCGAACCCTGTCGCAAAACCATGCGACCTGTCGCAATACCATGCGACCTCTACTCTTTTGCCTAAAGGCGAAAAGCTTTCTGTGTGGGACTCTAAAGACTCGACACTACGCTGGCAGTGGGTTTAACCACAGACCGCAAGCGGCACTAGCTGTGCGTAACGGTCCCCAGGTAATGCCAACAAGAAGACCGACGAGGCGAAACCCATCTGAACTCCTACTGAGCCTGAGTGTGACATTCTCCGTACAGTCCGGTCTGTTCGTCTGATACATCGCATGGCGGGCCTAGGGGGCGGTAAACGTCAGTCCCCCAATAGCGGTACAAGTCGTGCCGGAGCGAAGCCCAAAACACCCTGAGATAACACTGGAAACCTACCAGTATATCTCGTTTGCCCTGGCCAGGGACTACTCGTGTAATGGCTCTCCTAGACACAGCGCGATGTCAACCCCCAATACCGGGAGAGACGAATCCTGTCTAACCGTCACTGCTTCCAAGTGCTTCGGGACTGCACCCAACCACCACCTGTTTGCACGACTCCTTTGAGCCGTGGTAGGGTAGTGATCAAAGTACAGTGGGAACACACCCGAGGCGAAGTGACAGTGTCAAGTCAGCGGACTAAGCTGTACTCATGTCACCTGGGAACTGATAACTGACGATAGGTATAATACCAACTGGTCAGTTCCCGACGAGTCCTGTCCAGTGTACCCGTAACCTAACGGGCACCCGCATACTATCTCAAGTACGACGTACTGACGGCTGTGGGACAGACCGTCTCCCACACTGGGATGAGAAGCGCATGCGCTGGTCTACTCCGGAGTATCGATGCCCTGTCTCGATAGTCCTGCGACCAGGGACCTGCATAAGGATGTGCTTCTAGATTACCCAGCCCCACTAGTGTGACGGCCATCACATCGCTGGTAATCAAGCAAAGATCCTAAGAGATAAACACATGTACACATTGAAGTAGAAATAAACCAAGTAGCATACTACTATTTTGAGCAAGATTGTATATACAAGGTGAATATCCCAAGCTTCCATTAAGTAATATACATACTAGTATGATACAGTAATGGCCTCTAGGGCATATACACTAACAATATAGCGGTTGGCAACAGTGAGGACACTGTTGAAAACAAGTTTGGGGGAGGTTTATACTTAGTTTTGCATCATTTGCATATCATTTGCATAAGCATAAAACATTTCTTTAAAAAACTCAAAAAATTTAAAAAATTTATAAAAAAACCTATAAAAATTTAAAAATTTTCAAAACCCATAAAAATTTTGTGTAACAATTTTTGGCTCATCATTTTGTGTAAAAATTTTCAAAACCATAAAAACCTATAAAAATTTAAAATTTTTCAAAAAACCATAAAAATTTTAAAATTTTCAAAATATAAAAATATTTAACATTTTTGTACATAAATAAGATAATAAAAGATTAGATAGTGAAAAATTACATCCATGAGATTAGAAAAATTTAAGAAAACTAAGAAAATTAGAAGTTTTCTTATACGAACTAGTAATAAGTAGTTATGAGCCGTTGTCCCAAGGGTTAGGAAGATGAAGGAAGTCACTAATCTGAGGATAAAAATAAGTCTGAAAAATAGTTTCTATTCTGGAAGCCAAACATTTTGAACGTTGATACCCTGCTATTCGAACTTACACACGTCTTGAAGCCCGGGATAGTAGAGGATATCTTGAAATACTCTTGTCTTAAAGCCGATGTATGAATGAAATAAAAAAAAATGAAGAAAATATAAAATGGTGAGAAAAATGGACACTGGTTTTGTTATCACCAAGGGCAATAAAAAATATATAGCGAGGGTGCCTCTTCACCTAGTGCCCTAAGGCCAACTGGTCTGGGAGTCACTGCTATACCTGAGATGGTACAAGACGAGGAAAATACACCAAATAAGCAAGCACATAAGTAATCGGTCGGTTAGTACCTCAAGAAGTATTAACGGTCGCATGAAAGTGTGTGAGCACATCTAAATATTCATTAATTAAAAAGTACTGAGGCTAATGGGCAAGAGTATGATAGCTTGAATTGAATTCTCCGGGTGTAGGGATGTCATTTACACACACGCAGGGTGATATGACCGATGTTTGGAAGAAAGATAGGAATGAAGAATAAGACGATATTTTATTGAGGGAGGACGTGATTTCTGACATCTTTTCATGACCACTAAGATAGGGCTCATGACAACCGAAAAGCTAACTTAGTTGGAAACCCTAATTTTCAAGGCTTTTCTTTTACAATTTTTTTCTTTAAAAGTAATATTCATGATCTTCCTTTTCTTATTGGATTTTGTGGGTGCAATCCGCTGAAAACCCTCAGGAGACAACACTCCTCCTACTAGGGACACCTAGAAGTTTAAAGGCTTGTTGCACGTGCTCAGTGCAATCGTGTTGCCTATGTAAGTGTGCTAGTTAGTTTTTCTCTTTCTTTATTTTCTCCTTCTCTTTTTAATAAAACAGTTCGCTCGAGACGACCGAAAATAAGTTTGGGGGAATTTGATCAGTCGAAAATACTGCATTTTTAATACGTCAATTTCCCTATCATTTGCACTCATCTAGAAGTGTTCGGTATTCATATTGCACATATTAGCAAAACATCTCTGAAATACCAGAATGCATGTGTTAGACTTTAAAACCGGCATTTCGAAGGAATTTGACTGTTTATCATGGCATCGCATCATTCTTGTATTGCGCAACACTTGTTTCGGAGTCTGTGCAGGAAATTGAAGGAACAAAGACAAAAGAAGCTGATCAAAAATACACCAACTCCAAGTTTTGAGATCTGGTAGCAATCTAGAGGGAAAAAACACAATTCAGCATATCAGAGAATAGCCCAAATATTATAAGAAGAATTACCAGAAAAAATAAAGCATCAAGGCCTAACAAGCGCTGCGGTTTCGCGGCGGGAGCACGGTTGCGCCGCGGAACCGCGGCGACTTCATGGCTTCAGAAGCTCATATTTTCTGCACGTGCTTCCTCTAACGGCCCAAGCTTCCAGAACATTGTAGAAATGCCACGTGGCGCATCTAGAAGGCTCAGCTTAACAAACTATTTCTAGAAGGCTCTCTTTAACAAACTTTTGGAGGGAAAATTCAAATTTGAAATCCTAGATCTAGGGTTTTGAGGTCTATAAAAAGGAGCCTAGATCTAGGGTTGAGCTTGTTCAAGAATCATCCATCATCTTCTACCCACAAGTTGAGTGACACAACTTGTGCCTCAAAACCCTAATCCTAACTCCAATTCAAAAATCAAGATCAAGATCTCGAGTACCATTCAAGCAAGAGTGCCTTTAACCTTTAGAAAGCGACGCCGGATTTCATCGGAGCAAGAGATCCAAGGAAATCCGCGACTCAAGGAGCCGAGCGAAGCCGAAATCGACGATCTAGTTCCTTCTTTTTGTAAATTCAAAAGAGTTGTAACGAAATTTGTCGATAAATAAAGGTGAAATTTATATATCTTGCTTATCTTTTAATTCGAGCATTATGATTTGATCTCAATTTGTGATTGTGTTTGTTATTATGATGTTTGAGTAAAACTCCGCTCGTGTAGGAGTTGTGACGATCAATAGATGATGATGATTTAAACTCTTTTACAATTCTTAAATCCTATAACATTTGAAAATTCTTGTGAATCTAATGATCGATGATCTAGTTTCGAGACGATGCTTTCTTGATTGTGTTCGCTCAAAACTAGAGATCAACGATCGATCATTAGATTTACTAGAAGCTAGATCTTGAATGAGATTCATCGAAAAGACAAAGGATGAGATGAGTAATCCCTAAATTCTTCGCAAGATCCTTAACCCTCGGTAAATTTTCATTGATCTAGTATCAATTCGTTAATGAATAAGAATGAGTAATCATTAGATCTCATCACATCTATAGATCCGATCTACTCCTACGAGCCTCATTTCGAATCTTGATTGTTGGTTGGAAATTATCACACATCTCAATTCTTGATTTTAATGTTTTTTCTAGATCTAGATTTTTTTAATTCTTGAAATTCAATTACAAATCATGAATGGTTTTCTTTTCTTTTCTCTAAATTTTCGACTCATCCAATTCGAAAAGTGAACGAATCTCACTTTCCCTGTGGACGATCCGCACTTACTAACGCGCTACATCCGACACCATTATTGATTGCGGTCAAATATTTTTGGTTGTGATTTCTTTACATAATTTTCATAACACACACAATCGAAAAATCGTTTCAATCAGTATCGATGCCCTGTCTCGAAACTCCCACGACTAGGGACCTTTTAAGGATGTGCTTATAGACTACCAGCTCCCATGTATATAATCGCCCTCATACTGCTGGCAGTCAAGCAAGAATCCTAGGGGCTCTATCAACGCGCAATAGTGACCTGTAAGGTCACCTAAAGCAGTACACGAAGATAAAGATAAACCAGATAGCATACTATCATCTTGAGTAAGACTGTCCTACTGGGACAGGTCCTCCCTCAATCATTGCAATCACGTGCCTGTGATCCAATAATTGACTCTGAGGGCACTATCTCCAACAATCTCCCACTTGCACTCAAGACTAATTATTGCGATGTCGCATACTCACAGCCCGTGTGATACCGAACACCCAACTCCTCTACTGATCAGTCTCACAAAACAGGTTTGTGAAACTAATGTGTTCGAGGAATAGCCTCAGTGAGTGGATCCGCCTTGATGTTTCTTTCTATGTCTCTCTATATCTCAAGTTCGCGGAGAAAACCATCTCCCGAAATGAGCAATACCTGTCTTAGAATGTGTCTGGATGTCTGATGGGACCTAGCTCATAAATGAACTCCAAATCCAAACTTCTTAGACTGTATCGTCAACTGAACTTAATCAGTATCCTGCGCCATACCTCCCTCAGTATCCTCCTGGACCACCTGTCCAGATACTGCCCCTCGTCAGAAGGAAAACTATAACTCTGACAACCTCTCTGTCATCCATGTCACCTTAGAAGCCTGGAGTGATAACTGTCTCCTCAAAGGAGGTTGCCGTTATCATTCCCCTAGAACATCAACTTATGTTCTAAAACTGCTTCCGAATGTTTCTCCAGGATTGGATCAATATCAACTTACTGCATCTCGTGAAAAATAACATCTGGTGTGGTACTTGACATCTCATGATTGACTCAATCGCCTAAGCAAGTGATCTGCCAATCATGCACATCCCTCTCCACTTTAGTCTGTAAGACACCTTTAGAGAGGGTGACTCCATCTCCTGCAGGTACACTACCGTGCCTGGAGTCGTCCACTCTAAAACACCTTCAGAATGCTGCCTAAGTATCCTGATTGGGAAACTACCCAAATCTAGATCTAAAACCATAGATCCAATAACCAGAATGTCTTGATATTATATCCAAGTCCTTTATGGAGAAACCACTGTGTGACAACCAAAGTATAACCGACCGTAGTACAGGAATTTTACTTCCTACTCTGTGTATGTCATCCAAATACCAGGACATCACACCCTACTACCTTCTTAACAGATCCATCCCCTATTCTGATGAAGTCAAACCTATGACTGTCATATCAGAAATAGATGATCTATCTCCGCTATATCTGCTTTAGTCTATAAATAGACATAAGCCACTTGTCCACCATGCTTCCGCTACTCCCACTGACCACGACAACTCTCTGGCAGAGTCATATAAACGTACACTTCTAAAGCTAGTTTAGAACGACGCTATACTCATCCTCCTACCGGGTCTCACAGTCTGGAACAACAGCAATGGAAAGTCTGGGTAAACAAGAACCTCCCTGCCACCGTCCTTGAGGCTACCGGAGTACCTCTCGGGTGCCTGAGGTTACCCACCATATCTGCGGAGTGGCCAATGGAATGTCAATCCAGATTGAATCTTTAGGTTCTTATCAAATTTTCAGTAATCGTTTGCGGTTCTGGAATCACTTCCAGTTCTACCATACTCCCACTACTGTTTTCTGAAAAAATCCATTTTTATCAAAACTGTGGCGAGTCAAGAACAATATCACTATTGATCTTCCAGATGGTAGAAAGTCAACCCTCGTCATAGCCTGGGTCAACCCACAAACAGCCATTACAGAAACATGCCTTGAGTTATCCAGAGTCTGGTTTTAAGCATAAGACGGACAACTCCCCGTACCTTAACATCGTTAAGATATGAACTGTTCTATATCCAATATAGAACCAGAGACACTGATTTAATTGAACCAGATTCAAATCATGCAGCTGTCTCCAGCGCATGTCCACTAAATGGAAAGAGGCCGATCAGCATTACTCAACTTAGGAGTGCTTCCAATTATGAGTAACCTGAAAGAGAAGCAAGTTCTCTCAATCATTACTATCAACTGAATACTATGCACAAGTATCTACATCTCCGACCATCTTGAAGAATCCCGATACTTGCAACACCTGGTTCTCTACTTTATTCATATACCTATAACTTCTCAAAACTCAGACCTTGTGTTTCTACGAAACACTTATCTAAGAACTAGAGAAGTCAGAAGTAAACCGAATATAGTACGAGGACCAACCCCTCTGTCCTAATGGACACTGGACAACATACAATACTCTGTATAAGTCTCTTGAGTCTGATAACTCAATCCATGTGTGTCGTAGGTTGAAAACTGTACCTATGGTTAAGAAGAATTACACCACTGTTTAATGCTCCTTACCTAACCATCCACTGATATAGGTAAATGTCATGGACATAATTTCAAAAAGGTATATTTCACTCTATAAAAATAGACGTACAGATATATCAATTTGAAATTGGTGCATTACAACGGATATTCAAAACCAAATATTTGTCGTCCGGCAAACAGCCCAGGTGATTTCTCAAATATCACCAATTACAACGAATTCCTGTTGGTGTATATGCCCTAGGGGCCATTATTGTATCATACTAGGTTGTATATTACTTAATGGAAGCTTGGGATATTCACAGTTGTATATAACAGTCTTGCTAAACATGGTAGTATGCTACTTGGTTTGAGTCTACTTTAATATGTGCATATGTTTCTTGTAACGTATCACTTATACATATTAGTAGAGCCCATAGGATCTTTGCTTGATTACCAGCGTCGTGATGGCAGTCACACTAGTGGGGCTGGGTAGTCTGTAAGCAACATCCTATACAGGTCCCTGGTCGTTGGATTATCGAGATAGGGCATCGATATTCCGGAGTAGACTAAGTGTGTACGCTTCTCATCCCAGTTGGGGAGATGGTCTGTCCTACAGCCATCAGTACGTCGTACTAGAGATAGTATACAGGTGCTCGTTAGGTTACGGGTACACCGGACAGGACTCGCCGGGGAACTGATTGGTTGGTGTTATACCCATCGTCAGTTAACAGTTCCCAGGTGACATGAGTACAGCATAGTCCGCAGACTTGACACTGCTACTTCGCCTCGAGTGTGTCCCACTGTTCTTAGATTGCTACCCTACCACGGCTCAAAGGAGTCGTGCAAACAGGTAGCAGTTGGGTGCAGTCCCGAGCACTTGGAGGTAGTGGCGGTTAGATAGGATTCGTCTCTCCCGGTATTGGGAGTTGATATCGCACTGTATCAGAGAGCCATTACGCAAAGTCCCTGGACAGGGCAAGCGAGATATACTGGTAGGTTCCAGTAGCTTCTCAGGGTGTAATGGACTTCGCTCCGACACGACTTATACAGCTATTAGGGGAATGACGCTTGCCGCCCCCTAGGCTTGATATGCGATAGTCTTAGACGAACAGACCGGACTGTACGGAGATTGTCACATCAGGCTCAGTAGGGGTTCGGATGGTTTTCCTCATCGGCCTTCTTATCGACATTTACCTGGGGACCGTTACGTACAGCTAGTGCCGCTTGCGGTCTGTGGTTAAACCCACTGCCAGCGTAGTATCGAGTCTTTAGAGTCCCACACAGAGAGTTTCCCTGCTCCAGGCGAAACGATATAGAGGTCGTATGGTTTTACGACAAGGGTTCGGATGCGTACGTGTGTTTACGCACGTACGACTTTTCGGACAGTTTTTACTAGTCGGCTTTGGTTTAAGCCAGATTCTAGTATCGGGTTACTGGATTTATACAGTCTAAAGTTTTTCCGTGTTTTCACGGATTGGAGGGGCGTTCTCATAATTTGTCGGGAAGCTTCTAGAAGAGTGGTGACTAAGGGGTTAAGGTGGCATTGCATTAAATGAGATTAGTGACTCATTTGTGTGATTCATCTAAGTCATTAATGCATCATAAATGCTTAATGACTCATGGAGATGAATCACTCATAGATATTTATGAAGCATGGTTGTTAATTCTATTATTTGATTTTTGGATAAATAATAATGCTTCATATATATCATGATAAGATCATTATCTCATTTCATTATTATTCTCACCTTCTCTCTCCTCAAGCTCACTCTCTCTTCAAACCCTAACCCTAACCTCTCATGTGTTGAGATCAAGGGTTAGCTAGACTAATACATCCATAACCTCACTCTATATCCCCTAGGTAGCTTAGATTAGCACTTTAAGCAACCTAGTTATCTCAAGTTTGAGATTAAGCTTGGCATAGGAGCTTTCGGGTGGATCGTCTTTGATTCAAGGAGGCCGTTGAGGTGCCGATGTTCCAAGGAGCCTACGAGGAGTGGAGGACCGCGATGAAGACCCGAAGGACAAGTAACGTAAGGTATAACTTCGTATCCGAGTAGTTAAACCTCTAGCTTTTTGTTAGTAATGGTTTAGATAACGATTCATGCGCTAAAGTCCGTGTTACGAAGCTTTGATAATCGTTTTTCATATATTCCGCCTCCCCGCAAGTTCGTAGGGTGCGTGACATGGATTTACAGTGGTATCAGAGCCAACTAAACCATTACTAGCTTGTTAGCAACTGATTAGAAGTTCGATCGACGAAAAATACGAAAAACGAAAAACCAAAACCCTAAGTTTCTGTTAATTTTAAAACTGTCTGAAAAAATATTTGACATACCTTAAAATTCACAGCAGGGATTTTAATGAAAACTGAGAAAATACGAGACCCTAACTCGGCAACTCGGTCGCGGAACTGCGGCACAAAGGTGCTTTTGGCCGTGGATCCGCCGCCGAGTCAACGCCGAGTTGACTCGGAGTTTCACAGTAATTCATAATTTTAGGGTTTTTGTCTTCCTGTATGTCCTGTTTCTACCCAGGTTGCTTCTTTGCTGGTTGGCTTTTGGGGTAAACACGGAATATGGTTATCGATCGATATTCTAAGATATTTGCTAATTGGGTTTTATCTGTAATGTTTAATGTGTTCGTAAACCTCCCCTAACTGCTAGTATGTCGGTTGGCAGGGGGTTGCACATTTTTGTAATGTTTTTTAACTGTTTGTGGATATGAACTGTGTTGGACTGTTGTGATGATTAGCCGGGGTTTGAGATGTGTTTAATATTCATTCATTTCAATGTAAATGTAATTTGATGTAATATTCTTTTGCGGGGCACATCCAGGTTGCGGTTGTAGCCACCATTGTATTATTTCTTTTAACTGTTTTTGCTCCTAGGATAGACCCAAGGCGGGGTACACAAACTACCGGGTACGTTGAAGTGTTTAGTGGCCTACTCACTTTGTTGAGGGAGACAGCTTCACTTCGGGTACTTGGCGGGTAGTTTGCCGTACCCGTAGGGGTCTAGGGTGGGGTAATGGCTATTCATCACAACTGTGTAATCCGTCTTTTATTGCAGGCTCAAAGAAAATGCGGATTGCTAATAAATCCAATAAAGTTCATCTGTGATCTGGAATGCTTATTATTGCGTCTGACGAATGTACAATATCTATATATGATAGCTATTAGACGTCACTTATGTTTTACACCCGCGCTAGCCCAGCCCCCGCTCTGTCGTTAGTTAAGTAACCTAACGGGTGATGACGGGACTCAGTGGCGAATGCGGATGGCATAAGAGGACGTGGTATTTTCGTTGTTTTCTGCAATGATAAGATTAATGATGGGACGCATTATAATAATGCAAAGAAAATAAACCAAAGTTTAATCGTTGGAACAAATTTAAAAGAAACCACTCGGTTATTTTAAAAGATCAGAATTTTTAAATTACGGAGCTTTAACCACTCCTTTTAAAAAAGTATCAGGTTCCTTCGATTATATCAAGTTCACTACGTTCACGGTTTTGCCAAAACCATTCGTAGCCCTCCGTCATTTCTTATGGATGGTCAGTAGTATTCAAGCTATGTCTGTTGGCCCTTAGTCAAGACATAGTGTTTGGTAGCTGCTGGGGTATTCATTTGTTGCATAGATATATGCGTTGGTTTGGGACAGTCGTATTACTTTATTGGCCCTTAGTCAAGAGTATGTACGGGTGGGTTCAAATTAACCTAGACAATGACGGGTAGAACTTGACATGTGACTTATGATTTGTTGGCCCTTAGTCAAGATCATAAGAGCATGGGGCAAAAACCCACATCGGGAATTTCTAAAGAAACTGAAATTTGCAGAGAGATGCATACCATTTTGGAGTTTGATGAATGTTGGTAGGATTCCTTCAACATTATCATACGATGATATTTTGGATCCCGATCCTACTGTGAGTACAAGCTACTTATCAGGAGATTCGTCACTTAACGATCAATGCTATAAACCAAGTAGGTGTCTAGAAAGGTGTCAGCGGGGTTACGTCCCCAGAGAAAAGAGGTTATTTAATTAAGGAACTTCGCGAAAGCGTTGGAAAACCTCCCTCGAAGTATCGACACTGACCTGGCTGAACGGTTAAGCAAGAATTGTACGGTGAGAATAGTCCTGGCTAATTCTTCTTTTATGGTTTGAAGAGGGATTCGAGAAACAGTGGGAGCCATCCTGTTTAGATAAATTAAAACCACTCTAAACTTGCAACAGCATCATACTAAAGTGTTTTCTTCTCTCTCTCTTAATTGCAGCGACCTTGTGACCACACATAGGTTACATCTAGATAATAATTTGACTGAATCTGACTTATATGACTGGCAAAAGTCTGTCCAGATGTCTATTGCCTATGACAAGCTGGACCACCCTATTGAGGGACATTCCTATTGTTATGGGATCGGGCATTGGCAGAATGATTGCAGGGCTTTAGAAGCCAGTAGCCAGGATACGAAGCATGTTGTGGCTTCAACTTCGGGTGTGTTTATGACAGAGAACTGTATGTCAGTTAACCCTACTTCCTGGGTATTGGATACCGGATCAGGAACTCACATCTGTAATTCATTACAGGCTCTGAGAAATCGTAGGGTTATCGGGATAGGTGATATGACCCTCACAGTTGCTAACGGAATGAGCATGAACGCTGAATCCGTAGAGGAATATCATCTTGGACTGAAAACTGGGCAAATATTGATTCTACGTAACTGTTTTTATGTACCAGGTACGACCTGTAATATCATATCTGTACCCTTACTTTCTAAAGAAAGATATGATTTTAATTTTACAAGAGATGTGGTTCACATCCACCTAAATCAAGATTTGATTGGGTCAGGTATATTAGAAAACGGAATATACGTATTAAATCAAGTTCAAATTTTCAGTGTCCAGAATACACTTAAAAGGAAGTCTCCGGAAACAAATCAGGCTTTCTTATGGCACTGTAGACTAGGTCACATCAATGAGAGAAGGTTGACTAAGTTACATAGAGAAGGATATTTGAATCCGTTCGAATATCAATCTTATGCTACTTGTGAATCTTGTCTCATGGGAAAGATGACAAAGACTCCGTTCACTGGACACGGAGTAAGAGCAAGCGAGCTCTTAGGAATCGTACACAGTGACGTGTGCGGTCCTATGTCTACGCATGCGCGAGGTGGTTATTCCTACTTCATTACTTTTACAGATGATTTCTCTAGGTATGGATATGTCTTCTTAATGAAGCATAAATCCGAGGCTTTTGAGAAATTCCAAGAATACAAGAATGAAGTGGAAAAACAAACAGGCAAGAGTATAAAGACACTGAGATCTGATCGAGGTGGTGAATACTTAAGTGCCGAATTCCTGGGTTACTTAAAAGAGAATGGAATTCTCTCTCAGCTTACTCCTCCATACACGCCACAACATAACGGTGTATCGGAAAGGAGGAATCGAACCCTATTGGATATGGTTCGTTCCATGATGAGTAACGCTGAGTTACCACGATCATTCTGGGGATATGCACTAGAATCAGCTGCATATCTTTTGAACCAGGTTCCTACCAAAACTGTGCCTACCACACCATATCAGATGTGGAGTGGGAAGAAACCCTGTCTAAAACAATTTAAGACATGGGGATGTCCAGCTTTTGTAAAAAAGCAGCATGCGGACAAGCTCGAGGCACGCTCAGTAAAGTGTAAGTTTGTGGGATATCCAAATAACTCCAAGGGATATTATTTCTATTACGCAGAGGAACAAAAGGTTTTTGTTTCTCGTCATGCCTGCTTCTTAGAAACTGAATTTTTGGAAAATCAGAAGAGTGGGAGCGCAATAGAACTGGAAGAAATTCCAGAACCACAAACTACTACTGAAAGTATGGTAGAACCAGAAGTTCAAGAAAAACTGGACATTCCCACACCACTCCGTAGGAGTAGTAGGCAATCTCATCTGCCCGAGAGATACTACGGTTTTCTCATAGACGGGGATAGAGAGGATTGCACTATTGACTATGATGAGCCTACTAGCTTCCAGCAAGCCATTCAGAGCAGTGACTCAGTAAAATGGCTGGATGCAATGCGGACCGAAATGGAGTCAATGTACACTAACAAAGTATGGACTTTGGACGTTGCTCCAGATGGGGTAAAACCCGTAGGATGCAAATGGATCTTCAAAAAGAAGATTGGTGTAGATAGACAGGTTGAAACATACAAGGCTAGACTGGTTGCAAAGGGTTTCCGTCAAAGACCTAGTTTGGACTATGACGAAACCTTTTCTCCAGTGGCTATGCTTAAATCTATTCGGGTCCTTCTTGCTATTGCTGCCTTCCACGATTATGAAATCTGGCAGATGGACGTAAAGACGGCCTTTCTAAATGGTAATTTGGAAGAAAGCGTCTATATGGATCAGCCAGATGGATTCATTCAGAGTGGGAGCAGCGGTAAAGTATGCAAGCTGCTTAAGTCCATTTATGGACTAAAGCAGGCATCGCGGAGTTGGAACTTCTGTTTTGCTGATGCTGTCAAAGAATTTGACTTCATCAAAAATCCAGATGAACCTTGCATATATAGTAAGATTGTAGGGAGAGCTGTAGTATTTCTCGTCTTGTACGTGGATGACATTCTCCTAATAGGAAATGATATTCCTATGTTACAGTCAGTCAAAAGATTCTTGTCACATAAATTCTCCATGAAAGACCTGGGTGATGCCACCTACATTCTGGGGATCCGGATCTATCGTGATAGATCAAAGAGGATGTTGGGACTTTCGCAGTCCAGGTACATAGACACCATAGTGAAGAGATTTAGTATGGATGATTCTAAGCGCGGTAACCTACCGGCTTGTCACGGAATCACCCTCTCCAAAGAGATGTCTCCCAAGACTGATTTGGAAAGGGATCGCATGTCGATTATACCCTACGCTTCTGCGGTAGGCTCTATAATGTATGCGATGTTATGTACCAGACCAGATGTAGCATACGCATTGAGCGTAGTAAGCCGGTATCAAGCAAACCCAGGGGAGAAGCACTGGATAGCAGTAAAGAACATTCTCAAGTACCTAAGGAGGACTAAGGAGATGTTCTTGGTATATGGCGGAAAAGACCTCCAGATAGAGGCCTTTGCCGACTCTGGCTTCCAGAGTGACAAAGATGACTCCATGTCCATGTCAGGTTATGTCTTTACCCTCAATGGAGGGGCGGGCTGTTGGAAGAGTTCCAAGCAGGAGACCGTTGCTGACTCAACAATGGAAGCGGAGTACATAGCTGCTTGCGATGCTGCAAAAAAAGCAGTCTGGATGAAGAAGTTCCTCACAGAACTTCAGGTGGTTCCTACCAGTGTTGGTCCAATACCTATGTATTGTGACAACAACAGCGCTATAGCTTTAGCGAAGGAACCCAGGTCCCATCAGAAGTCCAGACACATCTTAAGGCGGTATCACCTGATCAGGGAGATCGTAGATCGCCGGGAGATCGAGGTGAAAAGAGTAGAGACAGAGAATAACATTGCTGATCCATTCACAAAGGCCCTTCCTCAGACGCAGTTCGAGAAGCTATTCGAGATGATAGGTCTACGATATGCCAGCTCATGGCCCTAGTGCAAATGGGAGATTGTTAGTGTATATGCCCTAGGGGCCATTATTGTATCATACTAGGTTGTATATTACTTAATGGAAGCTTGGGATATTCACAGTTGTATATAACAGTCTTGCTAAACATGCTAGTATGCTACTTGGTTTGAGTCTAGTTTAATGTGCATATGTTTCTTGTAACGTATCACTTATACATATTAGTAGAGCCTATAAGATCTTTGCTTGATTATCAGCGTCGTGATGGCAGTCACACTAGTGGGGGCTGGGTAGTCTGTAAGCAACATCCTATACAGGTCCCTGGTCGTTGGATTATCGAGATAGGGCATTGATATTCCGGAGTAGACTAAGTGTGTACGCTTCTCATCCCAGTTGGGGAGATAGTCTGTCCCACAGCCATCAGTACGTCGTACTAGAGATAGTATACAGGTGCTCGTTAGGTTACGGGTACACCGGACAGGACTCGCCGGGGAACTGATTGGTTGGTATTATACCCATCGTCAGTTAACAGTTCCCAGGTGACATGAGTACAGCATGGTCCGCAGACTTGACACTGCTACTTCGCCTCGAGTGTGTCCCACTGTTCTTAGATTGCTACCCTACCACGGCTCAAAGGAGTCATGCAAACAGGTAGCAGTTGGGTGCAGTCCTGAGCACTTAGAGGTAGTGGCGGTTAGATAGGATTCGTCTCTCCCGGTATTGGGAGTTGATATCGCACTGTGTCAGAGAGCTATTACGCAAAGTCCCTGGCCAGGGCAAGCGAGATATACCGGTAGGTTCCAGTAGCTTCTCAGGGTGTAATGGACTTCGCTCCGACACGACTTATACGGCTATTAGGGGACTGACGCTTGCCGCCCCCTAGGCTTGATATGCGATAGTCTTAGACGAACAGACCGGACTGTACGGAGATTGTCACATCAGGCTCAGTAGGGGTTCGGATGGTTTTCCTCATCAGCCTTCTTATCGACATCTACCCGGGGACTGTTACGTACAGTTAGTGCCGCTTGCGGTCTGTGGTTAAACCCACTGCCAGCGTAGTGTCGAGTCTTTAGAGTCCCACACAGAGAGTTTCCCTGCTCCAGGAGAAACGATATAGAGGTCGTATGATTTTACGACAAGGGTTCGGATGCGTACGTGTGTTTACGCACGTACGACTTTTCAGACAGTTTTTACTAGTCGGCTTTGGTTTAAGCCAGATTCTAGTATCGGGTTACTGGATTTATACAGTCTAAAGTTGTAACACCTTAGGATAAGGGTTAGGGGATAATTATAATTAAATAACGTTTTTTAATAAAAAGTTTACCAAATTGTGTTTTAAATATTTTTCTTAATTTACTAAATATTTTTCCAAAATTTTCCTAAGCTTGCACACACATGTGCATGTAAACTAGGGTTTTTAAATCAAGTAAATACCATAATTATTAACCATGGTGGGTTAATTGTAGGATTAATGCTTTTGGGTTATAAGCAAGTCTAATTAATTAGTTAACTAAAAGTAACTTTAATTTGAATTTTAGGGTTAAGTGTTGACTTGTGAGAGAGAGAGAGGGGGCATCATGGCTAGGCCATGCTTGCATTAATGAGGTGAGAGAGTGAGGGGTGACTTTTGTGTGATGATTGAGGTAGCCTCTCATTTCTTTTTGGGTTTTTCTCACACACTCTCACATACTCTCAAAACACACCAACACACTCACACACACAACACTTACCTTCAGCTCCAGAAGCAGCAGCAGGCACAGCAACAGCAGCAGCAAGAGAAGAAGCAACAGCAGCAGCAAGCACTGGCAGCAACAGAAGAAATCAGCAGCAGTACAGTGAGCAGCAGCAGCTCCAGCACCATGTGCAGCCCCTCCCCTTCACCTCTCCACCTTCCTGCAGCTCCCTAGGGTCGAGAGTGAGGTATACTTCCTATCTTATCCCCTAGTTAGCTTAGTTAGTGTAGTTTTGCTTCGGTTTATGGATTTTGTGTGTTTTAATGCGATATGGGGGTGGTTAGTGGGAACTTTGTGCTAAGATGATGTGTTAGAGTTCAGTAGCTTGTTAGTAAGTTAGTGAGACCATTGTAACCTAGTTCAACCCCCAGTTACGCTAAAATACCACGAATTTCACAAATGGTTGCAAAATGTCGTATTTTTGTGCAGATTTTAGGATTTCAGTGATCTGCTTTTACTGCATGAGTTTTCGAGTGTTTGAAACAACTTCAGAATGCTAGGCAGGCTTTTTCAGGAAATTGTGTGAAGTTCGAGCCCATTCCACCGGGGTTGGGCCGGCGACAGGCACGGTTTGGCCGGCGACGCCGGCCTCCCTTCCCCCATTTTGGCTCGTTTTGTGCAGGGTGGTCTCTGGGTGTATTTTTCAGTGTTTGGTCTTGTTGATTTTGTGGGATTTCTTCCAGGTAAAAAATCTGGGAGTTGTTTCCCTATGTTGGGGTGTGTGGGTTTGGTGCGACATGCACGTTTCTGTAGATCTGGTGCGTGCTACGCAGCGTAGCGCGTCGGGGTGGTCCTTGGTTCAGCACACACACGCGTTTTAGCGTATCGCGCACACGCGCGATTGGTTTGCGACACGAGTTTCTAGTTTGACCGTGATATCGCGTTGTTGGCGAAATTAAACTTATATGTGTAAAATGTGTTGTGATTTTAGGTTCGCAGGCCAGTGAGACGGACGCCGCGAAGAAGGGCAAGCAAGTGGTTGGATACACTTAGCGCGAGACACAGTGAGTAGATTTCACATCTACGGGGATATCGCCCGCATGGCGTTATGCGTCAGGGCTGATAGGACTCTATTATGATATGTTGCATGCATCCCATAGACTGTCATCACATATTGCATTCCCTGCTGTGTTGATATACATATATTGCTTAGAAATGATAGAACACCGCACTATTACTAACGGTTTATGTTGCACGGGCACTATTTACATGCTACACACACACCGTTAGTAATTGCCATGCCACACTCACGATAGAGCTGCCATGATTATATTGCTATAGTTCGCTTCATATGTGATTTGATATGACTTTCATGTACATTGGGAGCCGCATGACATCTTTTAAAACCGGAAATGCAACTACTTGAAAAGCGGTTTTCCCTTATACCCATATCATGGTTTGATTTATATTGTACATCGCATTGGATTTATTATTGGTGATGGATTTACATGAGATTTCTGGTTTTTGAGGACCGTGGGTTTATTTATAAAAGATGCATTATTTCGAAAACCCGGTACCTCGTGATATGATATTTTGGTGTGTCCACCACGCGTTTTCTCGGTGCTGAGACGTGTGCTTGAAACCCGATTCGAGGAGTGGATGTTCCGTTTGCGGGTTCGTGGTGGGCCCGGTATGGTTCCCCTCGGCGAGATGATCAATGGGATTTGCCGATTGAGCCTGGAGGCGGGCGAGTACCTACCGGTGATTGGTTGGACCTGGCAGTTGTCCGGAGGATACTGACCTGAGTCGAGTGATGGATGCGGGATGATCCGTACTGCCGGGGGCCGAGGGCCGATACCGCAGGCGGACCCCGTGGGGCCGGTCCGGACTGACGGCGCCCGATATATGAGGATTTGCGTGTCGATGCTGGACACGAGTATTTTATGATGTTTTGGGTGCCGATGTTGGGCACTCGTGATTCCTCCGAGATATACAGGATTTGAGGGCCGATGGGTGTGCCGGCGCCTGAGTATATGTGGGATTTGGGTGCAGTTTGAGGCACCGATCATTGCTTTCCATGTTGACATAGTCCATGTAGATATTATTTATCCCATACTCAGTATTGATTACTATACATCTCATCCTGTGGCATTTACCTGTTAGAGTACATGCATTATTATTGTATCCACTGTTGACATGCATTGATATCATCTGCTGGCATTAGTAGAGCCACGCTATATGTGCATGCCTGCGATCACCTTTATATATTATCTCTATTCACGAGTTGGCAACTCACCCCCGTTGTGCCACAGTGTTTGCAGGTTGCCCTTGGGAGTAGTCACGGCTGGCTGTTATCGCATCTTTTGGCACAGATACCCTTTTGAGCAGAGTTAGCCTTTGCTGATAGGTGGGTTTTGTACGGTATCTGTTATCTTTCAGTTGTATATTGATGTATCTAGTACTCTCCATCTACCTTCTGTATTGACTTAGAGACAGTTGTGAGGACGATATGTATGATTTTATATTCTGGTGTCGAGCTCGCTTGTGAGCCGATGTTACTTTATGCAGTCTCATCTTTTATGATATTGTCCTTGTTTTACTGTGTATTCTCCGCTACGGCGTCGTATATCTCATTGTGATGCTTCATTCATTTTACTCGTCATTTTATTACACCATGTTGCTATCTGATTGGCGGAGCAAATGTTTTAAAAGGAAATGTTACCAAAATTATAAAACTTATAACTTTTGAACTTAAAAAGGATTTCTACTAAATAAAATGGAAGTTTTCAGACACGTACGATTTCTTTTTCAAAATGTTTTAAATCACTCTATATTTAGTGGTATTGATTTCTGGGTTCGGCTTACTTAGCCGCGTTACGCCTGTAGACGTTGCGTGGTTAAGTGCCGGTCACGAGTCGAATTCTCGGGTCGTGACAAAGTTGGTATCAGAGCGTAGGTTTTACCTTCGGAGTGTAGGATGACCCTGGTATGATGGAGTAGATAGCTGCAGCAGGGTAGCGTAGCGTGCGTATGTTCCGCGGCATACTCACGACACGGTACTCCGCTTACGCGACCTTAGGACTTGTTGATTTGATTCCTCCTTATATTCTTGTGATTCGATTTCCGTGTTCTTATCGAATCCAAATTTTCTTTCAGCCAATATGCCGCCTAAGACTACGAGGGCACAGAGAGCGGCCGCGAGGGCCGAGATTCGTGTTGACTCGTCCGAGACGAGGACTGATCCGGGCAGTGTACCCGTTGTACCCGAGCAGGCTGTACCTGCCGTGACAGAGCAGATCGCATCGATAGGGGCTGGTATGCAGGAGATGCGCCAGACGGTGGGATCTAGCATGCAGGAGATGCGCCAGATGATAGGATCGCTTGTTGAGATGCTTCGAGCGCAGCGACCAGAGGTAGCTCCACCAGTTCCAGAGACCGCTATGGTACCTACCGCACAGCCAGTTGCCCCTGCAGCCACGGAGGTGATTACAGTATCGTTATCAGAGTTCATGAGGCTGAAGCCTCCGGTTTTCACAGGCACCGATACAGCCGAGGACCCACAGTCTTTCATAGACAGGATGGCCAGGATATGCCGTTCCCTCAGATGTGCAGATGCGAGATGGGTCGAGTTCGCGAGCTTTCGCCTGGAAGGTCTTGCGCAGAAATGGTGTGATTCAGTGGAGAAGGGCAGAGCAGCAGGTCTTCCTCCTATGACCTGGACGGAGTTCGTGACCATATTTCTAGCCCGTTTCCTTCCCCGGAGTGTTAGAGATGCCCGAGCACGCAGGTTTGAGTCTTTGCGCCAGACGCCAGGGATGACAGTGGCAGAGTATGACGTACTGTTTACAGAGCTAGCAGTCTACGCCCCACATTTAGTGGCCACCGAGGAGTTGCGAGTCCGGAGATTTGTTCGAGGCTTGATTTCACCAGTGTTCCTCGCGATCAGCGCGCAGCACTACGAGACCTATGCAGCAGCTGTAGACGCAGCCCTAGTGGTCGAGGAGCACCTTGTTGAGACTTCGGCACTTCTAGAGCCGAAGAGAGTTCGTACCAGTATTTCCGCACGGAGGCAGTCATTCAGACGCCGCGACAGGTTTCGTTCCTGTACGAGGGGTAGCAGAGATTCGGGACGGGGTCGGATGTTTAGTTCGTATCCCCAGGACGGTCAGCAGTCGCCGCGGGGTTGTTACAGATGTGGCAGCCTACTTCACCTCGTTCGAGATTGTCCAGAGACACACCGGAGGGAGGCGGCAGCACCGCATGTTATCTTACCACCTTCACCACCCCAGAGGGCGTTGCCCGTTGTGCCTACCGTTGCTCCGCGCCAGACTTATGCACAGAGAGGTCGCGGGCGTGGAGGAGTTGCTCAGAGAGGACGTGATGACCGAGGCAGAGGTCAGTCAGTTACAGGTGGTGGACAGGCGAGGGTCTTTGCTTTGACACATCAGGACGCGCAGGCGTCCAATGCAGTGGTTTCAGGTATCCTCCCTGTATGTTCAGTTGATGCACATGTACTGTTCGATCCCGGATCCACACACTCGTACGTATCCACACACTTCGTGCCGAGTTTGGGTAGAGAGTCTGGCTTACTTGATCAGCCGCTTGTGGTGACTACTCCTGTGGGAGAGTCGTTTGTTGCTAGACACGTGTTCCGATCCTGTATCGTCTGTATTGGCGAGAGAGAGTTGCCTGTCGACTTGATCCTTCTGAAGATGTTGGACTTCGACGTTCTTTTGGGCATGGATTGGTTAGCCATGTGCTATGCTTCTGTGGACTGCCGTGAGAAGACAGTTAGATTCTGTTTCCCCGGCGAGTCGGTTTTTGTTGTGTTGGGGGACCATAGTGCCGCCCCTCACAGTGTAATTTCTTCTTTCCGCGCTGGACAGCTTTTGAGGAAGGGATGTCAGGGATTTCTCGCATATGTTTGCGATGCTCGCGTTACAGAGGTTCCATTGGATCAGGTCCCGGTTGTTAGCGAGTTTCCTGATGTGTTCCCTGACGAGCTTCCTGGGTTGCCGCCCGAGCGCGACATTTCTTTCTGTATTGATCTGGTTCCTGGTTCGGGGCCTATTTCCATACCGCCTTATCGGATGGCCCCGGCGGAACTTCGTGAGCTGAAGGGTCAGTTGCAGGATTTGCTGGACAAGGGACTTATTCGACCCAGTGTTTCTCCTTGGGGTGCTCCAGTCCTGTTCGTCAAGAAGAAGGATGGCAGTTTGCGTCTGTGTATCGACTACCGCCAGCTGAACAGGGTGACAGTGAGGAACAGGTATCCTTTGCCGCGTATCGACGATTTGTTCGACCAGCTTCAGGGGGCAGGGTACTTTTCGAGGATCGATTTGCGATCGGGCTATCATCAGCTGCGGGTTCGACAGGAGGACATTCCCAGGACGGCTTTCCGTACGCGCTACGGCCATTACGAGTTCTTGGTGATGTCGTTCGGACTCACCAATGCGCCAGCAGCCTTCATGGACTTGATGAACCGTATTTTCCGGCCCTATTTGGATCTGTTCATCATAGTCTTCATTGACGATATCTTGGTGTATTCCCGGAGTAGTGAGGAGCACGAGCAGCACCTGCGGATTACATTGCAGGCATTGAGGGAGCACCAGCTTTATGCGAAATTCTCCAAGTGTGCTTTTTGGCTGGACAGCGTAGACTTCTTGGGTCACGTGATTTCACGAGACGGTATATGTGTTGACCCGAGGAAGATCGAGGCCGTTCAGAGTTGGCCCAGACCCACGTCGGTGACGGAGATTCGCAGCTTTTTGGGATTGGCCGGTTATTACAGGCGTTTTGTGCAGGACTTCTCCAGTATTGCTACACCGTTGACCGGGTTGACCCGGAAGGGAGTTCCCTTCGATTGGACGGAGGAGTGCGAGCACAGTTTTCAGCAGTTACGGACACGACTGACGACAGCACCGGTGTTATCTTTACCTTCCGGATCGGGCGGATTTGTGGTCTTTTGTGATGCTTCTTGAGTGGGATTGGGATGCGTTCTGATGCAGCATGATAGGGTGATCGCGTATGCCTCGCGACAATTGAAGAAGCACGAGCAGAACTACCCCACTCATAATTTGGAGATGGCAGCAGTGGTCTTCGCACTTAAGATCTGGCGACACTACCTGTACGGCGAGTCGTGCCAGATATTTACGGATCACAAGAGTTTGAAATACATATTCCAGCAGCGGGACCTGAACCTTCGACAGCGTCGATGGATGGAGTTAGTGAAGGATTACGACTGCGAGATCTTATATCACCCGGGCAAGGCAAATGTGGTGGCGGATGCTTTGAGTAGGAGGCCCGGGAGTAGTTTATCTTGTTTGAGCGCAGTGCAGGAGCAGTCATCCGCAGATTGGCAGATATTGTGCGACAGTCGAGTACAGTTCGAGTTCACGCCGATTGGAGGACAGATAGCGCATGTCCGTGCACGGCCACAGTTGATCGATCGTATACGTGAGGCACAGCTCAGTGATGACCGATGTTCAGAGATCATGGCACAGATGGGACAGGGCAGATTTTCCGAGTTCGTGATCGATGATCAGGGGGTCCTACGGTTTGGAGTCAGACTGTGCGTACCAGATGCTGCAGGGCTGAGACGTGAGATCCTTGAGGAGGCACATCGATCGGTATATAGCGTCCATCCTGGTTCCACCAAGATGTATCATGATATGAGAGATGTTTACTGGTGGGACGGGATGAAGAGGGACATTGCAGATTTTGTATCGAGATGCCTGACTTGTCAGCAAGTCAAGGCTGAGCACCAGAGGCCCGCGGGAGAGCTACAGCCGTTACCCATTCCGGAGTGGAAATGGGAACAGATTTCGATGGACTTCGTGGTGGGTCTACCCAGGACTAGTAGGGGGTATGACTCCATCTGGGTGATCGTGGATCGTTTGACGAAAGCGGCTCACTTCCTACCGGTGAAGACGACTTTCGGATTTACTCAGTATGCCCAGATCTATATTGACGAGATAGTGCGACTACACGGAGTCCCGACGTGCATTGTGTCCGACAGAGGCACCCAGTTTACTAGTAGACTATGGCAGAGGCTTCAGGAGGCTTTGGGCACTCGCTTGAGTTTCAGCACGGCTTTTCATCCGCAGACCGACGGCCAGTCAGAGCGGACCATTCAGACTCTCGAGGACATGCTCAGAGCTTGTGTATTAGATTTCGGAGGTAGCTGGGATCATCATTTGCCCTTAGTAGAGTTCTCCTACAATAACAGCTACCAGGAGACTATCCAGATGGCACCATTTGAGGCTCTTTATGGGAGGAGATGCAGGTCGCCTACTTGTTGGACAGAGCTCAGTGAGAGCAGTATCTTAGGGCCACAGATCGTTGAGGAGACGACAGCGAAGATCCAGTTGATTCGCGATAGGATGAGAGCAACGCAGAGTAGACAGAGAGCTTATGCAGACCGTCGACGACGCAGACTTGAATTTTCTGTTGGTGATCATGTTTTCTTGAGGGTCTCCCCAATGAAAGGTGTGATGAGGTTTGGGAAGAAGGGGAAACTCAGTCCCAGGTATGTGGGCCCCTTCGAGATCCTCGAGCGTGTCGGTGCGGTAGCTTACCGGTTAGCCCTTCCGCCCAGCTTTCCAGATGTGCACCCCGTATTCCATGTCTCGATGCTCCGCAGATATCTGCATGATCCTTCGCATGCGATTCAGCATCCGACGATCCAGCTTGAGCGTGATCTTTCCTATGCAGAGCAGCCGGTGATGATCTTGGATCGGCAAGTGAAGAAACTGAGATCGAAGGACATCCCGTCAGTTAAGGTACTTTGGCGTGGCCAGAACCGTGAGGAGGTCACTTGGGAGACTGAAAGCGAGATGATGAAGGCGTATCCCCATCTTTTTGAAGGTAACCTTGGTTAGATTTTTGAAATTCGGGGACGAATTTCTTTAAGGGGGAGAGATTGTAACACCTTAGGATAAGGGTTAGGGGATAATTATAATTAAATAACGTTTTTTAATAAAAAGTTTACCAAATTGTGTTTTAAATATTTTTCTTAATTTACTAAATATTTTTCCAAAATTTTCCTAAGCTTGCACACACATGTGCATGTAAACTAGGGTTTTTAAATCAAGTAAATACCATAATTATTAACCATGGTGGGTTAATTGTAGGATTAATGCTTTTGGGTTATAAGTAAGTCTAATTAATTAGTTAACTAAAAGTAACTTTAATTTGAATTTTAGGGTTAAGTGTTGACTTGTGAGAGAGAGGGGGGGGCATCATGGCTAGGCCATGCTTGCATTAATGAGGTGAGAGAGTGAGGGGTGACTTTTGTGTGATGATTGAGGTAGCCTCTCATTTCTTTTTGGGTTTTTCTCACACACTCTCACATACTCTCAAAACACACCAACACACTCACACACACAACACTTACCTTCAGCTCCAGAAGCAGCAGCAGGCACAGCAACAGCAGCAGCAAGAGAAGAAGCAACAGCAGCAGCAAGCACTGGCAGCAACAGAAGAAATCAGCAGCAGCACAGTGAGCAGCAGCAGCTCCAGCACCATGTGCAGCCCCTCCCCTTCACCTCTCCACCTTCCTGCAGCTCCCTAGGGTCGAGAGTGAGGTATACTTCCTATCTTATCCCCTAGTTAGCTTAGTTAGTGTAGTTTTGCTTCGGTTTATGGATTTTGTGTGTTTTAATGCGATATGGGGGTGGTTAGTGGGAACTTTGTGCTAAGGTGATGTGTTAGGGTTTCAGTAGCTTGTTAGTAAGTTAGTGAGACCATTGTAACCTAGTTCAACCCCCAGTTACGCTAAAATACCACGAATTTCACAAATGGTTGCAAAATGTCGTATTTTTGTGCAGATTTTAGGATTTCAGTGATCTGCTTTTACTGCATGAGTTTTCGAGTGTTTGAAACAACTTCAGAATGCTAGGCAGGCTTTTTCAGGAAATTGTGTGAAGTTCGAGCCCATTCCACCGGGGTTGGGCCGGCGACAGGCACGGTTTGGCCGGCGATGCCGGCCTCCCTTCCCCCATTTTGGCTCGTTTTGTGCAGGGTGGTCTCTGGGTGTATTTTTCAGTGTTTGGTCTTGTTGATTTTGTGGGATTTCTTCCAGGTAAAAAATCTGGGAGTTGTTTCCCTATGTTGGGGTGTGTGGGTTTGGTGCGACATGCACGTTTCTGTAGATCTGGTGCGTGCTACGCAGCGTAGCGCGTCGGGGTGGTCCTTGGTTCAGCACACACACGCGTTTTAGCGTATCGCGCACACGCGCGATTGGTTTGCGACACGAGTTTCTAGTTTGACCGTGATATCGCGTTGTTGGCGAAATTAAACTTATATGTGTAAAATGTGTTGTGATTTTAGGTTCGCAGGCCAATGAGACGGACGCCGCGAAGAAGGGCAAGCAAGTGGTTGGATACACTTAGCGCGAGACACAGTGAGTAGATTTCACATCTACGGGGATATCGCCCGCATGGCGTTATGCGTCAGGGCTGATAGGACTCTATTATGATATGTTGCATGCATCCCATAGACTGTCATCACATATTGCATTCCCTGCTGTGTTGATATACATATATTGCTTAGAAATGATAGAACACCGCACTATTACTAACGGTTTATGTTGCACGGGCACTATTTACATGCTACACACACACCGTTAGTAATTGCCATGCCACACTCACGATAGAGCTGCCATGATTATATTGCTATAGTTCGCTTCATATGTGATTTGATATGACTTTCATGTACATTGGGAGCCGCATGACATCTTTTAAAACCGGAAATGCAACTACTTGAAAAGCGGTTTTCCCTTATACCCATATCATGGTTTGATTTATATTGTACATCGCATTGGATTTATTATTGGTGATGGATTTACATGAGATTTCTGGTTTTTGAGGACCGTGGGTTTATTTATAAAAGATGCATTATTTCGAAAACCCGGTACCTCGTGATATGATATTTTGGTGTGTCCACCACGCGTTTTCTCGGTGCTGAGACGTGTGCTTGAAACCCGATTCGAGGAGTGGATGTTCCGTTTGCGGGTTCGTGGTGGGCCCGGTATGGTTCCCCTCGGCGAGATGATCGAGGGGATTTGCCGATTGAGCCTGGAAGCGGGCGAGTACCTACCGGTGATTGGTTGGACCTGGCAGTTGTCCGGAGGATACTGACCTGAGTCGAGTGATGGATGCGGGATGATCCGTACTGCCGGGGGCCGAGGGCCGATACCGCAGGCGGACCCCGTGGGGCCGGTCCGGACTGACGGCGCCTGATATATGAGGATTTGAGTGTCGATGCTGGACACGAGTATTTTATGATGTTTTGGGTGCCGATGTTGGGCACTCGTGATTCCTCCGAGATATACAGGATTTGAGAGCCGATGGGTGTGCCGGCGCCTGAGTATATGTGGGATTTGGGTGCAGTTTGAGGCACCGATCATTGCTTTCCATGTTGACATAGTCCATGTAGATATTATTTATCCCATACTCAGTATTGATTACTATACATCTCATCCTGTGGCATTTACCTGTTAGAGTACATGCATTATTATTGTATCCACTGTTGACATGCATTGATATCATCTGCTGGCATTAGTAGAGCCACGCTATATGTGCATGCCTGCGATCACCTTTATATGTTATCTCTATTCACGAGTTGGCAACTCACCCCCGTTGTGCCACAGTGTTTGCAGGTTGCCCTTGGGAGTAGTCACGGCTGGCTGTTATCGCATCTTTTGGCACAGATACCCTTTTGAGCAGAGTTAGCCTTTGCTGATAGGTGGGTTTTGTACGGTATCTGTTATCTTTCAGTTGTATATTGATGTATCTAGTACTCTCCATCTACCTTCTGTATTGACTTAGAGACAGTTGTGAGGACGATATGTATGATTTTATATTCTGGTGTCGAGCTCGCTTGTGAGCCGATGTTACTTTATGCAGTCTCATCTTTTATGATATTGTCCTTGTTTTACTGTGTATTCTCCGCTACGGCGTCGTATATCTCATTGTGATGCTTCATTCATTTTACTCGTCATTTTATTACACCATGTTGCTATCTGATTGGCGGAGCAAATGTTTTAAAAGGAAATGTTACCAAAATTATAAAACTTATAACTTTTGAACTTAAAAAGGATTTCTACTAAATAAAATGGAAGTTTTCAGACACGTACGATTTCTTTTTCAAAATGTTTTAAATCACTCTATATTTAGTGGTTTTGATTTCTGGGTTCGGCTTACTTAGCCGCGTTACGCCTGTAGACGTTGCGTGGTTAAGTGCCGGTCACGAGTCGAATTCTCGGGTCGTGACAAAAGTTTTTCCGTGTTTTCACGGATTGGAGGGGCGTTCTCGTAATTTGTCGGGAAGCTTCTAGAAGAGTGGTGACTAAGGGGTTAAGGTGGGATTGCATTAAATGAGATTAGTGACTCATTTGTGTGATTCATCCAAGTCATTAATGCATCATAAATGCTTAATAACTCATGGAGATGAATCACTCATAGATATTTGTGAAGCATAGTTGTTAATTCTATTATTTGATTTTTGGATAAATAATAATGCTTCATATATATCATGATAAGATCATTATCTCATTTCATTATTATTCTCACCTTCTCTCTCCTCAAGCTCACTCTCTCTTCAAACCCTAACCCTAACCTCTCATGTGTTGAGATCAAGGGTTAGCTAGACTAATACATCCATAACCTCACTCTATATCCCCTAGGTAGCTTAGATTAGTACTTTAAGCAACCTAGTTATCTCAAGTTTGAGATTAAGCTTGGCATAGGAGCTTTCGGGTGGATCGTCTTTGATTCAAGGAGGCCGTTGAGGTGCCGATGTTCCAAGGAGCCTACGAGGAGTGGAGGACCGCGATGAAGACCCGAAGGACAAGAAACGTGAGGTATAACTTCGTATCCGAGTAGTTAAACCTCTAGCTTTTTGTTAGTAATGGTTTAGATAACGATTCATGCGCTAAAGTCCGTGTTACGAAACTTTGATAATCGTTTTTCATATATTCCGCCTCCCCGCAAGTTCGTAGGGTGCATGACATGGACTTACAATTCCGATATAATGAGGATGATCACCTAATTCCCAATAACTTACTCCCACTCATCATCTGTAAAACCATACAGATGTGAGAATCATACTTGGTAAATACATACCCTGGAGCAAGGGTCTAATTGGGAAATCGGTTTTCTTTTAACAGTACACAGTGAAACTGAAATATTGAAATGTTTCGATGGGGTATCCCGGTATTCCTAGTAATGCCTCTTCCATTAGCCAGATTCACAACTGTAACCGTATATTTCTATACCATCTCTCCAATTCCCTTCATATGTCTTTAGTCATTACCTTCTGTACACCCCTTTAGGCCAAATGGTTTTCTTCTTTCCCTACCGTTCGGCACCAGCCTATGCTTTGGAAGAAGACTATCCAATAAGCATAATGGGTGTACTGTCCTAATCCTAGAAGCACTCGCAATGCGAGAGAAGGTGAAGATAAAAGACAACCGAATAAACCTTATTCCTATTTCTCCTGAACCAGAATCCATCCCCGAACTAGAACAAGTTCCTTTCGAGTTCGTATATAACCATACGATGGAGTATCCAAATAACTGTGGATCTTCGTAGTGATACGGAGTGTCCTGGAGAAATACAAAGGTGAAGTGGGAGTGGTAATGAAATACTTGGTTTGGTCGTGAATAGCAGTCGCAATTTACTTTGCCCTCTTACTAATCCCTTGATATGTCTTTATTTAATACCTTATGTACACCATCGTTATGCTAATTGGTTTTCTTCATTCCCCACCGTTCGGCACCAGCCTAAGGTTTGGAAGAAGTCTTTCCAATTTGCGTAATAGGTGTACTATCTCCTAAACCAAGGAGTACTCGCAACCTAAGAGAAGGTAAAAGGAAAAGACAACTGAATAGTCTTATTCGTTTTCTCCAGAACCAAAAACCATCCTCGAATAAATTCCTTCGAGTTCGTATATATAACCATACGATGGTTTTATCCAATGGAAGTGGACGTTCGTAGTAATACGGGGTGTCCTGGAGAAAAGGGTAAAAGTAGGAGTGGCAACGAGGTATGCAACTCTGACAATCCAAAAGCCAGTGTTTAAGAAGTTCGGTCAACTTGGTCACTGAGTCATAGTCTAGGGTCGGGTCATAGTCGCTGCCAAAGAGAGAGAGAAAAGAAACACTCAGCGTGCACTCTAACCTAGATCAGAATGGTTATCACTTTATCTAATCAGGAAACCTCCCACTGTACCGTCAAATTCTCCTCCAAACCTGAAAGAAGAATTAGTCGGGATCACCCGAGGAGTAAACCAACTCATCAGTGGGAATCGGGATCCAACTATCATCGTATGATAACGTGACGGAATCCTCTCACGTTATCACACTCCAGAAGGTATGCGCATATCTGGCAAGTTTCAGTTTCTTTAGAAACTCCCGATGTGATTTTTACCCCATGCTCTTATGACCTTGGCGTGAGATCAAAATATCATAAGTCATATGTCAAGTTCTACCCATCATTGTCCAGGTTAATTTGAACCCACCCGTACATAACCTTGACGTAGGCCAAAATAGTAGTACGACTGTCCCAAACCAACGCATTCTATCTATGCAACAGATAAATATCCGGCAGCTACCAATCACTATGCCTTGGCGTGAGGTCAAAATACATATCTTGAATACTACCGAATATTTAACTGAAATGATGGAGGGCTACGAATGGTTTCTGGCGAAAACCTTTAACATAATGAACTTGATATCGTTGAAGGAACTGGATAGCTTTTATAAAAATATAGTGACGAAAACCTTTGCTAAAGAGGTCACTCCCGGTGAAGGGATCTCGGTTCTTTCCCCGTAGAATGAGGTGCAGGATATTCCAACTGAATACCACGATGCAAAGCAAAAGTAAACGACTAAAGTGAAGTTATTGCCCTGACGCAAACTTCTGTCCAAGGGGTCACTCCCGGTGAAGGGATCTCGGCCCTTGCCTCGTCGACTGAGGTGCAGGATATTCCAACTGAATACCACTGTGCAAAAAAAAAGAGAACGCCCTTGCAATAACAGCTTTTTGAAAAATGTTCCAACAACATCAGAATAGGTTTGTTTAACTTGCGTTGATCCGAATCAATGCAGTCCCATCAATTGATCACACCAATAAAGAACAAAAATAATGATGTACGTATATGCCATCCGCATTCGCCACTGGGTCCCGTCATTACCCGTTAGGTTACTTAACTAACGACAGAGCGGGGACTAGGCTAGCGCGGATGCAAAACATATACAACATCTACTAGTATATATATCAATATATAATATTCGCTCAAGGCGTGATAAAATGCAACATCACAGAAATGTAATAAGCATCACAGAACAATACAGATATCTGGGATCCCCGGGTTTCATAGAGCCGCTACTGAAACCCGACGTTCCCCTAGTCGTGTGGATAGCCTGTGCAATGAAATCCTAGACCCCTACGGGCGTGGCAAGTTACCTGCCAAAACCTGAAGCGAGACAGCCCCCTTCAACAACGTGAATGGACCACCCAGCACTTCACGGAATCCGGTAACTTGGGCACCCCTCCTGGGTCAACCTGTACCCCCTACGAGTGCGGCGAATAGCCCGCCAATTCTAGAGTAAAGCCCCTTCCGTCTCAATGCCATGAGACGTGGGCTCGCTGCCCTCTAGAACCCGGCTATCCGTGCACCTCTCCTTGGGGTAATCCTAGTACAGAAAGTAAAATATACATACAACGGGTACATCGACCTCATCCCGGTCGTGCCCCAAAAGAATAATATACAAATAGGCAGTGACGGCAGTCCACATATCGGACGCTCGCCCCGCAATATCAAATGTACATAATACAACCAAAACTGTACTGCCATTGCATCCAGGCTATCCCCCACGACCAATCCGCAACATCACAGCACAACACAGAACATCAACGTGAATGTCACGTTCGTAAATCCGTCTAAAAGGGCTATAGCAGTTAGACAGGATTTACCGATCAAATGACATTCACGGTCGCAGATATAATGTAAATACTGTGAACTAACATGTTTAAACTTTTCGATCGATTAAAAATCTCCCGAAGTGGGTCCCAAGCACAACTGTAGCACTCAAAAAATTCTGGGCCCAAACAGAACATTCCAAAACCCCCATTTTCAACTCAGGAGCTCTCTGTAAAATTTTGGTACACTGAACAGTTAAAGTGGCGGCGGAACTGCAGCCCAAGCATGGGTTTGGCCGCGGTTCCGCGGTGGAATAATGAGTTCAATCGACCAAATTTTTACAGAATGCTTAGAATTCCCTGCACGTATTTCTGCAATGTACTGAAAAAAATTTCGAGCCAAAAATAAATCGACAGAAAACTGATGCATTTGAAAACGCGGTTTCGGAATTTTTGTTCGATTGAGTTCTAAACACGTTAGAGCAAGCTAGACTAGGTTAATGGCGTGGACCTGATACCAGTGTAAGTGCACGGCGGCGCCCCGGCCGTCAATCCGAGGCCAAAATGCGGAAACGAAACTTTTTACAAAACTTTTGAACCGGCACCACCGCGCACTATAAATCCCGGATCGGACCATTAATCTAATCCTAGCAAACTAGAGAAGGGGTAGAGAGATATACCGAGCGATCCGTGTCCTTCGGTCTTCTCGTCGTCGTCCCGATCTCCCCGCGGAATCTCCGGTCTTCATCTCCTCGTCGAAAGGGTACCACATCGCCGGGTTCTTTTACGGGCTCCCACTTCTGGACCGAGGCAACTTGGGCATGAAGTTGGCGAGCCGACGTGCCCAAGAAGTGCTGTAGATGAAGTGTAGAACTCTATGTGTCTCTAGGGGTTGAAGTTGCCATTTTGGTGGAGGTAAAGAATAGCCCTTTTGGAGATGAACTAGAGAGTCTTTTTTCAAGCCAAATGAGAAACAAAAATGCCACACTAAAATTGTGACATCCACAACCAAGAATGGCCGGCCCCATGAAGTGAAGAGAGAGGGAAAAAGTCCAAGGGGGTGTGTATCAATAATGCAAGAGAGAGTGTGATAATGAGAAGAAATAATCACCAACCAAATCCAACACTCCACAAACTAATCATAACCCAAAAGTCAAGTAATGATGATGCCCAATCATGAAGCAAGAAGTCAATGCATGGTGGAACCATCATGACACTACATCATGCAAATAACACCCTCCACAAATCAAATTTGCATGCTTGCAAATAAGCCCTCCTCCACCAATTTTCAGCCAAGGAAAGATACAAAGGAAAATGGCCGAAACGGAAAGCAAACTGGCAACTTCAGAAAACTGATCACGTAATAAATTACAGGAAAACCCAGCGACTGTATATACATACCCACATTTGTATTCCGACCGAATACAAATGCAATGAGACAAAATCTACACTGTTCAATACTAGGATCCGGCTTGAACCAAAGCCCGCTAGTATTATCCGTCCGATCATGATCCGTGCAATACCGCACGTACATGATCGAACCCTGCCATATCTCCATACGGCCTCTACAGCGTTTCGCCCGAAACTTGAGAAAATGGTCTGTGGGGGACTCTAAAAACTCGTTAATACTTTGGTTGTGGATTTAACCACTAGCACGTCAGAGGTATTAGCCATACGTAATGGGCTACCAGGTATTGACCAAAAGGGACGTCGATGAGCGAACTCATCCTGACACCCTACTGAGCCTGTCAGTGACAATATCCGTACAGTCCGGTCCGTTCGTCTATGAGCATCGCATGGCGGGCCTAGGGGGTTGGTAAAAGTCAGACCCTCAAAACCGGTACAAGTCGTGTCGGAGTGTAGCCCAGAACACCCTGAGATACTACTGGAATACCTACCAGTAAATCTCCTGCCTTGGCCAAGGACTTTGTGTAAGGGCTCTCCTAGACATAGCGCGACCTCACCCCCAATACCGGGAGAGACGAACCCCTGCAGATCCGCTCACTGCCTCCATATGGCTCGGGACTGTACCCAACTAAAACCTGTTTGCACGTCTTCTTTGAGCGTGGTAGGGTAGTAATCAAAGTACAGTGGGAACTCACACGAGACAAATGACGATCTCAGGTCGATGAACTAACCTGTACACATGTCACCAGGGAACTGCTATCTGACGTCAGGTATAAGACCAACTAGCATGTTCCTGGCGAGTCTTGTCCGGTGTACTCATAACCCAATGAGCACCTGTATACATCTTAGGTGAACCAACTGACACCAGTGGCTTGTGAGACCGGCCACCGCCCCTCGTCGGGGTCTCGACTGTATACACTAGTCTACTCTGGAGTATCGATGCCCTGTCTCGAAACTCCCACGACTAGGGACCTTTTAAGGATGTGCTTATAGACTACCAGCTCCCACGTATATGATCGTCCTCATACTGCTGGCAGTCAAGCAAGAATCCTAGGGGCTCTATCAACACGCAATAGTGACCTGTAAGGTCACCTAAAGCAGTACACGAAGATAAAGATAAACCAGATAGCATACTATCATCTTGAGTAAGACTGTCCTACTGGGACAGGTCCTCCCTCAATCATTGCAATCACGTGCCTGTGATCCAATAATTGACTCTGAGGGCACTATCTCCAACAATTTCAACACGGGGTACATTCTGATACGAAGTATGATTCTGACGTAGAGGTTGGTATTCTGAACGAAATATAGTTCCGATGTAGAAGTTGATTCTCGAGCGAAGCATAATTCCGACAGGGATGGTGGATACTCCGAGGTGAAGCATGATTTCGACACGGGGAACATTCTGAGACGAAACATGATTCTGACGCAGAGATTGATGGTTGACTTGATTCCGAGATGGAGCACAATTCCGACGGGGAGGTCGTTGGTCAACTTGATTCCGAGGCGGAGCATAATTCCGATGGGGAGGTCGTTGGTCGACTTGATCCCGAGACGGGGCATAATTCCGACGAGGAGGTCGTTGGTCGACTTGATCCTGAGGCGGTCGTTGGTCGACTTGATCCCGAGGTGGAGCATAATTCCGACGGGGAGGTTGTTGGTCGACTTGATCCCGAGGCAGAGAATAATTCCGACTGGGAGGTCGTTGGTCGACTTGATTCCGAGACGGAGCATAATTCCGACAGGGAAGGCAGATACTCCGAGGCGAAGCATGATTTCAATGTTAGTGTATATGTCCTAGAGGCCATTACTGTATCATACTAGTTTGTATATTACTTGATGGAAGCTTGGGATATTCACAGTTGTATAGACAATCTTTCTCGAAATAGTAGTATGCTACTTGGTTTGTTTCTACTTTAATGTGTATATGTGTTTCTTTTAGCATATCGCCTTTACACATTAGTGGAGCCCTTAGGATCTTTGCTTGATTACCAGCGTTGTGATGGCAGTCACACTAGTGGGGGCTGGGTAATCTACAAGCACATCCTTATACAGGTCCTTAGTCGTAGGACTATCGAGACAGGGCATCGATACTCCGGAGTAGACTAGCGTATGCGCTTCTCATCCCAGCAGGGGAAACGGTCTGTCCCACAGCCGTCAGTACGTCGTACTTGAGATAGTATGCGGGTGCTCGATAGGTTACGAGTACACTGGACAGGACTCGTCGGGAACCGTTGGTTGGAACTATACCTATCATCAGTTATCAGTTCCTAGGTGACATGAGTACAGCTTAGTCCGCTGACTTGGCACTGTCACTTCGCCTCGAGTGTGTTCCCACTGTATTTTGATTACTACTCTACCACGGCTCAAAGGAGTCGTGCAAAAAGGTAGTAGTTGGGTGCAGTCCCGAAGCACTTGGAGGCAGTGACGGTTAGACAGGATTCGTCTCTCCCGGTATTGGGGGTTGATATCGCGCTGTGTCTAGGAGAGCCATTACACAAAGTCCCTGGCCAGGGCAAGCGAGATAAACTGGTAGGTTTTCCAGTGTTATCTCAGGGGATTATGGGCTTCACTCCGAACCGACTTGTACCGCTATTAGGGGACTGACGTTTACCGCCCCCTAGGCCCGCCATGCGATGTTCTCAGACGAACAGACCAAACTGTACAGAGATTGTCACATTCAGGCTCAGTAGGAGTTCGGATGGGTTCACCTCATCAGTCTTCTTATCGGTATCTACCTGGGGACCGTTACGTACAGCTAGTACTGCTTGCGGCCTGTGGTTAAACCCACTGCCAACGTAGTGTCGAGTCTTTAGAGTCCCACACAGAGAGCCATTCGCTTTTGGGCAAAACAGAGTAGAGGTCGCATGGTTTTGCAACAAGGTTCGTTCACATCCGTGCACTTGTGCACGTTTGGTGCCCGGGCAGTTATTACTAGCGGGCTTTGGTTTAAACCAGATCCTAGTATACGTTTTGGGATTGGTTTTATCTCGTTTGTATTCGTGTTCCTCGGAACGCGGATGCGGGTGTGTATGCACGGTTAACAAAGACAGAGGCAGAGGATTCTCATTAGGGTTGTTGACTGTTGACTTCTTCTAAACCCTAATGAGAATAAGAAATATGATTAATAATAATATTAATTAAGTATTTTTTGTGCCATGGTTGAGTTGAAAGTTTGACTTTGTTGACTTGTTGACTTTGTTGACCGGTTGACTATTTTGGACTTGTTGACCATCATCATTTCAATGGCTATCATTTCATGGGTATGACTTTTGCTTGCTTGTTGTTTACAAATTGCATTAAATGCATGAAATGATAATGCCATTGACATGGACCATCACAAATACTTGATTATTGTTATTATCATGATTATTTTTTGTTTTTGAGAGCATGGTTGTAAAGGTCTTCTCTCATTCTATCATTTCCACTCTCTCTCATCCAAGCTCTCCCTCTTCCTCTTGCTCACGGTTCTCTTGTCTCATGAGTTGAGAAACAAGAACCATTGAGATAAAACCCTAAAAACACTTCTCTACTCACTCTAGAGTACAAGGTCTAGCAAGCCAAGTATTTTAGTTTCCTCTCGATTGAGGCTGGAGCCAAAGGTAGAAGCTTTCGGGTGGATCCATCTTCGGCACAAGGAGACGACGAGGTGAGGCCGATCCGACCACTACAAGGAGAAGAAGAGAAGGAGTTCAAGACTAGGTATAACCCCAAACATAGTAGTTAAACTCTTAGTTAGGTTGTTAGATAGTTTGTTTAGCAAAGATCTGGTCCATGTTACCTTCACCGAAAAAATTGTTTTTCACCATTTCCGCATCCCCGAAAGAACCGGGACGGGTAACGTGGACTTACATTCAACACGGGGTACATTCTTAGAAGAAACATGATTCCGACGCAGAGATTTTTAGTTTGATTTGATTTGGGGAGTTTCTTATCCGTCCAGCGGGCTTTTGAGCTTGAGACTTGGAATTTGGATTTTGTTTGGCATCAGCATCGCTATACTGGAATATGGTACCAGCACCGACTCACCATTTGCCGTGGAGAACATGGGATTTGGGTTGGTATCAGTATCGCTACACTGGAATATGGTACCAGGAGCGAATCATCATTTCCCATAAGAGGATTTAAGGATTTTGGTTTTGGTTTAGCATCAGTATCACTACACTGGAGTATGGTACCAGGAGCGAATCATCATTCGCCATAAGGGGATTTCCCTCGTTTCTATTTTAACGACGTAGAGGTCATCTGTTCCCAGTTTAACGACTTAGAGATCATATGTTCCCAGTTTAACGACTTAGGGGTATATTAGATCGAAAGTTTGGAATTTCGGAGTTAGGGTAGGCATCAACGCTGCTAACATTGAAGCACAGGTGGCAAGCGCAATTCATCATTTGCCTTTGCCTGTTAGGGAGCGATGGCTTAGGAGAGAGGTTTAGATCCCTATCACCTAAGACTTTTCAATTTTATGAGCAGTAAGAATCCCATAAAAGTATTTTCTCCCTACGAGTCGAAAGGATCTCGTAGGTATATTTTCTCCTTAGGAGTCGTGGGGACCCCCAAATGTGTTTTTCCTTTATGAGTCGTAAGGATCCCACGAAGGTGTTTTCTTACGAGTCGAGAGGATCTCGTAAGTTTGTTCTCCTCATGTATCGTGAGAACACATAAGTGTGTCTTCCTAAATGGAGCATAATTCCGAGGACGGAGACCGGCCGCGTAGCTGGTGATTGCGGTGAGGTATGGGTGTGATGAGAATTATTTGAGCCCGTGAATTGTATACGGTAACCAATTTAGGGACTGGCCGTAGGGCTAAGAGAAT
The DNA here is from genome assembly GCA_030015575.1 of Agapanthus africanus. Classification (NCBI taxonomy): domain Eukaryota; kingdom Viridiplantae; phylum Streptophyta; class Magnoliopsida; order Asparagales; family Amaryllidaceae; genus Agapanthus; species Agapanthus africanus. The sequence continues at coordinate 230,013,328 of JASDDO010000022.1, read as the reverse complement.
TTGGGAAATTTGGAATTTTGTTGTTGTAAGTCTACGCTAGCGCCCCGGCAGTCTACAGACGCCAAAATGCGGAACAAAAACTTTTAAACTGGCGCTATCGTATACTTTAACCCGGATCTGCCATTATTGCTAAACTAACAAACTGTAAAGAGTGTAGAAAGGTTATACCGAACGATCCGAGTCCTTCATTCTTTAACCATCATCCCACGCTCCGTTGCGGCTGCTCCGATCTCGTCGATCTCCGATCTCCTCGTCGAGGTGGCACCACATGATCGGTTCTTTAAACGGGCTCCCGCCTCTGACTTGAGGCAACTCGATCGTCAAGTTTGCTAAAAGAGACGACCAAGATTGATGTAGAGAATGAGTAGATGACTTTGTCTCACTTCGTCCAAGTCCGTGGACGATCGGTTAATGAAGTTGCCGAGGGAATTGGGTGATGGAATGAAATGAGCTGTGGATTCCATACACCCCAAATCTATCATAATCTTTTTTCCAATGAAAAATCATCAAGTGAGAGAGAGAGAGGAGGGGGCCGGACACTTATAGCAAGAGGGGGGTAACCGTAGGAGAGGGGGGGTGACTACAAGCAAAAAGCTTCTCACTAAATATCCTAAGGAAAACAAGAAGCATTAATATCAAAGCATAAAGATCTTAATCAAAACAAGAATGATAAGAAATCAAAGCATGAGTCACAAGACACCTCACCAAATCTAGAACCTTCTAGAACCTTCTAGAAGCACGACTCACTCTCATCCAAGAAAAGATAAATCCGTCTTTAACCGAATGTTAAAAGACGGCTGATAGAAAACTGGAAACTGGCAACTTCCAAAAGTGATCCTGAAACGACTTTCAGGATAACCCCGAAACTGTATAAATATACCCGCATTTGTATTACGACCGAATACAAATGCAACTGAGACAAAGATATTATACCTACTCAATACAATACTCGGATCCGGCTTAAACCAAAGCCGACCAGTATCATCTGTCCGAAAAATAACACGTGCGTAAACGCACGTGCATTTTCCGAACCCTGCCATAAAACCATACGGCCTCTACAACGTTTCGCCCGAACTTGGGAAACTGTCTGTGGGGGACTCTAATGACTCGTCAGTACCCTGGCAGTGGGTTTAACCACAAACCGTCAGCGGCACTAGCAATGCGTAACGGCTGCCCACGGACTGACCTCAAGGGAGACCGATGAGCGCACTCAAGGGAGGCCGATGAGCGCACTCAAGGGAGGCCGATGAGCGAACTCATCCAGAAACCCTACTGAGCCTAACAGTGACAATGTATATACAGTCCGGTCCGTTCGTCAATGAGTATCGCATATCCGCCTAGGGGGCTAGTAACGTCAGACCCCCATTAGCAGTATAAGTCGTGTCGGAGTGAAGCCCAATAACACCCTGAGATACTACTAGAGTATCTACCAGTAAATCTCCTGCCACGGCCGTGGGCTTTGTGTAATGGCTCTCCTAGACACAGCACGATCTCGCCCCCAATACCGGGAGAGACGAATCCCCTACCGATCCGCTCACGTGCCTCCATATGGCTCGGGACTGTACCCAAAAGCTACCTGTTTGCACGACTCCTTTGAGCCGTGATAGGGTAGAAATCAAAGCACAGTGGGAACTCACACGAGACAAATGACGACCTCAGGTCGATGAACTAACCTGTACACATGTCACCAGGGAACTGCTATCTGACGGTAGATATAATACTAACTAGCAGATTCCCGGCGAGTCCTGTCCGGTGTACTCATAACCCAATGAGCACCTGTATACATCTTAGGTGATCCAACTGACACCAGTGGCTTGTGAGACCGGCCACCGCCCCTCGTCGGGGTCTCGACTGTACACACTAGTCTACTCCGGAGTATCGATGCCCTGTCTCGAAACTCCCACGACTAGGGACCACAATTAAGGATATGCGTATAAACTACCCAACTCTCACATATATGATCGCCATCATACTGTTGGTAGTAAAGCAAGATCCTAAGGGCTCTATCAAAGTGTAACATGCAATCAGTCACCTGAACATGTACACGACTGATAAAGGCAAACCAGATAGCATACTATCATCTCGAGTAAGACTGTTCTACCGGTATAGGTCCTCCGCAATCATTGCAATCACGTACCTGCGATCCAATAATTGACTATGAGGGCACTATCTCCAACAGTTGTCGTCTGCAACGCTAACACTGGAATGGTACCAGAAGCGACTCATCATTCACCGTTTGGGAATTTGGATTTTGGTTGGCGTCTGCATCGCTGCACTAAACTATGGTATCAGGACCGACTCATCATTCACCGTTTGGGGATTTGGATTTTGGTTGGCGTCTGCATCGCTAAACACTGGAATACTGGAATAGTATCAGGAGCGATTCATCATTCACCGTTTGGGAATTTGGGGGTTTGGATTTTGGCTGGCGTCTGCATCGCTGAATTGGAATATGGTACCAGGAGCGACTCATCATTCACCGTTTGAGAATTTGGGGGTTTGAATTTTGGTTGGCGTCTGCATCGCCGCACTGGAATATGGTACCAGAAGCAACTCATCATTCTCCATTGGGATATTCAGGGATTTGAAATTTTGTCGGCGTCTGCATCGCTAACACTGAAGTATGGTTTCAGAAGCGACCCATCATTCGTCTTTGGAGGGTTTTTTTTACCGCGATTGCTCTATTATTTCAGCTTTTATTATCGCGAAGGTCACGATTGCCCTATCATTTCGGCTATTTATTCGCGGTTGCTCCATCAATTTCGGTTTTTTTTATTTACAATTTTTTTTACACTCTCAGTTTAACGACTTCGGGATCGATTGTTCCAAGTTTAACGACGTGGTGGTCAACTGTGTTTGCTTATCCTAACTTCTCGAACTTCTATCTCGGTGGAGCTGCATTGATGACCGTAACTTTGTGGCTTGCCGGTACATCCGAGGACGGTAGATTCTTCCCAGACCTTTATTGGTTCTCTACCCAATCTTTGAAAACATAGCAGTTTTCAATGGTATGATTCACCATACTATGATATGGGCAGTATATGGGATTGCCGGTCATGTTCATTTCATATGGCCTCTTTAGAATAGGCAGTTGCAGACCGTTGTTCAAGGCGTCCTTGAATATTTTACGGATTTCGTCCCTCCTGAAAAAGTAGACTTTCTTCCTTCTTTCCATTAGAGTCGGTGCCTTTCCCGATCCTGGTCCTCGAGACCGATCGGTCTTTGGTTCGCCTACTGTAAGCTTACCACGTTCGGTGTACGTATCAGAGGGACTAGAGGCTGATCGCGGTCTTTTTTCGCAAGGGTGCTCCGCTATTGGGCTGGAGGGGTATCGGTTGGCTATTTCAGGATATCAATCCCTGACTCATAAACCAAATTTTGATTTTGCTGCAATTGTAATCGGACGACTTGGGTTGTGAGATCTACCACGACGTTTGCCAGCTCGTCAACTTTGGAATGGACATTGGCCAACTTCTTGTCTCTGTCCTGAAGCTGCTTTTGAAGCCATTGGAATAATACTTGCTCTATAGTTCCGGGTAGGTTGACCGGGTCATCTTTACTGCCTGAGCTTAATTCCGCAGAAATCACGGGCTCCTTCGGCTTAATGGCCTGAACGGGCTCTTCATCATTTAGACCAAACCAATGTTGGGTAACAATAGCCACGTCATCGTCATCGGAATGAGGTGTAGGACTTGTTCTTCTGGGCTCCACCATATAGATCGTATGGATTGTGTACCCGTTTACTGTCTCTTCATTAGTAATGTTGCTCGTTGGGTTTTTTGGCTTGTTGCCTTAGCCCGCTCCTTTCCAAGAAGGGCAGATGATTGAGAACAACAGATTCCCGAAGGGCTTCGGTCTCCGTTTGTATGAAATTAGTGGTCGCAGCTTAATTGTTCGCTAACAAGCCTTTAGATAGTTATATCTCTCCTGCCTTGTATTTCTTTTCGACCCAATCTTTGAAGACGAAGCAATCCTCAATGGCATGACCTATCACTCTGTGATAAGGGCAATATTTGGGGTCATCGGTCATGTTCGCTTCTTGCGGTCTCTTCGATTCTGGCAAATGTAGACCGTTTCTTAGAGCAACCTTGAATATCTTATGGACTTTGTCCCTTCTGAAGAAATAGACCCTTTCCAGCTTCTCTTTTAGTAGAGATTCTCCTCCCTCTCCCAACACTGGCTTTTAAGGCTGGTTGGCATTAGGCCCGCTCATCCCTCGCTTATTTCGGTTAGCCGAAATGTTAAAAGATTCAGTATCGTCGGAATTTCCGCCTTTATGATTATCGTCCTTTCGGTCTCCTGCAAGATCCATTGTTATTTTGGGAATCCAACGAAGATTCCTGCTTTGAGCGCTCTATCATTTGAACCTTCTTGGTCAGTTCTTGGAACGTCTTGAGACCTGCAGTGCATAGAAAAGGATTCATTCACTGCAGGTCTCAATCTTTAAATGCTCCATAAAGATAGCTACACTAAGTGAAGGAGGAAACAACCTTTGTAGACCGTGTCCTTCTCTTCAAATGCTCCGAGTAGTGGTCCATGAGACTCCGCTAGGCCCTACTTAAAGTTGGATCGAGCTTCCTTTGCGATCTTCGTGCTGAAGATGATCCACCCGAAACTTCGCTAATCCATTCTTCGGAATTCTACTGAACGGCTTTCTCAGCGCCTCCGTACCTCTTCATTAAACTCTTTAGTGAAGGAAACACACTACACCGAAGTACTAATCTAGTGTAGGATGGTGAAATAGGGGTGTTGTTTGCTCACTAGGGTTCTCACAAGCTCAAGGGTTCACAACTCATGTGAGGGATTGAGCTTGGAGATGAATGTGAAGAAGATGGAGAGAGCTAGAGAGCAAAATGAGCTCAAGTCAAAAAATGAACAAGTGTTGTAAAGAAATGGCTTGACCCCTCTCACTTATTGAAGCATGGAATTATTATCAAATTAATAATTCCTACCATGCTTCAATAGTGTAGCAAGAGTAATAAAATAATGACCAAGGCCATGCTACACCCATTCCTTTAAAAGTCTCCTAATTTTCCATCTCATTTTCTATTTTCTCAAAAAAGAAAAACAACCATGCTTCATAATATATATATATATATATATATATATATATATATATATATATATATCACATATATATTAATATATATATATAAAGATAAGCAAATAATTAGTGAGCAATAATATTAGTTAATATATAATTATATCAAATATAAATATATATCATATTATTAAATCAACACTTGATTTAATAATCCGGTCATATCACATATAACCGACTAATATCATTTATTTTTATATCATATTATCAAATCAACACTTGATTCAATAATCCGGTTATATCACATATAACCTAACCGATAACAAATATCCGCCAGATTAGAATACGGTATCACATACTCGTATTTAATCAGGCCTCCGCACATATCAGCATATGTGCCCTACTTCGTTTCGCTTGAACTAGAAAGCTTCTGTGTGGGACTCTAAAGACTCGTCAATACGCCAGCAGTAGGTAATGATCACATCAGTTACCCACAAGCCGTCAGCAGTACTAGCTGGACGTAACGGCTACCCAGGTATTGAGCGATTAGAAGATCAACAAGTAAGCTTGTCCAAACTCCCATGAAACCTATAAGTAACACTTACCGTACAGTCCGGTCTCTTCGTCTGATATATCGCATATCGAGTCTGGGGGTGGAATCGTCAGACCCCAATAACTTGATAAGTCATGCCGATGTGTGGCCTATAACGGTATGAGAAACTACTGATAACTTTTACCAGTAAATCTCGTCAACAGCCCTGACCAGGGACTTTCTGTTATAGCCAATCGAGCATAGAGCAACATCAACTCCCTATACCGGGAGAGACGAAACCTCTCATATTGCTCATTGCCTCCATGTGACTTGGGATTGTACCTAAAATCCATCTGTTTGCACGACTCCTTTGAGCCGTGGTAGGGAGGAAATCAAAGCACAGTGGGAACCACACAAGACTCTATGACGATCTCGGGTCTACAGACTAACTTGTACAAGTGTCACCAGAGAACTGCTATCTGACGATAGGTATAGTACCATTTAGGAGTTATCAGCGAGTCCTGTTCGGCATACCCATTCTCTAATGAGCACTTGTGTACAATCTTTGATGTCAAACACTAATGGATATGGGATCAACGATCGTCCCCTACAGGGTCAAGAAACGTATACACTAGTCTACTCTGGAATATCGATGCCATGTCTCGATACTCCCTCGACTAGGAACTGTTAAAGGATGTGCTTGTAAACTACACAAGTCCCGGTAGTATGATCTGCATCATAGTCCTGGTAGTCAAGCAAACATCCTAAGGCCTTTATCAACATGAATCAAAGAGACAGTATAATAATACTAAGTGTACATGTTAAGATAAAGAGTAATCAGATAGCATACTATCATGTCGAGTAAGAAAGTCCTCTATATATATGTCCAAACATCCACTATAATATACATCAATTACAATAATGGCCTCTAGGGCATACATTTTCCTAACAGTTCCGGGGCAGCCCTGTTCTTGGAACCTTATGAAGTTCATCCTCGCAGGAGCCCTGGCCCTTTTGTTAGATCTGTACCTGAGCCTTTTCTGTCTTAGCTTCTCGATTTTGAGGGCTTGACGGGCATTCGTCATCCAGAAAGCCATCGTGAGTCGATTGACAGGGAGCTTAGAGAAGATGCCCGATTGAACAATTGTTAGGGACACTGCTGGAGCTTGCCCGAGATGTCTTATTGTTTTGTTGGTGTTGATGGCCTTGCCCCTAGCTGGAGTAACGGAGAGTCGTTCGGAAACGGATTTGTGTTTGGGCTGAGGTGTTAGTTATATGTATGCCCTAGAGGCCATTACTATACATGATATGTATATTGTAGTGGATGCTTGGATATATATAGGGAGGACTTTCTTGCTCGAAATGATAGTATGCTATCTGATTACTCTTTATCTTAACATGTACATTGATTGTCTTTCTGTTACATGTTGGTAAAGCCCTTAGGATGTGTACTTGACTACCAGGACTATGATGCAGATCATACTAGTGGGGCCATGGTAGTCCATAAGTACATCCTTTAATGTCCCTAGTCGTGGGTGTATCGAGACGGGGCATCGATATACTAGAGTAGACTAGCGTATAGCTTCTCGACCCATATAGATGGGCGATGGATGATCCCATATCCATTGGTGTTTGACATCAGAGATGATATACGGGTGCTCAGTGAAGACTGGGTACACTGGACGGACTCGCCGAGAACTCCCAGATGGTATTATACCTCACGTCAGATGGCAGTTCTCTGGTAACACTGGTACAGGTTAGTCTGTAGACCCGAGATCGTCATAGAGTCTTGTGTGATTCCCACTGTGCTTTGATTTCCACCTTACCACGTCCAAGAGGGCGTGCAAAACGGTGGTTTTTGGGTACAGTCCCGAGTCACATGGAGGTAATGAGCGATAGGAGGGGTTTCGTCTCTCCCGGTATTGGGGGCTGATGTTGCGCTGTGCTCGATTGGCCATAACAGGGAAGTCCCTGGCCAGGACTTGTTTAGAGATTTACTGGTAAGTGTTACCAGTAGTTTCTCGACCCGTTATGAGCCTCATATCAGCATGACTTATCGGTTATTGGGGTCTGACGTTTACCACCCCTAGACTTGATATGCGACATATCAGACGAGGAGACCGAACTGTACGGTAGTGTTACTGTCAGGCTTTTGCAGGAGTTGGAGCGGGCTTGCTTGCTGATCTTCTAATAGCTCAATATCCGGGTAGCCGTTACGTCCAGTTAGTACCGCTGACGGCTTGTGGATGATTATATGATCATCACCTACTGTCGGCATATTGACGAGTCTTTAGAGTCCTACATAGAGGTTTTACTGGCTCAGGCAAAACGAAATAGGAGCACATATGTGATATGTACGGGACCAAGAATTATGCGTGTATGTGATACCGTATTCTATTCTCGCGACTTTTGTATCGGCCAGTTATATATGATATAGCCGGGTTATCGAATCAAGTGTTGATTCGATAAGTTGGTACATTTAGTGTTAGTCGGTTATATGTGATATAGCCGAATTATTAAATCAAGTGTTGATTTAATAATTTAGTGTACAATTGTATATTTGATATACTAATTTACATTAACTAACATTAACTCACTTAAGTATTCTTTACTCACTTGTATGTACATGTAATATATATGTGATATATATTGATGTGCATTGTTTATTTTTATGTGTCATGGTTGTTGATACACTATGCATGGGTGTATGAGACATACACCATTCTAATTATAGTGGTGGGTGTTTAATATTTAAAGTAATCGAAAATTAGTAGATTTTTGTTCAAAGTGCATGAAGCTTTGAGAAGCTTGTGAGTGCATTGACCAAGTTCACTAGTTTTGTTTTACTTAGGATATTTATTAACCTAACCACTATAATTAGCCATGGTTGTATCTCTACATGAGTTAGTATATGATACCCACTCACCCATGGTTACTTATCTCACTTTGGATTAATTCATTCTCTTTTTTCTTTCTTCATCTTCTTCCTCCAAAAAAGAAAAAGATTTTTAGGGTTTGATCCAAGTGAGGAAATATTGTGAGAAAAGATTCTAAAGTGAGCCCACTTCCTATTTCACCATCCTCTACTAGATTAGCACTTTAGTATAGGGTGTTTACTTCACTTTGGTGAAGTAGTAGCTTGAGTTCGTATCCGCTCGACGTAGATCATTTTCGGCCTCGAAGACTTCAAGCAAGACCGTTACCTTCTTCTCATGGAGTCGTCCAAGAGTCCGGGAGCAACATGATCGCAGCGAAAGGACTACTACAAGGAGGTTTTGAAGTGAAGGACCGATCTACAAAGGTTGTATTTCTATTTCACTTAGATGTAAATGGTTTACATTTGTTTCCGTATTGTTTTCTAGTTATCGATTCTTGTTTAGAGTTTCTTGAAACGGAATTTTTTGAAAATGGCATGGACGATGCCTCCCGAAACCTTGCTACCGTCGATAGGAACCCTACAGTGGTATCAGAGCCCAGCTAGAAAATTATACGGATAATGTTAGATTACGAATACGAAACGAACTCCGAAACTTGAAACCCTAAAACCATGTTTCTGTCGATTTTAAAACGAGCTCCAAAAATTTTTCAAACAAGTGCAGAATCATCTATGAGCAAATATAGGAGCATGGAAGAAAGTTGGGACCCTGTGCTCGGATTTGGACCGAGCACATGGGCTAGAAAACCGAGGAGGCCGGCCTGGGGAAGTCCTCTGGGTCCCAAATTTTTTTCATGCTCTGTGCTCTGGGATTTGGGGTTTCAGGAGTTGATTATTTTTGCTAATTTTTCATGTGATGATTAACTCAATGCAAAGGCAACTCGGAGTGTTTCGTAGTCGTAATTTTAACTATTTTCGGGTTACTTTAGTCGTTAAAAAGTTCAATCGGATATCAAATACCCATTTTAATCCTTACTGAAAATTTCCAAGTGTTGGAATTTTCTTAAGTTAATTATATTCGATAGTCATGCAAGTAACTCTATGGATCCTCTAGAAGAACAAAAACCTTAACTCGATTCTATGCCCTCAGAACCGCGACTGAAGCTTAGGGTTTACCGTAGTTCCGCGGTGTCATAGGTGACGCGTTGGTCTGGCCCTTATACGGCTGGATCATAGGTACTGTGGCACGTTTTTGGGTACTTTAACTTCGCTCAAGTGTTGATCTTTTCGGGTAATTTTGGGTGTTTGTTGATTCGATCGGAATGTTTAACATCGTCTAGTTTTTTCTGCGACCGTAAGTGTAATATATGGAGTATCGCCGGTTTCGTTGCTATATGTCAAAGACAATTGGAATACGCATATTTACTTACGTTGATGACATGTGATGTTATGTGTTGCTGTATATGTTATATTGGATCGTCGTGTTTTGAATAGTCGGGGGTTTTATGTGAGATGAGAGTTTTTATTTTCATTCATGTAAAATTCAATGTATGTAATATTCTTTTATTGAGGCACTTCCGGGTTGAGGTTGATGTCACCATTGATGTATATTATTTACTTTTTCCGCATTAGGATAGACCCAAGGAGAAGAGCACAAGTAACCAGGTTCTATAGTCCAGTGGGAGACCAACTCGAGGAGTCGAGTCCGGATCTTCTAACTCTAGAATTGGTAGGGTTGCTTGCCGCCCTCGTAGGGATCTAGGGGTGTGGGTTTGGCTATTCATCGCGACCGTGGAATCCGTGTTTTATACAGGCTCAAAATAAAATACGGACCTCCTAATATATCCAATATTTCATATGTTTCTTCTGCTGCGATATTTGTGATGTGATCATTTGATATGTTGAGATGGATACTGTATATAATATATATGATATATTATATAGACGTTACTTATGTTTTACACCCACGCTGGCCCTGCCCCGCTTTGCCGTTAGTTACCTAACCTAACGGTGCATGACGGGACATCGAGGCGAATGAGAATGGCATAAGTGTACGTTGTATTTATCTGTGATGTTTAGGTGACTTAAATGATGGGACTTCATTAATGTGATTAATGAAAGAAAAGAAACCTAAAAGATGTTGTAGAATCAAATTTTCAAAAAGGGTAGCTACAGTTTTGCTTTGCATTGTGATATATATGATATATCCTGCACCTTATTCGATGAGGAAAGAGCCGAGATCCCTTCACCGGGAATGACCTCTTAGAAAAACGGGCAGATGCTACTACACTCGGTTTGTCTTTTGATTGCTTTTGGAGTTTTTTCTTTGCATAGTGATATATATGATATATCCCGCACCTTATTCGATGAGGAAAGAGCCGAGATCTCTTCACCGGGAATGACCTCTTTAGCAAAACTAAAGAAAGCCTCAAAAATTACTCCTTTTCAAAATTCACTTGTTTCTACAACGATATCAAGTTCATTACGCAATAGGTTTTCAGAAAAACCTATCATAGCCCTCCGTCATTTCAGATAGATACTACTTAGTATTCGTGCTACGTTTGTTGACTATGTTAAGGCGTAGTGTGTGGTAGCTAATTAGTGTTTATCTGTTTATGCATATGATGCAGATTGGATTAGGGTAGTCGTACGACTTTGTTGACTATGTTAAGGATCGTGCGGGTGGGTTTAATTCAATCAAGAAATGACGGGTTGAACTTGGCTAGCGCTTATGATTTGTTGACTGTTAAGGTCATGAGTTGCTAGGGGAAAAATATTATCGGGAATTTCAAGTGTTGAAATTTGCAATGAGATTGCATACCTTCTATAAAATAGTTGGATCCCGATACCCACTGCGAGTAATTGTTACTCCTGGGAGAGTTTTACACAGGACAATTAGCCGATCAAATAGGTGTCTAGAAAGGTGTCAACGGGGTTATGCCTCTGGGAAAACGATGTTTATTTTAATTAGGTCCGTGCGAAAGCATGGGGAACCTCCCTCAAAGTACCGACACTGGCATTGCTGAAAAATTGGCGAAATTGTAGAGTGTAATTAATCCCAGCTAGTCTTTCCTTTTAGGGTTTGAAGGAAGATTTGATAAAAACAGTGGGAGTCATCCTGATTAGATAAAATAATAACCAATCTGATCTTGCAAGAGCATGCGCTAAAGTGTTTCCTTCTCTCTCTCCAGGCAGCGACCATATCATGCCTTAATCAAGATAATAATATAGATGTATTGACCGAACCCGCTTGTTATACTGTGCTGGGAAACGTTGGTCCCGCTCTAACTTATAATTGTTACAAGACCGAGCAGGAAATAGCGGATTACCAGGATTCCCGTGCCGCCGAAACGAAGAAAGTGTATGATGATGCATCTTCTTCGGGTGTGTTCATTACCAAGAACTGTTTTTCAGTATCCTTTACGTCCTAGGATATGAGATACCGGATCAGGATCCCACATATGTAATCTGTTACATGGGCTACAGACAGGTAGAGAACTGAGAACGGGTGATATGTTTCCAAGAGTTGGAAACGGTGCAATTGTTGCAGCCAAGGTATTGGCAGTTATCACCATGTATTACCAAATACATTGATTCTGAACGAATGTTATTAGATACCGAACCTGATATACAATATCATATCAGTCTCTTTATTTAGTAAAGAATGATATAATTTTGTATTATTGGATAATATTTTGAACATTTCCTATATCAAGAGTTGATCGGATCAGGCACGTTATCTAAAAGCATATACATTCTAAATCAAACCACAGTTCTTAACGTACAAAACACACACAAGAGGAAGAGTTGAGAAATGAACGAATCCTTCTTGAGGTATTGTAGACTAGGTCATGTCTATGCGACCCGACTAGCTAAGTTACATTAAGATGCATATTTAAATCAGTTTGAATTTACATCTTGTGAAACTTACCAGTCATGTCACAAAGATAAAAAAAATGACCATAGTTCCGTTTACTGGAAACAGAGAAAGAGTTGGTGAACTCTTGGGATTGATACATGATGATATATGTAAGCCCCCTCTCTACACATGCCAAGACTGGTTCTTTGTACTTCATTACATTCACTGATGATCTCTCATGATTCGGGCATATGTTCTTGTTGAAACACAAGCCTGAAGCTTTTGAGAAACTCAATGAATATAAGTCAGAAGTAGAGAACCAAAACGGGTAAAAGTATTATGTCCTTTGATGAGATCGGGGAGGAGAATACTTGACCACGGAATTCCTGGACCATTCTAAAGGAGAATGAGATTCTCTCTCAGCATTACTCCTCCGTATACACCACAGCATGACGGTATATCGGGGTGGAGCAATTGCACCCTATGTGATATGGTGTGCTCTATGATGAGTACTACTGAGTTGCTTATTTCCTTTTGGGGGTTATGTACTTGTGAAGCTGCATACCTATTGAATTGGGTTCCAATCAAATCAGTGCCTACCACTCCATATGAGATATGGTATGGGAAGAGCCCATGTCTTAAGTATGTTAAGATTTGGGGTTGTCCGGCCTTTGTCTAAAAGAAAAATCCGGACAAGCATGAGGCAAGGTCAGTTCTGTGGAAGTTTGTTGAATATCCTGAGCATTCGCAAGAAAATATCTTCTACCGCACCGAGGAACAAAAGGTGTTTTGTTTCTCGGCATGCCACCTTTTTAGAAAAAGGAATTTATTTTGGAAAGAAATTTATGGTCATGAGGTAGAACTGGAAGGAGTTCCAACTATACAAACTACAGCTGATGATTTGGTAGAACCGGAGGATTCAATAGCTCCCAACGAACCTCAGCCTCTCCGCCGATCTGGTAGGGTTCCACACCCACCTGAGAGATACTTTGATTTCTCTATGACAGTGGGAGCGAGGATTGCATTATAAGATGATGACCCAACTAGTTTCGAGCAGGCCATCAAGAGTGGGGGCTCTGTAAGAATTGCTGGATGCTATGCGATCTGAGAAGGAATCTATGTACACCAACGAAGTATGGACTTTGGTTGTTATATCTAAAGGGTTAAATCCCCATTAGGAGCAAGTATATCTTGAGAAGATTACTTGGTGTACATGGAAAAGTTGAGACTTTCAAAGCTAAAACTTGTTGTAAAAGGTTCTCGTCATCAACCAAGTTTGGATAATGATGAATCCTTTTCTGGGGTCTATGCTTAAGTCCATCCGGATCCTACTTGCCACTGCTACATACCATGACTACAATATCTGGCGGTTGGGTGTCATGACTGCTGTTCTAAATAGTGATTTAGAAGAAAGCATCTATAAGTACACAGCCAGAGGACTCCGTAGATAGTGGGAGCAGCGGAAACGCGTGCAAGTTGCTTTATGGGATAAACCAGGTATCGCGGAGTTGGAACATCTGTTTTGATGTAGTAGTCAAAGCGTTTGACTTCATCAAAATGGTAAATGAGCCTTGTATATACAAAAAGGTAGTAGAGAGTAAGACGGTCTTCCTCGTACTGTACGTAGATGACATACTCTTGATAGAAAAGGAGTTTCCTATGCTACACTCGGTCAATCTCCTCTTATCACATGGATTCTCCATATAGGATCAAGGTGATACCTCCTAGATCCAGGGATTTTGGATCTATGTGATAGATCTAAATGGATGTTAGGATTCTCACTAGGTGTAGTGAGATGGTATCAATCGATCCTAGAAAGAATCACTGGACAGCTTCCAGGGTGATGAGGTCGACTGAATGTCAGTCACGGGCTTTGTCTTTACCCTCAGTAGAGGGACGGTATGTTGGAAGAGTTCCAAGCTGGATACCGTGGCATACTAGACGATAAAGGCTGGATACATCGCTACCAAAGATGCTACCAAAGAGGCGGTCTGGGTGTATATTAGTTCATGAGATGAACTTCGTTCCTACCATTGTGTGACAATGGAGTTGTGGCTTATGCCTAGGAACGCCCGTCCCATCAGTGATCCAGACATATTCTAAGGCGGTATCACGTGATCATGGAGATGGTTGATCTCCCGGGGATCGAGGCTAGGAGAGTAGACTCAGAGGACAACACGGCGGATCCACTCACAAAGGCCTTTTCCCAAAGAGAGACTTTTATGGGATGGTTGAGTATGTGATACTACAACCACTGCTATCAGATGGCCCTAGTGAAAGTGGGAGATTGTTAGTTATATGTATGCCCTAGAGACCATTACTATACATGATATGTATATTGCAGTGGATGCTTGGACATATATAGGAAGAACTTTCTTGCCCGACATGATAGTATGCTATCTGGTTACCCGTTATCTTAACATGTACACTGATTATCTCTCTGTTACATGTTGGTAAAGCCCTTAGGATGTGTACTTGACTACCAGGACTATGATGTAGATCATACTAGTGGGGCCATGGTAGTCCATAAGTACATCCTATAATGTCCCTAGTCATAGGTGTATCGAGGCGAGGCATCGATATATTAGAGTAGACTAGCGTATAGCTTCTCGACCCATATAGATGGGCGATGGATGATCCCATATCCATTGGTGTTTGACATCAGAGATGATATACGGGTGCTCAGTGGAGACTGGGTACACTGGACGGACTCGCCGAGAACTCCCAGATGGTATTATACCTCATGTCAGATGGCAGTTCTCTGGTGACACTGGTACAGGTTAGTCTGTAGACCCGAGATCGTCATAGAGTCTTGTGTGATTCCCACTGTGCTTTGATTTCCACCTTACCACGTCCAAGAGGGCGTGCAAAACGGTGGTTTTGGGGTACAGTCCCGAGTCACATGGAGGAAATGAGCGATAGGAGGGGTTTCGTCTCTCCCGGTATTAGGAGTTGATGCTGCGCTGTGCTCGATTGGCCATAACAGGGAAGTCTCTGGCCAGGGCTGGTTTAGAGATTTACTGGTAAGTGTTACCAGTAGTTTCTCGACCCGTTATGAGCCTCATATCGGCATGACTTATCGGTTATTGGGGTCTGACGTTTACCACCCCTAGCTTGATATGCGACTTATCAGACGAGGAGACCGGACTGTACGGTAGTGTCACTGTCAGGCTTTTGCAGGAGTTGGAGCGGGCTTGCTTGCTGATCTTCTGATCGCTCAATACCCGGGTAGCCGTTACATCCAGCTAGTACCGCTGACGGCTTGTGGGTGCTTGATGTGATCATCACCTACTGTCGGCATATTGACGAGTCTTTAGAAACCTACATAGAAGTTTTACTGGCTCAGGCAAAACGAAATAGGAGCACATATGTGATATGTGCGGGACCAAGAATTATGCGTGTATGTGATACCGTATTCTATTCTCGCGACTTTTGTATCGGCCGGTTATATGTGATATAGCCGGGTTATCGAATCAAACGTTGATTCGATAAATTGGTACATTTAGTGTTAGTCGGTTATATATGATATAGCCGAATTATTAAATCAAGTGTTGATTTAATAATTTAGTGTATAATTGTATATTTGATATACTAATTTATATTAACTAACATTAGCTCACTTAAGCATTCTTTTCTCACTTGTATGTAAATGTAATATATATGTGATATATATTGATGTGCATTGTTTATTTTTGTGTCATGGTTGTTGATACACTATGCATGGGTGTATGAGACATACACCATTCTAATTATAGTGGTGGGTGTTTAATATTTAAAGTAATCTAAAATTAGTGGATTTTTGTTCAAAGTGCATGAAGCTTTGAGAAGCTTGTGAGTGCATTTGACCAAGTCCACTAGTTTTGTTTTACTTAGGATATTTATTAACCTAACCATTATAATTAGCCATGGATGTGTCTCTACATGAGTTAGTATATGATACCCACTCACTCATGGTTACTTATCTCACTTTGGATTAATTCATTCTCTTTTTTCTTTCTTCATCTTCTTCCTCCAAAAAAGAAAAAGATTTCTAGGGTTTGATCCAAGTGAGGAAATGTTGTGAGAAAAGAAATTCTAAAGTGAGCCAACTTCCTATTTCACCATCCTCTACTACATTAGCACTTTAGTATAGGGTGTTTACTTCACTTTGGTGAAGTAGTAGCTTGACTTCGTATCCTCTCGACGTAGATCGTCTTCGGCCTCGAAGACTTCAAGCAAGACTGTTGCCTTCTTCTCATGGAGTTGTCCAAGAGTCCGGGAGCAACATGATCGCAGGGAAGGGACTACTACAAGGAGCTTTTGAAGTGAAGGACCGATCTACAAAGGTTGTATTTCTATTTCACTTAGATGTAAATGGTTTACATTTGTTTCCGTATTGTTTTCTAGTTATCGATTCTTGTTTAGAGTTCCTTGAAACGGAATTTTTTGAAAATGGCATGGACGATACCTCCCGAAACCTTGATGCCGTCGATAGGAACACTACATGAGGTGCCTTCGCGACCATGACATTTGGCATTTTCCCTTTTGAGGCCGGTTTATCCTTCACCGGGGCTTGAGGAGCAGGGTACCGGGATATTGAGAATGTGGCGTTAACTGGCACAAACAGAATAGAGCCAAATGATAGCAGCGGCTCATCCCACTGTCGCCCGAGACTGGTCGGGAGGACCGTCCTGACATCCATCTTCATCATGTCGGAGATGGGAGCTGTGTTGAAAGCTGAGCTTGTTCTTGAAGACATTTTTGCTGCGTCCGAAGATTGCAATTGAAAACTGTTAACCTGCACAAAATGCATAATTTCAGTACAGGCAATCGATATATATATTGATTGAGTTCGCATGAATGTTTAACCCGAAATATGGGAGGAAAGATATGTCCCACCGGGCGTGCCAGAATCTGTAGGGTATTTTTCGTCATCCTATTGAGATGGGAATACGCGTCGCTTGTCAGGCGTATTACAGATTCCTCCTGCGTAGGGTAGGCCAGGGTTTATTGATCATGGGGATCCAAATCTCCGGCAGCTACGGACTAAGCCGCCGTTAATTACCCCTCGCCTTTGAAGCGAAGGAGCCTCCGATTGACGGGTTAATTAGTCATGCGAACTCAATGTGCACTGTGCTTGTGTTGTGTTTTGGAGGAGATTTGGATGTATCAGGGGCCACGCAGAGTTTACGGGGTCCCGCTACCCGGATATCGGGCTGGGGGTCAAAAGGGCTAGCAGCCCCCTCAAGGGATGCGGCCGTTAGAAATTTTTTCTGGCGGGAGAGGTATTTTTAGTGTGGAGTGCATGGGAAAAGAGGGGCGAGGAGCGTCCTAAGGACGCATGCGTGACGCGTGAGCGCTGGATCGGACGCATGCGAGGCGCGCAGGTCACGTAGGTCACATGCCAGAAGCGGGGCGCCCACGGGTCACGTGCCAGAAGCGCGGGCGCTGGGCGCCCGCGGGTCACGTGAGCGGCGCACGGGCACTGGGCTCCGCGGGTCACGTACCCTGTGCTTGGGCGTTGGGCGCCAGCGGGTCACATGCGGGGCACGCGACTGCTGGAAACACCAGCAGAGAAAGAGGCTTAGCCTCTGAGCTGGGAATTGAACTCCGTAGGGGTTTTGGAGTTGAACTCCCAAACAAGAATTAGGTATAAATTTGGAGTTAAACTCCCAAAAGATTTGGATTTAGAGTTAAACTCATAAAGGGTCTGGATGTGGAGTTAAACTCCTAAAGGGAATTTGGATCTTGGAGTTGAACTCCTCGAAAATCTTCGGAGATAATCAAAGGGGACCCCTTTCTTCTCTCTTGAGCCCTGGATCTTCTCTTGAGCCTTCGATTTTTCCCGAAATGGGATTTTTGGAGATGGATCTCCTTCTTCCTCCTCTCTGTTGGCCAGATCTTGGAGGAAAGGAGGTGATGCTTAAAAATCTTTTCTTTTAGAGATTTTATGGAAGATCTGAGTTACCCTCCAAAGATTTTTATGCTGAAAAACTATTTCTTTCTGGGAAAGGAAGAGTTAAACTCTTGATTTAATTCAAAAAAAGGAAAATGTTTAGAATCTTGAGGAATGAGAAGGAGGCACAGAAACCCTAGCTTTTGAGAGGAATGAATTATTGTCCTTTATTTCATTATCATGTTGCCTTATATAGGCTTACAAATTTACACGTAGCCCCTTGGGCGTTACAAAATGACGTTTTGCCCATCCCATGCCTCATGTGTTCATTTTGTCCATCACATGACTCGTGTGTTCATTTCGTTTGCACATGAGCCATGGGCTTTACAAAAATTTGGCTTTATGTCCATTTTTCTTATATTTATTCATAAAAATTACATCAAAATTATTTATTACATAATTTTCATTTTGGTATGGGAGAGGCCGGCCGGGGCTCGACTTGGGCATGGACCCACTTGACCTGGGCCTGGGCCCGCTTACTTGGGGTTGACTTTGACTTGGTCAACCCGGGTGTAATTTTTTACCCCAACAAGCTTTCCTGCAATCTAGCCTAGAATTTTGAACATCGAACATTTCAAAGGGTTTGACATGTAAATGAAAATGATATCATTACCTGAGAGCTCACCAAACGTGGGTCCACCATAACTATGAATAAGATCTGCTGTTGCAGGGAGAAAATGGAGCCAATTTACCAGAAAAAGGTCAATAATTAAATGAAAGGCCACACCAGTAGAAATTACAAGTTCAGGGGACAAAGCAGCTTCACAAATTGATAGTGCAGAGAACTCAAGAGAATTTGATCAATCTATGCTGAAAAGGCAAATGAGAGAATAGTAAGTTAAAGGAAGAATAAAAGTTGAAAATTCTGTTACCGCCAAGTTTGAATATTTATTGTAAGCCACATATTTTTCTAATTCATATAAGACATGCATGCCCATACCAAATAAACCATACCTGTTATTGGATCAGTCAATATATGAATCGGATGGAAAAAAGATGTCGATTATGCTATGGAATATAGGGTAACTTCCTATTTCAGTCAAAAACTTCGCATCAATTATGTACATCTTAGGACATTCATGTTATTGCAGTACATCCACAATGAGATGGTTCAGGAATAAATTGGACGCATTGATTGGGTATATTGGCTATGGTAAAACTTTGCTCCCCAATATGGCATTCACTGGTTTAAATTCATGTGAACGCCACAAGAGTTCGTAGTTTAGATATGGAACTACAAATTTGGACCGACAAACAGATATTTATACAACATTAAGTCATACTTGCAATCCTACCAAAGAGATGAACACAGTTTCAATTACAACAGTTATATCTGCATGGAGTCGGCATGTAACAAATAATCACACACCTGGAAACAACTTTGCTATTAGATATTTTGCAGAGAGAAATAGAGATATATTAACCCTCGGGAGTAAATGCAGCTAAGGAACGAGGCTGGACTTGACTATGGTCTGGAAAGGTTTTGGACCTCACCAGTCACCAATCCCTTGCAGTCTTACTAGTGTTCTTGATGAAGGTTCAAAAGGATGCCGAACATAGATCTGAACACACTCTGCTACTAAAGACAGGTTATCCTATTTCTACGACAGGCCTACCATCTATAACCATGCAAAAATTTCAGAATCTGCAAGCTGCACAAAGGTTTCATCACCTGCATAAAGGATTATCTAACAGTGTAATACCACCTAGCATGGAACATAGAATTAAACATCCTACAATGTATGAGACTAACATAACAAACTAATCTGATGATCTTTCAAGTATTCATTAATAGCAGGATCCACAAAGTAATTTTGCCAAAATAGAAACTAATAAATATTGGTAACAGGAAATAAGAGCCTAACTAATGGGAAACCTCGTTAGAGAAACTGAGAGGAAACTTAAAAACGCAATAATGGCTTGTTCCCATCTAAACTTAGTTTAGTCTCTGGTCAAATAAAGGAATAAATCCATGATATTTTAGTGATAAAACCCTCTATTAAAATAAATTGTAAACAAATAATTTATCTGACCAGCTGACCCTCGTTCTAATCATGATTTTAAAGATGGCCTATTCTGATCCCAAAAGTTGCCATCCAGGTTCTGATACTAATACCATCCGATACTACGTAACATTGGGTTTAGCATTTGAAGAAGTAAGGTGCTGACGAGAATTATTATATAATCAAGCTACTATGCAAAAAATGGAAGAAAAAACTAACATGAGCTCCCCTAGCATAGATAAAGAATTATAAAATCACTTGGCATCAATGAATTAACTAACAGCAAATCGCGCCATAGTAGATTAGTAGTATCCACATGCACTGCTTAGGTAGTATATATTCTAGTTTTTCTTAAAGCGCCAGGTGACATGTCTGTGTATTCTAAAACTCAGGTTGAAAGAAGGTAAGAAAATTAGCATTGCTATAGTAGTGCCTAACATACTGAAGTAACTCCTCTAACAGGATATTGATAGTGCGGCAAAGAAAGATCCAATGTAACAGAACATAAACAACTCTAATTTGTAATTGTATCAAAGGACTCTTCCAAATCAAAAACGTGAGAAGGTTGACGCTTTCCCAAGACGAGTGATTAGGAAAATGACTTGGTCACAAAAGAGGAGTTAATCACAAAACTAGAGTTTGGCCATGAAATAGTGAGAGAAGATAACGGAGGCTTCTCCAATCATGTTTCAATAGAAACTGCTGGGACCCAACCTTTCTAACTAAAATGAAAGCAGTCAATAAGAAAATTTCACTCCCACAATCTCAGTTCTTTTAACATCTTCAACCGTTGAAATCTTTCCTGGGTAAACATCAAGCCAACATGCAAAGGAAGAATCATCTTATTTTCAAAACAAAATTGTAATAAATTTCCCGTAGTTTTGCCCGTATAGCATAACAAACCACCCTAACTTTTAAAAATATGCACTTTCAGTGTTCCTGTGACCTTGTCTCCAACAATACAAATAACTTACACAGTTTTAAAACATGCACTTTGAGCAGAAACACGCCATAACTTTCCAATTATACCACTTTCGCGTGAATTTCTGCCAATTTTTTCTTGAAAAAGTATATAACAGTTGGTTTGCTTGATAGTTGAACACGTTTAAGGGAAAAGATGGGCAAAGACGGAAATCCTAAAGCATTTAAAGTAGGCGCAAGTGCAAAAAAAATTTTTATAGTTAAGGAGTTCCCTGCTATGCAGATAAAAATGCAGGTTTATAAGAAGTTGACGGTAATTGCAATTTATAACCGAATAACAAGCTTCAACGATTTGGAGCTTGAATATTGAAACACGGAATGCTTCAAAGGGTTTGATATGTAAATAGAGGTTTTTGTTGGGACCCCGGGCTGCGTCACATGATCGCAGCCCCATTAAAGTCATGTGGATAAGAAAGATTTCATTACCTGCGAGCTCACCAAAACTGGGCCCACCCATTTGCTTAAGTGAGATCTGACACTGACGGGATTAATTGGAGCCAATTTACCTGAAAAAGGATAATTATTAATGAAAGGGCCCCATCAGCTCTCATGGCAGTAGAGATCACAAGTGTAGGGTCCAAAACAGCTTCACAAAATAGATAGTATTAAGAACTTACTGAGTATTTGCTCTAGTCTTTGCTGGAAAAAGGGAAACAGTAACCTAAAAGAAGGAAAAACAAGTTGAAAGGTCCTCTGCATACCGAAATTAAGGAAATCAGAGCTGTTTCTGGATCAGACAATATGACTCGCATGGAAAGAGATGCTAATTATGATATGGTATGCAGTGAAACCTCCTAATTGCAGTGAACATTTCGGGTCATCTGTATTATAGAGGGACAGCCGCAGGCCCATAGTAATACTGTTGAGCAATACAGTCACAGGAGTTTCATAAGAACCCCAAGTATTTCTAAGTCCCAAAGACATCAAACTTTCATAATACATGTTTGGTTTAATTTAATAGTTGTTTTAGCAAACATGGAACTACAACTTGAGTTAGAAAACCTTCCAACTTGCAGTCAAATCTGCCGCAACTCAACTATAAATGTTAGCTGAATAGAAGACAGCGATTCATGCATTCAACCCACAAGTTTGGGATTAAGATTTGTTGTTCTTGTTGTTGTTTTAGTTATGGAGCTACAAATTTGGCCCGAACAAACAGATTTTCAACATCTTGGAGTCGTAGTTACAACCGAACCAAATAAAGAAATGCAATTTAAACGGAAACAGTTGGATCTGTATTTACTATGGAGACGACATGTCTCGCATATTTTACTACAAGTAAGAAAACAAAAGCATCTTACTATCAAATAGTTTGCTTGGATGTATAGTTATGAGGTCAATAAAGATATTCAAGTTCCCCTAGAAGTAAATGAAGCCAGGAATGAAATTTGCCTCAACTACGATATGTAAAAGGGATTTGGACCACACCAATCCAAAATCCACAAGAAGCTGATTTCAGCCATACTGGTGTTCTTGATGAAGGTTCAGTAAGATGCCGGACATAATCACGTGCCATCTTTGATACTAAAGACATGTTCTTTTTCCAATGACTATAGAACTACCCGTTTGTGATATGCAAGCAATGAATGTAAGAGATCATGATGAACTAAGAGCCACAAAATAAAAAGATTACACTGTGATGGAGAAATAAAGAGGTGGTGAAAATATGTGAAAGCCAGATAGGAGTCAGAGATAGAATTAACCATACTATCAGATCACAGACATGTAAGGCAGCTTCTACTATGGTGTAAAAATTTCATAATATGCTAGCAAGCTGCACAAAGGTTTCACCACCTACAGAACAAAAGGATTATGTAACACCGAATTTTCCTTAGCACGGGCTGTAACAAGGAATTAAATATAATTGTTTTGAAATAAAGACTAATAAAATATACGAAGTTGATACTCTTTCCAATGTTCAACAACAGCACAAAAAAATAAGCTGGAACTTAATCCTTGTATCGCAGCTTGTTAATTTGTGTTCAAATAGAGCTACAGACAAATCATGTATAAACCCATATGTGTATGTCTCATTTACAAACTTCAATAATTAGATGTTGCATATAGAAATACTGATACTAGTATATTCCAAGGGTTGATATCATAACAAAAAATATATTTCAGTACCTGATAACCAATTAACCAGAAAAAGTTCGATAATGAAAGGGGCAATTAGTTCTCACCCTAGAAGAATGGGTAGGATCCAATATACCTCCTTCATATTGCGGGGGATGGAGAATTTTGATCTGTGTGTCTGTAAATGAAAATGGGAAAATGGTACAAATAGGTATAAAAAAAAAAGGGTTAGAAAGTGATCTGCTGCTCATTGTGAATATTTGATGTAAGCCACACAATTTTGAATTTATACATAAAATGAAGCTGTAATAACTAATAATTATTCATGCCCAAATGAAATAAACCATACCTGTTTTGGAGCAGACATATACGACTCGTACGGAAACAGATTTTAATTATGCTGTGCGCTATAGTTTCTGTGATGCTGTTATATTGGGAAAAACTGAAACGTCATATTTCTATTATAACATCCCATCCAAAGTACACCGAGTAAGCTCGAGCAATAGCAACACGCCCCAACTAGGAGCTCTTACAAAGCAATTTTCATCTTCCTAATCAGATTACCTTAAACAAAGGGTCAATGTCAATAACCTATGACCAAAATTTTATTTACAAATGTATATAATACACCTAAAAAATATAACCATAAAGAATTTACAGAGAAACAAAAATCTTACATTGGCCATAAGAACATCAATTAAAAAGAAAAAAAATATAAGTACAAAATTATAGGTAAGAATAAAAGAAATTGATCGTGTCTTTAAGTGCTTCAATGAAGATATCCACCTCTTCTTTAGTGTTATAGAAGTGAAGGCTTGCACGAGCGCTTGCATTAATACCTAAGAAGCGATGTAGGGGTTGAGCGCAATGGTGACCCGAGCGAATAGCAACACCATGCTAAAGAAAGATCAACCAAAAGATAAATAAGATACATATTGCAGAAAGGATTAATAGGGCAAGCTTAATTTTTTTCTTCTAAGATTTATTTTTAGAAACTACAGTATTGAGATAGTTTCATTTTCCATCATAATCTTAAACTCTTTCCCAACCAAAATAGGGCTTGGCTATGAACCTAGGTTCCTTAAATGATTGACAAAGTTTTACGAACATTTGGTGCCCATTCTCTTAATTAGTGCCAAATTATTGGTTGAGTAAACTATGAACAAGAAAAGGGCTTGCCGTATTGGCATATTCAATTTGTCCTAAGCCGGAGAGAGAAGTTTAGAAGAAAACGGAAGATACATTTGCTAAGGAAATCATATTCAACTTTAAGGCACAAATGAAGCGAAGAAGAAAACAATCAAGTTTCCTATATTTAGTTTGACAGAACAAACGTAGTAATGTATTTTCCATAAAAACGTTTCCAGTATGCAATGGTAGAAATAAAAGTAAGAAACTATTATAACATCTTTAAATGCTGACTTGCACATAATCATATTTAACTTAAATTCCTTGCTTGTTGGCTTCTGTGTTTTTATCTATCAAATGTTATTGCATTAAGAAATTTCTCAAAGTATAGGAATGGTGCAAGCAAAGCATTTAAAACCAGTAACATAGAGACATTAGATCTTTAGATATAAACAATAAAAGAATCAAAAGCAAGTGATGCATCCAAATTGTAGGAGTACCTACCTGTTCATCAAGATAAGTTGCAATGTCTGTTGGATGTATATTCTCAACATTAAATGCACAGAGAGCAGCACGATGAACTGCTTTGGCGGGAGCTGGGCCATAGATTTGCACGTTTGGGACAGCGACGAGGCTATGATATAGATAGTTCGACAGTTCGTTCTGAAGAGAGAGTAAAGGGTTCATACTCTTAGTAAAACAATTTGTAAAAGCTAGGCAATCACTACCAGCAACATTTTATTTAAAAATTTAAAAGGCATCTTCATTAACAAATAGACTATTCAAACATGAAAGTAATAGATAGCTAGCAATTAAAGTAATTTTAATCCAAAGTAGCAGAACCAGAGTTATAGACAGCAAACCAGTACCAGCAAAAGAAGAGCTGTCATCAAAGGAACCCAATGCTCTATAGCTTCATAGTGGAGATTAGGTATTATCAGCAACTCACGACTGAAGTGCAGACGTTCTCCCGTAGATTTTTTCTTCTTACCTTCTGTAATATATTTTAGGGTTATTTTTATATACCCCACCCAAGACTTCCATATTTTCAAAAACAACACCCAAAAGTTGGTATTTTTAAAAAAGAGACCCAAAAGTTATTAGTTATAGTTAAGTAAATAACCCGCACTCTGATAGTTTCATGTTAATTTAGTTAGCTGGGTAGAGATAACAAGAATTAGTTAAGCTTTTTTATGATCCACCTACCCATCCTCTCTCCCAAATCAATTCTCCTCTTCAAGGTTACAACAACCGAGCCCTCTCAAGCTCGCCGGCAACCTTTCAACCCATCTCCTCTCTAAACATGGACAGCCCCATCCCCGTCTGCTATGAATTTAACCACATTAAATTTAGCCCCATCTCCTCCTCTCAATTTAATTGCATTTGCCTTGATCAAGGTTTGAATTTGAACCATCTCTCAACCCCATGTACTCTCAAGCTCTATTCTTGTTAGATTTGCTAAAATAAGAGTCTGATATTGGTAAACCGCTTATTTTAAGGTTTAAGATTTTGTATTGCGAATTTTGATTGCATTATTTAAAATTTCCTACATCACCATTACTATATTGCACATGAAAGCATATGCCAAGAGAATTATTGTTAATTTTACTGTCAATTTCGTTTTTCTCGTTTGAAGTTTAATTGCACGGTCTGAAATCTTACAATAATTTGCCAGATTTAGGGTTTATTCTTGGTGGATTGATCACACATCGGATCTAGTGACTAACACTTAGGCTTTGGATAATTGAAGCGAAACCAGCGGCCAGCACTTCCAATTTGCATGTGCGCTTAATATTTTTTATGAACTCTTTATTAAATTGACCAAATTTACTATCAATTAAGTGAGGCAAATAAAGGTAGAGAGAGGAGAGGTGAGAGAGATGCACTGAAAAAAGTTCATATAAAATCCTTCTCAAACATTTAAGATTTGTGAATGCTCTATAAATTCCCTTTCGATTGCAGTCGAGAACCCTTGCCTTCTGCTGCAGTCGAAACCCTCGATGAGTCGTGCTCAATCATCTAGCTATTGCCATCTACATCACAACATCATGATCATGTTCCTGATCTTTTCATTAACTGACCACTAAGTTATTATAAAATAAAAGGACAATCCATCATCAATATCCACTCGAAATTGAAGATTAAAGAACCATACGCATCATCTTCAAAGTCTTCCAAACATAACTTTTCTATAATCATAAATCTTACATTGAAACCAAGTAGCAATCCATGCATTAATGAGGTGACAACAAAAACAAATATTAGGAAACAAGCCAAGTCTTATTTATTACCTTTACATGCTCAAAAAGAAAATAGAATAGTCGCTTTTCATTATAATGTATGGGTTTGATTTGTTTAATGGCTTAATGGTTAAAAAATATTTGGTTAATAATAATACAAAAAAAACCTAACATTGTTCACTTCATATACATCTAGGTCTAGGCTATTTGACTGTCTTCTAATAATATAAATAGTAATTTCCATTAAAAATGTTATAAGTTATTTTCACTCGACGGATTAAATCATCAGGAGTTCTGAAATTCTATTGAGTTTGCAGCAATGTTTTAAAAGTCGACCGCCTAAATGCCTATATTGTTCATAGAGCCTCACCGCCCCGCACTGGCCCGCTTTATCGAAATGCTATGTTCACGGTTATATTCTTGTAGCTATACTCTTTTTCTTTGTTAATTGAGGTATAATTATAGCATATTTAGCCCCAAATAATTTTACCCTCAAATCCTTGCCTTTATTACCCAATCGAGTAATGGTTTCTCTTCGACCATGATGGCATGCGACTACACCTTCCTGTGAACTTCGACGCCATCGCTACCATCAACTTCTTGGACTACAAGAATCACAAATCTTGATCTTGCTTTCAAACTTCAACTACGAGGACCACGTGGGTCTCGATTTTGTATTCGACGACAACTAAGACAACAACCAAAAAACTTCAACTTTAATTTTAGGTCTTCATCTTCAACTTCAAACGGCAAGTGCGGTCTTGGCTTCAATTGAAAAAAGGGCGGAGGTCTTGAAAAAAATTAGGTTTCCTTATTCTTCTTTTCTTTCCCAAAATTTTCTTAATTGGTGCTTAATCTATTAGTTGTTAATTTATGTTCAATTTGACGATTGATATTTAAGAAAAATTCTAACCGAATTTTCTTCACTATCAATCTACATCTTTAATAGTTTACGCCTTTAAAAATACTTATCTACGCATCTACACATGAAAAGGGAATAAAAATAGTTAAAAACCTCATTAGAACCAATGTTTAACAAATAAATTACAATAAAAAATAGAATATATCCAAAATACTTTATTGATGTCTATGCCGCTTGAGTGGCCGCTTAGGCAGTCAGGCTCTCCGGCTTCACAACCTTTTTCCCGCTTTTAAATCATTGGTATGTAGCATGCATTTTGGTATTACTTGGTAATTACAATAATAAAAATAGATCTTTTCTGTTTGTTTTACATCATCTAAAATTTGCCAATCGGATTTGTATTTTCATTGCTTGCTTGTGATTGTCATTTTGCACCCACGTGCATATGTTTACTACACCTATCATTCCCGTCATGCGTCACATGGCTCATCAAGAGGAAGAAGGAATATAAAAAAGGGTGAGAGATCAGCAAAAACCTCCCACAAAGGAGAACTCTCCAAAAGGAGATAATATTGATAGGTTGATTTGAAAATTTGTTTACGCTTTGCACATAGGGAGAGTCAAATCACAAGCTTTCACAAACGATATTACCTACATTCCTAAGTTTAAATTTTTACCCCTTATAAATCCAACATTCATTTGTCTACAACATGATCTTCAAGAATCATCACCTTCTTATCTAATATTAACACTTTATATGTATTAACAATTAATCGCAATCAATTAAGTGCTGAGCAGTCTTCTACGCATACTTGTATAGCTGCAATGAATAGACCAGTGATTGTAAGCTGCCATTAATCGTCTCTGATCGGTGCCACCTAAGCATGCTTGCATGATATCTCGCCATTTCAACAAACAACGTTTCTGCATTACCTCGCCTTTTTCTCATGACCTTCATTGTCATATAACATCCATGTCCCAAGACATTGACCTCACTTTCCTGCTGAAAATTTTCCTATCTTTATAGTACCCATCCAAGTAGGTCATAAACATGGATTGGCAGGTAAAAGCTCTCTCATTTCTATGTACATGGTAGAATCTTGGTGAACTCCACTTAATGAAGACTTGCAATAATTGAATATGCATACATATGTGGATGGTATTGAGTCAAATACTTCTCTCTTCTTGATATAAGTTTCTGTAACATTGGTTTACCTCTCCAATGTGCTCAGCATTGCATAATTTGGCTCAACATGAATGCAACACACTCAACTTATAATTGGTAATAGAAGTCATCTGTACAGAATGACGGCATGACTATCCTAACATAAATTATAGAGATGTTAAAGGACAATGATCATCTCATCGTACAACTACAATCCTCTATTCATCTTCCATTGACATCATATACTCTCTAAATCTGTAACAAAAAGGACTCGCAGACATAATTCTTCACTCATATAGTCCAATTTAAAACATACCGTCAAAGAGCAAACAACCATCAGACTTTTCTACTTGAAACAGTATGCATCAATGCATGTCCATTTAGCATCATTGTACATGTCAAAAGCTAAAAATACTATTGCAAAAGAATGAGTTGGACGATATCCATCACATTGGTCCTGCCAACATAAGCAATTAGTCAACAACTGGTTCCATTTACACATTTTTTCAGTCCACATAATTGTAGCCTATATAACGTGAGAAGTATTGAAGTGCACACTACCTGAGTACTTTGCACACTAGCCAATCTAAAACTAGTAAGAAAAATGACAACTACATGCAGAAAATAGCTATGCAAACTTAGTAAGAAAACTGACAACTACATGCAGAAAATAGTTAAATTTATGTGAATAACAAATCAATGTTCCCAAACCATGAAAGTGAGTTGCTTAAGAGCAATATCAATGCCAACAAATTATTCAGCAATTTCAATCAGTTAAAATTTATAATTTCAGATAACCACAGAGAATATGATTTACAATTGAATATTAATGATAAAGATATTAAGTTTTTAATGATAAAAGAGGGGGGACACAAACTTATTTGTTGATAAACAAATTCATAGTTCATGCTTCGCCATGCTGGTCTCTTTGACCATAAGGAATAAAGTAAACAAGTTCACTCACCTCATAATTGTTGATCCTTTGCATACCAATACTTGACAAATAATCAATTGCTGCACCCAATCCGATGGCTTGTGCTATTGCAGGAGTTCCTGTTTCAAATCTGTAGCCAGTAAAGCACACAAATTAGAAATGTAATCTCTCTCAAAACATCATCAATTCAAAGTTAAGTCCAGAAACAATACAGGAAAGGTAGAATGCGAAATATAAAATATTGCCATGAAAAAGTTGTACTGGCATCAGATAATTCCAACTAGAATGATATGTGACGAGTGCAATGTTTTAAGATATGCAATTTCCATATCAGTGGCGCCGAGCTGCAACTTAATAGCAAGCAAGCCAAACAGAACATAGTAGGACTAGGACCCATATTACACAAAAAAAGACAAAAATATTCTAGATCGTCATAGGATAGGATTATCCTATGCAACAAAATGAAAGTACTTGGAAAAGAAATTATGAATGTTACTAGAAGATGTTGTCTAAGAATCTTAAGTGCCAGGGAAGAGAGCAGCAAGTATCGTAAAGTTATGTGCATTTGACTGTTTTTTGCTATTCCCTAATAAGTGCCTGAGAACGAATACATTTTCCTTCCCCTTCATGAGGACTCTTTCTCAAAACAGTTGTAAAGTTTTAAGTCCATCTATTACAATAAGAAAAGTGTTTAGAACTAAGAAAGCATGCAGTTGTATGCTTGTTAAGTGACTATAAAAAAAAATATTGTCATTAACAAGGCATGAAAGGGTTTTAAAGTTCGAATCTCATCAATAATTCAGAAGTAATGAGATCTTAACCAATAACAGCAAAGATTTATATCACTAAAACGAAAATAAAGATAGCATTATCAGATGTTGATTATTAAAGGAGGAAAATTCCCTAACCTGGAATAAGGTTCAACGGAAGTGGAATTATCTTGAAATACATCAGCAATCATTTCTTCGCCATCTGACCGGATAAATAAAGGAATGACTACAGGCTTCCAAACTATTGAAATCATAATAGCATTCCTTCTATGAAAAAACATATTATATGCTTACCTGAATGAGCCATTGACGATAGTAATTTACTTTTGCAATACAAGAACCCGATGCCTGTAGGTCCACACATCTGAGACAGGTTCATTTCACAACTTCATATCAGTAACCTTGTCCCAAACTAATATCCAGAGTACTTAGAGAATTCTTAACATTAGGAAAACCTTGTGAGAAGAGGCAACAAGAAAATCGGTATCAAGTTTCTGCACATCAACCACCATGTGTGGAACACTTTGACAAGCATCAACAAGAACTTTTGCGCCAACATCATGGGCCCAGACAACAATTTCCTCAATGGGCATAATAGAACCTAGGGGGGGGGGGGAAGGGTATTTGAAGTGATTGACCAACCCTATCTTCTTCAATATTTATTTACTTATCTTTCCAATAAAGAAAATAAAAAATACTTAAAAGCTTCTGCAGTCACATCAACAAAAACTACTAAGGGCATGACAAATAGGATAAGAAAAACAATAATTCGTAGATCACACAGAAATAAGAAAAAGCTAACCATAAAGGCGTACTGATGAGAACCCACAATTGCGCCATCCGTATGTCAGTGTGCCAGCGGAAGATGATTCAGTTCAAAAAAATACTGTGTCTTATAATAAACAACAACAGACCTTGATCCCCAACTTCTGGTGTCAACTACGTTATTATAAACACCAAAAAAACCATGATTATGTCTAGAGCTAGGAGAAAGATGGGTAAAATCTCAAAGGACATTGAATGCTAGCCTAAAGCATGGCCTAACCTTATAGAAGAAAGTATTGCCTTCATAAGACATTCATGATAGATACAGACGCCACTTTAAAGTTTAAACGGAATTTAAGTATTAAAAATGTAAATCTTTGTATCCCCAACGAAATCCCATGCATTAAGAGTTCTTTGTCAGGATCATACGTTATCCGCGATCTCTCTTGATTTGTAATCCAAGATGCAACCCAATTGGTTCATCAAGTTAGTTGTATGATGTGTTGTGTCAACTATTTCCACGAGGTGGTCAAATGACATCTTGAGCAATTACGTATCTGGGGCCCCTGATGCAAATGTGTGCGTCTCTAACTCCCTACAGATTACTTCTTAATACTATTTCTTTCAAATATCATGTATTGATTCCTCAATACCTAGAATATTCATGTGATACCTTGTCAGATTTTGCACAAACGGTACACAATCCTTCTATTTCTCCAAGTAAAGCCCTCCGCATGGCAATATGGTATCGGCTTGACCTTTCATGAGCGCGGACAGACTGAAACAACCATAATAAAGGCGCTTGCTGTCTACTATTGATTCAACACAATGTTATTATAAGGTTTGGGTGGAGCCTGCTATTTTCTCTCGAATCATACTAAATATTATTTGAGCAGATCCTTGAATCATTTTTTTCTATTGAAATCTGTTTCATTCTTATTTTATACACGCCTTTTTTTAAGGGGTTGGCATCCATTATGTGGCATAGGTGTTAAATCACACATGAATCTTAATAGTATACACTTCTATAAATGGCCCGTAATGTTGTCTCTTCCGAGACTGCGACCTTTTATCATAACAAGATCTTTTTAACACTGAGATAACTAGAATATTTTATCATTCCCTTAAATATAAGCATCTCTCTAAACAATTTAAACTAAAAAAAATTAAGTATAAACAAAGGATTGACTAAGCTGAAAACCTACCAAGTGCATTTGAGACATGATGAGTGACAACAAGCTTTGTCTTCGTCGAGAGGAGTTGCTTCAACTGATCAATGTGGGGAACTTGTTCTTTAGTCAGACCAACATATTTTAGAGTTGCGCCAGTTTTTTGAGCAATTAGTTGCCAAGGGACTATATTACTGTGATGTTCTGCAACCGTAAGCAGTATCTGACAAAAAATATGAATAATTAAGAATAATAAGTATATCATCTAAAAAACATGGAAGTTAAAACTCAACAAATTTTAAAACAATATTCAAATTCAAAATTTGTTAGTGTCAGAAAATATGTTGGAAGTTTAAATTGCAAATGCTAAAAGGACTAGAATCGACCATGGCAATACCTCATCCCCGGATCTAAGGTTTGAGAGACCCCATGAGTAAGCAACAATATTGATAGCTTCAGTAGCATTCCGTGTAAACACAATCTCTCTAGATTCCACAGCATTGATAAATGCTGCAACTTTTTCCCTTGCTAGCTCATATGCAGCCGTAGCCTTCGTACTGATATTAACAAAAAAGAAGTTAAGCTTGTATAGTATAGTAGCGAGCTTGAAAATCCAAGGAACACTCAATAAAATGGAAACTGGAGTTTCTAAATTATAAATATGTTATATAATTCCCAAGCAAAAACTGTCAGATGGATTACGGATAAAGATTCTGATTATGTCAAACATTTTTGCAATGAAATTGTTATACAAAATAAAAGAAATTCATCTTCTTCCATAATAGGAGAACTTGGAGGATGCCAACTACTCATTTAGGTCTATGGCAGACTTCCATAGGCCCTTAGTTTTAATTATGCAAGGGTTCAGTTTAGGTCTACATACGGTAATAAAACATTGTCAAAAGTATTTCAAAGAGCCTTGCTTCATAGCCGTACACCGTTCTGATGGTAAAAGGATTTTAGATGATGATATTAATTACAATGTGTTAGTTATATGTATGCCGTAGAGGCCATTACTGTACATTGGATGTATATTGTAGTGGATGCTAGGACATATATAGGGAGGACTTTCTTTCTCGACATGATAGTATGCTATCTGGTTGCTCTTTACCTCAACGTGTATACTGATTGTCTCTCTATTACATGTTGGTAAAGCCCTTAGGATGTGTACTTGACTACCTGGACTATGATGCAGATCATACTAGTGGGGACATGGTAGTCCATAAGTACATCCTTAAAAGTCCCTAGTCGTGGGTGTATCGAGACGGGGCATCGATATACCAGAGTAGACTAGCGTATACCTTCTCGACCCATACAGATGGGCGATAGATGATCCCATATCCATTGGTGTTTGACATCGGAGATGTTATACGGGTGCTCAGTAGAGACTGGGTACACTGGACGGACTCGCCGAGAACTCCCAGATGGTATTATACCTCACGTCAGATGGCAGTTCTCTGGTGACACTGGTACAGAGTAGTCTGTTGACCCGAGATCGTCATAGAGTCTTGTGTGGTTCCCACTGTGCTTTGATTTCCATCTTACCACGTCCAAGAGGGCGTGCAAAATGGAGGTTTTTGGGTACAGTCCCGAGTCACATGGAGGCAATGAGCGATAGGAGGGGATTCGTCTCTCCCGGTATAGGGGGTTGAAGTTGCGCTGTGTTCGATTGGCTATAACAGGAAATCCCTGGCCAGGGTTGCTGAGATTTACTGGTAAGTGTTACCAGTAGTTTCTCGAATTGTTATAGACCTCATATCGACACGACTTATCGAGCTATTGGGGTCTGACGTTTACCACCCCTAGGCAAGATATGCGACATATCAGACGACGAGACCGGACTGTACGGTAGTGTTACTGGTTGGATTCACTGGAGTGTGAGCGGGCTTGCTCGTCGATCTTCTGATCGCTCAATACCCGGGTGGCCGTTACGTTTAGCAGACCGCTTGCGGCTTGTGGGTGTTTGATATGATCATCATCTGCTGCCGGCGTATTGACGAGTCTTTAGAGTCCTACACAGAGGTTTCCTGGCTCAAGCGAAACGAAATAGGAGCGCATATGAGATATGTGCGGGACCGAGATTAATGCGTGTATATGATACCGTATTCCATTCTCGCGATTTGTAACATTAATCGGTTATATGCGTTATAGCCGGGTTATCGGATCAAGTGTTGATTCGATAAGTTGTTACTATTGATATTAATCGGTTATATGCGATATGACCGGATCGTTAAATCAAGTGTTGATTTAATGATTTAATGTATAATTATATATTTGATATATCACTTTACATTAACTAATAAAGGTTCACTTAAAAAGGATTTTCTCATTTGATGTGCACATTGTATATATGATATACTTTTGTGCATTTGATTGTATCATGTTTGATGATACATGATAGTTTGGTGTATGGATTAAACCATGGTTGGTCAATAGTTAGGGTTTCTTTTGATTCATTTATTCATTTATTTATCCATTTTGTTTATTTTAGAAAAAGAAAATAATGAAGAGATAATGGTGGCTTTCTTTGTTTGTTTATGAAGCTTCTTGAAGCTTTGACCTAGTGACCATTTTGTCTTCATGTTTGACCCTAACCCTTGCAATTAACCATGGTCTATTCTCTACACCTAATCATGGTTGCCATATGATAAGTATTGATATTATTATTCATTTGATAAAGACTTATCATATTATTCATCTTCTTCTTCTTCTTCTTCACTTGAAGAAAGCATGCCTCCATCAATAGCAACTTGATGAAATGAATGAGAAATCCGATTCTAAAGTGAACCCACCTCCTATTTCTTCATCCTCTACCTCTTGCCACGTAGTAGAGTGTGTTTCCTTCACAAGTTTTCTTGACTTGGTGAAGTTGGAGCTTGATCTAGCGATGCCTCGACGTAGATCATCTTCGGCACGTCGTCGATGACCTAGCCCGTCCATTCTCTGATGAAGCCGACGCTAGAGCCCGGGGTTCGACTTGGACAGCGAGGAGACTTCATTGCGGAGCTATGGAGGTGGAGAAACGGATCTACAAAGGTTGTATTTCCGTTCCCTTAGTAAAGTAGTTTACTTGTTGCTTCTTTCGCCTAGACATCTAGCTAACGATCCGTAGTCTAGGATTTCTCGGCACCGTAATTTTTTGAAATTGGCATGGTTGATGCCTTGTGTGACCTCTAGTGTGTGCCTAGGAACCCTACAGTGGTATCAGAGCCTAGCTAGAGCCTTAGGCGAAGTCCCGACGGAGTTAGAAGTCCGATCGACCCAAAACCCCGACTTGAAAAATGCTCTCTGGACAATTCTGTAAAATGTGGATTTTTGTAGATTAAAAATATTCAGAAAAATCAGCAGGAAGATATAAGGGTTACTGTAAAATTCGAGGGCCTGATTCCATAAAGGCACCGTGGATCCGCGGCATGAGCATGCTCATGCGGCGGATCCGCGGCCATTTTGTCGTTTTGTGCATCCAATTTTGCACAGTAATTCTTAGTTGTCTGTGCTGGTTTTCCTGGAGATTTTTAATATTTTTTTACAGAGTTGCATTTTCTGGGTTGTATTGGGGACTCGGTGTATCGATCGGATTGTCGAATTCTGTCTGTGTGCTTTTCCGGATAATCTTAGAATATGTTAAAAAGTTCGACCGGATATAAATACCCAATTTTTCTCCTGTCAGGAAATTTCCAAGTGTTGGATTTTTCCGTAGTTTAACGACGTTCTAAGTAGTGCAAGTAACTCGATGGACCCTCTAGAAGACAACAAACCTTAACTCGATTATGTGACCGTCTTGAACTGCCCTTTGAACCTTCGGGTTTGGGGCAGTACGGCGTGCCACATGTGAGGCGTTGGCTTGACCCTTCTACGGCTGGACCGTTGGTACTGAGGCACGAACTGAATGTTATTAGACTTGTTTCATGTGTTGATCAGTATCGGGAAAACTTGGGTGTTTGACTGTTCGATCGGAAAGTTTAACATTTTCTGCTTATCCGGAATGTGATACAACAATTGGAATTCACAAAAGTTATGTGATAACTGAATGAATGTTATAAACATAGCAGTTTAGTCTCACTTAATCGGTTGCCACGGAATTTTGATGTGATCAAAAGTCCGTCGCAATCACGTAGCGTACGCGGATATTCGCCGGTAAACTTAATAGACAGCTACACCCCTTAGCCCCGACCAAGTGACTGTAGGAGAACCCCGTCGCCGAAAGCATCCGTTCGGGTGCTCGCGGCAGCGGTGTTCCGCCTTGGTGCACTTCGTCGACGGCGTCGGGGGTGCGGCCATCTACTAAAGTTTGCGACGAGTATCCGATCAGGATGTCGGGAATCTTGTTGAATTGCTCGACTTGATATTGAAAAGTGTTTTCGATTTTGAGACTAAAATGCGGGGTTTATAATTGTTAGGCATGCGATGTCTAAGTAATTCATTTGGTCAGGCATACGATGTCTGAGGTGGTTGCGGATTCCAACTGTTGTAGTTTTACACTTTTTTTCTGTGACCGTAAGTGTAATATGTGATATCGCCGGTTTCGTTGCTATATGTCAACGACAATTGGGATGCGCATATTTACTTACGTTGATGACATGTGATGTTATGTGTTGCTGGATATGTTGGATCGTCGTGTTTGAATAGCCGGGGGTTTTTATGTGAGATGAGTGTTTTTTCATTTTCATTCATGTAAAAACTTGTATGTAATATTCTTTGATTGGGGCACTTCCAGGTTGCGGAAGTTGTCACCTTTTGTATATTATTTACTTTTCCGCACTAGGATAGACCCAAGGAGGGGAGCACAAGTAACCGGGTTCTGAAGTCCAGTGGGAGACCAACTCGAGGAGTCGAGTCCGGGTCTCCTAACTCTAGAATTGGTAGGGTTGCTTGCCGCTCTCGTAGGGGTCTAGGAGTGTGGGTTTGGCTATTCATCACGACCGTGGAATCCGTGTTTTATACTGGCTCGTATTGAAAACACGGACGTCCTAGTATATCCAATATTTCATATGATTCTTCTGCTGCGATATCTGTGATGTGATCATGTGATGTTCTGTGATAGATACAGTATATAGTAAATATGATATATTATATAGACGTTACTTATGTTTTACACCCGCGCTAGCCCTGCCCCGCTCTGCCGTTAGTTACCTAACCTAACGG
Organism: Agapanthus africanus; assembly: GCA_030015575.1. NCBI lineage: Eukaryota > Viridiplantae > Streptophyta > Magnoliopsida > Asparagales > Amaryllidaceae > Agapanthus > Agapanthus africanus. The sequence continues at coordinate 229,975,848 of JASDDO010000022.1, read as the reverse complement.
TGCACGAGGGGACATCGAGACGAATGCGGATGGCATAAGTGTACGTCGTATTTATCTGTGATGTTTAGGTACTTAAATGATGGGACTTTATTAATGAGATTAATGAAATAAATGAAACCTAAAGATGTTATAGAATCGAATTTCAAAATAAAACAGGTAGCTACAGTTCTTGCTTTGCACAGCGGTATATACGATATATCTTGCACCTTATTCGATAAGGAAAGGACCGAGATCCCTTCACCGGGAGTGACTCCTTTAGCAATAACTGGCAGATGCTACACACTCGGTTTGTCTTTTGATTGCTTTTAAGTGTTTTTGCTTTGCACAGTGATATATATGATATATCCCGCACCTCATTCGACAAGGAAAGGACCGACGATCCCTTCACCGGGAGTGACTCCTTTAGCAAAACTAGAAAAGCCTCAAAAGCACTCCATTTTAAACTTCATTCGATCCTACAACGATATCAAGTTCATTACGCAATAGGTTTTCAGAAAAACCTGTCGTAGCCCTCCGTCATTTTAGGAAGTAGAGTACTTAGTATTCGTGCTACGTTTGTCGACCTTAGCCGAGGCGTAGTGTACGGTAGCTAAGTGATGTCTTCCTACACCGCATATGATGCGATTAGTTAGGACAGTCATGTGGCTTTGTTGACCTTAGCCAAGGGTCATGTGGGTGGGTCTAATTAATCACGAAATGACGGGTAGAACTTGACTAGTGCTTATGATTTGTTGACCTTAGCCAAGGTCATAGGTGCTAGGGGCAAAATATTATCGGGAATTTCAAGTGTTGAAATTTGCAATGAGATTGCATACCTTCTATGAGATAGTTGGATCCCGATACCCACTGCGAGTAAGAGTTACTCCTGGGAGAGTTTTACACATTACAATTAGCCGATCAAGTAGGTGTCTAGAAAGGTGTTAACGAGGTTACGCCTCTGGGAAAACGAGGTTTACATTAATTAGGTTCGTGCGAAAGCACGGGTGACCTCCCTCAAAGTACCGACACTGGCCTGGCTGAAAGATTGGCGAACTTGTAGTGTGTAATTAATCCCGGCTAATCTTTCCTTTTAGGGTTTGAAGGAAGATTTGATAAAAAGCAGTGGGAGCCATCCTGATTAGATAAAATAAAAACCAATCTATTCTTGCAAGAGCGCACGCTGAGTGTTTTCTTCTCTCCTGGTAGCGACCATATCACGTCTTAATCAAGATAATAATACGGATTATTGACCGAACCCGCTTGTTATACTGAGCTGGGGAACGTTGGTCCCGCTCCAACTTATAATTGTTATAAGACAGAGCAGGAAATTGGGGAATACCAGATTTCCCGTGCCGCCCAAACGAAGAGAGTGCATGATGATGCATCTTCGGGTGTGTTCGTTACACAGAACTGTTTCTCAATATCCTCTGTATCCTGGGTATTTGATACCGGATCAGGATCCCAGATATGTAAGATGTTACATAGGGCTACAAAAGGGTAGAAAAACTGAGAACGGGTGATAAGTTTCATGAGGCAGAAAACGGGGCAAGTGTTGCAGCCAAGTCTGTTGGTCACTGTCACCCTGTATTGTAATACATTGATTCTGAACGAATGTTATTAGATACCGAACCTGATATACAAAATCATATCAGTCTTTTTATTAATAAAGAAATGATAAAATTTTGTATTGTTGGATAATGTTTTGAACATTTCCTATATCAAAAGTTGATCGGTTCAGGCACGTTATCTAAAAGCATTGATGTTCTAAATCAAACTACAGTTCTTAGTATACAGAACACACACAAGAGGAAGAGTTCAGAAATGAACGGATCCTTCTTGAGGTATTGTAGACTAGGTCATATCAATGCGACCCGACTAACTGGAGTTACATTTAGATGCATATTTAAATCAGTTTGAATTTACATCTTGTGAAACTCGCCAGTCATGTCACAAAGATAAAATGACCATAGCTCTGTTTATTGGAAACAGAGAAAGAGTTAGTGAACTCTTGGGTGGATACATGTTGATGTATGTAAGGTCCCCTGTCTACACATGCCAAGACCGGTTCTTTGTACTTCATTACATTCTCTGATGATCTCTTTAGATTCAGACATATGTTCCTGTTGAAACATAAGTCGGAACCTTTTGAGATATTCACAGAATATAAGTTAGAAGTAGAGAACCAAAATACGGGTATAAGTATTATGTCCTTTGATGTGATCAAGGAGGAGAATACTTGAGCACGGAAATCCTGGACTATTCTAAAGGAGAATGAGATTCTCTCTCAGCATTACTCCTCCGTATACACCATAGCACGATGGTATGTCGGGGCGGAGCAATCACACCCTATATGATAAAGTGCGCACCCTATATGATAAAGTGCGCTCTATGATGAGTACTACTGAGTTACCTGTTTCCTTTTGGAAGTTATGCACTTGAGAAGCTGCATACCTATTGAATAGGGTTCAAATCAAATCAGTTGCCTACCACTTCATATGTGATACGGAAAGGGAAGAGCCCATGTCTTAAGCTAGTTAAGATTTGGGGTTGTCCGGCCTATGTCTAAAAGCAAAATCCGGACAAGCTCGAAGCAAGGTCTGTTATGTACAACTGGAAAGGTTCCAGCTATACAAATGACAGCAGATAACTTGGTAGAACCAGAGGATTCAATAGCAACCGACGAACTTCAGCCTCTCCGCCGATCTAGTAGGTTTCCTCACCCACCTGAGAGATACTTCGGTTGCTCTATGACAGTGGGAGCGAGGATTGCATCATGAGATGATGACCCAACTGGTTTCGAGCTGGCCATCAGGAGTAAGACTCTGTAAGAATGGCTGGATGCTTATCGATCTGAGATGGAATCCTTATACACTAACAAAGTATGGACTTTGGTTGCTATATCTGAAGGGTTAAATCCCCATCAGGAGCAAGTATATCTTGAGAAGATTACTTGGTGTACATGGAAAAGTTGAGACTTTCAAAGCTAGACTTGTTAAAAGTTTGCATCATTGACCAGGTGCGGATAATGATGAAACCTTTTCAAGTAGCTATGCTTAAGTCCATCCAGATCCTACTTGTCACGGCTACATACCATGACTACGATATCTGGTGGTTGGGTGTCATGACTGCTTTTCTAAATGATGTTTTAGAAGAGTGCGTCTATAAGTACACAGCCAGAGGGCCTCGTAGACAGTGGGAGCAGCGGAAACGTGTGCAAGATGCTTTATAGGATAAAGCAGGCATCGCGGAGTTGGAACTTCTGTTTTGATGGATTAGTCAAAGAGTTTGACATCATCAAAATGGTAGATGAACCTTGTATAAACAAAAAGGTAGTAGGGAGTATGGTGAAAATCCTCGTAGAGTACGTGGATGACATACTCTTGATAGGGAAGGAGTTTCTTATGCTACGCTCGATCAATCTCCGCTTATCACAATGATTCTCCACGTAGGATCAAAATGATACCTCCTAAATCCTGAGTTTTGGATCTATGAGATAGATCTAATTGGATGTTAGGATACTCACTAGTTGTAGTGAGATGGTATCAATTGATCCTGGGGAGAATCACTGGAAGTGTTCCAGGGTGATAAAGACGACTGAATGTCAGTCATAGGCATTGTCTTTACCCTCAGTAAAGGGACGGTATGTTGGAAGAGTTCCAAGCTAGATACCGTGGCATACTAGACGATAAAGGCAGGATACATCGCTACTTAAGATGCTACCAAAGAGGCTGTTTGGGTGTATATTGGTTCATGAGATGAACTATGTTCCTCCCATTGTGTGACAATGGAGTTGTGGCTTATGCCAAGGAACGCTGGTCCCATCAGTGATCCAGACATATTCTAAGGCAGTATCACTTGATCATGGAGATGGTTGATCTCTAAGGGATCGAGGTTAGGAGAGTAGACTCAGAGGACAACACGGCGGATCCACTCACGAATGCCTATTCCCACAAAGAGACTTTTATGGGATGGTTGAGTATGAGATACTACAACCACTGCTACAGATGGCCCTAGTGCAAGTGGGAGATTGTTAGTTATATGTATGCCCTAGAGGCCATTACTGTACATTGGATGTATATTGTAGTGGATGCTAGGACATATATAGGGAAGACTTTCTTGCTCGACATGATAGTATGCTATCTGGTTGCTCTTTACCTCAACGTGTATACTGATTGTCTCTCTATTACATGTTGGTAAAGCCCTTAGGATGTGTACTTGACTACCTGGACTATGATGCGGATCATACTAATGGGGACATGGTAGTTCATAAGTACATCCTTGAAAGTCCCTAGTCGTGGGTGTATCGAGACGGGGCATCGATATACCAGAGTAGACTAGCGTATACCTTCTCGACCCATACAGATGGGCGATGGATGATCCCATATCCATTGGTGTTTGACATCGGAGATGTTATACGGGTGCTCAGTAGAGACTAGGTACACTGGACGGACTCGCCGAGAACTCCCAGATGGTATTATACCTCATGTCAGATGGCAGTTCTCTGGTGACACTGGTACAGAGTAGTCTGTTGACCCGAGATCGTCATAGAGTCTTGTGTGGTTCCCACTGTGCTTTGATTTCCATCTTACCACGTCCAAGAGGGCGTGCAAAACGGTGGTTTTTGGGTACAGTCCCGAGTCACATGAAGGCAATGAGCGATAGGAGGGGATTCGTCTCTCCCGGTATAGGGGGTTGATGTTGCGCTGTGTTCGATTGGCTATAACAGGAAATCCCTGGCCAGGGTTGCTGAGATTTACTGGTAAGTGTTACCAATAGTTTCTCGAATTGTTATAGACCTCATATCGACATGACTTATCGAGCTATTGGGGTCTGACGTTTACCACCCCTAGGCAAGATATGCGACATATCAGACGACGAGACCGGACTGTACGGTAGTGTTACTGGTTGGATTCACTGGAGTGTGAGCGGGCTTGCTCGTCGATCTTCTGATCGCTCAATACCCGGGTGGCCGTTACGTTTAGCAGACCGCTTGCGGCTTGTGGGTGTTTGATATGATCATCATCTGCTGCCGGCGTATTGACGAGTCTTTAGAGTCCTACACAGAGGTTTCCTGGCTCAAGCGAAACGAAATAGGAGCGCATATAAGATATGTGCGGGACCGAGATTAATGCGTGTATGTGATACCGTATTCCATTCTCGCGATTTGTAACATTGATCGGTTATATGCGTTATAGCCGGGTTATCGAATCAAGTGTTGATTCGATAAGTTGTTACTATTGATATTAGTCGGTTATATGCGATATGACCGGATCGTTAAATCAAGTGTTGATTAAATGATTTAATGTATAATTATATATTTGATATATCACTTTACATTAACTAATAAAAGTTCACTTAAAAAGGATTTTCTCACTTGATGTGCACATTGTATATATGATATACTTTTGTGCATTTGATTGTATCATGTTTGATGATACATGATAGTTTGGTGTATGGATTAAACCATGGTTGGTCAATGGTTAGGGTTTCTTTTGATTCATTTATTCATTTATTTATCCATTTTGTTTATTTTAGAAAAAGAAAATAATGAAGAGATAATGGTGGCTTTCTTTGTTTGTTTATGAAGCTTCTTGAAGCTTTGACCTAGTGACCATTTTGTCTTCATGTTTGACCCTAACCCTTGCAATTAACCATGGTCTATTCTCTACACCTAATCATGGTTGCCATATGATAAGTATTGATATTATTATTCATTTGATAAAGACTTATCATATTATTCATCTTCTTCTTCTTCTTCTTCACTTGAAGAAAGCATGCCTCCATCAATGGCAACTTGATGAAATGAGTGAGAAATCCAATTCTAAAGTGAACCCACCTCCTATTTCTTCATCCTCTACCTCTTGCCAAGTAGTAGAGTATGTTTCCTTCACAAGTTTTCTTGACTTTGTGAAGTTGGAGCTTGATCTAGCGATGCCTCGACGTAGATCATCTTCGGCACGTCGTCGATGACCTAGCCCGTCCATTCTCCGATGAAGCCGACGCTAGAGCCCGGGGTTCGACTTGGACAGCGAGGAGACTTCATTGCGGAGCTATGGAGGTGGAGAAACGGATCTACAAAGGTTGTATTTCCGTTCCCTTAGTAAAGTAGTTTACTTGTTGCTTCTTTCGCCTAGACATCTAGCTAACGATCCGTAGTCTAGGGTTTCTCGGCACCGTAATTTTTTGAAATTGGCATGGTTGATGCCTTGTGTGACCTCTAGTGTGTGCCTAGGAACCCTACACAATGATGATTATGATGATAAATAAAAATACACAAATCTATAGCATAAGTTAAGAAAAGACTGCCGGAGCAATTGCACACCTCACGTCGCCGATGCCATAGGGAACATCCAAATTATAGGATTCATTTAAAACCTTCAAGACTTCATAAGGCTTTTGAGAGGTCGCGGCATTATCCAAGTAGACCAGGTTGCATCCATTAACAGTCTACATTATTCAAAAATCTTGTTTAGCACTTTCTAAATTAAGATAAATAACAGTAATATCAAGATCTCTAAAAAATTATGGACAAAGTAAACTACAGCATTTCGATAGATGGTCAATGGAAAAGAGAGAGCTCACAGACAACACATATACCACAGAACTAATCATTGTTAAAAAATTTAACTTCTTATTCAGAAAGAAAAAGGGTTAATGACGTTATACAGTAAACAGTACAGACTATAACAATTCCCAGCAAAAGCTTACAATTTTAGCTCATGTATAAACAAAAGGATTTCATAATTTCCAAAAGGTCAATAAAATCGTACGGTAAAAGCCACAACATAGAAGGAAATGGCATCAAACATAGCAACTACTAACCAATTTTAACCTCCATAAAAACTAATAAAAAAATACTAGCAACCAATTCATATCAAAAGCTTGCAATTTGAGTATACACATACAAAATAAGTGCATAATTCGTGTAAAAGCTTAGATTTTTATCCAGAAACTGTATAAAGGTAAACAGCAATCCTAACCAATTCGCATCAAATACCTGATGAAGGATGGGGAAGTCGGGCCTCGTGATATCGCCGAGAGATGGCGCCTCGGATTCTTTGGATGCTGACGTGGAAAGCATCGTCGACGACGAAGAAAGCGATGAGGATGAAAATCCCTGAAACTTTGAGCTGATTCTAGCGAAATTAGGGTTAGGGTTAGGGTTAGGGTTAGGGTTTAGGATTGAGGATTTGAGGGGAATGGATTGGGGTTTATTAGATTGAGAGAAGATTTTTGAAAGAGTGTGAGAAGAGCGAGGGGAAGGGAAGTGGGAGAGAGACGCCATCGTTTACTTGAGAAATTTTAGTGGGTAGATGTTGGATTTTGAGAGAGAGAGTTGCTCATATTGGGTTCGCTGGAGTTAATTGCATGAAACCCCCTCCCTTTTTTATATTTTTTTTGTTATGCCACATCACCTAACTCATCAACTTCACTACTTTCTTTAGAAACTAACCAACAACTTTTACTCATTTCTTTTCATATTTTCTTTCCCACTGCATTCCTACTTTTCTTTTTTCTTTCCAATTGCTAAACATGTCATTAGCGAAATACCATCATAACCTATGCATAGTTAGTGTAAAAGGACCCTATCCGAACAGAAAAAATTATACGGTTAAACCATGGGATGATTTCTCATAAATTGTGCGAACCACATGATGGTTTCTCATAAAACGGTCCAACCACATGATAATTTTTGGTAAATACCTCTTTGTATTTTATAAATTCTTCTCCGGCAAAAAACATTAGTTGAAAACAGGCAATGAGCAGTGCAAAAAAAGGGATAGAAGGTTAATTTGAGAATAATCTTTACTATTAATTTTAAATGTGTATATAGTTTAAATACCAATATATTTATGATTTCTTGTTAAATACCGTACCTATTTTTTTTTTCATGATTTTAATTATTGGAGGTATTTGTGGCATCGGTTTCGATATCTATGTTTGCTCTTTTATATTTTATGATAAATGCACCGGTAGTAAGCAAAAGCAAACAGTACCCCCAGAAAATTAAGAGAGCAAATAATATTATAATTATATTATATGAAAAGAAATACTTGGAGAGCTTCTATTCCTTTTTCCAGTTTTCATGTGTGGGTGTAAACCAGAAAAGAAAGAGTATGACAGGAGGCATGGTGATAGGGTGATGAAATTAAGTTCGGGTTAGTGTTACTATGGTTGTTTCGTATGGAATGTTGCAATTTGTGCTGCCGCATGGCAGATAAATAGAAAATATGATTCACTCTGCTCTGCTTGGGATCGAATCCTTCCTTAATTCATTTCACCTGGCCCTCCGAAATCGATGATTCTTGGTTACTTGATTAGGCATTTCCATCTCTCAAACTAGAAAACGCTTTAGCTTCGGAAAGCTTCTTACTTCTTTTTATACCGCGAGTGACGAACTATAGCCATTCGCGGTCACCGCTGTCCTACTTGACTTTTTTATTAAACCTCACCCAAGGACCCCAGAAAGCATTTTCACTCGAGCGGAAACAGCTGACTAATTTTATTAAACCTCACCCAAAGACCTCAGAAAGCATTTTCACTCGAGCGGAAACAGCTGACCAAGAGACAAGACTCACCAGACTCCATTGCTCCTAAGGCTTCTCCTTTAGAGGCGGGGAGTGAAGCTAGGATACTAGTTTTCGGACTCACAGGAGCCGTATTGAGATCTCTACCTGTGTCGCATTGTATATAGAGACGAAGAGAAGATTTAATAACTCAAAACACATCAATAAGAACATTCAAATCATTAATGAATTTACAAGGTTTGTATTCTTAAAAAACATGATAAAAGACAATATATTTATATATAGAGAGAGAGAATAACGGAGAAAAGAGGTCATTGGAGGAAATTTCCTCCTACGGCGTGAAAAAAATTCAATCTCTACCAATTTTTTCGACGATCGGCCCCCATCATCTTTATCGTTATCATCTAAGATGTGGGTACACCAAATTTCATGTGATTCTACAACTTTTTCACCGTTGATTTAGCAATGTAAAAAGTTCTATTGTCGGTAAACCGTTAATTTTGAACCCACTAAATCAACGGTGAAAAAGTTGTGGAATCACATGAAATTTGGTGCACGCGCATCTTAGATGATAACGATGATGGTAATGGGTGCCGATCGTTGGAAAAAATAGTGGAGGTTGTATTTTTTCCATGCCATAGGAGGAAATCCCCTCCTATGGCCTCTTTCCTCCATTAATCTCATATATATATATATGGCCTCTTTCCTCCATTAATCTCATATATATATATATATATATATATATATATATATATAGATTAATGGAGGAATAGGAGGGGATTTCCTCCTATGGCGTCGAAAAAACATCCCCTTCCTAGTTTTTTCCGACGATCGGCACCCACCATCTTCATCGTCATCATCTAAGATGTGGGTATACCAAATTTCATATGATTCTACAACTTTTTCACCGTTGATTTAGTAGGTTCAAAATTAACGGTTTACCGACAATAGAACTTTTTACATTGCTAAATCAACGGTGAAAAAGTTGTAGAATCACATGAAATTTGGTGTATCCACATCTTAGATGATGACGATGAAGATGGTGAGTGCCGATCGTCGGAAAAAACTAGGGAGGGGGTATTTTTTCGACGCCATAGGAGGGAATTCCGTCCTATGGCATCTTTTCTCCATATTATATATATATATATATATATATATATATATATATAGATATGAGAATAATGAAGAAAAGATGCCATAGGAGGGAATTCCCTCCTATGGCGTCTAAAAAATACCCCCTCCCTAGTTTTTTCCGACGATCGGCACCCACCATCTCCATCGTCATCATCTAAGATGTGGATACACCAAATTTGATGTGATTCTACAACTTTTTCACCGTTGATTTAGTAATGTAAAAAGTTCTATTGTCGGTAAACCGTTAATTTTGAACCCACTAAATCAACGGTGAAAAAGTTGTAGAATCACAAGAAATTGGGTATACCCACATCTTAGATGAAGACGATGAAGATGGTGGGTGCCGATCGTCGGAAAAAACCAGGGAGGGGATGTTTTTTCGACGCCATAGGAGGAAATCCCCTCCTATGGCCTCTTTCCTCCATTATACTCTCTCTCTCTCTCTCTCTCTCTATATATATATATATATATATGAGATTAATGGAGGAAAGAGGCCATAGGAGGGAATTCCCTCCTATGGTGTCGAAAAAATATCCCCTTCACCAATTTTTCCGACGATCGGCCCCCATCATCTTCATCGTCATCATTTAAGATGTGGGTACACCAAATTTCATGTGATTCTACAACTTTTTCACCGTTGATTTAGTGGGTTCAAAATTAACGGTTTACCGACAATAGAACTTTTTACATTGCTAAATCAACGGTGAAAAAGTTGTAGAATCACATGAAATTTGGTGTACCCACATCTTAAATGATGACGATGAAGATGATGGGGGCCGATCGTCGGAAAAATTGGTGGAGGGGGGTATTTTTTCGACTCCATAGGAGGGAATTCCCTCCTATGGCATCTTTTCTTCATTATTCTCTATATATATATATACCCTTGAACCATATGCCCTTGAACCAACAGCGTTTATATATTCCCTTGAACCAACAGCGTTTCAGCTGTTTTCTCTCTCTTCTACAGCCTTTGTGCTTTTTCATTTTTATTATTTTTTGTTAACATTGTCAAACACAAGAAGCAAACCCTACTATTGGTAGTACCTACTTGATGAAATAATAATTCCATAATTTTACACCAGTACTGTGTTATCAAATTTGACCGTAGATTAATTGCTAAATAATATTCTAATATTTCATCTATTTTACATTTATATGATATAAAAGACTTACAAAGTATAAACATAAAATATGCACCTCAAAAATAACAAAATCCAACCATAAATTGAGTAGAAAATAGTTATTGAACAATAAGTTACCTTCATTGTTTCTCAGCATTCAAATAAACAGGATGTCATACCAAAAAAACCTTCGTTCCACTCATAAACTTCCATCAAAATTCTGCCATGGCGTTGATTTTATGAAGAAACATCATCATCAAAATAAATATTAGTCCTCTCCTTTCATCCATGTCCATCTAATTATGATATGTTTTCTTAATAATTAATTAATATAAATTGATGGTGGAGATATGGCTAAGAATATCACGAACTTTTGGAATTGCGGCTTTACCAGACTCTATTGAGAAAATAGCTATCGGATGAAATTCTCCGAATACTTGGGTTTCGATCTTCAGCTTGGTCCAATCTTAAAATAATCGTTTGTTACTGTTTGTGGATTAAAAGAAATTCAAAGATTTTTATCGACACTAACATATCGTTAGATGAGATGATATTTAAAATTGAATCTCTTTTTAGTTTTTGAGATCTTCAACACCATACAAAATGAAGGATATATTAAGGAAGACATGTAGCTGTTAGACCGTCGAATTGGTTTTCAAATTTTTGATTTTGTACTTTCTTTTTCGTGCTGTTTGTAAAAGATTTTGATGCAGTTGATTTTACTTTTATTCATCAAAAATATAAATACGGATCTTTCCATGGGTGGTTATAATAGAAACTCCTAATGTTAGATTCTCTACCTCTAACCTTTCATTAATAAAAATAGAAAATCAAAAGAGAGAAAAAAAACTTTAATTGGTTTTCTTCTTCTTCTTATATATTTCTCCTCTCTTCTTCTAGGGTTTCTCCCACAATTTTCTACTGGAGCATTGCTACCCAAATTGCTCGCCGATACAAGGTGATTCTTCGATCTCAGGTAACATTGCACTTTCTTTCTTACTAGGATTTGCAACTTTATCCTATTGTTGAAATGAGCAAATATGAAAATTAAAATGATCGATAAATTCATGAAAATGTGCTTGAAAAAAGATTATATATCTAAACAGTACATATGATTGGCTCTTATAGATCGATGATGTTGGGTTTCTCCTAGGATGAAAAAACATGAGGTTTTTTTTATATCATTATTGGTTAATATTTATTTAAAAAACAATACATGGATATTTTCTCAAAATCATGTGACCATTGTTGACTCACAAAACCTTAATCGCATTTACCAGTAAATATATGTATTCTGATAATTAATTGTTTACTAGATTTATGCCACATTTAAGAAAATGAAATATTATAGATGTGCTGGTGATGGAATGAGAATATACACGTGCGCGCGCGCGCACACATACGTACTTCTGTAGTCTGTAGGGTTTTACTGTAAAGGTTCGGAAGTCAGACTACAAAGAAGAGAAAAGTTATCAATTCACATTCCCGATTAATCACTATTAAATTGAGATTTCCCATAGCCAAAGCAACAGTCAAAGAGTATCACAATCACATGAAAAATGGTATACATATGCTTTAAGCTATGGAGATCAAGATAAAGGATGCCGAAAAGCCATGGAAAGATGACTTTCTGGACAATGTAGGAGTGAAACTCTCCTCCATGTCTTTGCTACCCACATTTCTTGGAAAAGTATTTGTTTAAAAAGATAGCATAAGCTCTGTGTATTATTGCCCTACACATGTTTTCTTATCGTATAGAACATATCACATACCTGGTATACGTAGAAGTGAGGGTTCATATTCATGCAACATTGTGACGTTTTCTCATTATTTTGCTTTTCTTATGTTGCAGAGAGGTACAAGTATAATACCATATTATTTCAAGATTTATTTTTGATCAATTGATCCTTTGTTCCTCCAGGATAAGTCATTACTCCTCTGACGTCTGGTGCTTCATCCGACTACATATGGGAAACTGTGCTGGAAAGGTCAGTTCTAAATAGATAGCATCTCCGATAATTTCTATTGTAACATAAAGTTAGTTTTAACTATCACGACCGTCTACCATTTTTTTATTATTTAATACCATATTTTTTCAACGATTTTTAATCGCATCGAGCTAACAGACAGTCATTTCTCCTCTTTTATTATGAAGTAGTTAACATTGTGGAATCTTCATAGGATGTTCGTAAGCCCGACTTCAGTGAAGCAAGGCTTGAATGTGGTGAAAATGTGTGTTATATACCTGATAAGGAAAGCTGGAATGAGAAGCTGTCGGAGGCACACAAGGATGGCAAGATTGTAAGTGATGTGCCCATCATAAGTGCATACATTATGATTCTTGTCTCGAAATCGTGTTTTATACATGTAGAGTAAACAGGCTCTACAATGGCCTATAAAGTGCAACCGATTTTGAGAATGCTGAGAAATACTCTATCTATCCATGTGGTAGAGTCCACATAAGCTACACGATTTATTATTGGATACAATGGGTGGCAGAGATTGCAATTCTTTAGATAGTGGATAAATGTCACTCTTTATCTTATTAGAAGCCTGGTAGCCAACATGGACTCTACCGGTCGGTAGTAAAAGTCTTTTCATTTTATATTCCTCTTTAGATATGGTCCACATCTTCCCCCCTCCCTCCACCCACCCCACAAAAACACGCGCGCACACACAAAAAAAAAACTGTGTTTAATTATTGGTTTACTTCAGGTTGTGGCAAATTTCAGTGCAACTTGGTGTGCACCATGCAAAGCAATAGGCCCTTGGTTTGCAAAGCTATCAGTCATGTATCCTTCACTCATCTTCCTCACAATGGATGTTGATGAAGTGCCTGTAAGTGCTCAACATTTGATCTCTTAATTTGTTGTAATGATCCCCCCCCTCCCCCTCCCCCCCCCCACCAACCAAAAAAAAACCTATAGCGAGGATTGCATTAGATTTAGATTTGAGTGTTGAGTTCAAGGATTAAATAGTAAATGCATAATGATATATAGTAACTGTCTAGAATCAAACTCCTGTTTGTAGATTTTGGTGCAGTTCGATAATTATGGTGCTTTACATTGCAGGAGTTTAGTACTTCGATGGATATTCGTGCTACGCCAACTTTCATTTTGTTTAAAGATGGGCAGCAGCTGGATAGAGTTCTGGGTGCTAACAGACTGGAGCTTGAAAAGAAGCTTGCAGTTTTTGCAAATTCTTCAGATTAGTTTCTCACTTGGGACACTCTCAAGTTGGGTTTTAAATCTCTTATAGCCATTGTTTGGTGATCATTAACAGATATTGCCAAGCTAATTGATTTTGATATACTTGGACTTTTTATACATGTGATGAGAGCTACGGGCTCAACTTTTCTCATCAATATAAGAGAGAATCTATGATATCACTATCACATTGTTCTCTGAATTCTGATTGTTGCTGACTGTTTTTCTATTTTATGACAATCTAAAGCCTATATATATTTTTTGCATGGTCATTACGCTCAATGAGATCAATTTGTGGAAAATCGAATGTAGCCTTAGAATCTGCAAGTGAGATCAGAAGATTCTTCGATTTCTTTTGGATGCAGATGAATCATCTGCATTTCACATTTCATGAAGAGTTGAGGCAATTGAGGAAGATCCAGAAAGGCAATTTGGCAATTGATTCCATTTTATCATTGTTCATTAAACCTTCCATATTCATCATCTTCTATCGCTACAATCCGTGACTCGTTACAAAGCCCAATCAATATTGTATTCTCTGAAGATGATATATAATTAGAAAATTCACTATACAAAGGATATATATGGAGACTGTTGAGATACAGGGTACCTTGGATACTCAAGCTGAAACTCAAATGATGAGGGCTCTGCCTTTCAAATTTATGTTCACTAAGCTGCTCCAGATGCAGGCCAAATATAGGGTGAGCTTTGATAATTGTTGGATTCTTTGATCTTTTCTTTCAACTGCATCAAATGTGAAAAAAGAAAAGAAAAGAAAAGAAAAGAAGATTAACAGTACAGATTAAAACTTTGAAAAGGAAGGAGGGGGGGGGGGGGGGGGGGGGAGCCGCTTTCTGTCTGATAAAACTGGGATGGATATAAACAATGGTGTGTTGAATTGTTGATATATTCATATCTGACCAGGCTAGTGAATTTACACACAAGTCGCTTGCACAATACAAGCACACAAACATTGAGAATATATGAAAATATCAAATGTTGTCTAAATTAATATCATAAGTTGAAATGAAGGGAATTATACACATGCATCATAGATAAGTACTGTGAAATTTAGAATTAATAAGCAAATATTATCAGAATACATGTCACATTGGTGTCAACATAAAATCATTTGAAAGGGAGAAACCATGATAATCTAAATGAAGGTTGAGAATATATTTTTACATTCAAACGCTCGACATGAGTGTCCACACCGGGATTTTTATGCAACCATATATTCATTTTACTTAAGCTGCTTTACTGGCGGCTCTCATATCATCCTCAAATCACCGTCGCTGCACCTTTCAGATGGGATATATACATAATATATTTTATATTCTAACATAATAGTATAACGAACAACGGAACATGACTAATAGTCAAATACCTTGGCGTTTACTACCATCATTTGCTGAAGCTCAATTTCGAAAGCACGGCTGCAGCCTGATCCCCACCCAACAAAAAATACGGATGCCTTAGCGCCGCAGCTGCAGACAACCTTCCTTTTCTGAGCGAACCTCGCTCAGAAATAAGCTTCGTCACCAAATCCCAACCCCGACCAGAATCAAGATCGAGCAACCGCAAGTCTGGCCTGGATCGAGTCTTTTCTCTCCATTGATTTAGATTGTAACCGACGTTTTTAATCTCTGAATTGAAGTTCTTTAGACCTGCAGTTGATCGGAGACTTGGGATGGCCATTTGCATGAGGATGATTCCGGCTGAGTACATGTCGAATAGGTCTGGACTGTTAATCTGTATAACCATGAAACAAATGTCAAAGAAAGTTCACCTTTATATATCGGGGTTTTTGATACTTTGGAATCTATCTTATTTTCTAATGAAAAGTCAATCTCAAATAATCTTAAGTTTCATTTAACCAACGTTGTATGGACACGGATACGGAGACACGGATACAACATGATGCGATACGGCGACACGGCAAAATCCAAAACATAAGATACGAGGATATGGCTATATATATAATCTTATAAAGCTAAATAAGAAATCAAACTATTATGACAACATTAAACAAGGAAAAAATAACAAGTTTAACGTGCTATATGCTAATAACATAATAAAAATATGTTTATACACATGACACATGTAGAACACATACTATACATACAACGTGTCCGATATCTGTCGTGCAAGTGTCAGTGTCCAATGTCCGGTGCCCGATACGTGTTGGACACGGCTGCGGCAACCCTTTGGAAGTGTCCATTCAACCTATTAACTCATGTTTTTATTACCTAGACCAGCGATATTATGTCTATACCCTCTTGCTCATGTATATAATATCTGCTCTTTGGTAAGATTTATGCAGAAAATGCTAAATAGCTTGAAGATCCTTGTTGGATATCACATAAAAATTGAACAAATTAGCTCTTACATTCAGCATTCATTATTTTTGATATTTTCTAATCAGCTGATCATAGGCCTAAAGCAAGTAATGGAAGGCTAAGAAGACGGGATTTGTTCCATATAAGTTTTATGTATAAATAATTTGCTCCAGTCTTTTGCAAGACCATAAAAGTATCTTCGGCATTTGCATTTTCTTCTACATGAGATGCTTTCTGCTATTGTTTGCAAAAATCTGTAGGATCTTATAAGATTACTGCCATTTTCTACAGTTTTCTCTGTACATCTTACAAAATTTTTAAAAAAATTACTTCAAACATGAGGACAAGTGTATACAGGTAATATCGCCAAGCTAGTTAATAATAATCTGGGTGACTTGGGCCACCTGGCTACATGATGATAGCATTTGAAATATGAATTAAGGTGACATGTTTAAGGATATAATATAAGAAGTACTAAATTTAGAGCTTTTTGGAAAAAGAAAGAAAGAATTTGGAGTACAAAACCCACTAAGAAAATATATGATTTATTCAACAAAAAAGTAAACAGCATTATACTTATAACTAACCAGCCAAATAATTGGAGAAAGAATAGCAGCAATAGGCTCAGGTGGAGGCTCCGGCGTTTCCTCAGGCATCACATATAATTCCGGTGGGCAATAGTCTGGGTCAAGCAACCCACGATTGGGCACATAATTTTTTCCGATACGAAGATCAGTGGCCGCGCCAAAATCTATTAGTTTGATCTTCCCCTTCCTAGTCACGACTAAATTTGAAGGCTTGATGTCTCGGTGCACAATCCCCGTGTCATGAATTTTCTTGAGAGAAGTTATTATCTGCCGCATTATTTGCTTGATGATCAAAGCGTTTCGTTTGAGAGAGTCAAGGCCTTGCAGAGTTCGACCAAACATGATGGATTCTAAGTTTAGTGGGAAGCTTCGATCGCTCATGTAATTGGCTAGATCCCTGTCACCCTTTAAAATTATATGTGAGAAGAATCATGAAGAATAACAAAAAGGAAAACATGGTTGTTGAAACTAACAAAATCATTTGAACAGAAGCATCCATACAATGTGTCTGTATATTTTTCGATGTCTAACATGCTTCGCTGAAGTGGGTTAGCTACATGCCTCGAACTTATGACCTTGTATATTACATGCAAGCCATTTACCATTTGTACTTATTCCAAAAAGAAAAAATAAGAAAGAAATCCGTTGTACTTATGTGATACCTCAAATTTCCATACAAGCCATTTACCGCCTTTGGTGAACTGAGAGAGCGTCTTCTCAGCAACAAAACTCCCAAGAAACTCTGCGCTTGTTTCCGGAGCTGCTCTTGAGACCCTGTAGTTAAACCATTCCTCAAATTCACCGCATTCTTCAGCTCCTGGAGTTCCAACCTTAACCTGGTATGACAAGGGATAAGTTTATTTTGATGATAATGTGATCATACTACAAAGAACTTTCTTCTCTATGTTGTACTCAAAACATTCAAGGATTATAGCAACGCTTTGAACCTATGAATGTTTCAGAACAGGAGGTATAATTTAATAAATGGATCACTTGAGGAATCTGTTACAGGAAAAAGATAGAGGGTGGATAATTTGTTGTTAAGTGACATGGGAATGATCCCTATGCTCATTGTCTTTCTTTCTTTTTTCCTTTTCCCTTTTTCTTTTTTCGTGAGAAAAATGTACAGGGTCAAAAATACCCTAGCCTAATAGAACATATCATTGAAAGATGATATCACAAGGCTTATATTTGCTCCTTGGCATGTCGATAACAGTGTTATCTCGTTAGGGAATTATTGATCCAACGTACTTGGAAGAAGCATAATATCACTACTACAAGTACTCCTAAGGCCTCAATGCACCGTGTACCACGCACATAGGAAACATCAAAGCATGTGGCCACTGTGCTTCTTGCTGACACCATTATTTTGTAGCAAGTGATTTTCATGTTTTGCATTTCCAGAACTACTTTGGTTGTACGGTTATTTTCGTACATTATGTTAGGGTTTGCCTACAGAAGGCTTCTTTATTTTGTTGGACTAATTGCAAAGAACCCCCTTTTAGATTACCTTGTTTTTGCTCTTACACCCACTCATGTAATTTATTAATGAAAAGTATGTTGGTAATATATGCCCGAGAGACCATTATTATATAGTACTAGTTTATATATTACATTTTGAAAGCTTGGGATATACACGGGTTTTATGACAGTCTTGCTCAATATAGTAGTATGCTACTTGGTTTGTATCTATCTAAATATGTGTATATGTTTCTATTAACGTATCGTTGATACATATTGATAGAGAGCTTAGGATCTTTTTCTTGACTGCCAGCGTTGTGATGGCAGTCACACTAGTGGGGACTGGGTAATATATAAGCACATCCTTATTATGGTCCCTAGTCGTAGGATTATCGAGACAGGGCATTGATATTCCAGAGTAGACTAGTGTATACGCTTTTCATCCCAGCTGGGGAGATGGTCTGTCCCACAGCCATTAGTACGTCGTACTGGAGATAGTATGCAGGTGCTCATTAAGTTATGAGTTACACCGGACGGACTCATGGGGAACTGTTGGTCGGTAATATACCTATCGTCGGGTAGCAGTTCCCACGTGACATGAGTGCAGCATAGTCCGTTGACTTGACACTGCTGCGTCGCCTCGAGTGTGTTCCCACTGTTTTTAGATTACTACCCTACCATGGCTCTATTGAGTCGTGCAAATATATAGTAGTTGGGTGCAGTCCCGAAGCACTTGGAGGCATTAGTGGTTAGATAGGATTCATCTCTTTCGGCATTGGGGGTCGATATCGCGTTGTGTTCGGAAAGCCATTACACAAAGTCCCTGGCCAGGGCAAGTGAGATTTACCGGTAGGTCTCCAGTAGTTTCTCAGGGTGTTTTGGGCTCTACCCTACATGACTTTTTGCGCTATTAAGGGTCTGACGGCTACTGCCCCCTAGGCCCGATATACGATACTCCTAGACGAACATACCTGACTGTACGGAGATTGTCACAGATAGGCTCAGTAGGAGTTCGGGTGAGATATTCTCATCGCCTTCTTATCGACATATACCTGGAGACCGTTATGTGCAGCTAATACCGCTTGCGGTCTATGCTTAAACCCACTGCCAGCGTAGTGTCGAGTCTTTAGAGTCCCGCACAGAGGGTTTCCCTGCATCGGGCAAAAGATGTAGAGGTCGTACGGTTTTACGACAGGGTTCGATCACGTGCGTGTACTTGTGCATGTATGATGATTCAGACAGATAATACTAGTGGGCTTTGGTTTAAGCCCGATCCTAGTATTGTACTGATGGATTATTTTCGTCTCTTCTGTATTCGTATTTTTCGGAATACAGATACGGGTATGTATGTACACTAGATGGGCATTTTTGTAATTTACTCAAAGATGTTTCTAGAAGATTAATCCTCATATTATCTATTAATCATTTATGTTAAATGGTTATTGTTTTATGAGGTGGAAGAAATGAGGTGGAATTATGCATTATTTTGAGCATAGCTCTCAGTGACACATGGTGTGTTTTCAACCCATAACTCACTAAGGTGATCATTGAACCTTTCTCATTTTGTAAATAGGTTTATTCTATGAGAAAGGAGAGAGTTCAGTTTACACCAAGGAGTTCATTCTCAATTTTATGCTAAGTTCTCACTAGCTTTTCTTCATATAGTTATTCTTCTTCCTCTAAGCTTTTCTTGTCTCATGTGTTGAGAATCATAAAGCTAAAAGAGACTTATCTATCCATCTCTATTCTCTACATCACCTAGGTCATCTAGTGTAGGGAACTAGGTGCCATAGTTACTTCGGTATTGAGGTAGGAACTTGATATACAAACTCTCGGGTGGATCGTCTTCAATTCGAAAAGGCCGACGAGGAGGCGCTATCCGTACTACTCCAAAGAGCTCGTGCAGGAGAGGGGGACAGCAAGCACAAGAAGAACCGGTTACTTGAGGTATAATTTTTTCACTTGTAGTTAAAACCTCATAGTCTTGTAGTTAGTTAACGGTTTAGTTTCGATCTTGGTGTTTAGTTACGAAGCAAATTATTATCGTTTTTTTACACATTCCGCCTCCCCGTGAACCCGCGAGGTGCGTGGCATCGACTTACAGTGGTATCAGAGACAGCTAAACCTTTACTAGCTTATTAGCAAGTGTTAGAACTTCGATCGTCGGAAAAAAACGAAAACGAAACACCAAAACCCTAACTTGCTGTCGATTTTTGAAACTGTTCAGAAAATTATTTCAGATGTACTAAAAATACATGCAGGGTATTATAAGAACAGTGAAGAAAAACGACTGCATGAATCGCCAAGACGGCCGCGGAAGCGCGACGAATCGGTGCGATTCGCCGCGGTTCCGCCGCCGAGTCAAGGCCGATTCACTCCTTTTTTCTTCTGCTATTTATAATTTTTGGTGTTCTGTTTTTAGGGATATTTGGATTTTATCCAGTATTTTTTTGTGTGCTGGTTTGCATTTGGGGTAGACTCGGAAAATATGTTTCGATCGAATTTCTATCGTTATTGGCTAATTGGTTCTTCTGTCTTGTTATATGTGTTTTTAACCTTCCGCTAATTGCTATACGTAGGTTAGTGAGGGTTGCACATATCTGTGATTGGTTTGTGTATATGAACATTATTGGATCGTCGTGAATGAATAGCCGAGGATGTGAGAAGAGAGTTGTCTTTTTCTTCATTCGATATAAATTATAATTTGATGTAATATTATTTTTGCAGGGCACATCCGGGTTGAGGTTGGAACCACCGTTGTATTATTTCTTTTTGCTGTTTTCTGTTTTTAGGATAGACCCAAGGTGAGGTGCACAAACTACTGGGTTTCTTGACGTGCCGAGTGGCCTACTCACTTTGTTGAGAGAGGTTGCTTCACTTTGGGAATTTGACGGGTAGTTTGCCGCACCCGTAAGGGTCTGGGGTGGGGTTTGGCTATTCATCATGACCGTGGAATCTGTCTTTCGTTACAGGCTTAAACGAAACGCGGAATTTCTAGTATATCTAATATGTTCATCTGTGATTTGGAATGCATTTTATTGCGTGAGACGAATGATAATTATATATATGTTATATATTAGACGTTGCTTATGTTTTGCATCCGCGCTAGTCCAGCCCCCAGCTCTGGCGTTAGTTA
Source organism: Agapanthus africanus (assembly GCA_030015575.1). Classification (NCBI taxonomy): domain Eukaryota; kingdom Viridiplantae; phylum Streptophyta; class Magnoliopsida; order Asparagales; family Amaryllidaceae; genus Agapanthus; species Agapanthus africanus. The sequence continues at coordinate 229,954,357 of JASDDO010000022.1, read as the reverse complement.
AGTAACCTAACGTTGTAAGTAAGGACCCCGTGGCGAATGCGGATGGCATAAGCGTACGTCATATTTTCGTTTCTCTCTGTAATGATTGGTGTAAATGATGGGACTGCATTAGATTAATGCAAAGCAAACAAACCAAACCTTAATCATTGGAACATTTTTTTAAAACCACTCGGTTTTTTTAAAACAGACTTTTAAATGCGGAGCTTAAACCGCTCGTTTAAAAAGTTATCACGTTCCTTCGATTATATCAAGTTCACTACGTTCACGGTTTCGCCAAAATCAGCCGTAGCCCTCCGTCATTTCAGTTGAATATTCAATAGTATTCAAGCTATGTATTTTGACCTTCGCCAAGGCATAGTGATTGGTAGTTGCTGGATGTTCATCTGTAGTATAGATAGATGCGTTGGTTTGGGACAGTCGTTCTACTATGTTGGCCTTCGTCAAGGGTATGTACGGATGTGTTCAAATTAACCTGGACAATGACGGGTAGAACTTGATATGTGACTTATGATATGTTGGCCTTCTCAAGGCCATAAGAGCATGGGGCAAAAATCCATATCGGGAGTTTCTAAATAAACTGAAACTTGCTAGTTTTGCATACCATTTGGAGTATGATAATTTTGGTAGGATTCCTTTGAATTTTTCACACAATGATATTTGGATCCCGATCCTACTGTGAGTATATGCTATTCATCGGGAGATTTTTTCACTTAACGATCAATACTATAAACCAAGTAGGTGTCTAGAACGGTGTTAGCGGGGCTACGCCTCCAGGAAAAAGAGGTTATTTAATTAAGGAACTTCGCGAAAGCGTCGTAAAACCTCTCTCGAAGTACCGACACTAGCCTGGCCGAAAGGTTAAGCAAGAATTGTACGGCGGGATTAATCCTGACAAATTCTTTTATGGTTTGAGGAAGAATTCGAGAAACAGTGGGAGCCATCCTGTTTAGATAAACTAAAAACCAATCTAAACTTGCAAAAGCATCATGCTAAAGTGTTTCTTCTCTTTCCTAATTGCAGCGACCAAGATGACCGGCCTTAAGTTAGTTTTAAATAAAAACATATTGACAGGGCCAAACTATAAAAATTGGCTCAGGAATGTCAAGATGGCCCTCACATATGACAAACTGAGCTATCTACTTACTACTAAAGCCTCCGCCGTCCCAGGTCCGGATTCCAGCGTCGCGGATAAAGAAATCCGTAAGACCTGGGAAATTGACAGTGCGAAAGCCAAGTGCCTCGTGCTAGACTCTATGGATAATGAACATCAGAGGCGGCACGGGAATATGGAACTTGAATCCATATTCCTCCATACCAAGGAATTATATGGAGAGCAATCTTGTATCGCAAGATACGAGACCTCGAAGAAACTATTTCAAGCGAGGTTGACAGTCGGGTCATCTGTAGGGGACCACGTCCTTAAGATGATCAGCTTGATTGAAGAGCTCGCGGACCTGGGGGCCACGTTGGAGAACGAGCTGTATACAGACTTGGTTCTACAGTCTCTCCCCTCTACCTTTGCCCAATTTATCCTAAATTTCAATATTCAGGGTAAAGAAGTTTCACTTCCTGAACTCCTCAGCATGTCGAGGAGCGCAGAGGGCACCCTGCAAAAGTCCAGGGAGACTCCCGCTTTGTTTATTGGAGGATCTTCCTCTTCTAGATCCAAGGCGAAAGCCAAGGGGAAGAAGAAGAAGGCCCCCACCAAACCGAAAGGAGGGGTCAATAAGGTAGAAAGAAAGGACAAGGCAAAAGTTGGGGGCCGACAGTAGAGAAAGATGAATGCTTCTACTGTCATAAGAAAGGCCATTGGAAGAAAGATTGCAGGGGCCAAGAACCAGGATTCGAAGCAGGTTGTGGCTTAGGCTTCAGGTGTCTATTTGATTGAAAATTGTCTGTCAATCAATTCTACTTTCTGGGTATTGGATACCGGATCAGGATCTCATATCCGTAATTCTTTGCAGACACTGAGAAACCGTAGAGTTTTGAAGGCGGATGATATGACCCTCGGAGTTGCAAATGAAGCGAGCGTGGATGCTGTGTCCATAGGAGAATATCATTTAGGATTGACAAGCGGACATTTTTTGGTTTTGCGCAACTGTTTTTGTATACATACAAGTAAGATTGTAGGGAGAACTGTGGTATTCCTCGTCTTGTACGTGGATGACATTCTCTTGATAGGAAATGATATTCTTATGCTACAATCTGTCAAAAGATTCTTGTCACAAAGATCTCCATGAAAGACCTGGATGATGCCTCTTACATTCCGGGGATCCGGATCTATCGTGATAGATCAAAGAGGATGTTGGGACTTTCACAGTCCAAGTATATCAACACCATATTGAAAAGATTCAGTATAGAAGATTCAAAGCGCGGTAATCTACCGGCTTGTCACGGAACCGCCCTCTCCAAAAATATGTCTCCCAAAACTGATTTAGTAAGGGATCGCATGTTAATTATACCCTACGCTTCTGCGGTAGGCTCTATAATGTATGTGATGTTGTGTACCAGACCAAATGTTGCTTACGCACTAAGCGTGGTAAGCCGGTATCAGTCAAACCCAGGGAAGAAACACTGGGTAGCGATAAAGAACATTCTCAAGTATCTGAGAAGGACAAAGGAGATGTTCTTGGTGTACGGCGGAAAGGACCTCCAGATCGATGCCTTTGCTGACTCCAGCTTCCAGAGTGACAAGGATGACTCCAAGTCCATATCGGGTTATATCTTTACCTTCAATGGAGGGGCGGTATGTTGGAAGAGTTCCAAGCAGGATACCGTTGCTGACTCAACAATGGAAACGGAGTATATCGCTGCTTCTGACGCCGCAAAAGAAGCAGTCTGAATGAGGAAGTTCTTAACTGAACTTCAGGTGGTTCCGTTCATTGTTGATCCAATACCTCTGTATTGTGACAACAACATGGCTATAGCTTTAGCAAAGGAACCCAGGTCCCATCAGAAGTCCAGACATATCTTGAGGCGGTATCACCTGATCAGGGAGATCAACGATCGCCGGGAGATCGAGATGTGGAGAGTTGACTCGGAGAACAACACTGCAGATCCACTCACAAAGGCCATCTCTCAGACGTAGTTTGAGAGGTTATTCGAGATGATAGGTCTGCAATATGCCAATACATGACCCTAGTGCAAATGGGAGATTGTTAGTGATATATGCCCTATAGGCCATTATTGTATAGTACTAGTTTGTATATTACATTTTGGAAGCTTGGAATATACACAGGTTTTATGACAGTCTTGCTCAATATAGTAGTATGCTACTTGGTTTGTACCTATCTAAATATGTGTATATGTTTCTATTAACGTATCGCTAATACATATTGATAAAGCCCTTAGGATCTTTTGGTTGACTACCAGCATTGTGATGGCAATCACACTAGTAGGGCTGGGTAGTCTATAAACACATCCATATTATGGTCCCTAATCGTAGGATTATCGAGACAAGGCATCGATATTCCAGAGTATACTAGCGTATACGCTTCTCATTCCAGCATGAGAGATGGTCTATCCCACAACCATTAGTACGTTATACTGGAGATAGTATGCAGGTGCTCATTGGGATATGAGTTACACCGGACGGACTCGTGGGGAACTGTTGGTCGGTAATACACCTATCATCAGGTAGCAGTTCCCACGTGACATGAGTGCAGCATAGTCCGTTGACTTGACACTGCTGTTTCGTCTCGAGTGTGTTCCCACTGTTTTTAGATTATTACCATATCACGGCTCTATTGAGTCGTGCAAACAGGTAGTAGTTGGGTGCAGTCCCGAAGCACCTGGAGGCAGTAGCGGTTAGATAGGATTCGTCTCTCCCGGTATTGGGGATCGATATCGCGCTGTGTTCGGAAAGCCATTACATAAAGTCCCTGGCCATGGCAAGTGAGATTTACTGATAGGTTCTCCGGTAGTTTTTCAGGGAGTTTTGGGCTCTACCCGGCACGACTTATTGCGCTATTAGGGGTCTGACGGCTACTGCCCCCTAGGCCCGATATGCGATACTCTTAAACGAGCATACCTGACTGTACGGAAATTGTCACAGATAGACTCAGTAGGAGTTCAGATGAGTTATTCTCATCGGCCTTTTTATCGACATATACCTGGGAACCGTTACGTGCAGCTAGTACCGCTTGCGGCCTGTGGTTAAACCCACTGCCAGCGTAGTGTCAAGTTTTTAGAGTCCCACACAGAGGGTTTCCCTGCATCGGGCAAAAGATGTAGAGGTCGTACGGTTTTACGACAGGGTTCGATCACGTGTGTGTACTTGTGCATGCATGATGATTCGGACAGATAATACCAGTGGGCTATGGTTTAAGCCGGATCCTAGTATTGTACTGATAGATTATTTTCGTCTCTTTTGTATTCGTATTTTTGGAATACGGATACGGGTATGTATGTACACTAGAGGGGCATTTTTGTAATTTACTCAAAGATGTTTCTAGAAGATTAATCCCCATATTATCTATTAATCATTTATGTTAAATGGTTATTGTTTTATGAGGTGGAAGAAATGAGGTGGAATTATGCATTATTTTGAGCATAGCTCTCAGTGACACATGGTGTGTTTTCAACCCATGACTCACTAAGGTGATTATTGAACCTTTCTCATTTTGTAAATAGGTTTATTCTATAAGAAAGTTTAAAGAGTTCAGTTTACACCAAGGAGTTCATTCTCAATTTTATGCCAAGTTCTTACTAGCTTTTCTTCATATAGTTATTCTTCTTCCTCTAAGATTTTCTTGTCTCATGTGTTGAGAATCATAAAGCTAAAAGAAACTTATCTATCCATCTCTATTCTCTACATCACCTAGGTCATCTAGTGTAGCGAACTAGGTGCCCTAGTTACTTCGGTATTGAGGTAGGAGCTTGATATACAAACTCTCGGGTGGATCGCCTTTGATTCGAAAAGGCCGACGAGGAGGCGCTATCCGTACTACTCCAAGAAGCTCGCGCAGGAGAGGAGGACAGCAAGCACAAGAAGAATCGGTTACTTGAGGTATAACTTTTTCACTTGTAGTTAAAACCTCATAGTCTTGTAGTTAGTTAAAGGTTTAATTTCGATCTTGGTGTTTAGTCGATATTACGAAGCAAATTATTATCGTTTTTTATACATTCCGCCATCCTGCGAACCCGCGGGGTGCGTGGCATCGACTTACAAAGTACACCCCTCTGTCCATAGATGACAACCCTAAAAACACTCAAATTCTACTCTAAACAACTCAAATGGTTGCGTAAGTGCGTAATTAACTCTTAAACTTGTTTGTGTGTTTCTACATTATACTAGAATTGGAATTTTTTGAGAGTTTTGGTGGACAAGGAGAAGAGGTGTTTATGCTAATAAATCAATCATGGGCCTATAAGTGTTACACCGGGTAAATACAAGGGGATTGGTACCAATAACCCTATTTCGTTTGTAGTATGGAGTTAGGACAAAATAGAGTTTATTTTTAAGTGGAGGCAAAAGGGATGCGAACTATTTTGCAAGTCTCAAACTCCATTATCACATAAACTATGGTTAGTTTGTAAATACATGTTTGGGAAATTGGAGTTTAGTAAACTTAGATTATCTTGAAGTTTAGTTAACCGTAGTTATCTAAACTTTGGAGTTAAGGTAACCGTGGACTCGTAGTTATCAAAACTTCAAAATGGATGCCAAACATGGCAAAGTCACCATTTAGTTCATATGTTCCCTTGTGCTTCTAGCTTTTTATCTTGTCGTCTGATAAAACGATCAAAACATAAAAGAGAAGAACATCATGATGACATTGAGCTACACTAAATTGCAAGCTAGAAACTTGATACAAAAGATAACAACAATCAAAGAAAACAAAAGAATTTGAGGCCACCTTCTTCAAAATAACCTTCTCCTTAAACCTGCCATCCATCTCCAACCTCTTCCCTCTCTTCCCCACTCTCTCCTCAACACTCACACCCTTCGGCACAATCGCCCCCGAATACACAACCCCGAACGACCCCTCACCCAATATATCCCCAACAATGAAATCCCCCATCCTCAAATTCCTCCGCCCAAGCAACCCATCAATCCCCATCTGCAATGGAGCCAACAGATAAGCATCAATGGCACCCATTAGCACCCCAGGCCTTGCTGTCAAATACACCCACCCAATCCCAACAAAAACCAAGATTTGGGGGAAATCTGAAGCAAATGTCTTGATTTGAGAAAACCCATTTTGTAGAATTGGAATCAGAGGGGTCATTGATTGGTCAAGATGGAGGAGGTTTTCTTGGATTTCTCCAAAGGTTGCATTGCATCTTAGGGTTTGGGCTCTCTTGGGGGATGATGGGATGAATCGGAGGGGGTGGGTTTTTTGAAGTGGGGTTGATGGTGGAGGGAGTAGAGAAGCCATTGGATTTTCTTTCTCTATTTTCTGTACTGTGAGATTTTTGAAGTGTGGAAAAAAGTTTGAAGGCAGCGGCAGCAACGGTATCTCTTCCGCCACGTTTTGGTCCCAGGTTTAAGAGGGAGGATTGGATAAATGGGACATCTTCAACCTCTTGTTCACTTATCACAGTATCATGTATAAAAGCTCGGCTGAATTACTTAATATGATATCTTAATGTTCCATCACTTTTGCATTTTAATAGAGACGGCGGTGAAAACAAAACATGGTAAAATACTGATAGGGAAATATATTAGAGTATTTGAATATTGAGAATAAACTATAAATTATTAATGAGAATAATGGAGAAAAGAGGCCCTATGAGGGATTTTCGTTAGGCAGCATTGAAAAAATACATCTTCCAACATTTTATTCAACGATCGGCATTCATCGTCATCATTTTTATCAACTAAGATGGGCATACACTAAATTTCACATGATTCTTCAACCTTTTCACCGTTGGATTAGCAATGTAAAAAGTTCTATTGTCGGTAAACCGTTAGTTTCGCACCCACTAAATCAACGGTGAAAATGTGGTAGAATCACATAAAATTTGGTGTATCCACATCTTAGATGATGAAGATAAAGATGATATATGCCGATCGTTGGAAAAAATGGGGGAGTGTGTATTTTTTCGATGCCATAAGAGGAAATTACCTTCTATGGCACCTTTTTTCCATTATTCTCATTATGAATATGCAAAAGTGGTGAAACCTTGAGGTATTTTTGTTTATATCACCTTGTTAATATTTTGGTGCATTATTCAAGTAATCATGTATCATTTGTCATCTGTCATCAATTTAACTTGATGTCATATCAACTAACGGTGGTTAACTCAATTGCTTAGTGCTACAACCCTTTCGGCAAATCAAAACCTGTTGTGTCATGCTACAACTCCCACTCTCTCTTTATTTGTTTATTTTGCTGACTGACTATCTCTATGATGATTAATAAGGAAGTGACCAAAGACGGCTACGTTGGGATGAAAATCGACCGCTTAGCTCCTTTTTCGACCCTTCTCATGTCAGTGGATAATAAATGCCTCTTTGAGGAAGTTACTCTATCGATAATGTGTAAGATGAAGGAGATTTTCCATGCATCCTGATGATGATGCTCGATATCGATGATCTTCCAGATCATGACACGTGGCAGATGACGTGTCCCAAAGCTCACAAGAAAGGACCTACAGTGGCCGACCAGGCCACTGCCCGTCCTACAAACAAACGCTGGCTTACCTCCGAGCCCCCTGCACAGTTGGCCTCCTCGGCCTCCCAGCTCGTCTCCGGGCTACTGCAGAACCAAGATACCTCGGCTCTCCCGCTCGTCCGCGAGCTCTCCCGCAGAGGTCATCTTCCTCGGTTTCATCGACCGACCGACGACACCACTCACAGGCGCAACCGCCATCCCGCGAATCTCGCCATGCGTGAGATATCCGCCGGCCACGTCCCGCGTTCCACGCCATCACGATCCCCCATTAACGAGCCTGTCTCGCCATTAATGGGAGATCCCGCCCATTACGCGGGCATGACGTCGGGGGCGTAGTGGCCGGCGTGATTCTCGCGCCCACTTGCCTGCTGCCACCGCTATATAAACCCCTCCTTCAGACGGTTCAAGTAAGTCATTTTTACTCCACTGAGCCGTTACTCTGCTTGGATTTCCTCTCTAACTTGACCGTCGAAGGGTCCTCGGTGGTACAACCACCCCGGGACTTCCTTGCAGGTAACTCGGCCCAAACAACCTCAAACCCATTGAGATCCACACTCTTCAGGAGCCAGCCTCCAGATCCAATCTCGGTCGTCTATCGCCGCCATCAGCAGATCAACGGAAGATAACATCTTGACGTGATCCGACCCACGTCAGCTGGTGCCGTTTGTGGGAAGACTTGATTTCATTAAAACAAAAGTTCATCTTCTGATCTCAACCAAATGGCGAGCGGTCATCACGACGATCCAAGCACTAGCCGCCGCCTCCCCCTCAACGGAGGCGCAGACGAACCTCCTCCACCGAATGCCATCAACGCCCTTGTCGGCCGGATAGACCGACCCGCGTCCGTCGTGGAGGCGCTCATCCGCGTCCAAACGGCAGGGCAAGATCCCTAGGTCGCCGTTCCCCCGCCTCGGGACCGGGACCTCTACAGAGGGAGAGAAGACTCCTCTCGCGTCAGCATCGCCGACCACCGCCTCGCTACCTCCCACAGCCGTAGATCTCCCAGGCCAATACATTCTGCGACCCGCTGGGCGCCCCACAGTTCAACACCGAGGTCTGTCGCCAGAGCGCCCCGCCCCGATGTCACGACCCAAAATTAGGCACATGACCGGCACTTAAACTACGTAACGTCAACAGGCGTAACGCAATTAGGTAAGCTGAAAAACCCAGAAATCTAAACCATTATAAGAAGAAAGATATATCACTTTTAAAAATCTCGATGCAAAACTTTAAAACTTAAGTTTGTTTTTCATAAAAATTTCGGCAGCACCCCTTTCGTAAAAGCTAGCCCCGAAACGGGTACAAACATAAGATAAAAGTAAAACATCCCCAAACGGGAGCAAATCTCACCCAACGGCGGAAACAACCACCACAACAGATATACGACGCCGTAGCGAAGAAATGAGGTAATCCACATATATAAAAAGGCCGGCTCACACGAGCCCGACAACCAAAGTCAAAAGAATATACAACATCGATCCTCACAACTCGTCTCTAAGTCAATATATGAAGGTGGTAGATGGAGAGTACTAGATACAAGAATATACAATGTACATCATAGGATAACCGCAACCCACCTATAGCGAACGGCTTCACAGCCAAACGTAGCGATAGCCGCAAAAGTAGAGATAATAAGGCGCCATGTCGCGACCACTCTGATGATCAGACCTAAAAAACCCTGCGGCACATCGGGGGTGATTTGCCAACTCGTGAATAGTAAATAACATCATACTGAAATCATAAGTATGTACTGACAGCGATAATCTATCATATGTAATCTGATAGCATAAGTGTGGCAATATGTATATATGCAACAGTCATGAACGGTACTCTATCAGGTACTACTAATATATGAAGCAATGCATATAGAATAAATGCGGAGTATGGGGTAAAACATGTCATCCTCACGGAATCCTCATCGTGGCGGACCAGTGTCCATCAAGACAATCTAAGTCCCCAATTTCCCTCAAATCGGCCCCCATATCGGCCCTCATATCGGGCACATCAGCCCCTCATATCGGGCACGTCAGCCCCTCTATCGCAATGAATAAGAATACATGCACAGATCATTATGATGATATATATTATATAGGTGTACATATATAACAACATCTCATACCACTGATATATATATACATGTATATATATCAGCATCCCATACCACTGATATATATACCAAGGAGCAAAACATTCAGGAAACATCATATGAAGTCTATATATCAATGCGAAATCCATGAAATATAATATACGCAACATAAAACAGTAATATGAGCATATAAAGGAAAAATCGCTATTTAACTGCAACAAATTATTAAATATGTCATGCGGTTCCTAATTTTTCCGAAACCAAACGCAACATCTTATAAAGGTGAACATGTAGCTATAGCCAGGTATGCGTAACCATGTCGGTATAGCAAGATATATGTATCTACCTATCAGTAATGATGTAATACCCTCCAGGAATATGTAGCTATATCAAGGTATACGGTGTACATGTAAATATGTATGCAAGATGTACATGTAGCTATGTCTCAAATGTGTATATACCTATCTCTAATGGTACAATACCATATAGGTATATGGGTAACTAGCATGTAGGCATGTCAAGGTATATGTGTATGCATGTAGGTGTATAGGTATGCTATATGTCATATGTACAATGGAATATACGGATCACGTCTTAATGTCCCTAACCAATACAATCTCACGTATGCATAAGTGTTGTGCGTGTCATGGCAATTATTGACGGTGTGAGTGACAAACGATCAGTGCTCGTGCAACATAAGCCATCAATAATAGTGCAGTGTCCAATGGGTACAAGTCCAAGCACAACAAATAATAATATGCAAAGAAGTTTTATGCACAATCTATACGTGCAATATAAACATGCGGCTAATATCATATTATATCTAGCCCTGACGATAACGCCATGCGGGCGAATTCCCCGTAGATTGTGCATACCGAGAATACCCAAAAGTGGTCTTCACTGGAAGGAAGTGAGCAGCTTTCGTCAACCAGTCCACAATCACCCAAATGGAGTCATACCCCCGACTAGTCCTGGGTAGACCCACAACAAAATCCATGGAAATCTGCTCCCATTTCCACTTAGGAACGGGTAAAGGCTGCAACTAGGGGTGGTAATTGAACGAGCCAGCTCGGGTTCGATTAAGGTTCGGCTCGGTATCGGCTCGTTCAAATTCGGTTCATTTATTAACGAGCCGGACATGAGCCAGAAAGCCTGGCTCGTTTATTAAACGAGCCGGACTCGAGCTCAGCCAGGCTCGTTCGGTATTGATTCGGGTTCGGCTGAGTTACACAGTTTGAAAAAAAACAGTAATATGTAATATATAGCAGATTCTATACAACTCTCAGAATACTTAATTCAATTAGTGACAGTATATAAAGTGTACTGAGATAAATATAAAATCCAGCACTTAGACCCATTCAATACCCTAGATGTTAATGTTTTTTAATTTTTCCATATCTCAAAACCCTGAGTTTTAAGCATTATTGTTAATTATGTGTTTTTCTTGGAAGATACTATTAATATGAGTAAATGAGCTGAAAACGAGCCGAGCTCACAAACGAGCTCTAAACGAGCTCAGTTGAGCTCGGCTCGTGAACTCGGCTCGTTTAGTTAATGGGCCACAAATGAACCGAATACGAGCTGGGCATGTTTAATCGAGCTGGACTCGAGCCGAGTATCTCTAGCTCGATTAACTAAACGAGCCGGACTTGGGCCGACAAAAAGAACCACGAGCCGAATTCGAGCCGAGCTTGGCTGGCTCGAGTTCGGCTCGTTTACACCCCTAGCTGCAACTCTCCAGCCAGTCTCTGATACTCAGCCTTGATTCGCTGACAAGTCAGGCACCTCGATACGAAGTCCGAAACATCACGCTTCATCCCTTCCCACCAGTAAAAGTCTCTCAAGTCACGGTACATCTTGGTGGAACCTGGATGAACGCTAAAGGCTGACTGATGTGCCTGCTCTGGGATCTTGCGTCTCAACCCATCAATATCTAGTACACACAAGCGAGTCCCGCAATGTAGCACATCCTGGTCATCAATCGTGAACTCCGAAACTGTATCCTGTCGAACAAGCTCAAGAATCTCAACCAAATGGGCATCACTTGGCTGGGCCTAGCGGATACGATCCAGAAGAAGCGGACGGGCGCGGACATGAGCAAGCCGTCCCCTAGTGGAAGTGAACTCAAACTGTACTCTACCATCGCACAAGGTCTTCCAATCCGCAGAAGACTGCCTCTGAACTGCGCTTGACTGGGACAAGCTACCTCCGGGCCTACGACTCAAAGCGTCAGCTACCACATTCGCCTTGCCCGGGTGATAAAGGATCTCACAATCATAATCCTTCACAAGCTCCATCCATCGGCACTGTCTCAGATTTAGATCCCGCTGCTGGAAGATGTACTTCAAGCTCTTGTGATCCGTGAAAATCTGACACGACTCCCCATACAAGTAGTGTCTCCAAATCTTCAACGCAAAGACCACCGCAGCCATCTAAAGATCGTGAGTGGGGTAATTCTGCTCGTGCTTCTTCAGCTGCCTAGAAGCATAAGCAATCACTCTATCATGCTGCATCAGCACACACCCGAGCCCCACTCGAGACGCATCACAGTAAACTACAAAGTCACCTGATCCAGAAGGCAAAAATAGAACAGGTGCAGTCGTCAACCGAGTCTTCAACTGCTGAAAACTCTGCTCGCACGCATCAGTCCAAAGAAAAGGAACCCCCTTCCGGGTCAGTCCAGTCAGCGGTGCAGCGATACTCGAAAAATCCTGCACGAAACGGCGATAAAAACCAGCTAAGCCAAAAAAGCTGCGGACCTCTATCACGGATACAGGTCTGGGCCAAAGCTGCAAAATCTCGATCTTCCTCGAGTCCATAAGAATACCATCTCCAGTCACCAAATGACCCAGGAAATCAACACCATCAAGCCAAAATGCGCACTTTGAGAATTTAGCATACAGCTGGTGCTCTCTCAATATCTGCAAAGCAATCCTCAAGTGCTGCTCGTGCTCTTCTCGACTCCTAGAGTAGACCAGAATGTCATCAATAAACACAATAATGAACCGGTCGAGGAACGACCTGAAAATCTGGTTCATCGGATCCATGAACGCTGCTGGGGGATTGGTGAGTCCGAATGACGTCACTAGAAACTCGTAATGCCCGTAGCGTGTACGAAAAGCAGTCTTCGGAATGTCATCATTCCGAACCCGCAACTGATGATAACCCGAACGCAAATCAATCTTAGAAAAATGTTTCGCACCCTGGAACCGATCAAACAAATCGTCAATGAGAGGTAAAGGATACATGTTCCGCACTGTAACTCGGTTCAATTGACGATAATCAATACACAGCCTCAAACTGCCGTCCTTCTTCTTGACGAGCAGAACATGATCTCCCCACGGCGAAACACTCGGACGCACAAGTCCCTTATCAAGCAATTCTTGCAATTGATCTTTGAGCTCTCGAAGCTCCGCCGGAGCCATACGGTAAGGCGGTATAGAAATAGGCCCCGTGCCAGGAATTAGATCAATACAAAACTCAATATCGCGCTCTGGCGGCAAACCAGGTAACTCATCGGGAAAAACGTCGGGAAACTCTCACACGATAGGAACCCGGTCCAACGACCCTACTGTGGCCACAGTATCACAAATGAAAGACAAGAATCCCCGACATCCCCTCCTCAAAAGCCGACTAGAGCAAAATGCAGAAATCAAACTGTGAGGGGCAGCACCACGGCCCCCCTGCACAACCCGAACAGACTCGCCCAGAAAACTGAAACTGAGCGTTTTCTCACGGCAGTCCACCGACGCATAACAAGCTGCCAACCAGTTTATGCCAAGGAGAACGTCTAAGTCCAACATAACTAGAAGGATCAAATCGACGGACGAATATCTATCTCCAATCTGAACGGCACACGAACGAAACACATAACGCGCAACAAAAGAATCGCCAACAGGTGTAATCACGACAAGCGGCTGATCTAGCAAACACGACTCTCCGCCCAAACTCGGCACGAAGTGCGTAGAAACATATGAATGCATAGATCCCGGATCAAACAAAACATGAGCCTCAAAAGAACATACATAAAGGGTACCTGAAACCACTGCATTTGACGCCTGTGCGTCCTGATGAGTCAAGGCAAACACCCGAGTCTGTCCTCTACCGGCGACTGGCTGACCTCTGCCTCTACCACCCCGCTCTCTCGGCACCAAACCACCGCGTCCACGACCTCTCTGCACAAGAGCCTAACACGGAGCAACAACAGGCATAAGGGGCAACACCCTCTGTGGTGGAGAAGGTGGTAAGGTAACCTGCGGTACAGCTGCCTCGCGCTCACGTGGCTCAGTACAATCTCGAACCCGATGACCCAAACTCCCGCACCGGTAACATCCAGATGAAAACTGTTGACTCCCCTGAGAATAAGAGCTGAAAAGCTGTCCTCGTCCCGGACCTCCACTACCCCCAGTATCTGAACGGGAACTGTCATGACGCCTAAACGCCCGCCTCCCTGCTGAATCACCAGTACGAACCCTCTTCGGTTCCGGAGCAACCGACGCCTCAGAAAGACGCTCCTCAACCAATAGGGCTGCGTCCACCGCTGCTACATAGGTGTCGCAATGCTGAATGCTAATAGCGAGGAACAAATGGGTAAGTAGGTCTCGAACAAACCTCTTGACCCGCATCTCCTCTGTAGCTACTAAATACAGAGCATACCCAGACAGCTCGGTAAACAACACATCATACTCGGCCACTGTCATACCCTGAGTCTGGCGTAACGACTCGAATCTGCGCACTTGAGCATCCCTGACTCTCAGCGGAAGAAAACACGCAAGAAACACCGTCACAAATTCAGCCCAGGTCATAGGAGAAGAACCTGCGGCTCTGCCCTTCTCTAAGGACTCGCACCACTTCTGGGCTAGACCCTCCAGACGAAAGCTCGCGAACTCCACCCATCTCGATTCGGAGCATCTAAGCGAACGACATATCCTGGCTATCCGGTCGATAAACAACTGTGGATCCTCAGCTGCATCGGTGCCAGTGAAAACCGGAGGCCTCAGCCTCATGAACTCCGATAACGATACGGTGATCACCTCCGTAGCTGCAGGTAAAACCGCCTGAACAGTAGGCACCGACACGGTCCCCGTAACGGGTGGAACAACCGCCTTCCCCTGCGCTCGAATGGCCTCAACTAACGACCTCATCATCTGCCGCAAATCCTGCATACCAGCCCCTAGCACAGCCATATGGTCTGTCGAAGGTGGAACAATCTGCTCCCGCACAACGGGCGTGTTGGAGATAGTGCCCTCAGAGTCAATTATTGGATCGCAGGTACGTGATTGCAATGATTGCGGAGGACCTATACCGGTAGAACAGTCTTACTCAAGATGATAGTATGCTATCTGGTTTGCCTTTATCAGTCGTGTACATGTTCAGGTGACTGATTACATGTTATACTTTGATAGAGCCCTTAGGATCTTGCTTTACTACCAACAGTATGATGGCGATCATATACGTGAGAGTTGGGTAGTTTATATGCATATCCTTAATTGTGGTCCCTAGTCGTGGGAGTTTCGAGACAGGGCATCGATACTCCGGAGTAGACTAGTGTATACAGTCGAGACCCCGACGAGGGGTGGTGGCCGGTCTCACAAGCCACTGGTGTCAGTTGGATCACCTAAGATGTATACAGGTGCTCATTGGGTTATGAGTACACCGGGCAGGACTCGCTGGGAACCTGCTAGTTGGTATTATACATATCGTCAGATAGCAGTTCCCTGGTGACATGTGTACAGGTTAGTTCATCGACCTGAGGTCGTCATTTGTCTCGTGTGAGTTCCCACTGTGCTTTGATTTCTACCCTACCACGGCTCAAAGGAGTTGTGCAAACTGGTAGTTTTTGGGTACAGTCCCGAGCCACATGGAGGCATGTGAGCGGATCGGCAGGGGATTCGTCTCTCCCGGTATTGGGGGCGAGATCGTGCTGTGTCTAGGAGAGCCATTACACAAAGCCCACGGCCGTGGCAGGAGATTTACTGGTAGGTACTCCAGTAGTATCTCAGGGTGTTATTGGGCTACACTCCGACACGACTTATACTGCTATTGGGGGTCTGACGTTACTAGCCCCCTAGGCAGATATGCAATACTCATAGACGAACGGACCGGACTGTATATACATTGTCACTGTTAGGCTCAGTAGGGTTTCCGGATGAGTTCGCTCATCGGCCTCCCTTGAGGTCAGTCCATGGGAAGCCGTTACGCATAGCTAGTGCCGCTGACGGTTTGTGGTTAAACCCACTGCCAGGGTACTGACGAGTCATTAGAGTCCCCCACAGACAGTTTCCCAAGTTCGGGCGAAACGTTGTAGAGGCCGTATGGTTTTATGGCAGGGTTCGGAAAATGCATGTGCGTTTACGCACGTGTCGGTTTTCGGACAGATGATACTGGTCGGCTTTGGTTTAAGCCGGATCCGAGTATTATATTGAGTAGATATAATATCTTTGTCTCAGTTGCATTTGTATTCGGTTGTAATACAAATGCGGGTATATTTATACAATTACGGGGTTATCCTGAAAGTCGTTTCAGGATCACTTTTGGAAGTTGCCAGTTTCCAGTTTTCTATCAGCCGTCTTTTAACATTCGGTTAAAGACGGATTTATCTTTTCTTGGATGAGGGTGAGTCATGCTTCTAGAAGGTTCTAGAAATGGTGACTAGGGTGATGAGGTGGCGGGTGACTCATCTTTGCATTTAATGAATTGATGACTAGGTTTAGATGTGTCATCCTTTTCATTAATGCATTTTGTTCTTGCTTAGGATATTTTCCCTTGATCTTTTCTCTTGTGGTTACCTCCCCCTCTCCTACACTCACCCCCACTCCTATATAGTGGCCGGCCCCTCCCCTCTCTCTCTCACACTCTCACTTGAGTTTTGATCTGGTAAAAATATTATGATAGATTTTGGGGTGTATGAAATTTCACAGCTCATTTCATTCCATTACCCGATTCGAGTGGCAACTTCATTAACCGATCGTCCACGGCTTTGGACGAAGTGAGACAAAGTCATATACTCATTCTCTACATCATTCTTGGTCGTCTCTTTTAGCAAACTTGACGACCGAGTTGCCTCGAGTCAGAGGCGGGAGCCCGTTTAAAGAATCGTCGACGTGGTGCCACCTGGACGAGCAGATCGGAGATCGAAGAGATCGGAGTAGCCGCAATGGAGCGTGGGATGATGGTTAAAGAACGAAGGACTCGGATCGTTCGGTATAACCTTTCTACACTCTTTACAGTTTGTTAGTTTAGCAATAATGGCAGATCCGGGTTAAAGTATACGATAGCGCCAGTTAAAAAGTTTTTGTTCCGCATTTGGCGTCTGTAGACGGCCGGGGCGCTACCGTAGACTTACAGTGGTATCAGAGCCTCACCATTTTGCTTTACTAACTTGTGCTAACGCGTTTAAAATATCGATCGAACCGGATATCGAAAAACACAATTTTCAAGCTTCACAGTTTCTGTCGATTTTAAATGATGTCCTAAAATTATTCTACATATCTCAGAAATCTGTGCAGGGTTTTATAAGAACACCGTACAAATTTGGGCTCATGAATCGACAAGACTGCCGCGGAATCGCGGCCAAACCCATGGTTTGGCCGCGCATCCGCGGCCGTTCTGAGTGATCATGCCCCCAAACTTGCACAGTGTATTCTTCTCTGGAAATTGGGGTTTTTGGTATATATCTTTTGGGCCCAGATTTTGTTACTGTTCACCAGTTGTTCGTGGGGCCCACTTTGTGATATTTAGTCGATCGAAATTTAAACATGTTAGTTTACAGTGCTTACATTATATCTCCGACCGGGAATGTCATTTGATCGGTAAACCGCGTCTGATTGCTATAGTTCTTTTAGACGGGTTTGCGAACGTGACATTCACGTTGATGTTCTGTGTTGTGCTGTGATGTTGCGGATTTGTCGTGGTGGATAGCAGTGTGCAATGATAGTGCAGTTTGAGTTTAATCGTACATTTGATATTGCGGGGCGAGCGTCCAACATGTGGACTGCCGTCACTGCCTGTTGTATAATATTCTTTTGGGGCACGACCAGGTTGCGGTCGATTTACCTGTTGTACTATTTTTCATTACTGTACTAGGTTTTACCCCGCGACGGAATGCACGGATAGCCGGGTTCTGGGGGCAACGGGTCCGCATCTCATGGCTTTGAGAGGCATAGGGGCCTCACTCTAGAATCGGTAGACTATTCGCCGCACTCGTAGGGGGTACAGGTTGACCCAAGGAGGGGTGCTCAAGCTACCGGATTCCGTGAAGTGTTGGGTGGTCCATTCACTTTGCTGTAGGGGGCTGCCTCGCTTCAGGTTTTGGCGGGTAACTTGCCGCACCCGTAGGGGTCTAGGTTTCATTGCACAGGCTATCCACACGACAGGGGAACGTCGGGTTTCAGCAGCGGCTCTGTGAAACCCGGGGATCCCAGATTATCTGTATTGTTCTGTGATGCTTATTACTTTTCTGTAATGTTGCATATTATCACGCCTGGAGCGATTATTGTATATTGGTTTATATACTATTAGATGTTGTATATGTTTTACACCCGCGCTAGTCCAGTCCCCGCTCTGTCGTTAGTTAAGTAACCTAACGAGTGATGACGGGACCCAGTGACAAATGCGGATGGCATATACGTACATTTTATTTTCGTTCTTTTCTGGTGTGATTGATTGATGGGACTGCGTTGATTCTGATCAATGCAAAGTAAAGCAAACCTGTTTACAGTTGTTGGAACAAATTTAAAAAGTGTTATTGCAAAGACGTTTCCTTTTGATATGCATAGCGGTATTCAGTGGAATATCCTGCACCTCATTCGATGGGGCAAGGGCCGATATCCCTTCACCGGGACTGACCCCTTGGGCAGAAGTTTGCGTCAGGGTAATAACTTCACTATAGTCGATTACAAGTTGCTTTGCATCGCGGTATTCAGTGGAATATCCTGCACCTCATTCCACGAGGAAAGAGCCGAGATCCCTTTACCGGGAGTGACCTCTTTAGCAAAAGGTCTTCGCCACTGTATTTTAAAAAAGCTATCAGGTTCCTTCAGCGATATCAAGTTCGTTACGTTAAAGGTTTTTCGCCAAAAACCAGCCGTAATCCTCCGTCATTTCTTTTGGGTATTCAGTAGTATTCAAGCTATGTATTTTGACCAACGCCAAGGCATAGTGTTTGGTAGCTGCTGGGTATTCATTTGTTGCATAGATAGATGAGTTAGTTTGGGACAGTCGTTCTGCCATTTTGGCCAACGTCAAGGGCATGTGCGGGTGGGTTCAAATTGACAAGATAGTGACGGGTAGAACTTGGCATGTGACTTATGACATTTTGACCAACGCCAAGGTTATAAGAGCATGGGGCAAAAATCATATCGGGAGTTTCTAAAGAAACTGAAACTTGCCAAGTATGCGCATACCTTCTGGAGTATGAGTAACGTGGATGCATTCCATCACGTTATCATGCGATGAGAGTTGGATCCTGATTCCCACTGATGAGTTGGTTTACTCTTCGGGTGATCCCGATTGATTCTTCTTTCAGGTTTGGAGGAGAATTTGACAGGACAGTGGGAGGTTTCCGGATTAGATAAAGTGATAACCATTCTGATCTAGGTTAGAGTGCACGCAGAGTGTTTCTTTTCTCTCTCTCTTTGGCAGCGACCTTTGACCGACCCTAGTCTATGACTCAGTGACCAAGTTGACCGAACCTTCTTAAAATACTGGCTTTTGGATTATCTGAGTTGCATAAGTCATTGCCACTCCTTCTTTTACCCTTTGTATTTCTCAGAACACCCGTATTACTACGGACATCCACTTCCATTGGATAGATCCATCGTACGGTTATATACGAACTCGAAGGGACTTCTTCGAGGATGGATCAAGGTTCAGGAGAAATAGAATTGGTTTATTCAGTTGTCTTTTATTATCACCTTCTCTCACGTTGCGAGGGCTCCTTGGTTTAGGAGAGTACACCTATTACGCTTATTGGATAGTCTTATTCCAAACCATAGGCAGGTGCCGAAAGGTAGGGAATGAAGAAAACCAATTAGCCTAAGTAGGGTGTGCAGAAGGTAATATGTAAAGACAAAATAAAGGGATTAGAAAGAGGGCAAAGTAAATTGTGACTGATATCATTCACGACCAAAACCGCGTACTTCATCGCCACTCCTATTTCACCTTTAAAGGAATAAGGTATTATTCAGTTGTCTTTTATCATCACCTTCTCTCAAGATGTGAGTACTCCTTGGTTTAGGAGGGTATACCTATTATGCTTACTGGATAGTCTTCTTCCAAACCATAGGCTGGTGCCGAACGGTAGGGAAGGAAGAAAACCATTTAGCCTAACGACGGTGTATAGAAGGTAACTTCTAAAGTCAAATAAAGGGATTTGGAGAGATGGCAATAAAATATACGGTTAAAGTCATGAATTGGATTATGGAAGAGGCATTGCTATAAATACCAGGATACCCCTGCGAAACATTTTCATGTTTCAGTGCATTGTTAAAGGAAAACTGTTTTCTCGATTAGATACTTACTCCAAGGGTATGTATTTACCAGGTTTCATTCTCATATCTGTATGGTTTTACAGATGATGAGTGGGAGTAATGTTAGTGTATATGCCCTAGAGGCCATTACTGTATCATACTAGTTTGTATATTACTTAATGGAAGCTTGGGATATTCACAGTTGTATATACAATCTTGCTCGAAATGGTAGTATGCTACTTGGTTTGTCTCTGCTTTAATATGTGCATGTGTTTCTTTTAGCATATTGCAGGTATACATATTAGTAGAGCCCTTAGGATCTTTGCTTGATTACCAGCGTTGTGATGGCGCTCGCACTCGTGGGAGCTGGGTAATCTATAAGCACATCCTTATACAGGTCCCTGGTCGTTGGACTATCGAGACAGGGCATCGATACTCCGGAGTAGACTAGCGTATGCGCTTCTCATCCCAGTGTGGGAGACGGTCTGTCCCACAGCCGTTAGTACGTCGTACTTGGGATAGTATGCGGGTGCTCGTTAGGTTACGAGTACACTGGACAGGACTCGTCGGGAACTGTTGGTTGGTAATATACCTATCGTCAGTTATCAGTTCCCAGGTGACATGAGTACAGCTTAGTCCGCTGACTTGACACTGTCACTTCGCCTCGAGTGTGTTCCCACTGCACTTTGATTACTACCCTACCACGGCTCAGAGGAGTCGTGCAAACAGGTAGTTTTTGGGTGCAGTCCCGAAGCACTTGGAGGCAGTGACGGTTAGACAGGATTCGTCTCTCCCGGTATTGGGGGTTGACATCGCGCTGTGTCCAGGAGAGCCATTACACGAGTAGTCCCTGGCCAGGGCAAGCGAGATATACTGGTAGGTTTCCAGTGTTATCTCAGGGTGTTCTGGGCTACACTCCGACACGACTTGTACCGCTATTAGGGGACTGACGTTCACCGCCCCCCTAGGCCCGCCATGCGATGTATCAGACGAACAGACCGGACTGTACGGAGATTGTCACATACAGGCTCAGTAGGAGTGCAGATGGGGTTCACCTCGTCAGTCTTCTTATCGACATCTACCTGGGGACCGTTACGTACAGCTAGTGCCACTTGCGGTCTGTGGTTAAACCCACTGCCAGCGTAGTGTCGAGTCTTTAGAGTCCCACACAGAGAGCTATTCGCCTTTAGGCAAAACGAGTAGAGGTCGCATGGTTTTGCGACAGGATTCGTTCGCATCCGCGCACTTGTGCACGGTTGCTGTCCGGACAGTTTATACTAGCGGGCTTTGGTTTAAGCCGGATCCTAGTATATGATTTGAGATTGGTTTTTCTCATTGTGTTCGTGTTCCTCGGATCACGAATGCGGGTGCGTATGCACAGTTGCTTGAGATTGAGGGAGAGGACCTTGTTTAGGGTTAATGACTATTGTCATTTTATTAACCCTATTGTTTTTGTGTGTATTATTGTTAATTAATAATTAGCTTAATTATTGTGCATGGTTGTTGTTGATGACACTTTGACTTTGTTGACTTGTTGACCAAGTTGACAATTTGACCATGATCATTTCATTTGGAAGATGCTCTTTGATCCTTGCAATTTGCATTAATGATGAAATGATAATGGTCACCTCTTGATTAAACCATGACAATTTTCTAGCTAATTAGTTAATTAAAATATTACACACATATTAGTGAGAATGGCTCACTAATAATTCATTCTATCATATCTTTTCTCTCTCTTGCTCATCCTCTCCCTCAAGCTCTCTCCCTCTCATGTGTTGAGAAACAAAAAGCTTGAGAAAAACCTTCACTTGATCTTCTCTACTCACTTCTAGGGTTCAAGTCTTAGCATTTCTTGCACTCTAGTTACTCCTAGCTTGGAGTTGAAGCTAAAGGTCGAGGCTTTCGGGTGGATCGTTCTTTGACGGAAGGAGACAAGCAAGGTGAGGCCTTTCTACCATTCCGACGAGCAAGGAGAGAAGGAGTTCGAGCTCAAGGTATAACCTTTCTACAACTTAACTAGTTGTTACTTTGTTTTAGCTAGTTCTAGTTTAGTAAAGATCCTCACATGCAAGGTCCATGTTGCCTAAGTCATTAAAAATCCGTTTTTTTATTATGTTTTCCGCCTCCCCGTAAGGACCGGGGTGGGCAACGTGGACTTACAGTGGTATCAGAGCCTAACTAAACTCAAACTAGCTAGGTAGTGAAGTGTAACGAAGTTTCGAAACCGGAAAATCCGAAAACCAAACCATGCAAAACCCAAGTTTCTGTTAATTTTTCCTCTGGTCAAAATGACATTTGTTATATACCAAAAATTATCTCAGGGTTTTGTGTGAAAAACCACCAAAGACGAACCAGAGAGGAGATGAGAGGAGCGCGGATCCGCGGCAAGAGGAGGCTCCTGCCGCGGAAGCGCGGCCGTCTTGTCCCCTCTCTGCATCGTTTTTGGTGCAGTAAGTTTCTGTGTTGGTATTGGGATTTTTAAGATATATATTATATGCCCAGATTTTCCAGAACTAAAATTTACTTTTGGGGGCCTATAAATCCGTATTTTTCGGAACTTCACTACACTTTAACTACACCGGTTATATCTGTAATGCTTGCATGTATTGAACGTCGGCTAATCGCTATAAGACGATTAG
The DNA here is from genome assembly GCA_030015575.1 of Agapanthus africanus. Classification (NCBI taxonomy): domain Eukaryota; kingdom Viridiplantae; phylum Streptophyta; class Magnoliopsida; order Asparagales; family Amaryllidaceae; genus Agapanthus; species Agapanthus africanus. The sequence continues at coordinate 229,931,541 of JASDDO010000022.1, read as the reverse complement.
TCGGGGTTATACATGATCTGTGATTGTTATTGGTTTGTGGATATGAATGGATTGGATTGTCGCGGGTGAATGGCCGGGGTGGATGTGAGATGAGCGTTGTTTTTCTTTCATTCATTTGTAACAAGTAAATTGATGTAATAATATTCTTTGTATGGCCGCACAACCGGGTCGGGGTTGTAGCCGTCATTGTATAATTCTTTTTACTGTTTTTGCTCCTAGGATAGACCCATGGAGGGGGTGCACAAACTACCGGGTATCTCGAAGTGCCGAGTGGCCTACTCACGGTGGTGAGGGAGGTTGCTTCGCTTCGGGTGCTTGGCGGGTAGTTTGCCGCACCCGTAGGGGTCTTGGGTGGGGTATTGGCTATTCACCGCGACCGTGTAATCCGCTTTGCGTTGCAGGCTCGAACGCATTGCGGATTCCTAGTATATCCAATGTATTCATCTGTGATCTGTAATGTCTATCATTGCTGTATATTTATATATAATAACTATTTAGGCGTTGCTTATGTTTTACAGCCGCGCTAGCCCAGCCCCCGCTCTGTCGTTAGTTAAGTAACCTAACGGGTGATGACGGGGCCCCGTGGCGAATGCGAATGGCATAAGCGTACGTCATATTTTGGTTGTTTTCTGCAATGGTAGGATTAATTGATGGGACGCATTAAAAGAACTAATGCAAGAAATAAACCAAGTAAAAGTCGATTGGAACACTTTGAAAACCACTCGGTTCTTTTCAAAACTAAACTTTTAAACGCGGAGCTTGAACCACTCCTTTTAAAAGCTATCTCGTTCCATCGATTATATCAAGTTCACTACGTTCACGGTTTCGCCAAAACCATCCGTAGCCCTCCATCATTTCGGTTAAATATTCGGTAGTATTCAAGCTATGTATTTTGACCTCACGCCAAGGCATAGTGATTGGTAGCTGCCGGATATTTATCCGTTGCATAGATAGAATGCGTTGATTTGAGACAGTCGTACTGCCATTTTGGCCTACGTCAAGGGTAGGTACGGGTGGGTTCAAATTAACCAGGATAATGATGGGAAGAACTTGACATGTGACTTATGACATTTTGACCTCACGCCAAGGTTATAAGAGCATGGGGCAAAAATCCACATCGGGAGTTTCATAAGCACTGAAACTTGCTAGCGTTGCATACCATTTGGAGTGTGATGATTCTGGTAGGATTCCTTCGGTTTTATCACACGATGATATTTGGATCCCGATCCTACTGTGAGTATATGCTACTCCTCGGGAAAACTCTCACTTAACGATCAATGCTATAAACCTAGTAGGTGCCTAGAAAGGTGTTAGCGGGGTTACGCCCACAGGGAAAAGAGGTTACTTAATTAAGGAACTTCGCGAAAGCGTTGGAAAACCTCCCTCGAAGTACCGACACTGGCCTGGCTGAACGGTTAAGCAAGTATTGTACGGTAAGAATGATCCCGGCTAATCCTTTTCTTTATGGTTTGAGAAGGGATTCGAGAAACAGTGGGAGCCATCCAGTTTAGACAAACTAAAAACCACTCTAAACTTGCAAGAGCATCATGCTAAAGTGTTTCTTTTCTCTCTCCTAATTGCAGCGACCATTCAACATGACCGGACTTAAGTTACTGTTAGATAAAAATATATTGACAGGGCCAAACTACAAAGATTGGCTCAGGAATGTCAAGATTGCAATCACCTATGACAAGCTGGGGTATCTTCTTACCACCAAAGCTCCCCCTGTCCCTGGTCCAACTTCCAGTATCGCGGATAAGGAAATCCGCAAGACTTGGGAGATTGATAGCGCGAAGGCCAAGTGCCTCCTGCTTGCCTCGATGGACAACGAACATCAGAGGAGGCATGAGAATATGGACATGGAATCCATATTGCTCCATACAAAAGAACTGTATGGAGAGCAATCACGTATCGCGAGATACGAAGCTTCGAAAAAGTTATTTTCGACAAGAATGGCCGTCGGATCATCAGTAGCCGAGCATGTGCTAAAGATGATCGGCTACATTGAGGAGCTCGCTGACCTAGGGATCACATTGGAGAGTGAGCTATATACGGATATAGTTCTCCAGTCCCTTCCTTCCACTTACGCCCAGTTCATACTGAACTTCAACCTACAAGAAAAGGAGGTTGAACTTTCAGAGCTCCTCAACATGCTGAGGAGCGCAGAGGGCACCCTACAGAAAGGTAGGGAAACATCCACTTTGTTTGTAGGAGGATCATCTTCTTCTAGGTCCAAGGCAAAAGCCAAGGGAAAGAAGAAGAAAGCCCCCGCCAAACCAAGGGGCGGTGTTGGTAAAGTGGATACGAAGGGAAAAGGTAAAGCAACAAAGATAGCGGGGAAGCTTGTGGATAAGGAGGAATGCTTCTTTTGTCATAAGAAAGGACACTGGAAGAGTGATTGCAGGGCCTGGAAGGCCAGAACACAGGAATTGAAGCAGGTTGCAGCTTCAGCTTCAGGTGTGTATGTTATTGAAAACTGTCTATCAATAAACTCTGCATCCTGGGTATTGGATACCGGATCAGGATCTCATATCTGTAATACTTTGCAGGCGTTGAGAAAGCGTAGAGTTTTGAAGGCAGGTGACATGACCCTCAGAGTTGCGAACGGTGCTAGCATGGATGCAGAGGCCGTGGGGGACTATCACCTGGGATTATCTGATGGACACTTTTTGGTTTTGCGTAGTTGTTATTATGTACCAAATGCAACCTGTAATATCATATCTGTATCTTTATTATCTAAAGAAGGTTATGAATTTGCATTTGTAAGTAATGTAGTGAACATTCACCTTAATCAAGTTTTGATTGGGTCAGGTACATTAAACAACGGTATTTACGTTTTAAACCAACCGCAGGTTTTCAATATCCAGAATACACACAAAAGAAAGTCTCCAGAAATTAATAAAACTTTCTTATGGCATTGTAGACTGGGTCACATCAATGAGAGAAGATTGACTAAGTTACATACTGAAGGATATTTGGATCCGTTCGAATATCAATCGTATGCAACTTGTCAATCCTGTCTCAAAGGAAAGATGACAAAGGCTCCGTTTTCTGGACACGGAGAAAGAGCGAGCGAGCTCTTGGGACTCGTACACAGCGACGTGTGCGGTCCAATGTCTACACATGCGCGAAGCGGTTTTTCTTACTTCATTACTTTTACGGATGATTTCTCAAGATTCGGACACATCTTCTTAATGAAGCATAAATCCGAAGCTTTTGATAAGTTCCAGGAATATAAGAATGAAGTAGAAAAACAGACCGGCAAAAGTATCAAGATCCTAAGATCGGATCGAGGAGGAGAATACTTAAGTGCCGAATTCCTGAATTACTTAAAAGAGAATGGAATTCTCTCTCAGCTTACTCCTCCATACACTCCGCAACATAACGGTGTATCGGAGAGACGGAACCGGACCCTATTGGATATGGTACGGTCCATGATGAGTAACGCTGAGTTACCGCGATCGTTCTGGGGATATGCACTAGAAACAGCTGCATATCTTTTGAACCGTGTTCCCACTAAGACTGTGCCTACCACACCATATGAGTTATGGAGTGGGAAGAAACCCTATCTTCAATACTTGAAGATTTGGGGATGTCCAGCTTATGTCAAAAAGCAGCATACGGACAAGCTCGAGGCACGCTCAGTACTGTGCAAGTTTGTGGGATACCCAAAGAACTCCAGGGGGTATCTTTTCTATTACGCAGAGGAACAAAAAGTCCTTGTTTCTCGTAATGCCCATTTTCTGGAACATCAGTTTTTAGAAAAAGAATTAAGTGGGAGCGCGATAGAACTGGAAGAAATTCCAGAACCGCAAGCTATTACTGAAAGCTTAGTAGAACCAGAGGGTTCAAAAGAACAGGACATTCCTATGCCACTCCGCAGAAGTAGTAGGCAGTCTCATCCGCCCGAGAGGTACTGCGGTTTTCTCATTGACGGGGATAGAGAGGATTGCATCCTGGATTGTGATGAGCCTACTAGCTTCCAGCAAGCCATTCAGAGCGTCGACTCGGTAAAATGGTTGGATGCAATGCGGACCGAGATGGAGTCCATGTACACCAACAAAGTATGGACGTTGGACATTGCTCCAGACGGGGTGAAACCCGTAGGATGCAAGTGGATCTTCAAAAGGAAGATTGGTGTAGATGGACAGGATGAGACCTATAAAGCTAGACTGGTAGCAAAGGGTTTTCGTCAGCGACCTGGCTTGGACTATGACGAAACCTTTTCTCCAGTTGCTATGCTGAAATCCATTCGGATCCTTCTTGCCATCGCTGCTTTCCACGATTATGAGATCTGGCAGATGGACGTAAAGACAGCTTTTCTAAATGGTCATTTAGAGGAGTGTGTCTATATGGATCAGCCAGAGGGTTTCATTCAGGGTGGGAGCAGCGGAAAGGTGTGCAAGTTGCTCAAGTCCATTTATGGACTCAAGCAGGCATCGCGGAGTTGGAACATCTGTTTTGATGAGACGGTCAAAGAATTTGGCTTTATCAAAAATCCAGATGAACCATGTATCTATTGTAGATTTGTAGCGAGAACTGTAGTATTCCTCGTTTTATACGTGGATGACATTCTCTTAATAGGAAATGACATTCCTATGCTACAATCTGTCAAGGGGTTCTTGTCACACAGGTTCTCCATGAAAGACCTGGGTGATGCCTCATACATTCTGGGTATCCGGATCTACCGTGACAGATCCAAGGGGATATTAGGACTCTCACAGTCCAGGTACATCGACACCATACTGAAGAGATTCAGTATGGAAGATTCCAAGCGCGGTAATCTACCGGCTTGTCACGGGATCACCCTCTCCAAAGAGATGTCTCCCAAGACTGATTTGGAGAGGGATCGCATGTCTATTATACCCTACGCTTCTGCGGTAGGCTCTATAATGTATGCGATGTTGTGTACCAGACCGGATGTGGCTTATGCACTGAGTGTGGTAAGCAGGTATCAGTCAAACCCTGGGGAGAAACATTGGATAGCAGTAAAGAACATTCTCAAGTACCTGAGAAGGACTAAGGAGATGTTCTTGGTGTATGGCGGAAAAGACCTGCAGATTGAGGCCTTTGCTGACTCCAGCTTCCAGAGTGACAAGGATGATTCCAAGTCCATGTCGGGTTTTGTCTTTACCCTCAATGGAGGGGCGGTGTGTTGGAAGAGCTCCAAACAGGAAACCGTTGCTGACTCGACTATGGAAGCGGAATACATCGCTGCATCTGATGCCGCAAAAGAAGCTGTCTGGATGAGGAAGTTCTTGAAAGAACTTCAGGTGGTTCCGTCCATTGTTGACCCAATACCTCTGTATTGCGACAACAACGGGGCTATAGCTTTAGCGAAGGAACCCAGGTCCCATCAGAAATCCAGACACATCTTAAGGCGGTATCACCTGATCAGGGAGATTGTGGATCGCCAGGAGATCGAGGTCTGGAGAGTTGCATCAGAGGATAACACAGCAGATCCATTCACCAAGGCCTTGCCCCAGACTCAGTTCGAGCGGCTGATCGAGATGATAGGTCTTCGATACGCCAGTACATGGCCTTAGTGCAAGTGGGAGATTGTTAGTGTATATGCCCTAGAGGCCATTACTGTATCATACTAGTTTGTATATTACTTAATGGAAGCTTGGGATATTCACAGTTGTATATACAATCTTGCTCGAAATGGTAGTATGCTACTTGGTTTGTCTCTGCTTTAATATGTGCATGTGTTTCTTTTAGCATATTGCAGGTATACATATTAGTAGAGCCCTTAGGATCTTTGCTTGATTACCAGCGTTGTGATGGCGCTCGCACTCGTGGGAGCTGGGTAATCTATAAGCACATCCTTATACAGGTCCCTGGTCGTTGGACTATCGAGACAGGGCATCGATACTCCGGAGTAGACTAGCGTATGCGCTTCTCATCCCAGTGTGGGAGACGGTCTGTCCCACAGCCGTTAGTACGTCGTACTTGGGATAGTATGCGGGTGCTCGTTAGGTTACGAGTACACTGGACAGGACTCGTCGGGAACTGTTGGTTGGTAATATACCTATCGTCAGTTATCAGTTCCCAGGTGACATGAGTACAGCTTAGTCCGCTGACTTGACACTGTCACTTCGCCTCGAGTGTGTTCCCACTGCACTTTGATTACTACCCTACCACGGCTCAGAGGAGTCGTGCAAACAGGTAGTTTTTGGGTGCAGTCCCGAAGCACTTGGAGGCAGTGACGGTTAGACAGGATTCGTCTCTCCCGGTATTGGGGGTTGACATCGCGCTGTGTCCAGGAGAGCCATTACACGAGTAGTCCCTGGCCAGGGCAAGCGAGATATACTGGTAGGTTTCCAGTGTTATCTCAGGGTGTTCTGGGCTACACTCCGACACGACTTGTACCGCTATTAGGGGACTGACGTTCACCGCCCCCCTAGGCCCGCCATGCGATGTATCAGACGAACAGACCGGACTGTACGGAGATTGTCACATACAGGCTCAGTAGGAGTGCAGATGGGGTTCACCTCGTCAGTCTTCTTATCGACATCTACCTGGGGACCGTTACGTACAGCTAGTGCCACTTGCGGTCTGTGGTTAAACCCACTGCCAGCGTAGTGTCGAGTCTTTAGAGTCCCACACAGAGAGCTATTCGCCTTTAGGCAAAACGAGTAGAGGTCGCATGGTTTTGCGACAGGGTTCGTTCGCATCCGCGCACTTGTGCACGGTTGCTATCCGGACAGTTTATACTAGCGGGCTTTGGTTTAAGCCGGATCCTAGTATATGATTTGAGATTGGTTTTTCTCATTGTGTTCGTGTTCCTCGGATCACGAATGCGGGTGCGTATGCACAGTTGCTTGAGATTGAGGGAGAGGACCTTGTTTAGGGTTAATGACTATTGTCATTTTATTAACCCTATTGTTTTTGTGTGTATTATTGTTAATTAATAATTAGCTTAATTATTGTGCATGGTTGTTGTTGATGACACTTTGACTTTGTTGACTTGTTGACCAAGTTGACAATTTGACCATGATCATTTCATTTGGAAGATGCTCTTTGATCCTTGCAATTTGCATTAATGATGAAATGATAATGGTCACCTCTTGATTAAACCATGACAATTTTCTAGCTAATTAGTTAATTAAAATATTACACACATATTAGTGAGAATGGCTCACTAATAATTCATTCTATCATATCTTTTCTCTCTCTTGCTCATCCTCTCCCTCAAGCTCTCTCCCTCTCATGTGTTGAGAAACAAAAAGCTTGAGAAAAACCTTCACTTGATCTTCTCTACTCACTTCTAGGGTTCAAGTCTTAGCATTTCTTGCACTCTAGTTACTCCTAGCTTGGAGTTGAAGCTAAAGGTCGAGGCTTTCGGGTGGATCGTTCTTTGACGGAAGGAGACAAGCAAGGTGAGGCCTTTCTACCATTCCGACGAGCAAGGAGAGAAGGAGTTCGAGCTCAAGGTATAACCTTTCTACAACTTAACTAGTTGTTACTTTGTTTTAGCTAGTTCTAGTTTAGTAAAGATCCTCACATGCAAGGTCCATGTTGCCTAAGTCATTAAAAATCCGTTTTTTATTATGTTTTCCGCCTCCCCGTAAGGACCGGGGTGGGCAACGTGGACTTACAAGTAAGTTATTGGGAATTAGGTGATCATCCTCATTATATCGGAATTCGTTGTAATTAGTGATATTTAAGGAAATCGCCAGAGTACAGTTTTCAATCTACGACGCACAGGTTATGAGTTGCTTAACTCAGCGAACTTATACAGAGTATTGTATGTTGTCCAGTGTCCATCAGGACAAAGGGGCAGGTCCTCGTACTATGTTCTGTTTACTTATAACTTCTCTAGTTTTTAGACAAGTGTTTCGTAGAAATACATGGTCTAAGTTTTGAGAAGTTGTGGGTATAAGAATAAAATAGAGAACCAGGTATCACAAGTATCGGGATTCTTCAAAGAGATCGAAGATGTAGATTCTTGTGATTGGTATTCAGATGATAGTGATGGTTTTGAGAAACGTGTTTCTCTTTCAGGTTGCTCATAATTGGATGGATTCCTAAGTTGAGCAATGCTGATTCTCCTCTTTCCATTAAGGTGATATGCACTGGAGACAGCTGCATGATTTGAATCTGGTTCCAATTAAATTAAGTGCCAAAGTTTCTATATTGGATATAGAATAGTTCGTACCCTAAAAGATGTTAAGGTACGGGGAGTTGTCCAGCTTATGCTTAAAACCAGACTCTGGATAACTCAGGGCACGTTTCTGTAATGGCTGTTTGTGGGTTGACCCTAGCTATGACGATGGTTGATATTCTACCATTTGGAAGATCAATAGTGATATTGTTCTTGACTCGCCACAGTTTTAGTAAAATGGATCTTTTTCAGAAAACAGTAGCGGGAGTATGGTAGAACTGGAAGTGATTCCAGAACTACGAACGATTACGGAAAATTTAATAGGACCTATATATTCAATCAGGTTTGACATTCCATTAGCCACTCCGCAGATATGGTAGGTAACCTCAGTCACCCGAGAGGTACTCCGGTAGTCTCAAGGACGGTGACAGGGAGGTTCTTATCTACCCAGACTTGACACTACTGTTGTTCCAGGCTATGAGACCCGGTAGGAGGGTTGTCGTAGTCAGTGGGAGCAGCAGAAGCATAATGGGCAAGTAGCTTATGTCTATTTATAGACTAGAGCAGTTATAGCGGAGATAGATCATTCATTTTTGATGTGACAGTCATGGGTTTGACTTCAATCAGAATAAGGGATGGATCTGTTAAGAAGGTAGTAGGGTGTGATGTCATGGTATCTGGATGACATACACAGAGTAGGAAGTAAAATTCCTATACTACGATCGGTTGTACTGTGGTCGTCACACAGTTGTTTCTCCAGATAGGATATGGATATAATATTTGACATTCTGGTTTCTAGATCTATGGTTTTAGATCTGGATTTGGGTAGTTTCCCAATGTAGGTACTTTAACAGTATTCTAATGGTTTTTAGAATAGATGACTCTTGGCATGGTGGTGTACCTGCAAGTGAAGGAGTCACCCTCTCTAAAGGTGTCTTACGGACTAAAGGAGAGAGGGAAGTACATGATTGGCATATCACTTGCTTAGGCAATTGAGTCAATCGTGAGATGTCAAGTACCACACCAAATGTTGTTTTTGCACTAGATGCAATAAGTTTGTATTAATCCAATCCTGGAGAAACATAATGAAGCAGTTTTAGAACATAAGTGCATGTTCTACGGATTTGATGACGGCAGCCTCCTTCGGGAGACGGTTATCATTCCAGGCTTCAAAGGTGACATGGTTGACAGAGTGATTGTCAGAGTTATAGTTTTCCCTCTGACGAGGGACAATATTATGGACAGGTGGTCCAAGAGGATACTGTGGGAGGCTTGGTGCCAGATACTGATTAGGTTCAGTTTTCGATACAGTCTAAGAAGTTTGGATTTGGAGTTCATTTATGAACTAGGTCCCATCAGATATCCAGACATATTCTAAGACAGGTATTACTCAATTCGGGAGATGGCTTTCTCCGCGAACTTGAGATTAAGAGAGATATAGAAAGAAACTTCTAGGCGGATCCACTCACTGAGGCTATTTCTCGAACACAATAGTTTTACAAACGGGCTTTGTGAAACTGATTAGTAGAGGAGTTGGATATTCGGTTTCACACGGGCTGTGAGTAGTCGACATCGCAATAATTAGCCTTGAGTGCAAGTGGGAGATTGTTGGAGATAGTGCCCTCAGAGTCAATTATTGGATCGCAGGTACGTGATTGCAATGATTGCGGAGGACCTATACCGGTAGGACAGTCTTACTCAAGATGATAGTATGCTATCTGGTTTGCCTTTATCAGTCGTGTACATGTTCAGGTGACTGATTACATGTTACACTTTGATAGAGCCCTTAGGATCTTGCTTTACTACCAACAGTATGATGGCGATCATATACGTGAGAGTTGGGTAGTTTATATGCATATCCTTAATTGTGGTCCCTAGTCGTGGGAGTTTCGAGACAGGGCATCGATACTCCGGAGTAGACTAGTGTATACAGTCGAGACCCCGACGAGGGGCGGTGGCCGGTCTCACAAGCCACTGGTGTCAGTTGGATCACCTAAGATGTATACAGGTGCTCATTGGGTTATGAGTACATCGGACAGGACTCGCTGGGAACCTGCTAGTTGGTATTATACATATCGTCAGATAGCAGTTCCCTGGTGACATGTGTACAGGTTTCATCGACCTGAGGTCGTCATTTGTCTCGTGTGAGTTCCTACTGTGCTTTGATTTCTACCCTACCACGGCTCAAAGGAGTCGTGCAAACAGGTAGTTTTTGGGTACAGTCCCGAGCCACATGGAGGCATGTGAGCGGATCGGCAGGGGATTCGTCTCTCTCGGTATTGGCGGCGAGATCGTGCTGTGTCTAGGAGAGCCATTACACAAAGCCCACGGCCGTGGCAGGAGATTTACTGGTAGGTACTTCAGTAGTATCTCAGGGTGTTATTGGGCTACACTCCGACACGACTTATACTGCTATTGGGGGTCTGACGTTACTAGCCCCCTAGGCAGATATACGATACTCATAGACGAACGGACCGGACTGTATATACATTGTCACTGTTAGGCTCAGTAGGGTTTCCGGATGAGTTCGCTCATCGGCCTCCTTTGAGGTCAGTCCATGGGCAGCCGTTACGCATAGCTAGTGCCGCTGACGGTTTGTGGTTAAACCACTGCCAGGGTACTGACGAGTCATTAGAGTCCCCTACAGACAGCTTCCCAAGTTCGGGCGAAACGTTGTAGAGGCCGTATGGTTTTATGGCAGGGTTCGAAAAATGCACGTGCGTTTACGCACGTGTCGGTTTTCGGACAAATGATACTGGTCGGCTTTGGTTTAAGCCGGATCCGAGTATTATATTGAGTAGATATAATATCTTTGTCTCAGTTGCATTTGTATTTGGTTGTAATACAAATGCGGGTATATTATACAATTACGGGGTTATCTTGAAAGTCGTTTCAGGATCACTTTTGGAAGTTGCCAGTTTTCAGTTTTCTATCAGCCGTCTTTTAACATTCGGTTAAAGACGGATTTATCTTTTCTTGGATGAGGGTGAGTCATGCTTCTAGAAGGTTCTAGAAATGGTGACTAGGGTGATGAGGTGGCGGGTGACTCATCTTTGCATTTAATGAATTGATGACTAGGTTTAGATGTGTCATCCTTTTCATTAATGCATTTTGTTCTTGCTTAGGATATTTTCCCTTGATCTTTTCTCTTGTGGTTACCTCCCCCTCTCCTACACTCACCCCCACTCCTATATAGTGGCCGGCCCCTCCCCTCTCTCTCTCACACTCTCACTTGAGTTTTGATCTGGTAAAAAGATTATGATAGATTTTGGGGTGTATGGAATTTCACAGCTCATTTCATTCCATCACCCGATTCGAGTGGCAACTTCATTAACCGATCGTCCACGGCTTTGGACGAAGTGAGACAAAGTCATCTACTCATTCTCTACATCATTCTTGGTCGTCTCTTTTAGCAAACTTGACGACCGAGTTGCTTCGAGTCAGAGGCGGGAGCCCGTTTAAAGAATCGTCGACGTGGTGCCACCTGGACGAGCAGATCGGAGATCGAAGAGATCGGAGTAGCCGCAACGGAGCGTGGGATGATGGTTAAAGAACGAAGGACTCGGATCGTTCGGTATAACCTTTCTACACTCTTTACAGTTTGTTAGTTTAGCAATAATGGCAGATCCGGGTTAAAGTATACGATAGCGCCAGTTAAAAAGTTTTTGTTCCGCATTTGGCGTCTGTAGATGGCCGGGGCGCTACCATAGACTTACAGGGCGTACCGCCCTGGCCAGTTCTCATCTCAGACGAGTCAACTCTAACATCGGCCCTCGCGGCCGCTCTCTGCACCCTCGTAGTCTTCGGCAGCATAAAGGCTAGAAATGGAAACAGGATTCGATAAGGACACAGAAATCGAATCACAAGGATATATATATCACGGAAGGAATTTCAAGCAATAAGTCCTAAGGTCACTTTGGCGGAGCACCGTGTCGTAAGTTTGCCGCGGAATATACGCACGCTACGTTACTCTGCTTAAGCTACCTACTCCATCATACCAAGGTCATGCTACACTCCGAAAGGTCAAACCTAGCGCTCTGATACCAACTTTGTCACGACCTAAAATTGAGCACATGACCGACACTTAACCTACGTAACGTCAACAGGCGTAACGCAATTAAGTAAGCCGAAAAACCGAGCAATCTAAACCATTACAAGAAGAAAGATAGACCACTTTTAAAAATCTCGATGCAAAACTTTAAAACTTAAGTTTGTTTTTCATAAAAATTTCGGCAGCACCCCCTTTGTAAAAGCTAGCCCCGAAACGGGTACAAACATAAGATAAAAGTAAAAAATTCCCAAACAGGTGCAAATCTCGCCCAACGGCGGAAACAACCACCACAACAGATATACGACGCCGTAGCGAAGAAATGAGGTAATCCACATATATAAAAAGGTCGGCTCACACGAGCCCGACAACCAGAGTCAAAAGAATATACAACATCGATTCTCACAACTCGTCTCTAAGTCAATACATGAAGGTGGTGGATGGAGAGTACTAGATACAAGAATATACAATGTACATCATCGGATAACCGCAACCCACCTATAGCGAACGGCTTCACAGCCAAACGTAACGGTATCTGCAAAAGTAGAGATAATAAGGCACCCTGCCGCGACCACTCTGATGATCAGACCTAAAAAACCCTGCGGCACAACGGGGGTGAGTTACCAACTAGTGAATAGTAAATAACATCATACTGAAATCGCATGTATGTACTAACAACGATAATCTATCATATGTAATGTGAAAGCATAAGTATGGCAATATGTATATATGCAACGGTCTTGAACGGTACTCTATCAGGTACTGCTAATATATGAAGCAATGCATATAGAATAAATGCGGAGTATGAGGTAAAACATGTCATTCTCACGGAATCCTCATCGTGGCGGACCAGTGTCTATCAAGACAATCTAAATCCCCAATTTCCCTCAAATCGGCCCCCATATCGACCCTCATATCGGGCACATCAGCCCCTCATATCGGGCACGTCAGCCCCTCATATCGGGCACATCATCCCCTCATATCGCAATGAATAAGAATACATGCGCAGATCATTATGATGATATATATTATATAGGTGTACATATATATAACAGCGTCCCATACCACTGATATATATATATATATACGTGTATATATATCAGCGTCCCATACCACTGATATATATACCCAGGAGCAAAACATCCAGAAAACATCATATGAAGTCTATATATCAATGCGAAATCCATGAAATATAATATAAGCAACATGAAACAGTAATATGAGCATATAAAGGAAAAACCGCTATTTAACTGCAACAAATTATTAAATATGTCATGCGGATCCTAATTTCTCCGAAACCAAACACAACATCATATAAAGGTGAACATGTAGCTATAGCCAGGTATGCGTAACCATGTCGGTATAGCAAGGTATGTGTATCTACCTATCAGTAATGATGTAATACCCTCCAGGTATATGTGTAGCCATATCAAGGTATACGGTGTACATGTAAATATGTATGCAAGATGTACATATAGCTATGTCTCAAATGCGTATATACCTATCTCTAATGGTACAATACCATATAGGTATATGGGTAACTAGCATGTAGGTATGTCAAGGCATATGTGTAAGCATGTAGGTGTACATGTATGCTATATGTCATATGCACAATGGAATATACGGATCACGTCTCAATGTCCCTAACCAATATAATCTCACGTATGCATAAGTATTGTGCGTGTCATGGCAATTATTGACGGTGTGAGTGACATATGATCAGTGCTCGTGCAACATGAGCCGTCAATAATAGTGCAGTGTCCAATGGGTACAAGTTTAAGCACAACAAGTAATAATATGCAAAGAAGTTTTATGCACAATCTATACGTCCAATATAAACATGCGGCTAATATCATATCATATCTAGCCCTGACGCATAACGCCATGCGGGCGAATTCCCCGTAGATGTTAAATCTACTCACCGACAATCACAAGCTAGGTCGATCCAATCACCTGCTTCTCTTTCGTCGCTGCGCTCGAAGTCCACGCCTGCGATCCTATTAACACAAAACATAACAGGTGCCAATCTCAGAAATCGATCAATGTCACGTACATACCACGTTTGGCCAACGCACCAACTCCAATCCAACTTATAAGTGTTCGTCTAACGGCTAACGTGTGTGGCGACACACCCAAACCAGCCCACGTGCAATAGCACACCAGATCACGAACCGTGTCGGATAAAGTAACACGCGTACTCAAAACACTAGAATATAGCAAAGTGGTCCCAGATTTTGATACACTAAAAATTAGTGAAAGTTACAAGTACCACGAGACCACAAACAACCCCAGAGACCCCACAACAAGATTCAACACCCCAGCCCCCACTCTGGCCGCAATTTGAGGCCAGAACCATTAAATTTGCGGCCCAAAAATGAAGGGGTGGTCTCAGGTTTTTACGGTGGGTTCTATACCTCAACACTATATCACTGTGATGGGAACTTTTCCAACAAACACCTGGTTCTACAGCAGATCACAGAGATACAAAGTTGACACTAAAAATACGATATTTTGCACAAAATGCTACCTTTAGTGTTCCAATTCATAACAACAAGGCAACACAACAATATAACTCCTAATTATCAGTTAGGGGGTTATTACCTATCCACTCTTGCTAAAAAATCCTAGCTTTCCAAGCTCCAAGGCAACCTAGTGGCTAATCAAGACATTTAAAGTGTTTTCCATTGATTTTTGTGAAGTTTTTGCAAAGATTTGTGAAAAGAAGGTGAGGGTTCAGTTTGGGAGTTAAGGGATTAAGAAATCATTGAGAGTGAGAGAGAATGAGAGAGTAAGAGAGATTATATGACGAGAGGTGAGTGTAGGGTGAATATTTTCCTTACACTCACTCTCCTCCCCTCATCTCATTAATGCCCTTATAAATGCCTCTATGACTCACTAGCCACCACTCTCTCTCTCTCTCAATCCAAAGCAAAGAGATATTTTCTCACCCAAAATATCTAGGGTTAAGGTTAAACTAGCAAGGATTAGGTTAAGGCAAAGTAAATTGGGCAAGGTTTAGCTTAAGGTATTATGGTTGCTAAACAAGGTTAACACTAAATATACCCTCACATTAACATGCACGTGTGTGTGCAAGCCATATCAAATAATAATAAAATATTAATTAATCGATAAAAATTGTGAGGAACCCGATTTGATAAACTTTTCCTTAAAAACCCGCATTAATGCATAATTAACACTAATCGCATTCCAAGATGTTACACCCTAGCCTCTTCGCGCCCCTTTCCCTCCCGAGGAGATGTCGGTCAGCTCTCCTGTTCACAGGCATGACCAACACCCCCTCCCTTGACGGGGTCGTGCGGACGGGACTCGCCACGACGGCTTGAAGACTACTATGCCGGGGGATCTAAGGAACCTCATTGAGAGGAACCGGGGCCGCGCCCAGACGCAGGTCTCCAACAGCAGAGGCCGGGGATCAGAATGTGCCGAATCGTTGAGATACCATGGACGACTCGACGCCCTCAAGAAGAAGATCGAAGGTATGCGTCGGGAAGGTCATCGTTCGAGCGAAGGGGCTAAGTACGCCGCCGACTCTCTCACCAAACCATTCACCGAGGAGCTTCTCCCCGTCCACGTCTCCTCCCGTAACAAGCCCTCAAAGGTCTCTCTTTTCGACGGTAAATCTGACCCGAAGGACCATTTGAATGCATTCACTACAGGAATGAGCTTCCAAGACAACTCCGACGCCGCCCAGTGTCGAGCCTTCCCGGCTACTCTCATCCACTCCGGACGAGACCGGTTCCGAGGACTCGCGCGCGCTCGATCTCAACTTTTGACGAGCTAGCCACCCAATTCCTCGGCCACTTCGTCGGGAACAGACGGAAGAAATGGACAGTCGACCATCTCTTCACGATCAAGAGTGGGGACAAAGGTACATTCAAAGCATACGTCACCCACTTCTACAACGCCCTTCTCGAGGTCCCAGAGCACCGGAACGAGACGGTCATCACAACACTTAGGTATGGTCTTAGGCACAAGGAGTGGTTACGCTCCTTTGCATTAGCGTAACCTAAGACCATGGCCGAGGTAAAGGCCTGGACCGAGCGCGAGGTCCAGCTCGAGTACGAGGTGAACGCCAACCTTCCCGGGGCAGAGCAAACCGACCAAAAGAAGAGGGCGAGGGAAGAGAGAAGGAGACTCGAGCGGCCAAAGCCCTGCCTCCCAAAGTTTCACCCTGCTCAACGTTTCCCAGACAGTGCTGCTAGAGGAGGCTAAGGGCGAGGGGTTCTTCAAGCTTCCCCCGATCTCGCGCATGGCCTCAAAGCGAACCCGGGGCCCCTACTGCGGTTTCCATAGATCGCTAGGCCACTCCACAGAGAGCTGTAAGCAGCTCTAAGACTACATCGAGGAGCTTATCCGATCGGGACATCTCGCAGCGTACTTGAGAGACAAGCGGCAAGCTGACCGCGAGCAGGAGCAGCATCCCCCTCCCGGCGAGCTGACGATCGGCCAAATCATGGCCGTGTCAGCAGAGGGTACGCCGGGTACCTACGAAGCTCAGCGCCCTATGCCGGTCGTAGAGGCCAACATACATCTGAGGAGCTCAAGCTGCACCAATAAAAAGAACATCTGCTAGCATGTATTTCTTTTCAAGGCAATGCAAACCTTTCTTGAGATCTTTTTGTTTATATAATAAAAGAGATCAAAGCCCTCACCAAGAGGCAGCCGAGCGGCTACCCTGCTCGACTATCCCTGGCTGGCAGTTTACTACCCCACAACTCCAGGGATCAAAGCCCTCACCAAGAGCCAGCCGAGCGGCTACCCTGCTCGGCTATCCCTGTCTGGTAGTTTCCTACCACACAACACCAGGGATCAAAGCCCTCACCAAGAGGCAGCTGAGCGGCTACCCTGCTCGGCTATCAATGGTCGGTAGCTCCCTACCCCACAACGCCAGGGATTAAAGCCCTCACCAAGAGGCAGCCGAGCGACTACCCTGCTCGGCTCTCCCTAGCTGGTAGTTCCCTACCACACAACAACAGGGATCTAATCCACCACCAAGAGGCAGCCGAGCGGCTACCCTGCTCGGCTATCCCCGGCCGGTAGTTCCCTACCTCGCAATGCCAGGGATCAAAGTCCTCGCCAAGAGGCAACTGAGCATCTTCACTGCTTGGTCTATCCTTAGTAGGCCACTTACGGCCCCTCCCGTGCTAAGGATCTAAGCCCTCACTAAGAGACAACCCTGAAGCTACCCAGCTTGGCTATCCCTGGATGGTAGTTCCCTACCCTACAATGCCAAGAATCAAAGTCCTCACAAAGTGGCAGCCGAGCGGCTACCCTGCTCGGCTATCCCCGGCCGGTAGTTCCCTACCTCGCAATGCCAGGGATCAAAGCCCTCTCCAAGAGGCAACTGAGCAACTTCACTGCTTGGTCTATCCTTAGTAGGCCACTTACGGCCCCTCCCGTGCTAAGGATCGAAGCCCTCACTAAGAGGCAGCCCAATGGCTACCCTGCTCGGCTATCCCTGGCTGGTAATTCCCCATCCTACAACGCCAGGGATCAAAGCCCTTGCCAAGATGTTAGTGATATGTATGCCCTAGAGGCCATTACTGTACATACGATGTATATTGTAGTGGATGCTTGGACATATATATGGAGGACTTTCTTGCTCGACATGATAGTATGCTATCTGGTTGCACTTTATCTTAATATGTACTCTGATTGTCTCTATGTTACATGTTGATAAAGCCATTAGGATGAGTACTTAACTACCAGGACTATGATGCAGATCATACTAGTGGGGACAAGGTAGTCGCTAAGTACATCCTTCAAATGTTCATAGTCGTAGGTGTATCGAGACAGGGCATCGATATACCAGAGTAGACTAGCGTATAGCTTCTCGACCTATGTAGATGGGCGATGGATGATCCTGTAAGTCGACGTTAGACACCCCACGTATTGCGGGGAGGCGGAATAGGTAAAACAATCATTTTGTTTAAAACAAATATCGACTAACTTACGGATCTTTGCCAAACCTTAACTAACAAAA
The DNA here is from genome assembly GCA_030015575.1 of Agapanthus africanus. Lineage (NCBI taxonomy): Eukaryota > Viridiplantae > Streptophyta > Magnoliopsida > Asparagales > Amaryllidaceae > Agapanthus > Agapanthus africanus. The sequence continues at coordinate 229,913,382 of JASDDO010000022.1, read as the reverse complement.
CCATAGAAGTCATTAGCTACTATGAAAGAAGATTATACCTAATGAACCAAGTCCTTCTTGTTCTCTTTGACCACCTCCTCGTCGGCCTCCTCTTTGTAATAGAAGATCCACCCGAGAGCTTCTACTCCAAGCTTGACCTCTAACTTGAGATAACTAAGTTACTCAAAGTGCTAATCTAAGCAACCTAGGGAATATAGAGTAGGATTAGGGATTAATAAGTCTTGCTAACCCTTGATCTCAACACATGAAAGATTAGGGTTAGGGTTTGAAGAGAGAGAGAGCTTGAGGAGAGAGAAGGTGAGAGTGAGAATGAAATGAAATAATAACTCATTTAGAATATATGAAGCATAATGATTTATTAAATGAATAAATCAAATGATAATATCAACCATGTTTCATTTATTCACTTTGGGCGATTCATTACATGAGTCATTAATCATTAAATGCATCATTAACTCCTTTGTATTAATCACACCATGAGTCATTAACTCATTTAATGCAAATGCCACCTTAGCCTCCAAGTCATCATCCTTCTAGAAGCTTCTCGACAATTTACGAGAACGCCCCTCCTATCTGTGAAAACACGGGAAAAACTTTAGACTGTATAAATCCAATAATCCGATACTAGAATCTGGCTTAAACCAAAGCCAGCTAGTAAAAACTGTCCGAACATCGTACGTGCGTAAAAACACGTATGCGTCCGAACCCTGTCGTAAAACCATACGACCTCTATATCGTTTCGCCCGAAGCAGGGAAACTCTTTGTGTGGGACTCTAAAAACTCGACTACTACGCTGGCAGTGGGTTTAACCACGGACCGCAAGCGGCACTAGCTGTACGTAACGGTCCCCAGGTAGATGTCGATAAGAAGGCCGATGAGGAAACCCATCCGAACTCCTACTGAGCGTGATGTGACAATCTCCGTACAGTCCGGTCTGTTCGTCTAGGACTATCGCATATCAGGCCTAGGGCGGCGGCAAGCGTCGGTCCCCTAAAAGCGGTATAAGTCGTGTTGGAGCGAAGCCCATTACACCTTGAGAAACTACCGGAAAACCTACCAGTAAATCTCGCTTGCCCTGGCCAGGGACTTTGCGTAATGGCTCTCCAGACACAGCGCGATATCAACTCCCAATACCGGGAGAGATGAATCCTGTCTAACCGCCACTGCCTCCAAGTGCTTCGGGACTGCACCCAACTGCTACCTATTTGCACGACTCCTTTGAGCCGTGGTAGGGTAGCAATCTAAGAACAGTGGGAACACACTCGAGGCGAAGCAGCAGTGTCAAGTCTGCGGACTATGCTGTACTCATATCACCTGGGAACTGTTAACTGACGATGGGTATAATACCAACCAACAGTTCCCTGCGAGTCCTGTCCGGTGTACCCGTAACCCAACGAGCACCTGTATACTATCTCCAGTACGACGTACTGATGGCTGTGGGACAGACCATCTCCCCAACTGGGATGAGAAGCGTACACACTAGTCTACTCCGGAGTATCGATGCCCTGTCTCGATAATCCTATGACTAGGGACCTGAAAAAGGATGTGCTTGTAGACTACACAGCCCCCACCAGTGTGACTGCCATCACAACGCTGGTAGTCAAGCAAGATCCTAAGGGCTCTATCAATACGTACACACATATTAAGATAGATATAAACCAAGTAGCATACTACCATGTTTAGCGAGACTGTTAATATAACTGTGAATATCCCAAGCTTCCATTAAGTAATATACAAGCCAGTATGATACAATAATGGCCCCTAGGGCATATACACTAACAATCTCCCACTTGCACTAGGGCCATGTACTGGCATATCGAAGACCTATCATCTCGAGTAGCCTCTCGAACTGAATCTGAGGTAAAGCCTTTGTGAATGGATCAGCAGTGTTCTCCTCTGTAGCAACTCTCCGGACCTCGATCTCCCGGCGATCTATGATCTCCCTGATCAAGTGATACCGCCTTAAGATGTGTCTGGACTTCTGATGGGACCTGGGTTTCTTCGCTAAAGCTATAGCTCCGTTGTTGTCGCAATACAGCGGTATTGGATCAACAAAGGTAGGAACCACCTGAAGTTCTGTTAGGAACTTCTTCATCCAGACCGCTTCTTTTGCGGCATCGCAAGCAGTAATATTCTCCGCTTCCATCGTCGAGTCAGCAACGGTGTCCTGCTTGGAACTCTTCCAGCACACCGCCCCTCCATTGAGGGTAAAGACATAACCTGACATGGACTTGGAGTCATCCTTATCACTCTGGAAGCTGGAATCAGCAAATGCCTCTATCTTGAGGTCTTTTCCGCCGTAAACCAAGAACATCTCCTTAGTTCTTCTCAGGTACTTGAGAATGTTCTTTACTGCTATCCAGTGCTTCTTCCCTGGGTCTGACTGATAACTGCTTACCACGCTCAGTGCATAAGCTACATCTGGTCTGGTGCACAACATCGCATACATTATAGAGCCTACCGCAGAAGCGTAGGGTATAACTGACATGCGATCCCTTTCCAAATCAGTCTTGGGAGACATCTCTTTGGATAGGGTGATTCCGTGACAAGCCGGTAAATTACCGCGCTTAGAATCTTCCATACTGAATCTTTTCAGTACAGTGTTGATATACCTGGACTGCGAAAGTCCCAACATCCTCTTGGATCTATCACGATAGATCCGGATCCCCAGAATGTAAGAGGCATCACCCAGGTCTTTCATGGAGAACCTGTGTGACAAGAATCCTTTGACAGATTGTAGCATAGGAATGCCATTTCCTATCAATAGAATGTCATCCACGTACAAGACGAGGAATACGACAGTTCGTGCTACAATTTTACTATATATACATGGTTCATCTGGATTTTTGATAAAGTCATATTCTTTGACCGTTTCATCAAAACAGATGTTCCAACTCCGCGATGCCTGCTTCAGTACATAAATGGACTTAAGCAACTTGCACACTTTCCCGCTGCTCCCACTCTGATTGAAGCCTTCTGGCTGATCCATATAGACGCACTCTTCCAAATTACCATTTAGAAAAGCCGTTTTTACATCCATCTGCCAGATCTCATAATCATGGAAGGCGGCAATAGCAAGAAGGACCCGAATGGATTTGAGCATAGCCACTAGAGAAAAAGTTTCGTCATAGTCCAAACCAGGTCTTTGACGAAAACCCTTTGCAACAAGTCTAGCCTTATAGGTTTCCACCTGTCCATCTACACCAATCTTTTTCTTGAAGATCCATTTGCATCCTATGGGTTTTACCCCATCTGGAGTAAAGTCCAAAGTCCATACTTTGTTGGTGTACATGGACTCCATCTCGATCCGCATTGCATCTAGCCATCGTACCGAGTCGCCGCTCTGGATGGTCTGCTGGAAGCTAGTAGGTTCATCATCATCAATGATGCAATCCTCTCTATCCCCATCTACGAGAAAACCGTAGTATCTCTCAGGCGGATGAGACGGCCTACTACTCCTGCGGAGGGGTGCGGGAATGTCCTGTTTTTCTTGAACTACTGGTTTTACCAAACTTTCAGTAGTAGTTTGTGGTTCTGGAATTTCTTCCAGTTCTATTTCAGTCCTACTTGTTTCCTTTTCTAAAAACTGCTGTTCTAGAAAATGGGCATGACGAGAAACAAAAACCTTTTGTTCCTCTGTGTAATAGAATAAATATCCCTTGGAGTTCTTTGGATATCCCACAAACTTACACTGTACTGATCGTGCTTCGAGTTTGTCCGCATGCTGCTTTTTAACAAAAGCTGGACATCCCCATATATTCAGATACTGAAGATAGGGTTTCTTCCTACTCCACATCTGATATGGCATGGTAGGCACAGTCTTGGTAGGAGTCCCGTTCAAAAGATATGCCGCTGATTCTAGCGCATAACCCCAGAAAGATCGCGGTAACTCAGCATTACTCATCATGGAACGTACCATATCCAATAGGGTTCGATTCCGTCTCTCCGATACACCGTTATGCTGTGGAGTGTATGGAGGAGTAAGCTGAGAGAGAATTCCTTTCTCTTTTAGGTAACCTAGGAACTCGGCACTTAAGTATTCACCACCTCGATCAGATCTCAGTGTCTTAATACTTTTGCCGGTTTGGTTTTCTACTTCATTCTTATACTCTTGGAATTTCTCAAAAGCCTCGAATTTATGTTTCATCAAGAAAATGAATCCGTACCTAGAGTAATCATCCGTAAAAGTAATGAAATAGGAAAAACCACCTCTTGCACGTGTAGACATTGGACCACATACATCGCTGTGTATGAGTCCTAAGAGCTCGCTCGCTCTTACTCCATGTCCAGTGAATGGAGTCTTTGTCATCTTTCCTTTGAGACATGATTGACAAGTGGCATAAGTTTGATATTCGAACGAATCCAAATATCCTTCTCTATGTAACTTAGTTAACCTTGTCTCATTGATGTGATCCAGTCTACAATGCCATAAGAAAGCCTTATTTAAATCTGGAGACTTTCTTTTTAGTGTGTTCTGGACATTGAAAATCTGTAATTGGTTTAAGACATATATACCGTTATCTAGTGTACCGGACCCAATCAAACCATGATTAAGGTGGATGTTAACAACATCACTTACAAACGTGAAATCATAACCTTCTTTTGATAATAACGAAACTGATATGATATTACACGTTAAACTGGATACACAAAAACAGTTATGCAAAACCAAAATATGTCCACTCGTTAATCCTAGGTGATAATCCCCTACGGACACAGCACCCACGCTAGCTCCGTTAGCAACCTGGAGGGTCATATCACCAACCTTCAGCTCTCTACGGTCTCTCAGTGCCTGCAATGAATTGCATATATGAGATCCTGATCCGGTATCCAATACCCAGGAAGTAGAGTTGATTGACAGACATTTTTCAATTACAAACACACCTGAAGTCGAAGCCACAGCTTGCTTCGGTTCCTGGTTCTTGGCATTCCAAGCTTTGCAATCCTTCTTCCAGTGCCCTTTCCTACGACAGTGGAAGCACTCGTCCATTGCCACTGCTGGCACCGCAATCTTTTTCTTTCCCTTAGCTCCCACCTTACTAACACCTCCTCTAGGTTTGGTAGCGGCCTTATTCTTCCTTCCTTTGGCCCTAGCCTTGGACCCGGAAGAAGAAGCACCGCGAACAAACATAGCGGGTGTTTCCCTTGCCTTCTGCAAGGTGCCCTCTGCACTCCTCAACATGTTAAGGAGTTCTGGAAGTTCAACTTCTTTTCTTTGAATGTTGAAATTCAGAATAAACTGGGCGTAGGTGGAAGGAAGGGACTGGAGAATCAAGTCTGTATAGAGCTCGTTCTCCAAAGTCGTCCCGAGGTCTGCGAGCTCTTCTATATAGCCAATCATCTTTAGGACATGTTCTCCTATAGACGATCCGACGGCCAACCTCGACTGAAACAAGTTCTTCGAGGTCTCGTATCTTGCTATACGAGATTGCTTCCCATACAGATCCTTTGTATGGAGAAATATGGATTCAAGATCCATATCCTCGTGCCTCCTCTGATGTTCATTATTCATAGTGGCAAGCACGATGCACTTGGCCTTCGCGCAATCTAACTCCCAGGTTTTGTGGATTTCCTTATCCGCATTACTGGATTTAGGACCAGGGACAGCAGGTGCCTTAGCAGTAAGGACATACCCCAATTTGTCATAAGTCAAAACCATCTTGACATTCCGCAACCAATCTTTATAGTTTGTCCCTGTCAATATATTTTTCTCTAATAGTAACTTAAGGCCTGTCATGTTTTGGGTCGCTGCAATGAGAGAGAGAGAGGGAACACTTTAGCATGATGCTCTTGCAAGTTTAGAGTGGTTTTTAGTTTATCTAAACTGGATGGCTCCTACTGTTTCTCGAATCCCTCCTCAAACCAAAAAGGAAGAACTAGCCAGGACTATTCTCACCGTACAATACTTGCTTAACCGTTCAGCCAGGCCGGTGTCGGTACTTAGAGGGAGGTTTTCCAACGCTTTCGCGAAGTTCCTTAATTAAATAACCTCTTTTCTCTGGGGGCGTAGCCCCGCTGACAACTTTCTCGGCACCTACTTGGTTTATAGCATTGATCGTTAAGTGACAAATCTCCTGATGAGTAGCGGATTCTCACAGTAGGATCGAGATCCAAATATCATCGTGTGATAATGCTGAAGGAATCCTACCAACATTCATCAAACTCCAAATGGTATGCATCTCTTTGCAAATTTCAGTTTCTTTAGAAATTCCCGATATAAATTTTTGCCCCATGCTCTTATGACCTTGGCGTTGGTCAAAATGTCATAAGTCACATGTCAAGTTCTACCCATCATTATCTTGTTAATTTGAACCCATCCGTACATGCCCCTGACATTGGTCAAATGATAATATGACTGCCCCAAACTAACTCATCTATCTATGCAACAAATGAATACTTAGCAGCTACCAAACACTATGCCTTGACTTTGGCCAAAATACATAGATTGAATACTGCTGAATACCCAAATGAAATGACGGAGGGCTACGAGTGGTTTTGGCGAAACCGTGAACGTAGTGAACTTGATATGACCGAAGGAACCTGATAGCTTTTAAAAGGAGTGATTAAAGCTCCGCAATTTAAAAAATATCCTCTGTTTTAAAATAACTGAGTGGTTTCTTTTAAACTGTTCCAACGATTCAACTTTGGTTTATTTTCTTTGCATTAATATAATGTGTCCCGTCATTGCAGAAAACAACGAAAATACAACATCCTCTTATGCCATCCGCATTCGCCACTGGGTCCCGTCATCACCCGTTAGGTTACTTAACTAACGACAGCGCGGAGGCTGGGCTAGCGCGGGTGTAAAACATAAGTGACGCCTAATAGCTATCATATATAGATATTGTACATTCGTCAGACGCAATAATAGGCATTCCAGATCACAGATGAATATATTGGATTTTCTACGAATCCGCATTTCTTTTGAGCCTGCAAAGAAAGACGGATTACACAGTCGTGATGAATAGCCAAAACCCCCACCCTAGACCCTTACGGGTACGACAAACTACCCGCCAAGTATCCGAAGTGAAGCAGTCTCCCTCAACAACGTGAGTAGGCCACTAAACATTTCAAAGTACCCGGTAGTTTGTGCACCCCACCTTGGGTCTATCCTAGGAGCATAAATCAGTAAATGAAATAATACAACGGTGGCTACAACCGCAACCTGGATGTGCCCCGCAAAAGAATATTAAAACAATTTACAAATTACATTTGAATGAAAGAAACACTCGTCTCACATCCCTGGCTATCCATTCACGACAATCCAACAAATCCATAAACACAAACAGTAAAAACATTACAGAAATGTGCAACCCCCTGCCAACCGACATACTAGCAGTTAGGGGAGGTTTACGAACACATTATACAAATAGATATAATCTAATTAGCCAAACATCATAGAATTTCGATCGAGCAAACACAAATGATTCTACTCCAAAAACTTCTCTGTGCACCTGAGACTTGAGCAGAAACAAAATATCCCAGAAATACCAAATTTAACACAGAAGAGTTACTGGGGAATTTTGGGGTGACTCGGCTTCAACTCGGCCGTGGATCCGCGGCGGATCGCTTGGATCGGCCGCGGTTCCGCGGCTGTTTGGCCGAGTCAGGAACCCAAATTTCTCTAGTATTCTTATAATTCCCTGCTTGTAATTTTAAGGGTCCCTGAAAAATTTTTAGACCCCGTTTTAAAATCGACAGAAACTTTGTGAAAATGATGATTTTTCCGGTTCGTTTCGCGATCGAATTTCTAACGACTTTGCTAACAAGTTAGTTATGGTTTAGCGAGTCTCTGATACCACTGTAAGTCGACGTTAGACACCCCACGTATTGCGGGGAGGCGGAATAGGTAAAACAATCATTTTGTTTAAAACAAATATCGACTAACTTACGGATCTTTGCCAAACCTTAACTAACAAAACCATAGAAGTCATTAGCTACTATGAAAGAGGATTATACCTAATGAACCAAGTCCTTCTTGTTCTCTTTGACCACCTCCTCGTCGGCCTCCTCTTTGTAATAGAAGATCCACCCGAGAGCTGCTACTCCAAGCTTGACCTCTAACTTGAGGTAACTAGGTTACTCAAAGTGCTAATCTAAGCAACCTAGGAATATAGAGTAGGATTAGGGATTAATAAGTCTTGCTAACTCTTGATCTCAACACATGAGAGGTTAGGGTTAGGGTTTGAAGAGAGAGGGCTTGAGGAGAGAGAAGGTGAGAGTGAGAATGAAATGAAATAATAACTCATTTAGAATATATGAAGCATAATGATTTATTAAATGAATAAATCAAATGATAATATCAACCATGCTTCATTTATTCACTTTGGGTGATTCATTACATGAGTCATTAATTATTAAATGCATCATTAACTCCTTTGTATGAATCACACCATGAGTCATTAAATCATTTAATGCAAATGCCACCTTAGCCTCTAAGTCATCATCCTTCTAGAAGCTTCTCGACAATTTACGAGAACGCCCCTCCTATCCGTAAAAACACGGAAAAACTTTAGACTGTATAAATCCAATAATCCGATACTAGAATCTGGCTTAAACCAAAGCCCGCTAGTAAAAACTGTCCGAACATCGTACGTGCGTAAAAACACGTATGCGTCCGAACCCTGTCGTAAAACCATACGACATCTATATCGTGTTGCCCGAAGCAGGGAAACTCTCTGTGTGGGACTCTAAAGACTCGACTACTACGCTGGCAGTGGGTTTAACCACAGACCGCAAGCGGCACTAGCTGTACGTAACGGTCCCCAGGTAGATGTCGATAAGAAGGCCGATGAGGAAACCCATCCGAACTCCTACTGAGCCTGATGTGACAATCTCCGTACAGTCCGGTCTATTCGTCTAGGACTATCGCATATCGGGCCTAGGGGGCGGCAAGCGTCAATCCCCTAAAAGCGGTATAAGTCATGTTGGAGCGAAGCTCATTACACCTTGAGAAACTATTGGAAGACCTACCAGTAAATCTCGCTTGCCCTGGCCAGGGACTTTGCATAATGGCTCTCCAGACACAGCGCGATATCAACTCCCAATACCGGGAGAGACGAATCCTGTCTAACCGCCACTGCCTCCAAGTGCTTCGGGACTGCACCTAACTGCTACCTGTTTGCACAACTCCTTTGAGCCGTGGTAGGGTAGCAATCTAAGAACAGTGGGAACACACTCGAGGCGAAGCAGCAGTGTCAAGTCCGCGGACTATGCTGTACTCATGTCACCTGGGAACTGTTAACTAACGACGAGTATAATACCAACCAACAGTTCCCTGCGAGTCCTGTCCGGTGTGCCCGTAACCCAACGAGAACCTGTATACTATCTCCAGTACGACGTACTGATGGCTATGGGACAGACCATCTCCCCAACTGGGATGAGAAGCATACACACTAGTCTACTCCGGAGTATCGATGCCTTGTCTCGATAATCCTACGACTAGGGACCTGAAAAAGGATGTGCTTGTAGACTACCCAGCCCCCACCAGTGTGACTTCCATCACAACGCTGGTAGTCAAGCAAGATCCTAAGGGCTCTATCAATACGTACACACATATTAAGATAGATATAAACCAAGTAGCATACTACCATATTTAGCAAGACTGTTAATATAACTGTGAATATTCCAAGCTTCCATTAAGTAATATACAAGCCAGTATGATACAATAATGACCCCTAGGGCATATACACTAACAGATCCCATATCCATTGGTGTTTGACATCAGAGACAGTATACGGGTGCTCAGTGGAGACTGGGTACACTGAACAGACTCGCCAAGAACTCCTAGATGGTATTATACCTATCGTCAGATAGCAGTTCTCTGGTGACACTGGTACAGGTTAGTCTGTAGACCCGAGATCGTCATAGAGTCTTATGTGATTCCCACTGTGCTTTGATTTCTACCTTACCACATTCAAGAGAACATGCAAAACGGTGGCTTTTGTGTACAGTCCCGAGTCATATGGAGGCAATGAGCGATAGGAGGGGTTTCGTCTCTCCCGGTATAGGGAGTTGATGTTCCGCTGTACTCGATTGGCTATAACAGGAAGTCCTTGGCCAAGGCTGCTTCAGAGATATACTGGGAAGTGTTATCAGTAGTTTTTCGACCCGTTATGAGCCTCATATCGACACGACTTATCGAGTTACTGGGGTCTGACGTTTACCACCCCTAGACGAGATATGCGACATATCAGACGAAGAGACCGGACTGTACGGTAGTGTTACTGATTGGATTCGCAGGAGTTTGAGCATGCTTGGTTGTTGATCTTCTGATCGCTCAATACCCGGGTGGCCGTTACGTTTAGCAAACCGATTGCGGCTTGTGGGTGTTTGATATGATCATCACCTGCTGCCGGCGTATTAACGAGTCTTTAGAGTCCTACACAGGGGTTTCCTGGCTCAAGCGAAACGGAGTAGGAGCACATATGTGATATGTGCGGGACCGAGATTGATACGATATGAGATACCGTATTCTATTCTCGCGATTTGTGACATTGATCGGTTATATGCGATATGGCCGGGCTATCGGATCAAGTGTTGATTTGATAAGTTGTTACACATGATATTAGTCGGTTATATGTGATATAGCCAGATTATTAAATCAAGAGTTGATTTAATAATTTAATGTATAATTATATATTTTATATATTAAAATATATTAACTAATATTAAGCTCACTTATGATTTCTTTTCTCACTTTGGATACATTGATGTATATGTGATATATGTTAAATATATCATGCTAGGTTACAAATGCAACTAGGGTTAATGAGGGTTAAACCATGCTAGGGTTAAGATTAGAGTTTATATTTATCATTAAGTAATTCAAAAATTGTGGAATTAGTCATGGTTGATATTTGTTGAAAGCTTGTAGAAGCTTCAAGGCATCTTTGACTTTGTCCATTCTCTTTGTCTTGCTTAAGATATTTTTGACCTAAACTTTAACCATAGGTTATAGTTAACTCTCTACAAGGTTTAAGCATGATATGCTTAACCTTTGGTTGCATTTCTAACCTCACCAATAATTCATTTGATGAGTTAGTTCTTCTTCTTCCAAAAAAAGCTTTCTAGCTTCAATGGAGTTGATGGAAAATGAGTGAGAAAATCATTTCTAATGTGAGCAAACTTCGTACTTCATCATCCTCTACTACTTTCCATTTAGTATAGTGTAACGTTTCAGAAATCGTTTTGCGAATTTTTCCGTTTTAGGCCAAAATTGTCGGTATTTTCCGTTTTAACCCGATTTCGATCAAACGTCCGTAGAAACTTGCCGGCACCTAGTTTAGCTAAAATAAAGCTAGTGCGCGAACTTTGGGGGTATATGGGAGGTTTTGGTTCAGATAGAATTTTTCCCAAATAAAATATTATTTTAACCGGTAAAATATGCATGTAAATCGGGAAATTTCTTCTAAATGAAAATCCTTGGAAATCATCACTACAATTATTTTAGAACATTCTTTTTAAATATCTAGATTTTCTTTTGGTCAAGGATTTATTTTTTTTAAAGAAAAAGAAAAGGAAAAGAAATGTGACATTTTGCTTTAATTAGCATTTAATGTTGTTTTTAGCTAGAACCTTCTTCTTTTTTTCTTCACAAAACCCCCTCCCCTTGCTTTGGCCGAGCCCTCCCATTCCTTGCTGCCCTCTCTCTCTTCTTGCTCCATTTTCATCATTTTGCTACAAATAAATCATCACAAATCCAAATAAAATCACAAAAATTCAAATATAATCATTTTCCTTCATTTCCTTAACCCTAAACCATGCTTTGTTCTTCATGAAGTCTTGATTTTGGAGGCTAATCTTGGTTTTCTTGTTGCAAGTTTTTGAATCATTTGGAGGTATAAAACCCTAACCCTAATGCTTAATTCTTTGCTTAATTCTTGTTTTAAATACTTTAATTAGCTATTAGTTGTTAAATTAAAGTTATTTAATTTCATGTTTAAAATTCTAGAAATGGTTTTAGAATATTCAAGTTAGGGTTTTGATTAGTGAAATGGTTAATTATTAATTGAAGTTTATAAAAACTTAATAAAGTTACTAGACTTGTTAAATGATATTTATTGTTAATTACTACTTTGTTTAATTAAGGATTTTTGCTTACTAGGTTTTTGTTAAAACTTAATTAAGCAAGATTAAAATTTTGGAAATGGTTTGGATAGCTTAGTTAAGCTATTATAGGGTGTTTGTATGCGCTAGATTTGTGTTAGCTTGATTCTAGTGCGAATTATTTCGATAAGTTGTTTACTAGGTTTCGGGGTTTTTCCGACGTGGGTTCGATTAGTCGTTGCGAGCTTATATCTATTATATTCCTCGTATTTTATTGTATTGTGTTGTGCGATCGGGACGATCAGAGTCTAGACTTGGTGTTTCGTAGTTTAGCGACCCTAGTTAGGGTTTTTGGCCGATGTCGTGCGCGATAGATGCGCTAAGTGCGCAGTGCATTTTTCAGGCGTTATCCTTGCGTTTCGTTGTCTTTTCGTCGCTTCAGGATATTTAGCTTATGTGATGTGTTTGTGAAATTTTAGGTTCGCAGGCGGAGACTTCGGACGCTGCGACGAAGGGAAAACAGATGGTAGGCTTCACTTAGCCAGGAGCGTTGGTGAGTAGATTTAACATCTACAGGAGAATCGCCCACATGGCGTTATGCGTCTGGGCTTGAGATGACTTCACTTGTCGCACATTCTATTTCATATTTAGAATTGCGCATACACCTTATTGCTTAGTTAATTGTTGTGCTTAGACTAGTACCCTTAGGACACTGTACATATTATTGACGGCTCTTGTTGCACGAGCACTGATTGTATTCCACACACACCGTCAATAATTGCCATGTCACGCACAACACCCGTATAGATATAATATTGTTTGGATAGGGACATTGAGACATTGATTCATATTTCTTTATGCATATGACATATAGCATACCTGTATACCTACATGCTTACACATATGCCTTGACATGCTTACATGCTAGTTACCTGTATACCTATAGGGTATTGTACCATTAGTGATAGGTACATACACACATAATGACATAGCTACATGTATACCTTGCATACATACTTCACTTATACCCGGAGGGTATATTACATCATTACTGATAGGTAGATACATATACCTTGCTATATCTTCATATTTACACACATATCTGGTTATAGCTACATGTTTATCTTTACTTGATGTTATTTAGAATTGGAGAAATTAGGAACCGCATATATTTATATTTAACTTATTGCAGTTAAATAGCGGCTTTTCCTTTATATGCTTACATTATAGTTTTCTGTTGCATATATTATATTCATGGATTTTCGCATTAAGATATGGATTTTTCATGATGTTTTCTGGATTTGGGGACCGTGGTAGTTCATGAAATTATGCATTATTTGAAAAACCCGGTTTCCCTTGATGATATGATATTTCAGCAGCCACCATGAGATTTCTGGGTTCTGAGCATATATATACCCCATGCGAGGAGGAGTCATGGGCCGTGTGAGGGTACATGGTGGGGCTCGGAGGTACCCCGGGGCAAGACGATTGATGGACCTTGCCGATTGAGCCTGACAGGTTAACCATACCATCCGGTGACATTACCAATGACTCGGCGGTTATCATGGGGATACCGACGGGAGTCATGTGCGTATGGATACGTCGAGAGGCGAGGGTCAGAGCGAGGCACTCGAGCTTTCGGGATAGCGTATGATACGTACTTATTAGGATGCCAATCATGGTGACAGCACCTGATAGATCAGTATTTATGTGTCGATGCTTGACACTTTGTATCATGATATTTTTACTCCTAAGTATATATATATTAGTGGAGTGGGACGCTAATATATATGTATACATATCCATTTATATACATCATCATATTTATTCATGCAAATATACCTAGGATATAAGAGATTCACTTGATATTGGATTTAGGACATTTGAGATTTACTTGGTACTGGATACAGGATATATATGAGATTTGCTGATTTTGTACATTCAGAATATATGAGATTTACTTGATGTTGTACATTCAGGATTTGTGAGACTTATATGATATGAGAGCCAATTTGGGGGCTGATTTGAGGAAATTGGGATTTGGATTGTCTTGATGGACTTTGATCCTACCACGATGTCAGGATTCTGTGGAAATGACATGTTTCATTCCATACTCCACATTTATTGTTTATGCACTGTCTCATGTATTAGTAGTACCTGATAGAGTACCTTCCATGACCATTGCATTTACATACTTTTACTTTATATGCATTGCTTCATGTACTAGTAGTACCTGATAGAGTACCTTTTATGACTGTTGCATATATATTGTCATATCATCGCTTCATGTATTAGTTGTACCTGATAGAGTACCTTACATGAATGTTGCACACATATTTTCATATTGTTGCTTCATGTATTAGATGTACCTGCTAGAGTATCTTTCATGACTATTGCATTCATATGACCATTTATTGCTATTAGCTTGCATATGTTAGATTCGCGCTGTACGTGCATACTTGCGATTACCTGCATATGTTATTTACTATTCACGAGTTGGAAACTCACCCTCGTTGTGCCACAGTGTTGCAGGTTATTCCCCAGAGTAGTCGAGGTAGGCTATTTATCTATCTTATCATCTTTTGCTGCGGATACCGCATCAGCTCACAGTGTGCAGTTTGCTTAGGTGGGTTTTATGGTTATTCGTTGTTGTATTGTATATTCGTTGTATCCTTGTACTCTCCATCTACTATTTTCGTGTTGACTTAGAGACTTGGTGAGGACGATATTGTATATTATTTTGTGACTGGGTTGTCTTTTATGCAGTTTTACTTCTATCGTCTTTTATTTCTTCGCTACGGCGTCGTATATTTGCTTGTGTGGTTGTTTTCCGCCGTTTGGCGTGGATTTGCTCCCGTTGGGGATGCTTTACTTTTATCTTTATGTTGTACCCGTTTTTTGGGGCTTGTTTTATAAAGGAGGTGCTGCCAAAATTTTAAAGGAAATAAATGTTGGATTTTAAAGAATTTGGATCGAGATTTCAAAAGTTTAAACTATGTTTCTTATCTTTTCGTGTCTTTTAATGGTTTAGATTTCTGGGTTTTGGCTTTCTTTTACTGCGCTACGCCTGTAGACGTTGCGTAGTATTAGGGCCGTCACGTGCCAATTTCGGGTTGTGACATATAGGGTGTTATCTTCACAAAGTTCTTGACCTAGTGAAGAAATAGCTTGGGTTAGTGTCTCCTCGACGTAGATCATCTTCGTCCTCGAAGACATTGAAGCAAGCATGTTCGTTTCTTCATGGGAGCCTCTCTAGAGTCCGAAGTTTACGATCGCAACGAAGGGGACTACTACACGGAGCTATTGAAGTGAAGAACCGGTCTACAAAGGTTGTATTTCTTGCTCACTTAGGTTGCAAAGTGTTTGCATTTATATTTCCGTCGATTTCTAGTTAACGATTCTTAGTTAGGGTTAGCTAAAACGGCAAATTTTTGAATTTGGCATGGACAATGGCTCCCGAAACCTTGCTGCCGTCTTAGGTAACCCTGCACAAGAGGCAACTAAGCAGCTTCACTGCTCGGTCCATCCTTAGTAGGCCACTTATGGCCCCTCCCGTGGTAAGGATCTAAGCCCTCACTAAGAGGTAGCCCAGCAGCTACCCTGCTCGGCTATCCCTGGATGGTGTTCCCTACCCCATAATGCCAAGGATCAAAGCCTTCACCAAGAGGCAGCCGAGCGGCTACCCTGCTCGGCTATCCCTGGATGGTAGTCCCCTACCCCACAACGCCAGGGATCAAAGCCCTCGCCAAGAGGCACTGGGCAGCAACCCTGCTCGGCCATCCTTAAGGATCAAAGCCCTCGCCAAGTGGCACTGGGCAGCAACCCTGCTCGGCCCGTCCTTTGTGGGCCTCTTACGACCCCTCCCACGCTAAGGATCAAAAGCCCTCGCAAGAGGCAACCGGGCCCGCCCTTGCTCGGTTATCCCTGGCTGGTAGCCCCCTATCCCAAAACGCCAGGGATCAAAGCCCTCGCCAAGAAGCACCAGGCACCAACCCTGCCCGGCCCATCCTTAAAGATCAAATCTCTCGCCAAGGGGCACCGGGCAGCAACCCTGCTCGGCCCGTCCTTAGTAGGCCTCTTACGGCCCTTCCCGTGCTAAGGATCAAAAGCCCTCGCAAGAGGCAACCAGGCCCGCCCTTGCTCGGTTATCCCTGGCTGGTAGCTCCCTACCCTACAACGCCAGAGATCAAAGCCCTCACCAAGAGGCAGCCGAGCGGCTACCCTGCTCGGCTATCCCTGGCTGGTAGCTCCCTACCCTACAATGCTAAAGATCAAAGCCCTCAACAAGAGGCAGCCGAGCGGCTACCCTGCTCGGCTATCCCTGGCTGGTAGCTCCCTACCCCACAACGCCATAGATCAAAGACCTCACCAAAAGGCAGCCGAGCCGCTACCCTGCTCGGCTATCCCTGGCTGGTAGTTCCCTACCCCACAATGCCAGGGATCAAAACCCTCGCAAGAGGCAACCGGGCCCGCCTTTGCTCAGTCATCTCTGGCTGGTAGCTCCTTACCCCACAACACTAGGGAGCTAAGCCTTCGCCATGAGACAACCGAGCAGCTACCCTGCTCGGCCCATCCTTAGCATGCCTCTCCGTGCCTCCCATGACTAAGGAACAAAAGCCCTCACCAAGGGGCATCCGGTCTATCTACGTCTGAGCGATCTCCACCTCGACTTCGGGGCTATGGAGATACCGTCTTCCCATCGGTCTTTGCACACTTGGAAAGTGAACAGATTCAACTCGACGCGCAATCACTAGACGAAGAACCGACATAACACGAAGGCAGTACTGTGCAAATACAAGTGTTTACCGACAAAGAAAAATACGCACGCAAATACTACTGCAAAAATAATTCATTCCCAAAATCAAAGTCTTTACAAGGGTATTGGGGGCTCCCCAGCCTTACAAAATGCCCGGAGGCCTACAAAATTCCCGATGCAACAAAAGAAAAGAAACAAGAAGACGAGGGGCTTCAGGCCTCAGGGTCAGGCGCAACCCCGAGAAGCTCAATATCTACCACGACTCGGGCGGAGTCTAGGCGCTCAGCGCCCATCACAGTAGCCTCGGCGTCGCCCTCACAAGAAATCTCTTCCCCGGCCTCGCCCCCGGGGTCGTCTCCCTGCTCGTCATCCCCGCGAGGATATTCAGCTCGAAGCTCTGCGTCAGCGAACTCCGGCATCCGAGCCTTGATGGCATCGAGGGCCTCATGCCAGATGAGGGTAGTGGCCGAGGCTAGGATGGTGTAAAAATGTTCCGACTTCTTGTAGTTCTCCACTGCCTTCGCTGCTCTGAGATCGGCTCGCTTCGTCCCCTCTACCGCCGCCTCTAGCTCCTTCCGAAGGGTGCTCGCCGACTTCTTCATGGTGCCGACGAGCACCTTGGAGTCCTGAAGCTTGGCCTCGGCGTCCTGGGCGGCCTCGCGGTACCTGGAAAACTCCTGCTTCACGGCCGCCACCTCCTGCTTCCCGGCCGCCACCTCGCCCTCCAGGGCAGCGACCCTCGCCATCGTCGCCTCCAGCTCCAGCTTTGATCTCTCCTCCAGTGAGGAGAACTCGCCCACGGCCTGCATCGCCGGGGCAATTTCCTCTTCCTCCATTTGGACGACGAGGGCGACGTGCTGGAGGACCGGAAGAAATCAGAAGGGGGTCAGAAAAAGAAGGGGGGCACAAAATCTCGCGAATGATGAAACACTGAGTGAAAAATCGAGTGAGGTGCGAGCACTAACCTGCACGGCCTCTTAGGCGATGGCCGCCATTTGCACCTTGAGAGTCCCCCGAGGGACCTTGCTCCTGGCCGACCTCTCCATGTCGGCCAGCAAGCTGTCAGCGACGGAGAGCCCCGAGGGCACCTCAAAGCGGAGGTTCCCCCCGTCCACCAAGATCGGGGAGGCCGGGGTCCGCGGAACCGTTCGGGGGAACCTCTTGAGAGACGACGGCGGAGAGTCGGTCTCTATCTCCGAAGCCTGGGCCCCCTGTCCCCGAACCCACTTTCGGCTCGGCACCTGGCTGGGCTCTGGGGCACGGCTCGCACTCGAATGCTGGGGTGGGACGGCTGCCGAGGGAGCCAGGACCGACGTTGGACGAGAAGAGCTGGCACCTTCAGCCTTCGATCCCTTCTTCGGCTTGCTCATGGCCACTCGAAATTGGCTCAAGTCTATGTGTTCTGCACAAAACAAGATACAATGGAGTCAGCAACAAAAAAAAAATGAAACCAAACGCAAGCCTAACAGATCGCCTGCAAGCTCCTAACTTACCGACGAACTGGGCGGGGCTGAGCCCAGCCCAACTAAGGGCCCGCTCAGAAAGTAGCACGTCAGCCCGGGGAATGGGCTCCCACTCTGCCCCTTTCATCGCGTCGGGATCGTTGGACTGACTTTCCCGCCAGTACCTATCCCTAAACCATTGGGTGGGCAGGGGCCAGTCCTCACCCTCTGGCGACCCGACAAAGAAAAACTTCTTCTTCCAATCGTGGATGGAAGAAGGCAAGACGACGACCCCCCGACTCAGCTGCACTCCCCCGTTGTTTCCTAAAGGAGAGGTAAACCTACCTCGGGTCGCCCGCGCGAGTGCCGGGGTGGCCTTTGTAAATGAGAGAGAAGGCAAGGGTGGACAGACTGAAAGGGATTATCTGCAACTTCAAACGGACCAGGAACCCAAGGAGAATCCTCCAGGAGTTCGGCACTAGCTGGCCCGGGGCTAGCCCAAAGTAATTTAGCGCTCTAACAACCTCAGGAGAGAAAGGCAGGCGCATTCCGGCCCAAAAGGCTTCCAGGTATAAGGCAATCTCTTTACCCCATACCTGATCTGCCTTCTCTCCTTCCTCGGCCAAACGTAGCGTATAGCCGGAAGGGATATAGAAACGAGCCCGAGCGGTGGCAAGCTCGTCCTCATACCTCACCAAGAATGACACACCAGGGGCGTCCGCCACCTCCTCTCCGGGAACCGCCCCTGTCGCATGATCTCAGGAAGAGGATCTGACCCTAACCCCCCGGGAAGACTCCGACTCAGTGGAAGAATCCCTAGAATCTACCCCGACGACATCTACAGACTCCTTAAAAGAAGACATCTAACCTGATGGAGAGAAGTCCTCAGGAGAGAAAACACAGAGATCCGACCTAAAAAGGAGAGTGCCGAGCTAACAAGACTCAGAACGAGGAAAATATGAAGAGATATGGGCCCTGAAGCGGACCCCACCTCTATTTATAGCTGCCAGCGTACACATCCTACGGTGACAGTCATCTCCCGCTGAAATGGTTCAGTACACTCGACGGCCACGATTGCTCCACCCGTCGCACGCGCATTGGCCATATCCCATCAGACGCCAGAAGTCTGCAGCCCGTCGCGTCAGCCACCCAGTGCCCGACACGTGGGCTGTCGCTTCAGTGGACGTACGCCCGGTCTGGTGCACCCTCTTTAATGCAAAGATCTCACCCCTGATTCGCTTGCGTCATCCAGAAAATACAAAAGATTTCCTGGGAACACGCCCCGACGATATCTTCGAAAAGGAGCTCACCTCGGGTGACCCGGCAGACCACTCTCGACCCGACCCGTCAACTGGTCGGGACGAGAGTGGGGGGCTAATGATGATGCTCGATATCGGTGATCTCCCAGATCATGACACGTGGCAGATGACGTGTCCCAAAGCTCACAAGAAAGGACCTACAGTGGTCGACCAGGCCACTCTTTTGCCCGTCCTACAAACAAACGCTGGCTCACCTCAGAGCCCTCTGCACAATTGGCCTCCTCGATCTCCCAGCTCATCTCCGGGATACCGCAGAACCAAGATACCTCAGCTTTCACGCTCGTCCCGAGCTCTCCCGCCAAGGTCATCTTCCTCGGTCTCATCGACCGACCAACGGCACCACTCGCAGGCGCAACCGCCATCCCGCGAATCTCGCCATGAGCAAGATATCCGCCGGCCACGTCCCGCGTTCCACGCCATCACGATCCCCCATTAACGAGCCTGTCTCGCCATTAATGGGAGATCCCGCCCATTATGCGGGCATTACGTCGGGGGCGTAACGGCCGGCGTGATTCTCACGCCCGCCTGCCTGCTGCCACCGCTATATAAACCCCTCCTTCAGACGGTTCAAGTAAGCCATTTTTACTCCTCTAAGCCGTTACTCTGCTCGGATTTCCTCTCTAACTTGACCGTCGGAGGGTCCTCGGTGGTACAACCACCCCGGGACTTCCTTGCGGGTAGCTCGGCCAAAACAACCTCAAACCCATTGAGATCCACACGCTTCAGGAGCCAGCCTCCAGATCTAATCTCGGCCGTCTATCGCCGCCATCAGCAGATCAACGGAAGGTAACATCTTGACGTGATCTGAACCACGTCACATACTTTCGAATATAATGAAAAAATGTTAATTATTTTAATTCTTGAATCAATTTTAGTTCTAATTCTCTCATGCTTGGTAATTAGATCTTTTAGGGATTCTTGGCATCAACTTAATGAATCACAAAGCCAAATAATTTGGTAGTCCTCTTTTAATTGGTTTCTCGGGCTCTGGAAAATGAATTTCTTAATTATCACATGCCCCGAGTAAAATTGTTATAAAGACCTTTATTCCCTCCGCATTTTCTTATCAAAGAAACTTTTTTCAATTAGAAACCGCCGTGAGTCTTACTCTTCTTTCGAGCAATATTATTAATGACTTGGAGAGAAAATCAGGAGATTTTTATTGGGGATTTCAACCCTCTGGGTTTCTGGGATATACGCATTGTGAAGCTTGGTGTTTGATGGAGGTTTGGATCTCCTTCAGATGTTGTCCCCCGTCGATCTGTCGCGAGCGTTGATGAAAGATTGAGATTGGTGTTGAGAGTTGTCTCCTTGAGCGTGTGGATCTCAGTGGGCTTGTTTTGAGGTGAAGCCGAGCTATCTGCAAAAGAAGTCCCTGGGTGGTTGTACCATCGTGGATCCTCCGACGATCAAGTTAGCCGATGAATTTGAGCAGAGTAGCGGCTTAGTGGTTTAGAATTGTGTTGCCTGAGTCGTCTGGGAGAGGTTTTTTTTATAGTGGTTGCATGGAGCGAGCTGGCGCGAGATCTTCGCCGTCAGTTACACCCCTGACGTTACGCCTACGTGAATGACGGGATCCCTCCATTAATGACGAGATACGCTCATTAATAAGGGGATACGACGCGTGGAATACGGGATTGTTGGGTTGCGGATATCTAGCTTTTGGCGAGATACGCGGAGCCATGGCAGAGGCGCTCGAGCTCTGCGTTCTTGGTTGCTCAGTAGAACCGGGGAGGCTTAGCTCGGCGGGAGGCTCGAAGATGAGCGGGGGGCCGAGGAAGCTTGGTTCTGTGATAGCTCGGTGGCGAGCTCGGAGGCTGAGGAAGCTCAGCGTGTAGGAGGGTCCGGAGGTGAGTTGATGGTTATTTGTAAGGAGAACATAGGAGTATTCTGGGAGGCCATCGAAGGTCGGTTCACTCCTCGAGGCGGAGGCCCGGGGAATGCCTTCAAAGTACCGTGTTTGCTCCTGTCCCATAAGCCCCGGGACATATCATCTACCACGTGTCATGATCTGGGGAATTCCCATTTATGAGTATCATCATTAGCCCCCCACTCTCGTCCTGATCTATTTATGGGTCGGGTCGAGAGTGGTCTGACTGGTTTTCTTAGACCCAATCCGTTTCTAAGAATCTTTTGGCGTGTATTTCCGGGGTGGCTTGGTATAGGGCAGTTGCGTCGTTCAGACGTATGAGCCTTCGTGGCGTATCCCGGGCGCTTGGATTCTCGGGCGCATCTTTGATGACATCAGCGGATCAGGGAAAGGATCGTGCATTAAAGAGGGGGCACCGATTCGTTCGCACGTCTGTTGAGGTGCAGGCCACGTGTCCGATGCGGATTGGTGGATGCGACAAGATGTCGCTGTCGCCTGCGGCCGAAGGGACGTCTTCAATGGTCATTCAACAAGTGGGGCTTCGATGGCTGGCAGACGCGACGCTTCGTTTTAGCTGGAATTGATCAGGGCCATCGGATGCTTCCCCTCGAGTTGTATAAATAGGAGGGGATCCCTCTAGGGTTAACACTTCCGCCATTATTTTCCTTCGCTGCGAAAGATTGCTCGGCGTTCCTCCTTCTTTTTAGATCAGATCTCCTGCGCCTTTACTCGGCGAAACCTTCCCTTTGAATCAGGTTAGATGTCTTTCTCTAAGGAGCCTGTAGAAGTTGTTAGGGTCGAGTCAGACGATGAGGTTCCAGTTGTTGGAGCCGAGTCCAGGGTGTTCTCTTTCGCCTCTTCGGTTGCCCCATCTGCGTTGGGTTCTCCCCATAGAGTTAGGGCTACCCGCGCCGCTCGTCGCCAGACAACGGTGAGGGCCTCTAAAGTGTGTACCGGGAACGCTCGCGATGCGCCCTCCATCATAAGAAACGTAGACGAGCTTACTGATATTCGGGCTCGCTTCCACATTCCCCCTATCTATTCGCTTCGTTTAGCTAGGGAGGATGAAAGGGCGGATCAGGTTAAGGGCAAGGAGATTGCCCTGTACTTGGATGCATTCTGAGCTGGAATGCATCTTCCTTTTCCAACCGAAGTATGTAGGGTACTTCGTCGCTTCGAACTTGCCCCGGGCCAGCTAGTGCCAAACTTGTGGAGAATTCTCCTCGGGTTCCTGGTCCGGTTGAAACTTGACGACATCCCCTTCAGCCTAACTCTTCTTACTTCCTTCCTCTGTTACAAAAATCACCCTAACACCCGCAAGGATAAGTCGAGATGGGTGTATATTTCTTTCAAAAAACGCAAGGGAGAGGAGGCCGGGTCGGGAGTAGTAGTCGTTCCTTCTTCCATTCATGAATGGAAGGAGAAATATGTATTCGTCGGGCCATACGAGGGCGGGGATTGGCCGTGCCTGTACAGTGGCACAGGGCCGACTGCCCACGGGCGAAGCAGTCATCCTCTCCTGAGGTGAGGGCGGTGTCTATGTGGGTGCCGATCCAGCGGGCCGACGTCTTGCTTTCCGAGCAGGTCCTTAGCTGGGCCGGGCTCAGCCCCGCGCGCTTCGTGGGTAAGTTAGGAGCTTGGACGATCTGTTTAGACTTGAATAACTTCCTTTTGCCCTTCTTGCATCACTAAATTTTCTGTGTATTTTCCTTTTGCAGGAAAAATGGACCGATCCAGGATCCTAGCTGCCATAGCCGCCACATCCCAGAAGAAGGCCGGGGGCATGACCATATCCCGAACCGACCCGAGCTCGGCCCTGAGACCGTCACCACCGGCAAGGCCTTCCGCATCGCCCCGAGCCCCCGATGACCGCCGTAGGAGTAGCCAGAAGCACGCGCGAGACCCGGAACCCCGCGCGAGGGAGAAGGAGGAGGGAGCCAAGGTTCCCCTCAATAAGAAAAGGACGGTCTCCTGATTGATCTGATTTTTAGAGTTGTGTTGTAACCGCAATCAGAACGGTGTCGCGCATAGCTAGACCGAGGTGAGTACGGGTCGTCTTCAGGGAAACGTTGAATCTTTTAATCTTACTTTAGACGTGTTGAAAAAGAAGAAGAATAGAGGAATAAAGAATAGTGGAAATAGTTTCTAGATCTACGTTAAACATGGATGCAAAATATAGATCTAGATTAAGTACGGATGTAAGTTTAATATTAAAAGGGAGCTTGTAGGGTTCATTGGGATTTAGTAGTTATGGACGATTAATTAAAAATTACTCTTTCTATCCTTTAATAGATTTAAAACTAGAACGACAGTGATGCATGTAGATTAGGGTTTCTGGAGGGAAAAAGGGTTCCCACTCTTAACCCCTATCTCGACATGGAACTCCGTTCATATCTAGCCTTTACCAAAACAATAGTTAATCTAATCTCTAATTGGGGTCGCGATTATCAATGAATTGATAGCGCACCCAATTAGGATGTTAACTATTTTTTTGATAAAGCTTATAATGTTTATAGGACTTAAAAAGAGTTTAAGGATCTTCATCATCCATTAATCTACCATAATCCTATGAACCCTAACAAGCAAAGAATTACTCGTGCATGTTGGGATAAGAAAAGATAGAAATCATGAAGAAAATAAAATGTAATAGAATAAAACTACCTTTATTAATCAACAAAATCAAGTACACTTTGTTTTCTTAGAAAATGATTACAAAACCATAGTTTGCTTCTCGATCTCTTCTAAGGAGGTAGATGAACTGTTGATGATCAACCAGGATTCTTGAACCGTCGTGGACTTCGTGATCGCGTCGGTTTGATGATTTTTCCAAGAGGCTATCGATCCTTATTTATAGTCACAGAGCCAAAACTGTAGTTTCCTAATATGGAAACTAGTTGTTAGGATCCTAACCACCAAAATCCCATATCTCAACTCTTCAAATCCGCGGCAGAACCGCGGCCATTGGATAGGTTTGGCCGCGGATCCGCCCCTTTTTGGTGAGATCATGGCCTCTAATTTTTGTAGCTTCATATCTGTAACACTTGGTAATCTTTTGAGTATCTAGACTTTGAAAATCTTTTCTACATTTCTACTAGAATTAGTTTCTTGAATATCTTTGGCAGATTTGATTTGCCAACATTGATTTCCTTGATTTCAGCCCTGAAAATTCTGCACAATAACTCAACAAACAATATTAGTAGAGTTTGTTTTATTGAGATATTAACTTAACCATTAAGAATTGGTTAAAGGTATTAATAAGGTAAGCATATTTAAATGGGCCAAATGTTACATGGATATTATATGCTTACTTTTTACTACAAAATGTTAATTATAATATATAAACACATGAAAATAGTATTTTTACAGATAAACCCTCATATGTATCATATATTATAATAAACACCTTTTATTATATAGAAATAGTAGGAAAAATGTCATATTAAATGTGCAGTTTTATCAACTGAACATCTCCCGTGCGCCGTCGACCGAGATCCCTGAGGGGATTCCCATGCAGGAGGGGGACGTCTGCTTCGTGGTCCCCTCGGGGCTTTCCGTCGCCGACAGCTTACTCGCGGACATGGAGCAGTCGGCTGGGGGTAAGATTCCCCGGGGGACCCTGAAGGCCCAAGTGGTCGCCATTGCTCAGGAGGCAGTTCAGGTTGGTATCCATTTAAGTATTATCTTAAGTGCCTTTTCTTAGTCTAAACATCTCTAAATCCGTCTGCTGCTTTCCTTAGGTCCTCCAACATTGCGCCCTTATGTCAATATAGAATCTGAGGAGATTGCCCCGGCCATGAGGAAGGCGGGGGAATCGTCTTCGGAGGTGGAGGATCTGCGCCTTCAGCTGCGGCAGGAGAAGGAGAAGGCAGCCGCCCTCGAAACCCGATTGGCCGCCGGGGAGCTCATGATCTCCAAGTGCCAGGAGTCCCACCGACTTCTGAGCGAGTCCCACCAAGCCGTCAAGGTCAAGTTATAGGAGTTAGGAAAGCGCTACGCCATAATGAAGAAGGCGAGGGACGCTAACAAGAGAGAGACCGAGGCTGTGCTTGAGGCGGCGAAGATCACCGAGCTCCGAGCTCGCAAGTCGGTGGACATGTACAAGGCGTCAGACCAGTTCTACGCCGACATCAGCGAATCCTCTGCCATCATTTGGCACGAAGCTCTTGATGCCATCAAGGCATTAATGCCGAAGTTTTCCGACGATGAGCTCCGCGCTCGGGTCCCGCTTTCGGTAGACACGCCGCAAGCGGCTAGCACCGGGGGAGGGACAGTTATAGAAGTAGAAGCTCTGGCCCCTGAGGGCGGTGCCGAGCAAGGCGAGATCCATGCAAAGCCTGCAACCTGAGCTTTTTTGCCTTGTGCCCTTTTTGTTTTTCTTTTTTGTAAGCCTCCGGGCACTTTTTGTAAGGTTGGGGAGCCCAGAATACCTTGTAAAAATTTTGAAACATGAATACAACTGGGTTTATTTTCCACTGCATGACAATGTGTTTCTTGCGTGAGTACTTGAGCTTGTCAGTCTTTTTCTCGATTCAAGCGTTAGGCCGTAGGTCGATGACCGGCCTTTTAGATGACGATCGCCCGTCGAGTGTAATTCAATTAATCTCCAAGTGTAGGAAGGTCGGTGCTCTCCCGTCCCGTAGTCGAGATGGCGATCGTTCACTCAGAATACATCGGAAGATCCTTCAGTGTAGGAAGGTTGGTATCTACCCATTCCTTAGAGTCGGACCGGCGACCACGTCTCTTAGAGTAAGTTGAACAATAGCCAAGTTAGAATTGGTCGGTGTTGACTGATTCCCCCTTGTTGTAGTTCCTAGACCCTTGTCTTGGGATGGTAGGAATTTATCACTGGGAGGTTAGCTGAGCAGGGATCTACGTGGTTTCCCCTTGGTGGGGCTTCGATCCTTAGCGTTGGTGGGTAGGAAATTACCTGCTAAGGATGGACCGAGCAGGGAAGCTGCTCGGTAACCTCTTGATGAGAGCTTAGATCCTTAGCATAGGTGGGTAGGAAGTTACCTGCTAAGGATTGACCGAGTAGGGAAGCTGCTCGATGGCCTCTTGATGAGGGCTTTAGATCCTTGGTGTCGGTGGGTAGGAAACTACCCGTCAGGGATTGACCGAGCAGGAAAGCTGCTCGGTGGCGTCTTGGTGAGGGCTTTGATTCTTAGCGTAGGTGGGTAGGAATTTACCCGCTAAGGATTGACAGAGCAGGGAAGCTGCTCGGTGGCCTCTTGGTGAGGGCTTTAGATCCTTGGTGTCGGTGGATAGGGAACTACCCGCCAGGGATTGATCGAGCAGGGAAGCTGCTCGGTGGAGTCTTGGTGAGGGCTTTAGATCCTTGGTGTCGGCGGGTAGGGAACTACTCGTCAGGGATTGACCGAGCAGGGAAGCTGCTCGGTGGCCTCTTAGTGAGGGCTTTGATCCTTATCATAGGTGGGTAGGAAGTTACCCGCTAAGGATTGACCGAACAGGGAAGCTGCTCGGTGGCCTCTTGGTGAGGGCTTTGATCCTTAGCGTAGGTGGGTAGGAAGTTACCTGCTAAGGATTGACCGAGCAGGGAAGCTGCTCGGTGGCCTTTTGATGAGGGCTTTAGATCCTCAGCGTCGGTGGGTAGGGAACTACCCTCCAGGGATTGACCGAGCAGGGAAGCTGCTCGGTGGCCTCTTGGTAAGGGCTTTGATCCTTAGCGTAGGTGGGTAGGAAGTTACCCTCTAAGGATTGACCGAGCAGGGAAGATTGTAACATTTTAAAAAAGATAAAATATTAATTTTGGGAATTTTTATAATTTAATATTATTTTATTGAATATTTTAATATTTTGGTATTATTAAATGCAAATAAATAGGAAAAATTTGAGAAAAATTATGGAAAATTCTAAAATAGGGTAAATTAGAGAATTATGACATTTTAAAGTTTTTGTGATTAGTTTGACACTAATTTAGTGCTAATCGCGATTAAAAATCGCTAATCGGTTTTTAGCATTTTTGAGCAAAACATGCACATATCACTTTTTTCTACACTTGTGCATTTTTATTGCCATGGTTTGTTTTGGGGTTACCATTTGAGTGAGAAGAGTTTTAAAAGAAAAGAAAATAAGGAAAAGAAAAGAGAAAGTAATAAAGAATTGAAGGTAGGTGAGAGAGTGAGGTATGGGCTTCATTTGCCCAAACCCTTAGCCATTTTTCCCCCTCATTTCTCTCCCTCTCCCTTTGCTTGCTGCTGCTTCTTCTTCCTCCCCCTTCCTCCACCTTCAAACCCTCAAATCATCTCAAAAACTACACCAAAACCACACATCCATTTCATTAAAATTGTGCACAAGCTCAAGACCTTCATGATGGACCAAGAAAGCTTGGATTTTGGCCACTAGGGGCAACTCAAGAAAATTCTTGAGTTGCCAAATGAGGTAATTTCTGGATCATTAGTTTAATTCTAGCATTCCTCACACCCCCATGTTAAGATTGAATCGATATTGTGTGATATTGTGGACTTATGGATAACCTAGTTAGGGTTGTGATGAATTGGTGTTGTATTATGAAATTGAGCTCAGTTAAGGTTATACCAACACCTTAGTGTATGAATTGGAACCCAAAACCTGAAGCTTAAACCAGAGTACGGATTTTAGAAACCGATATCGGGGAAATTATGGAATCTGTGAAGGTTAATTTGAATCTGCTATCATATGAGACACCTGAAAATAAAATTGAGTGGACAGTGGCATGTGCAGGCACCCAGAAAGCTAACCCCAAGACCCCAGCTCCCACTTCTTCTTCCCGGCCGCCAATTTCTCCCATTTGGCCGCAAATTGCGGCCTGGGTCCCACCATTTTACCTCATATTGGTTCTGTAGCTCCTACATATTTATGTTAGACCCCTGGTATATATAGATTTGTATAAATTGACCTAGGGTGAGATCTGGGACATATTTCCTAAGTTGCTGTTTTGGATTCGTGTTTCCGTATTCCGTATTTTTAATTCTGAAATTGTGTCTTGTGATTTACCTCGACTATTTTGCGTTTATACGACGATATAGAGGATTTATTGATGGTTTTGAAGGCGTGCCATAGGTTCTAACCTATAGGCCCCTTATCGTATCGTTTTGGATTTCGTGTGCCGTTTTAGCTTTGATTGGTTTTAATGCGCATATACGACACTTTGATGTGTAGGTACAACATGAAGACTTCGGGATGACAAGCAAACGCGTGGTGGCATCGAAAGATAAAGACGCAGGTGAGTAGATTTTATCTACAGGGGGAAGTCGGGTGGATGGCGTATAGCACCCCCGCAGTCCGTAGTTTATATATATATATATGATAGCTAGGTGTACTATGGATAGTGTAGGGTTAGAAGTGACTAGTGTAGTTCATAGTCGCGAACCCTAGAGTAGATTTACACCTACACGCACATCCTTGCATATTCATTATACTTGCACTGTGTTTGATGATATTGGGTGACATTGGAGATGAGTCGATGGTGTTGGGCATGGTGCCGTGAGATCGGTGATTTGATGTGATTCGTATTTGGGGACACGATACGTGATCTCTTGCGGGCCTTGGGACGTGTGCTTGAACACGCAGGATCTTGATGGTATCAGTTGTACTAGGCTTAGATCAGTACCCCAGATTATATGATATGATGATAAGTGATACCTGAAATGTGATGAGATAGGGTGATATTAAACCGTACCCAGTTATTGGGATGCCGTACGACGATTTACCGTATGAGCTTTACATTGATGATAGATCCGCACTCATGACTTGAGGATGTCATATGATATACTGTATCGTACGCGATACTATTAAGGCGGAATCACCGACTATTATATCTATTATATCGACTCAGATGTTAGGCGGTTTCCTTACCTGTAGCTCAGCTTGTTAGTTCAGCCGTATAGTTTAGTGTAGTTGTTAGATTAGATTAGACTCTTACCTATTTCAAAACTAGCGGGTCGTGGGTATTTTAAAAGACAGGTCAAGGGATCTACGGATATTTCAAAGGGCGTATCTTTTCATAAAAACACCGTAGCCCCTATTTTCAAAACCCCATGATTCGTGTTATTTCAAAAGGCACCATTTGTAGGACTTATATTAGATTAATGCAGATTAGTTTTAGTTACGTCTAGTTTCAGCTCCCACTCATTTTTTTGGTTCGCTTTGCATCGCATTCTTATATTATGTTTCATACTCCATTATTAATATCATGCTGATAGGACACCAGCACCATTACCGATGATGCGTATGTACCACGTACACTTACTTGCCGGCTCACACACATCTTCATCGGTAATTGCCATGTCACGTACACCTTAGAAAATATTATTGCTTGACATAGCCTATTAGCTAATAGTTTAGACATTGTAGTTATTACCTGCTACTTCATGCATACTGTTATTCATTGTTATGCCGCATTCATGGATTCTCATGCATACATTCACTATTTTACGTGCTATTGAGGTTTTGGACTTGGATTTCCATGGGATTTTCTGGATTTGGAGGAAAACCGCAAAAACACAAATAAACATATTCTCTCTTTTAAAATAAAAAGTGCGGTTTTCCCATGATGTATGAGTCGTCCACCATGAGTTTGCTGATGGATTTGGAAACCCGATTCGAGGAGACGGATGAACCGTTTCGGGTACATGGTGGACCCGGTGCGGTACCCTGGGGCAAGATGAATGTGGTGATGACGTTGAGCCTGGCAGGGGAGCACTACCTACCGGTGATTTTACCCGACGCGTCGGATATCCGGAGGATACCGTCGTGGTCTTGAGATGGATGGTAGGGGCCGGTCTGGACTGACGGCGCCCTAGATTTTGTGGTTGAGACTTGAGATATCGAGATATTGGGATTACGTTTTGTGCCGATGCTAGGCACAGTCTTATGCTGATTTCATTATGATACCTCATTTTAAAAATACAAAGGAAATCTCACTAGTTATGAAAACAGTTTCTTCATGTACATGTATTCTGTTTTCATGCATTCATATCTCATTCATATGATATATTGCTACCTGAGGCACTGACACAGGCATATGAGATTACACTCGGGTTAGATATTTACCCTAGCCTTGTTATAGGCTGCTTGTTATATTGAGGATTCTTATACTGATCGTATTGACCTAGGATTATGTCTGGCTTTCGGTTTCTGCTTGTAGATATTTCTATTCACGAGTTGGCAACTCACCCCCGTTGTGCCACAGTTCTTGCAGGTCCTGCCGTACAGGTTCCATTGCGGCATTTCTGGCACACTACTTCCTTGCGGATGCATTGCTTTTGGCAGGTGGATTCTTTTTCATCAAGAACCACCATTGTATTTATTTTATCCATTGTATCTAGAATTTCCATCAACCAAAACTTGTATATTGTTTCAGACCTAGACTTTAGTGATGTATTATTCGACCTTAGAGTCGCGCTTAGTAGTATTGCGGTTTTCTTGTTGCTTTTGAGTTCTTTTGGTTTGACCCTCGCCTTTCGGCGTTGTATATTCTTATTGCTTGTGTGGTTGTGGCCGTCATTTGACGAAGAGCTAGCTCCTGCTTGGGGATGCCTTTATCATTGCATATATTGTTATCCTTGTTGTACCCCATTCGGGGCCAGTTTTACAAAAGAAACTCTGCCGAAATTTTTAGAAAAGACTTTACCTTTTAAAATGCACATTCGGCTTAGTTATTTAAAAACCTTGACTTCAAACATGTTTTCCTTCACTTCTTTAAACCAGTTTCTTCACTTACTCTTAAAATGGTTTTAGATTTCTGGGCTTTTGGCTTACTTGGATCAGATGGAGTCCTATAGACTTCATATGGTTCAAGGGCCAGTCACGTGCTCTTTCGGGTCGTGACAAAGTTGGTATCAGAGCGCTAGGTTGACCTTGGTTCGAGTCTAAGTTTGACTATGTGGAGCCTAGGACGTTTATATATAAACGGAACTTAGGCTTGACCTTACGGAACTTAGACTTGGTCGAGGGGGTATTAGACCCGAACTTTCGTCGCGTAGGATGACCCTTGGTTGATGGAATAGGTGACTAAAGTAGAGTGACGTACCGTTGGTATGTTCCGCGGCATACTTACGACACGCCACTCTGCTTAAGGAACCTTAGGATGTACATATTTTTGAGATCAGTGATTCTCTTCATATCCATGATTATACATCCATTGAGATCCTCGATTCTATTAGTTTCATGATCATACCTTTATTGATGCTGTTCCTTCTTATGATCATGTATCCACTCTGGATTTGTTGTTCTCTTTCTTCCTTTGATCTACTCTCTTCGATACTCGATTGAGGTTCCTGTCGCCATGTTTGAGCGCGGTTGGGCTGCTGCTAGGGTTACGGTCAGTGCGAGCTCGTCTGGTACGAGGGATGACCATTGTGTTTTCTGGTGACATGGGAACGTCTCGAGTTGGCAATGATGATTGTGACCTTTAGTAGAGGCGAGTGCTTGGTTTTACACCGGATGATCGGGCCATTGTTAGAGCTGCCAGTTGAGAAAGGACTGTTGATGTACAGCATACCTCAGAGATTATGATGTCGCTTACCGTGCAGACAGATGGACCAGCTGTTGCTGAGATTGACAGGATGTCGCTTCCGAAGCTTACGAGCTGAGATTGTCGGAGCTTCCAGGCAGATATAAGACAGATGATAGCTAGTCTACCCGATTTAAGAGACGAAGGTGATTCGTCCGATTTATGCGCCGGAGCAGGCCCAGTTGAGTTGAAGATTTCCAGTGAGGAGAGTCTTACTCAGATCTAGAGCAGACCGATTCAGAGATGACCGCCAATGTATTGCCTTTCCTGGAGGATTGAGGCACTGTTCGGCGTACAGGTGAATGAGCCAGTTGTTGCGGCAATGACGAGATATCATCCAGATGGTTGGAACTACTGCAGCATGAGCTTATACCTAGAGATATGATGGACGGTCGCTAGTCACCTGAGGACTAATGACTAGGACATGTGGTTCGTTCGGTTACCGATGCGAGGTCATCAGATAGATTGTTTCCAGCTAAAGACGACTTCACGCAGATTCGTTGAGAGTCGATAGAGACGATCGAATGTCAGGAGCCCATTTTCCAAGTTTAAAGTATACGGAAAGACATGCAGGTGATTCTATGGACCCTCTAGAAGAATGAAACCCTAACTCGACTTAATGACCATGTGAAAGCCTTTGAACCTTAGGGTTTGCGGCAGTTCCACGGCGCCATTAGTGAGGCTTGGGTTTGCCCTTCTACGGCTGGACCACCGACGCTGTGACATGTACTCGATACTATTAAACTGTACCCATGATGTTGATCTCTTGGGGGATTATGAAGTTCTGACGAGTCGATCGGATGATTCGACATCATTCGGATATCGTGTGATGGGATGCATTGCATGGGAGACTCCAGATACGAGGATAGCCGTTGGAGCACAGTCCATGCAGCTATGATGAGACGAGTCCGAATCAGTCGACATGGAAGCCGAGTGAAGAAAAGAGTTCGCAAGATATTTCGACGAGATGACGTCCCACTCCGCTGACATCAGAGATGTGATACGCACCCAGAGGCGTTGCATATGGATATATCTTCCAGAAGGAGGCGCGATAAGTATGCAGCCATTCCGGAATAAGAATTAGCTTCAGCAATGGATGATGACATCCGGGAAATATGGCAGGAAATGAGATTTGAGAAAGAAACCTCGACAGGACCTTTCCGGAATACGATACGAGAAGACCTAGACCCAGGAGTGGTCATGATTGCGCACACCCAGCAGGCCAGAGTTCGGCATTGTCGACGAGGTAGTTGACCAGATTCGGATAAAGGAACTTACCCAGATGCGTTGCGAATCGATCAAGGACGGACGAGTTTTGAGTATTCCTTCGAGGGTTGGGACGTGTTCCCGAGGACCTGTTCGGCCTGACATCTTCTACAGAATGATGAAGTTACAGAATACGCGATTTCGAGTCCGTGCGAGAGACTTCAGATTGACCGTGGCCAAGAACAGTGCAGTGCGTAGTAGCTTGGCGTGACGTCATAGTGGACGACGATAGAGACAGGTGGAACAAGAGGTTCGTGCGAGACACTGACGAGCTGTCATTACTTCCCGTCGAGACTAGAGACCTGATATGCTTACAGAGGCGTTGGGATGCGACCAATTTCCGAGAAAATGTTGTGCTGAGGACACAGATGTCCATTGAGCGAAAAGAGATTATGCAAGAGTACCAGCCTTCGTACAGTTCGGCTTAGGCATGATTGGAAGAGACCCTGAGCAGGATTCCTTCCGGGACATTGCTACAATGATGTTTGCACTCAGGATCAGATGTGTGATGTGCATTCAGAGAGCCAGAGGCCGACGCCAGTGATATGCTGCTTTATGAGTGGTCGTGAGGAATGACCGAGAGGCGACCAGAGAAGTGCCAGAACGGAATCTTCCCCGTTAGCACACCTGACAGAGCCGATGAGCCGATTGATTTCGAGATAGGTAATCCGCAGAAAAGATAAGAACCCAGAGTCAGAGGACGCCAGACCGTGAGCAAGAGGCAAGTAGATATCTTGCGCTGCTAGCAGTGGATGCACCGACTCCTTCTCGACCTCGAAGGAGGAACTACCGACGACGGTATTTATGATTTGTGATTTTGTGATTTGATTATCACGTATCCGTCGTTTTGGATTTCGGTATTTTGGGCGTTCTGTTTGCATGATTTGGTTTTGATGACTGAGTTTCATGATATTTGTTTCATGCACCCACTGGATATTTATATATTTTGCGCATAGTTATTACATTCGAGGTATTGATTGTGATTTCACGCCTATCTTATACAGTGATTTGATTTACACTTCCAGCATAGTTTTCATGCACCTTTAGTGTTTTGATATACGATTTTGGTGCACGTCAGATGCACTAAATCGGGATTCTTCGTGCATATCACATGCACCTGATTTTTCTGTCAGGCACACACGTTGCCTACGACAGATGTTTCGTGCACACCAGTTGCACCTAGATGTTGTTTTGTACACCTGTTTGACACATATATGGATTTTGATTCCTTACGCACCAGACGCATAGGATATTCTTATATATGCATTTTGGGGATTGATTTCTAGTAGAGCAGTACATTTTTATGATATTCTCTATGGATTGATGCCTTCGGAGCCCCGACAAATTGGATTATTACTGAAATTGTTTTAGTATTGGGGGTTTAAATTTAAATTCGGGGACCGAATTTCCTTAAGGGGGGTAGATTGTAACATTTTAAAAAAGATAAAATATTAATTTTGGGAATTTTTATAATTTAATATTATTTTATTGAATATTTTAATATTTTGGTATTATTAAATGCAAATAAATAGGAAAAATTTGAGAAAAATTATGGAAAATTCTAAAATAGGGTAAATTAGAGAATTATGACATTTTAAAGTTTTTGTGATTAGTTTGACACTAATTTAGTGCTAATCGCGATTAAAAATCGCTAATCGGTTTTTAGCATTTTTGAGCAAAACATGCATATATCACTTTTTTCTACACTTTTGCATTTTTATTGCCATGGTTTGTTTTGGGGTTACCATTTGAGTGAGAAGAGTTTTAAAAGAAAAGAAAATAAGGAAAAGAAAAGAGAAAGTAATAAAGAATTGAAGGTAGGTGAGAGAGTGAGGTATGGGCTTCATTTGACCAAACCCTTAGCCATTTCCCCCCCTTATTTCTCTCCCTCTCCCTTTGCTTGCTGCTGCTGCTTCTTCCTCCCCCTTCCTCCACCTTCAAACCCTCAAATCATCTCAAAAACTACACCAAAACCACACATCCATTTCATTAAAATTGTGCACAAGCTCAAGACCTTCATGATGGACCAAGAAAGCTTGGATTTTGGCCACTAGGGGAAACTCAAGAAAATTCTTGAGTTGCCAAATGAGGTAATTTCTGGATCATTAGTTTAATTCTAGCATTCCTCACACCCCCATGTTAAGATTGAATCGATATTGTGTGATATTGTGGACTTATGGATAACCTAGTTAGGGTTGTGATGAATTGGTGTTGTATTATGAAATTGAGCTCAGTTAAGGTTATACCAACACCTTAGTGTATGAATTGGAACCCAAAACCTGAAGCTTAAACCAGAGTACGGATTTTAGAAACCGATATCGGGGAAATTATGGAATCTGTGAAGGTTAATTTGAATCTGCTATCATATGAGACACCTGAAAATAAAATTGAGTGGACAGTGGCATGTGCAGGCACCCAGAAAGCTAACCCCAAGACCCCAGCTCCCACTTCTTCTTCCCGGCCGCCAATTTCTCCCATTTGGCCGCAAATTGCGGCCTGGGTCCCACCATTTTACCTCGTATTGGTTCTGTAGCTCCTATATGTTTATGTTAGACCCCTGGTATATATAGATTTGTATAAATTGACCTAGGGTGAGATCTGGGACATATTTCCTAAGTTGCTGTTTTGGATTCGTGTTTCCGTATTCCGTATTTTTAATTCTGAAATTGTGTCTTGTGATTTACCTCGACTATTTTGCGTTTATACGACGATATAGAGGATTTATTGATGGTTTTGAAGGCGTGCCATAGGTTCTAACCTATAGGCCCCTTATCGTATCGTTTTGGATTTCGTGTGCCGTTTTAGCTTTGATTGGTTTTAATGCGCATATACGACACTTTGATGTGTAGGTACAACATGAAGACTTCGGGATGACAAGCAAACGCGTGGTGGCATCGAAAGATAAAGACGCAGGTGAGTGGATTTTATCTACAGGGGGAAGTCGGGTGGATGGCGTATAGCACCCCCGCAGTCCGTAGTTTATATATATATATATATATATGATAGCTAGGTGTACTATGGATAGTGTAGGGTTAGAAGTGACTAGTGTAGTTCATAGTCGCGAACCCTAGAGTAGATTTACACCTACACGCACATACTTGCATATTCATTATACTTGCACTGTGTTTGATGATATTGGGTGACATTGGAGATGAGTCGATGGTGTTGGGCATGGTGCCATGAGATCGGTGATTTGATGTGATTCGTATTTGGGGACACGATACATGATCTCTAGTGGGCCTTGGGACGTGTGCTTGCACACGCAGGATCTTGATGGTATCAGTTGTACTAGGCTTAGATCAGTACCCCAGATTATATGATATGATGATAAGTGATACCTGAAATGTGATGAGATAGGGTGATATTAAACCGTACCCAGCTATTGGGATGCCGTACGACGATTTACCGTATGAGCTTTACATTGATGATAGATCCGCACTCATGACTTGAGGATGTCATATGATATACTGTATCGTATGCGATACTATTGAGGCGGAATCACCGACTATTATATCTATTATATCGACTCAGATGTTAGGCGGTTTCCTTACCTGTAGCTCAGCTTGTTAGTTCAGCCGTATAGTTTAGTGTAGTTGTTAGATTAGATTAGACTCTTACCTATTTCAAAACTAGCGGGTCGTGGGTATTTTAAAAGACAGGTCAAGGGATCTACGGATATTTCAAAGGGCGTATCTTTTCATAAAAACACCGTAGCCCCTATTTTCAAAACCCCATGATTCGTGTTATTTCAAAAGGCACCATTTATAGGACTTATATTAGATTAATGCAGATTAGTTTTAGTTACGTCTAGTTTCAGCTCCCACTCATTTTTGTGGTTCGCTTTGCATCGCATTCTTATATTATGTTTCATACTCCATTATTAATATCATGCTGATAGGACACCAGCACCATTACCGATGATGCGTATGTACCACGTACACTTACTTGCCGGCTCACACACATCTTCATCGGTAATTGCCATGTCACGTACACCTTAGAAAATATTATTGCTTGACATAGCCTATTAGCTAATAGTTTAGACATTGTAGTTATTACCTGCTACTTCATGCATACTGTTATTCATTGTTATGCCGCATTCATGGATTCTCATGCATACATTCACTATTTTACGTGCTATTGAGGTTTTGGACTTGGATTTCCATGGGATTTTCTGGATTTGGAGGAAAACCGCAAAAACACAAATAAATATATTCTCTCTTTTAAAATAAAAAGTGCGGTTTTCCCATGATGTATGAGTCGTCCACCATGAGTTTGCTGATGGATTTGGAAACCCGATTCGAGGAGACGGATGAACCGTTTCGGGTACATGGTGGACCCGGTGCGGTACCCCGGGGCAAGATGAATGTGGTGATGACGTTGAGCCTGGCAGGGGAGCACTACCTACCGGTGATTTTACCCGACGCGTCGGATATCCGGAGGATACCGTCGTGGTCTTGAGATGGATGGTAGGGGCCGGTCTGGACTGACGGCGCCCTAGATTTTGTGGTTGAGACTTGAGATATCGAGATATTGGGATTACGTTTTGTGCCGATGCTAGGCACAGTCTTATGCTGATTTCATTATGATACCTCATTTTAAAAATACAAAGGAAATCTCACTAGTTATGAAAACAGTTTCTTCATGTACATGTATTCTGTTTTCATGCATTCATATCTCATTCATATGATATATTGCTACCTGAGGCACTGACACAGGCATATGAGATTACACTCGGGTTAGATATTTACCCTAGCCTTGTTATAGGCTGCTTGTTATATTGAGGATTCTTATACTGATCGTATTGACCTAGGATTATGTCTGGCTTTCGGTTTCTGCTTGTAGATATTTCTATTCACGAGTTGGCAACTCACCCCCGTTGTGCCACAGTTCTTGCAGGTCCTGCCGTACAGGTTCCATTGCGGCATTTCTGGCACACTACTTCCTTGCGGGTGCATTGCTTTTGGCAGGTGGATTCTTTTGCATCAAGAACCACCATTGTATTTATTTTATCCATTGTATCTAGAATTTCCATCAACCAAAACTTGTATATTGTTTCAGACCTAGACTTTAGTGATGTATTATTCGACCTTAGAGTCGCGCTTAGTAGTATTGCGGTTTTCTTGTTGCTTTTGAGTTCTTTTGGTTTGACCCTCGCCTTTCGGCGTTGTATATTCTTATTTCTTGTGTGGTTGTGGCCGTCATTTGACGAAGAGCTAGCTCCCGCTTGGGGATGCCTTTATCATTGCATATATTGTTATCCTTGTTGTACCCCATTCGGGGCCAGTTTTACATAAGAAACTCTGCCGAAATTTTTAGAAAAGACTTTACCTTTTAAAATGCACATTCGGCTTAGTTATTTAAAAACCTTGACTTCAAACATGTTTTCCTTCACTTCTTTAAACCAGTTTCTTCACTTACTCTTAAAATGGTTTTAGATTTCTGGGCTTTTGGCTTACTTGGATCAGATGGAGTCCTATAGACTTCATATGGTTCAAGGGCCAGTCACGTGCTCTTTCGGGTCGTGACAAAGCTGCTCGGTGGCCTCTTGATGAGGGCTTTAGATCCTTGGCGTCGGTGGGTAGGGAACTACCCGCCAGGGATTGACCGAGCAGGGAAGCTGCTTGGTGGCCTCTTGGTGAGGGCTTTGATCCTTAGCGTAGGTGGATAGGAAGTTACCCGCTAAGGATTGACTGAGCAGGGAAGCTGCTCGGTGGCCTCTTAATGAGGGATTTAGATCCTTGGCGTCGGTGGGTAAGGAACTAGCCGCCAGGGATTGACCGAGCAGGAAAGCTGCTTGGTGGCCTCTTGGTGAGGGCTTTGATACATAGCGTAGGTGGGTAGGAAGTTACCCTCTAAGGATTGACCGAGCAGGGAAGCTGCTCGGTGGCCTCTTGATGAGGGCTTTAGATCCTTGGCGTTGGTGGGTAGGGAATTACTCGCCAGGGATTGACCAAGCAGGGAAGCTGCTCTGTGGCTTCTTAGTAAGGGCTATGATCCATAGCGTAGGTGGGTAGGAAGTTACCCGCTAAGGATTGACCGAGCAGGGAAGCTGCTCGGTGGCCTCTTGATGAGGGCTTTAGATCCTCGGTGTCGGTGGGTAGGGAACTACCCGCTAGGGATTGACTGAGCAGGGAAGCTGCTCGGTGGCATCTTAGTGAGGGCTTTAATCTTTAGCATAAGTGGGTATGAAGTTACCCGCTAAGGATTGACCGAGCAGGGAAGCTGCTCGGTGGCCTCTTGATGAGGGATTTAGATCCTTGGCATCGGTAGGTAGGAAACTACCCTCCAGGGATTGACCGAGCAGGGAAGCTGCTCGGTGGCCTCTTGGTGAGGGCTTTGATCCTTAGCGTAGGTGGGTAGGAAGTTACCCGCTAAGTATTGACTGAGCAGGGAAGCTGCTCGGCGGCCTCTTGATGAGGGCTTTCGATCCTTGGCGTCGGTAGGTAAGGAACTCCCCGCCAAGGATTGACCGAGCAGGGAAGCTGCTCGGTGGCCTTTTGGTGAGGGCTTTGATCCTTAGCATAGGTGGATAGAAAGTTACCCGCTAAGGAATGACCGAGCAGGGAAGATGCTCAGTGGCCTCTTGATGAGGGCTTTAGATCTTTGGCGTTGGTTGGTAGGGAACTACCCTCCAGGGATTGACCGAGCAGGGAAGCTGCTCGGTGGCCTCTTGATGAGGGATTTTTGGACTTCTTTTAGCCTTCATGGGGGGTCGTTCAATCTCCCTTGACCCGTAAAATCTGGAAATGACCGTCGCAGACAACACGTGGCAGAAACGCACTGGCAAGGCACGGTGCTCCATGGTTCCCGTTGTTTCAACTTCCATTGACCGCTTAAGGGCTCGTGAGGATTGGCATGGTCGCCATATAGCAGCTCTGTATTGGGAAATTTGAAAATATCCTGTGATTCGCGTTACTGCACGCGTTTCGGCCTTTAGGGATTTTGTTGGGCTATGAATAGCGAAGGCATGTTGGTTTCTTTTAGCCTTGCGTTTCTGAAAATGGCCGGGTTTACCTACTCCATCAAAGAGATCATCTCTCGTGACGACTATAGGTTGTTTTTCGTCACCCCATTGAGATGGGGATACGCGCGCACTTTTCAGGCGCATTACAGATTCCCCCTGCCTACGGTAGGCCGAGGTTTATTGATTGTGGGGATCCGAATCTCCAGCAGCCGCGGACTAAGCTGCCGTTAATCACCCCTCGCCTTTGGAGCGAGAGAACCTCCGATTGACGGGCCAAACAGGTCATGCGAACTAAATATGCAGTGTTGTGTTTTGAAGGGGTTTTGAATATATCGGGGGCCCCGCAGAGTTTTTACGGGGGTCCCCGCTACCAGGATAACGGGCTAGGGGTCAACGGGGCTAGCATCCCCCTTACGGGGTGCGAGGTAGCGCCCTGTTAGAATAATTTTCCTAGTAGGGGACGTGTTTTGAGTATAGAGTGTATGAAAAATGAAGGGTGAGGAGCGTCTTACAGACGCGTACATAGCACGTGAGCACTGGGCGCCCGCGGGTCACATGCCTGCTGTGTGGGCGCTTGGAGCCCGCGGGTCACGTGCCAGACGCGTGGGTGCCTGCGGGTTACGTGCGCGGCATACGACCGCCGGGGGCCAGCGGGTCACGTGCGCAACACACGATCGTCGGCGCCAGCGAGTCACGTGCGAGGCAGGCGACCGCTGGAAACACCAGCGAAAAAGGAGCTTAGCCCCTAGGCTAGGAGTTGAACTCCCAAGGGATTTTGAGTGGAGTTAAACTCCAAAAGATTTAGATTTGGAGTTAAACTCCTAAATGATCTGGAATAGGAGTTAAACTCCTCTGAGGATTTGGGTCTTGGAGTTGAACTCCCCAAAGATCTTCAGAGGTGATCAAATGGGACCCCTCTCTTCTCTCTTTAGCTCTGGAGCTTCTTTTGAGCCTTGGATCTGTCCAAAGTTGGATTTTTGGAGATGGGTCTCCTTCTTCCTCCTCTTGATCGGCTGGATCTTGGAGAAAAGGGGGTGAGACTTAAAAGTCTCCCCTTTTCGTGATCTGATTGAAGATCCGAGCTCCCATTCAAGGGTTTTGTGGTGAAAAACTATTTCTTTTTTGAAAAGGGAAGAGTTAAACTCTTGATTTAATTTAAAGAGGGGGAAGGTTTTAGAACCTTGAGCAAGGAGAAGGAGGCACAAACCCTAAAATATTTTAGAATGGAAAAAGTTGTCTTGAAATTTTCATCATCCTTGGCTTTATAGGCTACACACTTTACATATAGCCCCTTGGGCTTTACAAAATGGCATTTTGCCCATCCTATGCCTCATGTGCTCATTTCTTTCCCATATGAGCCATGGATACAAAAATTTGTCTTTATGCCCATTTTTCTTACATTCATTCATAAAAAAACACCAAAATTATTTATTACAAATTTTTTGTTATGGCATGGGGGAGGCCGGCCGCTTCATGTTTGGGCTCGACTCGGGTATGTGCCCACTTGACCTGGGCTTGGGCCCACTTGGCTTGGGGTTGACTTTGATTTTGACTTGGTCAACCGGGGTGTAAATTTTTACCCCAACAAAATGTCCTCATCAATAAATGCACACCGCGTATATGAGTTGTGTGCATGAAATTGATGGATCTTTTGCGTGGAGGCGACTTGATTTGGTTCCCGCTTTTGGGAAGCTAGCACTGCTCTTTTCACAACATGGACGGTCGATACTTGACGTGTCTCCAAAACAGAGTGTCCGTGGTTGACGTGTCCCCGAGGCGGAGTGTCTGTTTGACGTTTCCCCGGCACGGAGTGTCACTGGTCAACGTTTCCCCTAGGCGGAGTGTCGCTGGTTGACGTTATCCCAAGGCGGAGTGTCACTGGTCGACGTTTCCCCAAGGCGGAATGTCTGTGGTCGACTTGTCCCCGGCACGGAGTGTCACTGGTCGACGTTTCCCCGACATGGAGTGTCTGGTTGACTTGATTCCAAGGTGGAGCATAATTCCGACGAGGAGGTCGTTGCTGCCCTTTTTGCGACTTGGACGGTCGGTGCTGCCATTTTAGCGACATGGATGGTCGGTTCTGCCCTTTTTGCGACGTGGACGGTCTGTGCTGCCCTTTTAGCGACGTGGACAGTCCGTTCTGCCCTTTTTGCGACGTGGACGGTCGGTGCTGCCCTTTTAGCGACGTGGATGGTCGGTTCTGCCCTTTTTGCGACTTGGACGGTCGGTGCTGCCGTTTTAGCGACGTGGACGGTCGGTTATGCCCTTTTTGCTATGTGGAAGGTCGATGCTGCCATTTTAGCGACGTGGACGGTCGGTTCTTCCCTTTTTGCTACTTGGACGGTCGGTGCTACCATTTTAGTGACGTGGACGGTCGGTGCTGCCATTTTAGCGACGTGGACGGTCGGTGCTGCCATTTTAGCGACGTGGACGGTCAGTGACTTGTTCGGCTTCTTACGGTGTCGGGATTTGATTTGACTTGCTCCACTTTCTGCGGTGTCGGGGTTGAAGTTGACTTGCTCTGCTTCTTACGGTGTCCAGGTTGATTTGTTGGACTTGATTTGTTTTGGAAGTTCCCTACATATCCAGCGGGACTCTCGCGCTTAGAAGTGCTGCCGGGTGGGACTTTGAATTTGGTTTTTGGGTCGGCATCAGCATTGCTAACACTAAAGCACAGGTGCGAGGAGCAATTCATCATTTGCCTTTTCCTGTTGGGGAGCGATAGCTTAGGAGACAGGTTTAGATCCCTATCACGTAAGGCTTTTCAATTTTATGAGCCGTAAGGGTCCCATAAAAGCATTTTCTCCCTACGAGTCGAAAGGATCTCGTAGGTGTACTTTCTTCTTAGGAGTCGTGGAGACTCCTAAGTGTGTTGCTCCTTTGTGAGTTGTAAGGATCTCACACGGGAATTTTCTCCTCACAAAGTTGAGAGGACTCTGCGAGTGTATTTCATATCTTTTTCACGAGTTTGCACCCTTTCGAGTTTTCACAAACTCGCCGGCAATCCTGCTGATTTTACTCACGGAGCCCTTTTGGGTTTTCATCCGTGCCCGTTTTGTTTGTGGACATACCTTTTTTTTCTTTCTTTTTTTTGGCGGATCTTCATTGCTGGTGGGACTTTAAATGTAGTCTCGTCGGTAGGACTTGGGAGAGATTGGGATCATTTTACGCCCGTGGATTGTATATGGTTTTACAGGATGTATGATCCAAACCGTAGGGCCGGAAGAATTTCGGATCTTTGTTGGTGTCTGCATCGCTGCACTGAAATGTGGTATCAGGAGCGACTCATCATTCGCTGTTAGGACATTCAAAAATTTGAAATTTTGGTTGGCATCTGCATCGCTGCACTGAAATATGGTACCAGGAGCGACTCATCATTCGCCATTTGGGAATTTAGATTTTGGTTGGCGTCTGTATCGCTGCACTGGAATATGGTACCATGAGCGACTCATCATTTTCCATTTGGAGTTTTTTTTACCGTGATTGCTCTATCATTTCGGCTTTTTATTCGCTGTTGCCCCATTATTTCGGCTATTTATTTTCATTTTTATTTTATTCGCTGATTTTTATTGCGAGTTTCCCCATCATTTCGACTCTTTTTCTTTCTTTTTTCTTATTTTTATTTTATTTTATTTTACACATTTTTTTATTTACACTTTTTTTACACTCCCAGTTTAACGACTTAGGGGTCGATTGTTCCCAGTTTAATGACGTGGTGGTCATCTCTTTTTAAAGAAAAGCAGATGTTTGAGAGAATCAGATCCCCGAAAGACTTTGGTTTCCGTTTGTATGAAATTGGCGGTCGTAGCTTGACTGTTTTTTAACACGCCAAGGGACAATGATATTTCTCCCGCCTTGTATTGCTTTTCGACCCAATCTTTGAAGACGAAGCAGTCCTCAATGGCATGACCTATCACTCTGTGATAGGGGCAATATTTGGGGTCGTCGGTCATATTCGCTTCTTGCGGTCTCTTTGATTCTGGCAATTGTAGACCGTTTCTTAGGGCGTTCTTGAATATTTTATGGACTTTGTCCCTTCTGAAGGAATAGACCTTATCTAATTTCTCTTTCAGAGGCAATTCCCCTCCCCCTCCCAACATCGGTTTTCGAGGTTGGTCGGTATTAGGTTCACCTTTTATCCGCTTATGACGTTCGGTGTATGTATCAGAGGGACTGGAGGCTGATTGCGGCCGTTTTTCACGAAGGCACTCCGCTCTTGGGCTGAAGGGGGTATCGGTTGGCTGCCTCTGGGTATCAATCCCTGTCTCATGAACCAAAATTTGATTTTGCTGTAATTGCAATCGGGCGACTTGGGTCGTGAGATCTGCTACGACGTTTGCCAGCTCGTCGACTTTGGAATGGATCTTGGTCATCTTTTCGTCCTTGTCCTGAAGCTGCTTTTGAA
Organism: Agapanthus africanus; assembly: GCA_030015575.1. NCBI lineage: Eukaryota > Viridiplantae > Streptophyta > Magnoliopsida > Asparagales > Amaryllidaceae > Agapanthus > Agapanthus africanus. Next base: position 229,868,799 of record JASDDO010000022.1, on the reverse strand, counting down.
GCTATTAGAATAATGCTTGTTCTATAGTTTTGGGTACGACAACGGGGTCATCCTTACCGCCTGAGCTTGATTTAGCAAGCACCATGGGTTCCTTTGGCTCAATGGTCTGAGCGGGCTCTTCATCATTTGGATTGAGCCGATGCTGGGCAGCGTCAACCATATCATCACCATGGCTCTAAAGCATATGAGGGTTCGTTTGTTCATGTCTGACCATGTAGACAGTGAGGACCACATATCCAGCCATCTCTTTATCTTTGGCGGCTGATTTTTCAGACCTTTGTTGTGACCCTTCGTCTTTTAGAAAGGACAGGCGATTGAAGAAGGTTGGCCTGGCTGGGTCCTTGGACGGCGCTGTCCGGATCGCAGATTTCTTGACCCTCGCGGTAATGGCATTCTTCTGAACCAATTTCAGTGGTTCAAAAGAGTTAGCGAGATTTACAACCGTTTCAGCTGGCGTTGCTGGGTAACCTCATTCTTGGAACCCTACGATGTTCAAATCAGCAGGAGCCCTAGCCCTTTTGTTGGCTCTGTATCTGAGACTTTTCTGTCTTAGCTTCTCAATTTTGAGGGCTTGGCGGGCATCCGTCCTCCAGGAAGCCATCGTGAGCAGATTAACGGGGAGTATAGAGAAGATACCCAATTGAACAGTTGTCAGGGGCGCCGCTAGAGCCTGCCCGTGATGCCTTGTTGCTTTGGTGGTGTTGATGGCCTTGCCCCCAGCTGGGGCTAAGGAAAGTCGTTCAAACACCAACTTACGTTTGGGTTGGGGCGCTTTAGAGACCACCACATTTGGTTTCCTGCCTTTCGAGGCTGGTCTATCTGTTACTGGATTTGAAAAAGTTGGGCTGGCGTTAGCTGGCATGAACAGAATAGAGCCGAATGGTAGTGTTGGCTCCTCCCATTGTCGCCCAAGACTGGCCGGGAGGACCGTCCTAGCGTCCATCTTCATCGTGTAGGAGATGGGAGCTGTGTTGAGAGCTGAGCTTGCCCTTAAAGACATTTTGTTGCGTTCGAAGATTGCAGTCGAAAGTCGTTAACCTGCAAATAGAAACATGATTTCAGTACAGACAATCAATGTATATGTTGATTGAGTTCGCATGGATGTTTAACCCGAAATATGGGAGGAGAGATCAGTCCCACCGAGCATGCCAGAACCTGCAGGGAGTTTTTCTTCACCCCATTTAGATGGGAATACGTGCGTGCTTGTCAGGCGCATTACAGATTCCCCCTGCCTAGAATAGGCTGGGGTTTATTGATTGTGGGGATCCGAATCTCCGGCAGCCACGGACTAAGCTGCCGTTAATCACCCCTCGCTTTTGGAGCGAGAGAACCTCCAATTGACGGGTCAAACAGGTCATGCGAACTCAATGTGCAGTGTTGTGTTTTGAAGGGGTTTTGGATATATCATGGGCCCCGCAGAGTTTTTAGTGTAGAGTGTATGAAAAATGAGGGGTGAGGAGTGTCTTAAAGATGCGTGCACGGCATGTGGGCATTGGTCGCCCACGGGTCATATGCCTGGCGCATGGGTGCTTGGCACCCGCGGGTCACGTGCCAGGCGCGTGGGCACCCGCGGGTCATGTGCCTGCCATGTGGGCACTTGGTGCCCGCGGGTCACGTGCACGGCACGCGACCGCCGGGCGCTAGCGTGTCACGTGCACAGCACGCGACCGCTGGAAACACCAGCGAAAAAGGGGCTTAGCCCCTGGGCTAGGATTTGAACTCCTAAGGGATTTTGAGTGGAGTTAAACTCCTAAATGATTTGGAATAGGAGTTAAACTCCTCTGAGATTTGGGTCTTGGAGTTGAACTCCCCAAAGATCTTCAGAGGTGATCAAATGGGACCCCTCTCTTCTCTCTTTAGCCCTGGAGCTTCTTTTGAGCTTTGGATCTGTCCAAAGTTGGATTTTGGGAGACGAGTCTCCTTCTTCCTCCTCTTGATCGGCTTGATCTTGGAGAAAAGGGGGTGAGACTTAAAAGTCTCCCCTTTTCGAGATCTGATTGAAGATCCGAGCTCTCCTTCAAGGGTTTTGTGGTGAAAAACTATTTCTTTTTGGAAAAGTGAAGAGTTAAATTCTTGATTTACTTTAAAAAGGGGGAAGGTTTTGTTGGGTTACGGCAGCGCCTCGGCCATCAAACCATGGCCAAATTTGGAACAAATTTTTTCTAAATTGGCGCTACCATTACCCGATGCCCGGATCTACTATAAACCCTATACTAGCAAGCTATAAAAAGAAGTTAGAATGGTTATACCAAGTTGATCCGTGTCTTTCGGTCTTCAACCATCATCCCCAAGCTCCTAGTGGTTCCTTGATCGAATTTGGTTGCCGATCTTCCTCCATCTAAAATGATCCACCTGAGGGAAACGGTGCAAGCTTCAGCCTCGTCGAGCGAGGCAACCGATGCTCCAAGGTTGCTAGCAATGGAGGTGTAGGAATGTGTCACTATAATTTTCTCTCATCACATATGCTCAATGAGCAACCATAGAAGATGAAGAAGGAAGTGAGGAAACATGTGGCATGAGCAACTAAAGAAAGTGGCTATGTGTTTTCTCCAAGTGAGAATTGGAATGAGAATGAAGCAATTGAAGAAAACAAGTGCAAGCCATCCAAAATGTGTGGCTGCCCCCTCTCTCTCTCATGCATACACTCACAAAATATCTCCACAATTTTGCAATAAACAATTGCCATGCCCATACCTCTCTACATGTCTCAAGCCATGCTCATGCCACCTCACTCCTCCACCTCATTTGTGAAACAAATAAATTACCAAAAATGGAAAATCATACAAATGAGGTGTCCACTTCTAGAAACTATTCCATATAAATACGGAATACAACCCGGTACATGTATCGAAATACATATACGCGTATTCGTACAAAAATACGACTAGCCAAGAGAGAAAATGAATAGTGAACAATAATACTAGAATACATATATATAAATACATATATAAATCATTAAATCAAAACCTGATTTAATAATCCGGCTTAATCCTAAGCCGCTAGTATTATCAACCGTCTGATTAAAGTCTGTGCAGCATGTGCACATATTTAATCGGACACTTGTATGTACCAACATACGTCATCTACACCATATCGCCTGAACCATGAAAACTCTCTGTGTAGGACTCTAAATACTCGTCAATACGCTGGCAATGGGTTTAACCATAAGTACGTCAGCGGCACTAACTGTACGTAACGGCTACCCAGGTATTGAGCGAAAGGGAGGCCGACGAGAAAACTCATCCTGAATCCTTACTGAGCCTGACAGTGACAATATCCGTACAGTCCGGTCCATTCGTCTAAGAGTATCGCATATCGAGTATAGGGGGTGGATAAAGTCAGACCCCTAACAACACGACATTTAGTGTCGGTATGAAATCCATCACCACCTGAGATACTATCGATCCTAGATCGGTAATTCTCGTCCACCATGGCCATGGATTTCTGGTGATGGCCACCCGTGCACAACGCAACATCAACCCCCAATACCGGGAGAGACGAATCCCCGACGATCCGATCACTGCCTCCATGTGGCTCGGGACTGTACCCAACTAAAACCTGTTTGCACGACTCCTTTGAGCCGTGGTAGGGTAGTAATCAAAGCACAATAGGAACTCACACGAGACAAATGACGATCTCGGTGTTGGGTTACGGCAGCGCCCCGGCCGTCAATCCGAGGCCAAATGCGGAACAAAAATTTTATAACTTGGCGCTACTGCAACCAATCACCCGGATCGTACTATTAACCGTTAACTAGCTATCAAGAAAGAGAGATCAGAGATTATACCGATCGATCCATGTCCTTTTGTCTTCAATCTCCATCCCATGCTTGTCGCGGCTGCCCCGACGAAGTTTGCCTTCCGGTCTCGCTGGTCGAAGTGGCACCACATCGAGGAATCTTTATACGGGCTCCCGCTTCAAACCGAAGCAACTCGGACATGAAGTTTGCTAGCCGACATGTCCAAGATTGAAGTAGAGAGAGTGTAGAATATTTTGTCTGAGGCACCCAAATGTTTGGGTGGAGGTAAATGAAGTTGCCTTGGTGAAATTGTGAGCAAAAGGATTTCTTTGCATGGAAAAATTGAGCTTGCAAATGATGAAATCATCCCCACCTCAAAAAAATTGGTGCCCGGCCATTATGAAAATTGCTCTCTGTGAATGGGGGCCGGCCACAAGATAGCTTGCTGGGAAAATAGGGGGGTGACCACAACACCAATCATGTGGTGACCATAGCACACAAAAAATCTAAAGCAAATACAAAAGCAATCAATGAAAACATGAGTCACAAATGAAGCCCATGCTTTCCACTATTTTAAGTCATGCCCATTAAATGATCAAGTGATGAGTCATAAAACTATGACTCACCCAAGCCAAATGAATCCCCCCATTTCGGCCACAACATGAAGAAAGAAATTTAGGCCAAAAAAGAATGCACAAACTTTAATCAATAATTAAAAATTAAATCTAATGTTTAATCGAGAGAAGAAAAACTGGCAACTTCAAAAGTAATCCCGTAACGAATTACAGGATTACCCCATAACTGTATATACATACCCGTATTTGTATTCCGACCGAATACGAATGCAGCGAGACAAAAAATATTCCTACACAATATAACACTAGGATCCCGCTTAAACCAAAGCCTACTAGTATTATCTGTCCGAACCATGACACGTGCACAAGTGCACGTGTATGTTCGAACCCTGCCATAAAACCATACGGCCTCTACAACGTTTCGTCCGAACTTGGGAAACTATCTGTGGGGGACTCTAAAGACTCATCTATACTCTAGCAGTGGGTTTAACCACAAGCACGTCAGTGGTACTAGCTGTACGTAACGGCTGCCCATGTATTGACCGAAAGGGAAGCCGATGAGCGAACTCATCCTGGAACCCTACTGAGCCTATCAATGACAATATCCGTACAGTCCGGTCTGTTCGTCTAAAAGTATCGCATATCGGGTCTAGGGGGTGGATAAAGTCAGACCCCTAATAACGCGATAATTCGTGTCGGTATGAAGCTCGTCACCACTTGAGAAACTACTGATCCGAATTAGTAATTTTCGATTACCTTGGCCAAGTATTTCTGGTGATGGTCACCCGTGCACTGTGCGACATCAACCCCCAATACCGGGAGAGACGAATCCCCGACAATCCGCTCACTGCCTCCATGTGGCTCGGGACTGTACCCAACTAAAACCTGTTTGCACGAATCCTTTGAGCCGTGGTAAGGTAGTAATCAAAGAACAGTGGGAATTCACACGAGATAAATGACGATCTCAGGTCGACAGACTAACCTGTACATATGTCACCTGGGAACTACTATCTGACAATAGGTATAATACTAACTAGCAGGTTCCCAGCGAGTACGTCCAGTGTACTCATAACCCAATGAGCACCAGTATACTATCTTATTGAACAAACTAACACCATGGCTTGTGAGACCTGGCCACCACCCCTCGTCGGGGTCTCGATCAGTATACACTATTCTACACTGGAATATCGATGCCCAGTCTCGATACTCCTACGACTAGGGACATTTAAGGATGTGCTTATAGACCCCCAGCTCCCACGTATATGATCGCCATCATAATGCTGGTAGTCGAGCAAGAATCCTATGGGCTCTATCAACATGTATATGATGATAAAGACAAACCAGATAGCATACTATCATCTCGAGTAAGACTGTCCTACCGGTATAGGTCCTCCCTCAATCATTGCAATCACGTGCCTGCGATCCAATAATTGACTTTGAGGGCACTATATCCAACAATCTCCCACTTGCACTTAAGTCTATTTATTACGATGTCGCATACTCACAACCCGTGTGACACGGAACATCCAACTCCTCTACTAATCAGTTTCACAAAACTCGTTTGTAAAACTATTGCGTTCGAGAAATAGCCTTACTAAGTGGATCCGCCCTGATGTTTCTTTCTATGTCTCTCTTAATATCAATTTCACGGAGAAAGCTATCTCCCGAATTGAGCAATACCTGTCTTAGAATATGTCTGGATATCTGATGGGATCCGGTTCATGTTCATACCATAATATTGCATTATTATATTCCCCATTCTTGTTCTTTTTACAAATAAACAGGTGCTTTTGACCCATGTCTGCTACATAGTACAGGTTACAGGTTCTTGGATCTAAAATAGTGAAAAAGATAAAAGACGATGCAAAAGTGGAACTACAATCAACAAATAGAAGGATCTTGATCAAGCCTACATAAAAGATAAAGTTCACAAAGTACAAGGCAGCGCAAGGTCCAAGATCGCGAAGCCACGGTAAAAGTCCACCACAATTATTCACTGTAAAATCTGGAAGAGAACCAGAAGCTATTTTAAAGAAATAACCAAAGAAACAGGAAGCCCAAGAATCCCAGAAGCAGCCCACAAAGAATCAACAGAGGATCTTCCTATTGGGCCGCGGAACCGCGGACCAACCCCTGCTGCGACCGCGGTTCAGAGGCCATCTAGAGCCCAAAGATAAATATTTTTTTACCTAAATGCAGATCGGCGCTGACTAGTCAACCTAGGGGTATTTTGGTAAATGCAGACATGCGGCAATTATAAACCTAGGGTTTTCTATGTCCTATAAATAGATACCCAAACTCTTGTATTAGGTTATGCCTCCTTTCATTAATAAAATTCAGATTTCTTTTGGAAAGCATCGATGCCTCTTTTCATTTCATCTATTCAGATCTGACAACCCTGTGTAAATATTTGGAGAGAGCCATCTGTAAAGTAAGTAGTTTTATTTAATTGCCGTAGTATAGATTTTAATTCCTTGCCCTAATTAGATAGATAGAATGTTCTTCAATTCCCTAATGAGCGAGTAGTCTCCTCGCTTGTTAGGGTTAGCTTTGGGGAAGGCTTTTGAGAGATGAGATCTCCCATCCCTTTCTTGCCCATCACACTTTTTTAATAGGACTCCATGCATACATGCACACACCGCTCCCTACGGCACCCTATCCCTCGAGGTAATGGTGATACCGTAGTATAAAGGCCCGGTTGAGCGTGTTTTCCATGGAGGTTAGGGTAAGGATTGATAAAGGAAGTACAAGAACCTAGAGGAAGAAACATCTTCCCGAATGGTTCTAATCCCCTTTATTAATAATTACCATAACACCTCATAGATCTTAATTTGGGTATAGAAAGCGGTGAGATTTATTTACATTTCCAAACCTACCCTAAACTTAACCCTAGCAAGATTTAGATCTAGATAGATTAGTTTTTAGATTTAATCAATCTGGCACCCATCGGAATTAACTCGTAAGAGCAATTAGGAAATTCACAAAATCCCTATGGACCGACCCGTACTCACCGGCTAGCTACCAAGCGACGTCGTTTTTGATTGCGGTAATATATTTTTGATCGATAAAATCTCTCTAAATCAAATGGCGCCGTTGCCGGGGATGGCGTATTATTTCCTTTTTGCGATTTCGGGTTAATATAAACTAAAAAAATCATAAAAATATGAAAAATTAAAAATATATATATATATATATATATAATATAAGTTTTTTTTATCATCTTTGTATTTTGTGAAGGGTATTTTTTGTTTGAATTTTGCAGGATCTACAATCGAGACGGATCTGGAAAAATCCAGAGTGCGAAACAGAAAATGGTAGATCAGAACAGAAAGGGATTGGAACAACAGAGCAGCATAATTTTTTCAGAGACCTGAAGCTTCAACTCTGCCGTCCTTCCGCCGCGCAAGCTCTCTCCCACCGAGGTTCCGCGGTCCCTCTGCCACGTCAGCGCGCGAATTTTGCACCGTTTGCTCCCCTTTTCCCTCTTCTGCCAATCCCCATATATCTTTTGTCAAATCTTCTGCCGGATTCTTTGCGCTTAAAAAAAATCTTCCCTTCCAAATAACAAATCTTGTGCAGGATTCTTTGCGCCGCGCTTAAAATAAAAATTGATTGCAAGAAATCTTTTCTGTTTTGCATACCTTTAATCTTTTTGCAAAAATTTCCAAATAAAGGGAAAAAGGAAAAAGGAAAAAATCTTTTTATAAAAAGACTTGTAACTTTTGTCGCTAAGAAATCCGTGCACCACCCACCTTATTTCTCTTCTCTTTCTTACATCATGGGTACCCCTTATCAAAAATCTCTTGCCGAACTTTGGTATCCCGAACCTAACTTTGCTTCGTATGTTAATTGTTTCGGTCGATTTAAGGAAGATCCCTCCATGCCCAAAATTTCTTTAAAAGATCAAATAGAAGCGTCTAGGAGAAACAGTTCGACTTTGCAACCCACTTTGTGTCAACCATGTCAACCTTCACCACCTTCGTACGTTGATACCACTTTTTCTAGTCCTGTTGTAACTCCTAAGACGATGTCTATTGCTGAGCACATTGCCCAATCTCGTAGCCGATCTTTCACTCCTCTCCACACATCCAGTTCTAGGGATCAACAAGTCCATTTACCTTTTTATCCAAATGTTGATCCTACCCCTGTCCAACCGTCCAATTCCTACCAGTCCTACCCGACTTTCCCGCCTTCACTAGACATTGCTTCTACACAGCTAGTTGGGAGTTTCACGTATCCAAACACCTTCGAATCTTTTACCGAAACCCCCTCACCATCCAGGTCTAGTTTGGAACAGTCGTTGGAAGCTTATATTTTAGCAACAAACAAAAAGGTGAGGAATGTAGATGCATCCATTGCTGCCCTTATGCAACCTACTGAACCGGGAGCTAGTTTCCAACTAGTTTCAAATTTTTCAATGTATGAGGAGGCGGCTGGACAGAGTGAGAATTTGAGAGGAGCGAGTGAGTTCTATACATTTCCAAATCAAACCTACCCATACCCAATTGAAGCCCACAACTCCTGTTTTCCATCGATTGTCCCAAATGATTCACAAGTTGAAAATAGAACAAATAAAAATGAGTTGTGTGACTTTGTAGTGCTTGATTTGCCAGATTGTGAAGAGTCCCTTTCGAGTGAAACCATACCTAATCCGTTTGAACTTTACACCTCCACTCTAGAGCCTAAATTAATTAATATCCATGCTTTTGATGAGGTGTCAGAAAAAATTGATTTTCGCTTGATTGAGGATATAGACGCCGGGAATATTTTGGATGATGAACCCGTAAATTTGACTGAAATTTTATCTCTAATTCATCATCCCGAGTTATTAATTGTTTCTCCCTAACTTCATATGCGTCTTGATTTTGATGATAATGACATGGATAGGCTAAATTTTGAGGAGAATTATGAGGAGAGTATTGAGGAGAGTATTGAGGATAATATTGAGGTTGAACCATTTTTGTTTGATGTGTCGGATTTTCCAATTCATCCTCCTGAACCTTTAACTGTTATATCACCCTCCATCCTTTCCATCGTTCCGACCACGCACAAGATCACGCTTGAAGACTGTGAGCTTGAAAAATTTCCCTTTGAATCTGACACAGTTCTCACAGCCGATGACACTTACGAGTGTTTCACTTTTTCGGACGATGTTGATGACTCACTACCCGAATTTGAGTCCTTTGAATTTTCAGATGAGTTTGTTGAACCATCAGACTCGGTTACTTACAGTCGTTTCGAACCATTGATGGAATCTTTCAAGTTCGAGACAGTTTACTACGGTGAGAATGAGACTATCCCTAATTCACTCCCTTTCGTCCTTCCTATCGTTCCGACCTTACAAGAGACCGTTACGCTTTCATCTCCAATACCAAGTTCGACGGACCCATGTTTTCTTGCGAATCTTGAGGAATTTGACCCCATTTCTCGACGGGTTGATAGATTAGCACAATCGCTTTTAACACATCGGTCATCACAAATTGTGCTAATTTATTCACTCGATTTACACCCTCAAGATCGTGCTACACTTCTTTATCTTTTCCGCCCTTCTTCTCCTCTACCGAGACCATATTCTCCCTTTCTCTCCACACGGTCTCGTGTGTTTCTCATTTCTTTCCTTTACACCCCATTCTTTCACTAACCCTACCATTACCACGATAAGATTTTTGAATGGTTGGTGCTAACCTTTGGCTTATGTAAGGCCTTGCTTAGTTTGGGGAGGACCTTATTGTATATATGTATATATATTTTTTGTTTTCTTTTCTAAAAAAAACAATTCAAAAAATATATATATATATTTTTATAAATAAATAAACAGGGGAGTGCCGACATTCTCAACTCTCTTGGTGTAGCATGACAGTGAGAACACTGTCACGTTTAAGTTTGGGGGTATGCTCGGTAAGCCTTCTTCCTTCGCATTCATGTGTATAATTTTGCATTTGCATACTTATTTTAAAATCCATAAAAAATTAAAAAATTTCAAAAATTATAAAAATTATTGTATTCAATTTTGGCCGTATTTGACTTGAGTTTGACAAATAGGTTAACTGGCTAGGAACAACTAGATCTTAGACTTAGTAAATTAAAAACCCTAAAAATAACCTTCCTTTTAATTTAATGGTAGAAAGTATATGTCTTTGTAGTTTATTTAGAAATAGGCAAATTTTGAGTTCACTTCTTGGGCTAAGTTAAAACAAAGGAAAAGTATTGATATTTTTACTAGAGTATAAGTTTGAAAAATAATTCCTAGCTTAAGTCTAGATTCTGAAAATGTATACCCTACAATTTGCATAACCACGCACCTTGAAACTTGGAATAGTAGAAGAGACCTTGAAATGCTCTTGTCTAAAGTCCTTAGTATGAAGAAAATAAAAATAAAAATACAAGTGTGAATAAAGAGATAATAAAAAAAATGAACACTGGTTTTTGTGATTACTTAAGGCTGCAAAAATAGAAAAATATTTAGCGAGGGTGCTTCATCACCTAGTGCCTTAGACCAACTGGTTTGGGAGTCACTGCTAAAGCCTTAGGAGTTGCAAGACTAGGAATTACGCTTTAATGTGCAAACACATCTTGTAATCGGTTGTTGGTACCTCAAGAAGTATTAACGGTCGCATGAAGGATGTGCGAGCAAAATTCATCTAAAAATTCACCTATTAAGAAGTGCTTTGGACAACGGACAAGAGTATGATTGCTTGATTTGAATTTCCAAGTGTAGGGGTGATATTAACACACGTGGGGGGTATGTGATTGGGGTTTAGATAAGAGATAGGAATGAACAATAGGACTTATATCTTTAATAGAGATGATAAAAATTCCTAAGTTGAGATAGAACCCTAGAAGGAAAACTTAAGAGATGCCGAAAGCAAAATAAGTCTACAGAATATATATAATCTTAAGTTAAAAGATAAGGAAGCGTGAATAATATGGGTGGATAATTTACGAGTCAAAGATAATAGAATTCCTTGTTGGAAAATCTAATTGGAGAATAAAAGTCAATTGGCCTAATTGATAGGATTTTGTGGGTAGTATCCGCTGAAAACCCTCAGGAGACAACACTTCTCCTACTAGGGACACCTAGAGGTTTAACGGCTTGTTGCACGAGCTCAGTGCAATCGCATTTCCCTGCGAAAGTGAGGTTAGGTTTTTTGTCGAGAATAAAACTAAGTTTGCTCGAGGACGAGCAAAAGATAAGTTTGGGGGTATTTGTTCATACCATAATATTGCATTATTATATTCCCCATTCTTGTTCTTTTTACAAATAAACAGGTGCTTTTGACCCATGTTTGCTACATAGTACAGGTTACAGGTTCTTGGATCTAAAACAGTGAAAAAGATAAAAGACGATGCAAAAGTGGAACTACAACCAACAAATAGAAGGATCTTGATCAAGCCTACATAAAAGATAAAGTTCACAAAGTACAAGGCAGCGCAAGGTCCAAGTTTGCGAAGCCACGGTTAAAGTCCACCACAATTATTCACTGGAAAATCTGGAAGAGAACCAGAAGCTATTTTAAAGAAATAACCAAAGAAACAGGAAGCCCAAGAATCCCAGAAGCAGCCCACAAAGAATCAATAGAGGATCTTCCTATTGGGCCGCGGAACCGCGGTCCAACCCCAGCTGCGGCCGCGGTTCAGCGGCCATCTAGAGCCCAAAGATAAATATTTTTTTACCTAAATGCAGAGCGGCGCTGACTAGTCAACCTAGCGGTATTTTGGTAAATGCAGACATGCGGCAATTGTAAACCTAGGGTTTTCTATGTCCTATAAATAGATACCCAAACTCTTGTATTAGGTTATGCCTCCTTTCATTAATAAAATTCAGAATTCTTTTGGAGAGCATCGATGCCTCTTTTCATTTCATCTATTCAGATCTGACAACCCTGTGTAAATGTTTAGAGAGAGCCATCTGTAAAGTAAGTAGTTTTATTTAATTGCCGTAGTATAGATTTTAATTCCTTGTCCTAGTTAGATAGATAGAATGTTCTTCAATTCCCTAATGAGCGAGTAGTCTCCTCGCTTGTTAGGGTTAGCTTTGGGGAAGGATTTTGAGAGATGAGATCTCTCATCCCTTTCTTGCCCATCACACTTTTTTAATAGGACTCCATGCATACATGCACACACCGCTCCCTACGGCACCCTATCCCTCGAGGTAACGGTGATACCGTAGTATAAAGACCCGGTTGAGCGTGTTTTCCATGGAGGTTAGGGTAAGGATTGATAAAGGAAGGACAAGAACTTAGAGGAAGAAACATCTTCCTGAATGGTTCTAACCCCCTTTATTAATAATTACCATAACACCTCATAGATCTTAATTTGGGTATAGAAAGCGGTGAGATTTATTTACATTTCCAAACCTACCCTAAACTTAACCCTAGCAAGATTTAGATCTAGATAGATTTAGTTTTTAGATTTAATCAATCCGGCACCCATCGGAATTAACTCGTAAGAGAAATTAGGAAATTCACAAAATCCCTGTGGACCGACCCGTACTCACCGGCTAGCTACCAAGCGACGCCGTTTTTGATTGCGGTAATATATTTTTGATCGATAAAATCTCTCTAAATCAGTTCACAAATGAACTCTAAATCCAGCAAACTTCTTAAGACTTATCATCAACTAAAATTAATCAGTATCCTGCGCCATGCTTCCCTCAGTATTCGCTTGGACCACCTGTCCAAACTACAGTCCCTCGTTAGAAGGAAAGCTATAACTCTGACAGTCACTCTGTCATCCAGGTCACCTTGGAAGCCTGGAATGATAACCGTCTCCCGAAGGAGGCTTCCGTTATCAAATCCTAAGAACATCCACTTATGTTCTAAAACTGCTTCCAAACGTTTCTCCAGGATTGGATTAATATCAAATTATTGCATCTAGTACAAAAACAACATCTAGTGTGGTACTTGACATCTAATGATTGACTCAATTGCCTAAGCAAGTGATATGCCAATCATGCACGTCCCTCCCCCTTTTAGTCTGTAAGACACCTTCAGAGAGGGTGACTCCATCACCTTCCGGTATACTACCGTGCCAGGAGTCTTCCATTCTAAAAAACCTTTAGAATACCGCCTAAGTAACCAGATTGGGACACTTCCCAAATCTAGATCTAAAACCATAGATTTAGTAACCAGAATGCCTGATATAATATCTATATCCTCTATGGAGAAACCACTGTGTGACAACCACAGTATAACCGATCGTAGTATAGGAATTTCACTCCCTACAACGTGCATGTCATCCAAATACCAGGACATCATACCCTACTACCTTCTTAACAGATCCATCCTCTATTCTGATGAAGTCAAAGCCCATGACTGTCATATCAGAAATAGATGATCTATCTCCGCTATATCTGCTTTAGTCTATAAATAGACATAAGCTACCTGTCCACTACGCTTCCGCTACTCCCACTGACTACGACGACCCTCTGGCAGAGTCATATACACGTGCACTTCTAAAGCTAGTTTAGAACGACGCTATACTCATCCTCCTGCCGGGTTTCATAGTCTGGAACAACAGTAGTGTCAAGTCTGGGTAAACAAGAACCTCCCTGTCACCCTCCTTGAGGATACCGAAGTACCTCTTGGGCACCTGAGGTTACCCACCATATCTGCGGAGTGGCTAATGGAATGTCAATTCTGATTGAATCTTTAGGTCCTATTAAATTTTCAGTAATCGTTTGCGGTTCTGGAATCACTTCTAGTTCTACCATACTCCCACTACTGTTTTCTGAAAAATTCCATTTCACTAAAACTGTGGTGAGTCAAGAACAATATCACTATTGATCTTCCAGATGGTAGAAAATTAACCCTCGTCATAGCCCGGGTTAACTTACAAACAACCATTACAGAAATGTGCCTTGAGTTATCCAGAGTCTGGTTTTAAGCATAAGCCGGATAACTCCCCGTACCTTAACATCGTTAAGATATGAACTGTTCTCTATCCAATATAGAAACAGAGGTATTGATTTAATTGGAACCAGATTCAAATCATGCAGCTGTCTCCAGTGCATGTCAAGTAAATGGAGAGAGGCCAATCAGCATTACTCAACTTAGGAGTGCATCCAATTATGAGTAAGCTGAAAGAGAAACAAGTTTCTCAAAACCATTACTATCAACTGAATACCAAACACAAGTATCTACATCTTCGATTACCTTGAAGAATCCCGATACTTGCAACACATGGTTCTCTACTTTATTCTTGTACCTATAACTTCTCAAAATTAAAACCTTGTATTTCTACGAAACACTTGTCTAAAAACTAGAGAAGTCACAAGTAAACAGAGTATAGTACGAGGACCAACCCCTCTGTCCTAATGGACACTGGACAATATACAATACTTTTTATAAGTCCCCTGAGTTGAATAACTCAAACCCTATGCGTCGTAAGTTGAAAACTGTACTGTGGTTATGAAGAATTACACCGCTGTTGAATGCTCCTTACCTAACCATCAACTGATATAAGTAAATGTCATCGACATAATTTCAAAAAGTTATGTCTCACTTTATAAAACAAAAGTACAGATATATCAGTTTGAAATTGGTGCATAACAACGGATATTCAAAACCAAATATTTGCCGTCCGGCAAAAACCAGGCGATTTCCTCAAATATCACTAATTACAACGAATTCCGATATAATAAGGATGATCACCTAATTCCCAATAACTTACTCCCACTCATCATCTGTAAAACCATACAGATGTAAGAATCATACCTGGTAAATACATACCCTGGAGTAAGTATCCAATTGGGAAATCAGTTTTCTATTAACAACGCATAGTGAAACTGAAACATGAAAATGTTTCGAAGGGGTATCCGGGTATTCTTAGTAATGCCTCTTCCATTATCCAGATTCATGACTATAACCGTATATCTCCTTGCCATCTCTCTAAATCCCTTTATTTGTCTTTACTCATTTCCTTCTGTACACCTCACTTAGGCTAAATGGTTTTCTTCCTTCCCTACCGTTCGTGTAAGTCAACGTTACACATCCCACAAGATGCGGGGAGGCGGAATAGGTAAAACAATCATTTTGTTCAAGGTAACATCGACTATCAAACGGATCTTTGCTAAACCCTAACTAACAAACTATCTAGAAGTAGTTAACTACTATGATAGATGATTATACCTCAAGATACTAGTCCTTCTTGTTGTTCACCTCCTCGTCGGCCTCCTCGATGTAATAGAAGATCCACCCGAGAGTTCCTTCTTCAAGATTTAACCTCTAACTTGAAGTAACTAAGTGGCTAGGATTGCTAATCCAAGTGACCTAAAGGATATAGAGATAGATTAAGGATCTATTAGTCTTGCTAACCCTAGGGTTCTCAACTCATGAGAGGATTAGGGTTAGGTTTTAGAAGAGAGAGCTTGAGGAGAGAGAAGTGTTTTGTTATTATGAAATGAATCTTGACTCATTTGGATAATATGAAGCATGAAAAATATCTCATCAAATATCTAGCAACCATGCTTCATTTAAAACTTGAGATGAATCATCTCATGAGTCATGGTTCATTTAATGATAATTACACCTCACCTCCTCTACCTCATTAAGCTTAATTCATAAATGAATTAAAACATAATGAGTCACCTTTCTTCTAGAAGCTTCTCGAGTAATTACGAGAATGCCCCTCCCATCCGTATTTACGAAAAACACGGATATACTGAGACTGCATAAATCCAATAATCTAATACTAGAATCTGGCTTAAACCAAAGCCTGCTAGTATAATTTGTCCGAACATCATACGTGCACAAGTACACGTATATGTCCGAACCCTGTCGTATAACCATACGACCTCTATATCATTTCGCCTGGAGCAGGGAAACCCTCTGTGTGGGTGTCACGACCCGAAAAGTACGGAACATGACCGGTACATAAATTACAAAACGTTTCAAGGCGTACGTAATCTAAGTAAGCCAAAACCCAGAAATCAAAACCAAAGAAGCAGTAGAGTGAAGGAAAAACCAATTTAAAGCAAGTAGTTTTAACAACATAGACCGAAGTATGCATTTTTAAAATCTCAAGTATTTTGTAAAAATTTCGGCAGAGTTCCTTTTGTAAATACTGGCCCCAAACGGGGTACAACATGAATAGTATACGAAATGATAAAAGGCATCCCCAAGAGGGAGCTAGCTCTTCGTCAATCGACGGACAAAACCACGCAATGCAATATAATATACAACGCCGAAGGGCGAGGATCAAAACTCAAAAGAAACTCAAAATCAACATGAAAACCATAATAATACAACGTGCGACTCTAACGTCGAAATAAATACAAGTCCGGTCTTCTATCTCTATCAAATATACAATCTGTTTGATGGAGTTTTACTAGATACAACTGAAATAACAACTATACAATGGTGGTCCTGATGCAAAGAACCCACCTGTCAAAGCAATCACCCGGAAGGAACAGTGTGCCAGCAAAGCTGCAATGAACCTGTGCGGCAAAACCTGCAAGGAACTGTGGCACAACGGGGGTGAGTTGCCAACTCGTGAGTAGAAAACATCACAGAGCAGAAATCGCATGTATGTCGCTATCCTAGGTCATATTAAGTAATATCCTCAAATAATATCTTGATCCATCTACATATACGTGCTATATCACGTGCTCGTGTCAGTGCCTCAGATAGCAACATATCAGATATATGATGTATGAATGCATTACAAATGGAAACAGAATATACCATGAGTGAGGCAACTGTTTTCTTTAATCAATGAGATTTCTATATGTATATCAATCAAGTATCATCAATGAAAGCATCAGAGAAATCAGTGTCAAGCATCGACACAAAACATAAGTCTCAGTATCTCAATATCAAATCTCAATATCTCTGTATCTCAAATCTCAATATCTCGATCTTAATATCTCATATCTCAATATCTCAATACCTCGGGGCTCCGTCAGTCCGGATCGACCCATATCATCAATCACACGACCACGTATGGTATCCTCCAGATATCCGCCGTGCCAGATAAAATCACCGGTAGGCAGTCTGCTCCTGCCAGGCTCATCATACACCATGAAATCACTCTCGCCCTGGGGTACCATACCGGGTCCACCATGTACCCGAAACGGTTACAACTCCTCCTCGAATCGGGTCTCGAAATCCAACAGCTATCATGAAAACTCATGGTGGATGACTCATACATCATGAGAAAACTGCAATTTGCATTTTAAAATGATGATACTAAGCTTTTATTAAATTCTTGCGGTTTTCCCCCAAATCCAGAAATCTCATGTAAATCTGAAATCATCAAAATCATGATACCAATAAACAGTGAATACCGGCATAAATCTCCATAATACTGCATAACCAATGAATATATGAATGCATCTAATATCATGCAATGAATGCAATATTTAAACTAGCATATGGAAGCTATAATATATTGCGACTATCAACTATCAAGCTATGTCAATGAAAAGGTATTTTCTAAAGTGTACGTGACATGGCAATTACCGATGATGATGTGTGTGAGCCGGCAAGTAAGTGTATGTGGAACATACACATCATCGGTAATGGTGCTGGTGTCCTGACAGCATGGTTCATAATCACTAAGTACACAATAAACATGCAATGAGATGATAACAACATGATAAATGGCAATGAATAGTAATTGCAATAATGATATGCGGAACGTGAATGATAACGTAACAATAAGGAATCTACATCGCTACACCTGTGTTATATTGTTTTGCCGTTTGAAATAGTACGAATCGTGGTGTTTTGAAAATAAGGGCTACGGTGTTTTTAAGAAAATGTACGTCTTTTGAAATATCCGTAGTATCCCTTGACATGTCTTTAAAATCCTCACGATTCGTTAGTTTTGGAAATAGGTATGACTCAGGTCCAGTCTAACATCAACTAGGTAACTATAGGTCTAACTAACAACCAATCGGAAGGGGTATGGAAACTACCTAAATCTGAGTCGATACACACACACACACACACACACACACACACATATATATATAGTCGGTGATCCCGCCTCAATAGTATCCCATACGATACCCTATATAATATGACATCCTCGAGTCAAGAGTGCGGATCTATCATCAATATAAAGCTCGTAAGTAAATCCGTCGTACGGTATCCCAAATCTGGGTACGGGTCAAATATCACATTCATCACATTATTCATCTGGTATCCTCTTTATCAAATATCATGATCCGGGGTACTGATCTACGTCTAGTACAATACTGATACCATCTAAGTATATGCATGCGTGTGTATGAAAACACCATGTCGAAAGGACCCGCCACAACATCATGTCATATCTCAAATACGAACCCTGTCACATCACCGATCTTACGGCCTCAAGCCCAATCTCATCGACTCATCTCCAATCCCAAGTACTATCCTCATCATCCAGTATATGTATATGAATACACGCACACACACAGTCCCATACCCATGTGTGTGTGTGTGTGTGTATACATATCCCCATAAGTAAAATAAATGTATGCAAGTGTATGCGTGTGCGTGTGCGTGTGGGTGTAATCTCTAAACTAGGGTTCGCGACTAAGAAGCTAAACTAAGTTACTTCTAACTACCCTAACCTAAACCATGAACACATAATCAAATCTTGAATATCCAAGTCTCACATAAAAGATATCACATATATATAGTATATATATAGCATACTGTACATCGAACTGCGGGGGTGCTATACGCCATCCACCCGACTTCCCCCGTAGATATAATCTACCCACCTTGACCTTCGCTTGCCGATGTCGATGTCGCCACGCGCTTTCTTGTCGTCTCGAAGTCCTTGTGAGGGTACCTACGTATAATAGCACATCGTATCGCATTAAAATCTGACTCATGACTAAAACGACACATGAATCTCACATAAGTCAAAACCTATGGTTTGTTTTCTCAAATCAACCCAAAAACTCTCGACATCGGCGTACAAACGCCGAGTGATCGAGAAAAACTCAAACGCACTATTCGTGGTTTCACAATACACTAAATATATATATAAAATAGGGTTTAAATCATCAAATCTTCAAATTCGCTTTAAAAGCTATTTTTCCGAAAACCTAGTAAGCAAAATTAACCGTTTTAATGAAAAATCTTGATGTTTTAACAACTCTAGTGGCCACAATGTTCACCAATTATCTCAATTAGGTCACATAAACATCTACTAGATTTTATGACACTAATTTGCATTAATCCAAAAATTTAAGTTTGCAATTTAATCCAATTTAAAAAAATTTATGAAGCAACAATACACAATTCCACAACTAGATTAGGTTTCGCATGACCTAAAGTGTTAAACTACACATTATATTGTTAATGATGAGATGAAAACCCTAACCATATTTTAATCTCACATTTTGAATTAATTTCTAAAACCTAGTTTGTTAAAAAACTTAATTTGGAACAAATTTTAAAATACAATTAGCAAACTACAACTAGCTTTGCCTTTACATGACTTAAGATCTTAATTACAACACACAACTATGATCTAATTACCCAAAACCCTAACTAGCAATTAAACCCCATTCTAGAATTTCCAAGTTTTGAAATTAAAACCTAATTAAGCATCTAATTAGCTAATAAGGAAGTATTATAGCAACAATTAAACAATCTAGTTAGGATTTATACCTCACAAACCATAGTCTAGCTTGAAACTTAGCCAACCCAAAATGCTCTCTTGCTCCCAAAATCTATGCTTGAATGGCCAAGAAAAAGGGTTAAAGGTTTGATTAGGAGTTAATGGAAATTGGTGATGTTTTTGATGGAAATTTGGGGTTTTCTTTGTACAAGAAAGAGGATGAAGTAGGGGGGCTGTTGCAGCAGGAACAAGGGGGGTTTTGGCCATAATGGTGAGGGGAGAGAGAGAGGTATATGTGTGTGTTGAAATTCCCAAAGTCAAATAAAACCATACCTCATATATTCAACACCACATCTTGTTTAATGCTTTCATTTTATTTCCTTTTTTTTTTCTCTAGTTGAGGAGTGGGCTCGGCCAAGGGGAGGGGCTGATGTGTGGGCTTGGCAAATGAGGTGGGAAATGTGTGTGTTTTATTTTCCAAGTCAAAATAACCCCCCCTTTTTACCTTATTTACACAACACACCTCAATAATTCTATTTTATATTTAATTAATCTAGAATTCTAAACACATCTAGAACCAAGAGGAGAATTTTAGAAAAAGAACATGTTACAAGCTAGATTCTAGGTTGTCGTGGCTCATAGAATTTGTATTAACCCATTCCAATTTGTAATTATCCCTAATTAAATGTATTAGTGACGGCTTAAAATAATATTAAAATAATTATTTTCGGAAAAATTTTCAGTAAACTAGAAATTTTACAAGTGGCTCAATAAACACCAAATACTAGCAATTATAAAGCTAGAATATGTATATTTAATTTTATATTAAAAGATATTTATATCTCGATTTTTACGGAAAACACCCGTTATTTTGCCGATTAACCGAAATTTCACCTGAACGATTTTCAAAACGTTACAATCTTCCCCCCTTTAAGAAATTTGGTCCCCGAATTTAAATTAAAACTTCCCCAAATACTAAAACATTTCAGCAAAACCATCAAGTCGTCGGGGCTCTGAAATCATAAATACATAAAACATATCGTAACGCAATGCATGCGCATGAAAAACAGATATATAAACCAAAATCAAAACTCCGTCAAGCATCCCGTAATCATCGGAGTTATGGTGAAGACACCAATGTCAAGATCCAAAACGAAAATCAATATGATATACATCAAAACCATACCTGTAAACGTCAGAACTATACAGGTAAACATCATTAAAACATCTGGAAGCAATGCATACCAAACCTTTTTCAAATCGCTGTGCGATGTGTGTATCACTGCACAGTGGCGGACATCCATTGTGAGAAAATAACTATATATATATATATATATATATATCCTTTGTTTAACATACACGTCCTGCCGTTTTGAAAACAATTTAGAAGGGTTTCCCTTTTAAACAGTTTCGTGTCATCACTGACACGTAGGTAAATACTGAGACTATAGCTCCTCCTTGGAAATCCCTTTGATAACTATCAATGCATGCAAAATAATACTCAGGTACTGTCCTCTGACTAGTCCTGCTCAGTACTAAACCAAATAGCAAGTATCATAAAATATACTGCTCCAAAAGAAATCAATCCCAAATATATATGAATGCCACATGCGTCTGGTGCGCAGGGAAATCGAAATCCATGAATATGCCATACATGTGCAAAAAACAAAATCTGAGTGCAACGGTTGTGCATGAAAGCACCTGGCAAGGGTGACGTGTGTGCTTGGCAGCAAAACCAGGTGCATCTGATATGCACGAAGAATCTCGATTCAGTGCATCTGGTGTGCACCTAAATCAATGAGATTTCTATATGTATATCAATCAAGTATCATCCATGAAAGCATCAGAGAAATCGGTGTCAAGCATCGACACAAAACATAAGTCTCAGTATCTCAATATCAAATCTCAATATCTCTGCATCTCAAATCTCAATATCTCGATCTCAATATCTCATATCTCAATATCTCAATACCTCGTGGCTCCGTCAGTCCGGATCAGCCCATATCATCAATCACACGACCACGTACGGTATCCTCCGAATATCCTCCGCGCCAGGTAAAATCACCGGTAGGCAGTCTGCCCCTGCCAGGCTCATCATCCACCATGAAATCACTCTCGTCCCGGGGTACCATACCGGGTCCACCATGTACCCGAAACGGTTACAACTCCTCTTCGAATCGGGTCTCGAAATCCAACAGCTATCATGAAAACTCATGGTGGACGACTCATATATCATGAGAAAACCGCAATTTGCATTTTAAAATGATGATGCTAAGCTTTTATTAAATTCTTGCGGCTTTCCCCCAAATCTAGAAATCTCATGTAAATCCGAAATTATCAAAATCATGATACCAATAAACAGTGAATACCGGCATAAATATCCATAATACTGCATAACCAATGAATATATGAAGGCATCTAATATCATGCAATGAATGCAATATTTAAACTAGCATATGGAAGCTATAACATATTGCGATTATCAGCTATCAAGCTATGTCAATGAAAAGGTATTTTCTAAAGTGTAGATGACATGGCAATTACCGATGATGATGTGTGTGAGCCGGCAAGTAAGTTTATGTGGAACATACGCATCATCGGTAATGGTGCTAGTGTCCTGACAGCATGGTTCATAATCACTAAGTACACAATAAACATGCAATGAGACGATAACAACATGATAAATGGCAATGAATAGTAATTGCAACAATGATGTGCGGAACATGAATGATAACGTAACAATAAAGAATCTACATCGCTACACCTGTGTTATACTATTTTGCCGTTTGAAATAATACGAATCGTGGTGTTTTGAAAATAAGGGCTACGGTGTTTTTAAGAAAAGGTACGCCTTTTGAAATATCCGTAGTATCTCTTGACATGTCTTTAAAATCATCACGATTCGTTAGTTTTGGAAATAGGTATGACTCAGGTCCAGTCTAACATCAACTAGGTAACTACAGGTCTAACTAACAACCAATCGGAAGGGGTATGGAAACTACCTAAATCTGAGTCGATATATATATACATATATATATATATAGTCGGTGATCCCACCTCAATTGTATCCCATACGATACCCTATATAATATGACATCCTCGAGTTAAGAGTGCGGATCTATCGTCAATATAAAGCTCGTACGTTAATCCGTCGTACGGTATCCCAAATCTGGGTACGGGTCAAATATCACATTCATCACATTATTCATCTGGTATCCTCTTTATCAAATATCATGATCCGGGGTACTGATCTAAGTCTAGTACAATACTGATACCATCTAAGTATATGCATGCGTGTGTATGAAAACACCATGTCGAAAGGACCCGCCACAACATCATGTCGTATCTCAAATACGAACCCTGTCACTTCACCGATCTTACGGCCTCAAGCCCAATCTTATCGACTCATCTCCAATCCCAAGTACTATCCTCATCATCCAGTATATGTATGTGTGTGTGTGTATACACACACACAGTCCTATACCCATGTGTGTATATATATATACATATCCCCATATACGCACAAGTAAAATAAATGTATGCAAGTGTATATGTGTGCGTGTGGGTGTAATCTCTAAACTAGGGTTCGCGACTAAGAAGCTAAACTAAGTTACTTCTAACTACCCTAAGCTAAACCATGAACACATAATCAAATCTTGAATATCCAAGTCTCACATAAAAGATATCATATATATATAGTATATATACAACATACTGTATATCGAACTGCGGGGGTGGTATATGCCATCCACCCGACTTCCCCCGTAGATAAATCTACTCACCTTGACCTTCGCTTGCTGATGCCGATGTCGCCACGCGCTTGCTTATCGTTTCAAAGTCCTCGTGACCTACGTATCATAACACATCGTATCAGATTAAAATCCGACTCATGACCAAAACGACACACGAATCTCACATAGGTCAAAACCTATGGTTTGCTCTCTCAAATTAACCCAAAAACCCTCGACATATCGAGAAAAACTCAAACGCACCATTCGTGGTTTCACAACACACTAAATATATATATATATATATATATATATATATATAATAGGGTTTAAATCATCAAATCTTCAAATTCGCTTTAAAAGCTATTTTTCCGAAAACCTAGTAAGCAAAATTAACCGTTTTAATGAAAAATCTTGATGTTTTAACAACTCTAGTGGCCACAATGTTCACCAATTATCTTAATTAGGTCACATAAACATCTACTAGATTTTATCACACTAATTAGTATTAATCCAAAAATTTTAGTTTGTAATTTAATCCAATTTAAAAAAATTTACGAAGCAACAATACACAATTCCACAATTAGATTAGGTTTCGCATGACCTAAAGTGTTAAACTACACATTATATTGTTAATGATGAGATGAAAACCCTAACCATATTTTAATCTCACATTTTGAATTAATTTCTAAAATCTAGTTTGTTAAAAAACTTAATTTGGAACAAATTTTAAAATACAATTAGCAAACTACAACTAGCTTTGCCTTTACATGACTTAAGATCTTAATTACAACACACAACCATGATTTAATTACCCAAAACCCTAACTAGCAATTAAACACCATTCTAGAATTTCCAAGTTTTGAAATTAAAACCTAATTAAGCATCTAATTAGCTAATAAGGAAGTATTATAGCAACAATTAAACAATCTAGTTAGGATTTATACCTCACAAACCATAGATCTAGCTTGAAACTTAGCCAACCCAAAATGCACTCTTGCTCCCAAAATCCATGCTTGAATGGACAAGAAAAAGGGTTAAAGGTTTGATTAGGAGTTAATGGAAATTGGTGAGGCTTTTGCTTTGGATTTTGATGGAAATTTGGGGTTTTCTTTGCACAAGAAAGAGGATGAAGTAAGGGGGGGCTGTTGCAGCAGGAACAAGGGGGGTTTCGGCCATAATGGTGAGGGGAGAGAGAGAGGTATATGTGTGTGTTGAAATTCCCAAAGTCAAATAAAACCATACCTCATATATTCAACACCACATCTTGTTTAATGCTTTCATTTTATTTCCCTTTTTTTTTCTCTAGTTGAGGAGTGGGCTCGACCAAGGGGAGGGGCTGATGTGTGGGCTTGGCAAATGAGGTGGGAAATGTGTGTGTTTTATTTTCCAAGTCAAAATAACCCCCCTTTTTACCTTATTTACATAACACACCTCAATAATTCTATTTTATATTTAATTAATCTAGAATTCTAAACACATCTAGAACCAAGAGGAGAATTTTAGAAAAAGAACATGTTACAAGCTAGATTCTAGGTTGTCATGGCTCATAGAATTTGTATTACCCCATTCCAATTTGTAATTATCCCTAATTAAATGTATTAGTGACGGCTTAAAATAATATTAAAATAATTATTTTCGGAAAAAATTTCAGTAAACTAGAAATTTTACAAGTGGCTCAATAAACACCAAATACTAGCAATTACATAGCTAGAATATGTATATTTAATTTTATATTAAAAGATATTTATATCTCGATTTTTACGGAAAACACCCATTATTTTACCGATTAACCGAAATTTCACTTGAACGATTTTCAAAACGTTACAGTGGGACTCTAAAGACTTGACACTACGCTGGCAGTGGGTTTAACCACAGGCCGCAAGCAGTACTAGCTGTACGTAACGGTCCCTAGGTAGATGTCGATAAAAAGGCCGACGAGGAAACCCATCCGAACTCCTACTGAGCCTGATATGACAATCTCCGTACAGTTCGGTATGTTCGTCTAAGACTATCGCATATCGGGCCTAGGGGGCGGAAAGCATCAGTCCCCTAAAAGCGGTATAAGTCGTGTAGGAGTGAAGCCCATCACACCTTGAGAAGCTACTGGAAAACGTACCAGTAAATCTCGCTTGCCCTGGCCAGGGACCTTGCGTAATGGCTCTCCAAACACAGCGCGATATCAACCCCCAACACCGGGAGAGACGAATCCTATTTAACCGCCACTGCCTCCAAGTGCTTCGGGACTGCACTCAACTGCTACATGTTTGCACGACTCAGTCGAGCCGTGGTAGGGTAGCAATCTAAGAACAATGGGAACACACTCGAGGCGAAGCAGCAGTGTCAAGTCTATGGACTATACTGTACTCATGTCACCTGGGAACTGTTAACTGACGACGGGTATAATACCAACTAACAGTTTCCTGCGAGTCCTGTCCGGTGTACCTGTAACCCAACGAGCACCTGCATACTTTCTCCAGTACAACGTACTAATGGCTGTGGGACAAACCATTTCCCCTGCTGGGATGAGAAGCGTATACACTAGTCTATTCTGGAGTATCGATGCCCTGTCTCGATAATCCTACGACTAGGGACCTGAAAAAGGATGTGCTTATAGACTACCCAGCCCCCACTAGTGTGACTGCCATCACAATGCTGGCAGTCAAGCAAGATCCTATAGGCTCTATCAATATGTATTCGCGATATGCTAAAAGAAACATACACACATATTAAGATAAATAAACCAAGTATCATACTACTATGTTGAGCAAGACTGTTAATACAACTGTGAATATCCCAAGCTTCCATTAAGTAATATACAAGCTAGTATGATACAATAATGGCCCCTAGGGCATATACACTAACAGTTCGGCACCAGCCTATGGTTCGGAAAAAGACTATCCAATAAGCGTAATAGGTGTACTCTCCTAATCATATGAGCACTCGCAACCTGAGAGAAGGTGATGATAAAAGACAACTGAATAAACCTTATTCCTATTTCTCCTGAACCAGAATCCATCCCCGAACTGGAACAAGTTCCTTCGAGTTCGTATATAACCATATGATGGATTTATCCAATGGAAGCGGCTGTTCGTAGTGATACGAGGTGTTCTGGAGAAATACAAAGGTGAAGTAGGAGTGGCGATGAAATACGTGGTTTGGTCATGAATGATTACAGTCGCAATTTACTTTGCCCTCTTTCTGATTCCTTTATTTGTCTTTACTTATTACCTTCTATACACCACACTTAGGCTAATTGGTTTTCTTCATTCCTACCTTTCGGCACCTGCCTATGGTTTGGAAGAAGACTATCCAATAAGCGCAATAGGTGTACCCTCTCCTAATCCTAGGAGCCCTCACAACCTGAGAGAAGGTAAAAGGAAAAGACAACTGAATAGTCCTATTCAATCTCTCCAGAACTAGAATCCATCCTCGAAAAAGATCCTTCAAGTTCGTATATAACCATATGATGGATTTATCCAATGGAAGTGGACGTTCGTAGTAATACGGGGGTTCTGGAGAAAAGCAAAGGGTAAAAGAAGGAGTGGCAATGATGTATGCAACTTAGACAATCCAAAAGCCAGTGTTTTAAGAAAGTTCGGTTAACTTGGTCACTGAGTTATAGTCCAGGGTCGGGCCATGGTCGCTGTCAAAGAGAGAGAAAAAAGAAACACTCTGCGTGCACTCTACTGTATCCTCAAATTCTCCTCTAAACCTGAAAGAAGAATTAGTCGGGATCACCCGAGGAGTAAACCAACTCATCAGTGGGAATCCGGATCCAACTATCATCGCATGATAACTTGATGGAATCCACTCAAGTCACCACACTTCAGAAGGTATGCGCAAGCCTGGCAAGTTTCCTGTATGTTTGTAACCCCTGATGTGATTTTTTACCCCTAGGATCCAAATAACCTTGAAAAGGCCAACAAGTCGAAGGTTCCTAGTCAAGTTCAACCCGTCATTGTCCTGATTGCATTAGACCCACCCGCTCAAACCCTTGACAAGGTCAACAAGGTCAAATGGCTGTCCTAACCAATCCACAAAGCCATGCAACAGAAAAGTATTACAGAGCTACCGAACACTACGCCTCGGCAAGGCACGACAAACGTAGCACGAATACTAAGCAATACTAATTTGAAATGACGGAGGGATACGGTTGGTTTTTGGTGAAAAACCTTTAACGTAATGAACTTGATCTCGTTGAAGGAATCTAAGTGGTTTTACAAATATATAGTGGCGAAAACTTTTGTTAAAGAGGTCACTCCCTGTGAAGGGATCTCGGCTCTTTCCTTGTAGAATGAGGTGCAGGATATTCCAAACTGAATACCACGATGCAAAGCAAAAGGAATCGACTATAGTGAAGTTATTACGTTGACGCAAACTTTTACTCAAGGGGTCACTCCCGATGAAGGGATCTCGGCCCTTGTCTCGTCGAATGAGGTGCTGGATATTCATAACCGAAAAACACTATGCAAAGCAAACGAGAACGTCTGTAATGTCAGTTCTTTTTTAAAAAAATCTTGGTTCCAACAACATCATATATAGGTTTGTTTTATCTTGCATTGATCTAAATCAACGCAGTCCCATCAATTAATCACACCACAAAAGAACGAAAATATAATGTACGTATATGCCATCCGCATTCGCCACTGGGTCCCATCATCACCAGTTAGGTTACTTAACTAACAACAGAGCGGGGACTGGACTAGCGCGGGTGTAAAACATATACAACATCTACTAGTATATATATCAATATATAATAATCGCTCCAGGTGTGATAAATGCAACATCACAGATAAGTAATAAGCATCACAGAACAATACAATATTTGGGAGCCCCGGGTTTCCCTTGAGCCGTAACTGAAACCCGACGTTCTCTTGGTCGTGTGAATAGCTTGTGCAATGAAAACCTAGACCCCTACGAGTGCGGCAAGTTACCTGCCAAAACCTGAAGCGAGGCAGCCTCCTTCAGCAAAGTGAATGGACCACCCAGCACTTCACGGAATCCGGTAACTTGAGCACCCCACCTTGGGTCAACCTGTACCCCCTACGAGTGCGGCGAATAGCCCGCCAATTCTATAGTGAAGCCCCCTCCGTCTCAAAGCCATGAGATGCGGGCCCGTTGCCCTCTAGAACCCGGCTATCCGTGCACTCCCACAGCGGGGTAATCCTAGTACAGAAAATAAAATATTTACAACGGTGACATCGACCTCAACCCGGTCGTGCCCCAAAAGAATAATATACAAACAGGCAGTGATGGCAATCCACATGTCGGACGCTCGCCCCGCGATATCAAATGTACAAATAAAACTAAAAAGCACTAATATTGCACCAAGCTATCCACCACGACAAAACCGCAACAACACAGCACAACACAGAACATCAACGTGAATGTCACGTTCGCAAACCCGTCTAAAAGAGCTATAGCAATTAGACAAGATTTACCGCTCGAATGACATTCACGGTCGCAGATAGAAATGTAAGCACTGTGAACTAACTTGTTTAAATTTTCGATCGACAAAAATTTCCCAAAGTGGGACCCAAGTACAAATCCAGCACTCAAAATAATCTAGGCCAAAACTAAATATTCCAGAAACCACATTTCCAAGTTGAAGTCCCCCAGAAGAAAATTGGTGCAGCGAACCCACCAAAGTGCAGCGCAACCACGGCAAACATGAGCATTTGGCCGTGGTTCCGCAGTCTAGTGGTAAGTTCGTGCTACCAAATTTCTTCCAGTGTCTTCAAAAAGTCTGCCTGATTTTCTGAAACACTCAAAATATTTTTTTGACCAGTTTAAAAATTCGACAGAAACTTTATCATTTGAAATGCGGTTTCGGAAATTTTGTTCGATCGATATTTTAAATATGTTAGAACAAGCTAGTAAAGGTTAATAGCGTGGCTCTAATACCATGTTGGGTTACGGCGGCGCCCCGGCCGTCAATCCGAGGCCAAATGCGGAACATAAATTTTATAACTTGGCGCTACTGCAACTAATCACCCGGAACGTACCATTAACCATTAACTAGCTATCAAGAAAGAGAGATCAGAGATTATTCCGATTGATCCGTGTCCTTCGGTCTTCAATCTCCATCCCATGCTTGTCGCGGCTGCCCCGATGAAGTTCGCCTTCCGGTCTCGCTTGTCGAAGTGGCACCACATCGAGAAATCTTTATACGGGCTCCCGCTTCAAACCGAAGCAACTCGGACATGAAGTTTGCTAGCCGACATGTCCAAGATTGAAGTAGAGAGAGTGTAGAATACTTTGTCTCAAGGCACTTAAATATTTGGGTGGAGGTAAATGAAGTTGCCTTGGTGAAATTGTGAGCAAAGGATTTTTTTGCATGGAAAAATTGAGCTTGCAAATGATGAAATCAGCCCCACCTCAAAAAAATTAGTGCTCGGTCATTATGAAAATTGCTCTCTGTGAATGGGGGCCGGCCACAAGATAGCTTGCTGGGAAAATTAGGGGGGGGTGACCACAACACCAATCAAGTGGTGACCATAGCACACAAAAAATCTAAAGCAAACACAAAAGCAATCAATGAAAACATGAGTCACAAATGAGGCCCATGCTTTCCACTATTTTAAGCCATGCCCATTAAATGACCAAGAGATGAGTCATAAAACTATGACTCACCCAAGCCAAATGAATCCCCCCATTTCGGCCACAACATGAAGAAAGAAATTTAGGCCAAAAAAGAATGCACAAAATTTAATCAATAATTAAACATTAAATCTAATGTTTAATCGAGAGAATAAAAACTGGCAACTTCAAAAGTAATCCCGTAACGAATTATAGGATTACCCCACAACTGTATATACATACCCGCATTTGTATTCCGACCGAATACGAATGCAACGAGATAAAAAATATTCCTACACAATATAATATTAGGATCCGGCTTAAACCAAAGCCCACTAGTATTATCTGTCTGAACTATGACACGTGCACAAGTGCACGTGTATGTTCGAACACTGCCATAAAACCATACGGCCTCTACAAAGTTTCGCCCAAACTTAGGAAACTATCTGTGGGGGACTCTAAAGACTCATCAATACTCTGGTAGTGGGTTTAACTATAAGCACGTCAGTGGTACTAGCTGTACGTAACGGCTGCCCATGTATTGACCGAAAGGGAAGCCGATGAGCGAACTCATCCTGGAACCCAACCGAGCCTATCAGTGACAATATCCATACAGTCCGGTCTGTTCGTCTAAAAGTATCGCATATCGGGTCTAGGGGGTGGATAAAGTCAGACCCCTAATAACGCGATAATTCATGTCTGTATGAAGCCCATCACCACTTGAGAAACTTCTGATCCGAATCAGTAATTTTCGATTACCTTGGCCAAGGATTTCTGGTGATGGCCACCCGTGCACTGTGGACATCAACCCCCAATACCGGGTGAGACGAATCCCCGACTATTCGCTCACTGCCTCCATGTGGCTCGGGACTGTACCCAACTAAAACCTGTTTGCACGACTCCTTTGAGCCATGGTAGTGTAGTAATCAAAGCACAATGGGAACTCACACGAGACAAATGACGATCTTAGGTCGACAGACTAACCTGTACACGTATCACCTGGGAACTGCAATCTGACAATAGGTATAATACCAACTAGCAGGTTCCCGGCGAGTCCGTCCAGTGTACTCATAACCCAATGAGCACCTGTATACTATCTTATTGAACAAACCAACACCAATGGCTTGTGAGACCTGGCCACCGCCCCTCGTCGAGGTCTCGATCAGTATACACTAATCTACACTGGAATATCGATGCCCAGTCTCGATACTCCTATGACTTGGGACATTTAAGGATGTGCTTATAGACCCCCAGCTCCCACGTATATGATCGCCATCATAATGTTGGTAGTCAAGCAAGAATCATATGGGCTCTATCAACACGTATATGATGATAAAGACAAACTAGATAGCATACTATCATCTCGAGTAAGACTGTCCTACCGGTATAGGTCCTCCCTCAATCAATGCAATCACGTGCCTGCGATCCAATAATTGACTTTGAGGGCACTATATCCAACACTCAGGTCGACAGACTAACCTGTACACATGTCACCTGGGAACTGCTATCTGACAATAGGTATAATACCAACTAGCAGGTTCCCGGCAAGTCCGTCCAGTGTACTCATAACCCAATGAGCACCTGTATACTATCTTAGGTGAACAAACTAACACCGATGGCTTGTGAGACCTGGCCACCGCCCCTCGTCGGGGTCTCGATCAATATACACTAGTCTACACTGGAGTATCGATGCCCAGTCTCGATACTCCCACGACTAGGGATATTTAAGGATGTGCTTATAGACCCCCAGCTCCCACGTATATGATCGCCATCATAATGCCGGTAGTCAGGCAAGAATCCTATGGGTATCAACATGTACATGATGATAAAGACAAACCAGACAGTATGCTATCATCTCGAGTAAGACTGTTCTACCGGTATAGGTCCTCCCTCAATCATCATAATCACCTACCTGCGATTACGATAATTACCTTGAGGGCACTATAGCCAACAATCTCCCATTTGCACTTAAGGCCAATTATTGCGATCTCGCATACTCACAGCCCGTGTGATACCGAACACCCAACTTCTCTACTAATCAGTTTCGCAAAGCCCGTTTGCGAAACTATTGCGTTTGAGAAATATCCTCTGTGAGTGGATCCGCTCCAATATTTCTTTCTGTATGTCTCTATATCTCAACTTTACGGAGAAAGCTATCTCCCGAAATGAGCAATACCCGTCTTAGAATTTGTCTGGATATCTGATGGGACCAAGTTCATAAATGAACTCCAAATCCAACAAACTTCTTAGACTGTATCATCCACTGAATTTAATCAGTATCCTGCGCCATGACTTTCCTCAGTATCCGCTTGGACCACGTATCCAACAAACTATCCCTCAAAAGAGGGAAAACTATAACTCTGACAGTCACTCTGTCATCCAGGTCACCTTGGAAGCCTGAAATGATAACTGTCTTCCGAAGGAGGCTGTCATTACCATATCCCAAGAACATTTACTTATGTTCATAACTTCTTCCCAATGTTTCTCCAGGATTGGATTAATATATGTTTATTGCAGCTAGTGCAAAAACAATATCTGGTGTGGTACTTGACATTTCATGATTAACTCAATTGCCTAAGCAAGTGATATACTAATCATGCAGATCCCTCTCCTCTTTATTCTGTAAGACACCTTTAGAGAGGGTGACTCCATCACATGCACGTATACCACCATGTTAGGAGTCATCCATTCTAAAACACTTTAGAATAGTGTCAAGTACCCAAATTGGGACACTTCCCAAATCTAGATCTAAAACCATAGATCTAGTATCCAGAAAACCTGATATTATATCCATATCCTTTGTGGAGAAACAACTTTGTGACAACCACAGTATAACCGATCGTAGTATAGGAATATCTCTTCCTATCAAGTGCATGTCATCCTAATACCTGGACATCACTCTCTACTACCTTCTTAGCAGATCCATCTCCTATTCTGATGAAGTCAAAGCCTATGACCGTCACATCAAAAATAGATGATCTATTTCCGCTATACCTGCTTTAGTCTATAAATAGACATAAGCTACTTGCCCACTATGCTTCCGTTGCTCCCACTGACTACAACAACCCTCTGGCAAAGTCATATACACATGCACTTCCAAAGCTAGTTTACAACGACGCTATACTCATCCTCCGACCGGGTCTTATAGTCTAGAACAACAACAATGGCAAGTCTGGGTAAACAAGAACCTCCCTGGCACCATCTTTGAGAAGACCGAAGTACCTCTCGGGTGCCTGAGGTTACCCACCAAATCTGCGGAGTGGCTAATGGAATGTCGAAAACAATTGAATCCTCAGGTTCTATTAAATCTTCAGCAATCGTTTGTGGTTCTGGAATCACTTCCAGTTCTACCATACTCCCACTAGAGTTTTTCTGAAAAAAATCCATTTTACTAAAACTGTGGCGAGTTTAGAACAATATTGATCTTCCTAATGGTAGAAAGTTAACCCTCGTCAAAGCCCGGGATAACCCACAAACAGCCAGTACTGAAACGTGCCTCGAGTTTATCCGGATTCTAGTTTTAAGCATCATCCGGACAACTCCCTATACCTTAACATCATCAAGATATAAATTGATTCTATATACCATATAGAAACAAAAGGCACTAATTTTATTGGAACCAGATTCAAAATCATGCAGCTGTCTCCAGTGCATATCAACGAAATAGAATGAGGCCAATCAGCATTACTCAACTAGAAGTGCATCCATGTATGAGTAACCCGAAAGAGAAGTAAGTTCTCAAAACCATTACTTACAACAGAATACCAAACACAAGTATCTACATATTCGACTTCATCGAAGAATCATGATACTTCCAATAAGTGGTTCTCTACTTTATTCTTTTACCTATAACTTCTCAATATCTGGATCTTGCATTTCAACGAAATACCTATCTAAAATTAGAGAAGTCATGAGTAAACAAAATATAGTATGAGTACCAACCCCATTGTCCTAATGGACACTGGACAATATACAATACTTTGTATATGTCCCCTGAGTTCAATAACTCAAACCCTGTGCATCGTAGGTTGAAAAACTGTACTATGGTTAAGAAGAATTACACCGCTGTTGAATGCACCTTACCTAATCACCAACTGATATAGGTAAATGTCACAGGCATAATATCAAAAAGTTATATCTCACTTTATAAAGTAAACGTACAGATATATCAGTTTGAAATTGGTGCATAATAACGGATATTCAAAACCAAATATTTGCCATCCGGCAAAAACCATATGATTTCCTCAAATATCACCAATTACAACGAATTCTGATATAATGAGGATCTAATCACCCAATTCCCAATATCTTACTCCCACTCACCATCCGTAATAACATACAGATGTGAGAAACTGATCTGGTAAACACATATATTGGAGTTAGATTCCAATTGGGAAAACAGTTTTCATTTAACATCGCACAGTGAAACTGAAACATGAAAATGTTTCGAACGGGTAACCGGGTATTCCTAGTAATGCCTCTTCCACTATCCTGATTCATGACAGTAACCATATACTTACCTGCCCTCACTCCAATCCCTTTATTATGTCTTTACTTATTACCTTCTGTACACCTTTTTTAGGCTAATTGGTTTTCTTCCTTCCCTACCCTTCGGCACCAGCCTAAGGTTTGGAAGAAGACTATCCAATAAGCACAATAGGTATACTCTCCTAATCCTAAGATCCCTCACAACCTGAGAGAAGGTAATGGGAAAAGACATCTGAATAATCCTATTCTATTTCTCCTGAACCGGAAACCATCTTTGAATCTGGAATGAATTCCTTCGAGTTCGTATGTAACTATACGGTGGCATATCCAATAGGAGTGGACATCCATAGTGATACGGAGTGTTCTGGAGAAATCCGAAGTGGATGTGGGAGTGGCAGGGGTATACATGGTTTTGTCGTGAATGATGGCGTTCGCAATTTTCTTTGCCCTTAATCTAATCCCTTTATATGTCTTTACTTATTACCTTCTGTACACCGCACTTAGGCTTAATTGGTTTTCTTCCTATCCTACCTATCGGCACATGCCTATAGTTTGGAAGAAGACTATCCAATAAGCTCAATAGGTGTACCCTCTCCTAATCTTAGGAGCCCTCACAACTTGAGAGAAGGTAAAAGGAAAAGACAACCGAATAATGTTATTCAATCTCTCCAGAACCAGAATCCATCCTCGAATCTGGAATAAGTTCCTTCGAGTTCGTATGTAACTATACGATGAATTTATCCAATGGAAGTGGATGTTCGTAGTGATATGAGGTGTTCTGGAGAAATGCAAAGGTGATATAGAAGTGGCAATGATGTATGCGACACCGTGACATTCCAAAAGCCAAAAATGTTTTAATAAGGTTCGGTCAACTTGATTCATGAGTTTTAGTTTAGGGTCAGGTCATGGTCACTGCCAAAGAGAGAGAGAAAAGAAAATACTCAGCGTGCATTCTAACCTAGATCAGAATGGTTAATCACTTTATCTAATCAGGATAGCTCCCACTATTTCCTCAATTCTCCTCCAAACCCAAAAGGAGAATTAGTCGAAATCACCCGATGAGTAATGCTACCCATCAGTGGGAATCGGGATTCAACTATCATCGCATGATAACTTGATGGAAGCCACTCAAGTAACCACACTCCAGAAGGTATGCGCATGCCTGGAAAGCTTCCTGTATGTTTGAAACTCCCGATGTGTGTTTTTACCCTAAGCAGTTTATGACCTTGACGGATGCCAACAAATCATAAGTTGCAAGTCAAGTTCTACCCGTCATTGTCCTGATTAATTTAGACCCACCCATACTCGCCCTTGACGGATGCCAACAAGGCTGCACGACTTTCCTAGATTAATGCATATCCATGCTACAGAAAAGTAACACATAGTGACCGCACACTATGCCTTGACGGAAGCCAACAAACATTACACGAATACTAGGCGCTGCTTTTCTGAACTGACGGAGGGCTACGGCTGGTTTTTGGCGAAAAACCTTTAACGTAATGAACTTGATATCGCTGAAGGAATCCAAGTGGTTTTACAAATATATAATGGCGAAAACTTTTTCTAAAGAGGTCACTCCTGGTGAAGGGATCTCGGCTCTTTCCTCGTCAAATGAGGTGCAGGATATTACAAACTAAATACCATGATGCAAAGCAAAAGAATCGAATATAGTAAAATTATTACGTTGACGCAAACTTTTACTCAAGGGGTCACTCCCGATGAAGGGATCCCGACCCTTGCCTCGTCGAATGAGGTGCTGGATATTCATAACCGAATACCACTGTGCAAAGCAAAAGAGAACGTCTGTAATGTCTGTTTTTAAAAACTTTGTTCCAACAACATCATATATGTTTGTTTTATCCTTGCATTGATAAGAATTAATGTAGTCCCATCAATTAATCATACCAGAAAAGAACAAAAATATATGACGTATGTATATGCTATCTGCATTCGCCACTGGGTCCCGTCATCATTCGTTAGCTTACTTAACTAACAACAGAGCGGGGACTGGACTAGCGCGGGTGCAAAACATATACAACATCTACTAGTATATATATATATGTATATATATATATATATATATGTATATATATATATATATATATAACAATCGTCCCAGGCATGATATAAAGCAACATCACAGAAGCAACACAGAATAGTGGATAATCATGGAGCCTTGGGTTTCACTTGAGCCGTAAATGAGACCCGACGTTCCCTGTCGTGTGGTTAGCCTGTGCAATGAGAACCTATATCCCTGCGAGCGCGGCATGTTACCCGCCAAAACCAGAAGTGGGGCAACCCCCTTTCAACAACGTGAATGGGCCACCCATCACTTCACGGAATCCGGTAACTTGAGCACCCCTCCGTGGGTCAACCTATACCCCCTACGAGTGCGGTGAATAGCTCGCCAATTCTAGAGTAAGGTCCCCTCCGTCTCAACGCCATGAGATGCGGACCCGTTGCCCTCTAAAACCCGGCTATTCGTGCACTCCACCGCGGGGTAATCCTAGTACAGAAAAGAAAATAATATACAAGGGTGACATCGACCTCAACCCGGTCGTGCCCCAAACGAATAATATACAAACTGGCAGTGACGGCAGTGCACATGTCGGACGCTCGCCCCACAATATCAAATGTACAAATGAAACTAAACTGTACTAACATTGCACCATAGCTATCCACCACGACGATCCAACCACAACACAACACAACACAGAACATCAACGTGAATGTCACGTTCGCAAACCCGTCTAAAAGAACTATAGCAATTAGACAAGTTGTACGGATCTAATGACATTCACGGTCGCAGATAGTAATGTAAGTACTATAAACATTTAAACAATGCTAAATTATCGACTTCAAAACACCCCGAATTGCCCCTGAATAAAAGATAACATAATTTCTAAAATGGGCAAAACAAGCAATACCACCGCACCAATATTCCAGAGACCAGACCACACCCAAAATACGAATCCCAAACTCAAGTAAATGGCCAGCCAGCTCGGATTTTAGATCATTGTGCTCGGGTCAATTTGGGTAGAATGGTCTCGTATTTAGGGTGGAGTCTAGTGGTCACCTTAGTAGTCTTCTGCAGTTGCTAAAAATATTTTTTGAAGACTTCAAAATTGACAGAAACTGGAATCTGCAGGGTATCGTTTCGGAGTTGTTTCGGTTTCGATACTTTAACATTGTCTAAACTAGCTAGCTTAGGGTTTAAAGGCTGGCTTTGATACCATGTTGGGTTACGGCAGTACCCCAACCATCAAACCGTGGCCAAATGCGGAACAAAATTTTTCTAAACTGGCGCTACCATTACTCGATACCCGGATCTACCCTAAACCCTATACTAGCAAGCTATAAAAAGAAGTTAGAATGGTTATACCAAGTCGATCCATGTCCTTCGGTCTTCAACCATCATCCCCAAGCTCCTAGTGGTTCCTTGATCGAATTTGGTTGCCGGTCTTCCTCCATCTACGATGATCCACCTGAGGGAAACGGCGCAAGCTTCAGCCTCGTCGAGCGAGGCAACCGATGCTCCAAGGTTGCTAGCAATGGAGAGTGGAGGTGTAGGAATGTGTCACTATAATTTTCTCTCATCACATATGCTCAATGAGCAACCATAGAAGATGAAGAAAGAGGTGAGGAAACATGTGGCATGCGCAACTAAAGAAAGTGGCTAAGTGTTTTCTCCAAGTGAGAATTAGAAATGAATGAAGCAAGTGAAGAAAACAAGTGCAAGCCATCCAAAAATTGTGGCTGCCCCCCCTCTCTCTCATGCACACACTCACAAAATATCTCCACAATTTTGCAATAAACAATTGCCATGCCCATACCTCTCTACATGTTTCAAGTCATGCTCATACCACCTCACTCCTCCACCTCATTTGTGAAACAAATGAATTTCCAAAAGTGGAAAATCATACAAATGAGGTGTCCACTTCTAGAAACTATTCCGTATAAATACGGAACACAACCCGGTACATGTATCAAAATACATATACACGTATCGTACAAAAATACGAATAACCAAGAGATAAAATGAATAGTGAACAATAATACGAGAATACATATATATAAATACATATATAAATTATTAAATCAAAACCTGATTTAATAATCCGGCTCAATCCTAAGCCGGTAGTATTATCAACCGTCCGATTAAAGTCTGTGCAGCATGTACACATATTTAATCGGACACCTGTATGTACCAACATACGTCATCTACACCATATCGCCTAAACCGTGAAAACCCTCTGTGTGGGACTCTAAAGACTCGTCAATACACTGGCAGTGGGTTTAACTACAAGCACGTCAGCGGCACTAGCTGTACGTAACGGCTATCCAGGTATTGAGCGAAAGGGAGGCCGACGAGCAAACTCATCCTGAACCCCTACTGAGCCTGACAGTGACAATATCCGTACAGTCCGGTCCGTTTGTCTAAGAGTATCACATATCGAGTATAGGGGGTGGATAAAGTTAGATCACTAACAACGCGACATTTAGTGTCGGCATGAAACCCATCACCACCTGAGATACTATCGATCCTAGATCGGTAATTCTCGTCCACCGTGGCCACGGATTTCTGGTGATGGCCACCCACGCACAACGCGACATCAACCCCCAATATCGGGAGAGACGAATCCCCGACGATCCGATCACTGCCTCTATGTGGCTCGGGACTGTACCCAACTAAAACCTGTTTGCACGACTCCTTTGAGCCGTGGTAGGGTAGTAATCAAAGCACAGTAGGAACTCACACGAGACAAATAACGATCTCAGGTCGACAGACTAACCTGTACACATGTCACCCGGGAACTGCTATCTGACAATAGGTATAATACCAACTAGAAGGTTCCCGGCGAGTCCGTCCAGTGTACTCATAATTCAATGAGCACCTGTATACTATCTTAGGTGAACAAACTAACACCAATGGCTTGTGAGACCTGGCCACCGCCCCTCGTCGGGGTCTCGATTAGTATACACTAGTCTACACTGGAGTATCGATGCCCAGTCTCGATACTCCCATGACTAGGGACATTTAAGGATGTGCTTATAGACCCCCAGCTCCCATGTATATGATCACCATCATAATGCCGGTAGTTAGGCAAGAATCCTATGGGCTCTATCAACATGTACATGATGATAAAGATAAACCAGATAGCATACTATGATCTTGAGTAAGACTGTTCTACCGGTATAGGTCGTCCCTCAATCATCATAATCACCTGCATGCGATTACGATAATTGCCTTGAGGGCACTATAGCCAACAGGTTTTAGAACCTTGAGCAAGGAGAAGGAGGCACAAACCCTAGAATTTTTTAGAATGGAAAAATTCGTCTTGACATTTTCATCATCTTTGCCTTTATAGGCTACACACTTTACATATAGCCCCTTGGTCCTTACAAAATGACATTTTGCCCATCCCATGCCTCATGTGCTCATTTCTTTTGCATATGAGCCATGGGTTTTACAAAAAATTGGCTTTATGCCCATTTTTCTTACATTCATTCATAATAAAAACACCAAAATTATTTATTACAAAATTTTTGTTATGGCATGAGGGAGGCCGGCCGCTTCATGTTCGGGCTCGACTCGGGCATAGGCCCACTTGACCTGGGATTTGGCCCACTTGGTTTGGGGTTGACTTTGATTTTGACTTGGTCAACCGGGGTGTAAATTTTTACCCCAACAACAACGTATACCTGTACGATCAGAGATGCACTGAGGAGACGTACCAAACGGTGATTGAGTGCGTGGAGGACCACTTCAGTCGTCTACTTCTCCGGCGGTTAGCCCTCCTCCAATTGCTCATGTATGCAATTTGGAGGATGTCCCCGGGGCTTCATAACACCTTGTCTTCGTAGCTGTTAGACGAGGCACTTGACAAGCTGCACATGCTCCATCACCACGGCCTGATTTCGAAAAGCCGACGGGACCGATCGGTGGCTCTTCTTCAGGAGTGTTTCCAGAAGTGACAGATCACGGACTCTTGCCCGGCGGGTGGGAGCTCCGGTACTTCCGTGGCATCTCGAGTCCGCGGGCAACATCAGAGGGGGTGAGCTGAAGAAGCTAGGGCTCGGCTGGCGGAGATCTCCTCGGAGTACCATCAACAGTGCTTTCTCAACCCCTTACCCCTTTGTTGTAATTTTTGTAAGGCCGAGGAACCCATAGTACATTTTAATGAATAAAGTTCTTCTTTTTTTGATGTGTTTTGTCTTTTTTGTCCCTTAGTACTTTTTACATACTCTCTCGGAAATGAATCTAGGGATCCCGAAACCGAGAAAAAAGAACAAAATTTGCGGAAGAAGTCCCTTTTAATTCAGGAGACTTATGAAACATTATATAGCTTTGAAAAGAAGAAAATACATTCATTTGTATAGTTTGAGTTTTTCAGCGTTGTAGGGCCGAAGAAACTTGTGTCCCCCCGTGTCTTGTAAGCGATAGGCTCCACCGAGCAACACTTCGGAGACGAGGAAAGGGCCGTCCCACTTCGGGGAGAACTTGTGCAGTTTTCCCTGATCTACGAATTCGTTCCGCCTTAAGACCAAATCTCCCGGCTTGAAGGCACGATGCTTAACTCATGCGTTGTAGTAGTGAGCAGTTTGTTGTTGGTAGGCGGGCGCTTTGATCTGTGCTCGGTCCAGATTCTCTAGCAAGGTATCCAAATTGGTCCGGAGCGCCGAGGTATTGGCTTCGTCATCGAAGTGTTCGACTCTGTAACTGGGCAGTTCGATCTCCGCTGGGACCATTGCCTCGGTACCGTAGCAGAGGCTGAAGGGGGTCTCTCCTGTTGGCATTTTCTTTGATGTGCGTAAGGCC
Organism: Agapanthus africanus; assembly: GCA_030015575.1. Classification (NCBI taxonomy): domain Eukaryota; kingdom Viridiplantae; phylum Streptophyta; class Magnoliopsida; order Asparagales; family Amaryllidaceae; genus Agapanthus; species Agapanthus africanus. The sequence goes on along the minus strand of JASDDO010000022.1, from coordinate 229,827,306 downwards.
CATAGTACCCACGGTAGTTTCTCGACCCGGCTGCCCTGCCTTCCTTCCAAACGAGCTCGAAGACCTCGGATGATGTCTCGGTTAGCAATCTCAGCCTTTCGTTGCATTGAGGATGCGCAACCATGGCAAACTTCATTTGTATGTGGTATTCGTTGCAGAACTCTTTGACTTTGTCATTTTCGAAATTTGTCCTGTGGTCGGTAATGATGCACCTTGGGATCCCGAGTCGAGAGATTACGTTGTTCTGCAGGAACTTTATGGTAGTGGCGGCGTCCGGTTTCTGATAGGGATGGCCTCAATCCACTTTGTGAAATAGTTTACCGTAACGAGAATGTACTTGTGTCTTCCCGTACCAGTGGGGAGTTGGCCTACCATGTCCATCCCCCACTAGGCAAACGACTAAGGGGAGGTGAGGGCCGTTAGCTCGGTAGCCGGGAGACGGGGTATGCTGCCGTAGGGTTGGCAGCTTTTGCATCTTCTGACAAGCCTCTGAGCGTCTTGGTGTATTGTCGGCCAATAATATCCTTGGAGCAGCGTCTTCTGGACCAAGATACGGGACCCTTGATGCGCTCCACTGACCCCTTTGTGTATCTCACGCAGGACGTAGTCGGCTTCGTGAAGGTCGACGCACTGGAGCAGAGGCTGTGTGTATGACTTATTTTAAAGGTTTCCATTGCTCCAGATGAAATGTAGGGCTTTGGCTCGAAGGCGGCACGTTCCCCTCGGTCTTCCGGAAGTGTACCCTCCTGTAGGAACTCCATGAGGGGCTTCCTCCAATCCTGGCCTTCCTCCTGAGCAGTGTATACTTGAAGCGTTATCTCTCTGTCTTCCACGCTGGGCCGTGGCAAGACTTCGAAGAGGATATTCCTCTTATTGTTGGCCGTATAGGAAGAGGCAAGCTTGCTCAGGGCGTCGGCTTGGGCGTTCGGGTGCCAGGGAATCTGTTCCACTTAGACTTCGTCAAAATTCTTTCGTAGTCTTTTTACCTCGGCCATGTACTTCACCATGAACGGCTCTCGGGACTCAAAGCACTCGGTCACTTGGACGACGAATAGGGCGGAGTATCTGTGAATCCAGATCGTCTTCAGCCCCATCCCGGAATCCATTCGCAACCCGGCTAGCAGGGCCTCATACTCCGCGGCGTTGTTTGACGCTTTGAACCTGAGCTTCAAAGAGTACTGTATCTCTGTCTTGTTCGGGTCTCGAATTATAAGGATGGCACCGCTCCCTTCCTCGGTAGAGGATCCATCTACATAGAGGACCCAATCGGGGATGAAGTCGGGTATTTCCTTGACCGAGGGTCGGGACCCGGGGACATGTGCCGATGCTGCTTCCTTGGTGGGGATAGTACACTCGACAACAAAGTCTGCCAGGACTTGTGCTTTGATGGCTTGCCTTGGGCGGTATTTGATGTCGAATTGGGATAACCCCCACCTCCATTTCTCCAAACGACCAGACGACTCGGGGGAGGCAAGAATAGTCCCTATAGGCCGCTCGGTGAGGACGATGATGGTGTGTGCCTGGAAGTAGTGTCGTAGCTTCTTTGAGGCGATTATAAGCGCCAAGACTATCTTTTCTATGGCCGGATACATTTTCCCGTCTTTGAAGACATGGCTCACGTAGTAGACCAGCTTCTGTACTCCTTCGACTTCTGGGAAGAGCACCGAGCCAGTAGCACGATTGGAGACCACAAGGTACAATAATAGCTCATCTCCTTCGATTGGTCGAGTGAGTAGCGGGGGAGTTACCAGGTGCGTTTTGAGCTGCTCGAAAGCGTTTTGATATTCTTCCGACCATTCGAACTTTGGGATCTTTCTCAGGGCTTTGAAGAATGGGAGGCACTTTTCTCCGGATCTCAACATGAAGCGACTCAGAGCGACCACTCTCCCCATAAGTCGCATGATCTCAACGTTGCTCTTTGGTGTGGCCATGTTGAGAATGGCGTTGATCTTTTCCGGGTTAGCTTCGATTCCTCGGTGGGTAACCATGAACCCTAGGAATTTCCTGCTAGTGACTCCGAACGCGCACTTGGCCGTGTTCCCCTCCGAACGGCGGCCTGGACTCGGGAGTCCGTGCCTGAGGTTCGGGGCAGATGCTAATTGGTGCTATCCGTCTACCTCTCCGAAGATGCCAGGTTGATCCATGGCACCGTGCATCGGAGGCTTAGACGGATGCGGCCGATGTAGCAGACTTCGTCAGATTCCCCCTCGTGAAGGGGTTTTTTGATTGTGGGGATGCTCTTCCCTGCAGGCGCAAGCCCCTGCAGTTAATTACGTTACCGCATCGCGGTAACAACTTTCTCCTTCTCCAGCTGGTCACTTCGTGTCGTGGGTGTTTGTTTCATGTTTTATTGCCCGTGGATTGTTTACGGAGACTGAGTTATGTCGTCGCCCGTAGGGCGTGGACTAGTCCAAATCCGTGTTTATCTTAGATTTGGGTTTAGGGGTTTGGTTTGAGGATACGTCAGCCATACTTGAGGCTAAGATCAACTCAAACGTTTGTTAAGGATACGTTAGTCTAACGTTGAGACTAAGATCAACTTAACGGGATCGTTTAGATCCGATAAAGGAGTGTTTGGGCTCCATTGTTCCAGTTTAGGGACATAGTGGTCCATTGAATGTATGGCCGTCGGGACCCGTCACCTCTCTGACGACGTTGAAGGATTACAACGACGGATGTCAGAGGAGTTCAGAGATGTACCCTCAAGCCAGAGTTAATTGGGGGGATTCATAGTCCAGTCTGTTTGAAGGTTTAAGGATACGTTAACCATCTTTGAGGCTAAGATCAACTTAAACGGGACCGTTTAGATCCGACAAAAGAGCACATGGGGCTCTATTGTTCTAGTTTAAGGACATTGCGGTCCATGGGTAGTTTAAGGACATTGCAGTCCATGGGTAGTTTAAGGACATTGCGGTCCACGGGTAGTTTAAGGACGTTGCGGTCCATGGGTAGTTTAAGGACGTTGCGGTCCGTTGTTAGTTTTAAGACATCTCGGTCAAGGTTAAGGACGTCGTAGTCCATGGGTTTAAGGACTCCACAGTCCGGTATGTACTCTGGATGCTTCACACGGGTTCACTGCCGTGCTAGGCGAGGACCAGGCTCCGCTTTGGATGCTTCACACGGGTTCACTGCCGTGCTCTGCGAGGACCAGGATCCGCTCTGGACATTTTTCACGGGGTCAAAGAGTGACATTATCCGCGTTCCACATAACCAGGAATTTCGTACTAGATGCTTCACACGGGTTCACTGCCGTGCTCGGCGAGGACTAGGCTCCGCTCTGGACGTTTTCCACGGGGTCAAAGAGTAACATTATCCGCGTTCCACGTAACCAGGAATTTTGCATTAGACATGGGTTTAAGGACCCCACAGTCCATATCATGGGTGGTCATCGGGACCCGTCACCTCTTTGAAGACATTGAGGGATTACAATGCCAAGTATCAAAGGAGTGAAGAGATGTACACTAGAACCGGAATGGCTTAAGTAGTCTTTGGCCCAATTTGGGATCAAAACCGATTAATTATGTTATGAGCCCATTAACCCAGTTAATTACGAATTGAGGACTTATGGCCAGCTTGGGCTAAGTCCAATCACGTCTGGAATATTGGCTTTTTGTTGGTCCATTGAAGGAGAGGCTTTGCCTCTATCCATTTAGCCAATTGGGCCAAAGCCTAGTGTTAAACACTACAGAGCAATCAGTGTTGAACACTGGGAATGAGGTTAACAAGTTAGTGTTTGACACTAAAAGATAATTGGTGTTAAACACCAGCAACAAGGTTTTCTAATTATCATAAACACTAAAATAGATCGGTGTTGAACACTGGCAATGGAGATCTCAGATTAGTGTTAAACACTAAGGTAATCAGTGTTGAACACTGCAAATAAGGTTCTTTGATTAGTGTTGAACACTAAGGCCCAATAGTGTTTCAATACTGTGTTCAAGAGTTCCAATTTAGTGTTAAACACTAAAACAAGAGGGGTCACGTGGCGACACGTGAGAGCGCCCTCCCTTCATTTGTTCTTCTGAGGAGATCGCATTTTCTTTCTTTGAAGCATCACGTGTCATCACGTGACGGGTATTCAAGCGCTTTGTATGTTAAAGCTTCTGTCAAGGGTCACGTGGGTCACGTGGGGCACTGCCTCGAAGGGGCTTTCTGTAGATCTTTTGAGGGGTCACGTGGTGACACGTGACCCTGCCTCTATGTATATTGTTTTTAGAGGATCTGTTAATCTTTTCCAGGAATTAAATTCCTCGTAGGGTTAAACCCTGACAGTAATCTCAGAGGAATTAAATTATTACTTCCTTTTGAAGATTTATATTCTGAATAGAGTTAGACTTTGAATTTTCTGAAGGAATTAAATTCCTCATATATGTGAAGAACTAAATAGGGTTAAACCCTAATAAAAGCTTTTAAAGAATTAAATTCCCATTCTCTGTTAAATTATGATCAAGGGAATTAAATCCCCGCTGTTCCAATAGAACTAGGTTCTTAATTAGGGTTAAACCCTGTTTCTTTTTTGTTCTGAAAGAATTAAATTCCCATAACACAGGGTCAAGCCCTACTTTTATCTTAAAGGAATTAAATTCCTATAGTTCTGTGAGAATTAAATTCTCATATTTCCATTCCCTCTCTATGTTTCGGATCTGCATGGCAGGATCTCAACCCATTGAGAATTAAATTCTCAACCTAAAAGGGAGATGTGCGCTTTGCAGATCCTCTATCGAGGAGAGAAGGAATATGTTCTTCTGTTTTATATATCAGAGTTAAACTCTGTTGAGAATTAAATTCTCCCTCTTTCAAAAAGCCTTCCCTTTCTTACCTAGGGTTTTCCTTTGCAGAAGCTCCAAATTCCTTAAAGTATCCAGGCTCTCTCCTTTTTTTTTCTCTCTGTCTGTCTTTCCTTTTTTTGTCTCTTGGCTCCTATTTATAGGAGAAGCAGTCGAATCAATTAGTTTTTGATGAATCTTCATTAAGAGATTTGATTTGCATCCATCATTCGTTTTTGACCTTTGGATTATTAGGTGAATTTTATTCATCATTGGATTTCAAATCCAGGGATTCTCCTTTGTTATTTCTGTTAGATTTAAAAGAGAAATCTTTCCAAACCCGAGATTTTCCCATAGATAGATGATATTTAATCACCTTTGAATCTTTAATTCGATCGGTTCCAGATAGTCACTTTCCTTTGGAAAGATTTGAATCTCCTTCAGAATTTAATTCTGTTAACAAAACGGGCTTTGAAAGCCGGTCACGTGTGACCACGTGACCCATGGTCACGTATGGGCACGTGACCCCCTTGGAATGAGCCTTCCTCTTTCTTTTGAGCTCTGTCTTCTGATTGCTGCTTAACCGTCACATGCCACCACGTGACCCCTGGTCACGTGTGAGCACGTGACCCTTGTCTGGAGCTTCTTTCCTTGGTCCAACTGGAGAACGAGTCTGCTGCTTTGAACGTCACGTGCCAACACGTGACCCTGGTCACGTGGGAGCACGTGACCTCTTCTGAAGCCTTTTCCTTGACTTGATCAGGGAACCGGTGTGCCTTTGACGCTTGCATTTAAATGTCACGTGTCGACACGTGACCCTGGTTACGTGGAGCACGTGACTCTTTCTGAAGCCCCTTTTCTTCAATGTAGTCAGGAAACTGAACTTTCCTTGATGATGCGCTTAGGTGTCACGTGCCAACACGTGACCGCTAGTCACGTGTAAGCACTTGACCCTCTTCTGAAGCTTTTCCCAGAAGCTTTCCTTATTTTAAATCAGGAAACAAATGCCCCCACAGCGTTGTTCTCACGTGTCTGCACGTGAGTGCAACGCTGTCACCTCTTGTGACCGTTGGATTCCACTAGGGATCTGGGGAGATGAAACGTTTCCTTTGCCTTCTATAAATACCTCCGTCTCTTCATAGGAGCCTTCACTTTGCTCATCTTCTTCTTCTGAGAACTTCTTCTTTGAGAATTTAATTCTCGTTTTCAGAGCTTAGTTCTCTGTCTTGAAGCAATCTTCAGAGTTTAACTCTGTTCGAAAAGAATCCTTTTTCTCAGGTAATGTTCTTGGACAACGATGGACCTTCACATTTCTCTGGATTTTAAATCCAAAACAAGGGTTTTTACCCTTTTTCCTTCATATTTTCCATAAGAACATGAAACCGCTCAACCTTCAAACTGTAGATCTCTTAGGGTTTAGATGATCTTTGGGGAGATGATGGCGTTTCAACCCCATGGAATTTAATTCCATCAAAAATGTTTTTGGGAATTTAATTCCCTTTTCTTAATAAGGAATTTAATTCCAATGAAGGACTTGATTTCTTCACACGGAGGCTTCCTGAGGTCTCTTGGCCTTAGGTTGTTCTTCCTGCAATTAATGCAATGGGGGCTTTGTAATGATGTCTTTTTGTGGGAATTTAATTCCTTCGATTTTGTTGGATTCATTGTAGAGCCCGAGACGGATCCTGTTGGGGAGGATGTGCATGGTCATCCTTCTTTATTAAATGAGAATATTCCCTTTGTTTTATTGTAATGATTTGGCCTCATTATTAATGAGCCGTCATCCGGATTCTGTGGGGTCCATATGTTTGTAGCCAATGGTCCCAGAAAACTCTGCTGTTGCTTTCTTTAACTAGTCCTTATGTTCATGCATGAATATATATCGCTGACTTTTCTTTTAACGGTCTTCTTTTATCGGATTTCAGGTGCGATGGCTTCTGTCCCGCGCTTTCCCTTTTCTCACTCGGAGGCGGCTTTTCCTCAGTCACCATCTGATGAGGAAGCGATGGCGATGATTCAGGCCCATGACCCGAACTGCACCCACCTTCTTCAATGGGGATCTTGGTATAGTCAGATTATTCAGGGTCGCCGGAGTTTTCTTTGCGCGGTGCCAACGGAGCCCACTTTCCCCTTTTTACCGATGGATCCTCCAAGGACAGCTTTTGCTGTGGAAATGCCCAACTGGACTCCAACGGGGAGGCTGGAGCCTTCGACGACCGGCATTCCGAACCATCCGATCCCGGCCATAGACATCTTGGGGCGGCGTATCTGCCAGGGTGAGGCCCACCCGTGGGGGCAAATTTATAAGATAGGGCTCACTCCTAGGCATCCTACGGGCTACCTTCTCTGGGCTCACAACATCCTTTCTGCCCATCGGCCGCGGTTGCAGAAAGTCGGGCTTTACCAGGCCATATACGAGTCACTATTCCATTACAAGTCCCCGCATGTCTGGTGGGTCAAGGTATTTTTGAACCAGTGGAATCTCCCCACTAATACTTTCATTCTGGGAGATCGCGAGGTTTCGATTTCTCTGGCCGAATTTTATGATATCTCGGGGTTGCCGATAAGGGGTAATCTATATGAGGAGTTGTTGCCTCCTGACGAGTACATTTTTGAACCTGAGCCCGCCCCAGTTGACGGCCTGTCTGCTGAGAATGCTGTTCGCCACAAGCGCCCCAGTTTAATTAAGGCCCTAGGCATCTTCGACCGATTATTCACCGAGTCCGAGGAGCAGGGTGTCACTTTCAAGAGCTTCATTGCTCGTTTCCTTCGTGAGGACGCCTTATCGAAGACAGCCCCGAAGTTTGCCAACATTGGGGACCCCTTTGGGTTCGGTCCGAAGAGGTTGCCGACCAACGAATCAGATTTACCTCAGTATTACATCCCTATTATATCGCCGATATCTTTTGAATCCATTGCTGTCCCAGGCATGGACGAGGAGACGTTCTTTGTGGGGTTTGTTGGTGTCTGGCTTAGTTGGTTCGTTATCCCCATGCATCGCCGCTTCATGAGAGCCTCGGTCATCTACCCGTCTCATCGTATTGCTGAGGGGATGCGGTTGGCTATCGGCATCCCGGCCTTGGCGCACCTCTATAACGGATTGGGCACCGCAGCTAATACCTCTACGCCTGGCGTGGACGTGGTGAACTTTTCGCTTCATTATTTCACGTCGTGGATCGAAATGCATGTGCTGGGGTCTTTTGCTATGCATCAGAGGCCCGCCTTTTACGACGCATATCCCTTCCCGCGACTTATGCGACTGGTGGGTGCTTCTGCTGCCGACCCAACTCAATTTGGGACTATTCGGGTGCTGATTTCTCCTCATGCCACCGCCGGAGGGTTGGTTTTTAATGATCGGGTTTTGTCTACTCCCTCGGGTCCCGTTCAACAACTCTGGGACCGGTCGAAAGACAACGCGCCTTCTCTGAAGCCCCGGGAGGCCACGCATTTGTATACAATTCGACCGGGCTACTTGGTGTTTCGCCAGGACAGTGCAGCTCTTTTTATGCGGTACAATCCGCATCGATTTGCCCGGCAGCTTGGATACGACCAGGGTGTTCCTTTTGAGGCTTTTATAGTCGCCCCGATCCCTTCGCTCGATGCTGTTCGTGATGCCGCTCATCATTTCATGAGGCTGAACACCGGCTCTCATTTCATGGTCCCCGAAGCCGAGTACATGCCCCGATGCGTAGGTGCATTTACGGGCTGGTATCTTCATCGGATCACCCCAATTATTGCTGAAGAAAGAAGGGTTCTTCTTGGTCACGACGCCCCTCCTCGGGTTTCGGGAGTTAAGCTGCGACCGAGGGTTCCAGTCCGCTTCCCTTTGAGGGAGATTGGCACCGCCTTCATTCCGGGGGAGTCAGGGGTAGACCTTACTCCAACAGCTGGTATGCCCTTGGGTTCCCGATCGCGGGGTAAACGGGCTCCAGTAGTAGCACCTCTGCCGGTGGCGGCACCGCCCCCCATGGCGTCGACAATGGCGATGTCGTCCTCGGTTGTGGCACTGAGCGAAAGTAACAGGGATGAGGGCGCTGAAGGCGACGTGGGCCAGCGCCGCCCTAAGGCTTCGCGAGGGAGGAAGCGGTCACCCTCAGCGACCGGCTCTGGGTCTAAACGGCGGAGGAAAGCGGCTACCACCCCGCTTGATTCTGTGGTGGAGTCTGAGCCTATCCTTGAAGACGAACCATTGGCCTTGCAAGAGTCAAACGCTGGACTTCTCTTCCCGAGTTCGGCTGATGAGGAGGCTGCGCAGTTGGCTGAGGCCATACGGCGTTCAAAAGACGCGTCCCATAACGCCAAGGTTCCGAAGAAGTCTTATCCCGCTGTAATTTTGTACGAAGACCCTTCGTGGATTCGGCGGCGATTTATCGGCCCTTTGGAGGAATGGGGGGAAAGGGCTTTGAAGCAGGCCGCTTCAGAAGACGCCGCTGATGCGCTTTCTTTATGGACCGGCGGTCATGAATCTACCCTTAAACCCCGGCGAGCTCACCTTCTTGAGAAGGAGAAGCGGCTTGAAGAAGCCATATTGAGGGCTTCTTTGCGTATAGGTACGTTGTGCTTCTTTTGTAGTCTTTTCGATTATTTATGCTCGTGGGTATGTATCATTATTCTCATTTGAATCGTGCAGAATCTTCGACGCTGGGGGAGCTCCCTACTGGCCCATTAAAGCTAAAGCCCGCCGAAATTCTCAATGAAGCCTTGCTGGATGTGGAGGGGGCTGATGAAGCTGCCCCTCTCATGATAGAACCTCCAGCGGCGGTTCTTGATCAGGGAGTGCTTGCCCCTTTGGGGGAGACTCCCTTGGAGGCCGCCGCCCCAATGACTCTTACTGTGGTCGGCCCAAAGGCTGGAAGCGAAGTAGTCGGGACTACTCTCCCTTTGTTGGAGCCTGAGGTCACGGCGGAGACCGTTGATGCCGCTATCCCCCGGCTCAGAATGGGAGGAGTGTTGAAGGTATCCCTCTGCGTTTTAATTTAGCAACCCCTTCATAGTCTGAACTCTTTTATTTTTCCCAGAATTGCGCGGCTTGGCGGCCACGATCGCGGATCTGTCGCCTCGCCAGTCATTTCAGCGTTTATTGGAGATGGCAGCTCCGCAGGCGATCTCCCCTCAGCGTATTGTCCTTTCCTCTGGGTAAGGTTAGTGTCATTCGCCATTTTTTACCATAGCATTGTTACTATTTTGCGAAATGACGTTGATGTCTCTTATAGTTTTAGAAGCCGACGATGAGGTTGAGGTCGTTGAAGAGCCAGGGGAACCTTCAGCTCCTACTTGCATGACTGTCAGTGAGTGACATTTTATTATAGTCCCGTTCATTCTGCGTTTAAAAGTTTTACTAACATTCGCCAAATTTGAACAGCCCTGCCAGTCTCCATGGCTTTGGAATCACGCATTGTGATGCCGCCCGGCCCCTATGCTTTGCGGGCTTCAGAACGCTTGGCCCAACTGAGCCTTGTCTCCCTATCTTTTTTCGTCGAGGAGCTCCGTGCTGGTAGTGCGACTACAGCCGAAGCGTTTGCCGCTGAAGCTAACGGCTCCCTTCCTTTTCTCGCCACCTATCACAGCGAGGAGGTGGTGCGGGTCTGGGTGGAGTTCTGTAGGAAGGTGGAGGCTTGTTTGTACGCTCTCGAGTGTTCTCGCCTTTCCTCGGAGGCCGTGGCTGCAAAGGCGGAGTTACGGGGGCTGATAGCACGGTGCGCAGCAAACATGACGTCATGTGAGAAGAGGCTTGGTCGCAAGTTCTCGGAGAGGGAGCTAGCCTCCAAGGCGCTGGGCGAGCTTCAAGCCAATCTCACAGCCAAGGCCAACAAAGCGTATGAGCTCTGGCGGGTGCTTCAGGAGTCCATTAAAGAGGTGGTGGCTCTCGACAAAGCTGCCACGTTCACTCGTGAGAGGGTCGAGGCTCATAAGGCCACCGAGAAAGAGCTCGAAGCTCGGCTCGCTTCGTATCAGGCTCAGCAAGCTCAGGCGGAGGCTCGTCTTATGGAGATCTTGCGTCATGAAGCCGTGGCTCAGCAACAGAATGATGAGCTGGTAAAATTATTGCACCGCCCGCCGGCTTGAGGACTTGTATCTTTTTTTTTCCTTTTTTGTACATACTCATGGATGAGAGTATCCTTTCTTTTTTGTTTCTTCCATAAATTGTACTTTGTATCCATTTTGGTTTATGAATAAAAGATACATTTTTCTTCTCAATGGTGTGTCCCCTTTTCATTGAGTGCATTCTGCGGACAATTTATCTTGATTTCTTTCCAGGACAGCGATGGCTCAGGATTCAGGGTTAAGATCTGCATCTTATGAGCCACGGGGGTCTCATGAAGAGTTTTTCTCCCTATAGGTCGAGCGGATCCCATAGGTGTAAGTTCTTATTAGAGATTGTGAGGATTTTAAGCGGGTTTTCCCTTGAGAGTCGTAAGGATCTCACAAGGGAATTTTTCTTCCTTACAGATCGTGAGGACCTGCAAGTGCTGGATGTGGTCGCCCTTATCCGTGTTTCACGGGGTCAGAGGCTGCTCCGGGTATCGTAGTTTAAAGACGTCACGGTCAAGGTTAAGGACCTCATAGTCCGTGGATTTAGGGACTCCACCGTTCGCTGTTAGTTTTAAGACATCACGGTCAAGGTTAAGGACCTCATAGTCCGTGGATTTAGGGACTCCACAGTCTGATGTTAGTTTTAAGACATCACGGTCAAGGTTAAGGACCTCATAGTCCGTGGATTTAGGGACTCCACAGTCCGGTGTTAGTTTTAAGACATCACGGTCAAGGTTAAGGACCTCATAGTTCGTGGATTTAGGGACTCCACAATCCGGTGTTAGTTTTAAGACATCACGGTCAAGGTTAAGGACCTCATAGTCCGTGGATTTAGGGACTCCACAGTCCGGTGTTTGGTTGCAGGGACCCGTCACCTCTTTGAAGACGTTGAGGAATTACAACGCCAGGTATCAAAGGAGTGAAGAGATGTACCCTTAAACCAAGGCAGAATCCGTAGGGAATCGGGGTGGTTGATCATTAGTTTTAAGACATCACGGTCGAGGTTAAGGACGTCATAGTCCGTGGATTTTAAGGACTCCACAGTCCGGTATTTGCTCTGGATGCTTCACACGGGTTCACTGCCATGCTTGGCGAGGACCAGGCTCCGCTCTGGATGCTTCACACGGGTTCACTGCCGTGCTCTGCGAGGACCAGGATCCGCTCTGGACGTTTTCCACGGGGTCAAAGAGTGACATTATCCGCGTTCCACGTAACCAGGAATTTCGCACTAGATGCTTCACACGGGTTCACTGCCGTGCTCGGCGAGGACTAGGCTCCGCTCTGGACGTTTTCCACGGGGTCAAAGAGTGACATTATCCGCGTTCCACGTAACCAGGAATTTTGCACTAGATGCTTCACACGGGTTCACTGCCGTGCTCGGCGAGGACTAGGCTCCGCTCTGGATGCTTCACACGGGTTCACTGCCGTGCTTGGCGAGGACCAGGCTCCGCTCTGGATGCTTCACACGGGTTCACTGCAGTGCTCTGCGAGGACCAGGATCCGCTCTGGACGTTTTCCACGGGGTCAAAGAGTGACATTATCCGCGTTCTACGTAACCAGGAATTTTGCACTAGATGCTTCACACGGGTTCACTGCCGCGTTAGGCGAGGACTAGGCTCCGCTCTGGACGTTTTCCACGGGGGTCAAAGAGTGACATTATCCGCGTTCCACGTAACCAGGAATTTTGCACTAGATGCTTCACATGGGTTCACTGCCGTGCTCGGCGAGGACTAGGCTCCGCTCTGGACGTTTTCCACGGGGTCAAAGAGTGACATTATCCGCGTTCCACGTAACCAGGAATTTTGCCCTAGATGCTTCACACGAGTTCACTGCCGTGCTCGGCGAGGACTAGGCTCCGCTCTGGACGTTTTCCACGGGGTTAAAGAGTGACATTCTCCGCGTTCCACGTAACCAGGAATTTTGCTGATTGTATCCGCATTTCACGGGATTGGGGTTTGACTCTCTGTGGGAATACATCGTCGAGTCATGGAACTGGGAGTTGCCGTTGTTCCGTTTCGCTTGATGTTGTGCCTGCTGCCATGAGACGAACGACGAGATGATCTCTAGATTATCTGTGAACCGTCGAGATTTGGCTTCCCCTTATGATGAAACCTGGGGAAGGAGTATGATCCCTTCTTTGTTTGCGCTCCTGGATTGTATACAGGGGTAGATGTAACATCACCTGTAGGGCGAGGATTTCACTTTTATTTTATTTCTTTTTCCACGATGCTCTATCATTTCAGCTTTTATATCGCGAAGGTTGCGATTGCCCCATCATTTCGGCTATCTTTCATGCCTTCATTTTTTACTTGCTGCTTTTTATTGCAAGTTTCCCCATCATTTTGGCTATTTTTTCTTTTTTACTCGCTGCTTTTTATTGCGAGTTGCCCAATCATTTCGGCTATTTTTCATGCATACATTTTTACTTGCTGATTTTGTTGCAAGTTGCCCCATCATTTCGGCTATTTTGTATGCATTTTTTTGTTTGCTGATTTTTTCTCGCGAGTGTGGAACTTGGGATCTGGTGCCAATCGCAGCATCAGCATCGCTGTGACTGGAATATAGCCAGGAGCGAATCATCATTTGCCATGAAAGGACTTGGAATTTGATACCGGTTTAGGCATCAGCATCGCTACAACTGGGATATTGCCAGGAGCGAATCATCATTTTCCTCTGTCGATATTGAACAAAGGTGGCTTAGCAAACAGGGTTAGGATCCCGTCGACTAAGGCTTTTGACTTCATGAGCCGTAAGGGTCTCACAAAGTTATTTCTCCCTACAAGTCGTGAGGATCTCGTAGGTGTGTTTTCTCCTTAGGGATCGTGAGGATTCCTAAGTTTATGTTCCCCTGTAAATCGTAAGGATCTTATAAAAGGATTTTCTCCTTACAAGTCGAGAGGACTTACAAGGGTTGTTCACCATATGGATGTATCCCCAGTCACGGGTGGGACTTTGTTAGGGAAAAGTTTATTCATGCCCGTGGATTGTATACAAGGGTCAATATGAGCCGCTTGTAGGGCAATACCGAAGGTTATGGAAGATTGCTTAAGCACAGGTTTAGGTCTCTGCAACTTAAGACTTTCAAATCTTATGAGCCGTGAGGGTCCCATAAGAGAATTCTCCTTACGAGTCGTAAGGATCTCGCAAGTGTATTTTCTCCTTAGGAATCGTGGGGATCCCTAAGTGTGTTGCTCCTTTGTGAGTCGTAAGGATCTCACGCGGGTTGTTTCTCCTTACAAGGTCGAGAGGATCTTGTAAGTGTCTTTTAACGAGGTTGCGCCCTTTCAGGTTTTCACAAACACTCGCCGGTAGTCCTGCTGTTTTTACTCACGGAGCCTTTTCGGGTTTTCATCCGTGCCCATTTTGCTTATAGACATACCGTTTTTATTATTTTTTTTTCTCTTCTCTTCTTTTTTTTATTCATCTCGTCAGCCTAAGGACGCTGCGGTAGTAGTTTAGGTACGTTTCGGTCCGTCGTTAGTTTTAAGGACGTTTCGGTCCGTCGATAGTTTTAAGGACGTTTCGGTCCGTCGTTAGTTTAAGGACGTTTCGGTCCGTCGTTAGTTTAAGGACGTTTCGGTCCGTCCTTGTTGGGAAGGTCGGCTGCTGCTTGTAAAGTCTGAGCTTAGGAAGATAGCGAGCGGACATAGTCGTCGTCATCTATCATTGACCCAGGCTGTGGCTCATTAAGCATAGTATTTCTTTAAGAAGCGGCCGTTTATTGGCCTGAAAGGCCTTTCACCATGCATGTCCATGAGTAGATAGGCTCCACCCTGGTAGACTTTGTCTATGATGTAAGGGCCTTCGTAGTTTGGCTCAAATTTTCCCCGCTTGGCACGATTTGGGATCATAGGTCTTTTGACCACTAGCACGAGTTCGACTTGGCGGAATGTCCTCGGCCTGGTCAATCTTTCGTACGAGCGCGTCATCTTTGCTTTGTAGGCTTCTAGATGTTGTTGCGCTATGAGCCGGGTTTCGTTGAGGGCATCAAGCTCCTCAAGCCGAAGGTGAGCATTTTCTTCGTTCGTCAGCTCGTGGTGGACTGCCACTCGCAGAGAGGGTAACTCTATCTCGAGGGGGAGTACTGCTTCCGTCCCAAATACCAACGCATACGGCGTTGTGTTCGTGGCCGTCTTGAATGTAGTTCGATAAGCCCAAAGGGCCTCTTGCAGCCTCTCGTGCCAGTCTCTCTTATTCCGGGAAACGGTCCTTTTTATGATCTTTGTCAAGGTCTTATTGAAGGCCTCGGCCAGACCGTTAGCCCGTGGGTTGTAAACTGAAGAATATCTCCAGTCTATATTGTGCTGCTGCACGAAGCGGCTAATCTTATGGCTTCTGTAGGCTGGCCCGTTATCGGAGATAATCCGCCGTGTGGTTCCGAACCGATAGATGACGTGCGTCTTGAAGAAATGGAGGATATTCTCCGTCTTCACTTCCCTCAGCGGTATTGCTTCTGCCCATTTGGAGAAGTAATCAGTCGTCGCCAGGATAAAACGATGTCCCCGGGATGATGCTGGCTCGATGGGGCCGACTATGTCAGTCCCCCACATTTCGAATGGCCAACTAGCCACCGTTGGATGTAGTGGATTCGGATGTTGGTGGATAAAGTCTCCGTGGATCTGGCACGAGTGGAATTACTTCGCATACTTGAGGCAGTCCTGGATCATCGTGGGCCAGTAGTAACCCATCCATTTAATTTTTAACTTCATCTTTGGGCCTGCTTGGTGAGAACCGCAAAGTCCGTCGTGAACTTCCTGAATGACTCTTTCTGCTTCGTCAGGTCCTAAGCATCTCAGCCATAGAGAATCAAACGATCTCTTGTATAGAGTATCGTTGACGAAAGCGAAAGATAGAGCTCGTTTCATGAGCTGATGTCTTGAGGATGCTTCTTTGGGCATTCGGTGGGACTTAAAGTAGTTTATGAAGACTTCCCTCCAGTCCTCAGCCTCCTCACGGTCTTTTATTTGTAGGGTCGCCTGCTCAGTCGCTCCCTTTTCTTTATATAATTCCGGAGGTATTTCTGCCTGGGCAAGCACTTGACGGCTTTGTACCACGATTCTTACATCATCGAGGTTTTCGTCCGCCAGTTCTTTAGCAAGTTTGGCTAACGCGTCTGCTTTGCTGTTTTCCGTGCGCGGTATATTCTCCAAAGTATAGGAGGGAATTTGGGTCAATAGTTGTTGCACCTTTTCGCCGTACTTCACCAACTCCGGTTTGCACGTTTGGTAATCACCATTTACTTGACTAACAACCAGTTGAGAATCCCCGTATATAAGGAGGTCTTCAATTCCCAGGTCAATGGCGATTTCGAGGCCTGCTATCAGAGCTTCGTACTCAGCTTCATTGTTTGTCCTCGGCTCTGTTAAGGAGAAGGCGAAGCGCATTATCCCTCCTTGTGGAGTTGCAAAGATGAGGCTTATCCCCGATTTGATCATTGGGATACCTTGTTTCTGTTTCTTTATGGAGGACGCTCCATCGAAATAGAGTTCCTACCGGGTGCTACCGCCGCCAATCGCATCAAATGCATGCTCGTCCGGCAAAGCACAGTTCAGAGGAGAATCTGCCGGTATCGGGTGCTCAGCGAGGAAATCGGCAATGGCCTGGCCTTTCACTGCCTTGAAAGGTTGATACGTTACCGAGAACTCCATCAAGAGTAGGGCCCATTTAGCGAGTCGTCCCGTCAATATGGCTTTTGACATCAAGTATTTAAGGGGGTCCACTTTTGAAATAAGACGGACTTCATGCGCCAACGCATAGTGCCTGAGCTTTGTTATTGCGAAGATTAATGCCAAGCAATGTTTTTCAATGGGAGAGTAGTTGCTTTCTGCCCCCAGCAGAACTCGACTTAAGTAGTAGAGTGCTCTCTCTTTTCCCTGATCGTTCTCTTGCACCCATAATGCGCCCAAGGAACCTTCGAGGGCGGTTGTATAAAGAATGAGGGGTTTTCCTTTGACCGGCGCGGCCAACACCGGAGGGTTCTGCAGGTACTGCTTGATCTCGTCTAGTGCACCTTGGCATTTGTGATCCCAAGCGAACGGAGTTCCCTTTTTCATCAGGTGGCTGTAAGGACGGCATTTGCCGGAAAGATTGGCGATAAATCGCCGGATGTATGCGAGCTTCCCTTGGAGAGACCGCAACTGTTTGAGGGTTCTTGGCGGAGGCATTTCCATGATCGCTTTAATCTTTGACGGATCTATTTCGATACCTCGGTGTCGAACGATGAATCCGAGGAATTTGCCCGAGGAGACTCCAAACACGCATTTGAGGGGATTCATTTTCAAATTATATTGCCGAAGGCGTTGAAATACAGTCTCCAGATGGTTTAAATGCTCTTCGTATGACATGCTCTTTACTACGAGGTCATCGATATAGCACTCGACGACATCATGTATGAGGTCGTCGAAGATCTTTGTCATGGCCCTTTGATAGGTAGCGCCAGCGTTCTTTAGACCAAAGGGCATAACCCTGTAACAGAATATACCCAAAGGGGTCCGGAAAGCGGTGTGCTTCTGGTCTTCGGGATGCATCTTTATCTGATTGTATCCTGACGAACCGTCCATAAAGGAGAAAACCTCGTGAGTGGACGTGTTATCTATCATCATCTCGGTTACCGGTACCGGGAAATCATCCTTTGGACAGGCTTTATTGAGATCCCTGAAATCCACGCATATGCGTACCGTCCCATTCTTTTTCATTACCGGGACGATATTGGTGATCCAATCGGGATATTGGACTTCTTGGATAAATCCAGAATCGATCAGCTTCTTGACTTCGGCGTTGATGCTCATCTCAAGCTCGAGTCGCATCCTTCTTGGCGCTTGCTTGACTGGCTTGATATCTGGGGATATTGCTAATTTATGCACAGCAACCTCCGGATCTAATCCTGGCATCTCGGAGTAGTTCCACGCGAAGCAGTCTTTATGCCGTAGAAGCACGTTCTTTAACGCGGCCACCTTTTCTTCAGAGAGTAGCTCGCTGACAAATGTCGGTCGCGGGTCATCTGCCGCTCCCAACTCAATCTTCCTGAGGTTATCCGCCGTAGTATGTATACCGTCTTCCAGTTCTTTCGGAGCTGGCGGAAATTCTGAGATCACCTCATCATCGCTGTTCTCCAAGCACCGGGGAAGGTCATCCACGTTCTCGCACTCTTCTTTTAATATCGCGATCGTATAATAGGTGCGAATCCGTTCCCAGGACTGAGGTGGATCCGGTTTTGCTCTTGCGGCCTTGGGTTCATGCTTTTGTGGCGGCGTTACCCTCCAGCTGTTGGATAAAGCGAATCTGCCCCGTTGGTACTGGTCCTCGACCCAGTTCTTGAAGGTGAAGCAGTCTTCGGTAGGATGTCCTATGGCTCGGTGATAAGAGCAATAGCTCAAACGAGGAGCCTTGTTAGCTTGCTCAGGGTGTCTAGACTCTGGAAGCGCGATCATTTGATGTTTTAAAGCGAGCTTGAGTAACTTCTCCGTCTTGTCTCGGGGGAAGGAGTACGCTCGACTCATCTTCTCCATGAGGGACGAATCCGAGCCGCGCAGTACCCGTAACCCTCTAATCCTGCGTCGTTGTTGTTGGCTCCTCTTCCCACTTCTTAATTTATTTCCGTCTCCGCATCGGGCCTTTCGCACAACGGGTTGACAAAGATGAGCATCTTTGTCTTTTGGAGCCTGTTGAAATAGACGTTGCGTCCTGGCCTTCTCGTAGATGGCCATCTCGCGGTTGTGGTCTTCCTGAGCTTTCTGACCCATTTTCCTGATAGGCTTGTCCGTTCGTTCTTCAAACGACGGACTCAGTGCTTCAATCGCGGGGTCTAGTTTTGATGAGGTGTTGGCATCTCCTGACAGGGTGTCCTCTTCTTCATCAAAGGTATATATAGTGTAGTTGCTGTGAGCCCGCTCCCGTTTTCCGGCTCTCGCGTACCCAAGCCCAAGTGTTTCCATTTTCCCGTTGGGCAATTTGCGTTGAGTCCCAGGGACATCCCAAATCTTGTTGTAGAACCGAGCCTGCCGAACAGTCTGTTTTAAGGGTACTCCTTGGCGCTTCAATAGCTTCTTTAATCCATTTGTATAGTATCTGGGCAGACGGATGGGTTGGAGCCTGTCGAGTGTAGCATCCGCGCCATGCCAGATCTCTTTCTCTATTTTCGACTCTGAGGATCGGTAGAATAGGATCACCTTCTCACCCCTTTTCCTGGGAGGGACGCAAAATGTTTGCAGGTTCTGCACATTGTGAGCTTGAAGCGTGTCGAGATCCTTGTAGTGTTCTCGCGGTACCATGGTGATTTGCAAACTATGGTTATCGCCAGGGGGTGCTTGTATTGACAGCCGATTGGAGAACACGGCATTAACTTCATCTTCTGAATCACTTCCGAAGACCAACATGGGGGCGGGCGTCCCCAGATTGTTGCGTTGAGATGGCCCTGCATAAACTATCTCTTCCTCTTCTTCGGTATCGCTCCCGAAAACAGGGATGGTGGCGGCGGTTTTGTTCTCCGGATTGCGACACCTTTCTGTATCCTCGAAGTCTGGCAAAAAGTACTTCGCATCTTCGTATTTGCGGACTTCGTTTACGGAAAATGGGTTCAACTCACCTGTTACAGTATACTCGAAACCATCCTTAAAGTACTTCATACACTGATGTTGCGTAGAAGGGATGATGTTGTACTCGTGTAGCCAAGGACGACCGAGCAAGGCGTTGTAGCAGGTCTTGGCGTCGATGACATGGAATTTGATGTCTGTGACGAGAAGTCCAAAGCGTAATGTTAGTATCACAGATCCGAGAGTCCGTGACGATTGTGAATCGAAACCGGAGATAGTAATTTTGTCACGAGCGAGATGTTGCACACTCATGCAGATTTCCTTCAACACCCGAACATTAAGGAGATTGACGGAGGATCCATTATCCACCAGGATCTTGCCTATCTTGATATCATGGCAGTATCCGGAGACATATAGGGGACGGTTATGGTCGCACGTCCCGAGAAGGAGGTCTTCATCACCGAAAGTGATGTCGGCTGTATGCACTTCCTCCAGTTCATCCTTCATCTTTTCAGTGGCGAGGAAGGCTTGGAATTGCTCAGGTTCTTGTAACGCCTTAATTAGTGAGTCTCGCGCTTCTTTTGATAATAGGAGGGCATCGAGAATGCTAAGCTGAGAAGGTAGCTTCCTTAGGTGCGCCAGGATATTGTAGTCCACCTTACCCTTCCTGGGAGGGTCTTTGGTAGTCAGCTCTTTCATGACTTGGTCATCTAAAGTGATATCCTTAGTGACCTTTTCCTTTCCCTTATCTTTTCTATTTGCGGGCTCGAGATTCTTTTCCGGAAGCGTGCGATTGCGCAGCTGAATGTTTTCGCAGGCTTCTAGTTCTTCCTCTTTCTCTAAAACGGATTCTTTAAAGAGAGGGCCCAGAGCCATTTCTTCATCAGAGTCGCTCCCAAAGGTGAGAACTTGTGACCCTCTGGCGTTAACCATGTAACAGTTTCCAGTAGTTCTGTTGTGCCCGTCGGCAGTACTTCTTCGTTCCCGACGAGTCTTGCGTTTCATGCGCTTAAAATGTTGCCGATGAGCAACATATCCTTGCCACCATATCCTAAAGGCGTCGCACTCCTCCGTGGGGTGTGAAATTTTCCGATGATATGCGCAATAATCAGGGTGTCTCTCCGCCCCATTGAGCGTATTTTCTTCCGAGGGTGGTAGCTTCATTCCCATTGATATGGCTTTGGCAAACCTTTTCCTCGTCTTGGATATCTTCTTGTCTGCCTCGGATGCCTTTCGATCTGGCGGGAGTACTTCAACTCTTTCGTTCAGTCGCCTGCATTCGGCTCCTTCCGATGCGGCCATCTCACGCTCCTGATCCGCTTTACTCTTTAGACGAATCTCGTCCAGAAAGGCGTTGATCACTTCATTTGTCGGCCACGCACGCTCTGGTTCAGGCTCTGCCCCCAGTTTCTTAATGTCTGGAGTTTTCTCATCATCGGTAAACGAGTGGGAGATTACGTTACAACTCGCTACATACTCTTCGGATTCATCCGATGAGCTCTCTTCATCATCTCCCTTTTGAAAGATGTGGTTGATGAACTCTTGCAGCGTGACAGGAGTTCGCGCCTTTTGATTGTACTCTTCCATCGCGTCGATTTGCTTCTGCAAGTTCGTGCGCTTGTCTCCAGGCTTCACGGGCCTCTTGGATTTCTTCTTCTTTTTCTTCGATGATTTTGACGGTTGGGCATGAGTACTTGGGCCATCACCACCGCTTTTTGTAGTTGGGCGCGGCCTCAGCATTCCTTCAATGGTCTAGGGTTCCAGCGGGTCCTTCCATTCGACTGATGGGCACGCATGAAGGTCCTTCAGCATTCTTTTGGTTTTAGTTGATAGCACGACCTCCCATGGAGCTTCTTCAATAAAGGAGCAGGTTGCCTCCGGTGTATCTGCTTTCTTGGGAGTATGCGGCTGTGGTGGGTTCACCTTCCACTTTTCGGATAGTACAAACTTTCCCTGGAGGTATTGATCTTCAATCCATCCTTTGAAGACGAAGCAATCTTCAATCGGATGACTTACCGTTTGATGGTAAGGGCAATAGTTAGGGTTATTCACCTCGGTGGGTTGCGGCGGTCGCCTTGGATTTGGTAGGTTTATAAGTCTGTTACGTATTGCTAGCTCGAATAACCGTTTCGTCTTGTCTCTTGGGAACGAGTAGGGACGTTTCATCTTCTCATTATAATACCGGCGTCTTTCTTCCAGTTGATCTGCCGGTTTCGGGGCGTTAGGTTGCTGTTGGGCATTCGCGACGAAGGTTGCCCTTCCTTTACCCTTGTCATTCCGAGGTTCCGACTTCGGGGGAGGTGGTCTATGACCTATCTGGTCCATCTGAGCCAACTTGTCGATTAAAGCTTGGAATGTGGTTGGCTTAAAGAACATCATAAACTGGGAGATAGTTGCGTGGGGGTCTAGGGTTCCCACGAACATGCCCACTGCGGGTGCCTCCTCAATGCGCTGTTCACATCTCGACCACAAGTTCCGCCAGCGTATAGCATACTGGACCCAGGTTTCGCCTGGTTTCACCCTGGCGTTAATCAATGCAGTTATTGGAGTGCGTTCGCTGGCACTTGCGAATCGCTGAGTGAATAGCAGCTCCATTTCAGCGAACGTCTTGATAGAATCGTTCGGGAGTTCTGAATACCATTCGAACGCTGTTTCTGATAAGCTGCCCACGAACTGTCGGAGCAACAGTTTATCATCACCGCCGGTGTTCCCGCAGAGGGCCCGGAACTGGGCGACATGTTGATGGGGGTTGCCGGTCCCCTTGTACACGTGGAATTTTGGTATCGTATAGCCTTGCGGGTATTTGATTTGGTCGTACCAGCTCGGATACGGCCGCCCCGTTTTTTACGACTTGACCAGCTGCCTCAGTCGCATGATGAACCCGGATTTGCTGGGCTATGTAGTCAACCAAGTCAGCCTTAGAGATTGCCTCCTCCTTGGCCGTTGAGAGGGCTGGTGGTGGATTTGACGTTTCTCCTCGGTCGTTTTCAAGAACGATTGGGGGATCCTCGGCAGGTGAGTCTTGCTGGATCATCATTCCTATCATATCTTGGAAGAGAAGGCCCATACGTTGTATGTTGGCTGCTTGTTCAGCAACCTCTTTGTCCTTTTTCTCCAGTATCCGGCGAAGGAATTCAGCGTCGGTTTCTTCCTCCTGGCGTGCGTCTGAGGACGTTTCTGGGCTTTCTTTTGGCCCGGTAAGTGCGGCCATAGCATTCATCATTTCCTGAAGCTTTTGTTGCTGCTCCTGGGCTTTTGTCACGGATCGGGTAAGCGGTCGATGGCCTGTAGAAGTGCGGCTTTCCTCTTTTCCAGAGTCCATGTAAACAGTGTGCACCACCATGCCCCCAGACTTAGGGCGTCTGGGCTCAGTGCTTTTAGCCGTCGTTGCACGTTGGGGTGTCTTCTCTGGCCTCCTCCTTTTATGAGCCATGGAGGTTGAGGGGGCCGTTGAGGTGGGCGTCCAGACAGCCTTTCGGGGTTTAGCCTGGTGACCAACCTCCGGTTGGATTTTCAGCTTCTTGTGCTGGCGGGAGAAGTTTGGATCGATGATCGAGTCTCGGGCCTGCCGCCAAATCTTATAGATTTTGGAAGACAGCCGTTGAGGAGATCGGGGCTGTTCTGATTCTATTTCCATAACCTTTTTTAATGGGGGAGGAGACCTCTTTAGCACTGCAGTAGGAGAATTCCTTCGCACCTTATTTAGCATTTCGAAGCTGTTCCCAGTTGGAACAGCAGCATTAACTTCTGCCACCGAGGCTGATGGAGTTAACCCAGAGGGGGAGTTGCCCCCAGCCTTCCTTACTCGGCGCCAATGACGACGTCGAGCGTGTCGAGCGGACGGCGTAGGGCCAGCGGTAAGAATGGTTTCGCTTTGCCCCCTGTGTGGGTGGGGGGTCGCTGTTGGTGTTAGCCTATCAAAGACCGATGTCCTTTGGGCAGCAGGAGCGGGAGCTGAAGCCGTCAATCTTGTAAAGACCGACTTTTTGGTCGGAGAAGCCGCCTTGGCGATTTCGGGGGCAGGAGCGGCCACTTTCTTAGAAGCAGCCTCCTCTGAGATTGTAGGCCCCATGATGAGTTCGCAGGATTTCTGGCCCAATCTAGAGAAGACCGAGGCGTTGACATTGGGCGACTCGTTGAGAGGATCCGCGGCAGGGGTAAGACGATCAAAGACCGACTTCTTGAGAGCTTCCTTTGTCAGCACCGGCGCCGCGAAGCTTGATGGTGGGAGTATAGTCCCAAAGAACAATCCGGTAGTGGCTTGAGCCACCTGGTCCACCGGCATTGTGAACAACGAAGCAGCTTGGGGTCCATAGGCTATACCTCCTGGCGAGGTAAAGCGTTGGTCGCAATTGCAGTCCGAGCAGTTGGAGAATTTCGCAGAAGTAGAAGCCATCGATCCTTTGCTTTCTGCAATAAGCAAGACGCCAATTCTTAGTATCTTGAAACCCAAGGGCAACCATTAGCGAACCGCGATTGGTTCGCGAATCACGACACACGAAGTGTGGAGTGGAAAGAGGAAAAGGTCCCACCGGGCGTGCCAGAATCTGTTCCCCTCCGAACGGCGGCCTGGACTCGGGAGTCCGTGCCTGAGGTTCGGGGCAGATGCTAATTGGTGCTATCCATCCACCTCTCCGAAGATGCCAGGTTGATCCATGGCACCGTGCATCGGAGGCTTAGACGGATGCGGCCGATGTAGCAGACTTCGTCAGATTCCCCCTCGTGAAGGGGTTTTTTGATTATGGGGACGCTCTTCCCTGCAGGCGCAAGCCCCTGCAGTTAATTACGTTACCGCATCGCGGTAACAACTTTCTCCTTCTCCAGCTGGTCACTTCGTGTCGTGGGTGTTTGTTTCATGTTTTATTGCCCGTGGATTGTTTACGGAGACTGAGTTATGTCGTCGCCCGTAGGGCGTGGACTAGTCCAAATCCGTGTTTATCTTAGATTTGGGTTTGGGGGTTTGGTTTGAGGATACGTCAGCCATACTTGAGGCTAAGATCAACTCAAACGTTTGTTAAGGATACGTTAGTCTAACGTTGAGACTAAGATCAACTTAACGGGATCGTTTAGATCCGATAAAGGAGTGTTTGGGCTCCATTGTTCCAGTTTAGGGACATAGTGGTCCATTGAATGTATGGCCGTCGGGACTCATCACCTCTCTGACGACGTTGAAGGATTACAACGACGGATGTCAGAGGAGTTCAGAGATGTACCCTCGAGCCAGAGTTAATTGGGGGGATTCATAGTCCAGTCTGTTTGAAGGTTTAAGGATACGTTAACCATCTTTGAGGCTAAGATCAACTTAAACGGGACCGTTTAGATCCGACAAAAGAGCACATAGGGCTCTATTGTTCTAGTTTAAGGACATTGCGGTCCATGGGTAGTTTAAGGACATTGTGGTCCATGGGTAGTTTAAGGACATTGCGGTCCACGGGTAGTTTAAGGACGTTGCGGTCCATGGGTAGTTTAAGGACGTTGCGGTCCGTTGTTAGTTTTAAGACATCTCGGTCAAGGTTAAGGACATCGTAGTCCATGGGTTTAAGGACTCCACAGTCCAGTATGTACTCTGGATGCTTCACACGGGTTCACTGCCGTGCTAGGCGAGGACCAGGCTCCGCTCTGGATGCTTCACACGGGTTCACTGCCGTGCTCTGCGAAGACCAGGATCCGCTCTGGACGTTTTCCACGGGGTCAAAGAGTGACATTATCCGCGTTCCACGTAACCAGGAATTTCGCACTAGATGCTTCACACGGGTTCACTGCCGTGCTCGGCGAGGACTAGGCTCCGCTCTGGACGTTTTCCACGGGGTCAAAGAGTGACATTATCCGCGTTCCACGTAACCAGAAATTTTGCATTAGACATGGGTTTAAGGACCCCACAGTCCATATCATGGGTGGTCATCGGGACCCATCACCTCTTTGAAGACATTGAGGGATTACAATGCCAAGTATCAAAGGAGTGAAGAGATGTACCCTAGAACCGGAATGGCTTAAGTAGTCTTTGGCCCAATTTGGGATCAAGACCGATTAATTATGTTATGAGCCCATTAGCCCAGTTAATTACGAATTGAGGACTTATGGCCAGTTTGGGCTAAGTCCAATCACGTCTGGAATATTGGCTTTTTGTTGGTCCATTGAAGGAGAGGCTTTGCCTCTATCCATTTAGCCAATTGGGCCAAAGCCTAGTGTTAAACACTACAGAGCAATCAGTGTTGAACACTGGGAATGAGGTTGACAAGTTAGTGTTTGACACTAACAGATAATTGGTGTTAAACACCAGCAACAAGGTTTTCTAATTATCATAAACACTAAAATAGATCGGTGTTGAACACTGGCAATGGAGATCTCAGATTAGTGTTAAACACTAAGGTAATCAGTGTTGAACACTGCAAATAAGGTTCTTTGATTAGTGTTGAACACTAAGGCCCAATAGTGTTTCAATACTGTGTTCAAGAGTTCCAATTTAGTGTTAAACACTAAAACAAGAGGGGTCACGTGGCGACACGTGAGAGCGCCCTCCCTTCATTTGTTCTTCTGAGGAGATCGCATTTTCTTTCTTTGAAGCATCACGTGTCATTACGTGACGGGTATTCAAGCGCTTTGTATGTTAAAGCTTCTGTCAAGGGTCATGTGGGTCACGTGGGGCACTGCCTCGAAGGGGCTTTCTGTAGATCTTTTGAGGGGTCACGTGGTGACACGTGACCCTGCCTCTATGTATATTGTTTTTAGAGGATCTGTTAATCTTTTCCTGGAATTAAATTCCTCGTAGGGTTAAACCCTGACAGTAATCTCAGAGGAATTAAATTATTACTTCCTTTTGAAGATTTATATTCTGAATAGAGTTAGACTTTGAATTTTCTGTAGGAATTAAATTCCTCATATATGTGAAGAACTAAATAGGGTTAAACCCTAATAAAAGCTTTTAAAGAATTAAATTCCCATTCTCTGTTAAATTATGATCAAGGGAATTAAATCCCCGCTGTTCCAATAGAACTAGGTTCTTAATTAGGGTTAAACCCTGTTTCTTTTTTGTTCTGAAAGAATTAAATTCCCATAACACAGGGTCAAGCCCTACTTTTATCTTAAAGGAATTAAATTCCTATAGTTCTGTGAGAATTAAATTCTCATATTTCCATTCCCTCTCTATGTTTCGGATCTGCATGGCAGGATCTCAACCCATTGAGAATTAAATTCTCAACCTAAAAGGGAGATGTGCGCTTTGCAGATCCTCTATCGAGGAGAGAAGGAATATGTTCTTCTGTTTTATATATCAGAGTTAAACTCTGTTGAGAATTAAATTCTCCCTCTTTCAAAAAGCCTTCCCTTTCTTACCTAGGGTTTTCCTTTGCAGAAGCTCCAAATTCCTCAAAGTATCCAGGCTCTCTCCTTTTTTTTTCTCTCTGTCTGTCTCTCCTTTTTTGTCTCTTGGCTCCTATTTATAGGAGAAGCAGCCGAATCAATTAGTTTTTGATGAATCTTCATTAAGAGATTTGATTTGCATCCATCATTCGTTTTTGACCTTTGGATTATTAGGTGAATTTTATTCACCATTGGATTTCAAATCCAGGGATTCTCCTTTGTTATTTCTGTTAGATTTAAAGGAGAAATCTTTCCAAACCCGAGATTTTCCCATAGATAGATGATATTTAATCACCTTTGAATCTTTAATTCGATCGGTTCCAGATAGTCACTTTCCTTTGGAAAGATTTGAATCTCCTTCAGAATTTAATTCTGTTAACAAAACGGGCTTTGAAAGCCAGTCATGTGTGACCACGTGACCCATGGTCACGTGTGGGCACGTGACCCCCTTGGAACGAGCCTTCCTCTTTCTTTTGAGCTCTGTCTTCTGATTGCTGCTTAACCGTCACATGCCACCACGTGACCCCTGGTCACGTGTGAGCACGTGACCCTTGTCTGGAGCTTCTTTCCTTGGTCCAACTGGAGAACGAGTCTGCTGCTTTGAACGTCACGTGCCAACACGTGACCCTGGTCACGTGGGAGCACGTGACCTCTTCTGAAGCCTTTTCCTTGACTTGATCAGGGAACCGGTGTGCCTTTGACGCTTGCATTTAAATGTCACGTGTCGACACGTGACCCTGGTTACGTGGAGCACGTGACTCTTTCTGAAGCCCCTTTTCTTCAATGTAGTCAGGAAACTGAACTTGCCTTGATGATGCGCTTAGGTGTCACGTGCCAACACGTGACCGCTAGTCACGTGTAAGCACTTGACCCTCTTCTGAAGCTTTTCCCAGAAGCTTTCCTGATTTTAAATCAGGAAACAGGCCGGATTCAGCTTCATTTTGTACTTGCGGAGGATGTCGAATGTCTCGCCAAGATCTTTGGTGTGCTTGTCCGATGAGGTTGATTTCACGAGCATGTCGTCGACGTAAACCTCCATGTTCTTCCTGATCTGCGGTTTGAACATTTTTATTAACTAGGCACTGATATGTAGCCCCAGCATTTTTGAGGCCGAAGGGCATCACTTTGCAGCAGTATACCCCCTGGTCCGTGGTGAACGCGGTAAGTTCTTCATCTGCCGGGTTCATACGGATCTGGTTGTAGCCAGAGAAAGCGTCCATGAAATTGAGCAATTCGTGGTCTACCGAGCTGTCTACTAGCTGGTCTATCCGAGAGAGGGGATAGTTGTCTTTCAGGCAGGTTTTGTTCACGTCTGTGAATTCGACGCACATGCGCCACTTCCCGTTCGCCTTTTTAACCATGACTACATTCGCCAACCAATCCGAGTAGTCAACATTTCGAATGAAGTTGGCTGCGGGCATTCTATCAACCTCGTCCTCAATCGCCTTTTTCTTGATCGGCGCGAAACTTTGCTTCTTTTGTCTGACGGGTCGGGCCTTCGGGTCGACCCCGAGCTTGTGCGAGATTACTTTGGGGTCGATCCCGGGCATGTCAGCAGGCGCTCAGGCGAGCACGTCTGAGTTCCCTAAGAGAATGTGGATCAGGTCTTCGCGCTGGGCTCCTGTTAAAAAGGATCCGATCTGGACGGTTCATCCCTCATTCCCCTCGACGAGGGGGACTTCCGTTAGCGCCTCCACTAGGGCTCCTCGGATTTCTTTTTGTTCGTCGCGAGTGTCCAAGGACCCCGGGAAATCATTTGCGTCTTCGAGGTTTTCACTCTGCTCTTCGGTGGTGGATGTCGGGGTGAAGCAAATCTTGGCGACTCGCTGGTTCCCATAGGCCCAGCCTATCCCCTCTTGATTTAATGGAAATTCGATATAGAATTTGACAAATGCAGGACAACCCCATATCTTTAGATACTTAAGACAGGGTTTCTTCCCACTCCACATTTCATATGGAGTGGTAGGCACAGACTTAGTTGGAACCTTGTTCAATAGGTATGCAGCAGTTTCTAGTGCATAACCCCAGAAGGAGGGCGGCAACTCAGCATTACTCATCATTGAACGCACCATATCAAGTAAGGTGCGATTCCATTTTTCTGATACACCGTTGTGTTGTGGTGTGTATAGAGGAGTAAGCTGAGAGAGAATTCTATTCTCTTTTAGATATTCTAGGAACTCCGCACTTAAGTATTCACCACCCCGATCGGAGCATCTTGATATTTTTGCTGGTTTGCTTTTCCGCTTCATTCTTATACTCTTGAAATTTCTCAAAGGTCTCTCGAATTTATGTTTCATTAAGAATGCATGTCCATACCTTGAGAAATCATCTATGAAAGTAATGAAGTAGGAATAGCCACTTCTTGCATGTGTAGGCATTAGCCCATACACGTCGCTGTGTATGAGTCCTAGAAGCTCAGTGGCTCTTTCTCCGTGTCCAGTGAACGGAGTTTTTATCATCTTTCCTCTGATACATGATTGACAAGTTGCATATGATTGATACTCTAACAGATCTAAGTATCCTTCTTTATGTAACTTAGTCAGTCGTGTTTCATTGATGTGACCGAGTCTACAATACCATAAGAAAGCTTGGTCTGATTTTGAAGCCTTTCTTTTTAGTGTGTTTTGAACGTTAAAAACTTGATGTTGACTGAGATTTTATATTCCGTTACTAAGTGTACCCGACCCAACCATTTCATGATTCAGGTGAATGTTGATAACATTGCTTACAAGTGCAAAATTATATCCTTCATTTGATAATAAAGATACCGATATAATATTACACACCATACTGGATACACAAAAGCAGTTACGCAATAACAAAATATGTCCACTTGCCAATCCTAGGTGATATTCTCCTACTGCAACAGCGTCCATACTGGCTCCGTTGCCAACCTTGAGGGTCATATCACATTTCCTCAAAACTCTACGACTTCTCAGCACCTGCAAAGAATTATAGATGTGAGATCCTGATCCGGTATCTAATACCCAGGAGGTAGAGTTTATAAAGAAGTAGTTTTCAATCACGAACACATCCGAAGTCGAAGCCACAACTTTCTTCGTATCCTGATTTCTGGCCTTTAGGGCCCTGCAGTCCTCCTTCTAATGTCCCTTTTTCCGACAATAGAAGCATTCTTTCATTATGGATGCCCCATATATTTTCCTTTCCCTTTCCTTGCATCTTCTGCACACCTCTCCTCGGTTTGGTGGGGGCATCCTTTTTCTTCCCTTTGGTCTTAGCCTTGTATCTATTAGAAGAAGATTCCTCAACAAAAAGAGCGGGTGTTTCCTTGGATTTCTTCAAGGTGCCTACTGCCATCCTCAACATGTTGAGGAGCTCAGGAAGTGAAACTTCCATACTATTCATATTGAAATTCAATATGAACTGGTCATAGGTGGAAGGAAGGGACTGTAGGATCAAGTCGATGTGCAACTCATTTTCCAACGTAGTTCACAGGTCCGCGAGCTCTTCTATGAGAGAAATCATCTTTAGGACGTGGTCCCCAACAGATGATCCGATAGCCAACCTTGCTTGAAACAATTTCTTTGAGATCTCATATCTTGCGATACGAGATTGCTCTCCATATAATTCTTTGGTATGGAGGAAGATGGAAGCAAGGTCCATCTTCTTGTGCCGCCTCTGATGTTCATTATCCATGGAGGCCAGCACGATGCACATGGATTTCGCACAATCAAGATCCCAGGTTTTACGGACCTTAATATCCGTGACCAAGGATTCTGGACCGGGAACAGGAGGAGCTTTCGCCGTGAGGACGTATGCGACCTTATCATATGTAAGGGCCATATGGACATTCCTCAGCCAGTCTTTATAGTTTGGCCCAGCGAGTTTATTTTTATCAAGTATTAGCTTAAGTCCCGTCATGGTCACTGCAATTAGGAGAGAGAGAAAAGAAACACTCAGCATATGCTCTTGCAAGTTTAGATCAGTTATTAGTTTATCTAAACAGGATGGCTCCCATTGTTTCCTCGAATTCTTCTTCAAACCATAAAAGAAGAATTAGTCAGGATTATTCGAACGTCACAATACTTGCTTAACCTTTTGGCCAGGCTAGTGTCGATACTTCGAGAGAGGTTTTCCAACGCTTTCGCGATGTTCCTTAATTACATAACCTTTTTTCCCTGGAGGCGTAGCCTAGCTAATACCGTTCTAGGCACCTACTTGGTTTATAGTATTGATTGTTAAGTGAAAAAATATCCCGAAAAGTAGCGGATACTCACAGTAGGATCAGGACCTAACTATCATTGTATGATGATTTTGAAGGAAGCCTACCAAAAACAGCACACTCCAGAAGGTATGCAATACTAGCAAGTTTCCTTTATGTTTGAAACTCTCGATGTGATTTTTTCCCCGAGTGCTTATAACCTTGATGAAGTTCAAAACATCATAAGTCGCAAGTCAAGTTCAACATTGTTGGGGTAAAAATTTGCACCCCGGTTGACCGAGTCAAAGTCAAGGTCAACCCCCAAGCTAGGTGGGCCTAAGCCCAGGTCAAGCGGGCCCATGCCCAGGTCGAGCCCGCAGCCAGCCTCCCCATGCCAACAACAAAATCATGTAATAAATAATTTTTATGTAATTTTTTAAACATGAATGTATGCAAAATGGGCCTAAAGTCAATATTTTGTAAGCCCATGGCTTATGTGCAAAAATGAAATGGCACATGAGCCATGGGATGGGAAAAATGCAATTTTTGTAAAGCCCAAGGGGCTATATGTAAATATATAAGCCTATAAAAGGCAACATGATGATGAATAAAGATATACTTTTCATTCCCCTTAAAAATCTAGGGCTTTTGCCTCTTTCCCTTCCCTGAAGGTTCCAAACCTTCTTCTTTCTTTTGAATTAAATCAAGAGTTTTACTCTTCTTTTTTCAAAACCAAATAGTTTTTCACCATAAAACCCACAAAGGGGAACTTGGATCTGTTGGAGATAGTGCCCTCATAGTCAATTATTGGATCGCAGGTACGTGATTGCAATGATTGCGGAGGACCTATACCGGTAGAACAGTCTTACTCGAGATGATAGTATGCTATCTGGTTTGCCTTTATCAGTCGTGTACATGTTCAGGTGACTGATTGCATGTTACACTTTGATAGAGCCCTTAGGATCTTGCTTTACTACCAACAGTATGATGGTGATCATATACGTGAGAGTTGGGTAGTTTATATGCATATCCTTAATTGTGGTCCCTAGTCGTGGGAGTTTCGAGACAGGGCATCGATACTCCGGAGTAGACTAGTGTGTACAGTCGAGACCCCGACGAGGGGCGGTGGCCGGTCTCACAAGCCACTGGTGTCAGTTGGATCACCTAAGATGTATACAGGTGCTCATTGGGTTATGAGTACACCGGACAGGACTCGCCGGGAATCTGCTAGTTAGTATTATATCTATCGTCAGATAGCAGTTCCCTGGTGACATGTGTACAGGTTAGTTCATCGACCTGAGGTCGTCATTTGTCTCGTGTGAGTTCCCACTGTGCTTTGATTTCTACCCTACCACGGCTCAAAGGAGTCGTGCAAACAGGTAGCTTTTGGGTACAGGCCCGAGCCATATGGAGGCACGTGAGCGGATCGGCAGGGGATTCGTCTCTCCCGGTATTGGGGGCGAGATCGTGCTGTGTCTAGGAGAGCCATTACACAAAGTCCACGGCCGTGGCAGGAGATTTACTGGTAGGTACTCCAGTAGTATCTCAGGGTGTTATTGGGCTTCACTCCGACACGACTTATACTGCTCTTGGGGGTCTGACGTTACTAGCCCCCTAGGCAGATATGCGATACTCATAGACGAACGGACCGGACTGTATATACATTGTCACTGTTAGGCTCAGTAGGGTTTCTGGATGAGTTCGCTCATCGGCCTCCCTTGAGTGCGCTCATCGGTCTCCCTTGAGGTCAGTCCGTGGGCAGCCGTTACGCATTGCTAGTGCCACTGACGGTTTGTGGTTAAACCCACTGCCAGGGTACTGACGAGTCATTAGAGTCCCCCACAGACAGTTTCCCAAGTTCGGGCGAAACGTTGTAGAGGCCGTATGGTTTTATGGCAGGGTTCGGAAAATGCACGTGCGTTTACGCACGTGTCGATTTTCGGACAGATGATACTGGTCGGCTTTGGTTTAAGCCGGATCCGAGTATTATATTGAGTAGGTATAATATTTTTGTCTCAGTTGCATTTGTATTCGGTCGTAATACAAATGCGGGTATATTTATACAGTTTCGGGGTTGTCCTGAAATTCGTTTCAGGATCACCTTTGGAAGTTGCCAGTTTCCAGTTTTCTATCAGCCGTCTTTTAACATTCTGTTAAAGACGGATTTATCTTTTCTTCAGATGAGGTGAGTCAGTGTTCTAGAAGATTCTAGATGAGGTGACTAGGCTATTTGGTGTAGTGTTCTTATTGGATGCATTAAAGACTTGATGACTAGGTTAATATGAGTCATCATTTACATAAAAGCTTTTTGTTTTGCTTAAGATCTTTTCCTTTATGATATGCTTTAGGATGTGGTCACCTCCCTCCTCCTACACTCACCTCCCTTCTCTATATATATGGCCGACCACTATTTGAGAGAGTGAGTGATTGATTTTCATTTTGGGAGAGAAAAGACTATGGTTTTGTGTGCATGGAAATTTCATTGCTTCTTTCATTTCCATCACCCGATAAAATTGGCAACTTCATTAACCGATCGTCCACGGACTTGGACGAAGTGAGACAAAGTCATCTACTCATTCTCTACATCATTCTTGGTCGTCTCTTTTAGCAAACTTGACGATCGAGTTGCCTCGAGTCAGAGGCAGGAGCCCGTTTAAAGAACCGATCATGTGGTGCCACCTCGACGAAGGAATCGGAGATCGACGAGATCGGAGCAGCCGCAACGGAGCGTGGGATGATGGTTGAAGAACGAAGGACTCGGATCGTTCGGTATAACCATTCTACACTCTTTATAGTTTGTTAGTTTAGCAATAATGGCAGATCCGGGTTAAAGTATACGATAGCGCCAGTTAAAAAGTTTTGTTCCGTATTTTGGCGTCTGTAGACGGCCGGGGCGCTAGCGTAGACTTACAGTGGTATCAGAGCCTCACCATTTTGCTATGCTAACTTGTGCTAACGCGTTCAAAACATCGATCGAACCGAAAATCAAAAACGGCAAAATCCTAGCTTGACAGTTTCTGTTAATTTTAAACGGTCTCAAAATATATTTCTGGATGTCTTAAAAATCTGTGCAGGCATTTTTAAGAGCCACGACAAAATTTAGGGTCGTGATTCCTCCAAGCTGCCGCGGAAACGCAGCCAAACCCATGGTTTGGCCGCGCATCCGCGGCCACGTGGGGAGCACGTGCTCCCAAATTTGGTCAGTGGGTTCTGTGTTGGATTTTGGGGTTTTTGGAAAATATCGTTTTGGCCCAGGTTTTGTTACTGTTCACCAGTAAGCAGTGGGGCCCACTTTTTGATATTTGGTCTTTGGTCGATCGAAATTTAAACACGTTAGTTTACAGTGCTTACATTATATCTCCGACCGGGAATGTCATTTGATCGGTAAACCGCGTCTGATTGCTATAGTTCTTTTAGACGGGTTTGCGAACGTGACATTCGCGTTGATGTTCTGTGTTGTGCTGTGATGTTGCGGATTTGTCGTGGTGGATAGCAGTGTGCAATGGTAGTACAGTTTGTGTTTATTTGTACATTTGATATTGCGGGGCGAGCGTCCAACTTGTGGACAGCCGTCACTGCCTGTTGTATAATATTCTTTTGGGGCACGACCAGGTTGCGGTCGATGTACCTATTGTACTATTTTTCATTACTGTACTAGGTTTTGCCCCGAGACGGAGTGCACGGATAGCCGAGTTCGGGAGGGAAACGGGTCCGCATCTCATGGCTTTGAGAGGCAGAGGGGTCCCACTCTAGAATTGGCAGACTATTCGCCGCACTCGTAGGGGGTACATGTTGACCCAAGGAGGGGTGCCCAAGCTTACCGGATTCCGTGAAGTGCCGGGTGTTCCATTCACTATGCTGTGGGGACTACCTCGCTTCAGGTTTTGGCGGGTAACTTGCCGCACCCGTAGGGGTCTAGGTTTCATTGCACAGGCTATCCACACGACAGGGGAACGTCGAGTTTCAGCAGCGGCTCTGTGAAACTCGGGGATCCCAGATTATCTGTATTGTTCTGTGATGCTTATTACTTTTCTGTAATGTTGCATATTATCACGCCTGGAGCGATTATGTATATTGGTTTATATACTATTAGATGTTGTATATGTTTTACACCCACGCTAGTCCACTCCCCGCTCTGTCGTTAGTTAAGTAACCTAACGGGTGATGACGGGACCCAGTGACGAATGCGGATGGCATATACGTACATTTTATTTTCGTTCTTTTCTGGTGTGATCGAATGATGGGACTGAGTTGATTCTGATCAATGCAAAGTATAACAAACCTGTTTGATGTTGTTGGAACAAATTTAAAAAGTGTTGTTACAAAGACGTTTCCTTTTGTTATGGATAGCGGTATTCAGTGGAATATCCTGCACCTCATTCGACGGGGCAAGGGCTGATATCCCTTCACCGGGACTGACCCCTTGGGCAGAAGTTTGCGTTAGAGTAATAACTTCACTATAGTCGATTACAAGTTGCTTTGCATAGCGGTATTCAGTGGAATATCCTGCACCTCATTCCACGAGGAAAGAGCCGAGATCCCCTTACCGGGAGTGACCTCTTTAGCAAAAGGTTTTCGCCACTATATTTTAAAAAAGCTATCAGGTTCCTTCAACGAGATCAAGTTCATTACGTTAAAGGTTTTTCGCCAAAAACCAGCCGTAGCCCTCCGTCGTTTCTTATGGATGGTCAGTAATATTCAAGCTATGTTTGTTGGCTTTCGTCAAGGCATAGTGTTTAGTAGTTGCTGGGGTATCATTTGTTGCATAGATAGATGTGTTGGTTTGGGACAGTCGTATTACCTTGTTGGCTTTCGTCAAGGGTATGTACGGGTGGATTCAAAGTAACAAGATAATGACGGGCAGAACTTGACATGTGACTTATGATTTGTTGACTTTCGCCAAGGTCATAAGAGCATGGGGCAAAAATCATATCGGGAGTTTCTAAAGAAACTGAAACTTGCCAGGCATGCGCATACCTTCTGGAGTGTGATAACGCGAGTGGATTCCGTCACGTTATCATACGATGAGAGTTGGATCCCGATTCACACTGATGAGTTGGTTTACTCTTTGGGTGATCCCGATTGATTCTTCTTTAGGTTTGGAGGAGAATTTGACAGGACAGTGGGAGGTTTCCGGATTAGATAAAGTGATGACCATTCTGATCTAGGATAGAGTGCACGCAGAGTGTTTCTTTTCTCTCTCTCTTTGGCAGCGACCTTTAACCGACCCTAGACTATGACTCAGTGACCAAGTTGACCGAACCTTCTTAAAAAACTGGCTTTTGGATTGTCTGAGTTGCATAAGTCATTGCCACTCGTTCTTTTACCCTTTGAATTTCTCAGAACACCCATATTACTACGGATATCCACTTCCATTGGATAGATCCATCGTATGGTTATATACGAACTCGAAGGGACTTCTTCGGGGATGGATCCAGGTTCAGGAGAAATAGAATTGGTTTATTCAGTTGTCTTTTATTATCACCTTCTCTCAGGTTGCGAGGGCTCCTTAGTTTAGGAGAGTACACCTATTACGCTTATTGGATAGTCTTATTCCAAACCATAGGCTGGTGCCGAAAGGTAGGGAATGAAGAAAACCAATTAGCCTAAGTAGGGTGTGCAGAAGGTAATATGTAAAGACAAAATAAAGGGATTAGAAAGAGGGCAAAGTAAATTGCGACTGATATCATTCACGACCAAAACCGCGTACTTCATCGCCGCTCCTATTTCACCTTTAAAAGAATAAGGTATTATTCAGTTGTCTTTTATCATCACCTTCTCTCAGTTGCGAGTACTCCTTGGTTTAGGAGGGTACACCTATTATGCTTACTGGATAGTCTTCTTCCAAACCATAGGCTGGTGCCGAACGGTAGGGAAGGAAGAAAACCATTTAGCCTAACGATGGTGTAAAGAAGGTAACGACTAAAGACAAATAAAGGGATTTGGAGAGATGGCAATAAAATGTACGGTTGAAGTCATGAATTGGATTATGGAAGAGGCATTGCTATAAATACCAGGATACCCCTACGAAACATTTTCATGTTTCAGTGCATTGTTAAAGGAAAAACTGTTTTCCCGATTAGACACTTACTCCAAGGGTATGTATTTACCAGGTTTCATTCTCATATCTGTATGGTTTTACAGATGATGAGTGGGAGTAAGATATTGGGAATTAGGTGATCATCCTCATTATATCGGAATTCGTTGTAATTGGTGATATTTGAGGAAATCGCCAGGGTACAGTTTTCCACCTACAACGCACAGGTTTTGAGTTGTTTAACTCAGCGGACTTATACAGAGTATTGTATGTTGTCCAAGTGTCCATCAGGACAAAGGGGTAGGTCCTCGTACTATGTTCTGTTTACTTATAACTTCTCTAGTATTTAGACAAGTGTTTCGTAGAAATACAAGGTCTAAGTTTTGAGAAGTTGTGGGTATAAGAATAAAGTAGAGAACCAGGTGTCACAAGTATCGGGATTCTTCAAAGAGATCGAAGATGTAGATTCTTGTGATTGGTATTCAGATGATAGTGATGATTTTGAGAAACGTGTTTCTCTTTCAGGTTACTCATAAGTGGATGGGTTCCTAAGTTGAGTAATGCTGATTAGCCTCCTTCCATTAAGTTGATATGCACTGGAGACAGATGCATGGATTGAATATGGTTCCAATTAAATAAGTGCCAAAGTTTCTATATTGGATATAGAATAGTTCGTACCTTAAAAGAAATTAAGGTACGGGGAGTTGTCCAGCTTATGATTAAAACCAGACTCTGGATAACTCAGGGCACGTTTCTGTAATGGCTGTTTGTGGGTTGACCCTGGCTATGACAAGGGTTGATATTCTACCATTTGGAAGATCAATAGTGATATTGTTCTTGACTCGCCACAGTTTTAATAAAAATGGATCTTTTTCAGAAAACAGTAGTGGGAGTATGGTAGAACTGGAAGTGATTCCAGAACCGCGAACGATTACGGAAAATTTAATAGGACCTATACATTCAATCAGGTTTGACATTCCAATAGCCACTCCGCAGGTAAGGTAGGTAACCTCAGACACCCGAGAGGTACTTCGGTAGGCTCAAGGACGGTGACAGGGAGGTTCTTATCTACCCAGACTTGACACTACTGTTGTTCCAGGTTATGAGACCCGGTAAGAGGGTTGTCGTAGTCAGTGGGAGCAACGGAAGCATGGTGGGCAAGTAGCTTATGTCTATTTATAGACTAGAGCAGTTATAGCGGAGATAGATCATCTAATTTTGATGTGACAGTCATGGGTTTGACTTCAATCAGAATAAGGGATGGATCAGTTAAGAAGGTAGCAGGGTGTGATGTCATGGTATCTGGATGACATACACAAAGTAGGAAGTAAAATTCCTATACTACGATCGGTTGTACTGTGGTCGTCACATAGTTGTTTCTCCAGACAGGATATGGATATAGTATTTGACATTCTGGTTTCTGGATCTATGGCTTTAGATCTGGATTTGGGTAGTTTCCCAATGTGGGTACTTTGACAGATATTCTAATGGTTTTTGGAATAGTTGACTCCTAGCATGGTGGTGTACCTGCAGGTGATGGAGTCACCCTCTCTAAAGGTGTCTTACAGACTAAAGGGGAGAGGGATGTGCATGATTGGCAGATCACTTGCTTAGGCAATTGAGTCAATCATGAGATGTCAAGTACCACACCAGATGTTGTTTTTGCACTAGATGCAATAAGTTTGTATTAATCCAATCCTGGAGAAATATAAGGAAGCAGTTTTAGAACATAAGTACATGTTCTACGGATTTGATGACGGCAGCCTCTTTCGGGAGACGGTTATCATTCCAGGCTTCAAAGGTGACATGGATGACAGAGTGATTGTCAGAGTTATAGTATTTCCCTTTGACGAAGAGGGACAGTATTATGGACAGGTGGTCCAATAGGATACTGTGGGTGGCATGGTGCCGGATACTGATTAGGTTCAGTGATCCATACAGTCTAAGAAGTTTGGATATGGAGTTCATTTATGAACTAAGGTCCCATCAGATATCCAGACATATTCTAAGACAGGTATTACTCAATTCGGGAGATGGATTTCTCCGCGAACTTGAGATTAAGAGAGATACAGAAAGAAACTTCTAGGCGGATCCACTCACCGAGGCTATTTCTCGAACACAATAGTTTTACAAACGGGCTTTGTGAACTGATTAGTAGAGGAGTTGGATGTTCGGTTTCACACGGGCTGTGAGTAGTCGACATCGCAATATTAGCCTTGAGTGCAAGTGGGAGATTGTTGGAGATAGTGCCCTCATAGTCAATTATTGGATCGCAGGTACGTGATTGCAATGATTGCGGAGGACCTATACCGGTAGAACAGTCTTACTCGAGATGATAGTATGCTATCTGGTTTGCCTTTATCAGTCGTGTACATGTTCAGGTGACTGATTGCATGTTACACTTTGATAGAGCCCTTAGGATCTTGCTTTACTACCAACAGTATGATGGCGATCATATACGTGAGAGTTGGGTAGTTTATATGCATATCCTTAATTGTGGTCCCTAGTCGTGGGAGTTTCGAGACAGGGCATCGATACTCCGGAGTAGACTAGTGTGTACAGTCGAGACCCCGACGAGGGGCGGTGGCCGGTCTCACAAGCCACTGGTGTCAGTTGGATCACCTAAGATGTATACAGGTGCTCATTGGGTTATGAGTACACCGGACAGGACTCGCCGGGAATCTGCTAGTTAGTATTATATCTATCGTCAGATAGCAGTTCCCTGGTGACATGTGTACAGGTTAGTTCATCGACCTGAGGTCATCATTTGTCTCGTGTGAGTTCCCACTGTGCTTTGATTTCTACCCTACCACGGCTCAAAGGAGTCGTGCAAACAGGTAGCTTTTGGGTACAGTCCCGAGCCATATGGAGGCACGTGAGCGGATCGGCAGGGGATTCGTCTCTCCCGGTATTGGGGGCGAGATCGTGCTGTGTCTAGGAGAGCCATTACACAAAGCCCACGGCCGTGGCAGGAGATTTACTGGTAGGTACTCCAGTAGTATCTCAGGGTGTTATTGGGCTTCACTCCGACACGACTTATACTGCTCTTGGGGGTCTGACGTTACTAGCCCCCTAGGCAGATATGCGATACTCATAGACGAACGGACCGGACTGTATATACATTGTCACTGTTAGGCTCAATAGGGTTTCTGGATGAGTTCGCTCATCGGCCTCCCTTGAGTGCGCTCATCGGTCTCCCTTGAGATCAGTCCGTGGGCAGCCGTTACGCATTGCTAGTGCCACTGACGGTTTGTGATTAAACCCACTGCCAGGGTACTGACGAGTCATTAGAGTCCCCCACAGACAGTTTCCCAAGTTCGGGCGAAACGTTGTAGAGGTCGTATGGTTTTATGGCAGGGTTCGGAAAATGCACGTGCGTTTACACACGTGTCGATTTTCGGACAGATGATACTGGTCGGCTTTGGTTTAAGCCGGATCCGAGTATTATATTGAGTAGGTATAATATCTTTGTCTCAGTTGCATTTGTATTCGGTCGTAATACAAATACGGGTATATTTATACAGTTTCGGGGTTGTCCTGAAATTCGTTTCAGGATCACTTTTGGAAGTTGCCAGTTTTCAGTTTTCTATCAGCCGTCTTTTAACATTCTGTTAAAGACGGATTTATGTTTTCTTCAGATGAGGTGAGTCAGTGTTCTAGAAGATTCTAGATGAGGTGACTAGGCTATTTGGTGTAGTGTTCTTATTGGATGCATTAAAGACTTGATGACTAGGTTAATATGAGTCATCATTTACATAAAAGCTTTTTGTTTTGCTTAAGATCTTTTCCTTCATGATATGCTTTAAGATGTGGTCACCTCCCTCCTCCTACACTCACCTACCTTCTCTATATATATGGCCGGCCACTATTTGAGAGAGTGAGTGATTGATTTTCATTTTGGGAGAGAAAAGACTATGGTTTTGTGTGCATGGAAATTTCATTGCTTCTTTCATTTCCATCACCCGATAAAATTGGCAACTTCATTAACCGATCGTCCACGGACTTGGACGAAGTGAGACAAAGTCATCTACTCATTCTCTACATCATTCTTGGTCGTCTCTTTTAGCAAACTTGACGATCGAGTTGCCTCGAGTCAGAGGCGGGAGCCCGTTTAAAGAACCGATCATGTGGTGCCACCTCGACGAAGGAATCGGAGATCGACGAGATCGGAGCAGCCGCAACGGAGCGTGGGATGATGGTTGAAGAATGAAGGACTCGGATCGTTCGGTATAACCATTCTACACTCTTTACAGTTTGTTAGTTTAGCAATAATGGAAGATCCGGGTTAAAGTATACGATAGCGCCAGTTAAAAAGTTTTGTTCTGCATTTTGGCGTCTGTAGACGGCCGGGGCGCTAGCGTAGACTTACAGGATCTACCATCAGATCTCAAAAAGAAGAGATTTTTAAAATCCCACATCTCTTGATCTTCAAGATCCAGCAACTAGATGAGAAGAAGAACCCTTTTCATCAACCCCAAAACATCCTAGGAGTCTAACTCCATATATATATATAATAAATATTTCCTTTCTGAAGCATAGCTTCTGGTTCTGGGACTAAAAGTCCCTTTTTCTCGCCGGCGCTCAAGCACCAAGCGCCCACGTGCCGACACGTGGCGCGCTAGCGCTCGAGCGCAGAGCGCCCATGTGCCGACACGTGGCGCGCTTGCGCTTAAGTGCCCCGCTCAAGCGCAAAGCGCCCACGTGCCGACACGTGGCGCACTTGCGCTCAAGCGCCCAGCGCTCAAGCGCAAAGCGCCCACATGCCGACACGTGGCGCGCTAGCACCTAAGCGTACAGCGCTCAAGGCGCTGACCCCATGCGTCCTTTGGGCGCTTTTTCCCTTTTTTTTATATATATATACATGTATATATATGTACAGACACATACATATACTCTACACCACTTTCCCTCCTTAAAAAATTTGGGCCGGGGCGCTGCCCCGCACCTCGCAAGGGGGCTGCTAGCCCCCTTGACCCCCAGCCCGCTATCCGGGTAGCGGGACCCCCCATAAAAACTCTGCGTGGCTCCCGATACATCCGAAAACCCCCTTTCAAAACACCACACGTACACTGCACATTGAGTTCTCATGACCAGTTTAACCCGTCAATCGAAGGTTCTCTCGCTCCAAAGGCGAGGGGTAATTAACGGCAGCTTAGTCCGCGGCTGCCGGAGATTCGGATCCCCACGATCAATAAACTCCAGCCTACCCTAGGCAGGGGGAATCTGTAATGCGCCAGACAAGCGCGCACGTATTCTCATCTCAATGGGGTGACGAAAAACACCCTACAGATTCCGGCACGCTCGGTGGGACCTATCTCTCCTCCCATATTTCGGGTTAAATATCCATGCGAACTCAATCAACATATGCATTGATTTCCTGTACTGAAACCATGCTTCTATTTGCAGGTTAACGACTTTCGACTGCAATCCTCGGACGCAACAACATGTCTCCAAGGACAATCTCAGCTCTCAGCACAGCTCCCGTCTCCTACACGATGAAGATAGACTCCAGGACGGTCCTCCCGGCCAGTCTTGGGTGACAATGGGAAGAGCCGCCACTACCATTCGACTCTATTCTGTTCGTGTCAGCTAACGCCATCCCAGCTCCTCAAGCCCCGGTGACAGACAAACCGGTCTCGAAAGGCAAGAGGCCAAATGTGGTGGTCTCGAAGGCGCCCCAACTCAAACACAAGTCGGTGTTTGAACGACTCTCCTTGGCCCCAACTGGGGGTAAGTCCATCAACACCAACAAAGCAACAAGGCGTCTCGAGCAAGCTCCGGCGGTGCCCCTGACAACTGCTCGATCGGGTGTCTTCTCTAGGCTCCCCGCTAATCGACTCACGGTGGCTTCCCAGGAAACAGATGCCCGCCGAGCCCTTAAAATTGAGAAGCTAAGGCAGAAAAGGCTCAGATATAGAGTCAACAAAAGGGCTAGGGCTCCTGCTAGGCTGAACCTCATGAGGTTCGAGGAACAGGGTTACCTCGCCAAAGACGAGGAAATGGATGGATATGTGGTCCACACTGTCTACATGGTGGGCACGCGCAGCAAGAGGAAGGACGGGGCCACCACATCTCAAATCCAATCTGGCTTGAATGTGGTTGCCGCTTCCCAAGAACAGCCGTCTCCGCTGGATGATGAAAACCCTCACCCTCTCGATGAGGATGATAGGCAGAAAGACCCTTCGGTCCATGAGGAGTCGGGCTCGGAAAGTGAAGAGGAGCCAATCTTCCGTCCCAATAATGCAGAGCAGCAACTTCTCCAAGAGCTCCGAAAACAGCTCAGAAGCAAAGACATAGAGACGGACAAACTTTACTCCAAAATTGACGACTTGACGAACGTCGTCTTGCAGCTCACGGCCCGACTTGCCTCGCAGCCGCCCAATCAAGCGCAGGGCTCTGCTCGTGAACCGGGAAACGGTGTCCCAATGCAGCCGACGCCTATTCCCTCAAATCCAAAAGTGGGCGAACCGCATGAAAATCAGTCGCATCCTATCTCGGGAAATTTCTTGGCTACCGATGACAGTAGCCCGCTAGCTCAAGATCAAATCATGGATTTGGTTGCCAGCAAAGTCAAAACACCGATAGCCGAAGCTGAAGCGCAAAAAGATGTTAACAGTAGCGGGAGACCATATCCTGCTCAATATGATCTGGTAGAATTTCCTAGTGGCTATGTCATCCCTAAATTCGGAAGATTCGATGGGACGGGAAATGCGAATCAGCACATCGCCCACTTTAAAGCCTCATGCCGGAATACTGGGGGCAACGATGTGCTTCTCCTTCGCCAGTTCGTTAATAGCTTGACCGATGTTGCTTTCGACTGGTATGCGAGCATACCGGATGGCTCCATTACTACTTTCGTCCAAATGGAATCTTTGTTTCGACAAAGGTTCATGAGCGTCAGCGATAAGATCACCATTGCCGAGCTCGTAAGGACCAAGCCTAAGAACAACAAAAGCAGCACGGATTTTATAACCCGATGGCGCAATCTCTCCGTCAAATGCGAACCGCCGATAGAGCAGGACCAATCTGTCAGTCTCCTCGTCGGAAATCTCAACAATTGGATGGCCCCGTTTCTATGCACCGCGGGTCTCAAAACATTCCAAGAGCTGACCAGGAAAGTCCAGATGTTGGAACGCTCAAAGCAGGAGTCCTTCTCTGACTCCCAAAATAACAATAGGTCCTGGAGAAACCGAAAGGATGATAATCGCAAAGGCGGAAATCCCGACGATTCTGAGTCTTTCAACACTTCGGCTAACCGAAATAAGCGAGGGATAAGCGGGCCTAGTGCCAACCAGCCTCGGAAGCCAGTGTTCGGAGAGGGAGGAGAATCTCCACTGAAAGAGAAGCTGGACAAGGTCTATTCCTTAGAAGGGACAAAATCCGTAAAATATTCAAAGACGCCCTGAGGAACGGTCTATAACTGCCAGAGTCAAAAAGACCGCAGGAAGCGAATATGACCGACGACCCTAAATAATGCCCCTATCACAGAGTGATAGGTCATGACATTGAGGACTGCTTCGTCTTCAAAGATTGGGTCGAAAAGCAATACAAGGCAGGAGAGATAGAACTGTCCAAAGGCGTGTTAATAAATAGTCAAGCTGCGACCGCCAATTTCATACAAACGGAGACCAAAGTTCTTCGTGAAACTGATTCTCTCAGATATCCGCCTCTCTTTGAAAACAATCGACCACCACGTCATTAAACTGGGAATAATCGACCTCTAAGTCGTTAAACTTGGAATGTAAAAAAAATATATGTGTAAATAAAAAATGTGTCAATAAAAGAAAAATAAAGAAAAGCCGAAATGATGGGGCAACTCGCAATAAAAATCAGCGAGCAAAATAAAGATGAAAATAAAGCCGAAATGATGGGGCAACCGCGAATAAAAGCCGAAATGATAGGGCAATCG
This sequence comes from Agapanthus africanus, assembly GCA_030015575.1. Classification (NCBI taxonomy): domain Eukaryota; kingdom Viridiplantae; phylum Streptophyta; class Magnoliopsida; order Asparagales; family Amaryllidaceae; genus Agapanthus; species Agapanthus africanus. The sequence goes on along the minus strand of JASDDO010000022.1, from coordinate 229,782,509 downwards.
CGATCTTCGTGACAAGAAAAGCTGAAATGATAGAGCAATTGCGGTAAAACAAAAAAAAAACGGCGAATGATGAGTCGCTCCTGGTACCATATTCCAGTGCAGCGATGCAGACGCCAGCCAAAATCCAAACTTAAACCCCAAAACGGCGAATGATGAGTCGCTCCTGGTACCATATTCTAATGCAGTGATGCAGATGCCAACAAAGTCCCAAAATTTTTCCGGCCTTACGGTCTGGATCATACATCCTGCAAAATCGTATACAATCCACGAGCGTAAAACGATCACAATCTCTCCTAGGTCCTACCGGTGGGACCACATTCAAAGTCCCCCCCCCAAAAAAATTTAAAATAAAATAAAATAAATAAAAGGGTATGTCCACAAGCAAAATGGGCACGGATGAAAACCCGAAAGGGCTCCGTGAGTAAAAACAGCAGGACTGCCGGCGAGTTTGTGAAAACCCGAAAGGGCGCAAACTCGTGAAAAAGAGATGAAATGCACTCGCAAAGTCATCTCGACTTTGTGAGGAGAAAATTCCAGCGTGAGATCCTTACGACTCACAAAGGAGCAACACACTTAGGAGTCCCCACGACTCCTAAGGAGAAAATACACCTACGGGATCCTTACGACCCGTAGGGAGAAAATGCTTTGTGAGACCCTTACGGCTCATAAAATTGAAAAGTCTTAGGTGATAGGGACCTAAAACCTGTCTCCTAAGCCATCGTTTCCTAATAAGCAAACGCAAATGATGATTCGCTCCTGGTACCATATTCCAGTGTAGCGATACTGATGCCAAACAAAAAAAACCCAATTCCCAAGTCCGCCCGGGGCAAATGATGAGTTGCTCCCGGCAATATTCCAGTGCAGCAATGCAGATGCCAAACCAAAACCAATCCCAAAATCCTCTCAAAGGCAAATGATGATTCGCTTCTGGTACCATATTCCAGTATAGCGATGCTGATGTCAACCCAAATCAAATCAAACCAATAACCTCTGCGGCGGAATCATGCTCTGTCCCAGAATTTGCCCCATGTCGAAATCATGCTTCGCCTCAGGATATTTACCTTCCTTGCCGGAATTATGCTCCGCCTCGGAATCAAGTCAACCAGCAAGCTCTGCGTCGGAATCATGCTTCGTCTCAGAATGTGCACCCCGTGTCGAAATCATGCTTCGCCTCGGTGTATCTGCCTTCCCTGTCGGAATTATGCTTCGGCTCGGAATCAACCAATGACCTCCTCGTCGGAATTATGCTCCGCCTCAGAATCAAGTCAACCAGCAAGCTCTGCGTTGGAATCATGCTTCGTCTCAGAATATGCACCCCGTGTCGAAATCATGCTTCGCCTCGATGTACTTGCCTTCCCTGTCGAAATTATGCTTCGTCTCGGAATCAAGTCGGCCAACAAGCTCTGCGCCGGAATCATGCTCCGTCTCAGAATGTACCCCGTGTCGAAATCATGCTTCACCTCGGAGTATTTGCCTTCCCCTTCGGAATTATGCTTCGCCTTAGAATCAACCTCTGCATTGAAATTATGCTTCGGTCAGAATGTCTTCTGCTCATCGGAATGATGCTCCGATCCCCTGGAATTATGCTCCGCTCTTCGGAATGATGCTCCGAATCCTGGAATCATGCTCCGCTCATCGGAATGATGCTCCGATCCTTGGAATTATGCTCCGCTCTTTGGAATGATGCTCCGAATCCTGGAATCATGCTCCGCTCATCGAAATGATGCTCCGATCCTTGGAATTATGCTCCGCTCTTCGGAATGATGCTCTGAATCCTGGAATCATGCTCCGCTCATTGGAATGATGCTCCGATCCCCTGGAATTATGCTCCGCTCTTCGGAATGATGCTCCGAATCCTGGAATCATGCTCTGCTCATCGGAATGATGCTCCGATCCTTGGAATTATGCTCCGCTCTTCGGAATGATGCTCCGAATCCTGGAATTATGCTCCGATCCTTGGAATCATGATCCACCCTTCGGAATGATGCTCCAAATCCTAGAATTATGCTCCGCTCTTCGGAATGATGCTCCGAATCCTGGAATTATGCTCCGCCCTTCGGAATGATGCTCCGAACCTCTGGAATCATGCTCCGCTCTTCGGAATCATGCTCTGATCCCTGGAATCATGCTCCGCCCTTCGGAATGATGCTCCGAATCCCTGGAATCATGCTCCGCTCTTCGGAATGATGCTCCGAATCCTGGAATCACGCTCCGCCCTTCGGAATGCTCCGATCCTTGGAATTATGCTCCGCAAATCGGAATGATGCTCCGACCCCCGGGAATCATGCTCGCCGAGGGATACTCCGACCCTGGAATTATGCTCCGCAAATCAGAATGATACTCTGATTCCCGGGAATCATGCTCCCCGGGATGATGCTCCGCCCCCGGAATGATGTTCCACCTCGAAGTTCAGCTTCAAGATCCATCAATTTCATGCACACAACCCAAATGTGCGGTGTGCATTTATTGATGGGGGGCAATTTGTTGGGGTAAAAATTTGCACCCCGGTTGACCGAGTCAAAGTCAAGGTCAACCCCCAAGCTAGGTGGGCCTAAGCCCAGGTCAAGCGGGCCCATACCCAGGTCGAGCCCGCAGCCAGCCTCCCCATGCCAACAACAAAATCATGTAATAAATAATTTTTATGTAATTTTTTATACATGAATGTATGCAAAATGGGCATAAAGCCAATATTTTGTAATCCCATGGCTTATGTGCAAAAATGAAATGGCACATGAGCCATGGGATGGGCAAAATGCCATTTTTGTAAAGCCCAAGGGGCTATATGTAAATATGTAAGCCTATAAAAGGCAACATGATGATGAATAAAGATATACTTTTCATTCCCCTCAAAAATCTAGGGCTTTTGCCTCTTTCCCTTCCCTGAAGGTTCCAAGCCTTCTTCTTTCTTTTGAATTAAATCAAGAGTTTTACTCTTCTTTTTTCAAAATCAAATAGTTTTTCACCATAAAACCCACAAAGGGGAACTTGGATCTACCATCAGATCTCAAAAAGAAGAGATTTTTAAAATCCCACATCTCTTGATCTTCAAGATCCAGCAACTAGAGGAGAAGAAGAACCCTTTTCATCAACCCCAAAACATCCTAGGAGTCTAACTCCATATATATATATATAATAAATATTTCCTTTCTGAAGCATAGCTTCTGGTTCTGGGACTAAAAGCCCCTTTTTCTCGCCGGCGCCAAAGCACTCAAGCACTAAGCGTCCACGTGCCGACACGTGGCGTGCTAGCGCAGAGTGCCCACGTGCCGACACGTGGTGTGCTTGCGCTCCAGCGCCCTGCGCTCAAGCGCAAAACGCCCACGTGCCGACACGTGGTGCGCTTGCGCTCCAGCGCCCTGCGCTCAAGCGCAAAGCGCCTACGTGCCGACACGTGGCGCGCTTGCGCTCAAGCGCCTAGCGCTCAAGCGCAAAGCACCCATATGCCGACACGTGGCGCGCTAGCACCTGAGCGCACAGCACCTAAGCGCACAGCGCTCAAGGCGCTGACCCCACGCGTCCTTTGGGCGCTTTTTCCCTTTTTATATATATATATATATATATGTATATATATGTACAGACACATACACATACTCTACACCACTGTCACTCCCAAAAAAATTTGGGCCGGGGCGCTGCCTCGCACCCCGCAAGGGGGCTGCTAGCCCCCTTGACTCCCAGCCCGCTATCCGGGTAGCGAGACCCCCGTAAAAACTCTACGTGGCTCCCGGTACATCCGAAACCCCCCTTTCAAAACACAACACACGTACACTGCACATTGAGTTCTCATGACCAGTTTAACCCGTCAATCGAAGGTTCTCTCGCTTCAAAGGCGAGGGGTAATTAACGGCAGCTTAGTCCGCGGCTGCCGGAGATTCGGATCCCCACGATCAATAAACCCCAGCTTACCCTAGGCAGGGGGAATCTGTAATGCGCCTGACAAGCGCGCGCGTATTCTCACCTCAATGGGGTGACGAAAAACACCCTACAAACCTGTCATTATCTAGATTAATCTAGACCCATTCGTACAAGCTCTTGACGAAGGCCAAAACAGCTGTACACATGTCCTGGATTAATGAATCTATCTATGCTACAGATAAGCACCCACTAGCTACCAAACACTATGCTTTGGCGATGGTCAAAACACATAGCATGAATACTAGTAGATACCTATCTGAAATGACGGAGGGCTATGGCTGGTTTTGGCGAAAACCGTTAACGTAATGAACTTGATATAGTCGAAGGAACCGGATAGCTTTTGAAAAGGAGTGGTTTAAGCTCCGCTTTTAAAAATGCTTTTTGAAGAAAACCGAGTGGTTTTGTAATTGTTCCAACGACATCAGATTTTAGGTTTATTTCATTTGCATTAATCAAAATTAATGCGGTCCCATCAATTAACCTTATTATTGCAGAAAAGAAACGAAAATAGAACATACGCTTATACCATCCGCATTCGCCACGGAGCCCCGTCATGCACCGTTAGGTTACTTAACTAACGGCAGAGCGGGGGCTGGACTAACGCGAGTGAAAAACATAAGCAACGTTTATATATATATATATATATATATATATATATATATATATATATATATATATATATATATATATATATATATATAGCCATTCGTCTCACGCAATAATAAGCATTCCAGATCACAGAATCATAGATGAATATATTAGATATACTAGGATTTCTGTGTTTCATTTTAGCCTATAACGAAACACGGATTTCACGGTCGTGATGAATAGCTAAAACCCCATCCTAGAACCCTACGGGTGCGGCAAACTACCCGCCAAAATTCCCGAAGTGAAGCAACCTCCCTTAATAAAATGAGTAGGCCACTCGGCACTTTAAGAACCCAGTAGTTTGTGTACCCCACCTTGGGTCTATCCTAGGTGCAAGAAACAGTAAATGAAATAATACAAAGGTGGCAACAACCTCAACCCGGATGTGCCCCGCAAAAATAATATTATATCAATCTACAAATTTACATGAATGAAAGAAAAGAAAACACTCTTCTAAAATCCCCCGGCTATTCATTCACGACGATCCAATACTCCATATACACAAACCATCATCTAATCACAGATATATACAACCACCACTAATCGACATATAACAATTAGCAGACGTTTAGCAACACATACACAAACCCATATTAGCCAAGTAACTTAGAATTTCGATCGAAAATATTTTCCGTGTCTACCCCATGTACAAACCAGTACATAAACAATTCTGGATAGAAACCAAATATGCAAGAAACTATATTTCCAAGATTAAGATCCACAGGGAAAAATTGGAGCGAATCGGCCTTGACTTGGCCGTGAATCCGCGGCTAAACAGCGAGTTTGGTCTCGGTTCCATGGTGGTCTTGGGTGATTACTAGCTCAAATTTTTCTGTGTTCTTATAAAAGCCCGCGCATATTTCTAAGGCCACTGAAATAATTTTTTGAGCGGTTTTGAAAATCGACAGCAAGCATGACTTGAAAATTTGATTTCGGGTAATTATTCCGATGATTGAAGTTCTAACTACTTGCTAACTAGCTAGTTAAGGTATAAGCGTGTCTGATACCAGTGTAATTCGATGTCGCGCACCCCGTAAATCCGCGGGGAGGCGGAATACACAAAAAACGATTTTTTTCTTTTTCAAAAAGGCTTCGCAATATCGACCAAGACAACTCAGAATCTTTGTTAAACCATAACTAGATATGACTAAATACAAGATGGTTTCTAACTACTATGTAAGAGTTATACCTTCTTGATAAAGTTCTTCGGGTCTTCTACTTTTCTTCTTAGCTCCTTGGTGGCTTGAACCTTCTTCTCCTCTTCTTGGCTCCCAGATAGCTTGAATGGAACTCAATCGTCGGTATCCTATTTGTCGAAGATGATCTACCCGAGAGCCTATGGTTCAAGCTTCAATCTCAAGTGTGAGATAACTAAGATGTCTAGTTTGCTAGTCTAAACAACTTAGAAAATGTAGAGAGGGATGAATGGAGTATTTTATCTCAAGAACCCTAGGATTCACAACTCATGTGAGGGTTAGGGTTTGAGGAAGATGCAGGAGAGAAAAATTGGAGAGAGAATCAACAAATGCAAATGAGCTAAGGTTGTGTAGGAAAAGAGAATGGCTAAGTCTTTGCAATAATCAAGCATGGATTATTTCCATAGAAAATAAGCAACCATACTTGACTAGTAAAGTCAAATGAATAAATAAATGACTTAGATATGCTTTCATCCATGCCACAAATATCTCCAATTTCCACCTCATTAATTTATTTGCAAAAATAGATAAATCTAATAATGAGGTGTCTCCTTCTAGAAGTATATCTTGTGAAATTACACGAATGCCCTTACCGTATAAACATACCCGTGTTCGTATTCCGAAAAATACGAATACTATGAGATAATAATAATCCAATAATATAATACTAGAATCTGGCTTAAACCAAATCCCACTAGTATTATCCGTCTGAACATCATCCGTGTAGCCAGTACACGTATATGATCGGAACCCTGCCGTAAAACCATACGGCCTCCACATCGTTTCACCTGAACCAGGGAACCCTCTGTGTGGGACTCTAAAGACTCGACAATACGCTGGAAGTGGGTTTAACCACAAGTCCGTTAGCAGCACTAGCTATACGTAATGACTACTAAGGTACATGTCGAAAAGAAGGCCGACGAGCGAACTCATCTGAACCCCTACAGAGCCTGTCCGTGATAAACTCCGTGCAGTCCGGTCTATTCGTCTATGAGTATCGCATGCAAGGTCTAGGGGGTGGAAAAAGTCAGACCCCTAATAACCAGAAAAGTCGTGTCGGTGTGGCTCAAGACCATCCAAGAATCTACATGTCCAACTACCAGTAATTCTCAATCTGCCCTGGCCAGAGGCTTATGGTGTTGACCAACCGATCACAGCGCGACATCGACTCGCTATACCGGGAAAGACGAATCCCCAACAGTCGCTCACTGCTTCCATGTAGCTCGAGACTGTACCCAACTAAAATCTGTTTGCACGACTCAGTAGAGCCATGGTAGGGTATTAATCAAAACATCGTGGGAACTCACACGAGACAAATGACGACCTCAGGTCGACAGACTATCTGCACTCATGTCACCAGAGAATTGCTATCTGACGTTAGGTATAATACCATCTAGCCAGTCCTCGGCGAGTCCGTCCGGTGTACTCACCCCCAGTGAGCACCTGTATACAATCTTAGATGCACCTCACCAATAGCTGCGATACCAATCCATCGCCCCTCGTCAGGGTCTAGATATGTAAACACTAGTCTACTCTAGAGTATCGATGCCCGGTCTTGATACTCCCATGACTAGGGACACTTTAAGGATGTGCTTATCGACTACCCAGCTCCCACAAGTATGATTGCCATCACAACGCTAGTAGTCAAGCAAAGATCCTACAGGCTTTATCAATATGTATACAAGATATGAAATACTAAGTAAAACACATCACATGTTAAAATAAAGACAAACCAGATAGCATACTATCATATCGAGCAAGATTGTCCTGTACATACATATCCCTAGCAACCTATACAATGAAGGCCTCTAGGGCATACATATCCAACAAACTATAACTCCCTGACTAGGACGGATGAGATAAACTGATAAGTTTTATCAGTTGTATGTATGGTCGTTATAGGTCACTGATTAGTATGACTTATCGGGTTATTGGAGATCTGATGGATTCTACCTTCCAGACGTGGTATGCGACACTCTCAGACGAAGAGACCAGACTGTATGGTGAATGTCACTTATAGACTCTATAGGATTTCAGATGAGCTTGCTTGTCGATCTTCCTTTCTCTTAATACCTGGGTCACCGTTATGTGCATCTAGTACCGCTGACGTGCTTGTGGGCTATGGATATGATCCTGACCTACTGCCAGCATATTGCCGAGTCTTTAGAGTCCCACACAGAGGTTTCCCAGCTCAGGCAAAACAATGTAGAGTACGTATAAGGATATTTACAAGAGTTTGATTAAACACATGTATTTGATACACGTATTTTAATCGAGCATTTAATGATATTAACCGGTATGTGTGTGTGTGTAACCGGATTATTAAATCAAGTTTTGTTTTATTAATCATATATGTGTGCGCGTGCGCGCCATGCTTACTTTATTTTTCTTCTCTTTATTTATATTTATATATGAAAAATATCAATTATCATGTATGTTTATACATGATGGTTGTGTGTATAGGATGCACATGGAAAGTGAGAGGAGATTTATTTAGTTTCTTTAATTAGTTAAAGAAAAGAGATGGGTCATGATAAAAGAAGAATGGTAATCTTTAGAAAATTCTACACTTATTTTTTAGATAAAAATGAATCTTTCTTTATTCTTAGCTAATATTATCATCTCATTCTCATCTCCTCCCCCCTCTCTCTCTATAGAGGAGATGAGTTTTAAAAAGCAAGAAAGAAAAAGAAAAAAAGAAAAAATTAGAGAGCTAATATTATCTACATCATCTTCTAACACTAATTTAGCAAATTAGTGTTGCTTGTTTATTCACATACAACTGATTTGTGAATTAGCAACCTGTGTTGAGTAAACTTCAAGATGAATCTTCTTTGACAAAGGGTTCTACATTCAAGCTCAATCCAAGAGTCTAGAAGCTTAGCTGGTGTTCAAGAAGAGGTGGCTAACGCGCTACAAAGGTTGTATCCATCAAACTTTTAGCATAGCTCTCTTCTTTTGTTCCAAGTTGTAATCTTTAGGAAAGATTCTAAGGTTTGGTTGGTTTCCCTCTCTTTAAAATTTTAAAATATGCTTCCGCGACGCATTTAAACCCTTAATAAAGAGCAAAACCATCTTACAGTGTATACGTTTTACTTGATATTACGTATCGCTAATTCATGATGATAAAACCTATAGGATCTTTACTTGACTACCAGGATTAATGATGAGGATTATAATAATGGGGCCTGAGTGATCCATAAGCACATCCTTAAATGTCCCTAGTCGTAGGAATATCGAGACTGGGTATCGGTACTCCAGTTTAGACTAGTTTGTACGTTTCTGTAGGGTTACTAGGCACTCTAATAAGGTTCTACAAGGCATCAACCATGCCCGATTAAAATTTTAGCCGTGCCGAATAACCCTAAACAAGATCTTTGCTAGATAATTAGGGTTACACATGCAAGTAAATAACATTTACTACTAAGTGAATACGAAATACAACCTTTGTAGATCGGTCCTTCACTTCTAAAGCTCCTTGTCGTAGTCCTTTCGCTGCGATCATGGTTCTCCCGGGCTCTTGCACAGCTTCACGAGGCGAAAGAAGCGTCCTTGCTTGAAATCTTCGAGGCTAAAGATGATCTACGTCGAGGGAATACCAACTCAAGCTACTACTTCACTAACTAGAGAATTAGTGAAGCAAACACCCTAAACTAAAGTGCTAGTCTAGTAGAGGATGGAGAAATAGGAAGTGGGTTCTCTTTAGAATTTGATTTCTCACAATCTTTCACTCTCTTTTTGAAACCCTAGCAAGCTTTTCTTTTGCTCAAAGAAGAAGAAGAAGAAGATGAACAAAAGAAAAGATGAGGATACTGATCAAGTCAAGTGAGCTAACCATGGGTGAGTGAGTATCATATATTAACTCATGTAGAGACATAACCATGGCTAATCAAAAATGGTTAGGTTAATAAAAATCAAAAGTAAAACAAACTTAGTGGACTTTGTCAAAGCATCCACAAGCTTCATGCTTGTGACAAAAGCTCCACTAATTTGTAATTACCTTAAATAATTATAAACCGCCATTTAAAATAGAATGGTGTATGTCTTGCACACCCATGTATGATGTATCAACAACCATGATACAAAATGAAAACACATTTTAATATATATCACATATATATTAAAGTTGTGCACATGTGAGAAAAATCCTTAAGTGAAAAAATGTTAGTTAATGTAAATTAGTATATCATATATACAATTATACACTAAATTATTAAATCAACACTTGACTTAATAATCCGGTTATATCTCATATAACCGACTAACATCCAATGCATCGACTTATCGAATCAACACTTGATTCGATAACCCGGCTATATCACATATAACCTACCGATAAACTGTGGATCTTCGTAGTGATACGGAGTGTCCTGGAGAAATACAAAGGTGATGTGGGAGTGGTAATGAAATACTTGGTTTGGTCGCGAATAGCAGTCGCAGTTTACTTTGCCCTCTTACTAATCCCTTTCTTTGTCTTTACTTAATACCTTCTGTACACCATCTTTAGGCTAATTGGTTTTCTTCATTCCCTATCGGTCGGCACCTGCCTATGGTTTGGAAGAAGACTATCCAATTTGCGTAATAGGTGTACTATCTCCTAAACCAAGGAGTACTCGCAACCTGAGAGAAGGTAAAAGGAAAAGACAACTGAATAGTCCTATTCGTTTTCTCCAGAACCGGAAACCATCCTTGAATTCCTTCGAGTTCGTATATAACCATACGATGGTTTTGTCCAATGGAAGTGGACGTTCGTAGTAATACGGGGTGTCCTGGAGAAAAGGGTAAAAGTAGGAGTGGCAATGAGGTTTGCAACTCTGACAATCCAAAAGCCAGTGTTTAAGAAGGTTCGGTTAATTTTGGTCACCGAGTTATAGTCTTAGGGTCGGGTCAATGGTCGCTGCCAAAGAGAGAGAGAAAAGAAACACTCAGCGTGCACTCTAACCTAGATTAGAATGGTTATCACTTTATCTAATCTGGAAACCTCCTACTGTAACCTCAAATTCTTCTCCAAACCCAAAAGAAGAATTAGTCGGGATAACCCGAGGAGTAAACCAACTCATCAGTGGGAATTGGGATCCAACTATCATCGCATGATAACGTGACGGAATCCGCTCACGTTATCACACTCCAGAAGGTATGCGCATATCTGGCAAGTTTCAGTTTCTTTAGAAACTCCCGATGTGATTTTTGCCCCATGCTCTTATGACCTTGACTTTGGCCAACATATCATAAGTCACATGTCAAGTTCTACCCATCATTCTCCAGGTTAATTTGAACCCACCCGTATATACCCTTGACTTTGACCAAAATAGTAGTACGACTGTCCCAAACCAACGCATCTATCTATGCTACATATGAATACCCAATAGCTACCAATCACTGTGCCTTGACTTTGGCCAACATACACAGCTTGAATACTTATTGACTATTCATATGAAACGACGGAGGGCTACGAATGGTTTCTGGTGAAAACCTTTAACGTAATGAACTTGATATCGTTGAAGGAACCGGATAGATTTATAAAAAATATAGTGACGAAAACCTTTGCTAAAGTGGTCACTCCCGGTGAAGGGATCTCGACTCTTTCCCCGTAGAATGAGGTGCAGGATATTCCAACTGAATACCACGATGCAAAGCAAAAGTAATCGGCTATAGTGAAGTTATTGCCCTGACGCAAACTTTTGTCCAAGGGGTCACTCCCGGTGAAGGGATCTCGGCCCCTGCCTCGTCGACTAAGGAGCAGGATATTCCAACTGAATACCACGATGCAAAACAAAAGAGAATGCCCTTGCAATAACAGCTTTTTGAAAAGTGTTCCAACAACATCAGAATAGGTTTGTTTAACTTGCATTGATCCGAATCAACGCAGTCCCATCAATTGATCACACCAATAAAGAACGAAAATAATGATGTACGTATATGCCATCCGCATTCGCCACTGGGTCCCGTCATCACCCGTTAGGTTACTTAACTAACGACAGAGCGGCGACTGGACTAGAGCGGATGCAAAACATATACAACATCTACTAGTATATATATCAATATATAATATTCGCTCAAGGCGTGATAAAATGCAACATCACAGAAATGTAATAAGCATCACAGAACAATACAGATATCTGGGATCCCCGGGTTTCATAGAGCCGCTGCCGAAACCCGACGTTCCCCTGGTCGTGTGGATAGCCTGTGCAATGAAATCCTAGACCCCTACGGGCGCGGCAAGTTACCCGCCAAAACCTGAAGCGAGGCAGCCCCCTTCAGCAACGTGAATGGACCACCCGGCACTTCACGGAATCCGGTAACTTGGGCACCCCTCCTGGGTCAACCTGTACCTCCTACGAGTGCGGCGAATAGCCCGCCAATTCTAGAGTAAATCCCCCTCCATCTCAATGCCATGAGATGCGGGCCCATTGCCCTCTAGAACCCGGCTATCCGTGCACCCCACCTTAGGGTAATCCTAGTACAGAAAGTAAAATATACATACAACGGGTACATCGACCTCGACTTGGTCATGCCCCAAAAGAATAATATACAATCAGGCAGTGACGGCAGTCCACATGTCGGACGCTCGCCCCGCAATATCAAATGTACATAATACAACAAAACAGTACTAGCATTGCATCCAGGCTATCCCCCACGACCAATCCGCAATATCACAGCACAACACAGAACATCAACGTGAATGTCACGTTCGCAAATCCGTCTAACCAGGCTATAGCAGTTAGACATGATTTACCGATCGAGTGACATTCACGGTCGCATATATAATGTAAATACTGTGAACTAGCATGTTTAAAATATCCGATCGATCAAATTTTATCAAGTGGGCCCCAAGCATTACTGTAGCAGTTAAAGAAATTCTGGGCCCAAAAATAATATTCCAAAAACCCTATTTTGAACTCAGGAGCTTTCTACAAAAAGTTGGTCAAATGAACAGTCAAAAGCGTGGCGGAACCGCGGCCCAAGCATGGGTTTGGCCGCGGTTCTGCGGTGGCATAGTGAGTTCAGGCGACCAAAATTTTACAGAATGCTTAGAATTCCCTGCGCATCATTCTGAAACAACCTGAAAAATTTTTAGACTCCAAAAAAATTTTGACAGAAACTGTGCAACTTGAAATCGGGTTTTCGGGATTTTGTTCGATCGAAAGAGTAAACACATTAGACCAAGCTAGACTAGATTAATGGCGAGGCTCTGATACCACTGTAAGTGCACGGCGGCGCCCCGGCCGTCGATCCGACGCCGAAAACGCGGAAACGAAAAACTTTTGCAAACTAGCAAACCGGCACCACCGCGCACTTTTAACCCGGATCGGGCCATTAACCTAACTACTAGCAAACTGAAAGATGGGTAGAGAGATATACCAAGCGATCCGTGTCCTTCGGTCTTCGTCTCCACTCCGATCTTCTCGCGGAATCTCCGGTCATCGCCTCCTCGTCGAAACGGGCACCACATTGCCAGATTCTTTTACGGGCTCCCACCTCTGGACCGAGGCAACTCAGACGCGAAGTTGGCTAGCCGACGCGTTCAAGATTTGCTGTAGGCAAGTGTAGAAATCATGTCTCTTTGGGGTTTATGTAGTTGCCATGGTGGAGGATGTAATATGAACCTTGGAGAAGTGTTAAGGATTTTGTGAGCAAGACCAAAATGAGATAATCAAATTTCCCCCATACAAAATGAAACCTCTCCCTCTCTTATCTAATGTGGCCGGCCCCTCCTGTGGTGGGTGGGAAAAAGGATGATTGAATAACAAAAAAAAAGGAGAAAAGAAAAGATAATGCAAGATAAAAGGTCACACCCACTCCTAATCTCAATCTTTTTATTTACATTCTCATAAATGCAATGGAATGACCCAAAAGGAATCTCATGATGAGAGAACAATCATGAAGCCACAAATATGCAAGAAACCCCTCCACAATAAGTTATTTGCAAACTGCAAATAACCCCCTCCATCGAAAAGTCTGGCCGCGAAAGAACAAAGGAAAACCGGCCGGAACGGAATGCAAACTGGCAACTTCAGAAAATTGATCCCGTAATAAATTACAGGAAAACCCCGCTACTGCATATACATGCCCGCATTTGTATTCCCACTGAATACAAATGCAAAGAGACAAAATCTACACTGTCTAATACTAGGATCCGGCTTAAGCCAAAGCCGTCTAGTAAAATCCGTCCGATCATGATCCGTGCAATACCGCACGTATCTGATCGAACCTTGCCATATCTCCATACGGCCTCTACAACGTTTCGCCCGAAACTTGAGTAACTGTGTATGGTGGACTCTAAAGACTCGTCAATACTACGGCTGTGGATTTAACCACTAGCACGTCAGAGGTATTAGCCATACGTGACGGGCAACCAGCTATTGACCAAAAGGGACGTCGATGAGCGAACTCATCTTGACACCCTACTGAGCCTGTCAGTGACAATATCTGTACAGTCCGGTCCGTTCGTCTATGAGCATCGCATGGCGGGCCTAGGGGGTTGGTAAAAGTCAGACCCCAAAAGCGGTACAAGTCGTGTCGAAGAGTAACCCAGAACACCCTGAGATACTACTGGAATACCTACCAGTAAATCTCCAGCCTTGGCCAAGGACTTTTCATGTACTGGCTCTCCTAGACACAGCGCGACCTCACCCCCAATACCGGGAGAGACGAACCCCTGCAAATCCGCTCACTGCCTCCATGTGGCTCGGGACTGTACCCAACTAAAACCTGTTTGCACGACTCCTTTGAGCCGTGGTAGGGTAGTAATCAAAGCACAGTGGGAACTCACACGAGACAAATGACGATCTCAGGTCGACGAACTAACCTGTACACATGTCACCGGGGAACTGCTATCTGACGTCAGGTATAATACCAACTAGCAGGTTCCCGGCGAGTCCTGTCCGGTGTACTCATAACCCAATGAGCACCTGTATACATCTTAGGTGAACCAACTGACACCAGTGGCTTGTGAGACCGTCCACCGCCCCTCATCGGGGTCTCGACTGTATACACTAGTCTACTCTGGAGTATCGATGCCCTATCTCGAAACTCCCACGACTAGGGACCTTTTAAGGATGTGCTTATAGACCCCAGCTCCCACGTATATGATCGCCCTCATACTGCTGGTAGTCAAGCAAGAATCCTAGGGGCTCTATCAACGCGCAATAGTGACTCGTAAGGTCACCTAAAGCAGTACACGATGATAAAGATAAACCAGATAGCATACAATCATCTTGAGTAAGACTGTCCTACCGGGATAGGTCCTCCCTCAATCAATGCAATCACGTGCCTGTGATCCAATAATTGACTCTGAGGGCACTATCTCCAACAATTTATACAATTATACACTAAATTATTAAATCAACACTTGACTTAATAATCCGGTTATATCTCATATAACCGACTAACATCCAATGTATCGACTTATCGAATCAACACTTGATTCGATAACCCGGCTATATCACATATAACCGACCGATACAAAAATTCGCGAGAAAAGAATACGGTATCACATACACGCATTAATCTCGGTCCCGCACATATCACATATGCGCTCCTATTTCGTTTTGCCTGAGCCAGTAAAACCTCTATGTAGGACTCTAAAGACTCGTCAATACGTCGGCAGTAGGTGATGATCACATCAAGCATCCACAAACCGTCAGTGGTACTAGCGGGACGTAACGGCTACACAGGTATTGAGCAATCAGAAGATCAGCAAGAAAGCCCGCTTCAACTCCTGTAAAAGCCTAACGGTAACACTTCCCGTACAGTCAGGTCTCCTCGTATGATATGTCGCATATCAAGTCTAGGGGTGGTAAACGTCAGACCCCAATAACCGATAAGTCGTGCCGATGTGAGGGTCATAACGGTTCGAGAAACTACTGGTAACACTTACTAGTAAATCTCTAAATCAGCCCTGGCCAGGGACTTCCCTGTTATGGCCAATCGAGCACGGCGCAACATCAACCCCCAATACCGGGAGAGACGAAACCCCTCCTATCGCTCATTGCCTCCATGTGACTCGGGACTGTACCTAAAAACCACCATTTTACACGCCCTCTTGGACGTGGTAAGGTGGAAATCAAAGCACGGTGGGAATCACACAAGACTCTATGACGATCTCGGGTCTACAGACTAACCTGCACAAGTGTCACCAGAGAACTGCCATCTGACGTGAGGTATAATACCATCTGGGAGTTCTCGGCGAGTCCGTCCAGTGTACCCAGTCTCCACTGAGCACCCATATACTATCTCTGATGTTAAACACCAATGGATATAGGATCATCCATCGCCCATCTCATGGGTCGAGAAGCGTATACGCTAGTCTACTCTGGTATATCGATGCCCTGTCTCGATACACCTACGACTAGGAACATTAAAGGATGTACTTATGGACTACCATGGCCCCACTAGTATGATCTGCATCATAGTCCTGGTAGTCAAGTACACATCCTAAGGGCTTTACCAACATGTAACTATAAGACAGTATCAAGAGACAAGCATACATGTTAAGATAAAGAGCAACCAGATAGCATACTATCATATCGAGCAAGAAAGTCCTCTCTATATATGTCCAAGCATCCAATATAATATACATCATCTGTACAATACTGGCCTCTAGGGCATACATACAACTAACAATCTTCCACTTGCACTAGGGCCAGCTGCTGTAGTATCGCATACCAAGCATCCCGAAGAGTCTCTCAAACTGTATCTGGGGAATGGCCTTCGTGAGTGGATCTGCAGTGTTGTTCTTCGTGTCAACCCTCCTGACCTCGATCTCCCGGCGATCTACTATCTCCCGGATCAGGTGATACCGCCTTAGAATATGCCTGGATCGCTGATGGGACCTGGGTTCCTTGGCCAAAGCCACCGCTCCATTGTTATCACAATACAATGGTATTGGATGCTCAATGGATGGAACCACTCCATGTTCAGTAATGAACTTCTTGATCCAGACAGCCTCTTTGGCAGCATCGTTGGCAGCGATGTATTCAGCCTCCATCGTCGAGTCTGCCACGGTTTCCTGCTTGGAACTCTTCCAGCTAACCGCCCCTCCGTAAAGGGTAAATACAAATCCTGAGTGCGACTTAGAGTCGTCCTTATCACTCTGGAAGCTCGAATCGGTAAAGGACTCCACTTGGAGTTCTCCGTTACCATACACCAAGAGCATCTCTTTAGTCCTTCGTAAGTACTTGAGAATGCTTTTCACAGCTGTCCAGTGACTCTCTCCAGGATCATCTTGATACCTACTCACTACACTTAGTGAGTGTGCTACATCGGGTCTGGTACATAGCATCGCGTACATGATAGAGCCTACAGCCGAAGCATAGGGTATCCCTTGCATGCGAGCTCTCTCAAAATCAGTCTTGGGAGACATCTCTTTGGAGAGAGTGAGTCCAGAGATCGTGGGTAAGTGCCTACGCTTGGATTCTTCCATACTAAACCTCTTTAGTATGGTGTCAATGTACCTGGATTGGGACAATCCCAATATCCTTTTAGATCTATCTCTATAGATCATAATTCCCAGTATGCAGGAGGCATTACCTAGATCTTTCATTGAGAATCTTTGTGATAAGAAGAGCTTGACCGATTGCAGTATAAGAATGTCATTTCCTATCAAGAGTATGTCGTCCACGTACAATACGAGGAAGACAACCTTACTCTCTGCCACCTTAGATACAAGGTTCATCTACGTTTTTGACGAAATCAAACTCTTTGATAACGACGTCAAAGCAGATGTTCCAACTCCGCGATGCTTGCTTTAATCCATAAATGGATTTAAGCAGCTTGCACACCTTCCCGCTGCTCCCACTAGCTACGAAGCCCTCTGGCTGAGTCATGTACACGCTCTCTTCTAAATCACCATTTATAAAGGCGGTCTTAACATCCATTTGCAAGATTTCGTAGTCATGATATGCAGCGATGGCAAGCATGATCCGGATGGATTTAAGCATAGCCACTGGAGAAAAGGTTTCTTCATAGTCCACACCCGGTCTTTGACGAAAACCCTTTGCAACAAGTCTAGCTTTGAAAGTCTCCACTTTCTCATCTACACCAAGTTTTTTCTTGAAGATCCACTTGCTCCCAATGAGTTTTACCCTTTCAGGAGCATCTTCTAAAGTACATACTTTGTTGGTGTACATGGATTCCATCTCGGACCGCATTGCATCCAACCATTTCACTCAGTCCCCACTCGTGATGACCTGCTCGAAGCTAGTTGGGTCATCATCAACCATGATGCAATCCTCGCTCCCACCATCCATGAGAAAACCGTAGTATCTCTCAGGTGGGTGAGGAACCTTACTAGATCGGCGGAGAGGCTGAGGTACGTTGGGAACTACCGAATCCTCTGGTTCCACTAAATCTTCAGTTGCAGTTTGTGTATCTGGAACCTCTTCCAGCTCTACCACTTTGCCACTAATTTCTTTTACAAGAAATTCCTTTTCTAAAAAGGTGGCATGTTGAGCAACAAACACCTTTTGTTCCTCACTGTGGTAGAAAAAATACCCATATGAATTCTTTGGATATCCCACAAACTTGCAAAGAACTGACCGTGCCTCGAGTTTGTCCGAATTTTGTCTTTTGACATAGGCCGGACAACCCTATATCTTAACTCGTTTAAAATATGGCCTCTTCCCACTCCATATCTCATATGGTGTGGTAGGTACAGATTTAGATAGAACTTGATTCAATAGGTATGCTGCTGTCTCCAGTGCATACCCCCAGAAGGAAATAGGTAACTCAGCTGTGCTCATCATAGAGCGCACCATATCTAATAGCGTGCGGTTCCTCCGTTCCGATACACCGTTGTGCTGTAGTGTATATGGAAGAGTTAGCTGAGAGAGAATCCCATTCTCTTTTAGGAAGTCCAGGAATTCATTGCTCAAGTATTCACCTCCTCGATCAGATCGAAGGATTTTAATACTTTTCCCGGTTTGGTTCTCGACTTCTTGTTTATATTCTCTAAATTTCTCAAAAGCTTCTGATTTGTGTTTCATCAGGAACACATACCCGAATCTAGAGAGATCGTCAGTGAATGTAATGAAGTACGAAGAACCATCCCTGGCATGTGTAGACATGGGATCGCATACATCACTATGTACTAGTCCTAAGAGTTCCGTAACTCTTTCTCCATGTCCCGTAAACGGAGTTTTGTTCATCTTTCCTTTGAGACATGACCGGCAAGTATCATAAGATGAAAATTCAAAGGGATTCAAATATCCATCCTTATGCAACTTAGCTAGCCGTGTCGCATTGATGTGACCTAGTCTACAATACCACAGAAGGATTCGTTCATTTCTGAACTCTTCCACTTGTGTGTGTTTTGTATATTAAGGACTGTAGTTTGATTGAGAACGTATATGCCATTAAATAACGAACCTGATCCAATCAACTTTTAATTCAGGAATATGTTCATAACATCATCTTGTACTACAAAATTATATCCTTCTTTGCTCAATAAAGAAACTGATATAAGATTGCATATCAGGGTCGGAATGCAATAGTATTCGTTCAGAAGCAATGTATTACCATTTGGTAACACAAGGTGATATTCGCCAACTGGTTTGGCTGCAATATTTGCACCATTCCCTACTCTTACGGAATGATCACCCTCTCCCAGTTCCCTACCTTTACGTAGCCCATGTAACATATTACATATATGGGATCCCGATCCGGTATCTAATACCCAGGACGTAGAGTGAACTGAGAAACAGTTCTCTGTAACGAACACACCCGAAGAAAATGCATCAACATGTACTTTCTTCATTCGGGTGGCATGGGAATCCTGGTATTCCCCTATATCCTGTTCAGTCTTATAACTCTTATAAGAAAGAACGGAACCAACGTTCCCCAGCACAGTATAACATGCGGGTTCGGTCAATACATCCATATTATTATCTTGATTAAGGCATGATATGGTCGCTACCTGGAGAGAGAGAAGAAAAACACTTTAGCGTATGGTCTTGCAAGATCATATTGGTTATTATTTTATCTAATCAGGATGGCTCCCACTGTTTTTATCAAATCTTTCTTCAAACCCTAAAAGGAAAGATTAGCTGGGATTAATTACACCCTACAATTTCGCCAATCTTTCAGCCAGGCCAGTGTCGGTACTTTGAGGGAGGTTCCCCGTACTTTCGCACGGACCTAATTAAAGTAAACCTCGTTTTCCCAAAGGCGTAACCCCGTTGACACCTTTCTAGACACCTACTTGATCGGCTAATTGTCCTGTGTAAAACTCTCCCAGAAGTAACAAATACTTGCAGTGGGTATCGGGATCCAACTATCTCATAGAAGGTATGCAATCTCATTGCAAATTTCAACACTTGAAATTCCCGATAATATTTTGCCCCAAACGATCTATGACCTTGACAAGGTCAACAAACCATAGACCGTAAGTCAAGTTCAACCCGTCATTTTTTGATTGAATTAAACCCACCCACACGACCCTTGACAAGGTCAACAAGGCCGTATGACTACCCTAATCCAATCCGCATCATATGCATAAACAGATAAATACTGGTCAGCTACCGCACACTACGCCTTGACAAGGTCAACAAACGCAACACGAATACTAAGCAGGACTTATCTGAAATGACGGAGGGCTACGACAGGTTTTTCTGAAAACCTATTGCGTAACGAACTTGATATCGTTGTAGAATCGAGAGAATTATGAAATGGAGTGATTTTGAGGCTTTTATTAGTTTTGCTAAAGAGGTCACTCCCGGTGAAGGGATCTCGGCTCTTTCCTTATGGAATAAGGTGTAGGATATATCATATATATCGCTATGCAAAGCAAAAACTTCAAAAGCAATCAAAAAAAAACCGAGTGTTGTAGCATCTGCCAGTTTTGCTAAAGAGGTCACTCCCGGTGAAGGGATCTCGGCTCTTTCCTCATCGAATAAGGTGCAGGATATATCATATATATCGCTATGCAAAGCAAAAACTGTAGCTACCATTTTTTTGAAAATTTAATTCTACAACATCTTTTAGGTTTCTATTCTTTCATTAATCATATTAATAAAGTCCCATCATTTAAGTCACCTAAACATCACAGATAAATATGGCGTACACTTACGCCATCCGCATTCGCCTCGATGTCCGCTCGTGCACCGTTGGGTTAGGTAACTAACGGCAGAGCGGGGCAGGGCTAGTGCGAGTGTAAAACATATGTAACGTCTATATAATATTGTTAGTTGTATGTATGCCCTAGAGGCCAGTATTGTACAGTATATGTATATTATATTGGATGCTTGGACATATATGGAGAATACTTTCTTGCTCGATATGATAGTATGCTATCTGGTTGCACTTTACTTTAACATGTATACTTGTCTCTTTATACCGTCTTATCGTTACATATTGGTAAAGCCCTTAGGATGTGTACTTGACTACCTGGACTATGATGCGAATCATACTAGTGGGGACATGGTAGTCCATAAGTAGATCCTTCAAGGTCCCTAGTCGTGGGTGTATCGAGACGGGGCATCGATATACCAGTGTAGACTAGCGTATACGCTTCTCGACCTATGAGATGGGCGATAGATGATCCCATATCCATTGGTGTTTGACATCAGAGATGGTATACGGGTGCTCAGTCGAGACTGGGTACACTGGACGGACTCGCCGAGAACTCCCAGATGGTATTATACCTCACGTCAGATGGCAGTTCTCTGGTGACACTTGTGCAGGTTAGTCTGTAGACCCGAGATCGTCATAGAGTCTTGTGTGATTCCCACTGTGCTTTGATTTCCACCTTACCACGTCCATGAGGGCGTGCAAAACGGTGGTTTTTGGGTACAGTCCCGAGTCACATGGAGGCAATGAGCGATAGGAGGGGTTTCGTCTCTCCCGGTATTGGGGGTTGATGTTGCGCTGTGCTCGATTGGCCGTAACAGGGAAGTCCCTGGCCAGGGCTGATTTAGAGATTTACTGGTAAGTGTTACCAGTAGTTTCTCGACCCGTTATGAGCCTCACATCGGCACGACTTATCGGTTATTGGGGTCTGACGTTTACCACCCCTAGACTTGATATGCGACATATCATACGAGGAGACCGGACTGTACGGGAAGTGTTACCGGCAGGCTTTTACAGGAGTTGGAGCGGGCTTGCTTGATGATCTTCTGATCGTTCAATACCCGGGTAGCCGTTACGTCCAGCTAGTACCGCTGACGGCTTGTGGGTGCTTGATGTGATCATCACCTACTGCCGGCGTATTGACGAGTCTTTAGAGTCCTACATAGAGGTTTTACTGGCTCAGGCAAAACGAAATAGGAGCACGCATGTGATATGTGCGAGACCGAGGATAAATGCGTGTATGTGATACCGTATTCTATTCTCGCGAGCCTCTGGGCTCGTTTTAAAGACGGATGTTACTTTTTGTATCAGTCGGTTATATATGATATAGCCGGGTTATCGAATCAAGTGTTGATTCGATAAGTCGATACAATGAATGTTAGCCGGTTATATGAGATATGACCGGATTATTAAGTCAAGTGTTGATTTAATAATTAAGTGTATAATTGTATATTAGATATACTAATTTACATTTACTAACACTTGCTCACTTTAGGGTTTTTCTCACATTTACTGATCTTTACTATATATATGATATATATTAAAATGTGTTATATTTTTGTATCATGGTTGTTGATACACTAGACATGGATGTGTAAGACTTACACCATTCTATTTTTAAATGGTGGTTTATATTTATTTAAAGTAATTACAAATTAGTGGAATTTTTTCATAAGCATAAAGCTTGTAGAAGCTTGTGGATGCTTTGAAAAAGTCCACTAGTTTTGTTTTACTTTAGATTTTTATTGACCTAACCATTTACACTTAGCCATAGTTATGTCTCACCATGAGTTAGTATATGATACTCACTCACCATGGTTAGCCTTCTCACTTGATCATTATCCTCATTTTTTCTTTTCTTTTGTTCATCATCTTCTTCTTCATTGAGCAAGAGAAAAAGCTTGCTAGGGTTTTGAAAAAAGTGAGAAAGATTGTGAGAAATAAAATTCTAAAGAGAACCCACTTCCTATTTCTCCATCCT
Organism: Agapanthus africanus; assembly: GCA_030015575.1. Classification (NCBI taxonomy): domain Eukaryota; kingdom Viridiplantae; phylum Streptophyta; class Magnoliopsida; order Asparagales; family Amaryllidaceae; genus Agapanthus; species Agapanthus africanus. The sequence continues at coordinate 229,759,703 of JASDDO010000022.1, read as the reverse complement.
CTACTAGACTAGCACTTTAGTATAGGGTGTTTGCTTCACTAATTCTCAAATTAGTGAAGTAGAAGCTTGAGTCGGAATTCCCTCGACGTAGATCATCTTCGGCCTCGGAGACTTCAAGCAAGGCCGCACCTTTCGCCTCGCGAAACCATGCAAGGGTCCGGGAGAACCACGATCGCAGCGAAGGGACTTCATCAAGGATCTAAAGAAGTGAAGGACCGATCTACAAAGGTTGTATTTCGTATCCCTTTAGAGTAAAGTTGTTTACTTGCTTTTGATTTCGCCTAAACTCTAGTATACGATCTTGCTTAGTGTTATTCGGCACATAAAAATTTAATTTTGGCATGGTCGATGCCTTGTAGAGCCTTGTTAGTGTGCCTAGTAACCCTACAAATATATCATATATACTATATACAGTATCTATCACAACATATCAAAAGATCACATCACAGATATCGCAGCAGAAGAAACATATGAAATAATGGATATACTAGGACGTCCGTGTTTTATTTTGAGCCTCTATAAAACAAGGATTCCACGGTCGCGATGAATAGCCAAACCCACACCCCTAGATCCCTACGAGAGCGGCAAGCAACCCTACCAATTCTATAGTTAGGAGACCCGGACTCGACTCCTCGAGTTGGTTTCCCACTGGACTCTAGAACCTGGTTACTTGTGCTCTCCTCCTTGGGTCTATCCTAGTACGGAAAAATAAATAATATACAAATGGTGACATCAACCTCATCCCGGAAGTGCCCCAATAAAAGAATATTACATACAATGAATTTTACATGAATGAAAATAAAAACCCTCATCTCACATAAAACCCCCGGCTATTCAGAACACGACGATCCAATATAACATATCCAGCAACACATAACATCACATGTCATCAACGTAAGTAAATATGCGCATCCCAATTGTCGTTGACATATAGCAACGAAACCGGCGATATCACATATTACACTTACGGTCGCAGAAAATAAAGTGTAAAACTACAACATTTGGAATCCACAATCTCTTTAGACATCGTAAATCCGAAATATCATATACTTCGCATTTCATGCCTAACTATATGAATTCCACATATTGTATCACATTCCAGATAAATAGACAGTATTAAACTTTCCGATCGAATAATCAAATACCCAAGATTTCCTAAATAGCTCAACTCTTGAAATTAGTTTAAAAACATCCATCACATGCCACAGTACCAATGGTCCAGCCGTAGAAGGGTCAAGCCAACGCCTCACATGTGGCAATGCCGTACCGCCCCAAAACCTAAGGTTCAAAAGGCAGTTCAAGACGGTCACATAATCGAGTTAAGGTTTGTTGTCTTCTAGAGGGTCCATTGCGTAACTTGCACGATTTAGAACGTTCTTAAACTACGGAAAAATCCAACACTTGGAAATTTTCCGGCAGGGGAAAAAGTGAGTTATTGATATCCGTTCGAACTTTTTAATACTTTCTAAATTATCCGGAAAACATAACAAAATTAAATTTTCCGATCGAATCAACGAATACAAAATAAACCCCAGAACACTCAACACTTGAGTCAGATAAAAAATACCCAGAAAATATAACTAGCATCTACGGGCATTACTGTGCCAAAAGAAAAGTCAAAGCTCACTGTACGACCGCGGATCCGCGGCCCAAGCAGGGTATGGCCGCGGTTCCGCGGCTGTCCGTACGGCTTACGTCATCGTTTTGCACAGTTATGCTTAAAATTACCTGCTGATTTTTTAAGGTATTTTTAATTCAGAAAAATCACGGTTTTGAAAAAATGTCCAGAGAGGGGTTCAAATCGTCGTATCGGGGTTCGATCGGAGTTTTAACTTCGTATACACGTCGCCTAATTCTGATACCACAGTAGGGTTACTAGGCACTCTAATAAGGTTCTACAAGGCATCAACCATGCCCGATTAAAATTTTAGCCGTGCCGAATAACCCTAAACAAGATCTTTGCTAGATAATTAGGGTTACACATGCAAGTAAATAACATTTACTACTAAGTGAATACGAAATACAACCTTTGTAGATCGGTCCTTCACTTCTAAAGCTCCTTGTCGTAGTCCTTTCGCTGCGATCATGGTTCTCCCGGGCTCTTGCACAGCTTCACGAGGCGAAAGAAGCGTCCTTGCTTGAAATCTTCGAGGCTAAAGATGATCTACGTCGAGGGAATACCAACTCAAGCTACTACTTCACTAACTAGAGAATTAGTGAAGCAAACACCCTAAACTAAAGTGCTAGTCTAGTAGAGGATGGAGAAATAGGAAGTGGGTTCTCTTTAGAATTTGATTTCTCACAATCTTTCACTCTCTTTTTGAAACCCTAGCAAGCTTTTCTTTTGCTCAAAGAAGAAGAAGAAGAAGATGAACAAAAGAAAAGATGAGGATACTGATCAAGTCAAGTGAGCTAACCATGGGTGAGTGAGTATCATATATTAACTCATGTAGAGACATAACCATGGCTAATCAAAAATGGTTAGGTTAATAAAAATCTAAAGTAAAACAAAGTTAGTGGACTTTGTCAAAGCATCCACAAGCTTCTACAAGCTTCATGCTTATGACAAAAGCTCCACTAATTTGTAATTACCTTAAATAATTATAAACCACCATTTAAAATAGAATGGTGTATGTCTTGCACACCCATGTATGATGTATCAACAACCATGATACAAAATGAAAACACATTTTAATATATATCACATATATATTAAAGTTGTGCATATGTGAGAAAAATCCTTAAGTGAACAAATGTTAGTTAATGTAAATTAGTATATCATATATACAATTATACACTAAATTATTAAATCAACACTTGACTTAATAATCCGGTTATATCTCATATAACCGACTAACATCCAATGTATCGACTTATCGAATCAACACTTGATTCGATAACCCGGCTATATCACATATAACCGACCGATACAAAAAGTCGCGAGAATAGAATACGGTATCACATACACGCATTAATCTCGGTCCCGCAGATATCACATATGCGCTCCTATTTCGTTTTGCCTGAGCCAGTAAAACCTCTATGTAGGACTCTAAAGACTCGTCAATACACCGGCAGTAGGTGATGATCACATCAAGGATCCACAAGCCGTCAGCGTTACTAGCTGGACGTAACGGCTACCCGGGTATTGAGCGATCAGAAGATCATCAAGCAAGCCCTCTCCAACTCCTGTAAAAGCATAACGGTAACACTTTCCGTACAGTCCGGTCTCCTCGTCTGATATGTCGCATATCAAGTCTAGGGGTGGTAAACGTCAGACCCTAATAACAGATAAGTCGTGCCGATGTGAGGCTCATAACGGGTCGAGAAACTACTGGTAACACTTACCAGTAAATCTCTAAATCAGCCCTAGCCAGGGACTTCCCTATTATGTCCAATCGAGCACGGCGCAACATCAACCCCCAATACCGGGAGAGACGAAACCCCTCCTATCGCTCATTGCCTCCATGTGCCTCGGGACTGTACCTAAAAACCACCGTTTTGCACGCCCTCTTGGACGTGGTAAGGTGGAAATCAAAGCACAGTGGGAATCATACAAGACTCTATGACAATCTCGGGTCTACAGACTAACCTGCACAAGTGTCACCAGAGAACTGTCATTTGACGTGAGGTATAATACCATCTGGGAGTTCTCGGCGAGTCCGTCCAGTGTACCCAGTCTCCACTGAGCACCCGTATACCATCTCTGATGTCAAACACCAATGGATATGGGATAATCCATCGCCCATCTCATGGGTCGAGAAGCGTATACGCTAGTCTACTCTGGTATATCGATGCCCTGTCTCGATACACCTACGACTAGGAACATTAAAGGATGTACTTATGGACTACCATGACCCCACTAGTATGATCTGCATCATAGTCCAGGTAGTCAAGTACACATCCTAAGGGCTTAACCAACATATAACTATAAGACAGTATTGATTTGTATGTCAAAAACTATCTAGTAACCGCAATCAAGAACGGCGTCGCATGAGGCTAGCCGGTGAGTACGGGTCGGTCCACAGGGATTTTGTGAATTTCCGATTCGCTCTTACAAGTTAATTCCGAAGGGTGTTCAGATTGGTTATTAAATCTAAAAACCTAATTATACTATCTAGGGCAATTGAATTAAAGTTCTAACTGGGGTAAGGAAATTAAATTTAATCTAGGGCAGGAATTGAAATTACCTAGGGTAAGAAAATAAATAAATCTACTTACTTTACAGATGGATCTCTCCAAACATTTACGCAGGGTTGTCAGATCTGAATAGATGAATTGAAGAGAGGCACCGATGCTCTCCATAAAGAGATCTGAATTTATTATTAAAAGGAGGCATGAGTTTTACAGATCTGTGATTACAATTTATAGGAAAACATGAAAACTAGGGTTACAGACTCTCGCACATGTGAAATTACATATTTGCCCACGAAAAATCCCAACACCCGCACCGACGCACCAACTCAGAAAGTTTGCACCGACACGGGTTCTGAATGGCCGCGGAACCGCGGCAAATGTAGGCCTTGGGCCGCGGTTCCGCGGCCCTTTGGTCAGATCACATGTTGAATTTTTAGGGTTTTGTTCTTGGCTTCTTGGGCTTTCTATTTTTCCATTTCTTTTCTCCATTTGACTTCTGGGTCTTCTCCAGATGTTTCAGTGAAAAACTTATAGCGATCTTTTAACCGTTTGCCTTGACATTTTGGACCTTGCACTGTTCTTCGTCTAGGCTTGACTAATATCCGTCTACTTGTTGGTCAAAAGTCTCTTTTCTGTATCAACTTTCGTCTTTTTCACTGTATTCGCTCCAAGAGCCTGTATCCTGTAATATGCAACAAATGTGCGTCAAGAGTACCTGTTTATTTATAAAACGGATAAGAATAGGGGAATGAAAAATGCAATATTATGGTCTGAACAAATACCCCCAAACTTATCTTTTGCTCGTCCTCGAGCAAACTTATTTTTTTTATTCACTAAAATCCTAACCACACTTTCACAGGGAAACGCGATTGCACTGAGCACGTGCAACAAGCCGTTAAACCTCTAGGTGTCCCTAGTAGGAGGAGTGTTGTCTCCTGAGGGTTTTCAGCGGATTACACCCACAAAATCCTATCAACTCGGCCCATTGACTTTTGTTCTCCAATTAGGTTTTCTAACAAGGAATTCTATTATCTATTGACTCGCAAATTATCCACCCACATTCTTCACGCTTCCTCATTATTGAACTTAAGATTATATATGTTATGTAGACCTACTTAGCTTTCGGCATCTTTTAAGTTTTCCTTCTAGGTTTCCATCTCCACTTAGGAATTTCTATCAACCCTTACTAAAGATACAAGTTCTATTCTTCATCCATTTCTCTCATCTAAACTCCAATCACATATCCCTACGTGTGTGTATAGATCACCCCTACACTTGGAAATTCAAATCAAGCAATCATACTCTCGTCCGTTGTCCAAAGTACTTCTTAATTGGTGAATTTTTAATTGAATTTTTGCTTACACATCCTTCATGCGACCGTTAATACTTCTTGAGGTACCAACGACCGATTACAAGATGCGTTAGCACTTTAAAGCGTACTTCCTAGTTTTGCAACACCCAAGGCTTTAGCAGTGACTCCCAAACCAGTTGGTCTAAGGCACTAGGTGATAAGGCACCCTCGCTAAATATTTTTTCTATTTTTACTGCCTTAAGTAATCACAAAAACCAGTGTCCATTTTTTCTTTATTCACTTTTTTTCTCTTTATTTCCATTGTACTAAGGACTTTAGATAAGAGCATTTCAAGGTTTCTTTTACTATTCCAAGTTTCAAGGTGCGTGATTGTGCATTTTGTAGGGTATATGTTTTCAGAATCTAGACTTAAGCTAGGAACTATTTTTCAAACTTATACTCTAATAAGAACATCAATACTCTTCCCTTGTTTCGACTTAGCCCAAAAAGTGAACCCAAAATTTGCCTATTTCTAAATAAACTACAAGGCATATACTTTCTACCGTTAAACTTTAAGGAATGTTATTTTTAGGGTTTTTAATTCACTAAGTCTAAGATCTAGTTGTTCCTAGCCAGTTAACTTATTTGTCAAACTCAAGTCAATTAGCCAAAATTGAATACAATAATTTTTATAATTTTTGAAATTTTTTCAATTTTTATGGGTTTTCAAATAAGTACAATAATTTTTATAATTTTTGAATTTTTTTCAATTTTTATGGGTTTTCAAATAAGTATGCAAATGCAAAAATATGTACAAATGAATGCGAAGGAAGAAGACGTACCGAGCGTACCCCCAAACTTGAACTTGACAGTGTCCTCACTGTCATGCTAAACCAAGAGGGTCAAAATACTGGCACTTCACTGTTTATTTATAATTTTTTTTATTGTTAAGAAAAACAAAAATATATACAGAAAAACCCTCCCCCAAACTTCATTTAAACTAAGTCAGACATTACTGCCAAACCTTGCATAGACCAAACGTTAACACCAACCAGTTGAAAAATTTATCAGTAAAGAGTATCAGTTGGTGGAAGAATAAGTCGTAGCGATCCATAAAGAATTGGGGAAGATAGAAGTGGTGGTATGGAAGGTATGGAGGTGAATAGACAGGAGGGGGTGATGAATCAAAACGAGAATGCGAATGATCAGCAATCAGTGGAATGTTGGCATACTCGTAGCTTATTAAAAGAAATGGGGTGGTTCAACTTCTAAAGGAGGAGGTTGACTAACCACAATACCCCCAAAATGTTTCTGTGGGTCCTCTATTGACTTGGCATCATCCATCAATTGCATATGATATTCAATTATAATGGAACTGATCTTCTCGATGTCCGCCATAGTCCAACCGAAAACTTGCCGCCTATCTTGTAAGACCTTTAAAATAGCATTCTCTTGCTCGAAGGCTAGAGAGGCTGATATTATAATGGGAAAGGTCTCATTCTCACCTATGTAAGCATATTTAAGGTGAGGTGGCAAGGACATGAGTTAGAGTTTCGGAGGCGAAAGAATCATTGCGGAATCTACCTCGAACTCAAAGGACTCCAACACAGGTTCGAAATCACTGTAAACAACCGATTCGGATGGTTCAACTAACTCATCCAAAAATTCAAAAGACTCATATTCGGGCTGTGAGTTGTCATCATCCGAAAAAGTGAAACATTCATAATCAATATCGGTTGTGCCAACGGTGGTAGGCTCAAGAAGGGACGCACTAGTGGCGTCAAAACTGTTTTCATCAAATAGAAATCTTTCAAGCTCGCGGTCCTCCTGCGTGATTTCGTGAATAGAGCAAACTTCTCTTGTACTAGTTTTAGGCACGGGGGGAAGACTTCCCATCTTATAAATATTGAACTCACTAGACAACTTCCCAAAGGATAGAGTCATGGAGCCATGGATACAGTTTATTACAGCATTGGAAGTGGCCAAAAATGGTCGACCGAGGATCACCGGAATTTGGTTTCTTGGGTTAGCAACAGGTTGTGTATCCATAACAATAAAATCAACGGGGAATATGAACTCCCCAACTTTGATCAACACATCCTCTAGCTGACCCCTTGGATGGGTGATTGATCGATCAGCCATTTGGAGAGTACAACGAGTGGGTTTCAACTCTCCAACCCCTAATTGTTCGTACACGGAGTAGGGAATCAGGTTAACACTAGACCCAAGATCTAAAAGTGCTCGATTAATTTTCTTATCCCCAATTGTGATTGAAATCGTAGGACAGCCGGGGTCCTTTCGTTTTTGGGGTAAGGTTTGATGGTGGTTAATAGCATTGCTCACTGCACTAGCCACTAGCACTTTCTTGGGTACTTGAGATGCCTTTCTCTTCGAGGTGCATAAGCCCTTTAAGATTTTCGCGTATGAAGGGACTTGTTGGATTGCATCCAAGAGAGGTATATTTATGCTAACCTGCTTAAATATCTCCACAATCTTCTCCACTTGTGAAGTTGGTTTATTAGGACTCAACCTGTTTGGGAATGGAGCATTTTGAAAATTCGTCGAGTCAAATGTCTGTGGAGTAGAATGTGGAGTAGGAACGGATCCCGGTGTAGATATGTTCATGTTGTGAGAAATGGGTCCGTTCGAGCTAGAAGAAGTAGAGCCGTGTGAAGGGTGGAGAATAGGCTCTAAAGAAAAAGGTGAAGAAGAAAGTGAAGAAAATGAAGAAGGGGAAGATGACGATGGAGAAAAAGAAGAAGAAGAAGAAGAACCACCGGCGGGGATGTCATCACTAGTTCCCACATTATTTTGCAACACTCTTCCGGATCTCAACGTGGTCACCGCATTTACATTGTGATTGGGATATGCGTTTTGTGTGTGACCGGGATTTGGCAATGGTTGAGATGGAAGCTTTCCCTTTTCTCTCTCGCTCAACGCAGCAGTTAATTGTGCAATTTTTGCCTCAATAGATTTGATACTTTGATCGTGTGATGCATTGTTATGCATCAAAGACTGAACATAATTTTCAAATCTTGCTGCGGATTCTGTAGATTGCTTGAGAAATGCATCTAGACTTTTTTCGAGCGAGATAACCTTATCATCATTTGGTTGAACCAAATTGTTCGTTTGATTTGTATAAGGTTTTTGTTGGAAAGGTTGCTGGTTTTGAGTTTGTGAAGGTGCTTGTTGTTGTTGTGGAGGAGGTCTTTGAAAATTGTTATTCCCTTGGAACTGTTGATTTGGGTGACTCCTCCACCCCGGATTGTATGTCGAAAAGTACGGATCGTTTCTTTGTCGTTGCTGAAATGCAGCATTGACTTGATCCTGTCCTTGAGTAGATGCATTATAAGGACACTCTTCGGTTAGATGCGATGGATTCGAACAACAAGCACAAACAGTCCGTGTGGGTAAAGCAGGGGCAGGAGAAGACGATGAGATTTTGGTCTCAATGGCTTCTAGCTTTTTCATAAGTGCGGCCATCTCGGCCTTCATAGCAATCGACATATCTACTTGATGTATGCCTGCCCTAGATTGACCAACAGAAGAATATGATGTGGTCTTGGTACTCTCCCACTGAATTGTTTGCTCACTAAGATCCTCAAGAAACTGCCAAGCTTCGTCGCTAGACTTGGAGAGAAAATGACCATGACATATGGTTTCTAGCAACTGCTTCGTTGCGGAGTTCAATCCCTCGTATAATGTTTGGCAAAGTTGCCAACTTTCGATCCCATGATGAGGGCATTGAACAAGTAGGTCTTTAAATCTCTCGAAGCACTTCCAAAATGGTTCGGAAGGAAGCTGTGAAAATTGTATAATCTCGTTACGGATTCTAGCAGTTTTGTGATGAGGATAGAACTTTTTCAGAAAAGCTCTCACAAACTCGTCCCAATTTCTAATGGAATGTGATGCGGTGCTGTATAGCCACTTCTCAGCTAGGTCACATAAGGTAAAAGGAATGACCCTTAGCCTTATAGCGTCATCACTTAATTGAGTCGTTTTCATCATAGCGCACACATTTTGGAATTTATTGATAAAGATATATGCGTCTTCAGATTCCAAACCATGAAATTTTGGCAGCATATTGATGAAATGTGGTTTTATTTCAAAATTGTCCCCATTTGCCGGTGGGGGTGAAAGACATGTAGGTAAAGAAGTGCGGACGGGGTAGAAGAGATCCTGGAGCGCGACTCGTGCGGGCGCTACAACAGGCGGAAGATTCGGGTTATTCGCACCTGGCGGAGGCGGAATCATTCCCGTCGGTAAGGTATCGTTGGGGTTGAATCCCGACATACCTTCGAAAGAAGAACTTGAAGGTGGAGGTAAGGAAATGGAGGGAATTTCGACTTCGGTGTCGAAAGGTTCGTCGGTCGGTACCAACGAAACACGGACTAATCGGGCGTTAGTATCCCTAGTCCAAAGTGACATACACTAAAAGGGGTAGTGTAGTCAGAAAAAAATAAAAAACAGAATGTGGGGGTAAGATAACGTCAAGGAAGAGAAGAAATGGTGGAAGTGAGGTGCAAGATTTCTTTAGCAACAAGTTGCAAGTTTTGAAAAGATTTTTCTCTTTTTTTTTATGTGAGAATGTTTGCAAAGAGAATTTTGAAAAGAGACTTATGACACAAATGTATCAACCACACATGCACAATCAGGCCTAGATCTAGGGTCACCTAGGTCTGCTAGACAGCTCCTAACTAGGGCTAGAAATAGGACCTTAAACCGCCTCTTCACTGACACTTGCGGCCAGGTAAGTGCCAGGTAAGTGGGAAGGAACCACAATAGTAGGCCTAATTAATAACCACTAGCCTAGACACACTTGCCTAGACACCGCAAGGTCAGTTAGGATAAACGGTCGATGCCTATACTAGTCCTTTTCCTATTGAGCTCGATGTCCTTAGGGCTGAGTCTAGTATTTTTTAATTAATTGTGGTCAATGCAAATGCTTTAGGTGTTTTCTGGGGTCCTGGGAAGGGTGATGAAATCCCCACCCAATCTGAGTTTGGTCAGTTAGCCCCTTAAAGTCCAATTAAATTATGCAAAACATTAAATTCACTTGCAAACAAATTTTTTTTTTAAGCGCGGCGCAAAGAAACCTGCAGAAAATCTGTTATTTAGAAGGGGGAGAAAGATTTTTAGCGCAAAGAATTCCTGCAGAAAATTTTCACAGTGGATATATTGTAGGTTACAGAGGGGAGAATGAGGGATCAAACCATGTAAAATTGAGGAGCTGACATGGCTAACATGCGGCGGAACCGAGGCACTGGGCACCCTTTTGCGGCGGAAGCGCGGTCAGTTGAGGGAATCACTCTCTGGAAAAAAAAATTGGCTGCTCTGTTATCCAATTTCCCTTATGTTCTGATATGATTTTTTCTGGTTTACCCTCTGTAAATTTTCAGATCCGAGAATCCTCGCTATTCCTGCAAGATTCAAAAGATACACCCTTCAAACAGATCAAAATTGATAATTTTTTTTTATTTTATTTTCAGATTTTTATAATTTTTAAAATTTATATCAACCCGAAATTACACAAAAGAAAGATTACGCCATCCCCGGCAACGGCGCCATTTGATTGATGCAAAAATATATCTAGTAACCGCAATCAAGAACGGCGTCGCATGAGGCTAGCCGGTGAGTACGGGTCGGTCCACAGGGATTTTGTGAATTTCCGATTCGCTCTTACGAGTTAATTCCGAAGGGTGTTCGGATTGGTTATTAAATCTAAAAACCTAATTATACTATCTAGGGCAATTGAATTAAAGTTCTAACTAGGGTAAGGAAATTAAATTTAATCTAGGGCAGGAATTGAAATTACCTAGGGCAAGAAAATAAATAAATCTACTTACTTTACAGATGGATCTCTCCAAACATTTACGCAGGGTTGTCAGATCTGAATAGATGAATTGAAGAGAGGCACCGATGCTCTCCATAAAGAGATCTGAATTTATTATTAAAAGGAGGCATGAGTTTTACAGATCTGTGATTACAATTTATAGGAAAATATGAAAACTAGGGTTACAGAATCTCGCACATGTGCAATTACATATTTGCCCACGAAAAATCCCAACACCCGCACCGACGCACCAACTCAGAAAGTTTGCACCGACACGGGCTCTGAATGGCCGCGGAACCGCGGCAAATGTAGGCCTTGGGCCGCGGTTCTGCGGCCCTTTGGTCAGATCACATGTTGAATTTTTAGGGTTTTGTTCTTGGCTTCTTGGGCTTTCTATTTTTCCACTTCTTTTCTCCATTTGACTTCTGGGTCTTCTCCAGATGTTTCAGTGAAAAACTTGTAGCGATCTTTTAACCGTTTGCCTTGACATTTTGGACCTTGCACTGTTCTTCGTATAGGCTTGACTAGGATCCGTCTACTTGTTGGTCAAAAGTCCCTTTTCTGTATCAACTTTCGTCTTTTTCACTGTATTCGCTCCAAGAGCCTGTATCCTGTAATATGCAACAAACGTGCGTCAAGAGTACCTGTTTATTTATAAAACGGATAAGAATAGGGGAATGAAAAATGCAATATTATGGTCTGAACAAGTATCAAGAGACAAGTATGCATGTTAAGATAAAGAGCAACCAGATAGCATACTATCATATCGAGCAAGAAAGTCCTCTCTATATATGTCCAAGCATCCAATATTATACACATCATCTGTACAATACTGGCCTCTAGGGCATACATACAACTAACAGTTTCCTGATCTGATTGGAGGTCGATAGCTGATCCCACAGCTATTGGTGTTTGACACTGAGAATTGTATACATGTGCTTATTCGGTTATGATTTAGACTGGATGGATTGACCGAGAACTCGTAGATGGTATTATACCTATCGTTAGCGGTTCTCTGGTGACGAAAATACAGGGTAATCTTTTGACCTGAGATTGCCATAGTGTCTTGTGTGTGTTCCCACTGTACTAACCTACCATGGTTTTAAAGAGTCATGCAAACAGGTTTTAGTTGGGTACAGTCCCGAAGCACGTGGAGGTAGTGAGCGATCGAGGGGTATCGTTTCTCCTGGTATAGGAAGTCGATATCGTGCTGTGCAGGACATGATTATAACCAGAAGTCTGTGACCATGACAATGGAGATAAACTGATAAGTGTTATCAGTTCTATCTCTGATGGTTATGAATCCTCTATCAGCATGACTTATTTGGTTATTGAGGGTCTGGCAGATTCCACCCCCCAAATCTGGTATGCAATACTTTTTGACGAAGAGACCAGACTGTATGGTATTCGTCGCTGATAGAATTTTTCGGGTCCGAATGAATTTGCTTGTCGACCTGCCTTTATCTTGCTCATATCTGAGTAGCTGTTACGTGCTGCTAGTACCGTTCATGAGCTTGTGGGTTAACCCGTGAGAGGATTAAATTTGAAAGTATTTCAGATTCAATCGGATATGATCATGTTTAACATACTGCCAGTGTATTGACAGGTCTTTAGAGTCCCGCAACGAAAGTGTCTGCCCAAGCAAAATGATGATATGGCATGCATATATGATACGTGCGGTTGTTTGATTAAATACGTATATGCGATACGCGTGATTTAATCGGACGGTTGATATACCGGCCGGTTTATTAATAAGCCGGAATATTAAGTCAAGTGTTGACTTAATAACCGTATATGTGATATGCTTTCTAGTATTGTGTGTAGATACACTCACATTCTCTCTCATTGGTATATGATGCCGATTGATTATTGTATATATGATACATAATAATTGTATATGTATATGGATACATATACTCTTTCTCTTTCTCTCTCTTTTTCATGCATGGGATACATGATTTTATATCTATTGGGATACATATATTTGCATTTGTTTGTGTGTGTTACAAATACAATTAAGAGAGAGGAAAAGAGAAGAAGATGATGATTAAAGAAGAGAGTAGAAAAGAAAAGAAGCAGGGGAAGCTTCTTCTTTATTCTTTTACTTTTTATATTTTCTCCACTCTTCTTCAACACCTTCTTCTCTCTTGATTTTTTGGAGAAATAGATAGAGAATGAAAATAGAGAAAAGTGAGTATCTTTCCTCCTTATCATCACTACCTCTTTAGTCTATCAATTTCAAAAAGCTAGCTGCTCGACTTGTTGATAGAGTTGGAACTTTGGATGGGTTTCTTTTATTGAGGATCATCTACGATGAGATGGTCGGCAACCACGTTTATCCGGAAGCCCACGGGTCTAGTTAGGATCGTCCGACAGACTATCGAACACATTACAAAAGTTGTAGCTATCTCAAACCCTCTCAGGAGTATTCTTTTGTTGCAATTAGTTTAGTAAATGCTTGATCTTGAGTTGGGATCGGTTCCTATTGTTTGTAAAATTTTCATTATTCGCTTCCGCCGGGTCCGCAACTGTTCGACCCTAGCGCCGATCCCTACAAATGCAACATACTAAACTAATTCTATAATTAGTTCAAGTCTTTTCTACAAAAGATTTATCTGTGAACTAACTTTATATTATGTAAAGTGACTAAAATTTCTATAAATTATAGGATCTGCAGATGTTTAACCAGCATTTTATCACATATAAGGGCCCGAAACGTATAATAAGAAAAGTAAGGACCTTTCCTTAATTTTTCGAAAAACACCCATTTACAGGTTCAAAGCCTGCATCATGCTCAGGGCCTAAGCTTCAAAAACAAATTCCTTTGGCCTTAGGCCCATGAGGATAACATTAAGGGTTTGGAGAAGGGATACAGCAGCTTTTACTGCCACTAGTAAAATAAGGGGTTGCCCCTACGGATAATATCATCCGTAGGGGCAATAAAAGTTTGGCCCTACGGATTAATACGTAGGGCAAAGTGGTTGCCCCTACGGTCGTTCAATATTTATTTAAAATTCATTAAATCTTAAAGTGTTTTTTGCCCCTACGGTGGCGCAAACCAAGCACCTACGGGTATGTTGGAGATAGTGCCCTCAGAGTCAATTATTGGATCACAGGCACGTGATTGCAATGATTGAGGGAGGACCTATCCCGGTAGGACAGTCTTGCTCGAGATGATAGTATGCTATCTGGTTTACCTTTATCATCGTGTACTGCTTTAGGTGACCTGACATGTCGCTATTGCACGTTGATAGAGCCCCTTGGATTCTTGCTTGACTGCCAGCAGTATGAGGGCGATCATATAAGTGAGAGCTGGAGTCTATAAGCACATCCTTAAAAGGTCCCTAGTCGTGGGAGTTTCGAGACAGGGCATCGATACTCCAGAGTAGACTAGTGTATACAGTCGAGACCCCGACGAGGGGCGGTGGCCGGTCTCACAAGCCACTGGTGTCAGTTGGTTCACCTAAGATGTATACAGGTGCTCATTGGGTTATGAGTACACCGGACAGGACTCGCCGGGAACATACTAGTTGGTCTTATACCTGACGTCAGATAGCAGTTCCCAGGTGACATGTGTACAGGTTAGTTCATCGACCTGGGGATCGTCATTTGTCTCGTGTGAGTTCCCACTGTACTTTGATTACTACCCTACCACGGCTCAAAGGAGTCGTGCAAACAGGTTTTAGTTGGGTACAGTCCCGAGCCACATGGAGGCAGTGAGCGGATCTTCGGGGGTTCGTCTCTCCCGGTATTGGGGGTGAGGTCGCGCTGTGTCTAGGAGAGCCATTACATAAAGACCTTGGCCAAGGCAGGAGATTTACTGGTAGGTATTCCAGTAGTATCTCAGGGTGTTCTGGGCTACACTCCGACACGACTTGTTCCGCTTTTGGGGGTCTGACTTTTACCAACTCCCTAGGCCCGCCATGCGATGCTCATAGACGAACGGACCGGACTGTACGGATATTGTCACTGACAGGCTCAGTTGGGTGTCAGGATGAGTTCGCTCATCGACGTCCCTTTTAGTCAATAGCTGGTGGCCCGTCACGTATTGGCTTATACCTCTGACGTGCTAGTGGTTAAATCCACAGCCATAGTATTGACGAGTCTTTAGAGTCCACCACACTTTCAGTTACTCAAGCTTTCGGGCGAAACGCTGTAGAGGCCGTATGGAGATATGGCAGGGTCCGATCAGATACGTGCGGTATTGCACGGATCAGGATCGGACGGTTTGTACTAGTGGCCGTATGGTTATATGGCAGGGTTCGATCAGATACGTGCGGTATTGCACGGATCAGGATCGGACGGATATTACTAGCCGGCTTTGGTTTAAGCCGGTCCTAGTTTAGTACAGTGTAGATTTTGTCTCTTTGCATTTGTATCCGGACGGAATACAGATGCGGGTGTGTATGCACAGTATAGGGGTTTTCCTGTAATTTATTACGGGACCAGTTTTCTGGAGTTGCCAGTTTGCATTCCGTTCCGGCCGATTTTTCTTTGTTCTTTCCCGGCCGGACTTTTTAGATGGAGGGTGTTATTTGCAAGTTTGCAAATAACACTTTGTGGAGGACTTATTTGCATAAGGTGTGATATGATAAGCATCTTTGCTTTTCATGCTTTATGTTGATAAGATAGGATTAGATGTGATTTGAGGTTGATGGAAAGTTTAGTGATGATTATGTTTGGATGTGGTCACCCTCCTCCTTTTACTACGATCACCTTCCTTCATGCTTATTATTCTTTCTCCACCATTTCTAAGTGAGTTAGTTTTTTCTTTCCATGGTTGAGTGAGAAGAAAATGAGAGCTTCATCTTGAGAGGAGAAAAATGAGAGTGATCGATTTGGTGTATATCATTCTTCATCTCATTCCATTGCTAGAAAATTGAAAGCACCAATTTTCTACACACCATTCCTCCATCTATGGCAACCAACCCCAAAGTGAGACATTCACTCTACACTATATTCCTACAGCAAATCTTGAGCATGTCGAGTTGCCGGCTTCATGCCCGAGTTGCCTCAGTATCGAGGTGGGAGCCCGTAAAAGTACCCGGCTTCGTGGTGCCCTTTCCGACGAGGAGGAGACGGACGGAGATCCCGCGAGGAGATCGGAGTGGAGATGAAGACCGGAGGACTCGGATCAGTCGGTACATCTCTAACCCATCTTCTTGTTAGCTTAGACTAGTTTAATGGCACGATCCGGGGTTTAGTGCGCGGTGGTGCCGGTTTGCTAAGTCCGCAAAATTTAAAGTTTATCACCGTTTCCGCGTTTGGCCGTCGGATTGACGGCCGGGGCGCCGCCGTGCACTTACAGTGGTATCAGAGCCTCGCCATTAACATAGTCTAGCTTAGTGTAATGTGTTTTTCTATTTCGATCGATCGAATGTTCCAAAACTGCATCTTAGTACGCATCAGTTTCTGTTGAAAATTTTTGGTCTCGAAAATTTTTTCAGGTTGTAAAATATTGATGTACTAGAAAAACTAAGGGCTCTGTAAAAATTCGACGAAGTAACTCCACAGTGGGAGCGCGGAACCGCCGCGAAAACCCCCTTCCCGCGGCCCTTCCGCCGCACACTGTGGAGATCACTTCACCATTTTTTTTCAGAGGCCTCCTGGACTTAAATTATGGGTTTTGGAATATTAACATTGGGCCCAGAATTTCTGTGAGTGCTACAGTTTTGTTTGGGGGCCCACTTGTTAAGGTTTGATCAATCAGAAAATTTTAAACACATTTTTCACAGTATTTACATTATATCTGCGACCGTGAATGTCACTCGATCGGTAAATCCGGTCTAACTGCTATAGCCCGGTTAGACGGATTTGCGAACGTGATTTTCACGTTGATGTTCTATGTTTATGCTGTGATGTTGCGGATCGGTCGTGGGGATAGCCTGGATGCAATGCTAGTACAGTGTTGTTGTATCATGTACATTTGATATTGCGGGGCGAGCGTCCGTCATGTGGACTGCCGTCACTGCCTGATTGTATTATTCTTTTGGGGCACGACCTGGTTGCGGTCGATGTACCCGGTGTATGTATATTTTACTTTCTGTACTAGGGTTACCCCGCGGCGGGGTGCACGGATAGCCGGGTTCTGGAGGGCAACAAGCCCGCATCTCATGGCATTGAGACGGAGGGGGCTTCACTCTGGAATTGGCGGGCTATTCGCCGCACTCGTAGGGGGTACAGGTTGACCCAGGAGGGGTGCCCAAGTTGCCGGATTCCGTGGAGTGCTGGGTGGTCCATTCACGGAGCTGAAGGGGGCTGCCTCGCTTCAGGTTTTGGCGGGTAACTTGCCGCACCCG
Organism: Agapanthus africanus; assembly: GCA_030015575.1. Taxonomy (NCBI): domain Eukaryota; kingdom Viridiplantae; phylum Streptophyta; class Magnoliopsida; order Asparagales; family Amaryllidaceae; genus Agapanthus; species Agapanthus africanus. Next base: position 229,742,146 of record JASDDO010000022.1, on the reverse strand, counting down.
TAGGGGTCTAGAATTTCATTGCACAGGCTATCCACACGACCAGGGGAACGTCGGGTTTCAGTAGTGGCTCTGTGAAACCCGGGGATCCCATATATCTGTATTGTTCTGTGATACTGTACATTTCTGTGATGTTGCATTTCATTTCACGCCTTGAGCGAAATATAATATATTGGTATATATATTAGTAGATGTTGTATATGTTTTTCACCCGCGCTAGTCCAGTCCCCGCTCTGCCGTTAGTAAGCTAACCTAACGGGTGATGACAGGACCCAGTGGCGAATGCGGATGGCATATACGTACGTCAGTATATTTTCGTTCTTTGTGGTGTGATCAATGATGGGACTGCATTGATTCGGATCAATGCAAGTTAAACAAACCTATTCTGATGTTGTTGGAACACTTTTCAAAAAGCTGTTATTGCAAGGACGTTCACTTCTGTTTTGCATCGTGGTATTCATTTGGAATATCCTGCTCCTCAGTCGATGAGGCAAGGGCCAAGATCCCTTCACCGGGAGTGACCCCTTGGACAGAAGTTTGCGTCAGGGCATTAACTTCACTATAGCCGATTACTTTTGCTTTGCACCGTGGTATTCAGTTAGAATATCCTGCACCCCATTCTACGGGGAAAGAGCCGAGATCCCTTCACCGGGAGTGACCTCTTTAGTAAAGGTTTTCGTCACTATATTTTCTAAAAAGCTATCCGTTCCTTCAACGATATCAAGTTCACTACGTTAAAGGTTTTCGCCAGAAACCATTCGTAGCCCTCCGTCGTTTCATATGGGTAGTCAATAGTATTCAAGCTGTGTTTGTTGGCCTTAGTCAAGGCACAGTGTTTGGTAGCTATTGGGTATTCATATGCTGCATAGATAGATGCATTGGTTTGGGACAGTCGTATAGCCTTGTTGGCCTTAGTCAAGGGCTTGTACGGGTGGATTCAAATCAACCTGGACAATGACGGGTAGAACTTGACATGTGACTTATGATTTGTTGGCCTTAGTCAAGGTCATAAGAGCATGGGGCAGAAATCACATCGGGAGTTTCAAAAGAACTGAAACTTGCCAGATATGCGCATACCTTCTGGAGTGTGATACCGTGAGCGGATTCCGTCACGTTATCGTGCGATGAGAGTTGGATCCCGATTCCCACTGATGAGTTGGTTTACTCCTCGGGTGTTCCCGACTAATTCTTCTTTCAGGTTTGGAGGAGAATTTGAGGTACAGTGGGAGGTTTCCAGATTGGATAAATTGGTAACCATTCTGATCTAGGTTAGAGTGCACGCTGAGTGTTTCTTTTCTCTCTCTCTCTGGCAGCGACCAATGACCCGACCCTAGACTATGACTCAGTGACCAAGTTGACCGAACCTACTTAACACTGGCTTTTGGATTGTCAGAGTTGCAGACCTCATTGCCACTCCTACTTTTACCCTTTTCTCCAGGACACCCCGTATTACTGCGAACGTCCACTTCCATTGGACAAAACCATCGTATGGTTATATACGAACTCGAAGGACTTCGAGGATGGTTTCTGGTTCTGGAGAAAACGGATAGGATTATTCAGTTGTCTTTTCTTTTCACCTTCTCTCAGGTTGCGAGTACTCCTTGGTTTAGGAGTAGTACACCTATTACGCAAATTGGATAGTCTTCTTCCAAACCATAGGCTGGTGCCGACCGGTAGGGAATGAAGAAAACCAGTTAGCCTAAACGGTGTACAGAAGGTATTGAGTTAAGACAAAGAAAGGGATTAGTAAGAGGGCAAAGTAAATTGCGACTGCTATTCACGACCAAACCAAGTATTTCTTCGCCAATCCTAAATCACCTTTGTATTTCTCCAGGACACTCCGTATCACTACGAAGATCCCATTTTATTGGATAATCCATCGTATGGTTATATACGAACTCGAAAGGAACTCGTTCCAGTTCGGGGATGGATCCTGGTTCAGGAGAAATAGGAATAAAGTACATTCAGGTGTCTTTTATCTTCACCTTCTCTCGCGATGCGAGTGCTCCTAGGATTAGGACAGTACACCCATTATGCTTATTGGATAGTCTTCTTCCAAACCATAGGCTGGTGCCGAACGGTAGGGAAGGAAGAAAACCAATTGGCCTAAAAGGGTGTACAGAAGGTAATGACTATAGACATATGAAGGGATTTGGAGAGGTGGCAAAGAATTATACGGTTATAGTTGTGAATCTGGATAATGGTAGAGGCATTACTAGGAACACCAGGAAACCCCATCGAAACATTTCAATGTTTCAGTTAAGCTGTGTACTGTTAAAAGAAAGCTGATTTCCCGATTAGATACTTACTCCAGGGTATGTATTTACCAGGTTTTGATTCTCACATCTGTATGGTTTTACAGATGATGAGTGGGAGTAAGTTATTGGGAATTAGGTGATCATCCTCATTATATCGGGATTCGTTGTAATCGGTGATATTTGAGGAGATCATCTGGGTTGTTTGCCGGTCGGCAAATATTTGGTTTTGAATATCCGCGGTTATGCACCAATTTTAAATTGATATATCTGTACGTCTATTTACATAGAGTGAGATATACCTTTTGATATTATGTCGATGACATTTACCTATATCAGTGGATGGTTAGGTAAGGAGCATTAAACAGCGGTGTAATTCTTCTTAACCATAAGTACAGTTTTTCAACCTACGACACACAGTGATTGAGTCGCAAGACTCAGAGGACTTATACAGAGTATTGTATATTGTCCAGTGTCCACTAGGACAGAGGGGTTGGTCCTCATACTGTATTCTGTTTACTTATGACTTCTCTAGTTCTTAGACAGGTGTTTCGTAGAAACACAGGGTCGAAGTTTTGAGAAGTTATAGGTATAAGAATAAAGTAGAGAACCAGGTGTAGCAAGTATCGGGATTCTTCAAAGTGATCGAAGATGTAGATACTTGTGTATGGTATTCAGTTGATAGTAATGATAAAGAGAAATTGCTTCTCTTTCGGGTTACTCATAATTGGAAGCATTCCTAAGTTGAGTAACGCTGATCGGCCTCCTTCCATTTAGTTGACATGCACTGGAGATAGCTGCATGATTTGAATCTGGTTCAATTAAATCAGTGCCTCTGGTTCTATATTGGATATAGCACAGTTCATATCTTAACATTGTTAAGGTACGGGGAGTTGTCCGGCTTATGATTAAAACCAGACTCTGGATAACTCAAGGCACGTTTCTGTAATGGCTGTTTGTGGGTTGACCCAGGCTATGACGAGGGTTGATTTTCTACCATCTGGGAGATCAATAGAAATATTGTTCAAGACTCGCCACAGTTTTATTAAAAATGGATTTTTTCAAAAACAGTAGTGGGAGTATGGTAGAACTGGAAGTGATTCCAGAACCGCAAACGATTACTGAAGATTTGATAAGGAACCTAAAGATTCAATCTGATTTGACATTCCATTGGCCACTCCGCAGATAAGGTGGGTAACTTCAGGCACCCGAGAGGTACTACGGTAGCCTCAAGGACGGTGACAGGGAAGTTCTTGTTTACCCACACTTGCCATTGTTGTTGTTCCAGGCTGCGAGACCCGGCAGGAGGATGAGTATAGCGTCGTTCTAAACTAGCTTTAGAAGTGCACGTCTGTATGACTCTGCCAGAGGGTTGTCGTAGTCAGTGGGAGCAGCGGAAGCATTGGTGGACATCAGGCTTATGTCTATTTATAGACTAGAGCAGATGTAGCGGAGATAGATCATCTATCTCTGACGTGACAGTCATAGGTTTGACTTCATCAGAATAAGGGATGGATCTGTTGAGAAGATAGTAAGGTGTGATATCCTGGTATTTGGATGACATACACGTAATAGGAAGTGATATTCCTATACTACGATCGGTTATACTTTGGTCGTCACACAGTGGTTTCTCCACAAAGGACTTGGACATTATATCAGACATACTGGTTACTAGATCTATGGTTTTAGATCTAGATTTGGGTGGTTTCCCAATCAGGGTACTTTGACAGCATTCTAAGAGTATTTAGAATGGACGACTCCTGGCACGGTAGTATACCTGCAGGTAATGGAGTCACCCTCTCTAAAGGTGTCTTACAGACTAAAGGGGAGAGGGATACGCATGATTGGCAGATCACTTGCTTAGGCAATTGAGTCAATCATGAGATGTCAAGTACCACACCAGATGTTGTTCTTGCATTACATGCAATAAGTTGATATTCATCCAATCCTGGAGAAACAGTCGGAGGCAGTTTTAGAACATAAGTGGATGTTCTAGGGATATGATAACGACAGCCTTATTCGGGAGACAGTTATCATTCCAGGCTTCCAAGGTGACATGGACGACAAGGAGGTTGTCAGAGTTACAGTTTTCCCTATGATGAGGGGCAGTATTTTGGACAGGTGGTCCAAGGCAATACTGAGGGTAGCATAGCGCAGGATACTGATTAAGTTCAGTTGACGATACAGTCTAAGAAGTTTGGATTTGGAGTTCATTTATGAGCTATGTCCCATCAGACATCCAGATACATTCTAAGACAGGTATTGCTCATTTCGGGAGATGGCTTTCTCCGCGGACTTGAGATATAGAGAGACATAGAAAGAAACATCACAGCGGATCCACTCACTGAGGCTATTCCTCGAACGCAATAGTTTCGCAAACGAGCTTTGTGAGACTGACAAGTAGAGGAGTTGGGTGTTTCGGTATCACACGGGCTGTGAGTATGCGACATCGCAATAATTAGCCTTGAGTGCAAGTGGGAGATTGTTGGAGATAGTGCCCTCAGAGTCAATTATTGGATCACAGGCACGTGATTGCAATGATTGAGGGAGGACCTATCCCGGTAGGACAGTCTTGCTCGAGATGATAGTATGCTATCTGGTTTACCTTTATCATCGTGTACTGCTTTAGGTGACCTGACATGTCGCTATTGCACGTTGATAGAGCCCCTTGGATTCTTGCTTGACTGCCAGCAGTATGAGGGCGATCATATAAGTGAGAGCTGGAGTCTATAAGCACATCCTTAAAAGGTCCCTAGTCGTGGGAGTTTCGAGACAGGGCATCGATACTCCAGAGTAGACTAGTGTATACAGTCGAGACCCCGACGAGGGGCGGTGGCCGGTCTCACAAGCCACTGGTGTCAGTTGGTTCACCTAAGATGTATACAGGTGCTCATTGGGTTATGAGTACACCGGACAGGACTCGCCGGGAACATACTAGTTGGTCTTATACCTGACGTCAGATAGCAGTTCCCAGGTGACATGTGTACAGGTTAGTTCATCGACCTGGGGATCGTCATTTGTCTCGTGTGAGTTCCCACTGTACTTTGATTACTACCCTACCACGGCTCAAAGGAGTCGTGCAAACAGGTTTTAGTTGGGTACAGTCCCGAGCCACATGGAGGCAGTGAGCGGATCTTCGGGGGTTCGTCTCTCCCGGTATTGGGGGTGAGGTCGCGCTGTGTCTACGAGAGCCATTACACAAAGACCTTGGCCAAGGCAGGAGATTTACTGGTAGGTATTCCAGTAGTATCTCAGGGTGTTCTGGGCTACACTCCGACACGACTTGTACCGCTTTTGGGGGTCTGACTTTTACCAACCCCCTAGGCCCGCCATGCGATGCTCATAGACGAACGGACCGGACTGTACGGATATTGTCACTGACAGGCTCAGTTGGGTGTCAGGATGAGTTCGCTCATCGACGTCCCTTTTAGTCAATAGCTGGTGGCCCGTCACGTATTGGCTTATACCTCTGACGTGCTAGTGGTTAAATCCACAGCCATAGTATTGACGAGTCTTTAGAGTCCACCACACTTTCAGTTACTCAAGCTTTCGGGCGAAACGCTGTAGAGGCCGTATGGAGATATGGCAGGGTCCGATCAGATACGTGCGGTATTGCACGGATCAGGATCGGACGGTTTGTACTAGTGGCCGTATGGTTATATGGCAGGGTTCGATCAGATACGTGCGGTATTGCACGGATCAGGATCGGACGGATATTACTAGCCGGCTTTGGTTTAAGCCGGTCCTAGTTTAGTACAGTGTAGATTTTGTCTCTTTGCATTTGTATCCGGACGGAATACAGATGCGGGTGTGTATGCACAGTATAGGGGTTTTCCTGTAATTTATTACGGGACCAGTTTTCTGGAGTTGCCAGTTTGCATTCCGTTCCGGCCGATTTTTCTTTGTTCTTTCCCGGCCGGACTTTTTAGATGGAGGGTGTTATTTGCAAGTTTGCAAATAACACTTTGTGGAGGACTTATTTGCATAAGGTGTGATATGATAAGCATCTTTGCTTTTCATGCTTTATATTGATAAGATAGGATTAGATGTGATTTGAGGTTGATGGAAAGTTTAGTGATGATTATGTTTGGATGTGGTCACCCTCCTCCTTTTACTACGATCACCTCCCTTCATGCTTATTATTCTTTCTCCACCATTTCTAAGTGAGTTAGTTTTTTCTTTCCATGGTTGAGTGAGAAGAAAATGAGAGCTTCATCTTGAGAGGAGAAAAATGAGAGTGATCGATTTGGTGTATATCATTCTTCATCTCATTCCATTGCTAGAAAATTGAAAGCACCAATTTTCTACACACCATTCCTCCATCTATGGCAACCAACCCCAAAGTGAGACATTCACTCTACACTATATTCCTACAGCAAATCTTGAGCATGTCGAGTTGCCGGCTTCATGCCCGAGTTGCCTCAGTATCGAGGTGGGAGCCCGTAAAAGTACCCGGCTTCGTGGTGCCCTTTCCGACGAGGAGGAGACGGACGGAGATCCCGCGAGGAGATCGGAGTGGAGATGAAGACCGGAGGACTCGGATCAGTCGGTACATCTCTAACCCATCTTCTTGTTAGCTTAGACTAGTTTAATGGCACGATCCGGGGTTTAGTGCGCGGTGGTGCCGGTTTGCTAAGTCCGCAAAATTTAAAGTTTATCACCGTTTCCGCGTTTGGCCGTCGGATTGACGGCCGGGGCGCCGCCGTGCACTTACAGGGTATATCCGTAGGGGCATATAAATAGGGATTTAAGAGATCGATCCCTACGCTGATTATTTCTTTTTCCTATTCTCGCGCGAAACCAAATTTTCCCAAATCGAGATCGTCGTCGCCGCCGCCGCCGCAGTGATCTCGTCGTCACCGAATCCAAGCCGAATCGTCGTCGCCACACCTGCGCAGTGATCTCGTGGTCGCCACCGTGCTCCGTTCTCGTTGTCGCCACCGCCCTTGTCGTCGCCGATTGCGTCTCCGTCGTCGCCTACAGGTAATTAGTTAAACATTATTATAATGATGTTAGGGTAGCGATCAATGAGGGTTAGGATTAGGTATCGGTTGTGGTTAGGGTTAGGGTTAGGATTAGGGTTAGGGTACGGGTTCGATCGGCGGTTGGGGTTCGACGACTGGTGTTGGTGTTAGGGTTAGGGTTAGGGTTTCGGTTGGGGTTTGGTGTTGGGGTTGGGGTTCGGCTGGGGCTGGGTTGGAGTTAGGGTTAGGCCGGGTTAGGGTTTGGTGTTGGGTTGGGGTTCGGCTGGGGCTGGGTTGGGGTTAGGATGAGTTGGAGAGATTGAAGGCGAGCTGGGTTTTGGGAGAAGAGAAGGAAATGGCACTGCTTGCTGCTTCAATTTTTTGATATAGATAGATAAGGTTCTTTTGGGATTTTGGAGGGGTTTTAATTTGGGGGAAATAAATAGCTTTGGAGATGAAATGGGGCATTTCGGTAATTTGATTCTCTGTTGCAAATATTATTTATCAATATATTTAATTATATATATTAAATAAAATAAAGTAAACTATAAATAATATGAAACCAATATATGATACTCGATGATGATATGAAACCTTCATATTCCCATCGATACCCGTATATGAAACTAAAAGCGCCACTTAGTCCCCGTCTATCGGTTAACATACGTGCGATGCTCGTCGTGACCTAGAACTATACGAAGGTTGTTAAATATCGGACAGTATAGCTCGATACTAACAACCGTCGTATAGTCTACGCGACGAGAAAATTCAATCGTATGGTAACCCATAGATTTGTCCCGTGTGGACAAGTTAAGAATGTATAAAGCAAACGCCTTCATTCACTTGTGTTTTCATCCGTTTCGAGATATTTCGTCGGTACCTTTCCGCTGGTTCTCCGTGTACAAAGATAGATTAGATGTTCATTTCAACGTTGTTTCACAGCTTTGAAATGATTATCTATTCTATTACAGTGTACTCGGAGAACAGCGGGGAGGTGCTGCCGAAATTTACTCGAAACGGTTGAAAGCACAAGTGATGGGCGTTCGCTCTATACATTCTTAATGGGATAGAAGCCTACCCCCGACAGCCGGAACACATACATACAAACGCATAATTAGAGAGCGACTCGAGATGTTCGGGTTAAAACCAATATATGATACTCGATGATGATATGAAACCTTCATATTCCCATCGATACCCGTATATGAAACTAAAAGCGCCATTTAGTCCCCGTCTATCGGTTAGCATACGTGCGATGCTCGTCGTGACCTAGAACTATACGAAGGTTGTTAAATATCGGACAGTATAGCTCGATACTAACAACCGTCGTATAGTCTACGCGACGAGAAAATTCAATCGTATGGTAACCCATAGATTTGTCCCGTGTGGACAAGTTAAGAATGTATAAAGCAAACGCCTTCATTCACTTGTGTTTTCATCCGTTTCGAGATATTTCGTCGGTACCTTTCCGCTGGTTCTTCGTGTACAAAGATAGATTAGATGTTCATTTCAACGTTGTTTCACAGCTTTGAAATGATTATCTATTCTATTACAGTGTACTCGGAGAACAGCGGGGAGGTGCTGCCGAAATTTACTCGAAACGGTTGAAAGCACAAGTGATGGGCGTTCGCTCTATACATTCTTAATGGGATAGAAGCCTACCCCCGACAGCCGGAACACATACATACAAACGCATAATCAGAGAGCGATTCGAGATGTTCGGGTTAAAACCAATATATGATAATATGAAACCTTCATATTCCCATCGATACCTATTTATGAAACTAAAAGCGCCACTTAGTCCCCGTCTATCGGTCAACATAACGTGCGATAATTTATTCTTTTCAACGACAAACGCACACACAAAGCATATACATGGATTTTCTCCTTTGTCAGTAACTATCCCGTTCTTATATTTCTCAATATAGTCAGCATAACCTACAATTTATATGTTATTCAGTCTAACATGGCCCATGAGTACGTCAGAGTTAAGGACTGGATGTATATGGATTGGAAACAACGTATGCAACCTAAGTTTGTCACAGGAGTTGCTGCTTTCCTTGAATTTGCACGAGCACATAATAAGATCATAATAGAGAAGATTATCTGTCCGTGCGATAGATGTGGCAATAAGTACTGGCAGAAGGTAGAATTGGCAGAGCTTCATATTGTAAAACATGGGTTTACTAGACTTTATTCAATTTGGAAATATCACGGGGAAGAAGAAGAATGCAGTACTGCGGTAGAAGAAGGAGAACACGATAATGCGGCAGGAGAAGAAGAAGAATTTAGTAATACGGCAGGATACGGAAATTTATTTCCATCAGAAGAAATGGAGGATATGGTAGAGGCTGCCCTAGGTGAATCTATTCGTACCGAAGATGACATTCCTTCCGGTCAAGGACCGCGTGCGGATAAATATGAAAATTTCATGAATGATGCTAGGAAACCAATTTATGAGAATGCGAAGTATTCCACCCTCTCATGGTTCGTCCAACTTTTCCAAATTAAGTGGCTAAATGGATGGAGCAACAAGTCATTCACAATGCTTCTTTCGTTCTTGAAAGATTCTATGCCTCCGGGAAATAATGTGCCCGAAAGCTGGTACGAAGCCCAGAAAATGATGTCTGATTTGGGTCTAAAGTGCGAGAAGATTCAAGCATGTCCTAAAAATTGCGTGTTGTACCGGAAAGAGAATTCAGATTTGAAAGAGTGTCCAACATGCGGAGAGGCCAGGTATAAGCCGAAAGATTCTGATAAGAAGCCTGATATACCTGTGAAGATAGCACGATATTTTCCCATAACACAGAGGCTACAGAGGCTATTCAGGTGCAAGAAAACAGCCGAGGCAATGATTTGGCATCACCGTGCTCCTCCAAGCGAAAATGGAAAAATGAGCCATCCAAGAGATTCACCGGCATGGAAGGATTTCGATAGGAGGCACGCAATATTCAGTAGCGATCCCCGCAATGTCCGGCTCGGATTGGCTGCCGATGGCTTCTGCCCATTCAACTATATGGCTGGAAGTCACAGTACATGGCCCGTTGTAATGATAATTTATAATCTGTCGCCTTGGTTGGCTATGGACCAATCATACTTTATGATGCCTCTTCTTATCGACGGACCAAACTCACCGGGGAACAATATCGACGTCTATCTCCGGCCTCTTATTGAGGAGCTGAAAACTTTGTTCATTGATGGTGTAGAGACATATGATTCAAACACAAATACAACCTTCATACTGCGTGCGGCTTTAATGTGGACAATTAATGACTTTCCTGCGTATGGAATGCTTTCAGGTTGGTCCGTACATGGTCACAAAGCATGTCCTCATTGCCATGAACACACAACATCAAAATTTTTGAATTTTAGCAGGAAGGTTTGTTATTGCGGCCATCGACGTTTTCTGCCTCCAGACCACCCCTATAGGTTAGACACGGTTCACTTTGATGGTCATCAGGAGCTTCTTGGGCCTCCATCCCCATTGTCCGGAGAGGACGTGACTGCTAAATGGGATGGTTACAATAACGTGACCTTCGGGATGGATCCGACGAGACAGGTCAAACCACAATATTGGAACAAGTTAAGCATTTTCTTCGAGCTTCCGTACTGGTCTACAAATTCAGTGCATCATTGTCTGGACGTCATGCATATAGAGAAGGGAGTATCAGAGCACATACTTAACTTGCTTCTGTGTAAAGACGGGAAATCGAAAGACAACATGAATGCCCGGATGGATCTACAAGAGTGGGGAATAAGAAGTGAACTGCACCCTAAACCGGTAGCGGGTAAACCGGGCAAGTTTGTACTTCCCAATGCCGCTTATCATATGTCACAACCGGAGAAGAAAAGATTCCTGCAGGTGTTGCATGATTTGAAAGTCCCCACAGGTTTCTCAGGATCATTCAGCAAGAAAATAAAAATTTTGAAGGGCAAGATCGATGGGCTGAAAAGTCATGACCACCATGTTATCGTGGAGCACCTTCTTCCATTAGCCCTCAGGACTTCTCTCCCCGACTCGGTTGGTCTAGTAATCAACGACCTATGTTGTTTTTTCAGGGAGTTGTGTGCTAAAACGCTGGAGGTTGCGACGCTGGATAAACTAGAAAATTCTATTGCGTTGATACTTTGCAAGTTTGAGCGTATTTTCCCACCGTCATTCTTCGATATCATAATACACTTGACGGTTCATCTTGCAACTGAGGCGACGTTAGCCGGACCGGTACAATATCGATGGATGTATCCCGTCGAGAGGTACGTGTAATTTTTCGTTTCGCGCAATTTATAAATTTATTTTTGTCATGTATGCCCGTGTTTATTTATTCAACATATTCTCATTAGGTACCTTTACACTCTTAAGAAGTATATACGCAATAAAAATCGACCAGAGGGTTCTATCATGCAAGGTTATCTTCTTGATGAAGCAACCACATTTTGTTCCCGCTATCTGGACGAGAACATTGAGACAAGGCTTAACCGACCACGAAGAATTCAAGATGGGCCATACGATAAAGCCGAGTATAAGAGGGTAGACACTATGTTTATCAACAAGATATACCGGTTTATCTTGCTTAATTGCGTATGTCTTGAACAAATTAGAGAGTAAGTTCTTTTGGATTAATTGTTATATCTGTGTTTGTGTGTGTATGAAATGACATAATATTAATGTCACAATTATTTGTCGAAAACAGAACTCATTTTAACGAGGTACGTGAGGGGCATCCTGATTGGAACGAAGAGCGTTTGGAAAAATACCATCAGGATAATTTTTGTGATTGGGTCACAGAGCATGTAAGTTATTCGAATTACATTTTATTGCTATCAGTTTTAATCTAAACTTGTATCGTTATGTATTTATCGTAAAATTTGTTTTGTTAGATCCACGATCCGAACTTGTCTGCATCATTTGAGAGTGATTCAAGTTGTTTAGCTCAATTTCCTAGTATGGAGGTTGCACATTACAAAGGATTTGGTGTCCTTGGATACAAATTCGAAGTTAAGGACATAGAAACATCTAGAATCACTCAGAATAGTGGTATTGCGACGGTAGGATCGGACGGTGTGATTTACTATGGGTACTTAAATTGTATACTCGGCATCCACTATCCCGGACGATCAGAACCCTTTTATATATTCCACTGTACTTGGTACGATCCGCGAACCGATACAGACAGGTGGAGAAGCAGTCTTGGGACTTGGAAAGATGAATATGGATTGACCAGTGTGAACACACTTCGATTTTACGGTCAGGACGATCCGTTTATCTTTCCGAACCAAGCGTTCCAAGTATACTACTCACAGTGTTTGAAGCATCCGGGGTGGAGTGTTGTATGCCGATGGAAACCTAGAGATGTCTACGATGTCCCAGAATACGAGGACAGCGATGAGGACGAAGAAGAGAGAAGGCTTAAAGTGCTCCGACCGTCTGTTTCGAAGGACGGGTTGTCTTCGACCGATCATGAAGTTACGTGGGTTAGAAATGACATCGACGATGAAATCCAAGTAGATATGTATGATGCGCCCACGAAACGAAAAAGGTTATCAGTAATGTTATATTATTACTTCACATTTTACGCTCTAGATCATATATAGTCAATACTTTTAATGATTGTCTAATGCGTCCACGAACCGTTTATCTAGATTTGATGACGATGTCGGGAGCAGCGAGGGGCGGCAGGAGCTCCAGCCGCGGCAGAGGCAGAGGCAGAGCGGTTCTGCCGCCCGGAGAGCTCCGTAGGGAGCTTCAGAGGGCCGGTCTTGCACCCAGATCGGAGACCCCTTCGGATGCCTCCTTCCGTGTGGATTTTGCCACACATCCAGGTATACTGCTCGCATATCCATTTTCAATTTAATATTACAGATATTCATGCCTGTTTATGTCAAAATTACTTATATTGTCAATGTTTGATTGTCTAGTTGTTGGTGATGCGTCCACATCTGGGACAGAGGCCACCCCCGCTCCTCCAGGTATGTTTATATATCATATAGTGTATGTATATTGATTTAGAATGCTATATCATAAATATACACATTCATTTTGCTCTTACTTAGCAATTTTTATTATTGTCTAGCTGTAGGTGGTAACACCACCGCACCTGCGGGTATGTTTATATGTCCTATAGTGCATGCATATTGATTTAGAACGTTATATTATTGATCTACACATTCTTTTTGCAATTACTTATAAAATCTATTTTTAATTGTCTAGTTGTTGGTGATGCGTCCACATCTGGGACAGAGGCCACCCCCGCTCCTCCAGGTATGTTTATATATCATATAGTGTATGTATATTGATTTAGAATGCTATATCATAAATATACACATTCCTTTTGCTCTTACTTAGCAATTTTTATTATTGTCTAGCTGTAGGTGGTGACACCACCGCACCTGCGGGTATGTTTATATGTCCTATAGTTCATGCATATTGATTTAGAACGTTATATTATTGATCTACACATTCTTTTTGCAATTACTTATAAAATCTATTTTTAATTGTCTAATTATAGGTGCTGCGTCCACACCTTCCACAGGGGCCACTCCTGCCGCTTCCATACCCTCCGCATCGTCTGCAGGTTAGTATGAATAAATTTAAAATATTTATTTATTTTACATATGCTATATAGAATAAATATGAACTTCATGGAGATTTAGCGTCGATGTTTATTTTATAGTTGGAGGGGATGCGTCCGGGTCCGGGACCCCGGTTGTTCCTCACCGGAGGAACTATCGTCCCGCTCGTGCTGCTGCTCGGGCCCAGGCTCGTGCGCTAATCACCGGAGGTATATATCACACTTGAATTTTTGTTTAACCTTGATTTCTTAATACAACTTTGTCTTATTATTGATTGTCTTGATATTTCGTGCAGACGCAGGGCCTCTCCATCCCCAGAGGGGGACTCGAGGCCCGAATCAGTCCCATAGGCTGAGGCCTGATAGAGCTAGGGGGGAGGCAGCATTCCCCCTATTTTTTACCCTTGACTATCGCTATACCGGTCCTCATGCCGAGAGGTTCGGCCGGTATTTGGGGGACGAGAGCCGGATCGTGAAGAACTATCCACTTCACGTTGAGTGGGGCGAGCAGCACCAGCGCTCATTCGCCCTCTTCTTTGATCAGGCTCGGGTATATATTAATATATATTTTCATTCGATCTATCCAATATATTTATTATTAACACTTGCAATCTAATAACAATGTTTTTTTTGTATTTTCAGTCGGATTACGATTTTCAGCCTGTAGCCGACCCTGATCACTCGGGGAGGGTGCTCGACCTTCATGCTCTGTACAATGGCCTGATGAAGAACATGCAGGCCAAGGTCCGATACAACAGGAATGAGCTGAAGGCCGACTGCTACTCCCTGTGAATAGCGACCCCCGAGGCAGAGAGAGCGGCCCTCCTATCTACTCCGGCGTTTGCGAGAGTCGACGTAGAGACATGGCCTCTATTGTGCGCTTATTTCGACTCCGAACGCAAACAAGTATGTATTTTAAATTTAATTCATTATTTATGATATAATTTATTTCTTTGTGTTTCTTAATTAGAAAACTAAATGTTAATGCGTTGTGCAGAAACAGGCCACTCAGAATACGGAGAACAGGAAGTCGGCGAAGAGGGGTCGCCCCACTTACACAGGTGGCTCGAGGAACATTACTCGAGCCATGGAGTTATCGGTAAATTAAGAGTTATTCTCTAATATTCTGCAATATTAAGAGTTATTCTCTAATATTTCTAATATTAAGAGTTACTTTCTAATATTGCAGACATCTCGGACCGTGGCGTCAGGTGGTACACCGAGCGTGCTGTCCGCATATCTTGCCGTCCACGGCACCTCGACAGATCCCGCCACGGGCGAGCTTCGATGTCCCGACGTCGCTACCCAGGAGTACTGCGTAAGTGTTAATATTTTTTCTACCCAAATTTGAAATTTTAGTTTTGGAAGGTTCAAGTTTAAATTTTATACTTATACTTTACTGCTTAATATGGGTGTAGGAGCGGGTGGTTGAGCAGGCCCAGGCCTCGGGGATCGATTTTACCGGACAGAACGATCCGAGGCTGCTGACCCCAGTTCTGGACGCCGCACACGGAGGGCACCACGGAGGTTGGGAGAGAGGCCGGGGATTGGGCCCTAGCAGGGCCCATATGAGGTTGGACTCCACCCCGGCGGTTACTTCCTCTGTCTCCAGTGGCCGGCATGTCCATCAGGAACTGGATAGCTTGAGGGCCACCGTTCAGGAGTTGAAGGAGATGCTGGTATGTATACTACTTTATAGTAAAATATCATTTCATATTATATACATATCAACATATCCATAATTAGTACGTAGCTTGAGCTTATTTGGTTTTAGACTTAAGTTTGATTAATCATACATACATATGTAATTAAAATAAACAACGCTTTTCCAAACTAGATATCCAAACAGGGTTTCGAAATAACTTAATAATGAAACGAATTCGAATAATACACAGTTCTTACACGCTTCTTACACACGTTATGTCCAGACGCGACAGGGTAGATCGGCCGAGCCTCCACATGCATCTCCTTCGGCTGCGGCTCCGCAAGCCACTACATCGGCTGCGGTTCCACAGACAGCTCCTGTAGCTCCACCGCCCACTCAGACTCCCGCAGCCGCGGCTCCGCAAGCGACTACCTCGACGGCGGCTGCGCAGACCACATCGCCAGCTCCACATGCCGCTCAGACTCCCTTATATGCAGCATTGCAGAGTGTATTGACCGATGAGCAGGCGCGCGTTATTCTAACGTTATTCGGAGGTGGAGCTGGACCGAACTAGGGTAGCTTTTTGGTTCTTATTTTTTGAAACATGTATTTATATCACATTGTACTACATTTTGAAACGATATTGATATTGGTTTGTATTTATATCATATTCAGTTTTTGGGTTTCTTCTGTATATTATATATATGCGTGAGATGTGATTATGAATACTGCAATATATGATTTGATTGATGTATATAGTATTGTGCACAGGGCGGGAAAAAATCTAGCAGCCCATTTTTTAAAAAAAAATACAGACAATATGTACCTACGGATTAAGCCGCAGGTACATACGTTGCCCCTACGGTGTTATCCGTAGGGGCAAACTATCAGGAAACTTGATATTTTCCCACCTAATATCAGTGCAGGGTGTTGGTAGAGCCCCTACGGATATATCCGTAGGGGCAATTGTTTATCCCCTACGAATTTATCCGTAGGGGCAAAATATCAGGTTTCCTGATATTTTTCCCCCCGATCTCAGTGCAGGGTGTTGGGAATGGCCCCTACGGACGTATCCGTAGGGGCTACTTTATATCCCCTACGGAGCTATCCGTAGGGGTAGAAAAAGGACCTACGGATATATCCGTAGGTATATACAATATATTCAAAAAAAAAATTACATATATGATTTTATTACCCCTACGGGGTACTCCGTAGGGGCTATAACACCTACCGATATATCCGTAGGGGCTTGAATTTGTCCGTAGGGGCAAGTTCAGGGCCTCAACTTGCACCTGCGGCCTTTGCACCTACGGGGTCTTTTTTCGCCCCTACGTATATATCCGTAGGGGCAGTGGGTTGCCCCTACCGATAAATCCGTAGGGGCAACCCTTATTTGTAGTAGTGTGCCTCCCACCCCGGCTGAATGCTTGCAGCCACCCATTGCCGGCACAACGGCTGGCGACGCATCGCCGGCGAGCCTGATGGTCCTCAATGAACAGTTACCTAATTTTTATTTAATTTTTAAATTTATTTCAAAAATCTCAATTTTCAAGCATATATGACAGTTAATAAATTGCTATTACTGCAATTATAAAATCATATTAATATTCAATAAATATTATAAGAATTCTATTGGATATGTAAGGACATCTACAGCTACTCTAGCAAAAGTAACTCACACTCTTGCAACTTATGCGGTTTCTTTGGGTTTGTATGGATCATTGAACTCTCCTTATTTTCCATTTCATTCCTGTACTCTTGGTGTAAATGTATTTGATATCATCTCTTTTAATAAAAACGATCACGACCTTTCCGCCACGGCCTTTTCGCCGGCCGAAAAGAAGTAGTTACAAATTGTTGCCTTATATATCTTTGAAAGAACACTATATATGTTCATTTACAATTATCCCATCAATTCCTAACATTCACAATACAAACCATTCTGAAATATTCTTTGTTTGCATGTCTGGAAATAGGCTCTGAATAACAAACTGGTTGTAAATATATTGAAATATCAAGATTTGAGGTGAATATGGAAATAGCTATGTTTAGGGTATGCCCTAAAAGCTAAGGGCCTAAGGCCAAAGCATTCTCATTTAATCCCCATTTAACAGGATTAGGTTTTCTATTTTAAGAGGATGCACTTTCCTATTTTATTTTTACATCTCATCTGATTTTGACATTTTGCAAACATTGATTCTCTAATATTACATGTGTGAGATATTCTGGATAACAAAAATGTTGCATTGCAAGATTTTGCTCTTTTGATTACCTAATGTGTTTGTTAAGACTGTTAGGATCTTCACAACTTTATGTTCGGTCTACGATGTAGCCGAATGTGTTTGGAGGAGAGAATGGATAGAGAATGGAGAAAGTATCAATAAACTATTCTTATATTTTCCTTGCTCTTTTAAAACTTTACAAAACATCTCCTTATATAGGAGTTTACATGCCCCTTCATTATGACTCTTCATAATACCAATTGATTACAATAACCGTTATATATCCTTTCATTAAACCTATTCATGAATTGGTATCCCTTCCTTTTATAACCGATGTCTCTTCAATTCTTTGTAACCGAAAACAAGTTTAATTTCTAACATGCTCCCTTAAACTTGTTTTACCATGCCGATCTTTCTTCGCAATTTTGCGAACACTTCAAATTTTAGGGGCTTTGTAAAAATGTCGGCCAGTTGATCTTGTGATTTGACATGAACGAGTTCGACCTCTTTCTTCCTCACATGTTCTCTGATAGAGTGATACCGAGTATCAATGTGCTTGCTTCGTTCATGAAACACTGGATTCTTCGCCAGTGCTATAGCAGATTGGTTGTCCACATACATCTTCGTAGGTCCTTCCTGTTCAACCTTTAGATCTTTCAGCAGATTTCTTAGCCATATAGCATGGCAAACTCCAGCCGATATAGCAACGTATTCGGCTTCACAAGTTGATAATGTCACTATCGGTTGCTTCTTGGAACACCAAGTAAATGCTGATTCACCGATGAAGAAAATGTACCCTGTCGTACTTTTCCGGTCATCTATATCTCCTCCCCAATCGCTATCGGTATATGCATATAATTCAAAATTGTTAGATTTCGAATAGAACAAACCGAAATTTGGTGTACCTTTGATATATCTCAATATCCTTTTCGCCGCTGATAAATGTGTCAATTTCGGTTCTTCCATGTATCGGCTGATCAAGCCGACTCCATATAGAATATCCGGTCTTGTGCATGTAAGATACCGAAGACTGCCTACCAAGCTTTTAAAATGCGTCGAGTCCACATTGCTCCCTTCATCGAACTTTGATAATTTTGTTCCGCAGTCAACTGGGGTATTGACCGAATTGCTTTGCTCCATATTGAACTTTCTCAAAATCGACCGAGCATATCCTTCTTGGGATAAGAAAATCCCATTCGGTCTTTGCTTTACCTCTATTCTCAAATAATATGCCATCTGACCGATGTCGGTCATTTCAAATTCTTTAACCATCGAGCTTTTGAAGTCATCGAACATACGTGGATTGTTTCCTGTGAAGATGAGATCATCTACATATAAACATACTATAAAAATATCACCTTTTTCGGACTTCTTTATGTATAATGCATGCTCATAAGGACATTTCATGAAACCGTGTGCTTGGAAGTATATGTCGATTCGACTATTCCATGCTCTCGGTGCCTGCTTCAGGCCATATAAAGCCTTCTTTAGCTTCAGTACTTTCGACTCATGTCCTTTCTTCTCATAACCGAGTGGTTGCTCGATGTAGACTTCTTCTTCAAGATATCCATTGAGGAATGCCGATTTAACATCCAATTGATATATCTTCCAACCGAATTGAGCCGCCATAGCAATGATCAGTCGAATTGTCTCGAGTCGCGCTACTGGTGAGAAAACTTCATCATAATCAATGCCAGCTTGTTGTTTGTAGCCTTTGACCACTAACATTGCCTTGTATCGCTCGATTTCTCCCTTAGCGTTCTTTTTCTCCTTGTACACCCATTTCACTCCTATGGGTTTCTTGCCTTTGGGAAGTTCGGTGATCTCCCAAGTTCCATTTCTCTCAATAGCACTGATTTCTTCGTCCATTGCTTCTTTCCACCTTCGGTCTTTGACCGCTTCTTCAAAATTCATTGGCTTGCATTCGGCAAACGAACAAAATAATGTTAGATTATTTTGCATTTCGGTTACCTCATATAACTCGGTCATAGTCCTCGTCCTTGGATTTATTGGTGGAGTTGAACTTGACGACGCTTCGGTTTGTGGAGAACCGACTTGAGGCGAATTGAACCGAGGTGTTGTTGCAGGCGATGGAACATCAACTTCGACTTCATTTCTTTTCTTTTCTTCTTGACCGAGTACTTCATTCGGTCTGCTACTTTCGGCTTCATCGCTCCAACTCCATGAGCTTTCTTCATCAAATTCGACATCTCGGCTAACAATGACCTTCTTATTGACTGGATCAAACAGCTTGTAGCCTTTGGTTCTTAGATCATAACCGATAAAAATCAACCGAGAACTTCGGTCATCAAGTTTTACTCTCTTTTGTTCGGGGACATGAGCATATGCTATGCTCCCGAAAATTTTAAAGTGACTTACATTCGGCTTATAACCATGCCACATCTCCTGCGGTGTTACATTTTATAGACTCTGGGTTGGGCATCGGTTTAGAATGTACACAGCACATGCAACCGCTTCTGCCCAAAATTCCTTCGGCATATTTTTACTACTCAACATACATCTCACCATGTCTAATATGGTTCTATTTTTTCGTTCGGCCACTCCATTTTGTTGTGGTGAATAGGAGGCCGTTAAGAAATGCCAAATCCCATTTTCTTTGCAAAAATTTTCAAACTCATTTGAAGTGAATTCTCCACCTCGGTCTGACCTGACCGATTTCAAATAAAACCCACTTTCTTTTTCCACATTCATTTTGAATCTTTTAAAATTTTCAAAAACTTCCGATTTATTTTTTAGAAAATATTCCCATGTTTTCCTTGTGAAATCATCAATAAATGTTAGAATGTACCTTTTTCCACCAAATGAATTTGGAGTAATTGGTCCACATACATCGGTGTGGACAAGTTGTAATGGCTCCTTGGCTTTAAACTCGGCTTCTTTTGGAAAACTTGCTCGGTGATGTTTACCAAGTAAACACCCTTCACATAACTCTTTCGGTTCATTCATAATCGGCAAACCTTTGACCATGTTCTTCCTCGCCAACAAGTTTAGTCCGCCGAAATTGAGATGTCTATACCTCATATGCCATAACCGAGCCGAATCTTTCACCGATGATTTTAGACACTTTGCTTCACCATATTTGATATCCAATAGAAATAGCCGATTCTTCGTCATCTGCACTTTTGCTATCAACTTCATTCGGTTATCTCTTAAGAAAAGAGTTCGATCCTTTAAATGAATATCGAAATTCTTTTCTAAGAGTTGTCCCAAACTCAAGATGTTGTTTTTCATATTCGGCACATAATACACATTTTCGATATATTTTTGTGATCCATCTTTCAGTCGAATTAAAATTTTACCTTTGCCTTTAACTGGTACCTTCGAACAGTCACCGAATGTGACTTGGCCACTCACCGATTCGTCCAAGTCTACGAACATGTTTCGCTTGCCACACATATGATTACTTGCACCAGTATCGAGATGTAAGTGCACGGCGGCGCCCCGGCCGTCAATCCGACGGCCAAATGCGGAAGCGGTGATAAACTTTAATTTTTACTTGAACTGGCAAACCGCCGCGCACTAATAACCGGATCGAACCACTAACTAGTCCTAGCTATCAACAAGAAAGGGAAGAGAGATATACCGACAGATCCAAGTCCTCCGGTCTTCTCGTCGTCGTCCCGATCTCCTGCGGAATGTCACGTCTCCTCCTCGTCGCCGGAAGTGCACTACATCGCCTACTTCTTTTACGGGCTCCCACCTCAATGCCGAGGCAACTCGGGCACGAAGCTGGCTAGTCGACGTGCCCAAGGTTTGCTGTAGAATATCTAGTGAGCAAGTCTCATTTTGGGGTTTGTGGAATTGCCTTTTGTGGAGGAATTGAACTTGGGGCTTTTTGGATTGAACTTGTGGGATTTTTGCAACATGAAATGAGCCAAACATCCCCACCAAAAATTTGGGACAGCCCCCTTCATCAAGTGGCCGGCCATGACAATGAGGAGAGTGAGAATGAGAGAGAGTTCCAAAAAGGAGAGAGTGGGAAGGCTATCATGCAAAAGGAAATCATGAAAGAATAAGGTCACAATCACACCCCCTCTCAACTACTCACCAACAACCATGATAGCACCAAAACCAACACTCCAACAAGCTAATGATCACTTCCAAAAGTCATGCCATCATGAAGATAGAAGTTAAGGTTAAAAGAATGGTGCACCATCATGATACAAGGAAATATGCAAAGACCACCTCCACAAAATGCTTATTTGCAACAATGCAAATAAGCCCTCCTCCACCAAACATCGGCCAATGAACGATACAAAGAAAATTGACCGAAACGAAAAGCAAACTGGCAACTCCAGAAAACTGGTCCCGTAATAAATTACAGGAAAACCCCGATACTGTGCATACACACCCGCATTTGTATTCCGACCGAAATACAAATGCAATGAGACAAAATCTACACTGTACTATACTAGGATCCGGCTTATACCAAAGCCGGCTAGTAATATCCGTTCGATCCTGATCCGTGCAATACCGCACGTATCTGATCGAACCCTGCCATATAACCATACGGCCTAAAGTACAAACTGTCCGATCCTGATCCGTGCAATACCGCACGTATCTGATCGGACCTTGTCATATCTCCATACGGCCTCTACAACTTTTCGCCCGAAAGTTGAGTAACTAAATGTGGGGGACTCTAAAGACTCGTCAACACCTTGGTTGTGGATTTAACCACTAGCACGTCAGAGGTATAAGCCAATACGTAACGGGCTACCAGGTATTGACTAAAAGGGACGTCTGTGAGCGAACTCAGCCCGACAACCCTACTGAGCCTGTCAGTGACAATATCCGTACAGTCCGGTCCGTTCGTCTATGAGCATCGCATGGCGGGCCTAGGGGGTTGGTAAAAGTCAGACCCCCAAAAGCGGTACAAGTCGTGTCGGAGTGCAGCCCAGAACACCCTGAGATACTACTGGAATACCTACCAGTAAATCTCCTTGCCTCGGCCGAGGGCTTCGTGTAATGGCTCTCCTAGACACAGCGCGACCTCACCCCCAATACCGGGAGAGACGAACCCATGAAGATACGCTCACTGCCTCCATATGGCTCGGGACTATACCCAACTAAAACCTGTTTGCACGACTCCTTTGAGCCGTGGTAAGGTAGTAATCAAAGTACAGTGGGAACTCACACAAGACAAATGATGATCCCCAGGTCGATGAACTAACCTGCACACATGTCACCAGGGAACTGCCATCTGACGTCTGGTATATGACCAACTAGCATGTTCCCGGAGAGTCCTGTCCGGTGTACTCATAACCCAATGAGCACCTGTATACATCTTAGGTGATCCAACTGACACCAGTGGCTTGTGAGACCGGCCACCGCCCCTCGTCGGGGTCTCGACTGTATACACTAGTCTACTCTGGAGTATCGATGCCCTGTCTCGAAACTCACACGACTAGGGACCATTTAAGGATATGCTTATAGACTGCCAGCTCCCACGTATATGATCGCCCTCATACTGTTGGTGGTCAAGCAAGAATCCTAGGGGCTCTATCAACATGTAATAGCGACTTGTCAGGTCACCTAAAGCAGTACACGATGATAAAGGTAAACCAGATAGCATACTATCATCACGAGTAAGACTGTCCTATCGGGATAGGTCCTCCATCAATCATTGTAATCACGTGCTTGTGATCGAATAATTGAATCTGAAGGCACTATCTCCAACAATCTCCCACTTGCACTCAAGGCTAATTATTGCGATGTCGCATACTCACAGCACGTGTGATACCGAACACCCAACTCCTCTACTAGTCTGTCTCACAAAGCTCGCTTGCGAAACCATTGCGTTCGAGGAATAGCCTTAGTGAGTGGATCCGCCTTGATGTCTCTTTCTATGTCTCTCTATATCTCAAGTTCGCGGAGAAACCCATCTCCCGAAATGAGCAATACCTGTCTTAGAATGTGTCTGGATGTCTGATGGGACATAGCTCATAAATGAACTCCAAATCCAAACTTCTTAGACTGTATCGTCAACCGAACTTAATCAGTAACCTGCGCCATGCCTCCCTCAGTATTGCCTTGGACCACCTGTCCAAAATACTGCCCTTCGTCAGAAGGAAAAACTATAACTCTGACAACCTCCTTGTCGTCCATGTCACCTTGGAAGCCTGGAATGATAACTGTCTCCCGAATGAGGCTGTCGTTATCATATCCCTAGAACATCTACTTATGTTCTAAAACTACTTCCGACTGTTTCTCCAGGATTGGATCAATGTCAACTTATTGCATCTAGTGCAAGAACAACATCTGGTGTGGTACTTGACATCTCATGATTGACTCAATTGCCTCAGCAAGTGATCTGTCAATCATGCACATCCCTCTCTACTTTAGTCTGTAAGACACCTTTAGAGAGGGTGACTCCATCACCTGCAGGTACACTACCGTGCCAGGAGTCGTCCATTCTAAATATTCTTAGAATGTTGTCTAAGTACCCAGATTGGGAGACTACCCAAATCTAGATCTAAAACCATAGATCTAGTAACCAGTATGTCTGATATAAAATCCAAGTCCTATGTGGAGAAACCACTGTGTGACGACCAAAATATAACCGATTGTAGTATAGGAGTTTCCTTTCCTACTATGTGTATGTCATCCAAATACCAGGATATCATACCCTACTACTACCTTCTCAACAGATCCATCCCCTATTCTGATGAAGTCAAACCTATGACTGTCACGTCAGAAATAGATGATCTATCTCCGCTACATCTGCTTTAGTCTATAAATAGACATAAGCTACCTGTCCACCAATGCTTCCGCTGCTCCCACTGACTACGACAACCCTCTGGCGGAGTCATATAGACGTACACTTCTAAAACTAGTTTAGAACGACGTTATACTCATCCTCCCGCCGGGTCTCGCAGCCTGGAACAGCAGCAATGGCAAGTGTGGGTAAACAAGAACTTCCCTGTCACCGTCCTTGAGGCTACCGTAGTACCTCTCGGGTGCCTGAAGTTACCCACCTTATCAGCGGAGTGGCCAATGGAATGTCAATCCAGATTGAATCTTTAGGTTCCTTATCAAATCTTCAGTAATCGTTCGTGGTTCTGGAATCACTTCCAGTTCTACCATACTCCCACTACTGTTTTCTGAAAAAATCCATTTTTAATAAAACTGTGGCGAGTCTAGAACAATATTGCTATTGTTCATCCTTATGGTAGAAAGTCAACCCTCGTCATAGCCTGGGTCAACCCACAAACAGCCATTACAGAAACGTGCCTTGAGTTGTCCAGTGTCTGGTTTTAATCATAAGCCGGACAACTCCCCGTACCTTAACAACGTTAAGATATGAACTGTTCTATATCCAATATAGAAATAGAGGCACTGATTTAATTGAACCAGAATCAAATCATGCAGCTGTCTCCAGTGCATGTCAACTAAATGGAAGGAGGCCGATCAGCGCTACTCAACTTAGGAATGCTTCCAATTATGAGTAACCTGAAAGAGAAGCAAGATCTCTTAATCATTACTATCAACTGAATACCATACACAAGTATCTACATCTTCTATCACTTTGAAGAATCCCGATACTTGCGACACCTGGTTCTCTACTCTATTCAAATACTTATAACTTCTCAAAATTCAGACCCTGTGTTTCCGCGAAACACCTGTCTAAAAACTAGAGAAGTCATTAGTAAACCGAATATAGTACGAGGACCAACCCCTCTGTCCTGATGGACCCTGGACAACATACAATACTCTGTATAAGTCCCTTGAGTTTGATAACTCATTTACTGTGTGTCATAGGTTGAAAACTGTACTTATGGTCAAGAAGAGTTACACCACTGTTTAATGCTCCTTACCTAACCATCCACTGATATAGGTAAATGTCATAGACATAATTTCAGAAAGGTATATCTCACTCTATGAAAATAGACGTACAGATATATCAATTTGAAATTGGTGCATAAAAGTGGATATTCAAAACCAAATATTTACCGACCGGCAAACAACCCAGGTGATTTCCTCAAATATCACCGATTGCAACGAATCCCGATATAATGAGGATAGTCACCCAATTCCCAACAACTTACTCCCACTCATCATCTGTAAAACCATACAGATGTGAGAATCATAC
Organism: Agapanthus africanus; assembly: GCA_030015575.1. Classification (NCBI taxonomy): domain Eukaryota; kingdom Viridiplantae; phylum Streptophyta; class Magnoliopsida; order Asparagales; family Amaryllidaceae; genus Agapanthus; species Agapanthus africanus. The sequence goes on along the minus strand of JASDDO010000022.1, from coordinate 229,716,384 downwards.
CTGGTAAATACATACCCTGGAGTAAGTATCTAGTCGGGAAATCAGCTTTCCTTTAACAGTACACAGTGAGACTGAAACATTGAAATGTTTCGATGGGGTATCCCGGTATTCCTAGTAATGCCTCTTCCAGATTCACGACTGTAACCGTATAATTCTTTGCCACCTCCCCAAATCCTTTTATATGTCTTTAGTCATTACCTTCTGCACACCCCTTAGGCCAAATGGTTTTCTTCCTTCCCTACCGTTCGACACCAGCCTATGGTTTGGAAGAAGACTATCCAATAAGCATAATGGGTGTACTGTCCTAATCCTAGGAACACTCGCAATGCGAGAGAAGGTGAAGATAAAAGACACCTGAATAAATCTTATTCCTATTTCTCCTGAACCAGAATCCATCCCCGAACTGGAACAAGTTCCTTTCGAGTTCGTATATAACCATACGATGGAGTATCCAAATAAACTGTGGATCTTCGTAGTGATACGGAGTGTCCTGGAGAAATACAAAGGTGATTTTAGGATTGGCGAAGAAATACTTGGTTTGGTCGTGAATATCTGTTGCAATTTACTTTGCCTTCTTACTAATCCCTTGCTTTGTCTTAACTTAATACCTTCTGTACACCATCGTTAGGCTAATTGGTTTTCTTCATTCCCTACCGGTCGGCACCAGCCTAAGGTTTGGAAGAAGACTATCCAACTTGCGTAATAGGTGTACTATCCCCTAAACCAAGGAGTACTCACAACTTGAGAGAAGGTAAAAGGAAAAGACAACTGAATAATCTTATCCGTTTTCTCCAGAACCGGAAACCATCCTCGAATAAATTCTTTCGAGTTCGTATCTAACCATACGATGGTTTTGTCCAATGGAAGTGGACGTTCGTAGTAATACGGGGTGTCCTGGAGAAAAGGGTAAAAGTAGGAGTGGCAATGAGGTTCGCAACTCTGACAATCCAAAAGCCAGTGTTTAAGAAGGTTCGGTCAACTTGGTCACTGAGTCATAGTCTTAGGGTCGGGTCAATGGTCGCTGCCAAAGAGAGAGAGAAAAGAAACACTCAACGTGCACTCTAACCTAGATCAGAATGGTTACCAATTTATCTAATCTGGAATCCTCCCACTGTACCTCAAATTCTCCTCCAAACCTGAAAGAAGAATTAGTCGGGGTTACCCGAGGAGTAAACTAACTCATCAGTGGGAATCGGGATCCAACTCTCATCGCATGATAACGTGACGGAATCCGCTCACGTCATCACACTCCAGAAGGTATGCGCATATCTGGCAAGTTTCAGTTCTTTTGAAACTCCCGATGTGATTTCTGCCCCATGCTCTTATGACCTTGACGAAGGCCAACAAATCATAAGTCACATGTCAAGTTCTACCCGTCATTCTCCAGGTTAATTTGAATCCACCCGCACAAGCCCTTGACGAAGGCCAACAAGGCTATACGACTGTCCCAAACCAACGCATCTATCTATGCTGCAGAAAGGCAACAAGCAGCTACCATACACTATGCCTTGACGAAGGCCAACAAACATAGCATGAATACTACGTGCTACCCGTCTGAGACGACGGAGGGCTACGAATGGTTTCTGGCGAAAACCTTTAACGTAAAGAACTTGATGTCGTCGAAGGAACGGATAGCTTTTTAAAAATATAGTGATGAAAACCTTCGCTAAAGAGGTCACTCCCGGTGAAGGGATCTCGGCTCTTTCCCCGTAGAATGGGTGCAGGATATTCCAAATGAATACCGCGATGCAAAGCAAAAGTAATCGGCTATAGTGAAGTCATTGCCCTGACGCAAACTTTTTGTCCAAGGGGTCACTCCCGGTGAAGGGATCTCGGCCCTTGCCTCGTCGACTGAGGAGCAGGATATTCCATCTGAATACCACGATGCAAAACAAAAGTGAACGTCCTTGCAATAACAGCCTTTTGAAAAGTGTTCCAACAACATCAGATTAGGTTTGTTTTTAACTTGCATTGATCCGAATCAATGCAGTCCCATCAATTGATCACACCACAAAGAACGAAAATATACTGATGTACGTATATGCCATCCGCATTCGCCACTGGGTCCCGTCATTACCCGTTAGGTTATCTAACTAACGACAGAGCGGGGACTGGACTAGCGCGGATGTAAAACATATACAACATCTACTAATATATATACCAATATATTATATTCGCTGAAGGCGTGATAGAAAATGCAACATCACAGAAAATGTACAGCATCACAGAAACAATACAGATATCTGGGATCCCCGGGTTTCACAGAGCCACTGCTGAAACCCGACGTTCCCCTAGTCGTGTGGATAGCCTGTGCAATGAAATCCTAGACCCCTACGGGCGCGGCAAGTCACCCGCCAAAACCTGAAGCGAGGCAGCCCCCTTTCAGTACCGTGAATGGACCACCCAGCACTTCACGGAATCCGGCAACTTGGGCACCCCTCCTGGGTCAACCTGTACCCCCTACGAGTGCGGCGAATAGCCCGCCAATCCTAGAGTGAAGCCCCCTCCGTCTCAATGCCATGAGATGCGGGCTTGTTGTCCTCTGGAACCCGGCTATCCGTGCACCCCGCCGCGGGGTAATCCTAGTACAGAAAGTAAAATATGCATACAACGGGTACATCGACCGCAACCTGGTCGTGCCCCAAAAAAATAATACAATCAGGCAGTGACGGCAGTCCACATGTCGGACGCTCGCCTCGCAATATCAAATGTACATAATACAACCACAACTGTACTAGCATTGCATCCAGGCTATCCCCCAGGACCGATCCGCAACATCACAGCAAAAACAGAACATCAACGTGAAAGTCACGTTCGCAAATCCGTCTAACCGGGCTATAGCAGTTAGACCGGATTTACCGATCGAGTGACATTCACGGTCGCAGATATAATGTAAATACTGTGAAATAATGTGTTTAAAATATCCGATCAATCAAATTTTAACAAGTGGGCCCCCAAGCATTACTGTAGCAGATCAGGAAATTCTGGGCCCAATATTAATATTCCAAAACCCCAATTTTAAGCCCACAAGCCTACTGGAAAAAAATGGTGAACTGAACCCAACTACTTGCGGCGGAACCGCGGCCAACAAGGGGTTAGGGCCGCGGTTCCGCGGTCGTACGGAGGGTTCAGGGAACCAAAATTTTCCAGTGGTCTTAGGATACTCTGTACATCATTCTGCAATCACCTGAAAAATTTTTGGACTTAAAAAAAATTCGACAGAAAACTGATGCAAGAAAAAATGCAGTTTTGGAACTTTTTGATCGATCGGAAATGCAAATACATTAAACCAAGCTAGACTAAATTAATGGCGAGGCTCTGATACCACTGTAAGTGCACGGCGGCGCCCCGGCCGTCAATCCGACGGCCAAATGCGGAAGCGGTGATAAACTTTAATTTTTACTTGAATTGGCAAACCGCCGCGCACTAATAGCCGGATCGAACCACTAACTAGTCCTAGCTATCAACAAGAAAGGGAAGAGAGATATACCGACAGATCCAAGTCCTCCGGTCTTCTCGTCGTCGTCCCGATCTCCTGCGGAATGTCCCGTCTCCTCCTAGTCGCCGGAAGTGCACCACATCGCCTACTTCTTTTACGGGCTCCCACCTCAATGCCGAGGCAACTCGGGCACGAAGCTGGCTAGTCGACGTGCCCAAGATTTGCTGTAGAATATCTAGTGAGCAAGTCTCATTTTGGGGTTTGTGGAATTGCCTTTTGTGGAGGAATTGAACTTGGGGCTTTTTGGATTGAACTTGTGGGATTTTTGCAACATGAAATGAGCCAAACATCCCCACCAAAAATTTGGGACAGCCCCCTTCATCAAGTGGCCGGCCATGACAATGAGGAGAGTGAGAATGAGAGAGAGTTCCAAAAAGGAGAGAGTGGGAAGGCTATCATGCAAAAGGAAATCATGAAAGAATAAGGTCACAATCACACCCACTCTCAACTACTCACCAACAACCATGATAGCACCAAAACCAACACTCCAACAAGCTAATGATCACTTCCAAAAGTCATGCCATCATGAAGATAGAAGTTAAGGTCAAAAGAATGGTGCACCATCATGATACAAGGAAATATGCAAAGACCACCTCTACAAAATGCTTATTTGCAACAATGCAAATAAGCCCTCCTCCACCAAACATCGGCCAATGAACGATACAAAGGAAATTGACCGAAACGAAAAGCAAACTGGCAACTCCAGAAAACTGGTCCCGTAATAAATTACAGGAAAACCCCGATACTGTGCATACACACCCGCATTTGTATTCCGACCGAAATACAAATGCAATGAGACAAAATCTACACTGTACTATACTAGGATCCGGCTTATACCAAAGCCGGCTAGTAATATCCGTTCGATCCTGATCCGTGCAATACCGCACGTATCTGATCGAACCCTGCCATATAACCATACGGCCTATAGTACAAACTGTCCGATCCTGATCCGTGCAATACCGCACGTATCTGATCGGACCTTGCCATATCTCCATACGGCCTCTACAACTTTTCGCCCGAAAGCTGAATAACTAAATGTGGGGGACTCTAAAGACTCGTCAATACCTTGGTTGTGGATTTAACCACTAGCACGTCAGAGGTATAAGCCAATACGTAACGGGCTACCAGGTATTGACTAAAAGGGACGTCTGTGAGCGAACTCAGCCCGACAACCCTACTGAGCCTGTCAGTGACAATATCCGTACAGTCCGGTCCGTTCGTCTATGAGCATCGCATGGCGGGCCTAGGGGGTTGGTAAAAGTCAGTCCCCCAAAAGCGGTACAAGTCGTGTCGGAGTGCAGCCCAGAACACCCTGAGATACTACTGGAATACCTACCAGTAAATCTCCTTTCCTCGGCCGAGGGCTTCGTGTAATGGCTCTTCTAGACACAGCGCGACCTCACCCCCAATACCGGGAGAGACGAACCCCTGAAGATACGCTCACTGCCTCCATGTGGCTCGGGACTGTACCCAACTAAAACCTGTTTGCACGACTCCTTTGAGCCGTGGTAGGGTAGTAATCAAAGTACAGTGGGAACTCACACAAGACAAATGACGATCCCCAGGTCGATGAACTAACCTGCACACATGTCACCAGGGAACTGCCATCTGACGTCTGGTATATGACCAACTAGCATGTTCCCGGCGAGTCCTGTCCGGTGTACTCATAACCCAATGAGCACCTGTATACATCTTAGGTGATCCAACTGACACCAGTGGCTTGTGAGACCGGCCACCGCCCCTCGTCGGGGTCTCGACTGTATACACTAGTCTACTCTGGAGTATCGATGCCCTGTCTCGAAACTCACACGACTAGGGACCATTTAAGGATATGCTTATAGACTGCCAGCTCCCACGTATATGATCGCCCTCATACTGCTGGTGGTCAAGCAAGAACCCTAGGGGCTCTATCAACGTGTAATAGCGACTTGTCAGGTCACCTAAAGCAGTACACGATGATAAAGGTAAACCAGATAGCATACTATCATCATGAGTAAGACTGTCCTATCGGGATAGGTCCTCCATCAATCATTGTAATCACGTGCCTGTGATCGAATAATTGAATCTGAGGGCACTATCTCCAACACGAGATACCAAGTGTCGGCACTTTCTTCGTCACCTTTAAAAGCCAGCAGAAGTACATCGTCATTGTAATCTTCTTTCTCCACAAAGTTTGATTTTTCTTCGACTGTTTTTCCCCAATAGTCTGCTGCGTAGTGACCGAATTTCTTGCAATTATAGCATTGAACATTCGGTCTCCCTCTTCCACCAGTCGATCGTCCTCGGCCTCGACCTCGGCCGAAATTTTGGCTTTGGCTTCTATCGTCATTGTTTTGACCTCCTCGACCACCTTGTCCTCGACCGAATTGACCTCGGCCACGGCCTCTTCCTCGGCCGCGTGTATTTCCTCGATTTCGCTCATTTTGACCATTTTCAACCGAATCACCTCTCAAATTAACTTGTGTTTGTAGTAATTTTTCAATCGGTTCTTGCTTTTTCACGAACCGTTCTTCGTGGGTTTTTAGTGAACCCATCAACTCATCTATCGTCATTTCTTCAAGATTCTTTGACTCTTCAATTGAACACACAATGAAGTCAAACTTCGGTGGTAGTGACCGAAGAATTTTCTCTATCACCCTTACATCCTCCATTTTTTCTCCGTTCCTCTTCATTTGGTTGACCACCGTAAGCACTCGGGCATTATAGTCAGTCACCGATTCATTCTCCTCCATTTTTAACAATTCAAACTCCCTCCTTAGTGATTGTAAGCGTACCTTTTTAACCTTCTCGGCTCCTTGGAAGGTTTTCTCAAGTATTTCCCACTGTTGCTTTGCATTAGTGGCAGCCGAAATCTTCTCGAAAGTCGAATCATCGACACCTTGCTCGATAAAGTATCTTGCGGTACAATCTTTCTCGAATAATTTTTCGTGGGTCGTTCTCTGAGCTGCCGTCAGTGCAGCTTCATCTTGAGGCCGATCATAGCCTCGGACCACCACATCCCAAGCGCCTACTGCTCCCAAAACAGTCTTCATTTTGATGCTCCAATTTTCATAGTTATCTTTGGTGAGGCGTGGGGCGTTGTACGAGAGTGTTGTCTTCGACATTTTCTTCGAACCTTGCTCTGATACCACTTTGTTAGGATCTTCACAACTTTATGTTCGATCTACGATGTAGCCGAATGTGTTTGGAGGAGAGAATGGATAGAGAATGGAGAAAGTATCAATAAACTATTCTTATATTTTCCTTGCTCTTTTAAAACTTTACAAAACATCTCCTTATATAGGAGTTTACATGCCCCTTCATTATGACTCTTCATAATACCAATTGATTACAATAACCGTTATATATCCTTTCATTAAACCTATTCATGAATTGGTATCCCTTCCTTTTATAACCGATGTCTCTTCAATTCTTTGTAACCGAAAACAAGTTTAATTTCTAACAAAGACTTGTTGGGCTAACTTGTTTGGTTGCACGAAGACCCCAAAGCACTCTTTTTGCCCATGGCAAGCTGCTCTTAGAGCACTAAATATTTCTTGACTAACTGTAATATTTTTTTATAATAAAAATGCTTATGCCCAAGATTTTATCAAAAACTTCCAGCACCAGCCAAACAAAGATTAAGTGGAAATAAGTTTATTTTATATCAAGATAATATATAGCATACTTCATACTCAATAGCAGCCATATACACGTGCGAAGTACCGACATGCATGGTGTCTAACGGCTAGAGAAGAGAAGAGTTATAGCGAAAACAACATAGCTCACGGTAAATATCTATTTGGGATAACCGGGATCCAGGCCTCTAGACCCAAAAAAACAATCGGTCTAGGTCCCTACCCCAAAAAAAAAGCAGTGAAAACTTCCCTATGACCAAATATAATTGGTTTGAAGCCCCTAGCATACTCCAGGGCTCTTTGTATTTTCTAGTATCTCTAAATCGTCCTTGTACCTTACACATCACTCTAAGGACAAAAAGTTTCAACTAAAGTGCTACATATACCTGATAAATACTATATATAGCTGGATTAACTACTATATTTAAATTACGTATATTTTACATAATTAATTCTCAAAATATTTTCTGTCTTTTGATAATTCTTCACTCCAAATTATATCCAATTATAGACATTTATCTCCAAAAATCTTTTTCTTTATCCTCACTTATTTCAATATCTTTTCTTTACTTTACCAACCTTCTTTATTAGTTTTGTTAGTGATACAGTAATTAATTGATATAAAAAATTAATAATTAATGATATATGCATAAGTTAACCGGTAAATATAATAGTTAACAGGTAAATATAGTAGTTGCAAACATTGATTCTCTAATATTACATGTGTGAGATATTCTGGATGACAAAAATGTTGCAAAAATTGATAAAAAAATATTAACGATCGTTAAAATAGAGAGCAGTTTGCAATGTTTTGAAAAACAAGGACAATTGAAAGGTTTGCTAGATTTTGCTCTTTTGATTACCTAATGTGTTTGTTAAGACTTGTTGGGCTAACTTGTTTGGTTGCACGAAGACCCCAAAGCACTCTTTTTGCCCATGGCAAGCTGCTCTTAGAGTACTAAATATTTCTTAACTAACTGTAATATTTTTTTATAATAAAAATGCTTATGCCCAAGATTTTATCAAAAACTTCCAGCACCAGCCAAACAAAGATTAAGTGGAAAATTTTTTATTTTATATCAAGATAATATATAGCATACTTCATACTCAATAGCAGCCATATACACGTGCGAAGTACCGACATGCATGGTGTCTAACGGCCAGAGAAGAGAAGAGTTATAGCGAAAACAACATAGCTCACGGTAAATATCTATTTGGGATAACCGGGATCCAGGCCTCTAGACCCAAAAAAAACAATCGGTCTAGGTCCCTACCCCAAAAAAAAAGCAGTGAAAACTTCCCTATGACCAAATATAATTGGTTTGAAGCCCCTAGCATACTCCAGGGCTCTTTGTATTTTCTAGTATCTCTAAATCGTCCTTGTACCTTACACATCACTCTAAGGACAAAAAGTTTCAACTAAGGTACTACATATACCTGATAAATACTATATATAACTGGATTAACTACTATATTTAAATTACGTATATTTTACATAATTAATTCTCAAAATATTTTCTGTCTTATGATAATTCTTCACTCCAAATTATATCCAATTATAGACATTTATCTCCAAAAATCTTTTTCTTTATCCTCCATACTTATTTCAATATCTTTTCTTTACTTTACCAACCTTCTTTATTAGTTTTGTTAGTGATACAGTAATTAATTGATATAAAAAATTAATAATTAATGATATATGCATAAGTTAACCGGTAAATATAGTAGTTAACAGGTAAATATATATAGTATTTAACTAGTAAATGGAGTAGTTAACTGCTATATGCAGAAGTTAACTGCTATATGCAGAAGTTTAAAATGCAGCAAGTTACCAACTAGCAATAGCTTAGATGGTTTGATACTTCCCATTGTGGAGAGAGTGCACGGGTTCAATCACCAGTGGAAGGAGTTGCCACAATTTAACGCTTTCGGGACAAATTAGAGGGTCCTCTGGATGTGTGGGAGAGATGTATGCTTGTGTGTGATGTGTGCGTGGGTGTGTTACATGGATTGTATGTCTAGATTATGGCTTACATGCCATTGCCAAAAATTAAAATAAAATAAAAAATACTGCGCCAAGCTGAAAATACCTTTGAAAAAACTTGATGTGAACACAAATGGGACACATGGAGAGAAGAGGAGATCATAACCGATATATATTTAATACACAGAGCAAAGGTCTTGAATACTATAAGAATCCCGATACATGAAAAGTATGTATTAGGATGTTTTAGCCAAGTTTGTTAAGCCCAAGAACCAAGACCCTATCATGATATATACACTTCATCCCGACTATATTGGACTATGAAGTTTCTTCTCACATCCAGCTTATAAATACGAGTTTTTATACCGAGATATTAAAGTATGTATATCAAATAACACTTGTTAAATAATTTCATATTACGAAATAATTTATAAGATAAATATGCCTTTTCGAAATAAAATATTACTGAAAACTTCGAACAACTTTCCAAACGAAATCTAAGAGAAAAAGGGCGGGGCGGGGCAGCGGGGGGGGGGGGGGGGGGGGGGGGGCAAATGTCGGTAACTAGTAGCACGGCCATTGCCATGTTTTATAATCAGGAAAAGTATTCCTCGGCTGTGTGGTCGATGAGTGGTGTTACAGGAATTCACACAACTTATTTTATTGTGTCTGTAGATACCATGTCAAGAAGAGACTTGAATCAATAGTTTGGCGAGTTGTTCAGGAGCTGAAAAGAAAGGGCTATGATCTGTGTCCATGATCAACACCTCGCTCGGTGGCCACTTCTTGATCATTGCTTCTTGTTGCTCAGGCTTCACCATGTTATCTTGTGTCGTCCTTATAAACACCCTCCTCACTTTGTTCACTTCCTCTAATTTTCCTTCGAATCTTGCTTTCGCAATTAGAGCTGGCCATGGCCGCAATAGCATTAAGGCCAAGGTTGAGTACTGCATTAATAGATACAAGCCCTACCTTACAAACGCATTTTAATATATTTCTCTACATGCTTTCTGTTTTTCTTTTGGTTTAATTTATCTTTTGACGTGTATTTGAATTTACTACTATAATTATAATGAACACAAATTGCCAAAAAAAATGACATCAATACATTTTTTTACTCGATAATAGATCATATTTCATGAAAAATAGTGATGATGACTGTTTTATATTTTGAACCATAGAATGTCTTTCAAATGGTCTATATGAACAAGATGCAAATATCAAAATTCTTTTCATTGTATCTAAAGCCTTCTCATCAGTCCTTTTTTAGCTTCATGAAAAATTTCACATGGTTGATTTACTATCAATCTGCTATTAATTATTTCAAATTTCCAGTCAAGATATATAATTCTAAAGCTAAAAATCCTACAAGAAGACAAAAGATTGATGGATTTGCAAAAACAATTGCATTTCACTGAGATAAAAGCAAAAGCGAAGAAAGTATAGAAATGCTGGTAAAAATTTTAAATCTACAGAACTGAAAGAAGTTATGGTTTAAAAGCTTATTTTTACTTTGCTTGACTAAAAAAAATTTGAAAAGGAGAAGGAAACTGAAGGTAGCTAACCTCTTCATGGCACAACTGATACAAGATTGGTCTTTGGAATTCTTTTCTTACTGCAATACTTGTTGGGGGATTGCTTGTCCCTAAAGAAAAACTCAATTCATAGACATCACCAAATGATGATAAATCAGGGACCCCCTGTCTCAAACACAATAAGGTTACCAAATTAGTTTAATTAATATACGAGGATTAAATAATCCGAAGACAAGGATTTGATGTAGTTCAACAATTTTTTAAGTATTTCTCAGGAAAATATATAGAAGATTAATATAATTTTAAATCAAATTTGACAGTGACAGAAGGTATAGGACAAGTCAGCTTGTTGTAGACGGATTTAACCACGGACTAATTATAAATACAACTTTTTAAAATGTTTTCATGTTATTGTCGACAAATTATTGCCCGTGAAACATTTTGCTACCGGGACATTTCTTGAAGAAATCCCAGTTTGGTGCTAACATTCCGATTAGAACATTACTCGTCTACTATTTTGTAATTTCATCACCGAGAAATCTCTGTGCCATGACATGAGAAAATCCTTTCATCGGTTGGTATATATAACATAGCATGTTAGCACCGACGGACCAAGTGTCGATGAAATCACACAACCACTGACGGTCCAGAGTAACCTATGAGTGTTAGCACCGACAAGTTAGCCCGTCGGAGTGACAGGTCGGTACTTAGTAATAACTATAACAAGTATACAAAAGATGAATTTGTGTAGAAGAATTCACATCTTTGATGTCTTCTTGGGAGATAAATCCTGAAGGAAGCATGGTGGCAGCAATGAAGATGGCAACTTTGATTTTCTCGGCAAACTCATGCATTGCATGAGTCAGTGATATCCCACCTGCGCTATGGCCCACCAAAATTACCTGGGAGGAAACACAAAAAAAAATAAAAATCAAACTAGAATGAATGAAGGCAAATTAATTTCAGTGGACTTCTGATTATTAAGGCGCTTATAATTAGAGGGGCTGGGGCCGGCAGGAAAACCAAATGCAGCGGCCTCTCATATGGGCAAGTGGAGCCCGTTGTTTTTTTGCAGTTAGGTTTCTGGATTCCACTGATCCATGTGAAAGGCCACTGCAGTTTGGGGTCTGCAGACCCCATTTTCTCCTATAATTAAGGTTTTTAGAAAATTTGTAATTAAGGTGGTATAATGTAAAAGAAAATCTATTCTTCTTCTATTTCTCTCTGAAGTCATACTGTTTACCCCAATCAGAGCAAAACTCTGTTCAAATTCCAAGGAGAGAAACAAAGCAACGCTCCTGTTTCCTCCAATCAAAGCAAGGCTCTGTTCTGAAAATTACAATAAAAATTAAAGAAGCAACGCTTCAGCTGACTTGCGCTCTGCGCTGCGCGACATGTGCCAGCACAGTTGCGCAAGCGCAGTTGCGCTGAGCTCTGCGCTGCGCGACATGCGCAAGCACAGTTGCGCAAGTGCAGTTGCGCTGCGCTGTGCGCTGCACGACACGTGTCACGAGCTGGTGCGCTTGCGCCAAACAGAATTAAAATTCTGAAAGATCTTTCTCAATCTTGTTAAAAACAAAAAGATTGTCTTCTGTAAAACAGAAGTTCTTAGATCAAAGATCCAACGGTGGGGAAAATTCCCCAAATCACTCAGAGAATGATCTCTTTAACAAACTTAACAAATCTATGGGCACTATATAAACACCCCTAGACCCCAACTCAAAAAAGGGATGGACATTTTTGAGAAATCAAGAGCTTCAAACAGCGAGAATTCTGAAAAAGTTTTAAGAATATGGTAAAAAACCTTCATAAAATAGAAGAAATTTCTTCTAATAGATCATTGATCTAAGAACAAGATCAATGATCTTCACATAATAAATAGTGCTTTGCACCTTTCTATGAACCATTGGTTCCCTGAAATAAGAAAAAAAAGAAAACTTGTTTTCTTTGATCTAAATTAGATCAAGAAAACAAATAGTGATTTGCACTTCTGTTATGAACCATTGGTTCTGGAATCTAAAAGATTCTCAAATTAATAGTGCTTTGCACTTGTAAACTGCACTGTTGCGCTCTTGGGTTGGCGCAAGCCACCAGAGAGCGCCACGTGTCCCATTTGTGCAGTGCGCTTTGAAATAAAGCCTTACTCTCTGAAACTGGCGCAATTCACTACAGCGCGCCACGTGTCAGCAGCGCAAGCGCAGCGCACTGGCGCAGCGCACTGCGCTTGCATGACACGTGTCGTCACCACAAGCGCTTGCGCTCTTTGATTGGCGCAAAGCGCCTGAAAATGCAATGCAATGCATTTCCTAAAGGGCCAGGCCCAAATCAAAAAGACCTAGTAGGCCTAATTAAATTGCAGTGCAATAAAAGGGCAGAGCCCAAACAAAATAGATACTCTGCATCATTTATAAAATGGCAGAGCCCAAACAGAACAAAAATAATGCAGTGCATTATTTAAAAAGGGGCAAAGCCCTAGCACAGGCCTAATAGGCCAAAGACAAATAAAAATGTTGAACACTCAACTGGACTTAGCCCAGTCATGGCCGTAAGTCCTCAAATTAAATTGACTGAGCACAGTTGCTCTTTTAAATCAATTTACACTTGGTCCAAGGGTACATCTCTGAACTCCTCTGATACATGTCGTTGTAATCCTTCAACGTCGTCAGAGAGGTGATGGGTCCCGACGGCCATACATGCAATGGACCGCAATGTCCTTAAACTACCTATGGACCACTACGTCCCTAAACTGGAACAATAGAGCTCCCAAATGCTCTTTTGTCGGATCTAAACGATCCCGTTTAAGTTGATCTTAGCCTCAAATATGGCTAACGTATCCTTAAATATTCAAACAGACTTTAGTCTCAAATTGGACTATAAGACCCCCAATCAACTTTGGTTCAAGGGTACATCTCCGAACTTCTCTGACACCTATCGTTGTAATCCTTCAACAACGTCAGAGAGGTGACGGGTCCCGATGGCCATGCATAAAATGGACCACTATGCCCCTAAACTGGAACAACAGAGCCCAAAAATGCTCTTTTATTGGATCTAAATGATCCCGTTAAGCTGATCTTAGTCTCAAATTAGAATAACGTATCCTTAACAAACGTTTAAGTCGATCTTAGCCTGAAATACGGCTAACGTATCCTTAAACCAAAACCCCAAACCCAAATCTAAGAAAATACGGATTTGGACTAATCCACGTCCTACGGGCGACGACATAAATTAGTCTCCGTATACAATCCATGGGCAACCACAAACAAAACAAACACCCACGACACGAAGTGAAATTCTGGAGAAGGAGAAAGTTGTTACCGCGATGCGGTAGCGTAATTAACTGCAGGGGCTTGTGCCTGCAGGGAAGAGCGTCCCCGCAATCAAAAACACCTCGAACGAGGGGGAATCTGACGAAGTCTGCTACATCGGCCGCATCCGTCTAAACCTCCGATACACTGTGCCATAAATCAACTTGGCATCTTCGGAGAGGTGGACGGATAAAACCAAATAGCATCTGCCCCGAATCTCAGGCTAGACGAACCTACGCGGTACTCGTCTCTGTATTCGGAGGGGAACAGATTCTGGCACGCCCGGTGGGACCTTTTCCTCTTTCCACTCCACACTTCGTGTGTCGTGTTCGCGAGCAAATCGCGGTTTACTGTGGTTGCCTGTGGATACAAGGTACTTAGATTTGGTGTCTTTCTCCGTGCAGAAAGAAAATAGAAGATCAATGGATTCAAACTGCACTACCCGCAACTGCAACTCTCGCTCCGTCCTCGCTGGAGGGGTGACCTATGGGCCCCAAGCAGCCTTCCTTTTCAAGATGCCAATGGAGCAGGTAACTCAGGACACCGCTGGATTATTCTTCGGGACTATGCTCCCACTGATGAGCTTCAATGCCCCAATGACATCGCAAGAAGCTCCAAAGAAGCCGGTCTTTGATCGACTTACCACTGCCGCGACCCCTCTCAACGGGTCGCCCAGTTTCAATACCTCAGTTTTCAACAAACTGGGCCAGAACGTCCGTAAACCCGCGATACCCGAAACTGCCATCCCAAAGCGGATAGCCATCCCAACTCAAATGGACGAAATCATTGGAAAGCCTCCTCCTTCCAAGAAGTCAGTTTTTACAAGGCTGGCCATTCCGGTTGCTGCTCCAGGCGAGGTCCTCAAAGATGCTTCCCCTACCCTGGGCAGGGGCCATAAAGAAGCTTATCCAACAACGGAGGTGACTCCATCCGCAAGACACGCTCGATGTCGCCACTGGCGTTGAGTAAGAAAGGCTGGGGGAACTCCCCCTCTGGGTTTACGCCACCAGCTCCGAGGGTGGGGATCGATGTTGCTGTTCCAACCGGGAACAGCTTTGAATTGCTGAATACGGTGTGCAGAAACTCTCCTACTGCGATGTTGAAACGAACTCCTTCACCTGTGGAGAATACTCCAGAGAAGAAGCTAGAGCAGCCCCCTCAACGGCTGTCCTCTAAAATTTACAAAGTCTGGCGACAGGTCCAAGAGTCGGTGATTGATAAAAACTATCTCCGCCGACAGAAAAAGATGAAGGTGCGGCAGGAGAAGGATTACTCTGTCAAGCCACAAAAAGCAAAAGCTACTTGGATGCCCACTACAACGGCCCCCTCAACTCCAATCACTCAAAAAAGGAGGCCGCAAAAAGCCCCTGTGTCTTTGGCAGATCACAAAGACACCGAACACAAATGCCCCAAGTCTGGGGGCATGGTGGTGCATGTTCATATCAGAATATTGCATTTTATACCGCCCATTCTTACGCTCGTGTGTTTATAGGTAGGTACTTTTAATCCGTGTTTGTTACATGTTTGCAGAATACAGGTTTCCAGTACAAATATTGCAAATCAGGATTAATTCTCCACAGTTACGCCAAATGCAGAACATCTGTCCACAGCAGATAAAAACCGGGTTCCGGTCATCCATATCCGTCCAGTGCCGAGTACCGGTTCCCAATACAAAACATGTGACGGTGGTCATTCATGTCTGGGACAAGCACAGAGCACGAGGTGGGCTGCACAAGAATCAATGGGTGCGCGGAGCTCGAGGGAGATAAAGTCAAAAGTAAAGAAAAGATAGTGCAATCTTGGACTTGGAATCTGGAGATATTCTGAAGACTTTTGTGCATTTTGAAGTTTGCAAACACGAGAAAAAGCCAAACCAGGAACCCACCAGAAAACACACTGCCCAACTCACCAAGATGGCCGCGCATGCGCGGCCAAAAGGGGGTATTGGCCGCGCATGCGCGGCAAGGTGGGGCCCTCTCACTGCCGAATTTCAGGGGTATTTTGGGTGTTTCATTTCTGGTCTGGTGGATGCCCTAGAATTCCATTCCCCAGCCTATAAATACAGCAGACCTGAGCTTAACCAATTGAGCTTTTCTTTGTTCTTCTTTTTGTGTAATTTTGTTCTTCTTCTTCCTCTTCTTCATTCTTTCTCCATGACATTGTAGTGAGAGCTTTTGAGTGGAAGATTAATGAAGATGAGGGCTTGTTATCTTTCTTGTTAGTTTGCTCTCCCTTGAGATTCTTGCTTTCTCTTGCTCATTCAACCTCTTCATTGAGCTTGAATGGGTAAGAGTTAGTTATTGATCTCAAGGGTCGTATTTTCTCACGGGACTAGTTCTTCACTTCACATGCGTTCTCTACCCTTCCCTTGATCTTGCAAGTTCTTCATTGAGCTTGCAAGTTTAAGGGTTGGCTATTGAGCACATGCTTGGCTTGGGTTCTACTTCCGTGTTCTTTTTATTTGCTTATTTATTACTTGCATTTTTCATTCTTGCTTTTATTACTTGCAATTTTATTCATGCACTTTAATACTTGTATCTTTTCTTTTCTTTGTTCTTTTCTTTTTGTTCTCTTTTGTTTATTTTGTGAATGTTGTAATTATTGTTGTTGTTAAGAATTAATACGGTTTTATAAGTTAACATTTCTTTGCCAATTCCTTTTCCCGTTATTTTCCATTTGAACTCCGCCCGAACCATACGCAAGCGCTCCGTTAGGCACCGTACCCTGACAAGGTAACGGTGATTCCTAACCACGACCGGTTGCGTTCGGTTTGGCCGGAGGCGAAAGCAAGAGACAAGAACGGAAGGACAAGGGTAAATAAGCCGGATTCCACGAATACCGCGCTTAAATCCCCTAATCCACGTTGTTGCCAATTGCTTAGCTTCAATTGGTCAAGACTCGGCTCAAAGGTTTTTGAGTACGGATTTCTTAGCTTACAATCTCGTATTTTCTTAACAACTTTATACTTGCAAATAAACACATAGGTTAGAATCAAACTCATACAGATTCTTTATTGACTCGTCTAAGACAAGAAGGTAAGATAACACCATCTTCCTGTGGACCGACCCGTGCTCACCGGCTAGCTGCATAGCGACACCGTCCTGATCGCGGTTACACTTAAATTCTTTGAACATCCGACACGCCAAAAGCGTGCGATCAAATGGCGCCGTTGCCGGGGAGACGGTAGCGTATTTTCTTTCTTGTTATTCGGGTTAATATTTTTTTTGTATATATTTATAAAAAAAAAAATTCTTTTTGTTTTTTTTTTTTGATCATTTTTGTGGGCAAGTGTGCAGATTTTTGCGTATTTGCAAACTGCGATTGTGGGGAGCAAAGTTTGCATTCAAGGCAAAGGTGATTACGAAGTACAGTGCCAAAGATCCGGGTAGTTTGACCCGCGCAAGCGAACCTTTCAAGCTTACCGGATTTGATTCAACGGGGGTTTCCTAACCCAAAACTTAACGGTACGTATTTCACTAACACCTTCTTCTCAAATCCGACGCTTCCAATATACTATTCTTTTGCAGGATTCTTTGCAAGTTCGCTAGCAAACGCTAAAAATTGACTAACCCGTATTTGTTGCAGCGCCGCGCTTAAACTAAAAAACGATTGTTTGATTCTTTATAGAATTTTTTTGAATTGCGCATTGCATACATTAATACGGACTAAGGGCAAGCGAACCCCACAACATACGGTAAAGGATTTCATCACCTTTTCCGTGGCCCACAAATCACGAACTTGAGCATAACGATTACCCGCACAAATTTTAAAAGAAATTAGACTTTAAGCCTTAAGGACTTCGCGCTCACTAGGAGAAGTTAACTGTATTTAGAAGCTTGCTTAATGGTATATTGTTTACGGGGTGTCTAGGAAAGTGTTAACGGCGAAACCGCCAAAAGAGAAAGGGTTATTTAATTAAGGAACTTCGCGAAAGCGTTGGAAAACCTTCCCTTATCTCTGCACTTACCTGGCCTCGTGATCAGTGTATCTTGAGTCTGTTTCTCGACACAGTTTCACTTCAACAATCAAGTTCTTGAGCAGGTCTAGTTGACCTAGGTGAACCCTAGAACGATTAGGTGTGTGGTATTTTTGTGTCGTGATTATTTTTGTCCATATTCTTTTTTGTGTATATTTCATTCTTTTGCTAACAACTAACTAAAAAAATATATATATATTAAAAAAAAAAATCACATTCTTTTCCCCCTCCCTTTTCTCTACCTTTCTTTTTCTCTCTTCATATCATGGGTACTCCACCTCGCAAAACTCTTGCCGAACTTTGGTACCCACAACCAGACATCACTTCTTACGGTTCTTGCTTTGGCCGAACATCGAACGATCCCTCCATGCCCAAAGTTTCACTGAAAGATCGCATAGCAGCGTCTAGGACAAACACTTGCACTCCTCATTCCACTTCGTATCAACCGTTTCAAACATTCACTCCCGCTTATGTTGATACCCCTTCTGCAAGTCGTCCTTTGTCCATCGCTGAACGTATTGAACAATCCCATAGCCGATCTTGTTAGTGTATATGCCCTAGAGGCCATTACTGTATCATACTAGTTTGTATATTACTTAATGGAAGCTTGGGATATTCACCTTGTATAAACAATCTTGCTCAATATAGTAGTATGCTACTTGGTTTGTTTCTACTTCAATGTGTACTTGTGTTTATTTTACTATATCACTTATACGCATTAGTGGAGCCCTTAGGATCTTTTGCTTGATTACCAGCGTTGTGATGGCAGTTACACTAGTGGGGGCTAGGTAATCTATAAGCACATCCTTATACAGGTCCCTAGTCGCAGGACTATCGAGACAAGGCATCGATACTCCGGAGTAGACTAGCGTATGCGCTTCTCATCCCAGTGTGGGAGATGGTCTGTCCCACAGCCATCAGTACGTCGTACTGGAGATAGTATACGGGTGCTCGTTGGGTTACGAGTACACTGGACAGGACTCGTCGGGAACTGACAGGTTGGTATTATACCTATCGTCAGTTATCAGTTCCCAGGTGACATGAGTACAGCTTAGTCCGCTGACTTGACACTGGCACTTCGCCTCGAGTGTGTTCCCACTGCATTTTGATCACTACCCTACCACGGCTCAAAGGAGTCGTGCAAACAGGTGGTGGTTGGGTGCAGTCCCGAAGCACTTGGAAGCAGTGACGGTTAGACAGGATTCGTCTCTCCCGGTATTGGGGGTTGACATCGCGCTGTGTCTAGGAGAGCCATTACACGAGTAGTCCCTGGCCAGGGCAAGCGAGATATACTGGTAGGTTTCCAGTGTTATCTCAGGGTGTTTTGGGCTTCACTCCGACACGACTTGTACCGCTATTAGGGGACTGACGTTTTACCGCCCCCTAGGCCCGACATGCGATGTATCAGACGAACAGACCGGACTGTACGGAGACTGTCACATTCAGACTCAGTAGGAGTTTAGATGAGGTTTCACCTCGTCAGCCTTCTTGTCGACATCTACCTGGGGACCGTTACGCACAGCTAGTGCCGCTTGCGGTCTGTGGTTAAACCCACTGCCAGCGTAGTGTCGAGTCTTTAGAGTCCCACACAGAGGGTATTTGCCTCTGGGCAAAACAGAGTAGAGGTCGCATGGTTTTGCGACAGGGTTCGTTCTCATCCGCGCACTTGTGCACGTTTAGAGTCCGGACGGATATTACTGGCTGGCTCTGGTTTGAGTCAGATACCGGTATATGTTTTGGGATTGCTTTTATCTCTCAGTATTCATGTTCCTCGGAATAAGAATGCAGGTGTGTATGCACAGTTGCTTGAGGCGGAGGATGAGGTTTTTCATTAGGGTTTCGGAACGGGTGCGTATGCACAGTTTACAGTCGTCTTTTTCCAAACCCTAATAGATTTATGAAATATCAATTAATAATAGTAATTAAATGAAATATTGTTATGGTTGATTTTGTTGACTTGTTGACCATGGTTGACTTGTTGACCATGGTTGAATGTTGACCACCATCATACTTTGAAAGGATTCTCCTTGATTCATGCTTACACTCATTTATTGAAAGTATGATAGTGGTCATTCCAAATACAACCATCAACTATTTCATTTTTGAATTATTATTATTAATTAGATAATTCCTTTTCTTTTAGTCATGGTTGCAAAAGAAAAGAGCTCATTCTTTCATAATCATTCTCTCTCCTCACTTCATCTTCTTCTTCCTCAAACTCAAGGTGATTCCTTCTCATGTGTTGAGAATCCTTCACCTTGAAAAGAAAACAACCCCTAGACACTCTCTACTCTCTCTAGGGTTCAAGGTTTAGCAAGCCGGAAATCCTAGTTCACTCCAAGTTCGAGAAAGAGCCCAAAGGTTGAACCTTCGAGGTGGATCCATCTTCGACGGAAGAAGGCGACAAGAAGAGAACCATCAACCTCTACAAAAGTTTGAAGAAGAAGGAGTTCAAGTTTAGGTATAACCATCTTCATCCGAGTAGCTAAATCTCTTTAGCAAGTATGCTAGTTTTAGTTTAGTTAAAGATCCCGACTTTGCTTAGTCCATGTTGCCCCTTGCGCTAAAAATTTGATTTTTATACCGTTTCCGCCTCCCCGTAAGAACCGGGGGTCGCAACGTGGACTTACAGTAGTATCAGAGCCTAACTAAACTTAAACTAGCTTGGTAGTGAAGTGTAACGAAGTTCGGAACCGAAAAATCACAAAACCGGAAAAACTAAAACCCTAAGTTTCTGTTGAAATTTTTTCTGCTCTAAATGAAAAATTTTATACTCCTAAATTCGGCTCAGGGTTTTGTTTGAACACCCATGAAAAACGATCCACTGTTTCATTCAAACCGCCGCGGTTCCGCGGCACGAGGTAGGCATGTGCCACGGAACCGCCGCCGTTTGTTGTCTTCTCTGCATCGTTTTTCGTGCAGTGTGTGTCTGTGTTGGTTTTGGGATTTTTAAAATATATTATATGTGCCCAGATTTTCCAGAACAGAATTTTACTTTTGGGGTCCTATAATTCCGTATTTTTTCCGAACTTCACTGCACTTTGACTATGATGGTTATATCTGTGATGCTTGCATGTATTGAACGTCGGCTAATCGCTATAAGTCGATTGGTCGGGGTTATACATGATCTGTGTTTGATATTGGAATGTGTATATGAATGTGTTGGACTGTCGCGGGTGAATAGCCGGGGTGGATGTGAGATGAGCTTTTGTTTTTCTTTCATTCATTGTAAATGTAAATTGATGTAATAATATTATTTGTTTGGCCGCACAACCGGGTCGGGGTTGTAGCCGTCATTGTATAATTCTTTTTCCTGTTTTTGCTCCTAGGATAGACCCATGGAGGGGTGCACAAACTGCCGAGTACTTGGCGGGTAGTTTGCCGCACCCGTAGGGGTCTTGGGTGGGGTATTTGGCTATTCACCGCGACTGTGTAATCCGCTTTTCGTTGCAGGCTCGAAAGGATTGCGGATTGCTAGTATATCCAATGTATTCATCTGTGATCTATAATGTCTATCATTGCTTTCTATTTAGGCGTTGCTTATGTTTTACAGCCGCGCTAGCCCAGCCCCCGCTCTGTCGTTAGTTAAGTAACCTAACGAGTGATGACGGGACCCCGTGGCGAATGCGAATGGCATAAGCGTACGTCATATTTTGGTTGTTTTCTGTAATGGTAGGAATTAAATGATGGGACGCATTAAAAGTACTAATGCAAGAATATCACGCATTAAAAGAACTAATGCAAGATAATAAACCATGTTAAAATCGTTGGAACACTTTCGAAAAACCACTCGGTTCTTTTCAAAACTAACTTTTAAATGCGGAGCTCGAGCCACTCCTTCTAAAAGCTATCTCGTTCCATCGATTATATCAAGTTCACTACGTTCACGGTTTCGCCAAAAACCATTTGTAGCCCTCCATCATTTCAGATAAATATACGGTAGTATTCAAGCTATGTATTTTGACCTCACGCCAAGGCATAGTGATTGGTAGCTGCCGGATATTTATCTGTTGCATAGATAGAATGCGTTGGTTTGAGACAGTCGTACTGCCATTTTGGCCTACGTCAAGGGTAGGTACGGGTGGGTTCAAATTAACCAGGATAATGATGGGAAGAACTTGACATGTGACTTATGACATTTTGACCTCACGCCAAGGTCATAAGAGCATGGGGCAAAAATCCACATCGGGAGTTTCATAAGTACTGAAACTTGCTAGATTTGCATACCATTTGGAGTGTGGTGATTCTGGTAGGATTCCTTCAGTTTCATCACGCGATGATATTTGGATCCCGATTCTACTGTGAGTATATGCTACTCCTCGGGAAATTTCTCACTAAACGATCAATGCTATAAAACTAGTAGGTGCCTAGAAAGGTGTTAGAGGGGCTACGCCCCCAGGGAAAAGAGGTTATTTAATTAAGGAACTTCGCGAAAGCGTTGGAAAACCTCCCTCAAAGTACCGACACTGGCCTGGCTGAACGGTTAAGCAAGTATTGTGCGGTGGGATTGATCCCGACTAATTCTTCCTTTATGGTTTGAGGAGGGATTCGAGAGACAGTGGGAGCCATCCTGTTTAGACAAATTAAAAACCATTCTAAACTTGCAAGAGCATCGTGCTAAAGTGTTTCTTCTCTCCCCCCTGCAGCGACCAAATCGAAATGACTGGACTTAAGTTACTTCTAGATAAAAACATATTGACAGGGCCAAACTACAAAGATTGGCTCAGGAATGTCAAGTTGGCAATCACTTACGACAAACTGGGGTATCTTCTTACCACCAAAGCTCCCCCCGTCCCAGGTCCCACCTCCAGCGTCGCGGATAAGGAAATCCGTAAGACTTGGGAGATTGACAGCGCGAAGGCCAGGTGCCTCGTACTTGCCTCGATGGACAACGAACATCAGAGGAGGCACGAGAGTATGGATTTGGAGTCCATATTTCTCCATACAAAAGAACTGTATGGAGAGCAGTCTCGTATCGCAAGATACGAAGTGTCGAAGAAGTTATTTTCGACAAAGTTGGCCGTCGGATCATCGGTAGCGGACCACGTGCTTAAGATGATTGGCTACACTGAGGAGCTCGCGGAACTTGGGACCACGTTGGACAGTGAACTCTATACGGATATAATTCTCCAGTCCCTTCCATCCACTTACGCCCAGTTCATACTGAATTTCAACTTGCAAGAAAAGGAAGTTGAACTTTCAGAACTCCTCAACATGCTGAGGAGCGCAGAGGGCACCCTACAGAAGGGTAGGGAAACACCCGCTTTGTTTGTAGGAGGATCTTCTTCCTTTAGGTCCAAGGCGAAAGCCAAGGGAAAGAGGAAGAAAGCCCCCGCCAAACCAAGAGGCGGTGTTAGTAAAGTGGGTACGAAGGGAAAAGAATTGGCAACAAAGATTGCGGGGAAGCTTGTGGGTAAAGAGGAATGCTTCTATTGTCACAAGAGTGGACACTGGAAGAAAGATTGCAGGGCTTGGAAGGCCAGGACACAGGAACTGAAGCAGGTTGCGGCTTCAGCTTCAGGTGTGTATGTTATTGAAAACTGTCTTTCTATAAACTCTACTTCCTGGGTATTGGATACCGGATCAGGATCTCATATCTGTAATTCTTTGCAGGCGTTGAGAAACCGTAGGGTTTTGAAGGCAGGTGACATGACCCTCAGAGTTGTGAACGGAGCTAGCATGGATGCTAAAGCCGTGGGGGACTATCACCTGGGAATGTCAGATGGGCATGTTTTGGTTTTGCGTAATTGTTTTTTTGTACCCAACGCAACTTGTAATATCATTTCTGTATCTTTGGTTTCTAAAGAAGGTTATGAATTTGCGTTTGTAAGTAATGTTGTAAACATTCACCTTAATCAAGTTCTGATTGGGTCAGGTACACTGAGCAATGGTATATACGTATTAAACCAACCACAGATTTTTAATGTCCAGAATACACACAAAAGAAAGTCTCCAGATATCAATCAGGCTTTCTTATGGCATTGTAGACTGGGTCACATCAATGAGAGAAGGTTGACTAAGTTACATACAGAAGGGTATTTGAATCCGTTCGAATATCAATCGTATGCCACTTGTCAATCCTGTCTCAAAGGAAAGATGACAAAGACTCCGTTCACTGGACACGGAGTAAGAGCGAGCGAGCTCTTGGGACTCGTACACAGCGACGTGTGCGGTCCAATGTCTACACATGCGCGAAGCGGTTTTTCTTACTTCATTACTTTTACGGATGATTTTTCAAGGTTCGGACATGTCTTCTTGATGAAACATAAATCCGAAGCCTTTGGAAAATTCCAGGAATATAAGAATGAGGTAGAAAAACAAACCGGCAAAAGTATCAAGATTCTAAGATCGGATCGAGGTGGAGAATACTTGAGTGCCGAGTTCCTGAACTACTTAAAAGAGAATGGAATTCTCTCTCAGCTTACTCCTCCATACACTCCGCAACATAACGGTGTATCGGAGAGACGGAACCACACCCTATTGGATATGGTACGGTCCATGATGAGTAACGCTGAGTTACCGCGATCATTCTGGGGGTATGCACTAGAATCAGCTGCGTACCTTTTGAACCGAGTTCCCACTAAGACTGTGCCTACCACACCATATGAGTTATGGAGTGGGAAGAAACCCTATCTTCAATATCTGAAGATCTGGGGATGTCCGGCTTTTGTAAAAAAGCAGCATGCGGACAAACTCGAGGCACGCTCAGTACTGTGCAAGTTTGTGGGATACCCAAAGAGCACCAGAGGGTATCTTTTCTACTACGCAGAGGAACAAAAAATCCTTGTTTCTCGTAATGCCCACTTTCTAGAACACCAGTTCTTAGAAAAGGAGATTAGTAGGAGCGCAGTAGAACTGGAAGAAATTCCAGAACCACGGACTATTACTGAAAGCTTAGTGGAACCAGAGGGTTCAAATGAACAGGACATTCCTACGCCGCTCCGCAGGAGTAGTAGGCAGTCTCATCCGCCCGAGAGATACTACGGTTTTCTCATAGACGGGGATAGAGAGGATTGCATCATAGATTATGATGAGCCTACTAGCTTCCAGCAGGCCGTTCAGAGCATTGACTCGGTAAAATGGCTGGATGCAATGCGGACCGAAATGGAGTCCATGTACACCAACAAAGTATGGACGTTGGACATTGCTCCAGACGGGGTAAAACCCGTAGGATGCAAGTGGATCTTCAAAAGGAAGATTGGTGTAGATGGACAGGTTGAGACCTATAAAGCTAGACTTGTAGCAAAGGGTTTCCGTCAAAGACCTGGCTTGGACTATGACGAAACCTTTTCTCCAGTGGCTATGCTGAAATCCATTCGGATCCTTCTTGCCATTGCTGCCTTCCACGATTATGAGATTTGGCAGATGGACGTAAAGACCGCTTTTCTAAATGGAAATTTAGAGGAGTGTGTCTATATGGATCAGCCAGAGGGTTTCATTCAGAGTGGGAGCAGCGGAAAGGTGTGCAAGTTGCTTAAGTCCATCTATGGACTAAAGCAGGCATCGTGGAGTTGGAACATCTGTTTTGATGAGACGGTCAAGGAATTTGGCTTTATCAAAAATCCAGATTAACCATGCATCTATAGTAGATTTGTAGCGAGAACTGTAGTATTCCTCGTTTTATACATGGATGACATTCTCTTAATAGGAAATGACATTCCTATGCTACAATCTGTCAAGGGGTTCTTGTCGCACAGGTTCTCCATGAAAGACCTGGGTGATGCCTCTTACATCCTGGGGATCCGGATCCATCGTGATAGATCCAAGAGGATATTAGGACTTTCTCAGTCCAGGTACATTGACACCATAGTGAAAAGATTCAGTATGGAAGATTCCAAGCGCGGTAACCTACCGGCTTGTCACGGGATCACCCTCTCTAAAGAGATGTCTCCCAAGACTGATTTGGAGAGGGATCGCATGTCTATTATACCCTACGCTTCTGCGGTAGGCTCTATAATGTATGCGATGTTGTGTACCAGACCGGATATAGCTTATGCACTGAGTGTGGTAAGCCGGTATCAGTCAAACCCTGGGGAGAAACACTGGATAGCGGTAAAGAACATTCTCAAGTACCTGAGAAGGACTAAGGAGATGTTCTTGGTGTATGGCGGAAAAGACCTCCAGATCGAGGCCTTTGCTGACTCCAGCTTCCAGAGTGACAAGGATGATTCCAAGTCCGTGTCGGGTTTTGTCTTTACCCTCAATGGAGGGGCGGTGTGTTGGAAGAGCTCCAAACAGGAAACCGTTGCAGACTCGACTATGGAAGCGGAATACATTGCTGCATCTGATGCCGCAAAAGAAGCTGTCTGGATGAGGAAGTTCTTAAAAGAACTTCAGGTGGTTCCGTCCATTGTTGACCCAATACCTCTGTATTGCGACAACAACGGGGCTATAGCTTTAGCGAAGGAACCCAGGTCCCATCAGAGATCCAGGCACATCTTGAGGCGGTATCACCTGATCAGGGAGATCGTGGATCGCAAGGAGATCGAGGTTCGGAGGGTTGCTTCAGAAGAGAACACTGCAGATCCATTCACCAAGGCCCTACCCCAGACTCAGTTCGAGCGGCTGATCGAGATGATAGGTCTTCGATACGCCAGTACATGACCTTAGTGCAAGTGGGAGATTGTTAGTGTATATGCCCTAGAGGCCATTACTGTATCATACTAGTTTGTATATTACTTAATGGAAGCTTGGGATATTCACCTTGTATAAACAATCTTGCTCAATATAGTAGTATGCTACTTGGTTTGTTTCTACTTCAATGTGTACTTGTGTTTATTTTACTATATCACTTATACGCATTAGTGGAGCCCTTAGGATCTTTTGCTTGATTACCAGCGTTGTGATGGCAGTCACACTAGTGGGGGCTGGGTAATCTATAAGCACATCCTTATACAGGTCCCTAGTCGCAGGACTATCGAGACAGGGCATCGATACTCCGGAGTAGACTAGCGTATGCGCTTCTCATCCCAGTGTGGGAGATGGTCTGTCCCACAGCCATCAGTACGTCGTACTGGAGATAGTATACGGGTGCTCGTTGGGTTACGAGTACACTGGACAGGACTCGTCGGGAACTGACAGGTTGGTATTATACCTATCGTCAGTTATCAGTTCCCAGGTGACATGAGTACAGCTTAGTCCGCTGACTTGACACTGGCACTTCGCCTCGAGTGTGTTCCCACTGCATTTTGATCACTACCCTACCACGGCTCAAAGGAGTCGTGCAAACAGGTGGTGGTTGGGTGCAGTCCCGAAGCACTTGGAGGCAGTGACGGTTAGACAGGATTCGTTTCTCCCGGTATTGGGGGTTGACATCGCGCTGTGTCTAGGAGAGCCATTACACGAGTAGTCCCTGGCCAGGGCAAGCGAGATATATTGGTAGGTTTCCAGTGTTATCTCAGGGTGTTTTGGGCTTCACTCCGACACGACTTGTACCGCTATTAGGGGACTGACGTTTTACCGCCCCCTAGGCCCGACATGCGATGTATCAGACGAACAGACCGGACTGTACGGAGACTGTCACATTCAGACTCAGTAGGAGTTCAGATGGGGTTTCACCTCGTCAGCCTTCTTGTCGACATCTACCTGGGGACCGTTACGCACAGCTAGTGCCGCTTGCGGTCTGTGGTTAAACCCACTGCCAGCGTAGTGTCGAGTCTTTAGAGTCCCACACAGAGGGTATTCGCCTCTGGGCAAAACAGAGTAGAGGTCGCATGGTTTTGCGACAGGGTTCGTTCTCATCCGCGCACTTGTGCACGTTTGGAGTCCGGACGGATATTACTGGCTGGCTCTGGTTTGAGTCAGATACCGGTATATGTTTTGGGGTTGCTTTTATCTCTCAGTATTCATGTTCCTCGAAACAAGAATGCAGGTGTGTATGCACAGTTGCTTGAGGCGGAGGATGAGGTTTTTCATTAGGGTTTCGGAACGGGTGCGTATGCACAGTTTACAGTCGTCTTTTTCCAAACCCTAATAGATTTATGAAATATCAATTAATAATAGTAATTAAATGAAATATTGTTATGGTTGATTTTGTTGACTTGTTGACCATGGTTGAATGTTGACCACCATCATGCTTTGAAAGGATTCTCCTTGATTCATGCTTACACTATTTATTGAAAGTATGATAGTGGTCATTCTAAATACAACCATCAACTATTTCATTTTTGAATTATTATTATTAATTAGATAATTCCTTTTCTTTTAGTCATGGTTGCAAAAGAAAAGAGCTCATTCTTTCATAATCATTCTCTCTCCTCACTTCAGCTTCTTCTTCCTCAAGCTCAAGGTGATTCCTTCTCATGTGTTGAGAATCCTTCACCTTGAAAAGAAAACAACCCCTAGACACTCTCTACTCTCTCTAGGGTTCAAGGTTTAGCAAGCCGGAAATCCTAGTTCACTCCAAGTTCGAGAAAGAGCCCAAAGGTTGAACCTTCGAGGTGGATCCATCTTCGACGGAAGAAGGCGACAAGAAGAGAACCATCAACCTCTACAAAAGTTTGAAGAAGAAGGAGTTCAAGTTTAGGTATAACCATCTTCATCCGAGTAGCTAAATCTCTTTAGCAAGTATGCTAGTTTTAGTTTAGTTAAAGATCCCGACTTTGCTTAGTCCATGTTGCCCCTTGCGCTAAAAATTTGATTTTTATACCGTTTCCGCCTCCCCGTAAGAACCGGGGGTCGCAACGTGGACTTACAGATCTTTCACTCCTTTCACCACTTCAAATTCTTGGGATCAACAATTCCATTCACCTTCTTATCCAAATATTGATCCTGCTCCTGTCCAGCCATTCAACTCCTACCAATCCTACCCTACTTTTGCACCTTCCCTAGACATTGCATCAGAACCGCCATTTGGGAGTTTTCAGTATCCAAACAACTTTGAATCTTTTACTGAAACCCCTTCACAACCAATGTCTAGTCTAGAACAATCCTTGGAAGACTTTAGGGTAGCGTCAAGCCAACAGATGATGGATTTGAATGCGTCCATGGCCGCCCTCATACAACCTAGTGACCCGGTAGCTAGTTTTCAACTAGCTCCAAATTTTTCAATGTATGATGAAGCGGTAGGACAGGCTGTGCATTTGAGTGGAGAGAGTGAGCTGTAACCCCTTCCAAGTCAAACCTACACGCCACAAATTGAATCCCACAACTCCTGTTTTGAAAGTCTATCGAGTATCCCACATGATTTATCAATTGAAGATAGAATGATGAATGAGTTGTGCGACTTCGTAGTGTTTGATTTGCCCGATTTTGAAGGGTCTCTTCCAAGTGAAACCGATCCTAAACCTTTTGACCTTTACACCTCCATCTTAGAACCTGAATTGATTAATATCCATGCCTTGGTTGAGGTGTCAGAGAATTTTGATTTTCACTTGATTGACGATATTGACGCTGGGGATATTTTGGATGATGAACCCATAGATTTGACTAGGTTTTTCTCTCCAATTCATCATCCCGAGTCATTAAATGTTTTTCCCGAACCCCATATGCGTCTGGACTTTGATGAAATGTGCATGGATAAGCTTAACTTTGAGGAGAATTTTGAGGATATTTTTGAGGATGAAACAGTTCTAGATGATGAGTCGGATTTTCCAATTCATCCTGTTCCTTTCACTGACTGTACACACCCTCCAGAAGCCTTAACCGATACCCTTCCTCAACCACTTCCCTCCATCCTTTCAATCGTTCCGACCTTGCAAGAACCCGTATCATTTTCACTTCCTGTGTCTGGTTTACCAAGTTCGGCGTACCCATGGTTTCTTACGAATCTTGAGGGATTTGACCCCATTTCTCGACGGGTAAATATATTAGCACAATCACTTTTCACACATCGCTCATCACATATTGTGCTAATCTATTTACTCCATTTGCACCCTCAAGTTCGTACTCTACTTCTTTTTCCCTTCCGCCATTCTTCTTCTTCTAATATACCGAGACCGTATCCCGCTTCTATCTCAATACGGTCTCGCGTATTCTCCATTTCTTTCCTCTTCACCTTCTTTCACCAACCACTGCTTTACCATGATAAAATCTTTGAATGGTTGGTGTTAACTTTTGGCCTGTGTAAGGCCTTGTATAGTTTGATACTGTTCTTTCCCCCCTAATCCTGAACTTCATCGCTTAACAGTGGAAACACTGTTTCACTTAAGTTTGGGGGGGACACTTTTTTGTATATATTTTTTGTTTTCCTTTTTTGTTTTGTATATAATTTGTTTTTAGGGAGCGCCGGCAATTTTGACCCTCTTAGTATAGCATGACAGTGAGGGCACTGTCAAGTTTAAGTTTGGGGGTGTGCTCGGTAAGCTTTCTTCCTTCGCATTCATATGTATATTTTGCATCTGCATATTAAATCCATAAAATCCATAAAAATCTGAAAATTTTCTAAAAATATAAAAACTTTTTTGTCAAGTTAGATTGTGGAAGAACTCTGATTCAACATTCGACGGCTTTTGTTTGGAAAAATAGGAATGACTAAATCTTATGTTTAGATTTTGAAAACCTGAAAGATAACTCTCCTTTGAAGTTAACTATAGCTGATATACGTCTTTACATCACACTACACGTGTCGTAAGTCTTGGAAATTAGATGACAAGTCTTTTATGTTTAAAAAAAAAACTTTTAAATAGATAAATGATTTTCTGAGGATCAAATAGGTTTGTTCTGAAATAAGTAATGTCAAGAATAGTTTACGAAGTAAAGAGAATATGAAGGAATGTTATTGATGCCTTAATTGGAACTAAGTCTGAAAAATAACCCATCTGAAACTTGATTGGAATGATTACACACCAAACCCACTAAACACGTCTTTTATCCAAAAAATAATTGAACTACCGGTTATATCTCCGTTCGTATTGAATCATCATGTTTTTCATGCCAAACTGTCTTTTGTTTTTGGACCTAGGTAACTTGAGTAATTAAGTCCGCTGGGGTGTTTCTACACCTAATGCCCTAAAACCAACTGGTTTGGGTGCATTGGCCCAAAGCTCGCTAAGAAGCCTAGAAAGTCCAGATAAAAACAAAGTCAAGCAAGTGTTCTCTCCGAGTTAAAATTCCTAACGGTTCTTTGTGTGAGAATAATCTTGATAAAAGACAAGCTTTTATAAAAAAAAATTTAACGGAGATATGAAGGTTTTACTCTATGATAAAGACTATTGCACGTTCACAGAGGTGTGTATGAAATGAAAACAAGAAAAAGGTGGAGTGAAGAATAAGACCTAGTTTCCTGTTAGGGAAGATAGAAATTCTGAAGTTGAAACTTTACTGGAAAACGAAACTTGAAAAATGCTTAACTCTTTATAAAACTTATGTGATCCTTTTAAAATTGTTATCTGGGCTTTATTGTGTGACATAATGACTTTATTCGACCTTTCGGGAACTTAACGACACTATTTGCACTGCACGTAAAGACATATCAAATCTGTAGTTAAATAAGAAGCGAGGTGTGAAAAATAAAGGTTCGATAGTCTAGACCTAGGATTATAGAATTGTTATTTTCTAAAAACAAAACTTTAGGATTTGAATCTTAGTTATTTTACAAAACTAGCTTGACCGGATTTTGTGGGTAGTATCCGCTGAAAACCCTCAGGAGACAACACTCCTCCTACTAGGGACACCTAGAGGTTTAACGGCTTGTTGCACGCGCTCAGTGCAATCGCGATCCCTGCGAAAGTGCGGTTATCATTATACTTTTAGGAATAATTGGTTTTGCTCGGGACGAGCAAAAGTTAAGTTTGGGGGTATTTGTTCATATCTGAATATTGCATTTTATACCGCCCATTCTTACGCTCGTGTGTTTATAGGTAGGTACTTTTAATCCGTGTTTGTTACATGTTTGCAGAATACAGGTTTCCAGTACAAATATTGCAAATCAGGATTAATTCTCCACAGTTACGCCAAATGCAGAACATCTGTCCACAGCAGATAAAAGCCGGGTTCCGGTCATCCATATCCGTCCAGTGCCGAGTACCGGTTCCCAATACAAGACATGTGACGGTGGTCATTCATGTCTGGGACAAGCACAGAGCACGAGGTGGGCTGCACAAGAATCAATGGGTGCGCGGAGCTCGAGGGAGATAAAGTCAAAAGTAAAGAAAAGATAGTGCAATCTTGGACTTGGAATCTGGAGATATTCTGAAGACTTTTGTGCATTTTGAAGTTTGCAAACACGAGAAAAAGCCAAACCAGGAACCCACCAGAAAACACACTGCCCAACTCACCAAGATGGCCGCGCATGCGTGGCCAAAAGGGGGTATTGGCCACGCATGCGCGGCAAGGTGGGGCCCTCTCACTGCCGAATTTCAGGGGTATTTTGGGTGTTTCATTTCTGGTCTGGTGGATGCCCTAGAATTCCATTCCCCAGCCTATAAATACAGCAGACCTGAGCTTAACCAATTGAGCTTTTCTTTGTTCTTCTTTTTGTGTAATTTTGTTCTTCTTCTTCCTCTTCTTCATTCTTTCTCCATGACATTGTAGTGAGAGCTTTTGAGTGGAAGATTAATGAAGATGAGGGCTTGTTATCTTTCTTGTTAGTTTGCTCCCCCTTGAGATTCTTGCTTTCTCTTGCTCATTCAACCTCTTCATTGAGCTTGAATGGGTAAGAGTTAGTTATTGATCTCAAGGGTCGTATTTTCTCACGGGACTAGTTCTTCACTTCACATGCGTTCTCTACCCTTCCCTTGATCTTGCAAGTTCTTCATTGAGCTTGCAAGTTTAAGGGTTGGCTATTGAGCACATGCTTGGCTTGGGTTCTACTTCCGTGTTCTTTTTATTTGCTTATTTATTACTTGCATTTTTCATTCTTGCTTTTATTACTTGCAATTTTATTCATGCACTTTAATACTTGTATCTTTTCTTTTCTTTGTTCTTTTCTTTTTGTTCTCTTTTGTTTATTTTGTGAATGTTGTAATTATTGTTGTTGTTAAGAATTAATACGGTTTTATAAGTTAACATTTCTTTGCCAATTCCTTTTCCCGTTATTTTCCATTTGAACTCCGCCCGAACCATACGCAAGCGCTCCGTTAGGCACCGTACCCTGACAAGGTAACGGTGATTCCTAACCACGACCGGTTGCGTTCGGTTTGGCCGGAGGCGAAAGCAAGAGACAAGAACGGAAGGACAAGGGTAAATAAGCCGGATTCCACGAATACCGCGCTTAAATCCCCTAATCCACGTTGTTTCCAATTGCTTAGCTTCAATTGGTCAAGACTCGGCTCAAAGGTTTTTGAGTACGGATTTCTTAGCTTACAATCTCGTATTTTCTTAACAACTTTATACTTGCAAATAAACACATAGGTTAGAATCAAACTCATACAGATTCTTTATTGACTCGTCTAAGACAAGAAGGTAAGATAACACCATCTCCCTGTGGACCGACCCGTGCTCACCGGCTAGCTGCATAGCGACACCGTCCTGATCGCGGTTACACTTAAATTCTTTGAACATCCGACACGCCAAAAGCGTGCGATCAGTGCACACCGTTTATATGGCTTCCGGAAAGGAGGAAAGCCGTGCTTCAAAGGGTCACCGACCGCTCACCCGATCTGTGACGAAAGCCCAGGAGCAGCAACAGAAGCTTCAGGAAATGATGACTGTGATGGCTGCACTTACCGAACCGAAAGAAAGTCCGGAAGTATCATCAGAGCAGCGTCACGAACAAGAAACTGATGCTGATTTCTTACGTAGAATCCTCGAAAAGAAGGACACAGAAGCCGCAGAACAAGCGGCTAACATAAAACAAATGGCACTCCTCTTCTAAGACATGGTAGGGATGATGTTACAGCCGGAACCTCCAGCTGAAGACCCTCCAGTCATTATCGGAAATGACGGAGGGGAAACATCTGATCCTCCTCCGGCTCTTTCAGTAGCCAAGGAAGAAACTATTTCCAAGGCCGCACTGGATGACTATATAGCTCGGCAAATACGAGCTCATCAGGCGAGTGAAGCGGCTGGGCAAACTGTTAGAACTGGACGACCCTATCCGGGCTGGTATGACCAAATCAGTTACCCGCCGGGATATACGATCCCTAAGTTCCACGTATATAAGGGGACAGGGAATCCGCATCAACATATCGCTCAATTCAGGGCCTTATTCGGCAACACTGGAGGCGATGACAAACTGTTGCTTCGCCAATTCGTCGGCAGCTTAGCAGAAACAGCCTTTGAATGGTATTCGGAGCTACCCAACGACTCTGTCAAAAAATTTGCGGAGATAGAGTTATTGTTTACACAAAGATTCGCGAGTGCTAGTGAACGCACCCCGATAATAGCACTGATAAATGCCAGGATAAGGCCAGGCGAAACGTGGGTCCAATACGCAACACGATGGCGGAACCTATGGTCGAAAGGCGAACAACGCATAGAAGAGGCACCTGCGGTAGGCATGTTCGTGGGCACTCTTGATCCGCAAACGACCATCTCGCAATTCATGATGTTCTTCAGGCCGACCACCTTCCAGGCATTGATCGACAAATTAGCCCAAATGGACCAGATGGGCCATGGACCGTCTCCTCCAAAACCAGACTCTCGAAATGAGAAAAGAAAAGGGAAAGCGGTTGTCGTTGCCAATACTCAACAACAGCCGAACAACTCGAAGCCGTTCGTCCGCCAAAATAACGTGCATCCACGCCCGTCCCTTGTGGAGAGACTAGGACATCCTTATTCGTTTCTTCAGAATAAAACGAGAAGATTGTTCGAACTGGCAGTACGCAACAGACTCATCAATCTGCCGAATCCAAAACGTCCGTTGCAGCCAGGCGATCTCAATAATCCCGATTACTGCCCTTACCACCAAACGATAAGTCACCCGATCGAGGATTGTTTCGTCTTTAAGGGATGGATCGAGGATCAATACCTACAAGGCAAGTTTGCGCTGTCTGAAAACTGGAAGGTAAACCCACCACAGCCGCACACTCCAAAGAAGATGGACATGATGGGGGCAGCTTGTTCTTTTGTCGAGGACGAAAATGATGGAGAAGACTCATCAGACGAGTCTGAAGACTACGTAGCGACTTGTCACGTGATCTCTCACTCATTAGCGGATGATAAAGAGGCTCCTTGCGCCGAGGAACCGAGGGCAGACCCTGAACCAGAAATTCCGCGGCCGTCAGACAAGTTGATCGATGCCTTCCTGAATGAGATTCGTCTGAAAGTTAAAGCCAATCAAGAGCGTGAGATGGCCATACTGGAAGGGGCCAAACACCGACGACTGGACCAAAGAGTCGAGGCACTCCCGTCAAATCAAAAGCCATCCGCTGCGGATAGAAACAAATTCAAGACGAGGAAGAGGTTCGCTAAAGTCCTGTCAGCAGGAATGGTGCTACCACCCTCTGAAGAAAATACTCTCGGTGAAGTGGAGATGCATCCTAACTTCTGCTTATATCATCAGAAGATCATACATCCTACAGAAGATTGCGACTCCTTTAAGTGTTGGTGGCAAGGGTATGTCGCTCAAAAGCAAAACTTCAACAGGACAATGTGTGGAGCTCATAGACATCAGAAAAATGCGATAGATGAGAGCAAGAGAGCCGCCGATGACTGTCATATAGCGACTCCAAGGGATCACAAATTATCACCTTTGGAAGCGACTCTGATGAAGAAGTTGCCCTTAACCCTCTTCTCAAGGAATCCATTTCAAAAATGAAAGAATTAAGGAGTTGCGAGAACATTCAGCCTTGCAATCGCTCGTTACTCGAGAAAAATCTCGGCCCCACAAACAAAGGATCGAGCAAAAAGGATAAAGGAAAGGGGAAGATGACCTTCGTCGCCAACACTCAACAACAGTCGAGTGGCCTTAGACCGGCTGTTCGTCAAAACAATATGCGTCCACCTATATCCCTCGAGGAGAGGCTAAGACGTCCTTACTCATTTCTTCAGGATGAAACAAGGGGGCTGTTCGAAGTGGCAGTGAATAACAGGCTTATCACTCTACCGGAGCCGAAACACCAACTACAACTGGATGATGTCAACAGCTCTAATTATTGCCCTTACCACCAAGTATTGGGCCATCAGATCGAAAACTGTTACGTCTTCAAGAACTGGGTTGAAGACCAATACCAACAGGGCAAGTTCGTCATATCCGAAAACTGGAAGGTGAGCCTGCCACAACCGCACGCTCTGAGAAAGACGGATACGCCGGGGGCATCATGCTCATTCATAGAGAAAGCCTCATAGACCGAAAAGTCAGTAAACTAGAGATTCGCCTCAAACACGACGACGACGGACCGAAACGTCCTTAAACTAATGGCGGACCGAAACGTCCTTAAACTAATACCGCAGCATCCTTAGGCTGACA
This sequence comes from Agapanthus africanus, assembly GCA_030015575.1. Lineage (NCBI taxonomy): Eukaryota > Viridiplantae > Streptophyta > Magnoliopsida > Asparagales > Amaryllidaceae > Agapanthus > Agapanthus africanus. The sequence goes on along the minus strand of JASDDO010000022.1, from coordinate 229,680,179 downwards.
AAATATATATATATATATATATATAATAATAATAATAAAATATAATAAACGGTATGTCCATAAGCAAAATGGGCACGGATGAAAACCCGAAAGGGCTCCTTGAGTAAAAACAGCAGGGCTACCGGCGAGTGTTCGTGAAAACCCGAAAGGGCGCGACCTCGTAAAAAAAATAAAATAAAATAATAATAATAATATAAAAATAAAAAGAATGAAAAAAAAAGGTATGTCCATAAGCAAAAAGGGCACGGATGAAAACCCGAAAGGGCTCCGTGAGTAAAAACAGCAGGACTACCGGCGAGTGTTTGTGAAAACCTGAAAGGGCGCAACCTCGTTAAAGGACACTTACAGGGTCCTCTCGACCTTGTAAGGAGAAACCACCCGCGTGAGATCCTTACGACTCACAAAGGAGCAACGCACTTAGGAATTCCTAAGGAGAAAATACACTTGCGAGATCCTCACGACTTGTAAGGAGAACTCTCTTATGGGACCCTCACGGCTCATAAGATTTGAAAGTCTTAAGTTACAGAGACCTAAACATGTGCTTAAGCAACCTTCACAACCTTCGATATTGCCCTACAAGTGGCTCAATACTGACCCTTGTATACTGAAAGGTTAGTATAGCACCCTATGAAGAGTTTTGAAGCATCACATGACCCAAAGTTATAATTTTTATGGTGCTAAACTAACATGGAAAGGGATCGATCCTAGAAAATTAGGGTTACGAAATATAAAGCGAACTAATCTAGGGTTTCAAGACTACAACCTTTGTAGCTCCCTTTCGCTGGACTCCTTGGTCTCTAGGGTGTTGTACGGAGGTCCTCTTGAAGTCCTCTTGTGTCCACGACAATCCACCACGGAGATCTCCGTCCAAGCTCGCAACTTCGTAAAACCGAAGAGAACACTCTAAACAAAACGGCTAAGCTTGTGTAGAATGAAGTTGTGGTTAAGTTTCTCACTTCAAAAACCTTTCTTTAAGTGGTATTTGCTCACTAGAAAAGACTAGAGAGCAAAAGAGAAAGAGGAAGAAGATGGTGGCAATTTTTAACAAGAGGTAAAAAGATAACTCATGAGAAGAAAAAGAAATATATCAATATATATTTTATTCCTTCTTACTATGAACCATGGTTAAAGTGATGGAGACATTATTTAACTTGAGTTTTGAATGATAAAGAGAAGGATAACCTTAGGTTAGTGGTAGTTGAGCATGGTTAGGTCAAAGGAAGAATGTAGAAGCAAGAATGATTATCCTTTCCTTTTCATTTTCTTTTAAATCCAAAATTAAATAATAATCCGTTATATAATCCATGGTGTGAGTCTTATATTGCCACCATTTCCATATGCTAACAACCATGATGGATGAGTGTATGTATGTGTGCATGTATGCACATCCACATGTGCATGAAACTAGCATGAAAGAAAGAAAGAAAAGCGCACATGCATGCACACATCTATCATCTAAGAAAAGGTTTTAAGTGAGAAAACTAATGGTTAAATGATAAATCAACACTTGATTTATCAATCCGGTCATATCTCATATGACCCCACCAAAAGCAGTTCACCCGATCAATTTTCGGTATCATATACGCACATTTTAATCGGGTGCATGCGCATATCACATACGCGCACCACAACGTTTCGCCTGGACTGGGTAACTCCTTTGTGGGACTCTAAGACTCGTCAATACGCCGGCAGAGGGTGATGATCATATCAGGTACCCTCAAGCCTCAAGCGGTCAGCTAAACGTAACGGCCACCCGGGTATTGAGCGATCAGAAGACAACAAGCGAACCTGCTACAACTCCCGTCGAGCCATCCGGCAACACTACCGTACAGTCCGGTCTCTTCGTCAGATATGCTGCATATCGAGCCTAGGGATGGTCACGTCGACCCCAATAACTCAATAAGTCGTGCCGGTGAATGGTCTATAACAGATCGAGAAACTACTGATAACACTTATCAGCAAATCTCAGCAGCCCTGGCCAGGGACTTGCTGTTATAACCAGTCGGGCACAGCATAGCATCAACTCCCAATATCGGGAGAGACGAAACCCCTCCTATCGCTCATCGTCTTCGTGTGTCTCGGGACTGTACCCAACGGCCACCTGTTTGCACGACTCAGTAGAGCCGTGGTAGGGTGGCAATCAAAGTACAGTGGGAGAACATACAAGACTCCATGACGATCTCGGGTCTACAGACTAACCTGTACCAGTGTCACCTGAGAACTGCTATCCGACGATAGATATAATTCCATATAGGAGTTCTCGGTGAGTCCGTCCAGTGTACTCAGTCACCACTGAGCACCCGTATGTGATCTTGATGTCAAACATCGATGAATGTGGGAACATCCATCGCCCATCACATGGGTCTAGTATCATATACGCTAGTCTACTCTGGTATATCGATGCCCCGTCTCGATACACCTCCGACTAGGGAATTTTCAGGATATGCTTATAGACTACAGATGTCCCACTAGTATGATCTGCATCATAATCAGAGTAGTCAAGCCGATATCCTCAGGGCTTTATCAGCATGTATGAATGAATAAAAGCATGATCAAATCAACATGTCAGATAAAGAATAACCAGATAGCATACTATCATGTCGAGCAAGAAAGCAAACTGAATATATATACATGTATAGATACATCCACTATCACATAATGGCCTCTAGGGCATACATATATCCAACATATACAATCCACGGGCGCGAATAAAACATTTCCCTAACCAAGTCACATCCGTGATTGGGGATATATGCGCATGATGAACAACCCTTATAAGTCCTCTCGACTTACAAGGAGAAAACCCTCTTGTAGGATCCTTACGACTTACAGAGGAACATACACTTAGGAATCCTCACGATTCCTAAGGAGAAAACACACTTACAAGATCCTCACGACTTCTAGGGAGAAATACCTTTGTGAGACCCTTACGGCTCATGAAGTCAAAAGCCTTAGTCGACAGGACCTTAACCCTGTTCGCTAAGCCACCTTTGTTCGACATCGACATAGGCAAATAATGATTCGCTCCTGGAAATATCCCAGTTGTAGCGGTGCTGATGCCGAAATCGGTGTCTAATTCCAGGCTTACAGCGAAAAGCCAGTAGGCCGCACGTGCATACGAAATAGCCGAAATGATGGGGCAGCTTGCAATAAAAAGCAATAAGTAAAGAAAATGTATGCATACAAAATAGCCGAAATGATTGGGCAACTCGCAATAAAAAGCAGCGAGCACCGAGAAAAATAGCCGAAATGATTGGGCGATCGTGACCTTCGCGATATAAAAGCTGAAATGATAGAGTATCGCGGAAATAAAATAATAATAATAAAAACAATGAATGAAACTTATGCCCTACAGGTTAGATCACATCGATTCCTGTATACAATTCAGGGGCACAAACAAAGAGGGAACCATACCTTCCCAACAGGCTCCATAAAAAAGCGAAGCCAAATCTCGACGGTTCACAGACAACCTAGAGACCATCTAAGAATTCGTCTCGTTACAGCAGATGAGATGTTAATAAAGGCGTTCCTTCGCAGTCTATCAAGATGCAGATACAACACCAACAAAAGACCTTGCGGTCGAAACAAAGCAAAGCGACGACAAAATACCAGCTTCATTTCGACGTCCGTCTCGGTACAGTAGACGTAATGTCAACCCCAGCGTCCTTCCTCCAACAGGATTTGGACACACCAAAGCAAACGAAGCGAAGGCCACATTCCTAGCTTCAACGTCTTGACGGTAACTCATATAAAACCGGAAAGACAATCGGAGATCATCTCGCACCAGCACAGAGTGGTCACCACCTCGACGTTCGTCTCGATACAGCAGACGAGATGTCACCCCAGCGTTCTTCCTCCAGCAGGGTTCGGACGTGACAAAGCAAACGAAGCGAAGGCCAAATTCCTAGCTTCAAAGTCTTAACGGCGAGTCATATAAATCCTGAAAGACAACTGGAGATCGTCTCACACTAGTGCGGAATGGTCACCACTTCGACGTTCGTCTCGACACAGCAGACGCAACATCATCAAACAAATGGAGCCACGGCAAAATCCCTAGTTCCAAACCTCAACGGTTCACCAGCAACCTAGAAACAACCTCGACGTCCGTCTCGATACAGCAGACTAGATGTCACCCCAACGTTCGTCTCGACACAGCAGACGCAACATCATCAAACAAACGGAGCTACGGCAAAATCCCTAGTTCCAAACCTCGGCGGTTCACCAGCAACCTAGAGACAACTACGACGTTCGTCTCGATACAGTAGACGGGATGTCACCCCAACGTTCGTCTCGACACAGCAGACGCAACATCATCAAACAAATGGAGCCACGGCAAAATCCCTAGTTCCAAACCTCGACGGTTCACCAGCAACCTAGAGACAACTACGACGTTCATCTCGTTACAGCAGACGAGATGTCACTCCAGCGTTCTTCCTCCAGCAGGGTTCAGACGCGACAATCAAACAAACGGAGCCACGGAAAAATCCCTAGTTCCCACCGCGACATTCGTCTCGATACAGCAGACGCGATGCCAGCAAACGAAGCAAAGGCCAAATTCCTAGCTTCAGGGTCTTGACAGCAACTCACATAAAGCCTGAAAGACTATCGGAGATCATCCCACACCAGCGCGGAGTGGTTATGACTCATCGGGGCTCACCAAAATGAGCCTAACCTCAAGTAAAAAGAGGCATGGCAAATTCCTAACGCTTGCTCTTCCGACGGTCAAACTGCCTAGGAAGATTGTTTGAAGACGTCTTGTCCAGCCCCCGAAGGGATCAGAGACACGACAATCGCAGGGCTACTCGAACAGCACGATTGCCTATCGAGGAATATATCAGCTTATGCAACGGTACGACGGCCAAAACCCTAAGTACCACAGACCCCTAACGGACTTCTGTCGTAAAGAGCAGAGGTTAACTGTGACGTTAGGATATTCTTGCGAGAAATGCTCGATTCGTCTCGACTTGTGAAGAAATTGATGTCTTTGCGAGAAATTCTCGATGCGGCTCGACTCGTGAGATAAATCCTTAGGCAGTAGGCATAAAAGGAGCATGTTTCCTAAGCACTGGGACCCTGCAAGTTGCCCAAAACGGTCTCTTGCACACTATCCACGGGTCTCACTCTCCAAACTCGAAACTCGACAAGGAGGGAAGCAACCGCTTACGGGTCCTCTCGACTCGTGAGAGGGAAAAATTCTCTTATGAGATCCTTACGACTTGTAAGAGAAAACACACTTAGGAATCCTCACGATTCCTAAGGAGAAAATCCACCTACGAGATCCCCTCAATCCGTAGGGAGAAAAGTCTCTATGAGACCCTCACGACTCATAGAGTTGAAAAGTCTTAGTCGGCAGATCTGAATCTGCGGCCTAAGCCATCGCTATCTCGTGGAGAAATCTAGATGCTTACTATATTATCTATCGACCCTATTTATTAAGACAACACACGCACAATAAAAGAAAGAAGGAAGTGACAGGAAGAACATCCGATTTACATTTGATCAAGCGTTCGAGACACACTCATTCATGCATGTGCAAAAGATTCAGAACAAGGGATAAGACAAGCTGAAATGGAAATTTTCTATTCATATCATAAAAATGGGTTCTTATAATCACAGAGAAATAGATAATAACATTATTAAAATGTTTACAAAGGTATAACCTCAAACCCAGGACATGGATTGAGGAACTCGAAAGTGACCCTATCTATGACTTTCCAAGCTTCATGTTCGCGAGCACAAGCGTCAGGGTCCCCCTGATGTCTTCTACCCTCCGATAAGCAGCGAGTATGGCAGACTATTGAAAGACCTCGTGCAAGAGATCGACAAGACTGTCTCATCGTCTCTTCGAGATAAAGTTCATCAGGTACACCGAGTACACCTAATCCTCGGCGGCATCCAACGCCCTAAGCGGCATACCGGAACAGAATAGGGGAAGCGCTTCCCAGATGGCTCCCACGACAAGCTTAAGGAGAGAGGAACGTCGGGGAAGCAGTGGACCGTTGTATGCGTCGAAGCGGCTCATGATTTCAGCACACTCCGCGTTTGTGAACTCTCGATTTTGAGAGCGGCCAAGTCGGCGGATGTCCCAATAAGAGATGATCTCGTCAAGATTGTACATGTGGGCGTCCATTATTTCTGTGAAAGAAAATCAACAAAATTATCAGAAAGACTGATTAAGCAAAACGATATAATGCACCGAGGAATAAAGTGCCATCTTTAAACTCCAAGATCAATGAAAAACTCCTAAGAGTTCTCTTGTATGATTTGGAAGGAGTAAAGCTCCATTAATGAAATGAGAAAGTACAAAGAAAATCTTTTAAAGAGAAGAGCTCTGTTAATGGAACCCTAATAGGATTCTCCATAGTTCTCTTTAGACCCCCTTTAGAGCAAAGCTCTGCTAAGTGAAAACCTAAATGGGTCTTCTTTAGATCAGGGATCTATTGAGAGCAAAGCTCTTAAAATTGATTTAATTCAATCCAAATTTTTTTTTACCTAAAATTCTCTGGAGTTTGAACCTTTAAAAATGCTTAAACAAAAGAGCATGGCTCTGAACAAAATTCTTATGAAGAGATGAAAATCATCTAAGGGACCAAAGGTCCTATTTATAGGCATCGAAGTGTCGTTTCAACTTCTAAGGGATGGCGCGACGGTTGGAATTCTGCCACCGCTGCGCTCACGTTTGGAGGCCACGTAAGCGCAACGGTGGGGGGGCATTTGTTTACCCCAATCAGAGCAAAGTTCTATTCAAATTCCAAGGAGGAAAACAAAGCAACGCTCCTGTTTCCCCCAATCAGAGCAAGGCTCTGTTCTGAAAGTTACAATAAAAATAAAAGAAGCAACGCTTCAGCTGACTTGTGCTCTGCGCTGCGCGACATGTGTCAGCGCAGTTGCGCTGCGCTCTGCGCTGCGCAACACGTGGCAGCACAGTTGCGCTGCGCGACACGTGTCAGCGCAGTTGCGCAAGTGCAGTTGCGCTGCGCGACACGTGTCACGAGCTGGTGCGCTTGCGCCAAACAGAATTAAAATTCTGAAAGATCTTTCTCAATCATGTTAAAAACAAGAAGATTGTCTTCTGTAAAATAGAAGCCCTTGGATCAAAGATCCAACGGTGGGGAAAATTCCCCAAATCACTCAGAGAATGATCTCTTTACCAAACTTAACAAATCTATGGGCACTATATAAAGACCCCAACTCAAAAAAGGGATGAACATTTTTGAGAAATCAAGAGCTTCAAACAGAGAGAACTCTGAAAAAGTTTCAAGAAAAAGGTAAAAAACCTTCATAAAATAGAAGAAATTTCTTCTAATAGATCATTGATCTAAGAACAAGATCAATGTGTTGGAGATAGTGCCCTCAGAGTCAATTATTGGATCACAGACACGTGATTGCAATGATTGAGGGAGGACCTATCCCGGTAGGACAGTCTTACTCGAGATGATAGTATGCTATCTGGTTTACCTTTATCATCGTATACTGCTTTAAGTGACATGACAGGTCACTATTGTACGTTGATAGAGCCCCTAGGATTCTTGCTTGACTACCGGCAGTATGAGGGCGATCATATACGTGGGAGCTGGTAATCTATAAGCACATCCTTAAATGGTCCCTAGTCGTGGGAGTTTCGAGACAGGGCATCGATACTCCAGAGTAGACTAGTGTATACAGTCGAGACCCCGACAAGGGGCGGTGGCCGGTCTCACAAGCCACTGGTGTATTGTTGGAGATAGTGCCCTCAGAGTCAATTATTGGATCACAGGCACGTGATTGCAATGATTGAGGGAGGACCTATCCCGGTAGGACAGTCTTACTCGAGATGATAGTATGCTATCTGGTTTACCTTTATCATCGTGTACTGCTTTAGGTGACATGACAGATCACTATTGCACGTTGATAGAGCCCCTAGGATTCTTGCTTGACTACCAGCAGTATGAGGGCGATCATATAAGTGAGAGCTGTAGTCTATAAGCACATCCTTAAAAGGTCCCTAGTCGTAGGAGTTTCGAGACAGGGCATCGATTCTCCAGAGTAGACTAGTGTATACAGTCGAGACCCCGACGAGGGGCAGTGGCCGGTCTCACAAGCCACTGGTGTCAGTTGGTTCACCTAAGATGTATACAGGTGCTTATTGGGTTATGAGTACACCGGACAGGACTCGCCGGGAACATGCTAGTTGGTCTTATACCTGACGTCAGATAGCAGTTCCCTGGTGACATGTGTACAGGTTAGTTCATCGACCTGGGGATCGTCATTTGTCTCGTGTGAGTTCCCACTGTACTTAGATTACTACCCTACCACGGCTCAAAGGAGTCGTGCAAACAGGTTTTAGTTGGGTACAGTCCCGAGCCACATGGAGGCAGTGAGCGGATCTTCGGGGGTTTCGTCTCTCCCGGTATTGGGGGTGAGATCGCGCTGTGTCTAGGAGAGCCATTACACAAAGACCTTGGCCAAGGCAGGAGATTTACTGGTAGGTATTCCAGTAGTATCTCAGGGTGTTCTGGGCTACACTCCGACACGACTTGTACCGCTTTTGGGGGTCTGACTTTTACCAACCCCCTAGGCCCGCCATGCGATGCTCATAGACGAACGGACCGGACTGTACGGATATTGTCACTGACAGGCTCAGTTGGGTGTCGGGGTGAGCTTCCTCATCGACGTCCCTTTTGGTCAATAGCTGGTGGCCCGTCACGTATTGGCTTATACCTCTGACGTGCTAGTGGTTAAATCCACAGCCATAGTATTGACGAGTCTTTAGAGTCCACCACACTTTCAGTTACTCAAGCTTTCGGGCGAAACGCTGTAGAGGCCGTATGGAGATATGGCAGGGTCCGATCAGATACGTGCGGTATTGCACGGATCAGGATCGGACAGATTGTACTAGTGGCCGTATGGTTATATGGCAGGGTTCGATCAGATACGTGCGGTATTGCACGGATCAGGATCGAACGGATATTACTAGCCGGCTTTGGCTTAAGCCGGTCCTAGTTTAGTACAGTGTAGATTTTGTCTCATTGCATTTGTATCCGGACGGAATACAAATGCGGGTGTGTATGCACAGTGTGGGGTTTTCCTGTAATTTATTACGGGACCAGTTTTCTGGAGTTGCCAGTTTGCATTCCGTTCCGGCCGGTTTTTCTTTGTTCTTTCCCGGCCGGACTTTTCTGATGAAGGGGGTAATTTGCAGTTTTGCAAATTACTTTTGTGGAGGGGTTTCATGCATTATGATAGCATCTTTTCTTTTTCCTTCATAATGGTTAGCATCTTTGCTTTATGAGATTTGAAATGGATTTGAGGTTGATTTGAGATTTAGTGATGATTATGTTCTTGGATGTGGTCACCTCTTTTCTTTTCCTACACTCACCTCCCTTCATATTGATATTCCTCCACCATTTTGTTACTCACTTGATGTAAGAAGTTTTTCATGGTTAAGAAAAAGAAAGAGAGAAGAAAAAGAAAGAGAGAAGAAAAAGAAAAGAGAGAGAGCTTCATCTTCATCTTTGAGAGAGCTTCATTCATTCATCTCATTTTGATACAAGGAAAAATGAAAGCACCATTTTTCATACCTTCATTCCTCCACCTTCAAATGGCAACAAACCCAAAAGAGAGACTATGATTCTACATTACATTCCCTACAGCAAATCTTGAGCATGTCGAGTTGCCGGCTTCATGCTCGAGTTGCCTCAGTATCGAGGTGGGAGCCCGTAAAAGTACCCTGCTTCGTGGTGCCCCTTTCCGACGAGGAGGAGATGGACGGAGATCCCGCGAGGAGATCGGAGCGGAGATGAAGACCGGAGGACTTGGATCGTCGGTATATCTCTAACCTATCTTGTTAGTTAGCTAGACTAGTTTAATGGTAACGATCCGGGGTTTGGTGCGCGGTGGTGCCGTTTTGCCAAGTCCGCAAAAATTTAAGTTTACCACCGTTTCCGCGTTTGGCCGTCGGATTGACGGCCGGGGCGCCGCCGTGCACTTACAGTGGTATCAGAGCCTCGCCATTAACATAGTCTAGTTTTGTGTGATGTGTTTTACGTTCCGATCGAACAAAATCCCGAAAACACGTATTTCAGTTCACATCAGTTTCTGTTGAAATATTTTGTTCTCGAAAAATTTTTCTGGTTGTCTTAGAGTGATGTGCAGGGAAATAGAAGCATACTGTAAAAATTTGGAACCATGATCTCACTATTCCGCCGCGCAAGCGCCGCGAAACCCCACCTCGTGCGGCGCTTCCGCCGCGGAATTTACTATTCACCCCCCCAAATTTTTTGAGTATGTTCCTTGAGTTGAAAATGTGGTTTCTGGAATATTAAAATTGGGCCCAGGTTTTCTGTGATTGCTACAGTTTTGTTTGGGGGCCCACTTGTTAATTTTTGATCGATCGGAATATTTTTAAAACACATTTTTCACAGTATTTACATTATATCTGCGACCGTGAATGTCACTCGATCGGTAAATCCTGTCTAACTGCTATAGCCCGGTTAGACGGATTTGCGAACGTGACTTTCACGTTGATGTTTTATGTTTATGCTGTGATGTTGCGGATCGGTCGTGGGGGATAGCCTGGATGCAATTCTTAGTACTGTGGTTGAATTATGTACATTTGATATTGCGGGGCGAGCGTCCGACATGTGGACTGCCGTCACTGCCTGTTTGTATTATTCTTTTGGGGCACGACCTGGTTGCGGTCGATGTACCCGTTGTATGTATATTTTACTTTCTGTACTAGGATTACCCCGCGGTGGGGTGCACGGATAGCCGGGTTCTAGAGGGCAACAAGCCCGCATCTCATGGCATTGGACGGAGGGGGCTTCACTCTAGGATTGGCGGGCTATTCGCCGCACTCGTAGGGGGTACAGGTTGACCCAGGAGGGGTGCCCAAGTTACCGGATTCCGTGAAGTGCTGGGTGGTCCATTCACGGCGCTGAAGGGGGCTGCCTCGCTTCAGTTTTGGCGGGTGACTTGCCGCGCCCGTAGGGGTCTAGGATTTCATTGCACAGGCTATCCACACGACCAGGGGAACGTCGGGTTTCAGTAGTGGCTCTGTGAAACCCGGGGATCCCAGATATCTGTATTGTTCTGTGATGCTGTACATTTCTGTGATGTTGCATTTCTTTTCACGCCTTGAGCGAAATATAATATATTGGTATATATATTAGTAGATGTTGTATATGTTTTGCATCCGCGCTAGGTCCAGTCCCCGCTCTGTCGTTAGTAAGCTAACCTAACGGGTAATGACGGGACCCAGTGGCGAATGCGGATGGCATATACGTACATCAGTATATTTTCGTTCTTTTTGGTGTGATCAATTGATGGGACTGCATTGATTCGGATCAATGCAAGTTAAAAACAAACCTAATCTGATGTTGTTGGAACAATTTTTCAAAAAGCTGTTATTGCAAGGACGTTCACTTTTGTTTTGCATCGTGGTATTCAGTTGGAATATCCTGCTCCTCAGTCGACGAGGCAAGGGCCGAGATCCACTCACCGGGAGTGACCCCTTGGGACAGAAGTTTGCGTCAGGGCATTAACTTCACTATAGCCGATTACTTTTGCTTTGCATCGCGGTATTCATTTGGAATATCCTGCACCCCATTCTACGGGGAAAGAGCCGAGATCCCTTCACCGGGAGTGACCTCTTTAGTAAAGGTTTTCGTCACTATATTTTATAAAAAGCTATCCGTTCCTTCAACGATATCAAGTTCATTACGTTAAAGGTTTTCGCCAGAAACCATTCGTAGCCCTCCGTCATTTCAGTTAAATATTCGGTAGTATTCAAGCTATGTATTTTGACCTCACGCCAAGGCATAGTGATTGGTAGCTGCCGGGTATTTATCTGTTGCATAGATAGATGCGTTGGTTTGGGACAGTCGTACTACTATTTTGGCCTACGTCAAGGGTATGTACGGGTGGATTCAAATTAACCTGGATAATGATGGGTAGAACTTGACATGTGACTTATATATTTTGACCTCACGCCAAGGTCATAAGAGCATGGGGCAAAAAATCACATCGGGAGTTTCAAAAGTACTGAAACTTGCCAGATATGCGCATACCTTCTGGAGTGTGATTACGTGAGCGGATTCCGTCACGTTATCATGCGATGAGAGTTGGATCCCGATTCCCACTGATGAGTTGGTATACTCCTCGGGTGACCCCGACTAATTCTTCTTTCAGGTTTGGAGGAGAATTTGAGGTACAGTGGGAGGTTTCCAGATTAGATAAATTGGTAACCATTCTGATCTAGGATAGAGTGCACGCTGAGTGTTTCTTTTCTCTCTCTCTCTGGCAGCGACCATTGACCCGACCCTAAGACTATGACTCAGTGACCAAGTTGACCGAGACCTTCTTAAACACTGGCTTTTGGATTGTCAGGGTTGCTAACCTCATTGCCACTCCTACTTTTACCCTTTTCTCCAGGACACCCCGTATTTCTGCGAACGTCCACTTCCATTGGACAAAACCATCGTATGGTTAGATACGAACTCGAAAGAATTTATTCGAGGATGGTTTCCGGTTCTGGAGAAAACGGATAGGATTATTCAGTTGTCTTTTCCTTTTACCCTCTCTCAGGTTACGAGTACTCCTTGGTTTAGGAGTAGTACACCTATTACGCAAATTGGATAGTCTTCTTCCAAACCATAGGCTGGTGCCGACCGGTAGGGAAGGAAGAAAGCCAATTAGCCTAAACGGTGTACAGAAGGTATTAAGTTAAGACAAAGTAAGGGATTAGTAAGAGGGCAAAGTAAATTGCAACAGATATTCACGACCAAACCATGTATTCCTTCGCCAATCCTAAATCACCTTTGTATTTCTCCAGGACACTCCGTATCACTACGAAGATCCCATTTTATTGGATAATCCATCGTATGGTTATATACGAACTCGAAAGGAACTTGTTCCAGTTCGGGGATGGATCCTGGTTCAGGAGAAATAGGAATAAAGGTACATTCAGGTGTCTTTTATCTTCACCTTCTCTCGCAATGCGAGTGTTCCTAGGATTAGGACAGTACACCCTTTATGCTTTTTGGATAGTCTTCTTCCAAACCATAGGCTGGTGCCGAACGGTAGGGAAGGAAGAAAACCATTTGGCCTAAAGGGGTGTACAGAAGGTAATGACTAAAGACATATAAAGGGATTTGGAGAGGTGCAAAGAATTATACGGTTATAGTTGTGAATCTGGATAATGGATGAGGCATTACTAGGAATACCAGGATACCCCAACGAAACATTTCAATGTTTCAGTTTCACTGTGTACTGTTAATGGAAAACTGATTTCCGATTAGATGCTTACTCCAGGGTATGTATTTACCAGGTATGATTCTCACATCTGTATGGTTTTACAGATGATGAGTGGGAGTAAGTTATTGGGAATTGGGTGATCATCCTCATTATATCGGGATTCGTTGTAATCGGTGATATTTGAGGAGATCATCTGGGCTGTTTGCCGGTCGGCAAATATTTGGTTTTGAATATCCGCTGTTGTGCACCAATTTCAAATTGATATATCTGTACGTCTATTTTCATAGAGTGAGATATACCTTTTGATATTATGTCGATGACATTTACCTATATCAGTGGATGGTTAGGTAAGGAGCATTGAACAGCGGTGTAATTCTTCTTAACCATAAGTACAGTTTTCAACCTACGACACACAGTGAAAGAGTTGTTAGACTCAGCAGACATATACAGAGTATTGTATGTTGTCCAGTGTCCATTAGGACAGAGGGGTTGGTCCTCATACTATATTCTGTTTACTTTTAACTTCTCTAGTTCTTAGACATGTGTTTCGTGGAAACACAGGGTCTAAGTTTTGAGGAGTTATAGGTATTTGAATAGAGTAGAGAACCAGATATAGCAAGTATCGGGATTCTTCAAAGTGATCGAAGATGTAGATACTTGTGTATGGTATTCAGTTAATAGTAATGATAAAGAGAAATTACTTCTCTTTCAGGTTACTCATAATTGGAAGTATTCCTAAGTTGAGTAACGCTGATCGACCTCCTTCCATTTAGTTGACATGCACTGGAGATAGCTGCATGATTTGAATCTGGTTCAATTAAATCAGTGCCTCTGGTTCTATATTGGATGTAGAACAGTTCATATCTTAACGTTGTTAAGGTACGGGGAGTTGTCCGGCTTATGCTTAAAACCAGACACTGGACAACTCAAGGCACGTTTCTGTAATGGCTGTTTGTGGGTTGACCCAGGCTATGACGCGGGTTGACTTTCTACCATCTGGATGAACAATAGCAATATTGTTCTAGACTCGCCACAGTTTTATTAAAAATGGATTTTTTCAAAAACAGCAGTGGGAGTATGGTAGAACTGGAAGTGATTCCAGAACCGCAAACGATTACTAAAGATTTGATAAGGAACCTAAAGATTCAATCTGATTTGACATTCCATTGGCCACTCCGCAGATAAGGTGGGCAACTTCAGGCACCCGAGAGGTACTTCGGTAGCCTCAAGGACGGTGACAGGGAAGTTCTTGTTTACCCACACTTGCCATTGTTGTTGTTCCAGGCTGCGAGACCCGGCAGGAGGATGAGTGTAGCGTCGTTCTGAACTAGCTTCAGAAGTGTACGTGTATATGACTCTGCCAGAGGGTTGTCGTAGTCAGTGGGAGCAGCGGAAGCATTGGTGGACATCAGGCTTATGTCTATTTATAGACTAAAGCAGATGTAGCGGAGATAGATCATCTGTTTCTGATGTGACAGTCATAGGTTTGACGTCATCAGAATAGGGGATGGGTCTGTTGAGAAGGTAGTAGGAAGTGATATTCCTTTACTACGATCGGTTATACTTTGGTCGTCACACAGTGGTTTCTCCACAAAGGACTTGGACATTATATCAGACATACTGGTTACTAGATCTATGGTTTAGATCTAGATTTGGGTGGTTTCCCAATCAGGGTACTTAGACAGCATTCTAAGGGTATTTAGAATGGACGACTCCTGGCACGGTAGTGTACCTGCAGGTAATGGAGTCACCCTCTCCAAAGGTGTCTTACAGACTAAAGGGGAGAGGGACGTGCATGATTGGCAGATCACTTGCTCAGGCAATTGAGTCAATCGTGAGATGTCAAGTACCACACCAGATGTTGTTCTTGCAGTAGATGCAATAAGTTGACATTGATCCAATCCTGGAGAAACAGTCGGAAGCAGTTTTAGAACATAAGTGGCTGTTCTAGGGATATGATAACGAAAGCCCCATTCGGGAAACAGTTATCATTCCAGGCTTCCAAGGTGACATGGACGACAAGGAGGTTGTCAGAGTTACAGTTTTTTCCCTCTGACGAGGGGCAGTATTTTGGACGGGTGGTCCAAGGCAATACTGAGGGTGGCATGGCGCAGGATACTGATTAAGTTCAGTTGTAGATACAGTCTAAGAAGTTTGGATTTGGAGTTCATTTATGAGCTACGTCCCATCAGACATCCAGACATTCTAAGGCAGGTATTGCTCATTTCGGGAGATGGCTTTCTCCGCGAACTTGAGATATAGAGAGACATAGAAAGAAACTTCTAGGCGGATCCACTCACTGAGGCTATTCCTCGAACGCAATAGTTTCGCAAAACGGATTTTGTGAAACTGACTAGTAGGGGAGTTGGGTGTCGGTATCACACGGGCTGTGAGTATGCGACATCGCAATAATTAGCCTTGAGTGCAAGTGGGAGATTGTTGGAGATAGTGCCCTCAGAGTCAATTATTGGATCACAGGCACGTGATTGCAATGATTGAGGGAGGACCTATCCCGGTAGGACAGTCTTACTCGAGATGATAGTATGCTATCTGGTTTACCTTTATCATCGTGTACTGCTTTAGGTGACATGACAGATCACTATTGCACGTTGATAGAGCCCCTAGGATTCTTGCTTGACTACCAGCAGTATGAGGGCGATCATATAAGTGAGAGCTGTAGTCTATAAGCACATCCTTAAAAGGTCCCTAGTCGTAGGAGTTTCGAGACAGGGCATCGATTCTCCAGAGTAGACTAGTGTATACAGTCGAGACCCCGACGAGGGGCAGTGGCCGGTCTCACAAGCCACTGGTGTCAGTTGGTTCACCTAAGATGTATACAGGTGCTTATTGGGTTATGAGTACACCGGACAGGACTCGCCGGGAACATGCTAGTTGGTCTTATACCTGACGTCAGATAGCAGTTCCCTGGTGACATGTGTACAGGTTAGTTCATCGACCTGGGGATCGTCATTTGTCTCGTGTGAGTTCCCACTGTACTTAGATTACTACCCTACCACGGCTCAAAGGAGTCGTGCAAACAGGTTTTAGTTGGGTACAGTCCCGAGCCACATGGAGGCAGTGAGCGGATCTTCGGGGGTTTCGTCTCTCCCGGTATTGGGGGTGAGATCGCGCTGTGTCTAGGAGAGCCATTACACAAAGACCTTGGCCAAGGCAGGAGATTTACTGGTAGGTATTCCAGTAGTATCTCAGGGTGTTCTGGGCTACACTCCGACACGACTTGTACCGCTTTTGGGGGTCTGACTTTTACCAACCCCCTAGGCCCGCCATGCGATGCTCATAGACGAACGGACCGGACTGTACGGATATTGTCACTGACAGGCTCAGTTGGGTGTCGGGGTGAGCTTCCTCATCGACGTCCCTTTTGGTCAATAGCTGGTGGCCCGTCACGTATTGGCTTATACCTCTGACGTGCTAGTGGTTAAATCCACAGCCATAGTATTGACGAGTCTTTAGAGTCCACCACACTTTCAGTTACTCAAGCTTTCGGGCGAAACGCTGTAGAGGCCGTATGGAGATATGGCAGGGTCCGATCAGATACGTGCGGTATTGCACGGATCAGGATCGGACAGATTGTACTAGTGGCCGTATGGTTATATGGCAGGGTTCGATCAGATACGTGCGGTATTGCACGGATCAGGATCGAACGGATATTACTAGCCGGCTTTGGCTTAAGCCGGTCCTAGTTTAGTACAGTGTAGATTTTGTCTCATTGCATTTGTATCCGGACGGAATACAAATGCGGGTGTGTATGCACAGTGTGGGGTTTTCCTGTAATTTATTACGGGACCAGTTTTCTGGAGTTGCCAGTTTGCATTCCGTTCCGGCCGGTTTTTCTTTGTTCTTTCCCGGCCGGACTTTTCTGATGAAGGGGGTAATTTGCAGTTTTGCAAATTACTTTTGTGGAGGGGTTTCATGCATTATGATAGCATCTTTTCTTTTTCCTTCATAATGGTTAGCATCTTTGCTTTATGAGATTTGAAATGGATTTGAGGTTGATTTGAGATTTAGTGATGATTATGTTCTTGGATGTGGTCACCTCTTTTCTTTTCCTACACTCACCTCCCTTCATATTGATATTCCTCCACCATTTTGTTACTCACTTGATGTAAGAAGTTTTTCATGGTTAAGAAAAAGAAAGAGAGAAGAAAAAGAAAGAGAGAAGAAAAAGAAAAGAGAGAGAGCTTCATCTTCATCTTTGAGAGAGCTTCATTCATTCATCTCATTTTGATACAAGGAAAAATGAAAGCACCATTTTTCATACCTTCATTCCTCCACCTTCAAATGGCAACAAACCCCAAAAGAGAGACTATGATTCTACATTACATTCCCTACAGCAAATCTTGAGCATGTCGAGTTGCCGGCTTCATGCTCGAGTTGCCTCAGTATCGAGGTGGGAGCCCGTAAAAGTACCCTGCTTCGTGGTGCCCCTTTCCGACGAGGAGGAGATGGACGGAGATCCCGCGAGGAGATCGGAGCGGAGATGAAGACCGGAGGACTTGGATCGTCGGTATATCTCTAACCTATCTTGTTAGTTAGCTAGACTAGTTTAATGGTAACGATCCGGGGTTTGGTGCGCGGTGGTGCCGTTTTGCCAAGTCCGCAAAAATTTAAGTTTACCACCGTTTCCGCGTTTGGCCGTCGGATTGACGGCCGGGGCGCCGCCGTGCACTTACATGTAGTTGGTTCACCTAAGATGTATACAGGTGCTCATTGGGTTATGAGTACACCAGACAGGACTCGCCGGGAACATGCTAGTTGGTCTTATACCTGACGTCAGATAGCAGTTCCCAGGTGACATGTGTACAGGTTAGTTCATCGACTTGAGGATCGTCATTTGTCTCGTGTGAGTTCCCACTGTGCTTTGATTACTACCCTACCACGGCTCAAAGGAGTCGTGCAAACAGGTTTTAGTTGGGTACAGTCCCGAGCCACATGGAGGCAGTGAGCGGATCTTCAGGGGTTCGTCTCTTCCTGTATTGGGGGTGAAGTCGCGCTGTGTCTAGGAGAGCCATTACACGAAGTCCTTGGCCAAGGCAGGAGATTTACTGGTAGGTATTCCAGTAGTATCTCAGGGTGTTCTGGGCTACACTCCGACACGACTTGTACTGCTTTTGGGGGTCTGACTTTTAGCAACCCCCTAGGCCCGCCATGCGATGCTCATAGACGAACGGACCGGACTGTACGGATATTGTCACTGACAGGCTCAGTAGGGTGTCAGGATGAGTTCGCTCATCGACGTCCCTTTTGGTCAATAGCTAGTGGCCCGTCATGTATTGGCTTATACCTCTGACGTGCTAGTGGTTAAATCCACAGCCATAGTATTGACGAGTCTTTAGAGTCCACCACACTTTCAGTTACTCAAGCTTTTGGGCGAAACGCTGTAGAGGCCATATGGAGATATGGCAGGGTCCGATCAGATACGTGCGGTATTGCACGGATCAGGATCGGACGGTTAGTACTAGTGGCCGTATAGATATATGGCAAGGTTCGATTGGATACGTGCGGTATTGCACGGATCAGGATCGAACGGATATTATTAGCCGGCTTTGGTTTAAGCCGGATCCTAGTTTAGTACAGTGTAGATTTTGTCTCATTGCATTTGTATCCGGACGGAATACAGATGCGGGTGTGTATGCACAGTATGGGGGTTTTCCTGTAATTTATTACGGGACCAGTTTTCTGGAGTTGCCAGTTTGCATTCCGTTCCGGACGGTTTTCCATTGTTCTTTCCCGGCCGGACTTTTCCGATGGAGGGTGTTATTTGCAAGTTTGCAAATAACATTTTGTGGAGGGTTTATTTGTAAGATGAGAGATTATGAAAGCATCTTTTGATACCATTCTTATCTATCATCATCACTTGCTTTTTGTTGATTTGAGGTGATTAGTAGTTGCTGTGAGTTAGTTATGATGATGTTTGGATATGGTCACCCTCTCTCTTTTCCTACACTCACCTCCCTCTTGCTTATGTATTATTTCCTCCAACATTCTAAGATAAGAAGGTTTTATTTTGAGAAAAGAGAAGAAGAGTTTTTCATTCTTGAGAGTGTGGCATTCTTGATCTCATTTTCATGCTAGAAAAATGCAAGCACCATTTTTCTTATCTTGATTCCTCCATCATCTTCAAAGGCAACAAAACCCCAAATGAGATATAGCTTCAACCCTACACATTCTACAGCAAATCTTGGACGCGTCGGCCAGCCAACTTCGCGCCCGAGTTGCCTCGGTATTGAGGTGGGAGCCCGTAAAAGATGCAGGCGATGTGGTGCCCTTCCGGCGAGGAGGCGACGACCGGAGTTTCCGCAGGAGATCGGGACGACGACGAGAAGACCGGAGGACTCGGATCATTCGATATATCTCTAACCCGTCTTGTAGTTAGCTAGAACTAGTTTAATGGTCCGATCCGGATGTTTAGTGCGCGGTGGTGCCGGTTTGCTAAGTTCGCAAAATTAAAGTTTATCACCGCTTCCGCATTTGGCCGTCGGATTGACGGCCGGGACGCCGCCGTGCACTTACAGTGGTATCAGAGCCTCGCCATTAACTTCGTCTAGCTTTGTTTGATGTGTTTGCATTTCCGATCGACCAAAATTCCAAAAACTCGCATTTTTCCTCACATCAGTTTTCTGTCGATTTTTTCCTGGCTCCAAAATTTTTTCAGGTTGTATAAAACTGATGTACAAGAAGTTCTAAGAGTTCTGGGAAAATTCGAGACATTGATCTCTCAGGAAGAGCGCGGAACCGCGGCGAAGCCCCCCTTGTTGCCGCGGTTCCGCCGCCGTCTTGAGGGATCAATGCGTCAAAATTTTCCCATGGGCTGGTGGGCTGAAAATAGGGGTTTTGGAATATTAAACTTGGGCCCAGAATTTCTGTGAGTGCTACAGTATTGCTTGGGGGCCCACTTGTTATTTTTTGATCGATCGGATATTTTAAACACATTATTTCACAGTATTTACATTATATCTGCGACCGTGAATGTCACTCGATCGGTAAATCCGGTCTAACTGCTATAGCCCGGTTAGACGGATTTGCGAACGTGGCTTTCACGTTGATGTTTTGTGATTTTGCTGTGATGTTGCGGATCGGTCGTGGGGGATAGCCTGGATGCAATGCTAGTACAGTGTTGTTGTATTATGTACATTTGATATTGCGGGGCGAGCGTCCGACATGTGGACTGCCGTCACTGCCTGTTTGTATTATTCTTTTGGGACACGACCTGGTTGCGGTCGATGTACCCGTTGTATGTATATTTTACTTTCTGTACTAGGATTACCCCGCGGTGGGGTGCACGGATAGCCGGGTTCTGGAGGGCAACAAGCCCGTATCTCATGGCATTGGGACGGAGGGGGCTTCACTCTAGAATTGGCGGGCTATTCGCCGCACTCGTAGGGGGTACAGGTTGACCCAGGAGGGGTGCCCAAGTTACCGGATTCCATGAAGTGCTGGGTGGTCCATTCACGGTGTTGAAGGGGGCTGCCTCGCTTCAGGTTTTGGCGGGTGACTTGCTGCGCCCGTAGGGGTCTAGGATTTCATTGCACAGGCTATCCACACGACCAGGGGAACGTCGGGTTTCAGTAGTGGCTCTGTGAAACCCGGGGATCCCAGATATCTGTATTGTTCTATGATGCTGTACATTTCTGTGATGTTGCATTTTTATCACGCCTTGAGCGAATATAATATATTGGTATATATATTAGTAGATGTTGTATATGTTTTACATCCGCGCTAGTCCAGTCCCCGCTCTGTCGTTAGTTAGCTAACCTAACGGGTAATGACGGGACCCAGTGGCGAATGCGGATGGCATATACGTACATCAGTATATTTTCGTTCTTTGTGGTGTGATCAATTGATGGGACTGAGTTGATTCGGATCAATGCAAGTTAAACAAACCTAATCTGATGTTGTTGGAACACTTTTCAAAAAGCTGTTATTGCAAGGACGTTCATTTTTGTTTTGCATCGTGGTATTCATTTGGAATATCCTGCTCCTCAGTCGACGAGGCAAGGGCCGAGATCCCTTCACCGGGAGTGACCCCTTGGACAGAAGTTTGCGTCAGGGCATTAACTTCACTATAGCCGATTACTTTTGCTTTGCATCGTGGTATTCATTTGGAATATCCTGCACCCCATCTACGGGGAAAGAGCCGAGATTCCTTCACCGGGAGTGACCTCTTTAGTAAAGGTTTTCGTCACTATATTTTCTAAAAAGCTATCCGTTCCTTCAACGATATCAAGTTCATTACGTTAAAGGTTTTCGCCAGAAACCATTCGTAGCCCTCCGTCGTTTCATACGGATAGTCAGTAGTATTCAAGCTGTGTATGTTGGCCAAAGTCAAGGCACAGTGTTTGGTAGCTATTGGGTATTCATATGCAGCATAGATAGATGCGTTGGTTTGGGACAGCCGTACTGCCATTTTGGCCAAAGTCAAGGGTAGGTACGGGTGGGTTCAAATTAACCTGGAGAATGACGGGTAGAACTTGACATGTGACTTATGATATGTTGGCCAAAGTCAAGGTCATAAGAGCATGGGGTAAAAATCCACATCGGGAGTTTCAAAAGAACTGAAACTTGCCAGATATGCGCATACCTTCTGGAGTGTGATACCGTGAGCGGATTCCGTCACGTTATCATGCGATGATAGTTGGATCCCGATTCCCACTGATGAGTTAGTTTACTCCTCGGGTGACCCCGACTAATTCTTCTTTCAGGTTTGGAGGAGAATTTGAGGTACAGTGGGAGGTTTCCAGATTAGATAAATTGGTAACCATTCTGATCTAGGATAGAGTGCACGCTGAGTGTTTCTTCTCTCTCTCTCTCTGGCAGCGACCATTGACCCGACCCTAGACTATGACTCAGTGACCAAGTTGACCGAACCTTCTTAACACTGGCTTTTGGATTGCCAGAGTTGCAGACCTCATTCCCACTCCTACTTTTACCCTTTTCTCCAGGACACCCCGCATTACTGCGAACGTCCACTTCCATTGGACAAAGCCATCGTATGGTTAGATACGAACTCGAAGGAATTCGAGGATGGTTTCCGGTTCTGGAGAAAACGAATAGGATTATTCAGTTGTCTTTTCCTTTTACCTTCTCTCAAGTTGCGAGTACCCCTTAGATTAGGGGATAGTACACCTATTACGCAAATTGGACAGTCTTCTTCCAAACCATAGGCAGGTGCCAATCGGTAGGGAATGGAGAAAACCAATTTGCCTGACGATGGTGTACAGAAGGATTATGTAAAGACAAAGCAAGGGATTAGTAAGAGGGCAAAGTAAATTGCGACTGATATTCACGACCAAACCAAATATTTCTTCGCCAATCCTAAATCACCTTTGTATTTCTCCAGGACACTCCGTATCACTACGAAGATCCACAGTTTATTGGATACTCCACGTATGGTTATATACGAACTCGAAAGGAACTTGTTCCAGTTCGGGGATGGATTCTGGTCCAGGAGAAATAGGAATAAGGTTTATTCGGTTGTCTTTTATCTTCACCTTCTCTCGCATTGCGAGTGCTCCTAGGATTAGGACAGGACACCCATTATGCTTATTGGATAGTCTTCTTCCAAGCCATAGGCTGGTTCCGAACGGCAGGGAAGGAAGAAAACCAATTGGCCTAAATGGGTGTGCAGAAGGTAATGACTAAAGACATATAAAGGGATTTGGAGAGGTGGCAAAGAATTATACGGTTATAGTTGTGAATCTGGATAATGGTAGAGGCATTACTAGGAATACCAGGATACCCCATCGAAACATTTCAATGTTTCAGTTCAGCTGTGTACTGTTAAAAGAAAACTGATTTCCCGATTGGACACTTGCTCCAGGGTATGTATTTACCAGGTTTGATTCTCACATCTGTATGGTTTTACAGATGGTGAGTGGGAGTAAGTTATTGGGAATAAGGTAATCATCCTCATTATTGTAAGTCCACGTTGTGACCCCCGGTTCTTACGGGGAGGCGGAAACGGTATAAAAATCAAATTTTTAGTGCAAGAGGCAACATGGACTATGCAAGGTCGGGATCGTTACCTAAACTAAAACTAGCAAACTTAGCTAAAGAAGTTTAGCTACTCGGATGAAGATGGTTATACCTAGACTTGAACTCCTTCGTCTTGAAACTTTGTAGAGGTTGATGGTTCTCCTTTGTCGCCTTCTCCCGTCGAAGATGGATCCACCTCGAAGGCTCGACCTTTGGGCTCTTTCTCGTACTTGGAGTGAACTAGAATCGCCGGCTTGCTAGACCCTTGATCCTAGAGTGAGTAGAGAGTGTCTAGGGTTTGCTTTTGTTTTTCAAGAGAAGGATTCTCAACTCATGAGAAGGTTTCTCTTGACTAGAGGAGGAAGAAGAAGATGTGAAGAGAGAGAGCGAGAATGATAGAATGAGCCTTTCTTTTTCCTTTTGCAACCATAACAAAAGAAAAAAGAATAATCAAATAATAATAATAATCAAAATGAAAAAGGTTTGATGGATAGTTTAGAATGACTAATATCATTACAAGCATTAAATGAATAAAGCAAGAATGAAAAGGCATCTTGCATTTGTAATGATGGTAGTCAAATGTTCAACCATGGTCAACAAGTCAACCATGGTCAACAAGTCAACAAAAACTAACCATGACACAATTTCATTTTATTATATATTATTAAATGATATAATACAAATCCATTAGGGTTTGGAAAAAGACGACTGTCAACTGTGCATACGCACCCGTTCCGAAACCCTAATGAAAATCATTTTCCTCCTCCTCAAATAACTGTGCATACACACCTGCATTCTTGTTCCGAGGAACATGAACACTGAGAGATAAAAGCAACCCCAAATACTATACCAGTATCCGGCTCAAACCAGAGCCCGCTGGAAATATCTGTCCGGACTCCAAACGTGCACAAGTGCGCGGATGAGAACGAACCCTGTCGCAAAACCATGCGACCTCTACTCTGTTTTGCCCATAGGCGAATACCCTCTGTGTGGGACTCTAAAGACTCGACACTACGCTGGCAGTGGGTTTAACCACAGACCGCAAGCGGCACTAGCTGTGCGTAACGGTCCCCAGGTAGATGTCGACAAGAAGGCTGACGAGGTGAAACCCCATCGGTACTCCTACTGAGTCTGAATGTGACAGTCTCCGTACAGTCCGGTCTGTTCGTCTGATACATCGCATGGCGGGCCTAGGGGGCGGTAAACGTCAGTCCCGCAATAGCGGTACAAGTCGTGCCGGAGCGAAGCCCAAAACACCCTGAGATAACACTGGAAACCTACCAGTATATCTCGTTTGCCCTGGCCAGGGACTACTCGTGTAATGGCTCTCCTAGACACAGCGCGATGTCAACCCCCAATACCGGGAGAGACGAATCCTGTCTAACCGTCACTGCCTCCAAGTGCTTCGGGACTGCACCCAACCACCACCTGTTTGCACGACTCCTTTGAGCCGTGGTAGGGTAGTGATCAAAGTGCAGTGGGAACACACTCGAGGCGAAGTGCCAGTGTCAAGTCAGCGGACTAAGCTGTACTCATGTCACCTGGGAACTGACGACTGACGATAGGTATAATACCAACCTGTCAGTTCCCGACGAGTCCTGTCCAGTGTACTCGTAACCCAACGAGCACCCGTATACTATCTCCAGTACGACGTACTGATGGCTGTGGGACAGACCATCTCCCACACTGGGATGAGAAGCGCATACGCTAGTCTACTCCGGAGTATCGATGCCCTGTCTCGATAGTCCTGCGACTAGGGACCTGTATAAGGATGTGCTTATAGATTACCCAGCCCCCACTAGTGTGACTGCCATCACAACGCTGGTAATCAAGCAAAGATCCTAAGGGCTCCACTAATGCGTATAAGTGATATAGTAAAATAAACACAAGTACACATTGAAGTAGAGACAAACCAAGTAGCATACTACTATTTTGAGCAAGATTGTATATACAAGGTGAATATCCCAAGCATCCATTAAGTAATATACAAACTAGTATGATACAGTAATGGCCTCTAGGGCATATACACTAACAATTATATCGGGATTCGTTGTAATCGGTGATATTTGAGGAGATCATCTGGGCTGTTTGCCGGTCGGCAAATATTTGGTTTTGAATATCCGCTGTTGTGCACCAATTTCAAATTGATATATCTGTACGTCTATTTTCATAGAGTGAGATATACCTTTTGATATTATGTCGATGACATTTACCAATATCAGTGGATGGTTAGGTAAGGAGCATTAAACAGCAGTGTAATTCTTCTTAACCATAAGTACAGTTTTCAACCTACGACACACAGTGAAAGAGTTGTTAGACTCAGCGGACTTATACAGAGTATTGTATGTTGTGCAGTGTCCATTAGGACAGAGGGGTTGGTCCTCATACTATATTCTGTTTACTTTTAACTTCTCTAGTTCTGAGACATGTGTTTCGTGGAAACGCAGGGTCCGAATTTTGAGAAGTTATTGGTATTTGAATAAAGTAGAGAACCAGGTATAGCAAATATCGGGATTCTTCAAAGTGATCGAAGATGTAGATACTTGTGTATGGTATTCAGTTGATAGTAATGATAAAGAGAAATTGCTTCTCTTTCAGGTTGCTCATAATTGGAAGCATTCCTAAGTTGAGTAACGCTGATCGGCCTCTCTCTATTTAGTTGACATGCACTGGAGACAGCTGCATGATTTGAATCTGGTTAAATTAAATCAGTGCCTCTGGTTCTATATTGGATATAGTACAGTTCATATCTTAACATTGTTAAGGTACGGGGAGTTGTCCGGCTTATGATTAAAACCAGACTCTGGATAACTCAAGGCACGTTTCTGTAATGGCTGTTTGTGGGTTGACCCAGGCTATGACGAGGGTTGACTTTCTACCATCTGGCAGATCAATAGAAATATTGTTCTAGACTCGCCACAGTTTTAATAAAAATAGATTTTTCAGAAAACAGTAGTGGGAGTATGGTAGAACTGGAAGTGATTCCAGAACCGCAAACGATTACTGAAGATTTGATAAGGAACCTAAAGATTCAATCTGGTTTGACATTCCATTGGCCACTCCGCAGATAAGGTGGGTAACTTCAGGCACCCGAGAGGTACTCCGGTAGCCTCAAGGACGGTGACAGGGAAGTTCTTGTTTACCCACACTTGCCATTGTTGTTGTTCCAGGCTGCGAGACCCGGCAGGAGGATGAATATAGCGTCATTCTAAACTAGCTTTAGAAGTGCACGTCTATATGACTCTGCCAGAGGGTTGTCGTAGTCAGTGGGAGCAGCGGAAGCATTGGTGGACATCAGGCTTATGTCTATTTATAGACTAAAGCAGATGTAGCGGAGATAGATCATCTATTTTTGATGTGACAGTCATAGTTTTGACTTCATCAGAATAGGGGATGGATTTGTTGAGAAGGTAGTAGGGTGTGATATCCTAGTATTTGGATGACATACACAGAGTAGGAAAAGAAACTCCTATACTACGATCGGTTATACTTTGGTCGTCACACAGTGGTTTCTCCACAAAGGACTTGGACATTATATCAGACATACTGGTTACTAGATCTATGGTTTTAGATCTAGATTTGGGTGGTTTCCCAATCAGGGTACCTTGACAGCATTCTAAGAGTATTTAGAATGGACGACTCCTGGCACGGTAGTGTACCTGCAGGTAATGGAGTCACCCTCTCTAAAGGTGTCTTACAGACTAAAGGGGAGAGGGATGTGCATGATTGGCAGATCACTTGCTTAGGCAATTGAGTCAATCATGAAATGTCAAGTACCACACCAGATGTTGTTCTTGCACTAGATGCAATAAGTTGACATTGATCCAATACTGGAGAAACAGTCGGAAGCAGTTTTAGAACATAAGTGGATGTTCTAGGGATATGATAACGACAGCCTCATTTGGGAGACAATTATCATTCCAGGCTTCCAAGGTGACATGGACGACAAGGAGGTTGTCAGAGTTATAGTTTTCCTTCTGACGAAGGGCAGTATTTTGGACAGGTAGTCCAAGGAAATACTGAAGGTGGCATGGCTCATGATACTGATTAAGTTCAGTTGACGATACAGTCTAAGAAGTTTGGATTTGGAGTTCATTTATGAGTTAGGTCCCATCAGACATCCAGACATTCTAAGACAGGTATTGCTCATTTCGGGAGATGGCTTTCTCCGCGAACATGAGATATAGAGAGACATAGAAAGAAACACCACAGGCGGATCCACTCACTGAGGCTATTCCTCGAACGCAATAGTTTCGCAAACGAGTTTTGTGAGACTGAAAAGTAGAGGAGTTGGGTGTTCGGTATCACACGGGCTGTGAGTATGCGACATCGCAATAATTAGCCTTGAGTGCAAGTGGAAGATTGTTGGAGATAGTGCCCTCAGAGTCAATTATTGGATCACAGGCACGTGATTGCAATGATTGAGGGAGGACCTATCCCGGTAGGACAGTCTTACTCGAGATGATAGTATGCTATCTGGTTTACCTTTATCATCGTATACTTCTTTAGGTGACATGACAGGTCACTATTGCATGTTGATAGAGCCCCTAGGATTCTTGCTTGACTACCGGCAGTATGAGGGCGATCATATACGTGGGAGCTGGTAATCTATAAGCACATCCTTAAATGGTCCCTAGTCGTGGGAGTTTCGAGACAGGGCATCGATACTCCAGAGTAGACTAGTGTATACAGTCGAGACCCCGACGAGGGGCGGTGGCCGGTCTCACAAGCCACTGGTGTAGTTGGTTCACCTAAGATGTATACAGGTGCTCATTGGGTTATGAGTACACCGGACAGGACTCGCCGGGAACATGCTAGTTGGTCTTATACCTGACGTCAGATAGCAGTTCCCAGGTGACATGTGTACGGGTTAGTTCATCGACCTGAGGATCGTCATTTGTTTCGTGTGAGTTCCCACTGTGCTTTGATTACTACCCTACCACGGCTCAAAGGAGTCGTGCAAACAGGTTTTAGTTGGGTACAGTCCCGAGCCACATGGAGGCAGTGAGCGGATTTTCAGGGATTCGTCTCTCCCGGTATTGTGGGTTAAGTCGCGCTGTGTCTAGGAGAGCCATTACACGAAGTCCTTGGCCAAGGCAGGAGATTTACTGGTAGGTATTCCAGTAGTATCTCTGTAAGTCTACGCTAGCGCCCCGGCCGTCTACAGACGCCAAAATGCGGAACAAAAACTTTTAAACTGGCGCTATCGTATACTTTAACCCGGATCTGCCATTATTGCTAAACTAACAAACTGTAAAGAGTGTAGAAAGGTTATACCGAACGATCCGAGTCCTTCGTTCTTCAACCATCATCCCACGCTCCGTTGCGGCTGCTCCGATCTCGTCGATCTCCGATCTCCTCGTCGAGGTGGCACCACATGATCGGTTCTTTAAACGGGCTCCCGCCTCTGACTCGAGGCAACTCGATCGTTAAGTTTGCTAAAAGAGACGACCAAGATTGATGTAGAGAATGAGTAGATGACTTTGTCTCACTTCGTCCAAATCCGTGGACGATCGGTTAATGAAGTTGCCGTGGAAATCGGGTGATGGAATGAAATGAACTGTAAAATTCCATGCACACAAATACTATCATAATCTTTTCTCTAATGAATCAAGTGAGAGAGTGAATGAGAGAGGAGGCCTTTCATTCATATATGAAGGAGGAGGGTGAGTGTAGGAGGAGATAAGGAGGTGACCATAAACCACCATCCTTATCATAATAATCATGAAAGAATGAATCATCAAAAGGAACCAATCACCTTAAACCTAGTCACCTTGCATCATTAATGAACCATTAATGACACAAATGAGTCATTAGCCTCATCATCACTTCTAGAAGCTTCTAGAATGATGACTCACTCATATCTGAAGAAAAGATAAATCCGCCTTTAACCGAATGTTAAAAGACGGCTGATAGAAAACTGGAAACTGGCAACTTCCAAAAGTGATCCTGAAACGACTTTCAGGATAACCCCGAAACTGTATAAATATACCCGCATTTGTATTACGACCGAATACAAATGCAACTGAGACAAAGATATTATACCTACTCAATATAATACTCGGATCCGGCTTAAACCAAAGCCGACCAGTATCATCTGTCCGAAAATCGACACGTGCGTAAACGCACGTGCATTTTCCGAACCCTGCCATAAAACCATACGGCCTCTACAACGTTTCGCCCGAACTTGGGAAACTGCCTGTGGGGGACTCTAATGACTCGTCAGTACCCTGGCAGTGGGTTTAACCACAAACCGTCAGCGGCACTAGCTATGCGTAACGGCTGCCCATGGACTGACCTCAAGGGTGGCCGAGGAGCGAACTCAAGGGAGACCGATGAGCGAACTCCTCCGAAAACCCTACTGAGCCTAACAGTGACAATGTATATACAGTCCGGTCCGTTCGTCAATGAGTATCGCATATCTGCCTAGGGGGCTAGTAACGTCAGACCCCCAATAGCAGTATAAGTCGTGTCGGAGTGAAGCCCAATAACACCCTGAGATACTACTGGAGTACCTACCAGTAAATCTCCTGCCATGGCCATGGACTTTGTGTAATGGCTCTCCTAGACACAGCACGACCTCGCCCCCAATACCGGGAGAGACGAATCCCCTGCCGATCCGCTCACGTGCCTCCATATGGCTCGGGACTGTACCCAAAAGCTACCTGTTTGTACGACTCCTTTGAGCCGTGGTAGGGTAGAAATTAAAGCACAGTGGGAACTCACACGAGACAAATGACGACCTCAGGTCGATGAACTAACCTGTACACATGTCACCAGGGAACTGCTATCCGACGATAGGTATAATACTAACTAGCAGATTCCCGGCGAGTCCTGTCCGGTGTACTCATAACCCAATGAGCACCTGTATACATCTTAGGTGATCCAACTGACACCAGTGGCTTGTGAGATCGGCCACCGCCCCTCGTCGGGATCTCGACTGTACACACTAGTCTACTCCGGAGTATCGATGCCCTGTCTCAAAACTCCCACGACTAGGGACCACAATCAAGGATATGCATATAAACTACCCAACTCTCACGTATATGATCGCCATCATACTGTTGGTAGTAAAGCAAGATCCTAAGGGCTCTATCAAAGTGTAACATGCAATCAGTCACCTGAATGTGTACACGACTGATAAAGGCAAACCAGATAGCGTACTATCATCTCGAGTAAGACTGTCATACCGGTATAGGTCCTCCGCAATCATTGCAATCACGTACCTGCGATCCAATAATTGACTATGAGGGCACTATCTCCAACAATCTCCCACTTGCACTCAAGGCTAATATTGCGATGTCGACTACTCACAGCCCGTGTGAAACCGAACATCCAACTCCTCTACTAATCAGTTTCACAAAGCCCGTTTGTAAAACTATTGTGTTCGAGAAATAGCCTCGGTGAGTGGATCCGCCTAGAAGTATCTTTCTATATCTCTCTTAATCCCAAGTTCGCGGAGAAAACCATCTCCCGAATTGAGTAATACCTGTCTTAGAACATGTCTGGATATCTGATGGGACCTTAGTTCATAAATGAACTCCATATCCAAACTTCTTAGACCGAATCGATCACTGAACCTAATCAGTATCGGGCACCTTGCTTCCCACAGTATCCTCTTGGACCACCTGTCCATAATACTGTCCCTCTTCGTCAGAGGGAAAAACTAAAACTCTGACAGTCACTCTGTCATCCATGTCACCTTTGAAGCCTGGAATGATAACCGTCTCCTGAAAGAGGCTGCCGTTATCAAATCCGTAGAACATGTACTAATGTTCTAAAACTGCTTCCTTATGTTTCTCCAGGATTGGATTAATACAAACTTATTGCATCTAGTGCAAAACCAACATTTGGTGTGGTACTTGACATCTCATGATTGACTAAATTTCCTAAGCAAGTGATCTGCCAATCATGCACATCCCTCTCCCCTTTAGTCTATACGACACCTTTAGAGAGGGTGACTCCATCACCTGCAGGTACACCACCATGCTAGGAGTCAACTATTCCAAAAACCATTAGAATATCTGTCAAAGTACCCACATTGGGAAACTGCCCAAATCCAGATCTAAAACCATAGATCTAGAAACCAAAATGTCAAATATTATATCCATATCCTGTCTGGAGAAACAACTGTGTGACGACCACAGTCCAACCGATCGTAGTATAGGAATTTTACTTCCTACTCTGTGTATGTCATCCATATACCATGACATCACACCCTACTACCTTCTTAACTGATCCATCCCCTATTCTGATTGAAGTCAAACCCATGACTGTCACATCAAAATTAGATGATCTATCTCCGCTATAACTGCTCAAGTCTATAAATAGATATAAGCATCTTGCCCACTATGCTTCCGTTGCTCCCACTGACTACGACAACCCTCCTACCGGGTCTCATATCCTGGAACAACAGTAGTGTCAAGTCTGGGTAGATAAGAACCTCCCTGTCACCGTCCTTGAGCCTACCGAAGTACCTCTCGGGTGTCTGAGGTTACCTACCATACCTGCGGAGTGGCTATTGGAATGTCAAACCTGATTGAATGTATAGGTCCTATTAAATTTTCCGTAATCGTTCGCGGTTCTGGAATCACTTCCAGTTGTACCATACTCCCACTACTGTTTTTCTGAAAAAGATCCATTTTACTAAAACTGTGGCGAGTCAAGAACAACATCACTATTGATCTTCCAAATGGTAGAATATCAACCCTCGTCATAGCCAGGGTCAACCCACAAACAGCCATTACAGAAACGTGCCCTGAGTTATCCAGAGTCTGGTTTTAAGCATAAGCTGGACAACTCCCCGTACCTTAATTTCTTTTAAGGTACGAACTATTCTATATCAAATATAGAAACTTTGGCACTTATTTAATCGGAACCATATTCAAATCATGCAGCTGTCTCCAGTGCATATCAACTTAATGGAAAGAGGCTAATCAGCATTACTCAACTTAGGAATCCATCCAATTATGAGTAACCTGAAAGAGAAACACGTTTCTCAAAACCATCACTATCATCTGAATACCAATCACAAGAATCTACATCTTCGATCTCTTTGAAGGATCCCGATACTTGTGATACCTGGTTCTCCACTTTATTCTTATACCCACAACTTCTCAAAACTTAGACCTTGTATTTCTACGAAACACTTGTCTAAATACTAGAGAAGTTATAAGTAAACAGAACAAAGCACGAGGACCTACCCCTTTGTCCTGAAGGACACTTGGACAACATACAATACTCTGTATAAGTCCGCTGAGTTGAACAACTCAAAACCTGTGCGTTGTAGGTGGAAAACTGTAACCTGGCGATTTCCTCAAATATCACCAATTACAACGAATTCCGATATAATGAGGATGATCACCTAATTCCCAATATCTTACTCCCACTCATCATCTGTAAAACCATACAGATATGAGAATGAAACCTGGTAAATACATACCCTTGGAGTAAGTGTCTAATCGGGAAAACAGTTTTTCCTTTAACAATGCACTGAAACATGAAAATGTTTCGTAGGGGTATCCTGGTATTCATAGCAATGCCTCTTCCATAATCCAATTCATGACTTCAACCGTATATTTTATTGCCATCTCTCCAAATCCCTTTATTTGTCTTTAGTCGTTACCTTCTGTACACCATCGTTAGGCTAACTGGTTTTCTTCCTTCCCTACCGTTCGGCACCAGCCTATGGTTTGGAAGAAGACTATCCAGTAAGCATAATAGGTGTACCCTCCTAAACTAAGGAGTACTCGCATCTCGAGAGAAGGTGACGATAAAAGACAACTGAATAATACCTTATTCTTTTTAAAGGTGAAATAGGAGTGGCGATGAAGTACGCGGTTTTGATCGTGAATGATATCAGTCGCAATTTACTTTGCCCTCTTTCTAATCCCTTTATTTTGTCTTTACATATTACCTTCTGCACACCCTACTTAGGCTAATTGGTTTTCTTCATTCCCTACCTTTCGGCACCAGCCTATGGTTTGGAATAAGACTATCCAATAAGCGTAATAGGTGTGCTCTCCTAAACAAAGGAGCTCTCGCAACCTGAGAGAAGGTGATAATAAAAGACAACTGAATAAACCAATTCTATTTCTCCTGAACCTGGATCCATCCTCGAAGAAGTTCCTTCGAGTTCGTATATAACCATACGATGGATCTATCCAATGGAAGTGGATATCCGTAGTAATACGGGTGTTCTGAGAAATTCAAAGGGTAAAAGAAGGAGTGGCAATGACTTATGCAACCCAGACAATCCAAAAGCCAGTATTTTAAGAAGGTTCGGTCCACCTGGTCACTGAGTCATAGTCTAGGGTCGGTCAAAGGTCGCTGCCAAAGAGAGAGAGAAAAGAAACACTCTGCGTGCACTCTAACCTAGATTAGAATGGTCATCACTTCATCTAATCCGGAAACCTCCCACTGTCCTGTCAAATTCTCCTCCAAACCTAAAGAAGAATCAATCGGGATTACCCGAAGAGTAAACCAACTCATCAGTGGGAATCGGGATCCAACTCTCATCGCATGTTAACGTGATGGAATGCATCCACGTTATTCATACTCCAGAAGGTATGCGCATACTTGGCAAGTTTCAGTTTCTTTAGAAACTCCCGATATCATTTTCTTGCCCCATGCTCTTATAACCTTGGCTTTGGTCAAAATATCATAAGTCACATGCCAAGTTCTACCCATCACTATCTTGTCAATTTGAACCCACCCGCACATGCCCCTGACTTTGGCCAATCGGCAGAACGACTGTCCCAAACTAACTCATCTATCTATGCAACAATTGAATACCCAGCAGCTACCAAACACTATGCCTTAACTTTGGCTAAAATGCATAGCTTGAATACTACTAAATACCCAAAAGAAGTGACGGAGGGCTACGGCTGGTTTTTGGCGAAAAACCTTTAGCGTAGTGAACTTGATATCGCTGAAGGAACCTGATAGCTTTTTAAAATATAGTGGCGAAAACCTTTTGCTAAAGAGGTCACTCCCGGTAAAGGGATCTCGGCTCTTTCCTCGTGGAATGAGGTGCAGGATATTCCACTGAATACCGCTATGCAAAGCAACTTGTAATCGACTATAGTGAAGTTATTACACTGACGCAAACTTCTGCCCAAGGGGTCAGTCCCGGTGAAGGGATATCGGCCCTTGCCCCGTCGAATGAGGTGCAGGACATTCCACTGAATACCGCTATGCATAACAAAAGAAAACGTCTTTGCAATAACACTTTTTAAATTTGTTCCAACAACTGAAAACAGGTTTGTTTTACTTTGCATTGATCAGAATCAACGCAGTCCCATCATTCAATCACACCAGAAAAGAACGAAAATAAAATGTACGTATATGCCATCCGCATTCGTCACTGGGTCCCGTCATCACCCGTTAGGTTACTTAACTAACGACAGAGCGGGGGCTGGACTAGCGCGGGTGTAAAACATATACAACATCTAATAGTATATAAACCAATATACAATAATCGCTCCAGGCGTGATAATATGCAACATTACAGAAAAGTAATAAGCATCACAGAACAATACAGATAACTGGGATCCCCGGGTTTCACAGAGCCGCTGCTGAAACCCGACGTTCCCCTGTCGTGTGGATAGCCTGTGCAATGAAACCTAGACCCCTACGGGTGCGGCAAGTTACCCGCCAAAACCTGAAGCGAGGTAGTCCCCACAGCATAGTGAATGGAACACCCGGCACTCCACGGAATCCGGTAAGCTTGGGCACCCCTCCTTGGGTCAACCTGTACCCCCTACGAGTGCGGCGAATAGTCTGCCAATTCTGAAGTGGGACCCCTCTGCCTCTCAAAGCCATGAGATGCGGACCCGTTGCTTTCCCGAACCCGGCTATCCGTGCACTTCGTCGCGGGGTAAAACCTAGTACAGTAATGAAAAATAGTACAATAGGTACATCAACCGCAACCTGGTCGTGCCCCAAAAGAATATTATACAACAGGCAGTGACGGCTGTCCACAAGTTGGATGCTCGCCCCGCAATATCAAATGTATAAATAAACTCAAACTGTACTACCATTGCACACTCCTATCCACCATGACAAATCCGCAACAATACAGCACAACACAGAACACCAACGCGAATGTCATGTTCGCAAACCCGTCTAAAAGAACTATAGCAATCGGACGCGGTTTACCGATCAAATGACATTCCCAGTCGGAGATATAATGTAAGCACTGTAAACTAACGTGTTTAAATTTCGATCGACCAAAGACCAAATTTCAAAAAGTGGGCCCCACTGCTTATTGGTGAACAGTAACAAAATCTGGGCCAAAATTGAATATACCAAAAATCACAAAATCCCACAGAGAACCATCTGACAAAATTTGGGAGCACGTGCTCCCCACGTGGCCGCGGATGCGCGGCCAAACCATGGGTTTGGCCGCCCTTCCGCGGCAGATTGGAGGGATCACAACCCCAAATTTTGTCGTGGCTCTTAAAATTCCCTGCACAGATTTTTAAGACATCCAGAAATAAATTTTGAGACCGTTTAAAATTAACAGAAACTGTCGGGATAAGAAATTGCGATTTTTGCGATTTTTGATTTCCGGTCGGATCGATGTTTTAAACGCGTTAGCACAAGTTAGTATAGCAAAATGGTTAGGCTCTGATACCACTGTAAGTCTACGCTAGCGCCCCGGCTGTCTACAGACGCCAAAATGCGGAACAAAAACTTTTAAACTGGCGCTATCGTATACTTTAACCCGGATCTGCCATTATTGCTAAACTAACAAACTGTAAAGAGTGTAGAAAGGTTATACCGAACGATCCGAGTCCTTCGTTCTTCAACCATCATCCCACGCTCCGTTGCGGCTGCTCCGATCTCGTCGATCTCCGATCTCCTCGTCGAGGTGGCACCACATGATCGGTTCTTTAAACGGGCTCCCGCCTCTGACTCGAGGCAACTCGATCGTCAAGTTTGCTAAAAGAGACGACCAAGATTGATGTAGAGAATGAGTAGATGACTTTGTCTCACTTCGTCCAAATCCGTGGACGATCGGTTAATGAAGTTGCCGTGGAAATCGGGTGATGGAATGAAATGAACTGTAAAATTCCATGCACACAAATACTATCATAATCTTTTCTCTAATGAATCAAGTGAGAGAGTGAATGAGAGAGGAGGCCTTTCATTCATATATGAAGGAGGAGGGTGAGTGTAGGAGGAGATAAGGAGGTGACCATAAACCACCATCCTTATCATAATAATCATGAAAGAATGAATCATCAAAAGGAACCAATCACCTTAAACCTAGTCACCTTGCATCATTAATGAACCATTAATGACACAAATGAGTCATTAGCCTCATCATCACTTCTAGAAGCTTCTAGAATGATGACTCACTCATATCTGAAGAAAAGATAAATCCGCCTTTAACCGAATGTTAAAAGACGGCTGATAGAAAACTGGAAACTGGCAACTTCCAAAAGTGATCCTGAAACGACTTTCAGGATAACCCCGAAACTGTATAAATATACCCGCATTTGTATTACGACCGAATACAAATGCAACTGAGACAAAGATATTATACCTACTCAATATAATACTCGGATCCGGCTTAAACCAAAGCCGACCAGTATCATCTGTCCGAAAATCGACACGTGCGTAAACGCACGTGCATTTTCCGAACCCTGCCATAAAACCATACGGCCTCTACAACGTTTCGCCCGAACTTGGGAAACTGCCTGTGGGGGACTCTAATGACTCGTCAGTACCCTGGCAGTGGGTTTAACCACAAACCGTCAGCGGCACTAGCTATGCGTAACGGCTGCCCATGGACTGACCTCAAGGGTGGCCGA
The DNA here is from genome assembly GCA_030015575.1 of Agapanthus africanus. Classification (NCBI taxonomy): domain Eukaryota; kingdom Viridiplantae; phylum Streptophyta; class Magnoliopsida; order Asparagales; family Amaryllidaceae; genus Agapanthus; species Agapanthus africanus. The sequence goes on along the minus strand of JASDDO010000022.1, from coordinate 229,643,130 downwards.
GGAGCGAACTCAAGGGAGACCGATGAGCGAACTCCTCCGAAAACCCTACTGAGCCTAACAGTGACAATGTATATACAGTCCGGTCCGTTCGTCAATGAGTATCGCATATCTGCCTAGGGGGCTAGTAACGTCAGACCCCCAATAGCAGTATAAGTCGTGTCGGAGTGAAGCCCAATAACACCCTGAGATACTACTGGAGTACCTACCAGTAAATCTCCTGCCATGGCCATGGACTTTGTGTAATGGCTCTCCTAGACATAGCACGACCTCGCCCCCAATACCGGGAGAGACGAATCCCCTGCCGATCCGCTCACGTGCCTCCATATGGCTCGGGACTGTACCCAAAAGCTACCTGTTTGCACGACTCCTTTGAGCAGTGGTAGGGTAGAAATCAAAGCACAGTGGGAACTCACACGAGACAAATGACGACCTCAGGTCGATGAACTAACCTGTACACATGTCACCAGGGAACTGCTATCCGACGATAGGTATAATACTAACTAGCAGATTCCCGGCGAGTCCTGTACGGTGTACTCATAACCCAATGAGCACCTGTATACATCTTAGGTGATCCAACTGACACCAGTGGCTTGTGAGATCGGTCACCGCCCCTCGTCGGGGTCTCGACTGTACACACTAGTCTACTCCGGAGTATCGATGCCCTGTCTCGAAACTCCCACGACTAGGGACCACAATCAAGGATATGCATATAAACTACCCAACTCTCACGTATATGATCGCCATCATACTGTTGGTAGTAAAGCAAGATCCTAAGGGCTCTATCAAAGTGTAAAATGCAATCAGTCACCTGAACATGTACACGACTGATAAAGGCAAACCAGATAGCATACTATCATCTCGAGTAAGACTGTCATACCGGTATAGGTCCTCCGCAATCATTGCAATCACGTACCTGCGATCCAATAATTGACTATGAGGGCACTATCTCCAACAATCTCAGGGTGTTCTGGGCTACACTCCGACACGACTTGTACCGCTTTTGGGGGTCTGACTTTTACCAACCCCCTAGGCCCGCCATGCGATGCTCATAGACGAACGGACCGGACTGTACGGATATTGTCACTAACAGGCTCAGTAGGGTGTCAGGATGAGTTCGCTCATCGACGTCCCTTTTGGTCAATAGCTAGTGGCCCGTCATGTATTGGCTTATACCTCTGACGTGCTAGTGGTTAAATCCACAGCCATAGTATTGACGAGTCTTTAGTGTCCACCACACTTTCAGTTACTCAAGCTTTCGGGCGAAACGCTGTAGAGGCCGTATGGAGATATGGCAGGGTCCGATCAGATACGTGCGGTATTGCACGGATCAGGATCGGACGGTTAGTACTAGTGGCCGTATAGATATATGGCAAGGTTCGATTGGATACGTGCGGTATTGCACGGATCAGGATCGAACGGATATTACTAGCCGGCTTTGGTTTAAGCCGGATCCTAGTTTAGTACAGTGTAGATTTTGTCTCATTGCATTTGTATCCGGACGGAATACAGATGCGGGTGTGTATGCACAGTATGGGGGTTTTCCTGTAATTTATTACGGGACCAGTTTTCTGGAGTTGCCAGTTTGCATTCCGTTCCGGACGGTTTTCCATTGTTCTTTCCCGGCCGGACTTTTCCGATGGAGGGTGTTATTTGCAAGTTTGCAAATAACATTTTGTGGAGGGTTTATTTGTAAGATGAGAGATTATGAAAGCATCTTTTGATACCATTCTTATCTATCATCATCACTTGCTTTTTGTTGATTTGAGGTGATTAGTAGTTGCTGTGAGTTAGTTATGATGATGTTTGGATATGGTCACCCTCTCTCTTTTCCTACACTCACCTCCCTCTTGCTTATGTATTCTTTCCTCCAGCATTCTAAGATAAGAAGGTTTTATTTTGAGAAAAGAGAAGAAGAGTTTTTCATTCTTGAGAGTGTGGCATTCTTGATCTCATTTTCATGCTAGAAAAATGCAAGCACCATTTTTCTTATCTTGATTCCTCCATCATCTTCAAAGGCAACAAAACCCCAAATGAGATATAGCTTCAACCCTACACATTCTACAGCAAATCTTGGACGCGTCGGCCAGCCAACTTCGCGCCCGAGTTGCCTCGGTATTGAGGTGGGAGCCCGTAAAAGATGCAGGCGATGTGGTGCCCTTCCGGCGAGGAGGCGACGACCGGAGTTTCCCCAGGAGATCGGGACGACGACGAGAAGACCGGAGGACTCGGATCATTCGGTATATCTCTAACCCGTCTTGTAGTTAGCTAGAACTAGTTTAATGGTCCGATCCGGATGTTTAGTGCGTGGTGGTGCCGGTTTGCTAAGTTCGCAAAATTAAAGTTTATCACCGCTTCCGCATTTGGCCGTCGGATTGACGGCCGGGGCGCCGCCGTGCACTTACACAATGATCTTCACATAATAAACAGTGCTTTGCACTTTTCTATGAACCATTGGTTCCCTGAAATAAGAAAAAAAAGAGGAACTTGTTTTCTTTGATCTAAATTAGATCAAGAAAACAAATAGTGCTTTGCACTTCTGTTATGAACCATTGGTCTCGGAATCTAAAAGATTCTCAAATTAATAGTGCTTTGCACTTGTAAACTGCGCTGTTGCGCTCTGGGGTTGGCGCAAGCCACCAGAGAGCGCCACGTGTCCCATTTGCGCTGTGCTCTTTGAAATAGAGCCTTGCTCTCTGAAACTGGCGCAACTCACTACAGCGCGCCACGTGTCAGCAGCGCAAGCGCAGCGCACTGGCGCAGCGCAAGCGCAGCGTACTGGCGCAGCGCACTGCGCTTGCAAGACACGTGTCGTCACCACAAGCGCTTGCGCTATTTGATTGGCGCAAAGCGCCTGAAAATTCAATGCAATGCATTTCCTAAAGGGCCATGCCCAAATCAAAAAGACCTAGTAGGCCTAATTAAATTGCAGTGCAATAAAAGGGCAGAGCCCAAAAAAAATAGATACTCTGCATCATTTATAAAAGGGCAGAGCCCAAACAGAACAAAAATAATGCAGTGCATTATTTAAAAAGGGGCAAAGCCCTAGCACAGGCCTAATAGGCCAAAGACAAATAAAAATGTTGAACACTCAACTGGACTTAGCCCAGTCATGGCCGTAAGTCCTCAAATTAAATTGACTGAGCACAGTTGCTCTTTTAAATCAATTTACACTTGGTCCAAGGGTACATCTCTGAACTCCTCTGACACATGTCGTTGTAATCCTTCAACGTCGTCAGAGAGGTGACGGGTCCCGACGGCCATACATGCAATGGACCGCAATGTCCCAAAACTACCTATCGACCACTACATCCCTAAACTGGAACAATAGAGCTCCCAAATGCTCTTTTGTCGGATCTAAACGATCCCGTTTAAGTTGATCTTAGCCTTAAATATGGCTAACGTATCCTTAAATATTCAAACAGACTTTAGTCTCAAATTGGACTATAAGACCCCCAATCAACTTTGGTTCAAGGGTACATCTCCGAACTCCTCTGACACCTATCGTTGTAATCCTTCATTGACATCAGAGAGGTGACGGGTCCCGATGGCCATGCATAAAATGGACCACTATGCCCATAAACTGGAACAACAGAGCCCCTAAATGCTCTTTTATTGGATATAAACGATCCCGTTAAGCTGATCTTAGTCTAAAATTAGACTAACGTATCCTTAACAAACGTTTAAGTCGATCTTAGCCTCAAATACGGCTAACGTATCCTTAAACCAAAACCCCAAACCCAAATCTAAGAAAATACGGATTTGGACTAATCCACGTCCTACGGGCGACGGCATAAATTAGTCTCCATATACAATCCACGGGCAACCACAAACAAAACAATCACCCACGACACGAAGTGAAATTCTAGAGAAGGAGAAAGTTGTTACCGTGATGCGGTAGCGTAATTAACTGCAGGGGCTTACGCCTGCAGGGAAGAGCGTCCCCACAATCAAAAACCCCTCGAACGAGGGGGAATCTGACGAAGTCTGCTACATCGGCCGCATCCGTTTAAACCTCTGATACACGATGCCATAAATCAACTTGGCATCTTCGGAGAGGTGGACGGATAAAACCAAATAGCATCTGCCCCGAATCTCAGGCTAGACGAACCTACGCGGTACTCGTCTCTGTATTCGGAGGGGAACACATACCAAGTTATCAAACATATTGATGATGCTCGTAAGTAGGAATTTCCTAGATCACGACACGTAGCAGATGACGTGTCATCCGTTTAAGCCCACTAGATTCCTGGGTATTATAACGCTGGAATAAGTACGATGCATTGGGAACATTTCTCGGCACCTCGTCTCCGAGGTTGCATCCGACCTTTTGGAGACCTCTCCGAAGTACTTTTCTTATTCGCCTAACAACCAACCAACAGCTCGCCTCCGAGCAATCCAACAGCCGAGCTTTCTCGGCTTCCCAGTTCAACCGAGAGCACGGAGCCTAACCGCCCCCGTAACGGCTCTATGTATCTCGCCAAAACGAGATCTCCGCCGCTCCATGTCCCGCATCCCACGCCGGTGCGCCTCTCCATTAATGGGTGTATCGCGCCATTAATGGACGTACCCCGCCATCAACGCGAACACAAGGTGGGGGCATAACGGACGGCGAGAATCTCACGCCGGTTCGTTCCATGCGCCGCTATATAAACTCTCTCTTCCAGATGACTTAAGTATCTCGAACTCATTTCCAATATACCGCTACCCTGCCATTATTATTCCTCGGTACTTACTTGATTTTCGGAGGGTCCTACGGTGGTTTCCCACTCCGGGACTTCCTTTGCAGGTAGCTTGGCGTCAACGACAACCAACAATCCATTGAGATCCACACGCTTAACTCGTATCTTAAATCTCAACCGTTCAACCCCGCTGGTAACAACATCGACGGATGACAACATCTGGGAGAGATTCAGACCTCTATCGGTTGGTGCCGTCTGTGGGAAACTCGACTTTCCCACCTAAGAAAGTTGAACCTCCGCCTTCGATTCGATGGCCAGCGATAATCGCAACGATCCCAGCACAAGCTGTCTTGTCTTCCACAATGGAGGCGAGGGCGGTTCTACTCCACCTCCCAACATCGTCGATACCTTATCTGTACGGTCGACAGGCTCATGGCGATGGTGGACGCGCTCACTCGTATTCAAACGGACGGTCATGCCCGTCAAACTGTCGTCCCCACTCCCCGAAACGGCAAAGCGCGTGGAGCGACGGAGGGGCACATTCAGGCCTTCAACCTCGCTCATGCCCATCTCGATGTCACGGAACACCGGCATGACGATTCCGGTAGTCACGACCCCCACACGAGGAATGATTTCATAACTCGTTGGGTGTCGAACAGTTTGACACCGAGATCTCGGGAGCGACCAGACTACCGTTTCAACGCTCGCCGCTCTTTCTCGCCCCATGAAGAGACGTCGATCAGGTCACCTGATTCCAGGCAAGACCAACGTCACCATACTCAACAAGACCATGCACATGGTGAACTTCGGGAATAACCATGAAGGGGCCACTCCGAGGATCTGAGGAACGTGATAGAACGAAACCGAAACCGCTCCATCACGCATGCCCGAAGTGGAGATACCAGGTGCTCCGACTGTGGAGAATCCTTAGGATACCAACAGTGAATCGAGGTCCTCAAGAAAAAGATTGAGGACATGTATCTTGCCACTCGTTCTCCCGGAGGGTCGGCAAAATACTCCACGGATTCTCTCAGGAAACAATTTAGGGAGCAGTTACTACGTGAGCGCGTCTCATCTCGAAACAAGCCGCCGAAGGTGGCCCTCTTCAACGGGAAGTCTGTGTTGGTGATATATGCCCTTGAGGCCATTATTATATCATAATGGATTGTATATTACATATTGAAAGCTTGGGATATTCACAGTTATAATAACAGTCTTGCTGAAAATGGTAGTATGCTACTTGGTTTGATTCTATATCATTATGTGCATGTGTTTCTTTTAGCATATCGCTTATACATATTGGTAGAGCCCTTAAAATTTTTGGTTGACTATCAACATTGTGATGGCAGTCACACTAGTGGGGACTGGGTAGTCTATAAGCACATCCTTATACAGGTCTTTAGTCATAGGATTATTGAGACGGGGCATCGATACTCCAAAGTAAACTAGTGTATACGCTTCTCATCTCGGTAGAAGAGATGGTCTGTCCTACAACCATTGGTACATCGTACCTTAGTAGTATACAGGTGCTCATTGAGTTATGAGTTACACTGAAGGGACCCGTTGGGAATTGCTGGTTGGTATTATACCTATCGTCAAGTAGTATAACAACCCCAAATTTCCAATATAAGTTTTTACAAAAAAAATTCAAAAAATCCATAAAGGGGTATTTTAGCCTGAGCACAAGTTAGAAGTAATTATTTTTCTTTTTAATTACAAGTTAAAAGAATGTAACAACTCCATTTTTAGTGTACAAAAATTTGCTTTAAAATTAATGTATACTTGGGGTATTTACATTTACTGTTATTACTTTAAGTAATTAATTAGCTCCATAATTACAAGAAGGAGCTTGTAGCTCATTGGTAATACCTTGCACTGCTGAACCAAGCCACCAGAGTTCAAATCCCACACCCCACATTATTTTTAATATTGATTTTTTTAAAACCTTTAGAATACCAAGAGTTTACACGTGTATATCTCATAAAAACCCCACTACACCCAAAGATGTAACATTTCTAAGAGTTAGATGAACCGTCGGGGGGGATCCCGGCCGCCTGACTCGGCCGGGAATCGGTCTTGACTCGGTCTGACTCAGTCCTCAGACCGAGTCACGGTCGAGTCGGCCGATTCCGGCGACGGCCCCAACATGAAAGTTGTGTCTTTTCATATTCCCTATGCACCTGCAAAATTTTAGCCTCAGACCACTTCTAGAGTTCTTTTAAAACCCTAATTACTCCACTTTTAATACATTTTTTATACATTTTATCACATTTTTCATTTTAACCTTTCATCTACCCTAACTCCAGCCTACCCTATAAATACACCCCCTACCATCTACCTTTTCACCCCAAAATTCTGAGCCCACTCTCTCAAAATTTTTCCAAGAGTCGTGTACTTTGAAAACAAGCTCGAGGCGAAGCTCCGACGAATTCCCGACGGAACTTCCGGCGACCGTTTTAAGGAACTACCAGCGACGACGCAATACATCGGCGATCCCTCTAGTTCCCTCTCACTCCCTTATTTAATCTAAAACCCGTAAGTCCCTTTCTATCTTTCTTTTCCATTCTCAAAATACGAAATTACAAAACCCGACGGAATCGGAACAAATCTGATTTCCGATTCGGTTTTCTATAAAATTCCACTTCTCACTAATACAATCATACCTAAATTTCCTCATGTTGACTATTAAACACTAATCAAACAATTTGATCAAGTTTCGTCACATGAAATGATAGCTTTTTCAATTTATCGTATTTTTCACTTAAATACCACATTGTTTCAATCCTTCATTTAACCCCATCAAGCTTGCTATACATTTAAAATAGATCACGAGGTAACGACCTACCTCCTCACACACTCGTATGCAACACCCCCGAGAATCTAGAATACGAGAAAATAAATATTTTCATTTAAATACCATTTCTAAAAGATTTAGTTTTGATACACTTTTTAAAGAAGTACCACTTATTATGAAAATACAATAAGTTATGGACATCGGTCGTTTATCTAAACCTGACTTTGTGGTGTCTGGGCTAGGCAAGTGAGAAAGGTAACTTTAAAAGGCCCGTCTCACGATGATTCGTGAGCGGATCCCTCCTTTCTTCACTTGTACTTATCTGGCCACAATTGGCGGTGAAGAGGCAATTTGAGGTATCTCACAACTTGTCGTCTGGTCCAGTTAGGAATATACTAGTTGGCTTAGGAGAATCTAGTACATACAATACGAAAAATATACACCTTTACAAATAAATATCATTTACTTCATAAAACCGTTTTCTAAAGGATTTAATATTTACAATCTTTGTAAAGCGCCGCTACAACCCACTTTGGGGAACCCGTTCGGGATGGTGCGGTTTATCGCACATCCTCGGGCTTAGTAGTGCGAGATTCAGACCTCCGCAAGGAGCATTCAGTCTCGAAAGATTTAAAATACGACATCTTAAGAAAATGAGATTTCTAGAATATAAAATCATCAACAACTGAGCCTTTTATCCCAAGCATATGGGGTAGGCTAGATGAACCAACATAAGAATCACGCCGGGTCCAGCACATGAATCCTCTGTCTCCACTCACTTCTATCGAACAATATACTTTCATTGAGTCCTTTGGCAACCATATCGTTTCGTATCACCTCCATCCATGTTTTCTTCGGTCTCCCTTTTGCCCTTTTGCCATTACCCATATCGAGAGTATCTATTCGTCGAACCGGTGCTTCCATAGGTCTGCGTCGCACATGACCAAACCATCTAAGCCGGTTTTCCTGCATCTTCTTCTCCACAGGTGCTACACCAACTTTTGCACGAATATCCTCATTTCGCACCTTGTCTTTTCTAGTGTTACCGCACATCCAACGAAGCATGCGCATCTCCGCTACGTGCATCTTCTGTGTATGATGCTTCTTAGGAGACCAGCATTCTGTACCATATAATAAGGCAGGCCGAATAGCGCTCCGATAAAACTTCCCTTTCAATTTTAACGGAAAGTTACGATCACACAAAATCCCTGTTGCACTCCTCCATTTCAACCAACCAGCTTGGATTCTTTGATTAACATCACTATCGATCTCCCCATTCCTTTGGATGATGGAACCTAGATATCTAAACTGGTCGCTCGGTGATATCTCTTGCCCTTCCAATGTTATACCAATATGGTTTTGACTTCTATGGCTACTAAATTTGCAGTGCATATATGCTGTCTTGGACCTGCTCAATCTGAATCCCCGAGATTCCAATGTTTGTCTCCATCATTCCAATTTGGCATTAACCCCTGCTTTCGTCTCATTTACTAGAACAATATCATCAGCGAATAGCATACACCAAGGGACCTCATCTTGAATAGTTCTAGTAAGCTCATCCATCACGATGGTAAACAGGAAGGGACTTAATGCAGATCCTTGATGTAAACCAATAGTAATCGGAAAATCACTTGTTAAGCTACCGCAAGTTCTGACATTTGCCACTACTCCGTCGTACATATCCTTGATTATGTCAATATACTTGACGGGGACCCCCTTTTTCATCATTGTCCCCCATAATACCTCTCTAGGTACCTTGTCGTACGCTTTTTCTAAATCAATAAATATCATATGCAAATCTCTTCTCCTCTCTCGAAAGCGCTCGACAAGTTGACGAAGTAAATGAATCGCCTCTGTCGTCGATCGTCCAGGCATGAACCCAAATTGGTTCTCTGTTATCTTAATATCCTTCCGTAGCCTGTGTTCAATCACTCTCTCCCAAAGTTTCATGGTGTGACACATTAGTTTTATTCCACGGTAGTTTGAGCAACTTTGAATGTCACCCTTATTCTTGTAGATAGGTACAAGGATACTTTTCCTCCATTCATTTGGCATCTTTTTTGTCTTCCAAATCTTATTAAACAGATCTGTCAGCCATTTAACGCCTATTTCTCCTAAGCATCTCCAAATCTCGATAGGAATCCCGTCAGGACCAACCGCTTTTCTTAAACCCATTCTGTTCAAAGCTTCTTTAACCTCAGTAAGTCTTATTTTACGCATGAAATCACGATTTATATCTTGAGATTGAATGACAAGTCCATCCAAATTCTTAGTAAAGCTCTCATTGAACAATTTGTCAAAATAATCTCTCCATCTTTCCTTGATATCCTCATCTCGAACTAAAACCTTCTGATTTTTATTTTTGATACACTTCACCGCACATAAGTCTCTAGTCTTCCTTTCCCGGATTCGAGCAATCCGGTATATATCATTTGCAGCCTCTTTAGTGTCTAATTTCTCATACACCTCCTTGTAGACCTTAGATTTAGCTTCCCGAACAGCTTTCTTAACTTCCTTTTTAGCCATTTTGTACTTCTCAAATCTCTCCACATCTCTACTTTTCTTCAAATCTTTATAAGAATCCCTTTTAATTTTAGTAGCAGCCTTTACATCTTCATTCCACCATGATATGTCCTTAGATGGTGGAGCACCACCTCTCGACTCACCAAGTAGATCTCTAGCTACTTTCTTGATACAACTAGCCATTTTGTTCCATGTTTTGTCTGGATCATCTTCCGACTGCCAATCCGCTTCTTGTACTACACGATCTATAAAAGCCTTTTGATTACCTTCTTTCAATCGCCACCATTTAATTTTAGGCTCTACCTTACGTCTAATCTTCCTAGGTTCTCTTCTAAATCGAAAATCTAGAACTAAAAGTCTATGTTGAGTAGTTACACTCTCACCTGGCACTACCTTACAGTCGATACAACAACCTCTATCTATTCTTCTCGTCAGAAAAAAGTCTATTTGACTAGAATATAAAATATTTATGTATATTTATTAAAATTATTTTTGTATAAATATATGTATATTTATCATTAAAATATCTATTTTGTTAAGATATAAATATTCCACATTTTTCTAAAAATCACAAGAATCAATTTTATATTAAAATACCATAAATTCCACATAAATCAATATTACAAATAAATACCTTTATTTATGAAACTAGGATATTTTCATTAGAAATATCCCAATATAAAATCCACCTTCATTACAACTCTAAAGACGAATAACGAATACTTGAGGTGTATTTTGAAAAGTATATATAATTATTTTTACATAAAACCCCCTCAAGTTTTATAAATTATCCTAAGGACCCTAGCAATTATAGGTTTAAGAAGACTTCGATTTACATTTCTAATTGTCTGACTCGGGTTTGAGTCTGATTATATTTGACTTGAATATGATTCAAATACAATCTACAATATTCAATATTACAATTCAATATGAGTCCATGAATCCAATTATCAATCTATACAACTTGACCGAACCGAACCATGGATATACATTCCATTTACATGGTTCTCCAGTTATTCTATTTACATGATTCTACGGTTACATACGTTTACTGATATCATGGTTTCGGTCAGTCTTTCAATTATACATTTAATATAATTTACAGTACAAAACAATACAAATAAAACACTACGAGGTTTAAGGGGTAGATTGGTACGGAAGGTGTTAAAGGTGGCACGAGACGGTAAGATTAAGACACCTAACATGAATGCAATTGCCGTTGATCCGGGTTGTATAATGGAGCCTTGTACTTCCATTTGCCCTGGTCTCTAGCATACTGAGACCCCTCTCGTATACACTGGCATTCTTCTGTACCAAGCTACAAACAACAGCATTAATACAACATTACAACAATATAATACAACATTAAAAGCTACTCTCTCTCTCTCTCTCTCTCTCTCTCTCTCTTCTTTTCTACTTCTCCCTTATCTTTGGGACTTAACGAGCGATCTGTTCGCCGACGACATTCTATTTCTTTCTTCTTGAATGTCGTCAGGTGGTTTGGACCCGACAGAGATCGAGCCATTTGCAGAAGACTTGGATCAACTTGCTGAAGAACCAGAGCTCTAGTTTCATTGTACATTTTCCATTCAGTACTTTTCATTTCCTGTCATGCCATTGTTTAGGCATCAATTTTATTTCAGTTGTATTTCATTTTCATGCATTGTACAAAATAATGTTAATAAATAAAAGTTGCTGTTTTTAATAATACCTTGCCTCTTGTGTATTTTCTTTTATATTGCTTAGTTACATTTAGCGTATTTGCTTCTGAGTAAATACGTAGCGGGCCAGTCGCGTCCCCTTCGCCGTAGAATGGAAAGCGGGACATGACATGTTTTGTTGGTAGCCCATGCAGGTCAGAGCTGTACGAAACTCTATCATGCAGTTCTGTTTTGCGTGAACAACCTAAGCAATATAACACAAGAACCAGCAATTAAAACATTCTTTACAATTCATGTTCCTTGAATCTTACAATTTCATATTCCTTGAATCTTATCATTTCATGTACTTGAATCTGTCCTAACCTAAATTTTCTTAAAGGTTATGGATTCTCCGAACAACACCAGCACCAACGTCAACAACACACTCCACCTCCACTACCAATTGTTCCTGCTGTTTCTGTGCCACCCACCGAGCAAACAGTGCTACTTGACGCGATCCACAGCCTTCTTGAGGGACAGCAACAACTCCTGAACTGTCCCGAGACTGACGCACCTGTGGTAAAGCAATTCAGGGCTTTACATCCCAAGCAGTTCTCCGGAAAGGGAAGCCCACTTGAAACTGAGGAATGGGCACAAAGTATAGAGGATGATCTGGCGGCAGCACAAGTGCCAGACATAGCTTGGGTCCGTGTGGGGAAACTGCAGCTCACAGACAATGCTCGCAACTGGTGGAAGGCGGAAGAAAGCCGTCTTGTACAGCTTATTGAATGGAAGACTTTTCGCGAGAAGTTCGACGCGAAATACTTCCCTGTGACTGCCAGGTTTGCCATGGAGCAGCAGTTCATTCATCTACAATAAGGTTCGATGTGGGACAAGTCAGTAGATGAGTACGACGCTGAATTCACCATACTAAGCCGGTAAGATATGTCACAATAGTTCAATTTTTAAATATCACATACTACACAGCTAACACAATCCTTAAACAGATTCGCGACACACTTGATACCGGCGGACGAGATCAGAGCCCGTCGCTTTCAACAAGGTTTGGACATGGAAATTCAGGCTGCACTAGCCACAGGGAAATTTCTGACTCATGAGAATGCTTTGGAAGCTGCCCGAAATTATGAGGCAGTAATAAAGGCGAGGGGCAGACCTCAATCTGCCGGTTTGAAACGCCCTGCCAATCAAATGGCAGGAGGAGCCCCTTCCAGGTCATCGTTGGGACTTACCGAGCGATCTGTTCGCTGACGACATTCTATTTCTTTCTTCTTGAATGTCGTCAGGTGGTTTGGACCCGACAGAGATCGAGCCATTTGCAGAAGACTTGGATCAGCTTGCTGAAGAACCAGAGCTCAGTTTCATTGTACATTTTCCATTCAGTACTTTTCATTTCCTGTCATGCCATTGTTTAGGCATTATTTTTATTTCAGTTGTATTTCCTTTTCATGCATTGTACAAAAGAATGTTAATAAATAAAAGTTGTTGTTTTTATTATACCTTACCCCTTGTGTATTTTATTTTATATTGCTTAGTTACGCTTAGCGTATTTGCTTATGAGTAAATACTTAGCTGGCCAGTCGCATCCCTTTCGCCGTAGAATGGAAAGCGGGGTGTGATAAGTAGCAGTTCCCAGGTGGCATAAGTACAGGTTAGTCCGTTGACTTTACATCACTATTCATCTCGAGTGTGTTCCAACTATGCTTAGATTACTACCCTACCACGGCTCAAAAGAGTCGTGCAAACAGGTAGTAGTTGGGTGCAGTCCCTAAGCACTTGGAAGCAGTAGTGGTTAGACATGATTCATCTCTCCCGGTATTGGGGGTTGATATAACGCCGTGTTCGGAAAGCCATCACACAAAGTCCCTGATCAGGGCAAGCGATATTTAGTGGTAGGTACTCCAGTAGTTTCTCAGAGTGTATTGGGCTCTATTTTGGCACGACTTATTGCGGTGTTAGGGGTCTGACGTTTACCATCCTCTTAGGCCCGATATGCGAGTATCTTAGACGAACAGACCAGACTGTACGGAGATTGTCACAGATAGGCTCAGTAGGAGTTCAGATGAGTTTGCTCGTTGGCCTTCTTATCGACAGATACCTGGGTAGCCGTTACATGCAGGTAGTACAGCTGACGGACTTGTGGTTAAACCCACTTCTAGCGTGCTGTTGAGTCTTTAGAGTCCCACACAGAGGGTTTCTCTGCTTCGGGCGAAACGATGTAGAGGCCGTATGGTTTTACGGAACAGAGTTTGCTACCAAAATAACCTAATATTAGGATCCGGCTTACACCAAAACCCACTAGTATTATCCGTCCGAACAACATCCTTCTCCGACTAAACTTGACATTTCAAACCTTCCAATTCTATCAAGTGAACTTAGTGATCCATCGATTGAGGATAATATAATTGATGAATTTTTAAAGAACTATTCATTTGATTTGACTGACTGTGGTAGTAAGATCAGTGCGGAGAATATTTTTAAAGATGAATTCTCTATGTTGGATGAGTTGGATTCCCCGACCCATCATGTCCCTTCCATTGAATATGATCATCTTCCTGTACATTTAACCGATTCTATTCTTACCACCAACCTATCCGATATGCAAAATAATATTCAGCCTTCATATCCTATATCTGGTTCAACAATACTTGACACCTAAGTTTGTTTACCCATTTCATTACACACTTTCTTTGGTTCTTCTCATTTTCTTTCAATTCCACCAAGATTTGATGAACCACACTCCGATATCTCTACTTCTATGATTCTTGACGTACAACAGTCCGAGTTAGACTCTTTTAAGAATGAGGGAGACAAGTTTTTTGAGTCTCCTACCTCCATAATTGACCTTAAAATTTTCAACCTTCCTAGTGGATCTGCCTATTCCACTTATTCTTTTCTTTCCGATGAGATTATCAATTGGACCATTGATGAAAATTTCGAAGACATTTTCGCCGAAAAACTCGCGTTCCTTAAAGACTTGGATGCTGTGATGAATCAACATCCACCGAAAATTCGTGCACCTCCCTTTGAGGCCGAAGAATTTGAACCACCACCCCTTCTTCTTATCAAATACGAGAATACGACTATTCTACCCATTCCTTATCTTTCACATTCTCTTTTTCATTCACCATCACTTTTTCGTCTCCACTAACCGAGATTTAAAACCTTTCGATTACACCTCTTATCTTTCACCCACATCATTTCTTATTGTTACTCCCATTTCTGTGTTTTCTACTCGAGACATGATATAACCTCCATTCTTATACAGTCTCGATTATTCTTCATGCCTATCCGTTACACTATCTTTCACCAACCATGGTGTTATCTTGATAAAATATTTGAATGGATAGTATTGGTTTTTGGGCTTTGTAAAGTCTTGTATAAACTAATACGATTTTCACCTCTCTTACTTTAAATTTCAATTGTTTGAATAGTGCAAACACTGTTTTAATTAAGTTTGAGGGGAAGAAAAATATTTTTAAATGGATCTTTAATGAAAGAAAAATTTTGCACGATTGTGAGCCAAAAACAAGTTTGGGGGAAGTTTTTCATTTGACTAACTATTGCCCCTATCATTCTCCACCCAAGTCTGAGCTTACATGATGATATCAGTGAGGACACTGCTACAAACAGGTTAGGGGGGAGGTTTGTGTTTATTCACGTATAATTTTGCACTAAATTTTTTTTGAAAATAAAAGTTAGAAAGTGAAAAATACATATGAAAGAGAAGAAGAGATTTAAGAAATGCAAACAAATTATATGTTTTAGAACAAAGGTAATAATACGTGATCATGAGCTGTTGTCCCAAGGGTTAGTAAGATGAAAAAATTACCAGTCTGCGAATAGAAATAAGTCTGAAAAATAATTCCTATTCTTGAGTCAAAACATTCAAATATTGATACCCCACTATACGCACTTGCACACATCTTGAAACTTGGGATAATAGAGGATACCTCGAAATACTCCTTCCTGGAAACTTTAGTATAAAAAAATCAACAAAATATAAATGACAAATAAAATTTAAAAGAAAAATGAATTCTGATTTTGTAATTACTTAAGGCAGCATATAAAAAATACAGCGAGAGTGCCTTATCACCTAGTACCTTAGACCAACTAATTTGGTCACTGCTAAGCCTTAGGTATTGCAACATTAGGATATTACTAAATACGCTTTAATAAGTGAGCACATTCGGTAATCAGTTGGTTAGTGCCTCAAGAATTATTAACGGTTGCATGAAGAATGCGTGAGCAAATCCATCTAAAATATCACCGACTAAAAAGTACTAAGGAATTTGGATAAAGTGTAGAGATAATTTTTACATACACATAGGGGGGTATATGATCGATATTTGGAGGAGAGGTAGGGAGGAAGACTAAAAACGATATTTTATTAAGAGATGATGTGATTTCCGATATCTTTTCAAGACCATTAAGATAGGGCTCATGACAACTAAAAAGTTAGTATAGTTCGAAACTCTTATTTTCAAGTTTTTCTTTTATATATTTCTTATTTTTGCATATAATTTTTGTCTTCTTTCTTTTATTTTGGGATTTTGTGGGTGTAATCCGCTGAAAACCCTCAGGAGACAACACTCCTCCTACTAAGGATACCTAAAGATTTAACGGCTTGTTGCACGAGCTAAATGCAATTGTGTTGCCTATAAAAATGTGCTAGGTTTTTTTTTCTTTTGAGAATAAAATAGTTTACTCGGGACGATCAAAAAATAAGTTTGGGGATATTTGATCAGTCATATTTATTGCATATTTGTACCGTCATTTTTCATATTATTATTAATTACTAAAACGTGTTATTTGTAAATTAAGAACATACGTGGGTTTATTTGTATAAATATTATTGTCATATATTTCTTAATTTATAATTAATATAATTGGGGGAATATATGCATATCATATTTAAATAAAATATCCATGAGATTATTAATTATTAAAATATGCATATCAATTCATATCAAATATTCTTAATTATTATTATTAAGATATCATATCCATAATTTAATTGGTTGAAATATTATCTCAAATAAGATAAATGCTCATAATGATTTGATTTGAAATTGTGCAGGTATTATAATAAATCGGTTCAGGTTTGAAATTTAAATAGGAGATCCATATCAAATCGAATTAGCAAACCAAATCTGCCGAATGTAAGGAGCAAATTGAAGAATCTCGCAACTGCAGAGAGAAAAATATATTTTCAAAATATATTCATTAGAAAGATCTCCAAATATCGAGAAAAGAAGACACGAAAAATCTGGAGACGCAACTCCATCATAAGGCGGCGGAAGTGCGTCGTTTCGTGGCCGTTGGATATGAAAATTCAGAAGCTTGATTGTCTTTGCACACACTTCAAGATGATATCTAAGGTTTCAAGTTCCAGAGCCTATAAAAAGGACCGAGAGCAATTAGGGTTATTTATCTATCCACTGATTTATCGATCGAGCAATCTAGATCTCTCGATCAAGTTAGGGTTTGTAGTTTATTTTTTCAGCGATCAAATCTGTAATGCAATTGTTAATTCAGTAAAAGATAGTTTTTTTTATCTTGTCTCATTACTTTCCGCACTTTATTTTCTGCATTTAATTTCCGCAATTTTAATTTTTGTTATTTCTTATGAGTTCATTAATCTTTAATCCTTCACTGTTTATTTCGTTTATCCCAATGAGCAGGTAAATTCTGGCTTGTTAGGTTTGTAGGATAGGACAGTATAATGGATGAATAAAAAATTCCTTAACTTCTTTTTAAGTTTTAATTTTTATAAATTTTAGCAAAATGAGTTTTAACTCTCTTATAAGACGTGCTATCAATTCATGATAATCACGACCACGATTTGAGATTCGTTAATACTTGTTTTGTTGAGGGCTTAAGATAAATAAAGACTAATGGAAGGACAAGAGTCAGTAGAGAGAAATCCTAATCCCTCCTAGAAGCCTAATCTACATTCATCGCTATTTCTCTAATATTAAATAATTAAAAGATAAAAAGAATTATTTTTAAAAATCTCCATCCATTAACTGCTAAATCCTATAAACCTTACAAGCTCCTCTTATAAAATTTTCAAAATTGCTTAGTATAAAACGATAAAAATTTCATCTTTCTTTATTAACTCGTCTAAAACAAGATGAGCAATTCCCCATTTCTGTGTGGACGACCCGTACTCACTATCAGTTAGCTATTGCGACACTGTTATTAATTGCGGTAATTAGGATACACAAAGACACAGTTTTTCACATCAATCAGTTTCCCACCCCATGGCTTCCATTGCAGGTAGCTCGGCGTCAACAACAACCAAACCCATTGAGATCCACACACTCAATTCTCATCTCAAATCTCAACCATTCAGCTCCGCTGGCAATAAGATCGACGAAGGACAACATCTGAGGAAGATTCCGACCTCCATCACATATCATGAGGGGAAAACGGTGGATTAACCAACCGATGTGTGACTTCCATAGGCTCATTGGCATTTGATGTTTTACGAAACGATTTACATGATGAAAGGTTATAAATGCTATCTAAATTCAGATAATGAATGATCGATCTATTCAAATTCTTCAGCAAGCTAAGAATGGCAATTACAAAAAATTTTGGACAGTGGGGGTAGAATAAAGACAAGGATGTTCGACAGAAATAACCAATTAAATAATATATTAATAAAACATTTTACAATTTAAAAAGCAGAGGACAAAGCATCTGTTTTTATAGGATAAAATTAACTATTGATATTTTAGTGCATAAATATGTATAAAATATATTCTAAAATGTAATAAACCGATGTGTTGTAATTTCTTTAAAAAATCCCAGCGGGGTCAATTTGCCCCCACACGACTTTATAAAGGTCGGCCACTAATGAAGCGTGACAAGCACTTACATATCAAGATAAAAACTATTGACATTTTTCTTTGTTCCACGTATCCCCTTGCAAATTGAAATTTATTTATCTCGCCCTACAATTTCTTAAGCTGTTGCAAAAATAACCAATTATATCTTTTACTTCCGACTAAAGCTAGGAAATTACTAAATCCCTTTGATGTTAAAATCATAAATATACGTAATCTTTGCAGTCAAAATTATATGGGAAGAAAAAAAATTCATGTCACTTCTCTTCATCCGATTACCCAGATTAAAATTTGGATATGGTGGTTTGACTTTGTTGAAGACGAAGAGATTATTTATGCATTTTTCTTCTTTTTCCCAATCCCTTATATATATATATATTCAAATAGAAACATCACTCTCATATTTTTTATAAAAAAAATCTTGTAAAAAAGATAACTACATATTATTTCATTAGATTAGAAATGATGGATCAAGTTTTGATTTATTTTTTCCTTAATTTTTGTACTATAATACCATATTATTTGAATTTCTTATTTTCAGGAGGATATCATCATGAGGAAATAATAAATATCAAAAGGGTTTTACAATCGAATGAGGATAAAACGATCCTCAAATTAGGTTATGCAATTATATATGTCTTTTATGGTGTCAAGACGATATTCTAAAAATAATCCGTCCAAACTAACTTAAGGAGATTATAAAGAGACATATGTTAAGATATGTGAATTAAAATTGTCTCATATCAGGAAAACTATAAGAAATACATGTGTATAAAATATAAAATGGGTCAAAACTCAACAAGACTTAAGTCTTATTGTTGGAACCCACTTATATCAAAGTAGATGTACACTCAGGTCAAACAGCACCTTTGTATATAAAATATAAAATGTGTCAAATCTCGATAAGACCTGAGTTTTATTGTTGAAACCCACTTATATCTAAGCCTGTATACACTTAAATTATGCAGGGGATTAGAGGATGTATTAAAAAACCAAGATATGTTGATGCTGCATAGATATGCAGCAGTACAAAATGATTGGTACATATGTACCTTCTCATCCTCAGACAAAGTGGACATGAAATCGAACAACGGCCTATCGTAGTCGTCTAAAGAGAGAACAGAATCTGCGTCTGAGGGATGAAGGCCGGCGCCTGCGAGGTCGAGGCACGTGACTTTGTGGCCGGAGTTCTCAAGAAGGCATGCAAGCCTGAACCAACACCAAGCTCCATGCCCGGCGCCATGCACCAAAACAAAGTGATGTGATGTTGATGAGGCCGCTGCAGGCTTCGTCATTTTCTTCCGATATCTTTTGGTTTCTCCAAGTTTTGGAACATATGGTGCCCAATTTATACCTTGAACTAGGATCCATCGAAGAAGGCCGGCAATAAATTTGTTTCCTAATACAAAAAAACAAATATTCATTTCTTGTTTTGATATAGTTTATATAAGGTGAGAATAAGACATTTTGTATGAGGTATCGATATTTATTTACAATACAGAATGATAAATAGAAGTAGACAGACCGAAAAGAAAAGAAAAGAAAAGATATGATTTCTCCATTACAATTAATCTATAAATCGTCCCCAACTGCATGTACCAAGGGAAAATTCCGTTGTGATCATGAATGTCCGGTTGTCGACGAACAAAAAATAATATGCCGTAATTAGAAGAAGTTATTATTATGAATGGTTAAGACTTTGTACTCCCAAAGTCATATAATACTATAGAGGGAATGATTTATGAACATGGGAGACATGTAGCTTGCTTTGCTGGAAATGTAACTAATGAATTATTATACTAAAAATCAAAGTTTTACCGAAATAATACCTTGGCCACGAAAGAGGGTCCTAATCAGATCAATCCATATTACAATCATCCTTGCAATTATTCTTGATTTGGTCACTCCATTAAAAGGGAATGATGTCACAAAAATTACAATAAAATTTTTGTAATTAATCCTTGGTTTGGTCAGTAACCAATTCCAATAACTTCCCTATTAGTTTGTACTCCTTATGGAATTAGATCAATCAGTAAAAGAATTGTCCTGAAAAGACCACCTTCGTGATGCCCGCCTCGCCATCTCACCCTCGAAGCCGCCCGCTTTCCAGACCTGCTCAAAGTCATCATTGAGAACTAATAGCCTTATTGTGAGTTCTCGTCGTCCTCTTCTGCTCCCTTCGCTGCAACTGAACTGAAGTTAAATCTAATTCATTTTAGCATTTTTAATTAAATCATGCAAATATCAAATATGCAATTGTTTTAGAGTTCATCTCTCATTTTTGAATCTTTTAAGATTGGTGACATGAACTTTCCTATGGTGTGGTTGATTGTGATTCTATATTTCTATATAGAAGAGAAATAGTTTCTAAATTTTACCGTGGTACTAAAAAAAATTGAGCTAGGTATCTCCAATTTGGTCAAATTTTGAATTTTTCGTGCTTTGATTAACTTATAGATTGGGATTTGGGCATAGCCAATTTGGAATTATTTCTTTAATTTATTGAAGTGAAGCTTTATTTTCACTTCATTAAAGAATTGCATAAGTTGATTGTAATTGATTAGAGTTAATTTAAGATTATATACTATAGTTAGGAATAGATTATGAGTTATCTTTCTTTATAATTTAATTTATTTTTGACATTTTGTTGATAATAAATTTAATTTATGGTTACTTTAGCGGTTAGATTTATGATTGTTTTATTTTGAACAGTTATATATAGAAAGATTTTTCAAGAAATTAAAATCGGATCAAGGTTCATCTACTCAAATGGTTAATGATAGTTTATTTTCTCAAGATGTTCCTCCTCACATAAGTTTGGAGCCTGGTCAAGGTGAGCTTCCTATCGATCTGGGATTAAGAAAATGCATTAGCGTCGTAGCGTCTAATGCCACGAAAAGAGAGAAGATTCGAATAATATATTTGTTACGAGGCCCTTGCCAACCAATAAATCATGATATTCCTTCAAGCAGCTTTGGCGATAAAAGACGAAAATTCAATCGGGAACGGTTTGATAAGCACGGTAGTTGGTTGGAGTATAGTATAGAGAAAGATGACTCATTTTGTTTATGTTGTCGTCTCTTTAATCCTGAGCATATGGCCAAAGAGGTAGTGATTCATTCGTTACTAAAGGATTTTCTAATTGGAAGAAGTATGAGACATCAGATGTGCATGTTGGAGACCATAATAGTGTTCGTAGTAAATGTATGAAAGCATTCGAAGATCTAATGAAACAAATACTACACATAGATATTGTTTTTTCATACATATCCGATAAAGCGAAATGTAAGTATCGCATTCGCTTAGATGCATCGGTTAGTGTTGTAAGGATTCTAGTAAGGCAAGGATCGGCATTATGTGGTCTTAATGAATCCGAGGTGTAACATTTTGAAAATTATTATGTTATTTTGGAATTTAATTAATTATTTTAGAATTTAATTAATTATAGAAAATAAGCCGTATTTGGTTTTCATAAAATACCCTATAGATATATCTGTATAATTAGAAATAAACCAATATATTTTAATTTTAAATGGCAAGAAAAATGTATATGTTAACATTTTCATAAAATGTTGGGATTTTGCCATGGTTGGGTAATTGCTTGAGTTAAATGTATTATTAGAAAGAGAGAGAAAGCTCATACCACCATACCCCCACACCCTTTCTCCTAATTACCCTCACCTCAATTATTTCCCTCATCCTCACATATTATTCCTCCATCTCTAAAATATCTTCCAACTCCTCAACCCAAACTAAATATCCTAGCTTCCTCCACCAAAAATTTATAGATCTTGCCAATTTATCCCATTAGTTCTTTCAAGATTTCAAGAGATGCCTTCACAACCTGTAATGAGCTTCAAGTGGATATCTTTAGTGCTTGGATCTCCTTTAATCCTCATTCAAATAGGTAAAAATCCCACTTTATTTAAGTTTTTACAGGTCTTGCCATGTTACCTAGGTTTTTCAAGTAAAAAGTCACATTTTTATTAGATTTGATCTTCTAAAAATTGAGTTTTGAAATGATCCGCTTGTGGTGGAAATTAGTATGGTTTACTTGGTGAATACACTATATTTTGGGAAGTAGATGGTATTTTGGTGTAAAAGAATTGATTTTTAAGGTTTTTGGAATTTCAAGTTTTTGAAAAATTACTATCAGCAGATTTCTTCTGCAGACGTCTGGGCATCAGAGCTTCAGACATCTGTCGTCAAGTCTCTGGTTTGAATTTCGTAATTGTTCAGACGTCTGATGACCAAAGCGCCAGACGTCTGTGTGTTCCTAAGACGTCTTGATATCCTCCATGTTGAATATAGGTGTTCTCAAGACAATTATCGTAATTACAGGAATGCAATTATCGAATTCAAGAAGAAGCCTATACAATAGAACAGTCTTGCTGGAGATAATAGTATGCTATCTGGTTTGACTTTATATTTCATTTGTATACGTTGTGCTCGTTATCATGTATCACCAATACATGATGATAAATCCCATAGGATTTTTGCTTGACTACTAGGATTATGAATAGAATTATACTAGTGGGGCCTAAGTAGTCCATAAGCGCATCCTTAAATGACCATAGTCATAAAAGTATCGAGACTAGGCATCAGCACTCTAGTTTAGACTAGTGTATACGTTTCTTGACCTCGTACGGGATGATGGTGGATCCCATATCCATTGGTGTTTGACACCAAAAATTGTATACAGGTGCTTATTGGATGAGTTACAGTGGACAGACTCACCAAGAACTCTTAGATAGTATTATACCTAATGTCACACCCTGCATCCAAAGTACGAAATGCGAGGGGTGACTAGGCCAGCCATGCTCCTACGATCAAGGGATAATCCTTCCGTAGTCACATTTCGGCTTCTAACATTACATGGTAATCAGTAAACACTGCACTAGAGTATAGAAAATCACAGATCACAACTTCATTACATCAAAACAACAGAGTTCAAGATATATTTATTTGCATGAAAAAAATAACCAACCAAAGAAATAACAGTGTTCTTATAGCATGCAGAAGGCGATAACGCTGATTTCGCGGTCTAAAACTCCGTGATCTCGAATGGCAGGTCCTGCTCCTGAGTTGGGCCCACTTCGTCCTCTGAGCATGCACACTCTGGTCGTTTGGGCGACACATATAGAAATAAATATATAGTGTGTGTACTATGTTATTAAATATGAAATGTATGGCAGAATACAGTAACATGAGAATAAGGAATATCAAGTGAATATGAACAGTATGGTATATGTATCATGTTAGCAATCCACGCAATATGTATGTCATCACCAATCAGTCGCTAAGTCAAATGAAATCAATCGGTGGAAAGGATGCTCGTGTTTAACAAGGATCTCGTACATGCCCGAGATTATGGTCTACTGTTGCCCGGGACATAACTCTGCAGCCATGCCGCTAGGCCCACGACCTAACACACACACACACACACACACACACATATCGCTAATACCGAATGATCATCCTCTAAGTCACTGTACATCGCTAAATACGAGTTCGATTCCACCTAGATTTTCCCAGGTTACAATAACTATATGTATATGACTAATTGTATAGAAGCACGCGCCAATTCACGGTCTTGTTCACTTTTCACCGCACTATGCATTTTCACGAATTAATCACTTATCATTGTCGTACTTGATACAACTAATCCAATATCACTCACGTTCGACAATGTAAAGTCCGTTATAAATCACTATGAACATTTTCTATTACTAAAGGTGTCACAGTCGGGTAAAAAACGAGAATGATGCAATATAGCAAGTCATGTACGATATGAAACATAGTATACATTACGGGTTCAGAAAAAACATATTTATTCATATTATCGTAATTAAACAAAATTCTACAAAAGTGGCAATAACTAAACTCAAACAGCGATCCAAAAAAATTGGTTTTAGGTCAATTGGGTGTCAGGTTTGCGAGTTACGGTCATTTCATTTTAAGTGTTCATCACTGGAAATTCAGTTCCTGAACTGAAAGACCATTTCATAACACATTGTAATCCCTGTGGGGATCATAATTAGGTGGCACTACGGTTAGGTAAAATTTAGATATTTCAATTAAGTTTCCGATGCACCAGATGGATCAACAATATCTGCTGTGCGCTGAGAGTTATGTCTTGTTTAAAGCAAGGGTATACAATCTGTCCTTGTACTAAACTGCAGTACACTTCGACAGTTTAAAAAGCAATCAAAATATCAAATGGTAGTAAAATAAAACGAAACCAAAACCTTTAGTTAGCTAACAGGATTGTCTTTACAACGGTATAGGGTTACGCATAATTCCATGTTCATAAGGCGCTACATATTTATTTAAAGTCAGGTGTCAATGTGGAATGCTGCTCTGGACTGCAGTCCAGAGCTGCATTCCAAGTCAGTTTTTGTTACTGTGATATATCAGTATCGAAAGATAAACTAAAGGGGGTTCTGGATTATCGAATTGGATTCGATATGAGCTGTAGAACATTACATTTCAGAATGTACCTAAATTTATATCAATTTAACATCTCGACATACACAGTAAAACTAGAATTGACATCGCCTCTTTGGGGGCATCGCTACACATGCGGTACTTCGCCATTTTGAGTCCAGTTTTTTACACGACATTTCTAAGTAGCAAAAGAAAATATGGGTAAAATATCTGAGCATGATCGATGGGATTTTAGTTCAGTTCTCCACATCGAACTATCAGCACATAATATCGAGAATTATCGAATTAAAGTTGGTTTTTCCTAATACATGGGAATGATGTCAAACGCTTACGATTCTACATGTTATTAGTGTGATGTTCACATCTAGTTACGCTCAAACTAATCACCCTAAATTACTATAGTCTTATATGAAGATATGATGATAATTTGCTAATGATGTGTGATAGTAAACTAACACGAACTCGTAACAATCTAGTTAGTATACATTTAACCTGAGCCTATATTTATAAGTTTGTAGCATGTAGAAGCAAGTGAGGTTTCACTTTCCCGATGATGATCGTGGCGACGAATAGCGAGAGTACGACACGTTCACAGGCAACAACGGTGAAGACACGGCGACGGAAGCACACAACAAGCTTCGGCTTGGGGTTTGCTTGACTATGGTTCGGTAGTTGGCTGTAGAGGAGCTTGGGCTCGACCACGCGACAACGCCAGAGAGGCGGCGCTGGTGGTGGCAGCGACGGTGGCCCCGGCAACGCTGGGCGGTTCCCGGCGAGGGTAGTGAGTGCTCGGAGAGTTGAGGGGGCAGTGCTGTAGTGGATGTGTTGGTCACTGGAGGAGGTCGACGACGGCTAACGGAGGTGGAGACGAGGTCATCAGCGACGTAGGCAATACTCGATGGTAAAAGGGTTCGCCGGCGAGAGAAGGCGGCAAGGTAGCGGGTGGAAAGAGGAGAAGTGACGGTGAAAGAAATGAGGTGGTGCTCTGAGGTGGTTGGAGTGGGTGCACGGTGGTTTCGGGAGGTCAGAGGAAGAGGTAAGCTCAAAGGCGGCGAATGGAGCTCCGGCGACGGCAGCAGTGGGTGCTGGAGGTATATGGCATCGGCGATGGTGGAGCTGGGGAGTTATGCTGCGATGGGGACGGGAGTAGGTGGCCGACAGTGGTGCTGGGTTGAGGTAAAAGGGACGAGGAGGTGGCAGGGGAGGCTCGTCGGTGAGGAGGATGAGCTTGGTTGCGAGAGGAGGAGGTGGTTGTTAGCGGGTGGTGATCGAGCAGTGGTGTCGAGGATAGGTTCTTGAGAATGGGAGGTGTGCGAGAGTGGAAGGGATATTCGGTGGTTGGAGAGGATCTCGTCGGCGACGAGCGCGGTGGTGAGTGAGGAGTAGGGAGAGTGTGAGAGAGAGAACGAGAACGAGAGATAGCTTTGATGAAGGGGGAGAGCTCGGGGCGAGAGATCGTGAGAGAGGATTCAAAGTAAGCGATCTTGGAGGGTTTAAGATTTAGTGGGGGCGTCGGCGTGGAGAGGATCTCACAGGGGGTGGGCACGAAAGAGGAGGGGAGCTGTTGGCTCATTCAAAAAAAGGAAAAGAGAAGGAAGAAGAAAAAAAGAGGAAGAAGAAAGAGAAGGAGAGAAAGATGGGCTCGGGTCGGGATAGGGGAAAGGTCGTGTGGGCTTGGGCCAGGGCTAGGGAATTCGGTTAGGGTTTTAAAATTTTATAAAGGAAAAATTTTAGATTGGGGTTTATAAAGAAAATATAGAAATAGAAAAATTAGAAAATTGGGAAAAATATTTAGGAAATTAAGTTAGGAATTAACGGAAAATTTATTGGGACCAAAATTTTAATTACAAGATGTACCATGGAACTGGGGATTTACATCATACCCCTTTACAAAAATTCCGTTCTCAAAATTAAAGAATAAAAACAACGGAACAAACAAACAAACAACTACTTAAACAGGCGCGCTCTTAGTCGACTCCCCTACATAACAATCATCCCAAAAGACTCGAACCAAGAGAATGACTTTATTCTTTAGCACTTTTTCCCTACGATCAAGAATGGTGGAAGGCTGCTCTGTAGGGTCTCTAGCACGACTACAAGGTTTCGAGAGGCATCAACCATGCCACATTAAAAATTTAGCGTGTTAAACATGTAAGTGCACGGCGGCGGCCCGGCCGTCAATCTGAGGCCAAAATGCGGAAACGATGCTTTTCTTTAAACCTTAAACCGGCACCACCGCGCACTATAAACCCGGATCGGGCCATTAACACAGTCCTAGCTAACTAGAGAAGGGGTAGAGAGATATACCGAGCGATCCGTGTTCTTCTGTCTTCTCGTCGTCGTCCCGATCTCCCCGCGGAATCTCCGGTCTTCATCTCCTCATCGGAAGGGCACCACAACGCCGGGTTCTTTTACGGGCTCCCACCTCTGGACCGAGGCAATTAGGGCACGAAGTTGGCAAGCCGACGTGCCCAAGAATTGCTGTAGAATAATGTAGTGCTATGTCTCATTGGGGTTACTAGAAGTTGCCTTTTGAGTGGAGGAATGAGATATACTTTGGAGATGAGCTAAGGGGTTTTTTTAGCAAGCCAAAAAGATGAAAAACCCTACACCAAATTTTTTGGACAGCCCCCTCCCTCTTTTGGCCGGCCATGCATCATCAAGGGAGAGAATGAGAGGAGAGTAAGTGTATGAATGAGGGAGCCACAAGAATAATGCAAGAGAGAGAAAGGGTTATCATGAGAAGAAATGATCACTCACTTAATCCAACACTCCATCAACCATCATGAAAACCATGTCCCCTCAGAAGTCAAGCCATGATGAAGTCAAGAAGTCAAATGATGGTGCAACCATCATGAAGCAACAATATGCAAAGACCACCCTCCATAATGCTAATTTGCACAATTGCAAATAAGCCTTCCTCCACCAATTTTCAGCCAAGGAAAGAAACAAAGGAAATTGGCCGAAACGGAAAGCAAACTGGCAACTTCATAAAACTGATCCCGTAATAAATTACAGGAAACCCTGCTACTGTATATACATACCCGCATTTGTATTCCGACTGAATACAAATGTAATGAGACAAATCTACACAGTACAATACTAGGATCCGGCTTAAACCAAAGCCCGCTAGTATTATCCGTCCGATCATGATCCGTGCAATACCGCACGTATATGATCGAACCCTGCCATATCTTCATACGGCCTCTACAGCGTTTCGCCCGAAACTTTAGAAAACGGTCTGTGGGGGACTTTAAAGACTCGTCAATACTTTGGTTGTGGATTTAACCACTAGCACGTCAGAGGTATTAGCCTATACATAACGGGCTACCAGGTATTGACCAAAAGGGACGTCGATGAGCGAACTCATCCTGACACCCTACTGAGCCTGTCAGTAACAATATCTGTACAGTCCGGTCCGTTCGTCTATGAGCATCGCACGGCGGGCCTAGGGGGTTGGTAAAAGTCAGACCCCCAAAAGCGGTACAAGTCGTGTCGGAGTGTAGCCCAGAACACCCTGAGATACTACTGGAATACCTACCAGTAAATCTCCTGCCTTGGCCAAGGACTTTGTGTAATGGCTTTCCTAGACACAGCGCGACCTCACCCCCAATACCGGGAGAGACGAACCCCTGCAGATCCGCTCACTGCCTCCATGTGGCTCGAGACTGTACCCAACTAAAACCTGTTTGCACGTCTCCTTTGAGCGTGGTAGGGTAGTAATCAAAGTACATTGGGAACTCACACGAGACAAATGGCGATCTCAGGTCGATGAACTAACCTGTACACATGTCACCAGGGAACTGCTATCTGACGTCAGGTATAAGACCAACTAGCATGTTCCCGGTGAGTCTTGTCCGGTGTACTCATAACCCAATGAGCACCTGTATACATCTTAGGTGAACCAATTGACACCAGTGGCTTGTGAGACCGGCCACCGCCCCTCGTCAGGGTCTCGACTGTATACACTAGTCTACTCTGGAGTATTGATGCCCTTTCTCGAAACTCCCACGACTAGGGACCTTTTAAGGATGTGCTTATAGACCCCAGCTCCCACGTATATGATCGCCCTCATACTGCTGGCAGTCAAGCAAGAATCCTAGGGGCTCTATCAACGTGTAATAGTGACCTGTAAGGTCACCTGAAGCAGTACACGATGATAAAGGTAAACCAGATAGCATACTATCATCTTGAGTAAAACTGTCCTACCGGTATATGTCCTCCCTCAATCGTTGCAATCACGTGCCTGTGATCCAATAATTGACTCTGAGGGCACTATCTCCTACAAAACAACCCTAGACTAAGAATCTTGACTAGAGGAATAGGGTAAACAAGAATGTAAACAACTTTACATCTAAGTGAATAGGAATACAACCTTTGTAGACCGGTCCTTCACTTCAAAAGCTCTGTGTAGTAGTCCTTTCGCTCCAAGTAGTGATCTCCCGGACTCTAGTGAGGCTCCACAAGGTGAAATGAACAAGCGTGCTTGAAGTTTTCGAGGCCGAAGATGATCTATGTCGAGGAGAGACATGTTGGGTTGCCTAGTATGCTAACAAGGTTTTGGAAGGTATCGTCCATGCCATTTTCAAAAATTTGCCGTACTAGGTAACCCTAACCCTAGAATCTTAACTAGAAAATCCAACGATACAACAATGTAAACAACTTTACATCTAAGTGAATGAGTAATACAACCTTTGTAGACCGGTCCTTCACTTCTAAAGCTCCGTGTAGTAGTCCCTTCGTTCTAAGTAGTAAACACCCGAACTCTAGTAAGGATTCACATGAAGAAATGAACAAGTTTGCTCGAAGTCTTCGAGGCCGAAGATGATCTGCGTCGAGGAGACTCAAGCTCATGCTACCTTTTCACTAATGGTAGATTAGTGAAGAAAACACCCTAAACTAAATTGCTAATATAGTAGAGGATGATGAAGTAGGAAATGAGCTCACTTTAGATTTAATTTTCTCACAATATTTTCTCACTTAGAAAAAAGCTAGCAAGCCTTTTCTCATATGAAGAAGAAGATGAAGAATGAAGATGAGAGAATGAACTCATGAGGTGAGAATAGCAACCATGAATGAGTTAGTGTAATATTTTAAAATATTTTAGATAATTAATTAAATTATTTAGTTAAATAGATAATGTTATTTAATTTTTATTGTAGTAAAGAGGGCTTTTTAAGTTATAGTAGAATTAAATTAGTAAAGAAAATAATGTTTATATAATAACATATATAATGAGGGGTTTATGTGAAAAGGTTAGTTTTCTTATGCTAATTGGAGTTGTATAAGGGTGTTTATGCAAATAGGGCTAGATAATGGTTAAGGTTAAGATATACCTCCTAGATACCACACCCTAGGTTAACCTAATGGCCACACCTCCTCCTTGCATGAAGCCCCCACCATCTTGTATAGTGACACCACCTAATACCTTATCTACCCTTATCCCTTAATGTTACAAATTTGTTCAGTTGATATATATTAGGTTAGGAAAAGGAAACTAGTTTAGAAAAAGAAAAATCTTAGAACACAACAAGAGAAAAGAAAAGGGAGAAGAGGAGAAGAACTAAGGGCTAAGGACTTTCACCACTACCATCAAGTTAGGATCTAAGAGCTTGTGCATCTTGGAGGAAGCCTTTTCAGCAATCCTCTGTAGGTATAATCTTTAAACACTGTAGAAATTTAGTTCTGAAATGTTTAAATGTAGAAATCGGATATCGGATATATCGTATTTTAGGAAAATTAGGCTCTGTGTTAAATCTGCTATAGTTTAGATGATAATTAACATAATCAAAAAGTTACATCATCTTATAAACTGGACCTAGAATAAATCCTAGGAAGATGAACCTTGTTGCTCGGATTTTGGCCGGCGACAATTTCAAAATATCCGAGCTCGCCAGATTTCTATAGGAGTTGGGTGTTGGGGTCTTTAGGGTAGATCTCTGTATATGTATTAAGATGTTTGGTATTGTTTGTTTAAGTTATTTTAGCAGTATATGAAATCTGAATTTAAATATCTGTAAAGGGGTTAAAATTCTAAAATATGACACGGAGGTTTCGTGACACGTTTCAGTTTTCTGTTGCGAACAGCGAATGGTTAAAATTCAGTTAGTGTAAGTATTAGATAATCTACCATAGTCGTACATAGTATAGTTAGTACGTAAAACTTGTATTTTCATGTTTTCGCCGTATCAGAGTTTAGCTGTTTCTTATACGAAGTTAAATTCAATGTCAGATTTGAGTACGGAAACTTCGGAGGCCATAAGGAAAAGAAAGAGATTGATGATTTCTTAGCAGATTCGACGTAGTGTGGATGGCGTGATACTGTAACGCTTCGAAAATCGTTTAGGCAGTTTTTCGATAATCGGCAAAATAATCAGTCTTTTCCGTAAAAAGTCAAAATAAGTATTTTTTCAATATAGGCCTAATTATACAAAATTTAGATAAAATATTGCTAGAATTTGGTCACTAAATTGTCACTTAAAAATTTCTAGTCTTTTAAAAAAAAATTCTTAATTAATTATTTTTAATATTATTTTAAGCTTTTAAAAATACATTAAATTAGTGATAAATACAAATTTAATGAGGTAATTTACATAATTAGGAACCATTATAAACTAAAATATAGTAGTAACAAAAATTTTACCAAAACTTTCCAAGATTAGTTGTTTCATGGCTTAAAAAATGATTGAAAATGGGGTTTTTGTTAAAAAATGATGTAATGTGCATTAAATGACCTTAGAAGATGCTTTTGTGTAGAATTTTCCACACTTTTCCTTCATCTCCCCCACTCTCCTCCCCAGGCCGAGCATAGCTTGCTGCGGCCCCCCTTTTCCCCCTCATTTCTTGCTTCAAAATTCCTTTAAAAATCAACAAAAATCCACAAAAATCTACAATTTTCTTCACCAATTCAAACCTAAATACTATTCTACCTCTTCCCAAAACCTAATTGGTTTAAAACAAAGATAAAATAGGAAACTTTGGAGGCTAAGTGCAAGGGGATCAACACTTGGGAGGAATAATCTTAATCTAGTTGTTAAATTGGTAGTTTAAATATGCTAATTTAGATTTTTAAAGTGTTAATTTGGTTATAATTTCTTATTTAGGAAATTCTAGTAAAGGTTTGGAATTTTAGTTAGGGTTTGAAGCATTGTTAATAGATTAAATTAGGTGTAGTGTTATCTAGTGGGTTAGATTGGACGTTTGTGCGATGTTGCGATCGCTATATCGTTAAATCACGATGGTTGCATCGAAATTGCTATGTCATTGCTTACTAGGTTTTCTAAATTCCTAGGAGGTGAATTAATTGCGATATATTGTCGATACTATTAGCATCTACTACGACTTGTAGGGTGTGCGAATGCGGAGTTTGGTTTAGTCGGGTTTTAGTTTTGACGGTTGCCCCGAAACAACGATTTTAGTTAAGCTTTCAGTGATTTTCGTGTGTTTTCCGCGCACCGAGTGCACGTTGTGCCTAACTTGTGGGCGTTGATCTTTTCATATATTGACTTGCGTCGTTCCATGATGTTTAATCTTATGTTGTGTGTTGTGTAATTTTAGGATCGGTTGCGGAAATATCGGACGCGGCGCGCAAAGGCAAAGCGGTGGTTGGTTCAGATTAGCGAGGCGTCCGGGTGAGTAGATGTATACATCTATGGGAAAATCGTCTGGATGGCGCGAGGTGCCCCATATTTAGGATCACTTCATTACTTGCAAACTATATGCATAGTTAGTTAGTTAACCATCTCATTCAATTGCATACCTTTCTAGTTATTCGTCTGCTGGCATTGCAGGGTTATTTATATACCATGTGTGATATCATCCCTTAGGACACGTACACCATTACCATTGGCTCATGTTGCACGTGCACTATTAATGTGAACACACACGCCTTGGTAATTGACATGTCACGAGCACTTTAGAACCTGTTTAGTTTAGTATCACCACTTGCATCATACATGATACATTGAATTGCATAGCATGTATATACCTTACATCATCATCAAGCTTATATAGATTCCTAGTCACAAATCAATTGCATACCTTTGATATCATAAATATTTATCATATACAACATGTTGGGTATTATGATTTTCTTGAGGATTTCAGTATTGATGAGATTTTTGGATTTTGGGGAAAACCGCAAGAATTTAACAAAAGTTTATTATTATCATTTTTAAAATAAAGTTGCGGTTTTCTCGTGATGTATGTGTCGTCCACCATGAGTTTTCATGTTTTCTGTTCGATTTCGAGACCCGATTCGAGGAGTGGATGAACCGTCTCGGATACATGGTAGGCCCGGTATGGTACCCCGGGGCAAGAAGATCGAGTTGTAGACGATGAGCCTGGAAGGGGAAGACTACCTACCGGTGATGTCTGGCACGGCGGATATCCGGAGGATACCGACCGTTGTCGTGAGATTTGATGATATGGGCCGATCCGGACTGACGGAGCCCGATGTATTGAGACATTGATATTGTGAGACATTGAGACAGATATATTTCCATATTTGGCGTCGATGCTTGACACGGTTTTCAGATGATTTCATTGATGGTACTTTAGCTATTGCACATATATTCTTTTTCTAAGTTAAGAATGCAAAGCTTATAGTATTTTAAACACTTAAAGATTTCGTATTGATGTTGCATACATGTGCATACATACTAGTGGTATTACATCACATCTAAACATACATGTTGTGATGCATTTGCGTGCATTCTTACGATAGCTTTATTAGATGTTATAGCTGGCAACTCACCCCCGTTGTGCCACAGTGTCTTGCAGGTCGGACCCGTCAGCCTTGTAGCGGTGGGCTTATCTTATCATCGGCTTCTTTTGCCCAGACTCGCGACATTGCTCGTAGGTGGGTTGCGAGGACACTTTATCTCTTTTTGTACTTTCCTTGTATCTAGTATTCTCCATCTACCACTTCTTATTTGTATATGCGACCTAGTGTTGAGACTGAGAGATTTGTGTATATGTGGTTTCTCTGGGGTCGAGCCCACTTGAGCCGACGTTGTGTTTTCTTATTTTTGCACTTCTTTATGCTTATTTTCTTTATATTGCATATATATTGCGTATGGTTGTGATCCGCCTTGGGCGAAGAGCTAGATCCCACTTGGGGATGTATTTTTGTTATTACAGGTTATATATCTTGCTGTACCCATTTTTGGGGGCCGGTATTTACAAAGGAAACTCTGCCGAAATTTTCGGAAATTTTTGATGTTTTTAAAAAAAAAGGGGTTGATGTAACTTAATTGATTTTAAAGTTGTTTTCATGAAAGGTTTCCTTCACTCTTATTATTTATAGTTTAGATTTTCTGGGCTTTGTCTAACTTAGGTTACGTTACGCCTTGAGACGTCTCGTAATCTAAGTACCAGTCACGTTCCGTACCTTCGGGTCATGACAAAGTTGGTATCAGAGCTTAGGTTTTACCTTTCTGATTGTAGGACGACCCTTGGTAGATGGAGTAGGTGACTTAAGCAGAGTGGCGTAGCGTGGGTATGTTCCGCGACATACTTACGATACGGTACTCCGCCTAAGTGACCTTAGGACATAATTGCTTGTATTTTCTTTCTTGATTCCATGCATCCTTTGATTCAATTGCAATGTCCTTATCGCTCCTGTTTCTTATTCCAGCTTCGTTGCCGCCAAAGACTACGAGAGCTCAGCGGGCTGCCGCTTGGGATGAGCTTCGAGCGGGCTCGTCTAAGGCGAGGATCGAGCGGGATGATACGCCTACCCCTCAGGGTCAGATTGATCCGCTTTCTCCCGACCGTATTGCCAGATTAGAGGCCGGTATACAAGAGTTGCGACAGATGATGGGATCTGTAGGGTGTTTTTCGTCACCCCATTGAGGTGGGAATACGCGCGTGCTTGTCAGGCGCATTACAGATTCCCCCTGCCTAGGGTAGGCCGGGGTTTAATGATTGTGGGGATCCGAATCACCGGCAGCCGCGGACTAAGCTGTCGTTAATTACCTCTCGCCATTGGAGCGAGGGAACCTCCGATTGACGGGTTAAACTGGTCATGCGAACTCAATGTGCAGTGTTGTGTTTTGAAGGGGTTTTGGATATATCGGGGGCCATGCAGAGTTCTTACGGGGGTCCCGCTACCCGGATAGCGGGCTGGGGGTCAAGGGGGCTAGCAGCCCCCTTGCGGGGTGCGGAGCAGCGCCCCGTTAGAAATTTTTTTCTAACAGGGACTGTGTCGTGGAGTATGTGTGTGTACATATGTATACATATATGTATATATATAAAAAAAGGGGGAAAATGCATCCAAAGGATGCGTGGGGCCAGCGCCAGCGCTTTGAGCGCAAGAGCGCTAGCGCGCCACGTGTCAGCACGTGGGCGCTCGGGCGCTAGCGCTATGAGCGCAAGAGCGCTGGCGTACTGAGCGCCAGCGAGCCACGTGTCAGCACATGGGCGCTCGGGCGCTAGCGCTTTGGGCGCTAGCGCTCTGAGCGCAAGAGCGCCACGTGTCAACATGTGGGCGCTCGAGCGCTAGCGCGCTAGCACGCCACGTGTCAGCACGTGCGCACTCGAGCGCTAGCGCTCTGGGCACAAGAGCGCTAGCGCACCACGTGTCAGCACGTGGGCGCTCGAGCAGCAAAAGGGACTTGGTCCCTGCAATGGGAGCTGTACTCCCAGAAAGAAGCACTTATTCTCTCTCTCTCCCCTTATATATATGAGGAGTTAAACTCCTAAGATATTTTGAAGCTGATGAAGGGCTTCTCCCCTTGAGCCCTAGTTCTTCCCAAAGTGGGGTTTCTGGAGATGAGTCTCCTTCTTCTTCCTTTGTTGGCCGAATCTTGAAGATCAAGAAATATGAGATTCTAAAGATCTCTCCTTTCTGAGATCTGATGGCAGATCTGAGTTCCCCTTTGTAGGTTTTGTGGTGAAAAACTATTTAGTTTTGGAAAAGGAAGAATAAAACTCTTGATTTAATTAAAAAAAAGAGGAAGGTTTAGAACCTTGAGGAAGGAGAAGATCACAGATCTAGATTTTTCTTTGGAGAGAGAAAGTCCTTGGGATATATCATTATCCTTGCCTTTATAGGCTATACACTTTACATATAGCCCATTGGGCATTACAAAAATGGCATTTTAGCCATCCCATGGCTCATGTGCCATTTCTTTTTGCACATAAGCCATGGGCTTACAAAAATTTGGCTTTATGCCCATTTCGCATACATTCATGCATAAAAAATTACATAAAAAAAATTATTTATTACATGATCTATATTTTGTCATGGAGGAGGCTGGCCACGGGCTCGACGTGGGCATGGGCCCGCTTGACCTGGGCTTGGGCCGACCTGGCTTGGGGGTTGACCTTGACTTTGACTCGGTCAACCGGTGTGCAAATTTTTACCCCAACAAATTGCCCCCCATCAATAAATGCACACAGCATATTTGAGTTGTGTGCATGAAATTGATGGATCTTGAAGCTGAACTTCGAGGTGGAACATCATTCCGGGGGCGGAGCATCATCCCGGGGAGCATGATTCCCGGGGATCGGAACATCATTCTGATTCGCAGAGCATAATTCCAGGGTCGGAGTATCCTTCGGGGAGCATGATTCCCGGGGATCGGAGTATCATTCCGATGAGCGGAGCATGATTCCAGGGATCGGAGCATCATTCCGATGAGCGGAGCATGATTCCAAGGATTGGAGCATCATTCCGAAGAGCGGAGCATGATTCCAGGGGATCGGAGCATCATTCCGATGAGCCGAGCATGATTCCAGGGGATCGGAGCATCATTCCGATGAGCGGAGCATGATTCCAGGGTTCGGAGCATCTTTCCGAAGAGCGGAGCATGATTCCAGGGATCGGAGCATCATTCCGATGAGCGGAGCATGATTCCAGGGTTCGGAGCATCATTCCGAAGAGCGGAGCATGATTCTAGGGATCAGAGCATCATTCCGATGAGCGGAGCATGATTCCAAGGATCGGAGCAACATTCCGAAAAGCGGAGCATGATTCCAGGGGATCGGAGTATCATTCCGATGAGCGGAGCATGATTCCAGGGGATCGGAGCATCATTCCAATGAGCGGAGCATAATTCCAAAGATCGGAGCATCATTCCGAAGAGCGGAGCATGATTCCAGGGGATCCGAGCATCATTCCGATGAACGGAGCATGATTCCAGGGGATCGGAGCATCATTCCGATGAGCGGAGCATGATTCCAGGGTTCGGAGCATCATTCCGATGAGCGCAGCATGATTCCAAGGATCGGAGCATCATTCCAGGGGATCGGAGCATCATTCCGATGAGCGGAGCATGATTCCAGGGTTCGGAGCATCATTCCGATAAGCGGAGCATGATTCCAAGGATCGGAGCATCATTCCTAAGAGCGGAGCATGATTCCAGGATTCAGAGCATCATTCCGAAGAGCGGAGAATAATTCCAGGATTCGGAGCATCATTCCGAAAAGCGGAGCATAATTCTAGGATTCAGAGCATCATTCCGAAGGGTGGAGCATGATTCCAAGGATCGGAGCATCATTCCGAAGAGCGAAGCATAATTCCAGGATTCGGAGCATCATTCCGAAGAGCGGAGCATAATTCCAGGATTCGGAGCATCATTCCGAAAAGCGGAGCATAATTCCAGGATTCAGAGCATCATTCCGAAGGGTGGAGCATGATTCCAAGGATCGGAGCATCATTCCGAAGGGTGGAGCATGATTTCAAGGATCAGAGCATCATTCCGAAGAGCGGAGCATAATTCCAGGATTTGGAGCATCATTCCGAAGAGCGGAGCATAATTCAAGGATTCAGAGCATCATTCCGATGGGTGGAGCATGATTCCGATGATCGGAGCATAATTCCGAAGAGCGGAGTATAATTCCAGGATTCAGAGCATCATTCCGAAGATCGGAGCATGATTCCACGGGATCGGAGCATCATTCCGAAGAGCGGAGCATGATTCCAGGGGATCGGAGCATCATTCTGATGAGTGGCAGACATTCTGACCGAAGCATAATTTCGATGCAGAGGTTGATTCCCAGGTGAAGTATAATTCCGACAGGGAAGGCAGGTACTCCGAGGCGAAGTATGATTCCGATACGGGGTACATTCTGAGACGAAGCATGATTTCGACGCAGAGCTTGCTGGTTTGATTTGATTCGGGTTGACATCAGCATCGCTATACTGGAATATGGTACCAGAAGCAAATCATCATTTGTCATAAGAGGATTTGAGAATTGGTTTTGGTTTGGCATCTGTATTGCTACACTGGAATAATGCCAGGAGCAACTCATCATTTGCCTCGGGAGGATTTGGGAATTGGTTTTTGCTTGGCATCAGTATCGCTATACTGGAATATGGTACCAGGAGCGAATCAACATTTGTGCTTGCTTATCAGGAAGTGATGGCTTAGGAGACAGGTTTTAGGTCCCTATCACCTAAGACTTTTCAATTTTGTGAGCCGTAAGGGTCTCACAAAGCATTTTCTCCCTACGAGTCGTAAGGATCCCGTAGGTGTATTTTCTCCTTAGGAGTCGTGGGGACTCCTAAGTGTGTTGCTCCTTTGTGAGTCGTAAAGATCTCACGCGGGAATTTTTTCCTCACAAAGTCGAGAGGACTTTGCGAGTGCATTTCATATCTTTTTCAAGAGTTTGCGCCCTTTCGGGTTTTCACAAACTCGCCGGCAGTCCTGCTGTTTTTACTCACGGAGCCCTTTCGGGTTTTCATCAATGCCCATTTTGCTTGTGGACATACCTTCTTTTTTTTTCTTCTTCTCTTTTTTTTTCTTTTTCCTTTTTTTTTTTGAATCTTCCCTGCCGGTGGGACTTTGAATGTGGTCTCGCCGGTAGGACTTGGGAGAGATTGAGATCGTTTTACGCCCGTGGATTGTATACGGTTTTGCAGGATGTATGATCCAGACCGTAGGGCCATAAAAATTTCGGGACTTTGTTGGCGTCTGCATCGCTGCACTGGAATATGGTACCAGAAGCGACTCATTATTCGCCACTTGGGGATTTGGATTTGGAATTTGGCTGGCGTCTGCATCGCTGCACTGAAATATGGTACCAGGAGCGACTCATCATTCGCCATTGGGGTATAGGATTTGGAATTTGGTTGGCGTCTGCATCACTACACTGGAATATGGTACCAGGAACGACTCATCATTCGCCACTTGGGGGTTGGGGAGCGATGGCTTAGAAGACAGGTTTAGATCCCTATCACATAAGACTTTTCAATTTTATGGGCCGTGAGGGTCGCATAAAAGCATTTTCTCCCTGCGAGTCATAAGGATCTCGCAGGTGTATTTTCTCCTTAGGAGTCGTGGGGACTCCTAAGTGTGTTTTTCCTTCGTGAGTCGTAAGGATCCTACAAAGCTTTGTCCTCCTCATGTATCGTAAGGACACATGAGTGGGTCTTCTCAATGGAGCATAATTCCAAAGGCGGAAACCAGCCGCGTAACTGGTGATTACGGTGGGGCATGAGGGTGATGAGAATTATTTGAGCCCGTGGATTGTATACGGTAGACAATTTGGGGACTAACCGTAGGGCTGGGAGAATTTTGAAAAATTGGATTTTGGTTAGCGTCTGCATCGCTACACTGGAATATG
This sequence comes from Agapanthus africanus, assembly GCA_030015575.1. Classification (NCBI taxonomy): domain Eukaryota; kingdom Viridiplantae; phylum Streptophyta; class Magnoliopsida; order Asparagales; family Amaryllidaceae; genus Agapanthus; species Agapanthus africanus. Next base: position 229,603,604 of record JASDDO010000022.1, on the reverse strand, counting down.
GTAGCAGGAGCGACTCATCATTCGCCGTTGTTGTTTTTGTTTTTTTAGTTTTTGTTTTACCGCGATTGCTCTATCATTTCAGCTTTTCTTATCGCGAAGGTCGCGATTGCCCTATCATTTCGCTATTTATTCGCGGTTGCCCCATCATTTCGGCTTTATTTTCATTTTTATTTTTACTCGCTGATTTTTATTGCGAGTTTCCCTATCATTTCGGCTTTTCTTTATTTTTCTTTTATTTACACTTTTTTTGTTTATATACACACATTTTTTTTATATTTATTAATTTTTTTTACATTCCCAGTTTAACGACTTAGAGGTCGACTGTTCCCAGTTTAATGACGTGGTGGTTGATTGTTTTCAGTGAAAGGCAGATGTCTGAGAGAATCAGTTTCACGAAGATCTTCGGTCTCCGTTTGTGTAAAATTGGCGGTTGCGACTTGACTGTTTATTAACACGTCTTTGGACAGTTCTATCTCTCCTGCCTTGTATTGCTTTTCGACCCAATCATTGATGACGAAGCAGTTCTCAATGGCATGACCTATCACTCTGTGATAGGGGCAGTATTTGGGGTCGTCGGTCATATTCGCTTCCTGCGGTCTTTTTGACTCTGGCAGTTGTAGACCGTTCCTCAGGACGTCTTTGAATATTTTACGGATTTTGTCCCTTCTGAAGGAATAGACCTTGTCCAGCTTCTCTTTCAGTGGAGATTCTTCTCCCTCTCTGAACACTGGCTTCCGAGGCAGGTTGGCACTAGGCCCGCTTATCCCTCGCTTATTTCGGTTAGCCGAAGTGTTGAAAGACTCAGAATCGTCGGGATTTCCGCCTTTGCGATTATCGTCCTTTCGGTTTCTCCAGGACCTATTGTTATTTTGGAATTCAGAGGAGGACTTCTGCTTTGAGCGTTCCAACATCTGGACTTTCCTGGTCAGCTCTTGGAATGTTTTGAGACCCGTGGTGCATAGAAACGGGGCCATCCAATTGTTGAGATTTCCGACGAGGAGACTGACAGATTGGTCCTGCTCTATCGGCGGTTCACATTTGACGGAGAGATTGCGCCATCGGGTTATAAAATCCGTACTGCTTTCGTTGTTCTTGGGCTTGGTCCTTATGAGCTCGGCAATGGTGATCTTATCGCTGACGCTAATGAACCTTTGTCGAAACAAAGATTCCATTTGGACGAAAGTAGTAACGGCGCCATCCGGTATGCTCGCATACCAGTCGAAAGCAACATCGGTCAAGCTATTAACAAACTGGTGGAGGAGAAGTGCATCGTTGCCCCCAGTGTTCCCGCATGAGGCTTTGAAGTGGGCGATGTGCTGATTCGAATTTCCCGTCCTATCGAATCTTCCGAATTTGGGGATGACATAGCCGCTAGGAAATTCTACCAGATCATACTGAGCAGGATATGGTCTCCCACTACTGCTGATATCTTTTTGCACTTCGGCTTCGGCCACCAATGTTTTTACTTTGCCGACAACCAAATCCATGATTTGATCTTGAGTTAGCGGGATACTGTCATCGGTAGCCAAGCCATCTCCCGAGATAGGATGCGACTGATTTTCATGCGGTTCGCCCACTTTTGGATTTGAGGAAATAGGCGTCGGCTGCTTTGGGGCACCATTTCCCGGTTCACGAACAGAGCCCTGCGCTTGATTGGGCGGCTGAGAGGCAAGTTGGGCCGTGAGCTGTAAGACGACGTTTGTTAAGTCGTCAATTTTTGAGTAGAGCTTGGCCATCTCCTTTTCCTTGCTTCTGAGCTGTTTTCGGAGCTCTTGGAGAAGTTGCTGCTCTGCGTTCTTCGGACGGAAGATTGGCTCATCTTCGCTTTTCGAGCCCGACTCCTCATGGACCGAAGGGCCTTTCTGCCTATCATCCTCATCGAAAGGGTTTTCATCACCCGGCAGAGGCGGCTGTTCTTGGGAAACGGCAACCACATTCAAGCCAGATTGGATTTGAGATGTGGTGGCCCCGTCCTTGCTCTTGCTGCGCGTGCCCACCATGTAGACAGTGTGGACCACATATCCAGCTATTTCCTCATCTTTGGCAGTGTAACCCTGTTCTTCGAACCTCATAAGGTTTAGCCTAGCAGGAGCCCTAGCCCTTTTGTTGGCTCTATATCTGAGCCTTTTCTGCCTTAGCTTCTCAATTTTAAGGTCTTGGCGGGCATCTGTTTCCTGGGAAGCCACCGTGAGTCGATTAGCGGGGAGCTTAGAGAAGACACCCGATCGAGCAGTTGTCAAGGGCACCGCCGAAGCTTGCTCGAGATGCCTTGTTGCTTTGCTGGTGTTGATGGCCTTGCCCCCAGCTGGGGCCAAGGAAAGTCGTTCAAACACCGACTTGCGTTTGAGTTGGGGCATCTTCGAAACCACCACATTTGGCTTCTTGCCTTTCGAGACCGGCTTGTCTGTCACCGGGCCTTGAGGTGCAGGGATGGCATTAGCCGAGACAAACAGGATAGAGCCGAATGGTAGCGGCGGCTCTTCCTATTGTCGCCCGAGACTGGCCGGAAGGACCGTCCTGGCATCCATCTTCATCGTGTAGAAGATGGGACCTGAGTTCATCTTCGGAGACATTGTTGAAAGGTGATTGCTTGAAAATCCTGCATGAAAGAGCATTATTTTAGTATAAATATAGATATGTATATTGATTGAGTTCGCATAAACATTTAACCTGAAATATGGGAGGAGAGATTGGTCCCAACGGGCGTGCCAGAATCTATAGGGTGTTTTTCGTCACCCCATTGAGATGGGAATACGCGCGCGCTTGTTAGGCGCATTACAGATTCCCCCTGCCTAGGGTAGGCCAGGGTTTAATGATTGTGGGGATCCGAACCTCCGGCAGCCGCGGACTAAGTGTCACGACCCGAAATTGGCACGTGACGGCCCTAATATTACGCAACGTCTACAGGCGTAACGCAGTAAAAGAAAGCCAAAACCCAGAAATCTAAACCATTAAAAGACAAGAAAAGATAAGAAACATTGTTTAAACCTTAAAAAAAATCTCAAGTATAAATTCTTTAAGTCCAATTTTCTTTCTTGAAAATTTCGGCAGCGCCTCCTTTATAAAAACCAACCCTAAAAATGGGTACAACATAAATATAAAGTAAAGCATCCCCAACGGGAGCAAAACCACGTCCAAAGGCGGAAAACAACCACCACAACAAATATACGACGCTGTAGCGAAGAAAAAGAAGACGATAGAAAGGAAACTGTATAAAAGACAACAAGTCACAACATAATATACAACATCGTCCTCACCAAGTCTCTAAGTCAATATGAAAATAGTAGATGGAGAGTACAGGGATACAACGAATATACAATATAACGAATAACCACAAAACCTACCTAAGCAAACTGCACACTGTGAGCTGATGCGGTATCCGTAGCAAAAGATGATAAGATATGTGATAATAGCCTGCCTATGATTATCCTGAGAAACACCTGCAAACACTGTGGCACAACGGGGGTGAGTTTCCAACTCGTGAATAGTAAATAACATATGCAGGTAATCGCGAGTATGCATGTACAGCGTGAATCTAACATGTGCAATTAATAGCAATAAAAAGTCATATGAATGCAATAATCATGAAAGGTACACTAGCAGGTACAACTAATATATGAAGCAGTGCATAAACAATAATGTGGAGTATGGAATGAAATATGTCATTTCCACGGAATCCTGACATCGTGGTAGGATCACAATCCATCAAGACAAATCCAAATCCCAAATCCTCAAATCAGCCCCCAAATTGGCTCTCATATCATATAAATCTCACAAATCCTGAATGTACAATATCGAATAAATCTCATATATCCTGAATGTACAAATCAACAATCTCATAAATATCCTGTATCCAATATCAAATGAATCACCTATATCCCAAATCAAATTATCAAGTAAAAATCTAACATCCTAAATATATTTGCATGAATAAATATGATGATGTATATAATTTAATGTCAATACACATATATTAGCGTCCCATTCCACTAATATTGGTGTAAGGGCATATATAACAGCGGCCTAAACCTCTGTTATATATACAAAGGAGTAAAAAAGAAATATCATGAAACCAATGTGTCAAGCATCGACACAGAAATGCAGGTCTATCAGGTGCTGTCACCACGACTGGCACCCTGATAGGTACGTATTATACGCTATCCCGAAAGCTCGAGTGCCTAGCTCTGACCCTCGCCTCTCGACGTATCTATACGTACATGACTCCCATCGGTATCCTTCTTCTTGAAACCTAGTAGAGGTTGATGGTTCTCTTCTCGTCGCCTTCTTCCGTCGAAGATGGATCCACCTGAGGGTTCAACCTTCGGGCTCTTCCTCGAACTTGGAGTGAACTAGGATCTCCGGCTTGCTAAACCTTGAACCCTAGAGAGAGTAGAGTATATCTATGGGGTGTTTTCTTTTCAAGGAGAGGGATTCTCAACACATGAGAAGGATTCTCCTTGAGCTTGAGGAAGAAGAAGATGAAATGAGGAGAGAGAAGCCAAATGATAGAATGAGCTCTTTTCTTTTTGCAACCATAACATAAAGCAAAAGAATTATCAAATTAATAATAATAATGAAAATGAAAAGGTTGATGGAAGGTGTAGGAATGACCATTATCATTTTAAACATTAAACGAATTTGCTAGAATCAAAGATCATCTTTCTTTTGTAATGATGATGGTCAAAACTTCAACCATGGTCAACAAGTCAACCATGGTAAACAAGTCAACAAAAAAACCAACCATGACACAATTTTATTTTATTAATATTATTAATTGATATAACATAAATCCATTAGGGTTTAGAAAAAGACGACTGTCAACTGTGCATACGCACCCGTTCCGAAACCCTAATGAAAGTCCTCTTCCTCCTCCTCAAATAACTGTGCATACACACCTGCATTCTTGTTCCGAGGAACATGAATACTGAGAGATAAAAGCAACCCCAAAATATATACCAGTATCTGACTCAAACCAGAGCCAGCCAGTAATATCCGTCCGGACTCCAAACGTGCACAAGTGCGCGGATGAGAACGAACCCTGTCGCAAAACCATGCGACCTCTACTCTGTTTTGCCCAGAGGCGAATACCCTCTGTGTGGGACTCTAAAGACTCGACACTATGCTGGCAGTGGGTTTAACCACAGACCGCAAGCGGCACTAGCCGTGCGTAACGGTCCCCAGGTAGATGCCGACAAGAAGGCTGACGAGGTGAACCCCATCTGAACTCCTACTGAGTCTGAATGTGACAGTCTCCGTACAGTTCGGTCTGTTCGTCTAATACATCGCATGTCGGGCCTAGGGGGCGGTAAAACGTCAGTCCCCTAATAGCGGTACAAGTCATGTCGGAGTGAAGCACAAAACACCCTGAGATAACACTGGAAGCCTGCCAGTATATTTCGCTTGCCCTGGCCAGGGACTACTCGTATAATGGCTCTCCTAGACACAGCGCGATGTCAACCCCCAATACCGGGAGAGACGAATCCTGTCTAACCGTCACTGCCTCCAAGTGCTTCGGGACTACACCCAACCACCACCTGTTTGCACGACTCCTTTGAGCCGTGGTAGGGTAGTGATCAAAGTGCAGTGGGAACACACTCGAGGCGAAGTGCCAGTGTCAAGTCAGCGGACTAAGCTGTACTCATGTCACCTGGGAACTGATAACTGACGATAGGTATAATACCAACCTGTCAGTTCCCGACGAGTCCTGTCCAGTGTACTCGTAACCCAACGAGCACCCGTATACTATCTCCAGTACGACGTACTGATGGCTGTGGGACAGACCATCTCCCACACTGGGATGAGAAGCGCATACGCTAGTCTACTCCGGAGTATCGATGCCCTGTCTCGATAGTCCTGCGACTAGGGACCTGTATAAGGATGTGCTTATAGATTACCCAGCCTCCACTAGTGTGATTGCCATCACAACGCTGGTAATCAAGAAAAGACCCTAAGGGCTCCACTAATGCGTATAGGTGATATACTAATATAAACACATGTACACGTTGAAGTAGAAACAAACCAAGTAGCATACTACTATATTGAGCAAGATTGTTTATACAAGGTGAATATCCCAAGCTTCCATCAAGTAATATACAAACTAGTATGATACAGTAATGGCCTCTAGGGCATATACACTAACAATCTCCCACTTGCACTAAGGCCATGTACTGGCGTATCGAAGACCTATCATCTCGATCAGCCGCTCGAACTGAGTCTGGGGTAGGGCCTTGGTGAATGGATCTGCAGTGTTCTCTTCTGAAGCAACCCTCCGAACCTCGATCTCCTTGCGATCCACGATCTCCCTGATCAGGTGATACCGCCTCAAGATGTGCCTGGATCTCTGATGGGACATGGGTTCCTTCGCTAAAGCTATAGCCCCGTTGTTGTCGCAATACAGAGGTATTGGGTCAACAATGGACGGAACCACCTGAAGTTCTTTCAAGAACTTCCTCATCCAGACAGCTTCTTTTGCGGCATCAGATGCAGCGATGTATTCCGCTTCCATAGTCGAGTCTGCAACGGTTTCCTGTTTGGAACTCTTCCAACACACCGCCCCTCCATTGAGGGTAAAGACAAAACCCGACATGGACTTGGAATCATCCTTGTCACTCTGGAAGCTGGAGTCAGCAAAGGCCTCGATCTGGAGGTCTTTTTCGCCATACACCAAGAACATCTCCTTAGTCCTTCTCAGGTACTTGAGAATGTTCTTTACCGCTATCCAGTGTTTCTCCCCAGGGTTTGACTGATACCAGCTTACCACACTCAGTGCATAAGCTACATCCGGTCTGGTACACAACATCGCATACATTATAGAGCCTACCGCAGAAGCGTAGGGTATAATAGACATGCGATCCCTCTCCAAATCAGTCTTGGGAGACATCTCTTTAGAGAGGGTGATCCCGTGACAAGCCGGTAGGTTACCGCGCTTGGAATCTTCCATACTGAATCTTTTCAGTATGGTGTCGATGTACCTGGACTGTGAAAGTCCTAATATCCTCTTGGATCTATCACGATGGATCCGGATCCCCAGGATGTATGAGGTATCACCCAGGTCTTTCATGGAGAACCTGTGTGACAAGAACCCCTTGACAGATTGTAGCATAGGAATGTCATTTCCTATTAAGAGAATGTCATCCACGTATAAAACGAGGAATACTACAGTTCTCGCTACAAATCTACTATTGATGCATGGTTCATCTGGATTTTTGATAAAGCCAAATTCCTTGACCGTCTCATCAAAATAGATGTTCCAACTCCGCGATGCCTGCTTTAGTCCATAGATGGACTTAAGCAACTTGCACACCTTTCCGCTGCTCCCACTCTGAATGAAACCCTATGGCTGATCCATATAGACACACTCCTCTAAATTTCCATTTAGAAAAGCGGTTTTTACATCCATCTGCCAAATCTCATAATCGTGGAAGGCAGCAATGGCAAGAAGGATCCGAATGGATTTCAGCATAGCCACTGGAGAAAAGGTTTCGTCATAGTCCAAGCCAGGTCTTTGACGGAAACCCTTTGCTACAAGTCTAGCTTTATAGGTCTCAACCTGTCCATCTACACCAATCTTCCTTTTGAAGATCCACTTGCATCCTACGGGTTTTACCCCGTCTGGAGCAATGTCCAACGTCCATACTTTGTTGGTGTACATGGACTCCATTTCGGTCCGCATTGCATCCAGCCATTTTACCGAGTCAACGCTCTGAACGGCCTGCTGGAAGCTAGTAGGCTCATCATAATCTATGATGCAATCCTCTCTATCCCCGTCTATGAGAAAACCGTAGTATCTCTCGGGCGGATGAGACTGCCTACTACTCCTGCGGAGCAGCGTAGGAATGTCCTGTTGTTTTGAACCCTCTGGTTCCTCTAAGATTTCAGTAATGGTTTGTGGTTCTGGAACTTCTTCCAGTTCTACTGCGCTCCCACTTATCTGATTTTCTAAAAACTCAGTTTCCAAGAAGCGGGCATGACGAGAAACAAGGACTTTTTGCTCCTCTGCGTAATAGAAAAGATACCCCTTGGAGTTCTTTGGGTATCCCACAAACTTGCACTGTACTGAGCGTGCCTCGAGCTTGTCCGCATGCTGCTTTTTTACAAAAGCCGGACATCCCCATGTCTTAAAGGATTTAAGACAGGGTTTCTTCCCACTCCACATCTGATATGGTGTGGTAGGCACTGTCTTAGTAGGAACTTGGTTCAAGAGATGTGCAGCTGTTTCCAGTGCATAACCCCAGAAAGATCACGGTAACTCAGCCTTACTCATCATGGACCGTACCATATCCAATAGGGTTCGGTTCCGTCTCTCCGATACACCGTTGTGTTGCGGAGTGTATGGAGGAGCGAGCTGAGAGAGAATTCCGTTCTCTTTTAAATAATTCAGGAACTCGGCACTTAAGTATTCTCCACCTCGATCCGATCTTAGAATCTTGATACTTTTGCCGGTCTGTTTCTCTACTTCATTCTTATATTCCTGGAACTTTTCAAAGGCTTCGGACTTATGTTTCATTAAGAAGACATAACCGTACCTTGAAAAATCATCCGTAAAAGTAATGAAGTAAGAGTAACCGCTTCGTGCATGTGTAGACATTGGACCGCACACGTCGCTGTGTACGAGTCCCAAGAGCTCGCTCGCTCTTTCTCCGTGTCCAGTGAACGGAGTCTTTGTCATCTTTCCCATGAGACAAGATTCACAAGTGGCATAAGACTGATACTCGAACGGATCCAAGTATCCTTCTTTATGTAACTTAGCCAACCGTGTCTCATTGATGCGACCCAGTCTACAATGCCACAAGAAAGCCTGATTAATATCTGGAGACTTTCTTTTGTGTGTATTCTGGACATTGAAAATCTGTGGTTGGTTTAACACGTATATACCATTGCTCAGTGTACCTGACCCAATCAGAACTTGATTAAGGTGAATGTTTACAACATTACTTACAAACGCAAATTCATAACCTTCTTTAGAAACCAAAGATACAGAAATGATATTACAAGTTGCGTTGGGTACAAAAAAGCAATTACGCAAAACCAAAACATGCCCATCTGTCATTCCTAGGTGATAGTCCCCCACGGCTTTAGCATCCATGCTAGCTCCGTTCGCAACTCTGAGGGTCATGTCACCTGCCTTAAAAAACCTACGGTTTCTCAACGCCTGCAAAGAATTACAGATATGAGATCCTGATCCGGTATCTAATACCCAGGAAGTAGAGTTTATAGAAAGACAGTTTTCAATAACATACACACCTGAAGCTGAAGCCGCAACCTGCTTCAGTTCCTGTGTCCTGGCTTTCCAAGCCCTGCAATCTTTCTTCCAGTGTCCACTCTTATGACAATAGAAGCATTCCTCCTTTCCCACAAGCTTCCCCGCAATCTTTGTTGCCTTTTCCTTTCCCTTCGTACCCACTTTACTAACACCGCCTCTTGGTTTGGCGGGGGCTTTCTTCCTCTTTCCCTTGGCTTTTGCCTTGGACCTAGAGGAAGAAGATCCTCCTACAAACAAAGCGGGTGTTTCCCTACCTTTCTGTAGGGTTCCCTCTGCGCTCCTCAGCATGTTGAGGAGTTCTGAAAGTTCAACTTCCTTTTCTTGTAAGTTGAAGTTCAGTATAAACTGGGCGTAAGTGGATGGAAGGGACTGGAGAATTAAATCCGTATAGAGTTCACTTTCCAACGTGGTCCCAAGTTCCGCGAGCTCCTCAATGTAGCCAATCATCTTAAGCACGTGGTCCGCTACCGATGATCCGACGGCCAACTTTGCCGAAAACAACTTCTTCGACACTTCGTATCTTGCGATACGAGACTGCTCTCCATACAGTTCTTTTGTATGAAGAAATATGGATTCCAGGTCCATATTCTCGTGCCTCCTCTGGTGTTCATTGTCCATAGAGGCAAGCACGAGGCACTTGGCCTTCGCGCAATCAATCTTCCAAGTCTTACGGATTTCCTTATCCGCGACGCTGGAGGTGGGACCTGGGACGGGGGGAGCTTTGGTGGTAAGAAGATACCCCAGCTTGTCGTAAGTGATTGCCATTTTGACATTCCTGAGCCAATCTTTGTAGTTTGGCCATGTCAGTATGTTTTTATCTAGAAGTAACTTAAGTCCAGTCATTTCGATTTGGTCGTTGCAAGGGGGAGAGAAGAAACACTTTAGCATGATGCTCTTGCAAGTTTAGAGTGGTTTTTTAATTTGTCTAAACAGGATGGCTCCCACTGTCTCTCGAATCCCTCCTCAAACCATAAAGGAAGAATTAGTCGGGATCAATCCCACCGCACAATACTTGCTTAACCGTTCAGCCAGGCCAGTGTCGGTACTTCGAGGGAGGTTTTCCAACGCTTTCGCGAAGTTCCTTAATTAAATAACCTCTTTTCCCTGGGGGCGTAGCCCCGTTAACACCTTTCTAGACACCTACTAGGTTTATAGCATTGATCGTTTAGTGAGAAATTTCCCGAGGAGTAGCATATACTCACAGTAGGATCGGGATCCAAATATCATCGCGTGACGAAACTGAAGGAATCCTACCAGAATCACCACACTCCAAATGGTATGCAAATCTAGCAAGTTTCAGTACTTATGAAACTCCCGATGTGGATTTTTGCCCCATGCTCTTATGACCTTGACTAAGGCCAACAAATCATAAGTCACATGTCAAGTTCTACCCGTCGTTATCCAGGTTAATTTGAACCCACCCGTAAATACCCTTGACTATGGCCAACAAGGTAATACGACTGTCCCAAACCAACGCATTCTATCTATGCAACATATGAATACCCACCAGCTACCAAACACTGTACCTTGACTAAGGCCAACAAACACAGCTTGAATACTGTTGAATATTCATATGAAACGACGGAGGGCTACGGATGGTTTTGGCGAAACCGTGAACGTAGTGAACTTGATATAATCGATGGAACGAGATAGCTTTTAGAAGGAGTGACTCAATCTCCGCATTTAAAAGTTAGTTTTGAAAAGAACCGAGTGGTTTTTCGAATGTGTTCCAACGACTTTAACTTGGTTTATTATCTTGCATTAGTTCTTTTAATGCGTGATATTCTTGCATTAGTTCTTTTAATGCGTCCCATCATTTAATCCTACCATTGCAGAAAACAACCAAAATATGACGTACGCTTATGCCATTCGCATTCGCCACGGGGCCCCGTCATCACCCGTTAGGTTACTTAACTAACGACAGAGCGGGGGCTGGGCTAGCGCGGCTGTAAAACATAAGCAACGCCTAAATAGTTATAGATATAGCAATGATAGACATTACAGATCACAGATGAATACATTGGATATGCTAGGAATCCGCAATCCGTTCGAGCCTGCAACGAAAAGCGGATTTCACGGTCGCGGTGAATAGCCAATACCCCACCCAAGACCCCTACGGGTGCGGCAAACTACCTGCCAAGTACTCGGCAGTTTGTGCACCCCTCCATGGGTCTATCCTAGGAGCAAAAACAGGAAAAAGAATTATACAATGACGGCTACAACCCCGACCCGGTTGTGCGGCCAAACAAATAATAATATTACATCAATTTACATTTACAATGAATGAAAGAAAAACAAAAGCTCATCTCACATCCACCCCGGCTATTCACCCGCGACAGTCCAACACATTCATATACACATTCTAATATCAAACACAGATCACAGAGATGTATAACCCCGACTAATCGACTTATAGCGATTAGCCGACGTTCAATACATTCAAACATCACAGATATAACCAACATAGCCAAAGTGTAGCGAAGTTCGAAAAAAATACGGATTTATAGGACCGCAAAAGTAAATTTCTGTTCTGGAAAATCTGGGCACATATAACATATTTGAAAAATCCCAAAACCCTACCAGAAGAACACTGCACAAAACACGATCACATGAAGAGCCCAAAAGGCGACGGATCCGCGGCGACAAGAATAGCTGAGGCCGCGGATCCGCGGCGTTTGAAGGATTCATGGGTTCGTTTTTGGTGGGTGTTCTCACAAAACCCTGAGCCGATTTTAGGAGTATAAATTTTTACATTTAGAGCACAAAAAAATTCAACAGAAACTTAGGGTTTTTGATTTTCCGGTTTTGCGATTTTTTCGTTTCGAACTTCCATACACTTCGCTACCAAGCTAGTTTAAGTTTAGTTAGGCTCTGATACCACTGTAAGTCCACGTTGCGACCCTCGGTTCTTACGGGGAGGCGGAAACGGTATAAAAATCAAATTTTTAGCGCAAGGGGCAACATGGACTAACACAAGTCGGGATCTTTTCTAAACTAAACTAGCAAACATGCAAAGGAGAGTTAACTACTCGGCAAAGTGGTTATACCTAACTTGAACTCCTTCTTCTTGAAACCTAGTAGAGGTTGATGGTTCTCTTCTCGTCGCCTTCTTCCGTCGAAGATGGATCCACCTGAGGGTTCAACCTTCGGGCTCTTCCTCGAACTTGGAGTGAACTAGGATCTCCGGCTTGCTAAACCTTGAACCCTAGAGAGAGTAGAGTGTATCTATGGGGTGTTTTCTTTTCAAGGAGAGGGATTCTCAACACATGAGAAGGATTCTCCTTGAGCTTGAGGAAGAAGAAGATGAAATGAGGAGAGAGAAGCCAAATGATAGAATGAGCTATTTTCTTTTTGCAACCATAACACAAAGCAAAAAAATTATCAAATTAATAATAATAATGAAAATGAAAAGGTTGATGGAAGGTTTAGGAATGACCATTACCATTTCAAACATTAAATGAATTTGCTAGAATCAAAGAGCATCTTTCTTTTGTAATGATGATGGTCAAAACTTCAACCATGGTCAACAAGTCAACCATGGTCAACAAGTCAACAAAAAAACCAACCATGACACAATTTCATTTTATTAATATTATTAATTGATATAACATAAATCCATTAGGGTTTGGAAAAAGACGACTGTCAACTGTGCATACGCACCCATTCCGAAACCCTAATGAAAGTCCTCTTCCTCCTCCTCAAATAACTGTGCATACACACCTGCATTCTTGTTCCGAGGAACATGAATACTGAGAGATAAAAGCAACCCCAAAACATATACCAGTATCTGACTCAAACCAGAGACAGCCAGTAATATCCGTCCGGACTCCAAACGTGCACAAGTGCGCGGATGAGAACGAACCCTGTCGCAAAACCATGCGACCTCTACTCTGTTTTGCCCAGAGGCGAATACCCTCTGTGTGGGACTCTAAAGACTCGACACTATGCTGGCAGTGGGTTTAACCACAGACCGCAAGCGGCACTAGCTGTGCGTAACGGTCCCCAGGTAGATGCCGACAAGAAGGCTGACGAGGTGAACCCCATCTGAACTCCTACTGAGTCTGAATGTGACAGTCTCCGTACAGTCCGGTCTGTTCGTCTAATACATCGCATGTCGGGCCTAGGGGGCGGTAAAACGTCAGTCCCCTAATAGCGGTACAAGTCGTGTCGGAGTGAAGCCTAAAACACCCTGAGATAACACTGGAAGCCTACCAGTATATCTCGCTTGCCCTGGCCAGGGACTACTCGTGTAATGGCTCTCCTAGACACAGCGCGATGTCAACCCCCAATACCGGGAGAGACGAATCCTGTCTAACCGTCACTGCCTCCAAGTGCTTCGGGACTACACCCAACCACCACCTGTTTGCACAACTCCTTTGAGCCGTGGTAGGGTAGTGATCAAAGTGCAGTGGGAACACACTCGAGGCGAAGTGCCAGTGTCAAGTCAGCGGACTAAGCTGTACTCATGTCACCTGGGAACTGATAACAGACGATAGGTATAATACCAACCTGTTAGTTCCCGACGAGTCCTGTCCAGTGTACTCGTAACCCAACGAGCACCCGTATACTATCTCCAGTACGACGTACTGATGGCTGTGGGACAGACCATGTCCCACACTAGGATGAGAAGCGCATACGCCAGTCTACTCCGGAGTATCGATGCCCTGTCTCGATAGTCCTGCGACTAGGGACCTGTATAAGGATGTGCTTATAGATTACCCATCCCCCACTAGTGTGATTGCTATCACAACGCTGGTAATCAAGCAAAGATCCTAAGGGCTCCACTAATGCGTATAGGTGATATACTAATATAAACACATGAACACATTGAAGTAGAAACAAACCAAGTAGCATACTACTATATTGAGCAAGATTGTTTATACAAGGTGAATATCCCAAGCTTCCATCAAGTAATATACAAACTAGTATGATACAGTAATGGCCTCTAGGGCATATACACTAACAAGACCGATATGTTATAAATCGGAACTATACATGCAAATATCAGGAGGAAATGCATGCCAAATCCTTTAAGTTGCTGTGCAATACACATAACACTGCACAGTGGCGGACGTCTATCATAAGAAAATAACTATATACATATATACCTTTGTTTGAAATATACGTTCCGCCGTTTTGGGAAACAATTTAGAAGGGTTTTCCTTGTTTTAAACGTTTCGCGTCATATCAGACACGTAGGTAAATACTGAGACTATAGCTCGCTTTTTGGAATTCCAATCAATAGCTATCAATGCATGCAAAACACATTCAGGTACTGTCCTCTGACTAGTCCTGCTTAGTACGAAAACACATCGCAATTATCATAAAAAAAACCGTACTGCTCTATAAGAAATCAATCCTAAAATACGCGTATGAATACTACGTGCGTCTGGGGCGCACGACAATCAAAATCCATATACGTGCCATATAAGTGCACAGAAACAAGATCTAAGTGCATCGGGTGTGCACAAAGCATCTGTCGTAGGCAACGTGTGTGCCTGACAACAAAATCAGGTGCATCTGACATGCACGAAAAAAATCTCGATTTAGTGCATCTGGTGTGCACCAAAATCGCATCTCAAGACATGCGCTCAACATGCTCGAAAACCCAAAACCAGGGGCATCCATCATGCACGAAATCATGAAATCCAATATCAAGCGCCGAACATGCGCAAAATCAAATCTGGTGCACAAGGTGCATAAAAAGAATATCGAGTATCACAATCGAAATCGAAGTCTAGTGCATCTAAGTGCACAAAAGGCGTATCACTGCACTGCAAGCATATATAAACTATACAGAGTGCAGGAACCAAATCGTGTGCGTGCATACGCACAAAATCAACTTAAATGTCTAAAACCTTAAAATCACAAACATGTGAAACCAAAGCACGAAAACGATATCAAGTGCAACACTGTGCAAAGATCGTAAATCCTCAATCATCAAAATCAAATCATGCGAATAAGTCACCCAAAACATCGAAATCAATAATGGCGGAATAGTACCGCTCAAGTGCATCCTCTAAGAATCTCGGGCCAACTGTCGCGGTCACTAGTGGGACGTCTCGTCGATGATCATGAACTCTGGCCTGCTGGTGTGCGTAACAATGACCACTCCTGGGTGAAGGTCTTCACTGTGAATTACCAATCTCTCGGTCCATCGGCTCATCGGCCCTGTCAGGTGTGCTAACGGGGATGATTCCGTTCTGGCACTTCTCTGGTCATCTCTTGGTCAATCATCGCGACCACTCGTAAGACAGCATATCACTGGCGTCGGCCTCTGGCTCTCTGAATGTACGTGACACATCTGATCCTGGGTGCAAGTATCATTGCAGCAGTGTCCTGGAAGGAATCCTGCTCACGGTCTCTTCCATGTCTCGTCTCTGCCAACTGTCCGGAAGTCATCGTCCTTTCCTATATCTGCATCTTGCTTTGGAACGACTGCATACTCATCGCGACTCCTTCTGGAAGGTAAATCCAAGTACCATGCCTCGGCATGCGCATCGCATCTCTGATATCGGCGGAGTAGAACGTCATCTCATCTAGATCTGGTACGAACCTCTTACTTCACTTTTCTCTAATGTCGTCTGCTTTGGACTCGTCTCGTCGCGGCTGCATGGACTGAGCTCCAACGGCTATCCTCGTATCGGGAGTCTCCTGAGAAATGCATCTCACCACCTAGCATCCGAATTAAGTCGAGCCATCCGATCGAGTCGTCAAAACCTCATAATCCCCCAAGAGCTCAACATCTTGGGCACAGTTTAATAGTATCGAGTACATACCACAGCATCGGTGGTCCAGCCGTAGAAGGGTAAACCCAAGCCTCACTAATGGCGCCGTAGAACTGCCGCAAACCCGAAGGTTCAAAGGATTTCACACGGTCATTAAGTCGAGTTAGGGTTTCATTCTTCTAGAGGGTCCATAGAATTGCCTGCATGCCCTTCCGAATATTTTAAACTTGGAATAATAGGTTTCTGACATTCGATCGTCTCTGTCGACTCTCAACGTCTCCGCGTGAAGTCGTCTCTTGCTGGAATCAATCTATCTGATGACCTCTCATCGGGTAGGCGAATGAACCACATGTCCTAGTCATTCATCCTCGGGTGACTAGCAACCTTCTATCATCTCTTAGTACAACCTGTACTGCAATAGCTCCAACATATGGGGCGATATCTCGTCGCTCGCAGCAACAACTAGCTCACTCGTCTACACGCTGAACAGTGCCTTAATCATCATGAGTAAGAAATACACCAACGGTCATCAAAATCTGGCTGGCCTCTATCATTGGCTCAATCCTCTAGTGTCGATCAGCACATCCGAGTAACCTCATAAAGGCGATCCGCCAAACGCTCGTGGCGCGGAAACACAGTAAAAAGACACATCTCCGCAATCGTGTGTCGCCAGAATTTTGCCCTGGTCAGTCCTCGTTCATGACGAGCTCGTGCTGACCGCAACTCTAGCTGTAGCTCTCCCTGCCCGTAATCGTGGCAGCAAAACCATAACTAGTACTGATGAGGCTAGATCGGAATGAATATAATACTGAGCAAAGAAATGTACATCCTAAGGCTTCTTAAGTGGAGTAGCGTATCGTAAATATGCCGCGGAACATACCTACGGTATGTCACTCTACTTTAGTCACCTATTCCATCAACCAAGGGTCATCCTATGCTCCGAAGGTAAAACCTAACGCTCTGATACCAACTTTGTCACGACCCGAAAGTACGGAACATGACCGGCACTTAAACTACGAACGTCTCGAGGCGTACGTAATCTAAGAAAACCGAAAACCCAGAAATCCAAACCAAGAAAAGATGTAGAGTGCAGGAAAAACCAACTTAAAGCAAGTAGTTTCAATAGCATAAGCCGAATTATGCGGTTTTTAAAAACATCAAAAATTTCCTGAAAATTTCGGCAGTCTCCTTTGTAAATACTGGCCCCCAAATGGGATACAACATGAATAGTATACGAAATCAATAAAAAGGCATCTCCAAGTGGGAGCTAGCTCTTCGTCAATCGACGGCCACAACCACACAAGCAATAGAATATACAACGCCAACGGCGAGGATCAAAACTCAAAAGGAAACTCAAAACCACAAGAAATATAACGCGCGACTCTAAGGTCGAAAGAATAACATCACTGGTCTCTATCTCAAAAATAAATACATGTTTGGTTGATGGAACTTCTAGATACAACAGAATAATGATATACAAGATATATAATGGGGGTACGATACAAGTAAACCCACCTACTAGCAAGTCACCCGGAAATGGGAAGCAGTGCCAGCAAAGCCGTAATGAAACATGTACGACAAAACCTGCAAGAAACTGGGGCACAACGGGGGTGAGTTGCCAACTCGTGAATAGAAAAACATCTACGGAAAGAAATCGCATAAATAACGCAACCTAGGTCAATGATCATAATATATCCTCAATTATATATATAACATGCAGCCTATAACAAAGGCTAGGGTAAATATCTAACTGGAGTGTAATCTCATGTGCCCGTGTCAGTGCCTCAGGTAGCAATATATCATATGAATGAGGTATGAATGCATGAAGACAGAATACATGTAAATGAAGAAACTGTTTTCATAATTTAGTGAGATTTCCTTTGTATTTTTAAAATGAGGTATCATAATGAAATCAGCATAAAACAGTGCCTAGCATCGGCACAAAACGTAATCCTAATATCTCGATATCTCTGTATCACAGTCTCTGTACCTCAATATCTCGAAATCTCAATGTCTCAATCACAATATCTAGGGCGTCGTCAGTCCAGACCGGCCCCTACCATCCATCTCAAGACCACGACGGTATCCTCCGGATATCCGACGCGTCGGTTAATATCACCGGTCGGTAGTGCTCCCCTGCCAGGCTCAACGTCAACAACACGATCCTCTTGCCCCGGGGTACCGTACCGGGCCCACCATATACCCGAAACGGTTCCTCCACTCCTCGAATCGGGTCTCGAAATCCATCAGCAAACTCATGGTGGACGACTCATACATCATGGGAAAACCACACTTTTTATTTAAAAGAGAGGGAAGAAGCTTATACAAGTTTTGCGGTTTTCCCCCAAATCCAGAAAATCTCATAGAAATCCGAATCCAAATCATCAATAGAATATAGGCATAAGAATTCATGAATACGGCATAACAATGAATAACAGTATGCATGAAGTGACAAGTAATAACTACAATATCTAAGTTGGCATATAAGGTAAGTACACTAATATTATGTCAAACTACTAGCTATCAAGCTAAGTTAAGCAATAATATTTTCTAAGGTGTACGTGACATGGCAATTACCGATGAAGATGTGTGTGAGCCGGCAAGTAAGTGTACGTGGTACATACGCATCATCGGTAATGGTGCTGGTGTCCTAACAGCATAATGTCAATAATCCAATATGAAATAACAATGTAAGTATGCGATGCGGAGCGAGCAACCAAAATGAGCGGGAGCTAAATATTAAACAATGGTGCCATTTGAAATAACACGAATCGTGGGGTTTTGAAAATATGGCTACGGTAGTTTTAAGAAAGGATACGTCTTTTGAAATATCCGTAGATCCCTTGACCTGTCTTTTAAAATACCCACGATCCGCTAGTTTTGAAATAGGTAGGAGTCTAATCTAATCTAACAACTACACTAAAATATACGGCTGAACTAACAAGCTGAACTACAGGTAAGGAAACCGCCTATCATCTGAGTCGATACATATACATACCTGTATATGTATAGTCGGTGATCCCGCCTCAATAATATCATATCCGATACCGTATCTATAATCAGACATCCCAAGTCAAGAGTGCGGATCAATCATCAATATATAGCTCGTACGTAAATCCGTCATACGGCATCCCAAATCGGGGTACGGGTCAATATCACATTCATCATACTATTCACCTAGTATCCTCTTTATCAAATATCATGATCGGGGTACTGATCTACGTCTAGTACAATACTGATACCGCCTAAGTATGCATGCACGTGTGTGAAACACTACGTCAAGGACCCGCTACAACGTCATGTCGTATCTCAAATACGAACCCTGCTATATCACCGATCTCACGGCCTCAAATCAAATCTCATCGACTCATCATAAATCCCAAGTACTATCCTCATTATCCATGCATGCGTATATGAATGTACATATGCATAGTCCCATACCCACGCATATATACATATATACACATCCCAATCTACGCACAAGAAAGTAAAGTATGCAAGTCCGTGTGTGCGTATGTGGGTATAACAACTACTCTAGGGTTTCGCAACTAACCCAAAGGTAAACCATGAACACATAAACATAACATGAATAAACATTCTCGTATCATAAAACACCTATATAAACATATATAAATGAGCTACACTACGGACTGCGGGGGTGCTATACGCCATCCACCCGACTTCTCCCCGTAGATATAAATCTTCTCACCTGGTCCTCACTAGCCGGTGCCGACGTCGCCACGCGCTTGCTTGTCGTCTCGAGGTCCACATGGGGTACCTACATATCATAATGCACCGTGTCGTATTAAAATCCGACTCATGACCCAAAACGACACGTGAATCCCACATAGGTCAAAACCTATGGTTGCTTTCACAAATCAACCCAAAAACCCTCGACGTCGGCGTACAAACACCAAACCATCGAGAAAAACTCAAACGTATCAATCGTTGTTTCACAACACCTTAAATATATATATAAAAAAAAGTTAAAATCACCAAAACTTCAAATTCGCTTTAAAGCTATTTTTCCGAAAACCTAATAAGCAAAAATTATCCGCTTTAATACAACATCTTGATGTTTAAACGAATCTAGCGGCCATAATATTCACTAAATATCATAACAAAGTCATATAAACCATTCCTATAATTTATTCTCATCAATTTCCATAAATTCCAAAATTCTAGTTTACAATATACCCAAATTTAACAATTTTATAGCAAAAATGCACAAACAACAATTTAGCTTGGATTTTCATGAACTAAAGTATTAAACTATATTTTATAATGTTAATGAAGTCATGAAAAACCTAATCACATTTTTAAACCCAATATTTAAACAATTTTTTAAAACCTAGTTAGCAATTTAGCAAAATCATCACCATTTTAATTTAACAAATTAGCAAGCAGCAACCAACTTAGATTTTGCATACAATTACATGTTAATCTCCTCATTACAACAATAAACTAATGATAAAAACCCTAATTAAATTCAAACCCTAGTCTTGAATTTCCTAAAGTTGCAATAAAACCCAATTAAACATCAAATTTGTTAACATAGAAGCAATTAACAACAATATATGAATAAGGTTTAAATTATACCTCATGATCATGGATCAATCATGAAATCTATCCTCTCAAAATGCTCTCTTTTCACCACAATCCATGCTTGTTAGGCTAAGCTAAAATGGGTAAGAGTTGGATTTGGATTTTAGGATTTTTTTGATGGATTTTGAGGCAATTTTGAAGCATTTTTTGAAGAGAAATGAGAGGAGAAAAGGGGGAGGGGGCTGCTGCTGGAAAGGGCCGGCCAAATGCAGGTGGGGGAGAGGAGAGAGGGGGTGTGGTGTGAGGTATGGTGAGAGAAAAGTCCAAGTCAACAAAAGGTCAACTCTTTTACCCATTCTCATTTCTTTTCTTTTCTTTTCTTTCTTTGAAATTCAAGTGGGGAAAAAGGGTGGGGGCTGCTGAATTCAGCCAAGGGAAGAAGTAAATGGGGGTGTGTGAGTGTGGGTATGGGTGCGGGGTGATGGAAAATGATAAATACAATACCCCAAACATCCATTTACACTAAAAAAAAGCCTTTTTCTTCGATATTTTCTAAACCGTTTTGGCAAACGATTTCATTTCAAAAACCACATGATAAAATTTTATTTAATGTTTTATGATGCACAAAATTTGTTTCAACTCATTCCAATTTGTAATTTTCCTAATTAAATGTATTAGTGACGGCTTAAAATAATATTAAAATAAATAATTTCGGAAAATTTTTCAGAAAATTTGAAATTTCACTAGTGGCTCAATAAACACAAAATACTAGCAATTACATAGCTAGAATATGTATATTTAATTTTATAATAAAGATATTTGTATTTTGACTTTTTACAGAAAACCCCCTTATTTTACCGTTTTTTCGAAATTTCGCCGAAACGATTTTCAAAACGTTACACATGTGAGAAAGGTCATGAAGGTAATTGCAAAGTATCGACATAAGGAATACGGGATGAATACTCAATAATCTGGGCGGAAGTGCCAAATTAAAGGCAACGAACTAACTCGCTTAAAGGATCTCAAAAGGACCTACAATCTTGGGATAAGATTCCCAAAACTCCACACGTCATTTATCGGAAAATCCATAGGAATACATGATCTCCCACTGCGAACTCAGGCCTGCGACCACCCTGGTCGGCATAAGACCTCTGTCTGCACTGGGCCACTCTCATCCTGACTTGAACCAACTGGATCATCTCCGAAATCTCTAGACTAGCTGGGGTCCAAAAATCCTACTTACGCAGAGTCAGAAAAACGGACTGGAGATCGACACCACCTAATAAACAAAACTTAAAGGTTGCCAATTAGAGTGCTTCCTGATAACAGCTATCGAAGGAGAATCCGAATAATGGCAAGTGACGATCCCAACTGCCGACAACAATTAATACGTATGCACAAGCATATCCTCCAGAGTCGGTATAGCCCGCTCTCACAAAACCATCATCCTGCGGATGGAAAAACGGAGCTAAAGCTCAACCAGTACCCAAGGCTTCCTGAAGTTCCAGCCCAAGATGGAAAGCGAATATGGTGCCCTATTTGGATACGACCCACGAAGGAACTCCATGCAACGCATAAACTTAACAAAGAACAACTGAGCAGACTGAGAAAAACCGGACAACAAGCATCCGAATGGAGTCACACCCTGACTAAACCTGGGTATACACCATAACGAATTTCATGGAGATCTGCTCCCATTTCCACTTCGGAACAGTTAAAGATTGCAACTCTCCATCCGGTCTCAGATGCTCAACCTTAGCTCACAACAACACAGACACCTTGAAACGAAACCCGAAACTGCTCTTTACATCCCGGCCCACCCGTAACTATCTCACAAGTCACGTCAAATGCTGGTGGAACTTGAATGAGTACAGAGAGTTGACTGATGTGCCTGCTCTAGGATTTCACGTCTCAACCCAAAAGTATCAGGTACACAAACGCGTCCCTAAACTTAGCACACCCTTGTCACAAATCAAGGACTCCGAATCATTACCCAGCCAAGTATGCTCAAGAACCTTTGACGAACGAGCATTGGCGGCAGTGCCTCGTGAAAGCGATTAAGGAAAAGTGGTCGGGCGCGGACATGAACAAGCTGCCCCCCTCAGTAGAGGCGAACACAAGCTGTACTTAACGATCGCACAAGAACTGTAAATCTGCAGAAGACTGTCTCAGCAATCAACAACCGCTGCAGGAAGAAGTACATTAGGCTCTGGTGGTCCGTGAAAATCTGACACAACTCTCGAATAAGTAGTGTCTCCAAATCTCCAACGCAAAACCGCCGCGGCCATCTCCAGATCAAGAGTGGGATATCATGCTAGTACTTCCTCCAAGTGTAGGGAAGCAAAAGCGATAACTCTATAATGTCACCTCTGTACACACTCGAGCCCCACTCACGAAACATCACAGTTAAACAACAAAGTCGCCCGAACCAAAAAGTAAAGAAAGAACTGATGCAGTTGTTAACCGAATCTCCAACTTCTGAAAAACTTCGCATGCATGCCTCAGTCCAAAAAAAAGAAACCTCCTTTCAGGTCAGTCCAGTCAACGGTGCAGCACTACACTAGCAATCCTGCATGAAACAGCGGTAAAAACCTGCTAAGCCCTAAATCTGCGGACTTCCGTCCCGTACACAAGTCTGGGCCAAAGCTGTATGACCTCAATCTTCCCCGGAACCACACGATAACCGTCTCCGTAACTACAAGACCTAGGAGTCAACACAATCAAGCCTGAATGAACATTCCGAGAACCTAGTAAACCGCTAGGGCTTTCCCAGTATCTGCAAAACAAATCCTCAAGTGTTGCTCCTGTTCCTCATAAAAAATTAAATAGACCAGAATGTCGTCAATAACACAACAATAACTGGTCGAGTAACTGCCCGAAGAAATCTGGTTCATCATATCTACGAATGCTGCTAGGGCATTGGTGAGTCCGACGACACCACCAAAACACACAAAGCCCGTAGCATGCACAAGGCAGTCTTCGGAATGTCATCACTCCGAACCCGCAACAATGATGACCTGATCCCGAACAAACATAGAAAATGTCTCGCACTCTGGAGCCGATCGAAGAAATCGTCAATGCGAGGTAAAGGATACCTATCCGCACCGTAAGCCAGTTCAATTGGCGATCCATCAATACACAACCTAAACTGCCGTCTTCCTCCTTGACGAACAGAAATAGGAGCTCCTCAATGTGAAACACTCAGACGTACTTGCCCCCCAACAAACAACTCTGCAGCTGATCCTTAAGCTCCCTAAGCTCCGCCGGCTCATCTGGAACAACGTCGGAAAACTCTCGCACGATAAGAACCCGGTCCAACAAACCCACTATGGCTCCGGTATCATGAATGAACGCCAAGAATCCTTGACATCCTCTCCTCAAAAGCCGACTAGCGAAAAAGGCTGAATTCGAGCTGTGAGAGGCGGCACCACTGCCCCCCTGCACAACAAGAACTGACTTGCCGGGAAAAAAAACCTGACTGTTTCCTCGCGGTAGTCCACAGACGCCTAGCACGTAACTAACCAGTCTGTGCCCAGGAGAACGTCAAATCCAACATCTCTAGAAGGATCAAGTGACGGATGACTCTCCTAAGCGATTGGCACACGACGGAAATACGTGTCGCGCAATAAAAGAATCGCTGACAGAAATTAACACAACAAACGGCTGATCTAGCTAACACGACTCTCCTCGTCCCAAACCTCAGCTACTCCCGCGATGGTCACGAAAGCTGTCTCGACGACTAAGCCTCTGTCTCTGGGCTGGCACACCGGTACGAGTCCTCCACTGTTCCGGAACTCTCAAAGTCTATGGAATACGTGTCTCGTAAACTGGGGCTGCCTCCACTGGTGCTATGTAGGTGACAGAAAGCTGTGTACTGACCACAAGGAACAACTGGGTAACAGGGGTGACAACCTCCTGTCGCTGCGCTCGAACGACCTCAAGCAATGAACTCATCGTCTGACGCATGTCCTGCATCTCTGTTACAAGCCTAGCAATACTATCTGTCGAAAGAGGATCGGTCTGCACCTGTGCAACGAGCATGCCATCCTGGTCAGTCCTCGTCCTACCCGAGTCAAATCTGACCTCGGCCCTCGCTGCACCTCTCTGAGTCCTCATAGTCGTCGGCGGAAAAGGCTATAAATGGAGATATGATTCGATATGAACACGGAAATCGAATCACAAGGATATGAATCATCAAGGAAGGAATTTCAAGCAATGTACTTAGGTCACTTCAGACGGAGTACCGTATCGTGAGTATGCTGTAGACATACACACAGTACGTTACTCTGCTTAAGATACCTACTCCATCATACCAAGGTCATCCTACACTCCAAAAGGTAAAAACCTACCGCTCTGATACCAACTTTGTCACGACCCGAAATTGGCACGTGATGGCCCTAATACTACGCAACGTCTTCAGGCGTAACGCAGTAAAAGAAAGACAAAACCCAGAAATCTAAACCATTAAAAGACAAGAAAAGATAAGAAATATTGTTCAAACCTTTAAAAGAAATCTCAAGTATAAATTCTTTAAGTCCAATTTTCTTTCTTGAAAATTTCGGCAGCGCCTCCTTTATAAAAACCAACCCCAAAAATGGGTACAACATAAATATAAAGTAAAGCATCCCCAACGGGAGCAAAACCACGCCCAAAGGCGGAAAACAACCACCACAACAAATATACGACGCCGTAGCGAAGAAAAAGAAGACGATAGAAAGGAAACTGTATAAAGACAACAAGTCACAACATAATATACAACATCGTCCTCAACAAGTCTCTAAGTCAATATGAAAATAGTAGATGGAGAGTACAGAGATACAACGAATATACAATACAACGAATAACCACAAAACCCATCTAAGCAAACTGCACAATGTGAGCTGATGCGGTATCCGTAGCAAAAGATGATAAGATATGTGATAATAGCCTGCCTCTAATTATCCTGAGGAACACCTGCAAACACTGTGGCACAACGGGGGTGAGTTGCCAACTCGTGAATAGTAAATAACATATGCAGGTAATCGCGAGTATGCACGTACAACGTGAATCTAACATGTGCAATTAATAGCAATAAAAAGTCATATGAATGCAATAATCATGAAGGTACACTAGCAGGTACAACTAATATATGAAGCAGTGAATAAACAATAAATGTGGAGTATGGAATGAAATATGTCATTTCCACGGATTCCTGACATCGTGGTAGGATCACAATCCATCAAGACAAATCCAAATCCCAAATCCTCAAATCAGCCCCCAAATTGGCTCTCATATCATATAAATCTCATAAATCCCGAATGTACAATATCGAATAAATCTTATATATCCTGATTGTACAAATCAGCAATCTCATAAATATCCTGTATCCAATATCAAATGAATCACCTATATCCCAAATCAAATTATCAAGTAAAAATATAACATCATAAATATATTTGCATGAATAAATATGATGATGTATATAATTTAATATCAATATACATATATTAGCGTCCCATTCCACTAATATTGGTGTAAGGGCATATATAACAGCGGCCTAAACCCCTGTTATATATACAAAGGAGTAAAAAAGAAATATCATGAAACCAATGTGTCAAGCATCGACACAGAAATGCAGGTCTATCAGGTGCTGTCACCATGACTGGAACCCTGATAGGTACGTATCATACGCTATCCCGAAAGCTCGAGTGCATAGCTCTGACCCTCGCCTCTCGACGTATCTATACGTATATGACTCCCATCGGTATCCACATGATGACCGCCGATTCATAGGTAATGTCACCGGTAGTTACTTTTCCACCTTCCAGGCTCAATCGGCATGGACCGTCGATCATCTTTCCGAGGGGAACTGTACCGGGCCCCACCATGTACCCTCATACGGCACCACTCCTCGTATGGAGTATATAATCAGAACCGATAATTCTCATGGTGGATGCTGAAATATCATATCAAGGGAAACCGGGTTTTTCAAATAATGCATAATTTCATGAACTCCCACGGTTCCCAAATCCAGAAAACATCATGAAACATCCATATCTCAAAGCGAAAATCCATGAATATAATATACGCATCATAAATCTGAAATACGAGCATATAAAGGAAAAGCAGCAATTAACTGTAACAAGTTAATATAATATCATGTGGTTCCTAATCTTTCCAATTCTAAAATAATATCAAGTAAAGGTAAACATGTAGCTATAACCAGATATATGTGCAACATAAAGGTATAGCAAGATATATGTATCTACCTATAAGTAATGATGTAGTATACCCCTGGGTATAAGTGAAGTATGTGTGCAAAGTATACCTGTAGCTATGACATAAAGTGTGTATGTACCTATCACTAATAGTACGATACTCTATAGGTATACAGGTATCTAACACGTAAGTATGTGAAGGTATATGTGTAAGCATATGGATATACAGGTATGCTAAATGTCATATGCGATAAGAAATATGAATCATTGTCTCAATGTTCCTAACCAAACAATAGCATTTCTATATGTGGGTTGTGCGTGACATGGCAATTATTGACGGTGTGTGTAGCATACAATTAGTGCTCGTGCAACATAAATCGTCAATAATATGTGCAGTTTCCTAAGGATACTAGTCCAAGCACAACAATTTCTAAGTAATAGGGTAAATGCACAATTCTAAATATGACATAGAATATGCGACAGAAATAACATCTCTAGCCCAGACGCATAACGTCATGCGGGCGATTCCCCTGTAGATGTTAAATCACTCACCAACGCTCCTGGCTAAGTGAAGCCTACCACCTGTTTTCCCTTTGTCGTAGCGTCCGAAGTCCCTGCCTGCGAACCTAAAATTTCACAAACACATCACATAAGCTAAAATCCTACAATGACGAAAAGACAACGAAACGCGATGAAAACGCCCGGAAAATTACACTGCGTGCTTAGCGCATCTATCGCGCACAACATCGGCCAAAAACCCTAATTGGGGTCGCTAAACTACAAAACACCAAGTCTGGACCCCGATCGTCCCGATCGCGCAACACAACAAAAAAATTACGAGGAATACAATAGATATAACCTCGCAATGACCAATCGAACCCACGTCGGAAAACCCCGAAACCTAGTAAGCATCCTATCGCAATATTTCGCACTAGTTTCAAGCTAACGCATATCTAGCGATTACAAACACCTTAAAATAGCTTAACTAAGCTATCCAAACCATTTCTAAATTTTTAACACTTGCTAAATAAATTTTAGCAAAAACCTAGTAAGCAAAATTGCATAATTAAACAAAGTATTGATTAACAATAATTAACATTCCTACTAGGTTAATCTTCTCCAAAACACAAATTAACACTTCAAATGAAAACTAAACACATAAAAAAAAATTTAACCATAACATGAATTTCTTAAACCAAATATAAATGAATTAATCATAATTTAAAAACTAAACTAAACACATAATTAGCTAACTAAATTAGCTAGAATAAGATTAAAGCAAATATAAAAGGATTAAGGTAAGAATTATACCTCCCCAAGAACACCAAAATGAATTTAATCTCTCATCATAGCATAAAAAAACCCATGCTTTGTTGAAGATCCAAGAAGAATTAGTGAAGGAAATGAAGGAAAATGATTATATTTGAATTTTTGTGATTTTATTTGGATTTTTCATGATTTATTTGATGCAAAATGAGTTGAAAAAGAGTGGGAATGATGGAGGGCAGCAAGGGGAAGGGAAGGGCCGGCCAAGGGGGTGAGGGGGTATTTTTGTGAATTTTGGGTGTAGAAATTGCTAGGAAAAAGAGTAATAAAAGCTAATAAATGCACATTGCCACCTTTACACCTTTTCTTTTCTTTTTAAAATAATTCCTTTTGAACTCCAAAAATAACTAGATATTTAAAAAGAAATTTCCAAAATATTCTAGTGACAAAAATTAATTTATTCTCAAGAGAAATTTTTTCCCGATTTACGTGCACAAAATACCGCTTAAAATAATATTTTATTTGGGAAAAATTCTATCTGAACCAAAACCTCCCATATACCCCCAAAGTTCGCGCACAAGCTTTATTTTAGCTAAAATAGGTGCCGGTAAGTTTCTACGGAAGTTTGATCGAAATCGGGTTAAAACGGAAAATACCGACTATTTTGCCCTAAAACGGAAAAATTCGCAAAACGATTTCTGAAACGTTACACTAAGTTGCCGTTAATTACCCCTCGCCTTTGGAGCGAGGGAACCTCCGATTGACGGGTTAAACTGGTCATGCGAACTCAATTTGCAGTGTTGTGTTTTGAAGGGGTTTTGGATATATCGGGGGCCCCGCAGAGTTTTTACGGGAGTCCTGCTACTCGGATAGCGGGCTGGGGGTCAAGGGGGATAGCATCCCCCTTGTAGGGTGCGGGGCAGCGCCCTGTTAGAAATTTTTTTCTAACAGGGACAGTGTCGTAGAGTATGTGTGTGTGTACATATGTATACATATATGTATATATATAAAAAAGGGGGAAAAGGCATCCAAAGGATGCGTGGGGCCAGCGCCAGCGCTTTGAGCACAAGAGCGCTAGCGCGCCACGTGTCAGCACGTGGGCGCTCGGACGCTAATGCACTGAGCGCTAGCGCTCTGAGCGCTAGCGCTCTGAGCGCAAGAGCGCTGGCGTACTGAGCGCGAGCGCGCCACGTGTCAGCACTTGGGCGCTCGGGCGCTAGCGCTCTGAGCGCAAGAGCTCTAGCGCACTGAGAGCTAGCGCGCCACGTGTCAGCACGTGGGCGCTCGAGCGCGAGCGCTTTGGGCGCTGGCGCTCTGAGCGCAAGAGCGCTAGCGCTTTGAGCGCTAGCGCGCCACGTGTTAACACGTGGGTGCTCGAGCGCTAGCGCTTTGGGCGCTAGCGCTCTGAGCGCAAGCGCGCTAGCGCTATGAGCGCGCCACGTGTCAGCACGTGGGCACTCGAGTGCTAGCGCTCTGGGCGCAAGAGCGCTAGCGCACCACGTGTCAGCACGTGGGCGCTCGAGCAGCAAAAGGGACTTGGTCCCTGCAATGGGAGCTGTACTCCCAGAAAGGAGCACTTATTATTCTATATATATATATATGAGGAGTTAAACTCCTAAGATGTTTTGAAGCTGATGAAGGGCTTCTCCCCTTGAGCCCTAGTTCTTCCCCAAAGTGGGGTTTCTGGAGATGGGTCTCCTTCTTCTTCCTTTGTTGGTCGGATCTTGAAGATCAAGAAATATGGGATTCTAGAAATCTCTCCTTTCTGAGATCTGATGGCAGATCTGAGTTCCCCTTTGTGGGTTTTGTGGTGAAAAACTATTTAGTTTTGGAAAAGGAAGAGTAAAACTCTTGATTTAATTAAAAAAAGAGAGGAAGGTTTAGAACCTTGAGGAAGGAGAAGATCACAGATCTAGATTTTTCTTTGGAGAGAGAAAAAGTCCTTGGGATATTTCATTATCCTTGCCTTTATAGGCTATACACTTTACATATAGCCCCTTGGGCTTTACAAAAATGGCATTTTAGCTATCCCATGGCTCATGTGCCATTTCTTTTTGCACATAAGCCATGGGCTTACAAAAATTTGGCTTTATGCCCATTTCGCATACATTCATGCATAAAAAATTACATAAAAAAAATTTATTTATTACATGATCTATATTTTGGCATGGAGGAGGCTGTCCGCGGGCTCGACTTGGGCATGGGCCCGCTTGACCTGGGCTTGGTCCCACCTGGCTTGGGGGTTGACCTTGAATTTGACTCGGTCAACCGGTGTGCAAATTTTTACCCCAACAGGATCGTTAGTTGAGTCTAGTCGGGCACAGAGATCCGAAGACGTTCCTTCCACCGCACAGACCACGATTGTACCTGCTGCCCAGACGGTTACTCCTGCTACTACTGCGACTATCCCTGTTTCACTACAGGTGTTTATGAGGCTGAGACCTCCAGCTTTTACCGGCACGGATGTGACAGAGGACCCGCAGGCATTTCTTGATAGGATGGCTAGGATTTGCCGTTCGTTAAGGTATTCTGATGATAGATGGGTGGAGTTCGTGAGTTTTCGTCTGGAGTGCCTTGGCCAGATGTGGTACGATTCCGTAGAGAGAGGCTGAGCTGCAGGTCTATCTCCGATGACCTGGGATGAGTTCACAGCTGCATTTCTTGCCCGTTTTCTTCCGGAGAGTGTCCGAGATGCTCGAGCCCGTAGTTTTGAGTCTTTGCGCAAGACTCCTGGGATGACGGTGTCTGAGTATGATATACAGTTTACCCAGTTGTCTCGATATGCTCCGTACCTAGTAGACACGGAAGAGAAGAGAATAAAGAGGTTTGTGCGAGGGCTTGACACACAGCTATTCCTTGCCATCGACATCCAACACTTTGACACATACGCAGCCGTGATGGATGCAGCCTTACTTTTGGAGGAGCGCATTTCTGAGACTCCGGTCGTTTCTGGGCCAAAGAGGATCCGTATGGATACGCCAGCCCAGAGGCAGATGGGTAGACACCGTGATAGATTCTTTCCGGGAGATGATGGTGGCAGAGAATTGAGACGAGGTCAGTTATTTGGTTCATATCCGCAGACCCAGCTGTCGTCGCCAGGATGTTTTCGGTGCGGGAGTCAGTACCATCATATCAGAGACTGTACCATGGGGCGCCAGGGCGCGGCGATAGTGCCACATGCGACCTTACCACCTTCACCACCTCCTCAGAGAGCTCTACTTCCTACCCCTGATGAGCCTCCACACCAGGAAGATGATCCTAGAGGTCGTGGGCGTGGCGGTCCTGCTCAGAGAGGACGAGGCGACAGAGGCAGAGGCAGAGGTAGAGGCAGAGGACAGCCAGCTATTAGTGGTGGACAAGCCCGAGTGTTTGCATTGACTCCTCAGGATGCGCATGCATCCAATGCTGTCGTGACAGGTACTATGCCAGTATGTTCTTTTGATGCACGGGTATTATTTGATCCAGGCTCCACACATTCTTATGTGTCTACATACTTTGCATCGAGGTTGGGCTTTGAGTCTTCTTCGTTAGATCAGCCGCTTGTCGTTATTACTCCGGTAGGCGAGTCGTTTGTTGCCCGTTTTGTGTACTGATCGTGTCCTGTTCGCATCGGGGAGAGAGATTCTTCAGTTGATTTGATTCTCCTAGATATGCTAGACTTCGACGTTCTTCTTGGTATGGACTGTCTAGCCACCTGTTATGCATCTGTGGACTGCCGTGAGAAGGTAGTCATATTCAGCTTTCCTGGTGAGCCGGTTCTTGTTATTCAGGGAGATCATAGCGCTACCCTTCCCAGCTTGATTTCTTCTCTTCGCGCTGGTCATCTCTTGCGAAAAGGGTGTCAGGGATTCTTAGCCTATGTTTGTGATACTAGCACCACAGAGGTTCCGTTGGACCAGGTCCCTATTGTGAGCGAGTTTCTTGATGTATTCCTTGACGAGCTTCCTGGTCTGCCACCAGAGCGCGAGATTGAGTTCTGCATCGACTTGATCCCCGGCACGGGGCCTATCTCTATACCGCCTTATCGGATGGCCCCGGCGGAGCTTAGAGAGCTGAAGGATCAGTTACAGGACTTGCTGGATAAAGGGCTTATCCGACCGAGTGTGTCACCTTGGGGTGCTCCCATCCTGTTTGTTAAGAAGAAGAACGGCAGTATGCGCTTATGCATTGATTATCGTCAGCTGAACCGGGTTACTGTGCGGAACAGATATCCCCTACCCTGCATTGACGACTTATTTGATTAGCTCCAGGGTGCGGGGTATTTCTCGAAGGTTGATTTACGGTCAGATTATCACCAGTTGTGGGTTCGGAAGGAGGATATTCCGAAGACCGCTTTCTGTACACGATATGGTCATTACGAGTTCTTGGTGATGTCGTTCGGGCTCACCAATGCCCCAGCAGCATTTATGGACTTGATGAACCGTGTATTCAGGCCGTATCTTGATCAGTTCATCATTGTTTTCATTGACGACATCTTGGTATATTCTCGGAGCCCGGAGGAGCATGAGCAGCACTTGCGTATCACATTGCAGACGTTGAGAGAGAATCGGCTGTTCGCCAAATTTTCCAAGTGCGCATTTTGGTTAGACAGTGTCAACTTCTTGGGTCATGTGGTGACGAGAGATGGTATTTTTGTAGACCCGAAGAAGATCGAGGCAGTGCAGCGTTGGCCCAGACCGGTATCAGTTACAGAGGTTCGCAGCTTTCTAGGTCTGGCCGGCTATTATCGACGTTTTGTCCAGAATTTCTCCCGTATTGCTGCACCGTTGACCGGGGTGACCCGGAAGGGGGTTCCTTTTGAATGGACCAAGGCATGTGAGGATAGCTTCCAGCAGCTGAAGACTTGTCTGACTACTGCACCAGTGTTATCATTGCCTTCAGGATCGGGCGGTTTCGTGGTATATTGTGAGGCTTCTCGAGTGGGGCTGGGCTGTGTATTGATGCAGCACGACAGAGTTATCGCGTATGCTTCTCGGCAGTTGAGGAAACACGAACAGAACTACCCCACTCATGATTTAGAGATGGCTACAGTGGTATTTGCACTTAAGATCTGGAGACATTACCTATACAGCGAGTCGTGCCAGATATTCACTAAACACAAGAGCTTGAAGTATATCTTTCAGCAGCGAGATCTAAATCTGAGACAATGCCGTTGGATGGAGTTGGTGAAAGATTATGACTACGAGATTCTATACCATCCGGGCAAGGCGAATGTGGTGGCAGATGCTTTGAGTAGGAGGCCCGGAGCTATCCTATCTTGTTTGAGCGCAGTACAGATGCAGTTGACGGAGGATTGGCAGGTTTTACGTGATAGCAGAGTGTAGTTTGAGTTTACTCCTACAGGGGGACAGCTGGCCCATTTCAGAGCACGCCCACAGTTACTTGACCATATTCGGGAGGTACAGTCCGGCGATGCCCGTATTTTAGAGATTATCGAGCAGATTCGGCAGGGCAGAGTTTCCGAGTTCGTGATTGATGATCAGGGGATACTTCGATTTAGGACTCGACCGTGCGTACCGGATTCTGAGGGACTGAGGCGTGATATTCTTGAGGAGGCACATAGATCAGTGTACAGTGTTCATCCAGGTTCCGCCAAGATGTACCATGATTTGAGAGAGGTTTACTGGTGGGACGGGATGAAGAAGGATGTTACAGACTTTGTATCGAGATGCCTGACTTGTCAGCAAGTCAAGGTCGAGCACCAGAGGCCAGCCGGCGAGTTACAACCTTTGCCCATTCCTGAGTAGAAGTGGGAACATGTCTCCATGGACTTTATTGTGGGTCTACCCAGGACCAGTCGAGGGTATGACTCTATTTGGGTGATTGTGGATCGAATGACGAAAGCGGCTCACTTCCTGCCAGTGAAGACCATTTTTGGATTTGCTTTGTATGCCCAGGTTTATATTGATGAGATCGTGCGACTGTATGGCGTCCCGACTTGCATCGTGTTTGACCGAGGCACCCAGTTTACCGGCCGATTATGGCAGAAACTTCAGGAGGCTTTGGGCACCCGATCAAGTTTTAGCACAGCTTTTCATCCGCAGACTGACGGTCGGTCAGAGCGTACTATTCAGACTTTAGAGGACATGCACAGAGCTTGTGTTTTAGATTTCGGTGGTAGCTGGGATCGTCATTTGCCCTTGATCGAGTTCTCCTACAATAATAGCTTCCAGGAGACGATTCAGATGGCACCTTTCGAGGCTTTA
Source organism: Agapanthus africanus (assembly GCA_030015575.1). Lineage (NCBI taxonomy): Eukaryota > Viridiplantae > Streptophyta > Magnoliopsida > Asparagales > Amaryllidaceae > Agapanthus > Agapanthus africanus. The sequence goes on along the minus strand of JASDDO010000022.1, from coordinate 229,569,400 downwards.
TATGGGAGGAGATGTCGATCTCCTGTATGTTGGACAGAGCTTAGGGAGAGCAGTATTTTGGGTCCGCAGATCGTACAAGAGACGACCGAAAAGATACAGCTGATTCGGGACATGATGAGAGCGGCACAGAGTATGCAGAAATCATATGCTGACAGGCGCCGTCGCCGACTCGAGTTCGCTGTTGGCGATCATGTTTTCCTGAAGGTCTCTCCGATGAAGGGCGTGATGAGATTTGGGTGAAAAGGGAAGCTTAGTCCTAGATATATTGGTCCCTTCGAGATTCTAGAGCGTGTCGGTTCAGTGGCTTATCGGTTAGCTCTTCCGCCCAACTTCCTCGATGTTCACCCCGTGTTCTATGTTTCGATGCTCCGCAAGTACCTTCATGACCCTTCCCATTCGATTCAGCACCAGAAGATCCAGCTAGAGCGCGATCTTTCATTCACCGAGCAGCCGGTGATCATTTTGGATCGGCAGGAGAAGAAATTGAGGTTGAAGGTTATACCGTCCGTCAAGGTTCTTTGGCGTGGCCCGAACAGCGAGGAGGTCACCTGAGAGACCGAGGACGAGATGAGGAAGAAATATCCCCATCTTTTTGAAGGTACGCTTAGTTAAATTCTAAATTCGGGGACCGAATTTCTTTAAGGGGGGGATGATTGTAACGCTTCGAAAATCGTTTAGGTAGTTTTTCAATAATCGGCAAAATAATCAGTCTTTTCCGTAAAAAGTCAAAATAAGTATTTTTTCAATATAGGCCTAATTATACAAAATTTATATAAGATATTGCTAGAATTTGGTCACTAAATTGTCACTTAAAAATTTCTATTCTTTTAAAAAAATTTCCTTAATTAATTATTTTTAATATTATTTTAAGCTTTTAAAACTACATTGAATTAGTGATAAATACAAATTTAATTGGGTAAATTACATAATTAGGAACCATTATAAACTAAAATATAGTAGTAACAAAAATTTTACTAGAACTTTCCAAGATTAGTTGTTTCATGGCTTAAAAAATGATTGAAAATGGGTTTTTTTGTAAAAAAATGATGTAATATGCATTAAATGACCTTAGGAGATGCTTTTGTGTAGAATTTTCCACACTTTTCCCTCATCTCCCCCACTCTCCTCCCCAGGCCGAGCATAGCTTGCTGCAGCCCCCCCTTTTCCCCTCTTTTCTTGCTTCAAAATTCCTTTAAAAATCAACAAAAATCCACAAAAATTTACAATTTTCTTCACCAATTCAAACCTAAATCCTATTCTACCTCTTCCCAAACCCTAATTGGTTTAAAACAAAGAGAAAAGAGGTAACTTTGTAGGCTAAGTGCAAGGGGATCAACACTTGGGAGGTATAATCTTAATCTAGTTGTTAAATTGGTAGTTTAAATATGCCAATTTAGATTTTTAATGTGTTAATTTGGTTATAATTTCTTGTTTAGGAAATTCTAGTAAAGGTTTGGAATTTTATTTAGGGTTTGAAGTATTGTTAATAGATTAAATTAGGTGTAGTGGTTATCTAGTGGGTTAGATTGGACGTTTGTGCGATGTTGCGATCGCTATATCGTTAAATCACGATGGTTGCATCGAAATTGCTATGTCATTGCTTACTAGGTTTTCTAAATTCTTAGGAGGTGAATTAATTGCGATATATTGTAGATACTATTAGCATCTACTATGACTTGTAGGGTGTGCGAATGCGGAGTTTGGTTTAGTCGGCTTTTAGTTTTGACGGTTGCCCCGAAACGACGATTTTAGTTAAGCTTTTAGTGATTTTCGTGTGTTTTCCGCGCACCGAGTGCACGTTGTGCCTAACTTGTGGGCGTTGATCTTTTCATATTATGACTTGCGTCTTTCCATGATATTTAATCTTATGTTGTGTGTTGTGCAATTTTATGATCGGTTGCGGAAATATCGGACGCTGTGCGTAAAGGCAAAGCGGTGGTTGGATCAGAATAGCGAGGCGTCCGGATGAGTAGATGTATGCATCTATGGGGAAATCGTCTGGATGGCGCGAGGCGCCCTATAGTTAGGATCACTTCATTACTTGCAAACTATATGCATAGTTAGTTAGTTAACCATCTCATTCAATTGCATACCTTTCTAGTTATTCGTCTGCTGGCATTGCAGGGTTATTTATATACCATGTGTGATATCATCCCTTAGGACACGTACACCATTACCATTGGCTCATGTTGCACACGCACTATTCATGTAAACACACACGCCTTGGTAATTGACATGTCACGAGCACTTTAGAACCAGTTTAGTTTAGTATTACCACTTGCATCATACATGATACATTGAATTGCATAGCATGTATATACCTTACATCATCATCATGCTTATATAGATTCCTAGTCACAAATCAATTGCATACCTTTGATATCATATACAACATGTTGGGTATTATGATTTTCTTGAGGATTTCAGTATTGATAAGATTTCTGGATTTTGGGGAAAACCGCAAGAATTTAACAAAATCTTATTATTATCATTTTTAAAATAAAGTGGCGGTTTTCTCGTGATGTATGTGTCGTCCACTATGAGTTTTCATGTTTTCTGTTGGATTTCGAGACCCGATTCGAGGAGTGGATGAACCGTCTCGGGTACATGGTGGGCCCGGTATGGTATCCCGGGGCAAGAAGATCGAGTTGTAGACGATGAGCCTGGAAGGGGAAGACTACCTACCGGTGATGTCTGGCGTGGCGGATATCCGGAGGATACCGACCGTTGTCGTGAGATTTGATGATATGGGCCGATCCGGACTGACGGAGCCCGATGTATTGAGACATTGATATAGTGAGACATTGAGACAGATATATTTCAATATTTGGTGTCGATGCTTGACACGGTTTTCAGATGATTTCATTGATGGTACTTTAGCTATTGCATATATATTCTTTTTTCTAAGTTAAGAATGCAGAGCTTATAGTATTTTAAACACTTAAAGATTTCGTATTGATGTTGCATACATGTGCATACATACTAGTGTCATTACATCACATCTAGACATACATGTTGTGACGCATTTGCGTGCATTCTTACGATAGCCTTATTAGATGTTATATTCTACTCACGAGTTGGCAACTCACCCCCGTTGTGCCATAGTGTCTTGCAGGTCGGACCCGTCAGCCTTGTAGCGGCGGGCTTATCTTATCATCGGCTGCTTTTGCCCAGACTCGCGACATTGCTCGTAGGTGGGTTGCGAGGACACTTTATCTCTTTTTGTACTTTCCTTGTCTCTAGTATTCTCCATCTAGCACTTGTTATTTGTATATGCGACCTAGTGTTTAGACTGAGAGATTTGTGTATATGTGGTTTCTCTGGGGTCGAGCTCACTTGAGCCGACGTTGTGTTTTCTTATTTTTGCACTTCTTTATGCTTATTTGCTTGATATTGCATATATATTGCGTGCGTGTAGGGTTACTAGGCACTCTAACATGGTTCTACAAGGCATCAACCATGCCCAATTAAAATTTTAGCCGTGCCGAATAATCCTACACAAGATCTTTGCTAGATAATTAGGGTTTCACATGCAAGTAAATATCATTTACGACTAAGTGAATACGAAATACAACCTTTGTAGATCGGTCCTTCACTTCTAAAGCTCCTTGTTGTAGTCCCTTCGCTGCGATCATCGAACTCCCGGACTCTCGGACGGCTCCATGAGAAGAGGGCAACGGTTTTGCTTGAAGTCTTCGAGGCCGAAGATGATCTACGTTGAGGGAATACGAACTCAAGCTTCTACTTCACTAACTAGAGAATTAGTGAAGCAAACACCCTAAACTAAAGTGCTAGTCTAGTAGAGGATGATGAAATAGGAAATTGGTACACTTTAGAATTTCTTTTCTCACAATGTTTCTCTCTCTTTATCAAACCCTAGAAAGAATTTGAAGGAGGAAGAAGATGAGCTCAAAATGAGAATGAAAACTAATCAAGAGAGAGAGAGAGAGCTAACTATGGGTGAGTCAGTATCATATACTAACTTATGTAGAGACTTAATCATGGCTAAGTGTGATGGTTAGTTTAACAAAAATCCAAAGTAAAAACAAACTTAGTGGACTTTAGTCAATGCATCCACAAGCTTCCACAAGCTTCATGCAATTTTTTAATCTTCTACTAATTTTGTAATTACTTTAAATATATTAAACCCAACATAACATATAGCATGGTGTAAGTCTTATACACCCATGAATGTTGTATCAACAACCATGATACAAAAAGAACACAAATAAATATATATCATAAATATATTAAGTTGTGCACAAGTGAGAAAAACAAATGCTTAAGTGAACCAATGTTAGTTAATGTAAATTAGTATATCACATATACAATTATACACTAAATTATTAAATCAACACTTGACTTAATAATCCGGTTATATCACATATAACCGACTAACATCCAATGTATCGACTTATCGAATCAACCCTTGATTCGATAACCTGGTTATATTGCATATAACCGATCGATACAAACATCGCGAGAATAGAATATGGTATCTCATACTTCTCGGTCCCGCACATATCACATATGCGTTCCTATTTCGTTTTGCCTGAGCCAGTAAAACCTCAATGTAGGACTCTAAAGACTCGTCAATACGCCGGCAGTAGGTGATGATCATATCAAGCACCCACAAGCCGTCAGCGGTACTAGCTGGACGTAACGGCTACCCGGGTATTGAGCGATCAGAAGATCAGCAAGCAAGCCCGCTCCAACTCCTGCAAAAAGCCTGACAGTGACACTACCGTACAGTCCGGTCTCCTCGTCTGATATGTCGCATATCAAGTCTAGGGGTGGTAAACGTCAGACCCCAATAACCGATAAGTCATGCCAATGCGAGGCTCAAAACGGGTGGAGAAACTACTGGTAACACTTACCAGTAAATCTCTAAACCATCCCTGGCCAGGGACTTCCCTGTTATGGCCAATCGAGCATAGCGCAACATCAACCCTCAATACCGGGAGAGACGAAACCCCTCCTATCGCTCATTGCCTCCATGTGACTCGGGACAGTACCCAAAAACCACCATTTTGCACGCCCTCTTGGACGTGGTAAGGTGGAAATCAAAGCACAGTGGGAATCACACAAGACTCTATGATGATCTCGAGTCTACAGACTAACCTGCACCAGTGTCACCAGAGAACTGCCATCTGACGTAAGGTATAATACCATCTGGGAGTTCTTGGCGAGTCCGTCCAGTGTACCCAGTTTCCACTGAGCACCCGTATATCATCTCTGATGTCAAACACCAATGGATATGGGATCATCCATCGCCCATCTGTATGGGTCGAGAAGGTATACGCTAGTTTACTCTGGTATATCGATGCCCCGTCTCGATACACCCTCGACTAGGGACCTTGAATGATGTACTTATGGACTACCATGTTCCCACTAGTATGATCCGTATCATAGTCCAGGTAGTCAAGTATACATCCTAAGGGTTTTACCAACATGTAACAGAGAGACAATTAGTGTACACGTTAAGGTAAAGAGTAACCAGATAGCATACTATCATGTCGAGCAAGAAAATCCTTCCTATATATGTCCAAGCTTCCACTACAATATACATCTCATGTATAGTAATGGCCTCTAGGGCATACATATAACTAACAATCACCCACTTGCACTAGGGCCATCTGATAACAGTGGTTGTAGTATCTCATACTCAACAATCCCATAATAGTCTCTCTCTGGGAAAGGCCTTTGTGAGTGGATCCGCCGTGTTGTCCTCTGAGTCTACTCTCCTAACCTCGATCCCCTGGAGATCAACCATCTCCATGATCAGGTGATACTGTCTTAGAATATGTCTGGATCACTGATGGGATGGGCGTTCCTAGGCATAAGCCACAACTCCATTGTCACACAATGGCAGGAACGAAGTTCATCTCATGAACTAATATACACCCAGACCGCCTCTTTGGTAGCGATGTATCTAGACTTTATCGTCTAGAAAGTCACGGTATCTTGCCTGGAACTCTTCCAACATACCGTCCCTTTACTGAGGATAAAGACAATTCCTGTGACTGACATTCAGTCGTCCTTATCACCCTGGAACCCTTCCAGTGATCCTCCCCAGGATCAATTGATACTTTCTCACTACAACTAGCGAGAATCCTAATATCCAATTAGATCTATCTCATAGATCCAAAACCCAAGATTTAGTAGGTATCATTTTGATCATATATGGAGAATCATTGTGATAAGTGGAGATTGACCAGAGCGTAGCATAGGAAACTACTTCCCTATCAAGAGTATGTCATCCACGTACTCCACGAGGATTACCACCATACTCTCTACTACCTTTTTGTATATACAAGGTTCATCTACCATTTTGATGAAGTCAAACTCTTTGACTACCACATCAAAACAGATGTTCCAACTCCGCGATGCCTTCTTCATCCCATAAAGCAACTTGCACACGTTTCCGCTGCTCCCACTGTCTACAAAGCCTTCTGGCTGTGTACTTATAGACGCCCCCTTCTAAATCACTATTTAGAACAGCAGTTATGACACCTAACCGCTAGATATCATAGTCATGGTATGTAGCCGTGGCAAGTAGGATCTGGATGGACTTAAGCATGGCTTTGAAAGTCTTAACTTTTCCATGTACACCAAGTAATCTTCTTAAGATATACTTGCTCCTGATGGGGATTTAACCCTTCAGATAAAGCAACCAAAGTCCATACTTTGTTGGTGTATAAGGATTCCATCTCAGATCGCTAAGCATCCAGCCATTCTTATAGAGTCCAACTCCTGATGGCCAGCTCGAAACTAGTTGGGTCATCATCTCATGATGCAATCCTCGCTCCCACTGTCATAAAGAAAACCGAAGTATCTCTCAGGTGGGTGAGAAACCCTACTAGATAGGGGGAGTGGCTGAGGTTCGTTAGAAACTATTGAATTCTTTGGTTCTACCAAATCATCAGCTGCAGTTTGTATAGCTGGAACTCCTTCCAGTTCTACCTCATGTCTACTAATTTCTTTCCAAAATAAATTCCTTTTCCTAAAAAGGTGGCATGCCGAGAAAACAAAACATCTTTTGTTCCTTGGTGCGGTAGAAGATATTCCTTTGCTAATGCTTGGGATATCCAACAAACTTCCACAGAACTGACCTTGTCTCGAGTTTATCCGGATTTTGCTTTTAGACATAGGCCGGACAACCCCAAATTTAACAAACTTAAGATATGGGCTCTTCCCTTTCCATATCTCATATGAAGTGGTAGGCAATTGTAACATTCCAAAATAATAAAATATTATTTTTGGGAATTTGTATAATTTAATATTATGTTAATGAATATTTTAATATTTAGGTATAATTAAATACAGAAAATTTGGAAAAATTATGGAAAATTCTAAAATAGGGTAATTTAGAGAATTATGCCATTTTAAAGTTTTTATGATTAGTTATATGCTACTTTAGTGCTAATCGCGATTAAAAAAATCGCTAATCGGTTTTTGGCATTTTTGTGCAAAACATGCACATATAATTTCCTACACTTGTGTTGCATTTTCTTGCCATGGTTTTATTTTGGGGTTCACTATTTGAGTGAGAAGGAATTTGAGGGAAAAGAAAAGAAAGGAAAAAGGAAAAGGATTATAATATGGTGGTAGGTGGATGAGAGAGAGAAAAGAGAGGGGGTAGCTTCGACTTAGCCATTTCCCTTCACTTCCTCAACTCACTTTCTCTCTCCCTCTTCCCCTTCAGCTGCTGCTGCTGCCCCTCATCTCCCTCCCCTCTTCATTAGCCCCAAATCACCATGAAAACTACACCAACACCCCATCTTCATTTCACAAAAAATGTGCACAAGCTCGAGATCTACACATAGGACCAAGAAAGCAAAGATTTTGGCCACTAGGGGCAACTCAAGAAAATTCTTGAGTTTCCAAATGAGGTATTTACTGAACCCTTAGCTTAGTTTTAGTATTACTTATACCCCATGTTTAGTTTAGAACCTATATTGTATGTTTTTGTGGATTTGAGAAAAACCTAGTTAGGGTTTGAGGGAATTTTGGGTTGTAATGTGAAATTGAGCTCAGTTGAGGTTATATAAGCACCCTAGTGCAAGAATTGTGACCCAAACCTGAGACTTAAAACCCAGAATACGGATTTAGAAACCGATATCGGAAAGTTTGTGGAATCTGTGAAGGTTATTTGAGATCTGCTATCACCCGAGACATCCTAAAATAAAATTGATTGGACAGTGAGATGTGCAAACACCCAGGAAGCTAACCCCAAGACCTTAGCCCCTAACTCCTAGACCCGGCCGAAGATTTATCCTGTTTGGCCGCAATTTGCGGCCAGACCTGCCCCTTTTTGGTTCGTCTTGGTTTTGGTGTTCCCTCATAAGTAGATTAGGCCCCTGGTATGTGTAGATTTGTCTAGTTTGACCTAGGGTGAAATCTGGAGCCTATTTCCTTAGTTGCTGTTTTGGATTCGTGTTTCCGTATTCCGTATATTTAGTTCTGAAATTGTGTATTGTGTTTTACCTTGACTATTTGGCGTTTATACGACGATATCGAGGATTGATTGAGGGTTTTGAAGGCGTGCCCATAGGTTCTAACCTATAGGCCCCTTATCGTATCGTTTTGAGTTTCATGTGCCGTTTTAGCTTTGATTTGGTTTTAATACGCATTTACGATACTTTGATATGTAGGTACCCCATGAAGACTTCAGGACGACGAGCAAGCGCGTGGCGACGTCAATAAATGAAGATGCAAGGTGAGTAGATTATATCTACAGGGGGAAGTCGAGTGGATGGCGTATAGCACCCCCGCAGTCCGTAGTTGATATACTATATTATATGATAGTTATAGTGTGTCATGGATATTGTGTTAGGTGTATTATGGGTAGTTTAGGGTTAGAAGTAAACTAGTGTAGTTCATAGTCGCGAACCCTAGAATAGATTTACACCCACACGCACACCCTTGCATATTCTTTATACTTACACGGTGTTGATGGTGATATTGGATGACATTGGAGATGAGTGGATGATTTTGGGCATTGTGCCGCTAGATCGGTGATTTGATATGATTCGTATTTGGGATACGACATGTGATCTTTAGCGGGCCTTTGGACGTGTGCTTGCACACGCAGTATATAGATGGTATCAGTTGTACTAGACTTAGATCAGTACCCCAGATTATGTGATATGATGATAATGATACCTGATATTTGATGAGAGGAATGTGATATTTACCCGTACCCAGCTATTGGGATGCCGTACGACGATTTACCGTACGAGCTTTATATTGATGATAGATCTGCATTCATGACTTGAGGATGCCATATGACATACTGTATCGTACTCAATATTATTGAGGCGGGATCACCGACTATATATATATATATCGACTCAGATTTAGATGGATTCCATACCCCTCCCGGTTGACTTGATACTTAGATCTGTAGTTTGCATAGTAGATGTTAGACTAGACCCGAGTCATACCTATTTCAAAAACTAACGAATCGGGAATATCTGAAAAACACTGTAGCCTTAGTTTACTAAAAACCCCGATTTGTCTTATTTCAAATGGCAAGCTGCATTACTACTCATTTACCATTTACTCTACGGCTCGCATTGCATTGCATGTTTATATGTTATTGATTCAAATTCCTTGTACATATGCCTTTACATAGTTGCATGCTCATATTAGTGTTCATGTTGCATGTATTATAATTCATGGATTTCGCACTGTGATATGGTTACATATGATGATTCTGGATTGTTTTACTCCTACGTATATATATCAGTGGTATGGGACACTGAAATATATATGTACACCCATAGAGTATATATATATTAGTGGTATGGGACGCTGATATATATATACGCCTACTTAATATATCATCATGATGATCTATGCAAATTTACATATGCCTTATGAGAGGTGCCTATGAGCTTGACATGAGAGGAGCCTATGCGCTTGGAGCCTATGAGCTCGATGTGAGAGGAGCCTATGTGCTCGGAGCCTATGAGCTCGATGTGAAAGGAGCATATGTGCTCGGAGCCTATGAGCTCGATTTGAGAGGGGCCTATGTGCTCGGGGTCTTTATGGTTGATGGCATATTATATCTCCCCCACCCCACATTTATTTTATATGCATTGCATCATATATTAGTAGTACCTGATAGAGTACCTTCATGAATGTTGCATACATATCGGATACATGATATATGGGTTTCACTTGATATTGAGATATATAGTTTGTGTCGATGCTCGACATTGATTTCCTGATGATTTCATTCATGATATCTTCTGTTTTCATTTTACCGCATACATACGTCATATTTATGATATGTTCTTACGTAAGGCACTGGCACGAGTTCTTGGCACTACACTTATTTTCAGATGTTACATTGCCAGTTTACCATGCTTCAGACTTATTGTAACGTCTTCAAAATAATAAAATATGATTTTTGGGAAATTTTATAATTTAATATTATTTTAATGAATATTTTAATAATCTGGTATAATTAAATACAGATAAATGGGGAAAAATTATGGAAAATTCTAAAATAAGGTATTTTAAGGAATTGCCTCGTTTTCTGTGCATGCCCCCATTTCTTCTAGTTTTGACCCTGAGTATGTCTAGTTTTGACTGATTCCATCTAGGGTGAAATCTGGGTTGATTTTCCTATGTTGGTGTATAATTTGGGACTTGTTTTAGCATGGATTTTGGTATTTGGTGATTCATTCCTGTCGGGTGGCGTTTGGACGTCAACGACAAGTGGATTTTGATTGTGTTTACATGCGAGTCGATAGGTTTTTACCTATGCGGGTAGCGTGTGCTATTTTGGTTTCCGATGTGATTTTCATGTGCTTTAGCATTGTGATATACTTGTAGGTACCCCGCGTGATGTTGAGGCAAAGGAGGTGAAGATAGCGACATCGGCTTTGGCACACGAGAAGCAATGTGAGTAGATTTATATCTACGGGGAGAAGTCGGGTGGATGGCGTATAGCACCCCCGCAGTCCGTGGTGATGTATACGAATACGTATACACACGAATATTTATTATGTGTTGTTTAGGGTTATCGATGGTAATAATGATATTTTGATGATAAGAATATATTGGTTTAGTATAGTGCGAACCCTAGAGTAGTGGTTGCACTCACACATACATTTACACACATACTTGCATTCATTCTTTCATTTATTAGAGTGCATATGATGGTGCGTATATCTACACATGGGTATGGGACTATGTGTTTATATACGGGATTTGAGGATGATACATGGTTTGAGATGATACTTGATTTGAGGCCGTGAGATCGGCGATGTGACATAGCTTGTCTTCGAGGTGCGATATGATAGTTTTAGCGGGCCTTTGGACATGTGCTTTACCCGCATTCATATTTTTATAGATGGTATCGATTTGTACTAGACTTAGAGTAGTACCCCAGATTATGCGATCTGATGATAGTGATACCTGATATGTGATGAGGTACTGTGACATTGACCCTTACCCAGCTATTGGGATGCCGTACGACGATCTACCGTACGAGCCGATATTGATGATAGATCCGCACTTATGACTCGAGGATATCTTACGATATGTTATTGAGACGGGATCACCGACTATCATATCTATATATATTGACTCAGATTAGGTGGTTTCTTACCCCTCCTATCTAGATTACTTAGTAGACATTAGACTGGACCGAGTCATACCTATTTCAAACTAACGAATCGGGGATATTTTAAAGATAGGCAGAAGGGTCATACGGATATTTTCAAATGATGTATCTTTTCTTAAAACACCGTAGCCCTTGTTTTTCCAAAAGCCCTGATTTGTCTTATTTCAAATGGCACCCCTGCATGACTTGTACAGATTGGTGTAGATTCTTTACTTCTGCGTTGATTATTCGATTCCGCATATTCATGCTATTTGCATTGCATCGCTTGTACTGTGGTTATATTTCAGTCATGCTGCTAGGACACCAGCACCATTATCGATGATGCATATGTTCCACGTACACTTGTTGCCGGCTCACACACTCATCATCGATAATTACCATGTCACTACACTGTAGTACTATTGCATTCAGTATATGATCCTTGCATGACATGATGATGTGCATACCTTCCTTTACATGTCGCATACTTCATGCTTTTGACTATACGCATTGAGATATGTTGTTTCTATGATAATTCTGGATTTGGGAACCGAGAGTGTTTCAAAAGAGAATATGTCATTGCTTTAAAAACCCGGTTACCCTTGATATGATATTTCAGTGCGTCCACCATGTGTTTTCTCGGTGCTGAGAGCGACATGTGAAACCTGAATCGAGGAGTGGATGAGCCGATTGCGGGTACATGGTGGACCCGGTATGGTTCCCCTCGGCAAGATGATCGATGAGCTTTGCCGATTGAGCCTGGAGGCGGGCGAGTACCTACCGGTGATTGGTTGGACCTGGCGGTTATCCGGAGGATACTGACCAGAGTCGATGGATAGATTTGGGCGTCCTGCCGGGGCCGAGGGCCGATACCGCAGACAGAGCCCGCGGGCCGATCCGGACTGACGGAGCCCGATATATGAGGATTTATGTGCCGATGCTGGGCACAGTTTTCATGATGTTTTCGAGTGCCGATGCTGGGCACTCCGGTTCCATGATTTTGACGTGTCGCGAGGGACACGGGTGGGTTATATCCTCATATTTCCATGCACAGGTTTCATGATATTTACTTGCATGATGGTTATTGTCATTGGGTGACGAGTGGACGGGATCCACGTGTGTGCAGATTTGATTACATTGATCATACCTCATATTCATGACATGCTATTTCCTGAGGCACTAGCACGAGCACTTGGCATTACACTCATGTAGAGATTACATTGCCAGTTTAGCATGCTTCAGCTTTATTCATATTGAGGTTTATTTATATCTGATCGTATTGACCTAGGATGGGTCATGCATTCGATCTCTGCTTGTAGATATTTTCTATTCACGAGTTGGCAACTCACCCCCGTTGTGCCCCAGTCCTTGCAGGTTTTTGCCGTACAGATTCCATAGCGGCATTTCTGGCACACTGCTTCCTTATGGGTGACTTGCTTGGATAGGTGGGTTCTTTTGTATCAGAACCGCCATTGTTCATGTATCATTTATTGTATCTAGAATTTCCATCAACCAAAACTTGTTTATTGTTTCGGTCTTAGAAAACAGTGTTGTTTTATTTCGACCTTAGAGTCGCGCTAGTAGTATTACGGTTTTCTGGCTGTTTTGAGTTTCTTTTTTTTTGGGTTTTGATCCTCGCCCTTTGGCGTTGTATATTATTATTGCTTGCGTGGTTGTGATCGTCGATGGACGAAGAGCTAGCTCCCGCTTGGGGATGCCTTTTATCATTTCATATATATTATTCTTGTTGTACCCCGTTCGGGGCCAGTTTTTACAAAGGAAACTCTGCCGAAATTTTCAGGAAAGGTTACACATTTTAAAAAAATGCATATTCGGCTTAGTTATTTAAAAACTTTGATTTCCAAACATGATTTCCTTACTTTTCAAAAACAGTTTTCCTTATTTACTCTTTAAATGGTTTTAGATTGCTGGGCTTTTGGGTTACTTGGATCAGATGTGGTCCTATAGACTTCATATGGTTCAAGGGCCAGTCACGTGCTCTTTCGGGTCGTGACAAAGTTGGTATCAGAGCGCTAGGTTGACCTTGGTTCGAGTCTAAGTTTGACTATGTGGAGCCTAGGGCGTTATCTATATAAGGAACTTAGGCTTGACCTTACGGAACTTAGACTTGGTCGAGGGGGTATTAGACCCGAACTTTCGTCGTGTAGGATGACCCTTGGTTGATGGAATAGGTGACTAAAGTAGAGTGACGTACCGTGGGTATGTTCCGCGGCATACTTACGACACGCCACTCCGCTTAAGAAACCTTAGGTTGTACATTTCCTTGCATTGTGTCATATTCCTTCCTATGATCTATCTTCATCGATACTGGTTATAGTTTTGCTGCCGCGATTGCACGGGCAGAGTGAGCTACGGCTCGAGTTGTCAGCATGAGCTCGTCGCGGACGAGGACTGACTGGGGCGTGATTCCAGAGACATACGGTTGCATTGAGGCTTCGTATTTTGTGTTTCCGCACTATGGGTGTTTGACAGATCGCTGCTGTGAGATTTCTAGGATGTACCGGACGGTACCAGAGGATTGAGCCACTGATAGAGGCCAGCCAGGATGTGATGACCGTTGATGTATCGCTTATTGATGATGGTTGAGGCGCCGCTTAGCGTACCGACGAATGAGCCAGTTGTTGCTGCGAGTGATGAGATATCGCCCAGATGATTGGAGCTACTGCAGCATGAGCATATTTTTAGAGATGTGATAGTGAGTCGCTAGTCACCGAGGATTAATGACTAGGACATGTGGTTCGTTCGCTTACCCCGATGCGAGGTCATCAGATAGATTGATTCCAGCTAGAGGCGACTTCACGCAGATTCGTTGAGAGTCGATTGAGACGATCGAAGGTCAGGAACCCATTTTCCAAGTTTAAAGTATACGGAAAGACATGCAGGTGATTCTATGGACCCTCTAGAAGAATGAAACCCTAACTCGACTTAATGACCGTGTGAAAGCCTTTGAACCTTAGGGTTTGCGGCAGTTCCTCGGCGCCATTAGTGAGGCTTCGGTTTGCCCTTCTACGGCTGGACCACCGACGCCGTGGCATGTACTCGATACTATTAAACTGTACCCGAGATGTTGAGCTCTTGGGGGATTGTGAGGTTCTGACGAGTCGATCGGATGATTCGACATCATTCGGATATCATGTGATGGGACACTGCTTGGGAGACTCCAGATACGAGCATAGCCGTCGGAGCGCAGTCTGTGTAGCCATGATGAGATGAGTCCGAATCAGTCGATAGTGGAGCAAGGTGGAGTAAAGAGTTTGCACGAGATTTCGACGAGATGACGTTCCACTCCGCTGACATCAGAGATGCGATATGCACGCTGAGGACGTGTTCGGCTAGATATCTTCTACTGAGTGATGAAGATACCGAGTTCGTGATTTCGAGTCCGTATTAGAGACTTCGGGTGGACCGTAGCCGAGGACATTGCAGTGTGCAGATAAAGACGCGACGTCGAATGGTCGATGATACAGACAAGCGGGACAAGAAGTTCGTGCGAGAGGCAGACGAGCTGTTACTACACCCCGTTAAGATTAAAGGCCGGACATGCATACAGAGGCACAGAGATGCGACCAGCTTCCGAGGAGATGTTGTACTAAGGACGCAGAGGTCCAGAGAGCGAGAAAAGATTACGCCAGAGTACCAGCCTCTTTACAGTTTGGCTTAGGCAAGATCAGAAGAGACCTTGAGTAGGATTCCTTCCAGTACACTGCTGCAATAAGAGTTGCACCCAGGATCGGATGTGTGATATGCATTCAGAGGACCCGAGGTCGGCGCCAGAGATGTGCTGCTTTACGAGCGGTCGTGAGGATTGACCGAGAGATGACCAGGGAAGTGCAAGAACGGAATCGTTCCTGTCAGCACACCTGACCGGGCCGATGAGCCGATGGATTGCGAGTTGGTAATCTACAGGAAAGATCAGGAACCAGAGGAAGAGGACGCCAGCCGCGAGCAAGAGGCAAGTAGATATCTTGCGCCGTTAGCATCGGATGTACCGGTACCTTCTCGACCCTGAAGGAGGGTATACCGACGACGGTAATTATGATTTGTGATTTTGTGATTTGATTATCACGTATCCGTTGCTTTGGATTTCGGTATTTTGGGCGATCTATTCGCATGATTTAGTCTTGATGACTGAGTTTCATGATATTTGATTTTGTGCACCATGGTTGCACCTACTGTGTATTTATACCTTGTACATAGTTATACTTTTGAGCTGTTGATTGCGATTTCATGCCTATTTTATGCTGGTGATTTGATTTACGCTTCCAGCAGAGTTTCATGTAATTTTAGTGTTTTGATTTTGCACTCGGTATAGCTTATATGTACTTGTAGTGCATCGATATGTGTTTTGTGCCCGCAGCTGCACACGTTTATGATTTTCTTCATATCTGGATACACTTGGTGTTGCTGCTTACGTATTTGAGTTATTGCTTGGTATTTGTGCATGGGATGCACCAGTTCTATACTTCGTGCATTTGTCGCACCAGTTTTATGTTTCTTGCGTTTATCGCATCAGATTTATATTTCGTGCCTTTGTTGCACCGGATTTATATTTTGTGCATTACGATTGCACCTGACTTCGATTTGATGCCTTTCGGTATGTCGATTTTGATTATGATATTGATGTGGATTCTTGCACTCCGTGCTTTTGACTGGACTTACGCATATTCGACGTTGCTATTGGATTTTGTGATTCCGTGCATATTGAGTGCGCAGGGTCTAGATTTTCATTCGTGCATGATGGATGCACCGATTTGGATTTTCGCGCATGTTTGGCGCATGTTTTGAGATACGATTTTGGGGCACACCAGATGCACTAAATCGAGATTCTTCGTGCATGTCAGATGCACCTGTTTTGGCTGTCAGGCACACATGTTGCCTATGACAGATGCTTCGTGCACACCCGTTGCACCTAGATGTTGTTTTGTGCACATGTTTAGCGCATATATGGATTTTGATTTCCGTGCGCGTCAGACGCACAGGGTGGTGTTATGTGCATTTTTGGAATTTATTCCTTTTGGAGCAGTACATTTTTATGATGTGGGATATTTGCTTTCATACTGAGCAGGACTAGTCAGTGGACAGTGCCTGGATATATTTTGCATGCATCGATAGTTATCGAAGGGATTTCCGAAAAACGAGCTATAGTCTCAGTATATACCTACGTGTCCGATATGACACAAAACGTTTTAAAAACAAGGAAACCCTTCTGATTATTTTCAAAATGGTGGAACGTGCTTATTAAACAAAGGATATATATACACATATATAGTTATTTTCTTATGAGAAACGTCCGCCACTGTGCAGTGTTACGCGCATCGCACAACGACTTAAAAAGATTTGGCATACAGTTGCATCAGCTAATTACATGTATAGATTGGGTGTCTACATGTATAGTCTTGGTCCATATCATATTGATTTTGTATTGGATTTGACATTGTGTCGTTACCATGACTCCGATGATTGCGGATGCTTGATGGAGTGTTGCTTTTGAGTTATCTGCTTAGTACTCATGCACATGCATTGCGCTATGATGTTTTATGTATAGATGATTTCGGAGCCCCGATGACTCGGAATTTGTATTGAAATATTTTAGTATTTGGGGGTTTAAATTTAAATTCGGGGACCGAATTTCTTTAAAGGGGGTAGATTGTAACGTCTTCAACATAATAAAATATGATTTTTGGGAAATTTTATAATTTAATATTATTTTAATGAATATTTTAATATTCTGGTATAATTAAATACAGATAAATGGGGAAAAATTATGGAAAATTCTAAAATAAGGTATTTTAAGGAATTGCCTCGTTTTCTGTGCATGCCCCCATTTCCTCTAGTTTTGACCCTGAGTATGTCTAGTTTTGACTGATTCCATCTAGGGTGAAATCTGGGTTGATTTTCCTATGTTGGTGTATAATTTGGGACTTGTTTTAGCATGGATTTTGGTATTTGGTGATTCATTCCTGTCGGGTGGCGTTTGGACGTCAACGACAAGTGGATTTTGATTGTGTTTACATGCGAGTCGATAGGTTTTTACCTATGCGGGTAGCGTGTGCTATTTTGGTTTCCGATGTGATTTTCATGTGCTTTAGCATTGTGATATACTTGTAGGTACCCCGCGTGATGTTGAGGCAAAGGAGGTGAAGATAGCGACATCGGCTTTGGCACACGAGAAGCAATGTGAGTAGATTTATATCTACGGGGAGAAGTCGGGTGGATAGCGTATAGCACCCCCGCAGTCCGTGGTGATGTATACGAATACGTATACACACGAATATTTATTATGTGTTGTTTAGGGTTATTGATGGTAATAATGATATTTTGATGATAAGAATATATTGGTTTAGTATAGTGCGAACCCTAGAGTAGTGGTTGCACTCACACATACATTTACACACATACTTGCATTCATTCTTTCATTTATTAGAGTGCATATGATGGTGCGTATATCTACACATGGGTATGGGACTATGTGTTTATATACGGGATTTGAGGATGATACGTGGTTTGAGATGATACTTGATGTGAGGCCGTGAGATCGGCGATGTGACATAGCTTGTCTTCGAGGTGCGATATGATAGTTTTAGCGGGCCTTTGAACATGTGCTTTACTCGCATTCATATTTTTATAGATGGTATCGATTTGTACTAGACTTAGAGTAGTACCCCAGATTATGCGATCTGATGATAGTGATACCTGATATGTGATGAGGTACTGTGACATTGACCCTTACCCAGCTATTGGGATGCCGTACGACGATCTACCGTACGAGCCGATATTGATGATAGATCCGCACTTATGACTCGAGGATATCTTACGATATGTTATTGAGGCGGGATCACCGACTATCATATCTATATATATTGACTCAGATTAGGTGGTTTCTTACCCCTCCTGTCTAGATTACTTAGTAGACATTAGACTGGACCGAGTCATACCTATTTCAAACTAACGAATCGGGGATATTTTAAAGATAGGCAGAAGGGTCATACGGATATTTTCAAATGATGTATCTTTTCTTAAAACACCGTAGCCCTTATTTTCCCAAAAGCCCTGATTTGTCTTATTTCAAATGGCACCCCTGCATGACTTGTACAGATTGGTGTAGATTCTTTACTTCTGCGTTGATTATTCGATTCCGCATATTCATGCTATTTGCATTGCATCGCTTGTACTGTGGTTATATTTCATTCATGCTGCTAGGACACCAGCACCATTATCGATGATGCATATGTTCCACGTACACTTGTTGCCGGCTCACACACTTATCATCGATAATTGCCATGTCACTACACTGTAGTACTATTGCATTCAGTATATGATCCTTGCATGACATGATGATGTGCATACCTTCCTTTACATGTCGCATACTTCATGATTTTGACTATACGCATTGAGATATGTTGTTTCTATGATATTTCTGGATTTGGGAACCGAGAGTGTTTCAAAAGAGAATATGTCATTGCTTTAAAAACCCGGTTACCCTTGATATGATATTTCAGTGCGTCCACCATGTGTTTTCTCGGCGCTGAGAGCGACATGTGAAACCCGAATCGAGGAGTGGATGAGCCGATTGCGGGTACATGGTGGACCCGGTATGGTTCCCCTCGGCAAGATGATCGATGAGCTTTGCCGATTGAGCCTGGAGGCGGGCGAGTACCTACCGGTGATTGGTTGGACCTGGCGGTTATCCGGAGGATACTGACCAGAGTCGATGGATAGATTTGGGCGTCCTGCCGGGGCCGAGGGCCGATACCGCAGACAGAGCCCGCGGGCCGATCCGGACTGACGGAGCCCGATATATGAGGATTTATGTGCCGATGCTGGGCACAGTTTTCATGATGTTTTCGAGTGCCGATGCTGGGCACTCCGGTTCCATGATTTTGACGTGTCGCGAGGGACACGGGTGGGTTATATCCTCATATTTCCATGCACAGGTTTCATGATATTTACTTGCATGATGGTTATTGTCATTGGGTGACGAATGGACGGGATCCACGTGTGTGCAGATTTGATTACATTGATCATACCTCATATTCATGACATGCTATTTCCTGAGGCACTTGCACGAGCACTTGGCATTACACTCATGTAGAGATTACATTGCCAGTTTAGCATGCTTCAGCTTTATTCATATTGAGGTTTATTTATATCTGATCGTATTGACCTAGGATGGGTCATGCATTCGATCTCTGCTTGTAGATATTTTCTATTCACGAGTTGGCAACTCACCCCCGTTGTGTCCCAGTCCTTGCAGGTTTTTGCCGTACAGATTCCATAGCGGCATTTCTGGCACACTGCTTCCTTATGGGTGACTTGCTTGGATAGGTGGGTTCTTTTGTATCAGAACCGCCATTGTTCATGTATCATTTATTGTATCTAGAATTTCCATCAACCAAAACTTGTTTATTGTTTCAGACTTAGAAAACAGTGTTGTTTTATTTCGACCTTAGAGTCGCGCTAGTAGTATTACGGTTTTCTGGCTGTTTTGAGTTTCTTTTTTTTGGGTTTTGATCCTCGCCCTTTGGCGTTGTATATTATTATTGCTTGCGTGGTTGTGACCGTCGATGGACGAAGAGCTAGCTCCCGCTTGGGGATGCCTTTTATCATTTCATATATATTATTCTTGTTGTACCCCGTTCGGGGCCAGTTTTTACAAAGGAAACTCTGCCGAAATTTTCAGGAAAGGTTACACATTTTAAAAAAATGCATATTCGGCTTAGTTATTTAAAAACTTTGATTTCCAAACATGATTTCCTTACTTTTCAAAAACAGTTTTCCTTATTTACTCTTTAAATGGTTTTAGATTGCTGGGCTTTTGGCTTACTTGGATCAGATGGGGTCCTATAGACTTCATATGGTTCAAGGGCCAGTCACGTGCTCTTTCGGGTCGTGACACTTATTCATTTGAGGTTTATACTATATCTGATCGTTTGACTTAGGATTATGTCATGCTTCCAATTTTTGCTTGTAGATATTTTCTATTCATGAGTTGGCAACTCACCCCCGTTGTGCCACAGTTCTTGCAGGTTTTGCCGTACAGGTTCCATAGCGGCATTTCCGGCACATTGCTTCCTTTGCGAGTGATTTGCTTGGTAGATGGGTTCTTTGCATCAGAACCACCCTTGTATATGTATTATTCTTTGTATCTAGAAATTCCATCAACCAAAACTTGTATATTGTTTCAGACTTAGACACTAGTGATGTATTATTTCGACCTTAGAGTCGCGCTCAGTAGTATTACGATTTTCTTGCTTATTGGAGATTCTCTTGGGTTTTGATCCTCGCCCTTCGGCGTTGTATATTATATTGCTTGTGCTCTTTTTTTATACGTAGTAAGTGTTTGATAAAATGCCTCAATGGAAAATAATTTACAAAATATGTTTCTTTACTCTTAAAATGGTTTTAGATTTCTAGGCTTTTGGCTTACTTGGATCAGATGGAGTCCTATAGACTTCATATGGTTCAAGGGCCAGTCACGTGCTCTTTCGGGTCGTGACAAAGTTGGTATTAGAGCACTAGGTTAACCTTGGTTCGAGTCTAAGTTTGACTATGTGGAGCCTAGGGCGTCTATATATATACGGAACTTAGGCTTGACCTTACGGAACTTAGACTTAGTCGAGGGGGTATTAGACCCGAACTTTCGTCGCGTAGGATGACCCTTGGTTGATGGAATAGGTGACTAAAGTAGAGTGATGTACCGTGGGTATGTTCCGCGGCATACTTACGATACGCTACTCCGCTTAAGGAACCTTAGGATGTACATATTTTCGAGATCAGTGATTCTCTTCATATCTATGATTATACATCCATTTGAGATCCTCGATTCTATTAGTTCCATGATCATACTATCATTGATGTTGTTCCTTCTTATGATCATGTATCCATTCTAGATCTGTTGTTTCTTTCTTGCCATTGATCTGCTCTCTTCGATACTCGATTAAGGTTCCTGTCGCCATTGTTTGAGCGTAGTGAGCTGCTGCTAGTGCTACGGTCAGGGCGAGCTCGTCTGGTACGAGGGCTGACCATTTTTTTTTTGGCGACATGGGAACGTCTCGAGTTAGTATTGATGATTGTGACCTCTTGTGGAGGCGAGTGCTTGGTTTTATCCCGGATGATCGGGCCGTTGTTAGAGCTGCCAGTTGGGTGAGGACTGTTGATGTACAATATACCTTAGAGATTATGATGTCGCCTACTGTGCAGACAGATGAACCAGCTATTGCTGAGATTGACAGGATATCGCTTCCGGAGCTTACGAGCTGAGATCGCCGGAGCTTCCAGGCAGATATGAGACAGATGATAGCTTGTCTACCCGATTTGAGAGACGAAGGTGATTCGTCCGATTTATGCGCCGGAGCAGGCCCAGTTGAGTTGAAGATTTCCAGTGCGAAGAGTCTTACTCAGATCTAGAGCAGACCGATTTAGAGATGACAGCCAATGTATTGCCTTTCCTGGAGGATTGAGGCGCTGTTCAGCGTACAGACGAATGAGCCAGTTGTTGCTGCAAATGACGAGATATCGCCCAGATGATTGGAGCTACTGCAGCATGAGTATACCCTTAGAGATATGATGGAAGGTCGTTAGTCACTAAGGATGAAGGACTAGGACGTGTGGTTCGTTCTCTTACCGATGCGAGGTCATCAGATAGATTGCTTCCAGCTAGAGACGACTTCACGCGGAGACGTTGAGAGTCGACAGAGACGATCGAATGTCAAAAACCTGCTATTCCAAGTTTAAAGTATTCGGAAAGACATGCAGGCAATTGTATGGACCCTCTCGAAGAATGAAACCCTAACTCGACATAATGACCGTGTGAAAGCTTTTGAACCTTAGGGTTTGCGGCAGTTCTGCGGCGCCATTATTGAGGCTTTGGTTTGCCCTTCTACGGCTGGATCATTGATGCTGTGGTATGTACTCGATGCTGTTAAACTGTACCAAGATGTTGAGCGCTTGGGGGATTAAGAGGTTTTGACGAATCGATCGAATGATTCGACTTCCTTCGGATGCTAAGTGGTGAGATGCATTTTTTAGGAGACTCCTGATACGAGGATAGCCGTTGGAGCGCAGTCCGTGCAGCCACGATGAGATGAGTCTGAAGCAGTCGACATTGAAGTAGAATGAAGTAAAGAGTTCGCAAGAGATTTCGACGAGATGACGTCCCACTCCGCTGACATCAGAGATGCGACACGCATGCAGAGACATTGTATATGGATATATCTTCCAGAAAGAGGCGCGATAAGTATGCAGCCGTTCCGGAATAAGAATTAGCTTCAGCAATGGATGATGACTTCAGGGCAATTCGGCAGGAATAAGATTTGAGAGAGAAACCTCGACAGGACCTTTCTGGAATACGATACGAGAAGACCAGGACCCAAGTGGGGTCATATTGAGCACACTCAGCAGGACAGAGCTCGACATCGTCGACGAGGTAGTTGACCAGGTTCGGGTAAAGGACCTTACCCAGATGCGTTGCGAATTGATCAAGGACGGACGAGTATTGAGTATTCCTCCGATGGTTGGGACGCGTTCCTGAGGACCTGTTCGGCCAGACATCTTCTACAGAATGATGAAGCTACAGAGTACGCGATTTCGAGTCCGTGCGAGAGACTTCGGATTGAACGTGGCCAAGAACATTGCAGTGCGTAGATAGCTTGGCGTGACATTATAGTGGACGACAATAGAGATAAGTGGAAACAGAGGTTCGTGCGAGACGCTGACGAGCTGTCATTACTTCCCGTCGAGGCTAGAGACCTGATATGCTTACAAAGGCGTTAGGATGCGACCAATTTCCGAGAAAATATTGTGCTGAGGACACAGATGTCCATCGAGTGAGAAGAGATTATGCAAGAGAGTCAGCCTCCGTATAGTTCGGCATAGACAACATCGGAAGAGACCTTGAGCTGGATTCCTTCCAGGACACTGCTGCAATGATATTTGCACCCGGGATCTGATGTGTCACGGGCATTCAGAGAGCCAGAAGCCAACGCCCATGCCATGCTGTTTTACGAGTGGTCGTGAGGATTGACCGAGAGACGACCAGAGAAGTGCCAGAACGGAATCGTCCCCGTTAGCACACCTGACAGGGCTGATGAGCCGACTGATTGTGAGATTGGTAATTCACAGAGAAAATAAGGACCCAGAGGCAGAGGACGCCAGACCGTGAGCAAGAGGCAAGTAGATATCTTGCGCTGCTAGCATTGGATGCACCCTTAGTGTTTTGAGGTACGATTTTGGTGCACACCAGATGCACTAAATCGGGTTTCCTTGTGCATGTCGGATGCACCTGGTTTTGCTGTCAGGCACACACGTTGCCTATGACAGATGTTGTGTGCACACCCGTTGCACCTGATTGGTACTTATGTGGATTCTGTTTTCCGTGCGCACCTGACGCACGGGGTATTCTTATATACGCCTTAGGATTGATGTTTGTGGAGCCCCGACAATTTGGATTTTTGCTGAAATGTTTTAGTACTTGGGGGTTTAATTTAAATTCGGGGACCGAATTTATTTAAGGGGGGTAGATTGTAACATTCCAAAATAATAAAATATTATTTTTCGGAATTTGTATAATTTAATATTATTTTATTGAATATTTTAATATTTAGGTATAATTAAATACAGAAAATTTGGAAAAATTATGGAAAATTCTAAAATAGGGTAATTTAGAGAATTAAGTCATTTTTAAGTTTTTATGATTAGTTATATGCTACTTTAGTGCTAATCGCGATTAAAAAAATCGCTAATCGGTTTTTGGCATTTTTGTGCAAAATATGCACATATCATTTCCTACACTTGTGTTGCATTTTCTTGCCATGGTTTTATTTTGGGGTTCACTATTTGAGTGAGAAGGAATTTGAGGGAAAAGAAAAGAAAGGAAAAAGGAAAAGGATTATAATATGGTGGTAGGTGGATGAGAGAGAGAAAAGAGAGTGGGTAGCTTTGACTTAGCCATTTCCCTTCACTTCCTCAACTCACTTTCTCTCTCCCTCTTCCCCTTCAGCTGCTGCTGCTGCCCCTCATCTCCCTCCCCTCTTCATTAGCCCCAAGTCACCATGAAAACTACACCAACACCCTATCTTCATTTCACAAAAAATGTGCACAAGCTCGAGATCTACACATAGGACCAAGAAAGCAAAGATTTTGGCCACTAGGGGCAACTCAAGAAAATTCTTGAGTTGCCAAATGAGATATTTACTAAACCCTTAGCTTAGTTTTAGTATTACTTATACCCCATGTTTAGTTTAGAACCGATATTGTGTGTTTTTGTGGATTTGAGAAAAACCTAGTTAGGGTTTGAGGGAATTTTGGGTTATAATATGAAATTGAGCTCAGTTGAGGTTATATAAACACCCTAGTGCATGAATTGAGACCCAAACCTGAGACTTACAACCCAGAATACGGATTTAGAAACTGATATCAGAAAGTTTGTGGAATCTGTGAAGGTTATTTGAGATCTGCTATCACCCGAGACATCCTAAAATAAAATTGATTGGACAGTGAGATGTGCAAACACCCAGGAAGCTAACCCCAAGACCCTAGCCCCTAACTCTTAGACCCGGCCGCAGATTTATCCTTTTTGGCCGCAATTTGCGGCCAGACCTGCCCCTTTTTGGTTCGTCTTGGTTTTGGTGTTCCCTCATAAGTAGATTAGGCTCCTGGTATGTGTAGATTTGTCTAGTTTGACCTAGGGTGAAATCTGGAGCCTATTTCCTTAGTTGCTGTTTTGGATTCGTGTTTCCGTATTCCGTATTTTTAGTTCTGAAATTGTGTATTGTGTTTTACCTTGACTATTTGGCGTTTATACGACGATATCGAGGATTGATTGAGGGTTTTGAAGGAGTGCCCATAGGTTCTAACCTATAGGCCCCTTATCGTATCGTTTTGGGTTTGATGTGCCGTTTTAGCTTTGATTCGGTTTTAATACGCATTTACAATACTTTGATGTGTAGGTACTCCATGAAGACTTCGGGACGACGAGCAAGCGCGTGGCGACGTCGACAAATGAAGACGCAAGGTGAGTAGATTATATCTACAGGGGAAGTCGGGTGGATGTCGTATAGCACCCCCGCAGTCCGTAGTTGATATACTATATTGTATGATAGTTATAGTGTGTCATGGATATTGTGTTAGGTGTATTATGGGTAGTTTAAGGTTAGAAGTAAACTAGTGTAGTTCATAGTCGCGAACCCTAGAATAGATTTACACCCACACGCACACCCTTGCATATTCTTTATACTTACACGGTGTTGATGGTGATATTAGATGACATTGGAGATGAGTGGACGATTTTGGGCATTGTGCCGCTAGATCGGTGATTTGATATGATTCGTATTTGGGACACGACATGTGATCTTTAGCGGGCCTTTGGACGTGTGCTTGCACACGCAGTATATAGATGGTATCAGTTGTACTAGAATTAGATCAGTACCCCAGATTATGTGATATAATGATAATGATACCTGATATTTGATGAGAGGAATGTGATATTTACCCGTACCCAGCTATTGGGATGCCGTACGACGATTTACCGTACGAGCTTTATATTGATGATAGATCTGCACTCATGACTTGAGGATGACATATGACATACTGTATCGTACTCAATACTATTGAGGCGGGATCACCGACTATATATATATATATATCGACTCAGATTTAGGTGGATTCCATACCCCTCCCGGTTGACTTGATACTTAGATCTGTAGTTTGCATAGTAGATGTTAGACTAGACCCGAGTCATACCTATTTCAAAAACTAACGAATCGGGAATATCTGAAAAACATTGTAGCCTTAGTTTACTAAAAACCCCGATTTATCTTATTTCAAATGGCAAGCTGCATTACTACTCATTTACCATTTACTCTACGGCTCGCATTGCATTGCATTCTTATATGTTATTGATTCATATTCCTTGTACATATGCCTTTACATAGTTGCATGCTCATATTAGTGTTCATGTTGCATGTATTATAATTCATGGATTTCGCACTGTGATATGGTTGCATATGATGATTCTGGATTGTTTTACTCCTACGTATATATATCAGTGGTATGGGACGCTGAAATATATATGTACACCCATAGAGTATATATATATTAGTGGTATGGGACGCTGATATATATATATACGCCTACTTAATATATCATCATGATGATCTATGCAAATTTACATATGCATTATGAGAGGAGCCTATGAGCTCGATATGAGAGGAGCCTATGCGCTCGGAACCTATGAGCTCGATGTGAGAGGAGCCTATGTGCTCGGAGCCTATGAGCTCGATGTGAGAGGAGCCTATGTGCTCGGAGTCTGTGAGCTCGATTTGAGAGGAGCCTATGTGCTCGGGGTCTTTATGGTTGATGGCATATTATATCTCCCCTACCCCACATTTATTTTATATGCATTGCATCATATATTAGTAGTACCTGATAGAGTACCTTCATGAATGCTGCATACATATCGGATACATGATATATGGGTTTCACTTGATATTGAGATATATAGTTTGTGTCGATGCTCGACATTGATTTCCTGATGATTTCATTCATGATATCTTCTGTTTTCATTTTATACATACATCATATTTATGATATGTTCTTACGTGAGGCTCTGGCACGAGTTCTTGGCACTACACTTATGTTCAGATGTTACATTGCCACTTTACCATGCTTCAGACTTATTCATTTGAGGTTTATATTATATCTGATCGTTTGACTTAGGATTATGTCATGCTTCCAATTTCTGCTTGTAGATATTTTCTATTCACGAGTTGGCAACTCACCCTCGTTGTGCCACAGTTCTTGCAGGTTTTGCCGTACAGGTTCCATAGCGGCATTTCCGGCACATTGCTTCCTTTGCGGGTGATTTGCTTGGTAGGTGGGTTCTTTGCATCAGAACCACCCTTGTATATGTATTATTCTTTGTATCTAGAAATTCCATCAACCAAAACTTGTATATTGTTTCAGACTTAGACACTAGTGATGTATTATTTTGACCTTAGAGTCGCGCTCAGTAGTATTACGATTTTCTTGCTTATTGGAGATTCTCTTGGGTTTTGATCCTCGCCCTTCGGCGTTGTATATTATATTGCTTGTGTGGGTTGTGCTCTTTTTTTTATACGTTGTAAGTGTTTGATAAAATGCCTCAATGGAAAATAATTTACAAAATATGTTTCTTTACTCTTAAAATGGTTTTAGATTTCTGGGATTTTGGCTTACTTGGATCAGATGGAGTCCTATAGACTTCATATGGTTCAAGGTCCAGTCACGTGCTCTTTCGGGTCGTGACAACAACTGATTTGATCGGAACTCTATTCAATAGGTATGCAACTTCTCCAGTGCATAACTCCCAAAAGGAAATAGGTAACTCAGTAGTACTCATCATAGAGCACACCTTATCACATAGGGTGTGATTGCTCCACCCCGATACACCGACGTGCTGTGGTGTATACGGAGGAGTAATATTGAGAGAGAATCTCATTCTCCTATAGAATAATCCAGGAATTCCGTGCTCAAGTATTCTCCTCCTTGATCACATCAAATGACATAATACTTATACCCGTTTTGGTTCTCTACTTCTAACTTATATTCTGTGAATATCTCAAAAGCTTCGGACTTGTGTTTCAACAGGAACATATGTCTGAATCTTGAGAGATCATCAGAGAATGTAATGAAGTACAAAGAACCGGTCTTGGCATGTGTAGACAGGGGACCTTCATACATCAACATGTATCATCCCAAGAGTTCACTAACTCTTTCTTTGATTCCTATAAACAGAGCTATGGTCATCTTATCTCTGTGACATGACCGGCAAGTTTCACAAGATGTAAATTCAAAACTAATTTAAATATGCATCTATATATAACTTCAGCTAGTCGAGTCACATTGATATAACTTAGTCTACAATACCTCAAGAAGGATTCATTCATTTCTGAACTCTTCCTCTTGTGTGTGTTCTGTATACTAAGAACTGTAGTTTGATTTAGAACGTCAATGCTTTTAGATAACGTGCCTGAACCGATCAACTCTTGATATAGGAAATGTTCAAAACATTATCCAACAATAAAAAATTATATCCTACTTTACTAATAAAGAGACTGATATGATGTTGTATATCAGGTTCGGTATCTAATAACATTCGTTCAGAATCAATGTATTCTGATAATACAGAGTGATAACTACCAACAGACTTGGCTGCAACACTTGCACTGTTTCTATCTCATGAAACTTATCATCCGTTCTCAGTTCTCTACCTATCTGTAGCCCATGTAACAAATTACATATGTGGGATCCCGATCCGGTATCTCATACCCAGGACGTAAAGGATACTGAGAAACAGTTCTCTGTAATGAACATACCCGAAGAAGATGCATCAGCATGCACTTTCTTCGTTTAGGCGGCACGGGAATTCTGGTAATCCCCTATTTCTTGCTCTGTCTTATAACAATTATAAGTTGGAGCGGGACCAACGTTTCCCATCGCAGTATAACAAGTGGGTTCGATCAATACATCCGTATTATTATCTTGATTAAGGCGTGACATGGTCGCTACCTGGAGAGAGAGAGAAGAAAACACTCTGTGTATGCTCTTGCAAGATCAGATTGGTTATTATTTTATCTAATCAGGATGGCTCCCACTGTTTTTATCAAATTTTCCTTCAAACCCTAAAAGGAAAGACTAGCCGGGATTAATTACACTCTACAACTTCGCCAATCTTTCAGCCAGGCTAGTGTCGGTACTTTGAGGGAGGTTCCCCGTGCTTTCGCACGGACCTAATTAAATAAACCTCATTTTCCCAGAGGCGTAACCCCGTTGACACCTTTCTAGACACCTACTTGATCGGCTAATTGTAATGTGTAAAACTCTCCCAGGAGTAACTCTTACTCGCAGCGGGTATCGGGATCCAACTATCTCATAGAAGGTATGCAATCTCATTGCAAATTTCAACACTTGAAATTCCCGATAATTTTTCCCCTAACCTCCTATGACCTTGACAAAGGCCAACAAACCATAGGATGCTAGTCAAGTTCAACCTGTCATTTCTTGATTGAATTAAACCCACCCGCACGACCCTTGACAAAGGCCAACAAGGTCGTACGACTACCCTAACCCAATCTGCATCATATGCATAAGCAGATAAGCACTAGTCAGCTACCGCACACTACGCCTTGACAAAGGCCAACAAACGCAGCACGAATACTAACTACTACTTATCTGAAATGACGGAGGGCTACGACAGGTTTTTCTGAAAACCTATTGCGTAATGAACTTGATATCGTTATAGAATCAAATGATTTTAAAATGGAGTGTTTTTGAGGCTTTTGCTAGTTTCGCTAAAGAGGTCACTCCCGGTGAAGGGATCTCGGCTCTTTCCTCGTCGAATGAGGTGCAGGATATACCATATATATCATTGTGCAAAGAAATAACTAGAAAAGCAATCAAAAGACAAAACCGAGGGGTGTAGCATCTTCCAGTCATTGCTAAAGGGGTCACTCCCGGTGAAGGGATCTCGGCCCTTTCCTTATCAAATAAGGTGCAGGATGTTCTACAAGGAACACTGCGATGCAAAGCAAGAACTATAGCTACCTGTTTTTGAAAATTCGATTCCACAACATCTTTTAGGTTTCTTTTTTTTCATTAATCATATTAATGAAGTCCCATCATTTAAGTCACCTAAACATCACAGATAAATACGACGTACACTTATGCCATCCACATTCGCCTCGATTTCCCCTCGTGCACCGTTAGGTTAGGTAACTAACGGCAGAGTGGGGCAGGGCTAGCGCGGGTGTAAAACATAAGTAACATCTATATAATATATCATATATACTATATACAGTATCTATCACAACATATCAAATGATCACATCACAGATATCGCAGCAGAATAAACATATGAAACATTGGATATACTAGGACGTCCGTGTTTTATTTTGAGCCTCTATAAAACACGGATTCCACTGTCGCGATGAATAGCCAAACCTACATCCCTAGACCCCTACGAGAGTGGCAAGCAACCCTACCAATTCTAGAGTTAGGAGACCCGGACTCGACTCCTCGAGTTGGTCTCCCACTGGACCCTAGAACCCGGTTACTTGTGCTCTCCTCCTTGGGTCTACCTAATGTGGAAAAGTAAATAATATAAAAATGGTGACATCAACCTCATCCCGGATGTGCCCTAATAAAAGAATATTACATACATTGAATTTTACATGAATGAAAATAAAAACCCTCATCTCACATAAAACCCCCGGCTATCCAAAAACGCGACGATCCAATATAACATATCCAGCAACACATAACATCACATGTCATCAATGTAAGTAAATATGCGCATCCCAATTGTCGTTGGCATATAGCAACGAAACCGGCGATAACACATATTACATTTACGGTCGCAGAAAAGAAAGTGTAAAACTACAACAGTTGGAATCTGCAACCTCCTTAGACATCTCATGCCTAACCAAATGAATTCCTTAGACATCGCATGCCTAACAATTATAAACCCCGCATTTCAGTCTCTATATCGAAAACACTTTTCAATATGTAGTCGGGCAATTCAACAAGATTCCCGATATGTGATCGAATGCTCGTCGCAAACTTTAGTAGACGGCCGCACCCCCGGATGCCGTCGACGAAGTGAACTAAGGAGGAACACCGCTGCCGCGAGCACCCAAACGTATGCTTTTGGCGACGGGGTTCTCCTACAGTCACTTGGTCGGAGCTTTGGGCGTGTCTGTCTATTAAGTTTACCCGGCGAGTATCCGCGTACGCTACGTGATTGCAACGGACTTTTGATCGCATCAAAATCCCGTGGCAACCGATCATTTGAGACTAAACTGCTATGTTTATAACATTCAAATTAGTTATCTCATAACTACTTGTGGATTCCAAATGTTGTATCACATTCCAGATAAATAGACAATGTTAAACTTTCCGATCGAATGATCAAACACCCAAGTTTTCCCTAATAGTTCTCAACACTTGAGGGGAGTTTAAAAACATCCATCACATGCCACAGTACCAATGGTCCAGCTGTAGAAGGGTCAAGCCAACGCCTCACATGTGGCAACGCCATACCCCCCCAAACCCTAAGGTTCAAAAGGCAGTTCAAGACGGTCATATAATCGAGTTAAGGTTTGTTTTCTTCTAGAGGGTCCATTGCGTAACTTGCACGATTTAGACGTTCTTAAACAACGGAAGAATCCAACACTTGGAAATTTTCCGGGTCGGGAAAAAGTGAGTTATTGATATCCGTTCGAACTTTTTAATACTTTCTAAATTATTCGGAAAACATAATGAAATTAAATTTTCCGATCGAATCAACGAATACAAAATAAACCGCAGAACCCTCAACACTTGAGTCAGATTAAAAATACCCAGGAAATAGCAATAACAGATACGGGCATTACTGTGCAAAGCCCAAAGCAAAGTCTCACTGTACGGCCGCGGATCCGCGGCGGTCCGTACGACTTGCTTTGTCGTTTTTCACAGTTATGCTTAGAAAACCCTGCCAAATTTTTTAGGAATTTTTAATTCAGAAAAAACACAGTTTTAAAAAAATGTCCAGAGAAGGGTATATTTCATCGTTTCGGAGTTCGTTCGGAGTTTTAACTTCGTATACACGTCACCTAATGCTCTAGCTAGGCTCTGATACCACTGTAGGGTTACTAGGCACTCTAACATGGTTCTACAAGGTATCAACCATGCCCGATTAAAATTTTAGCCATGCCGAATAATCCTACACAAGATCTTTGCTAGATAATTAGGGTTTCACATGCAAGTAAATATCATTTACGACTAAGTGAATACGAAATACAACCTTTGTAGATCGGTCCTTCACTTCTAAAGCTCCTTGTTGTAGTCCCTTCGCTGCGATCATCGAACTCCCGGACTCTCGGACGGCTCCATGAGAAGAGGCAACGGTTTTGCTTGAAGTCTTCGAGGCCGAAGATGATCTACGTTGAGGGAATACGAACTCAAGCTTCTACTTCACTAACTAGAGAATTAGTGAAGCAAACACCCTAAACTAAAGTGCTAGTCTAGTAGAGGATGATGAAATAGGAAATGGGTACACTTTAGAATTTCTTTTCTCACAATGTTTCTCTCTCTTTATCAAACCCTAGAAAGAATTTGAAGGAGGAAGAAGATGAGCTCAAAATGAGAATGAAAACTAATCAAGAGAGAGAGAGAGAGCTAACCATGGGTGAGTGAGTATCATGTACTAACTCATGTAGAGACTTAATCATGGCTAAGTGTGATGGTTAGGTTAACAAAAATTCAAAGTAAAAACAAACTTAGTGGACTTTAGTCAATGCATCCACAAGCTTCCACAAGCTTCATGCAATTTTCTAATCTTCCACTAATTTTGTAATTACTTTAAATATATTAAACCCAACATAACAAATAGCATGGTGTAAGTATTATACACCCATGAATGTTGTATCAACAACCATGATACAAAAAGAACACAAATAAATATATATCACATATATATTAAGTTGTGCACAAGTGAGAAAAACAAATGCTTAAGTGAACCAATGTTAGTTAATGTAAATTAGTATATCACATATACAATTATACACTAAATTATTAAATCAACACTTGACTTAATAATCCGGTTATATCACATATAACCGACTAACATCCAATGTATCGACTTATCGAATCATCCCTTGATTCGATAACCTGGTTATATCGCATATAATCGATCGATACAAACATCGCGAGAATAGAATACGGTATCACATACTCGCATTATTCTCGGTCCCGCACATATCACATATGCGCTCCTATTTCGTTTTGCCTGAGCCAGTAAAACCTCTATGTAGGACTCTAAAGACTCGTCAATACGCCGGCAGTAGGTGATGATCATATCAAGCACCCACAAGCCGTCAGCGGTACTAGCTGGACGTAACGGCTACCCAGGTATTGAGCGATCAGAAGATCAGCAAGCAAGCCCGCTCCAACTCCTGCAAAAAGCCTGACAGTGACACTACCGTACAGTCCGGTCTCCTCGTCTGATATGTCGCATATCAAGTCTAGGGGTGGTAAACGTCAGACCCCAATAACCGATAAGTCATGCCGATGCGAGGCTCATAACGGGTCAAGAAACTACTGGTAACACTTACCAGTAAATCTTTAAACCATCCCTGGCCAGGGACTTCCCTGTTATGGCCAATCGAACATAGCGCAACATCAACCCCCAATACCGGAAGAGATGAAACCCCTCCTATCGCTCATTGCCTCCATGTGACTCGGGACTGTACCCAAAAACCACCGTTTTGCATGCCCTCTTGGACGTGGTAAGGTGGAAATCAAAGCACAGTGGGAATCACACAAGACTCTATGACGATCTCGGGTCTACAGAGTAACCTGTACCTGTGTCACCAGAGAACTGCCATATGACATAAGGTATAATACCATTTGGAAGTTCTCGACGAGTCCGTCCAGTGTACCCAGTCTCCACTGAGCACCCGTATATCATCTTTGATGTCAAACACCAATGGATATGGGATCATCCATCGCCCATCTGTGTGGGTCGAGAAGGTATACGCTAGTCTACTCTGGTATATCGATGCCCCGTCTCGATACACCCTCGACTAGGGACCTTGAAGGATGTACTTATGGACTACCATGTTCCCACTAGTATGATCCGTATCATAGTCCAGGTAGTCAAGTACACATCCTAAGGGCTTTACCAACATGTAACAGAGAGATAATCAGTGTACACGTTAAGGTAAAGAGTGACCAGATAACATACTATCATGTCGAGCAAGAAAGTCCTCCCTATATATGTCCAAGCTTCCACTACAATATACATCTCATGTATAGTAATGGCCTCTAGGGCATACATATAACTAACAGTGTGGTTGTGATCCGCCTTGGGCGAAGAGCTAGCTTCCGCTTGGGGATGCCATTTTGTTATTCCAGGTTATATATCTTGTTGTACCCATTTTTGGGGGCCAGTATTTACAAAGGAGACTTTGCCGAAATTTTCGGAAATTTTTGATGTTTTTAAAAAAAAGGCGTTGATGCAACTTAATTTATTTTAAAGTTGTTTTCATGAAAGGTTTCCTTCACTCTTATTGTTTATGGCTTAGATTTTCTGGGCTTTGGCTGATTTAGGTTACGTTACGACTTGAGACGTCTCGTAATGTAAGTGCCAGTCACGTTCCGTACCTTCGGGTCGTGACAGATACGCCCGTAGTTTAAGTTTAAATAAAAATTATGCCTTTGTATATAAAGTTGATCATATGCATTCATATATATATATATCGTCACGTTAATAATTGTTAGAACACTGCACAATTATCGATGACTCATGCTGCACATGCACATACCTATATGTTACACTACACCTCGTCGATATTAACATGTCACCTACACACTTAGTATTTATTATATTAAATATGATTCCTAGTATACCTTAAGCATTAATAATGTTAGTTACTTTGCATAAATGTTATCATGTTTCATATTCAAGTGTTGGTAGTTTGATATTAGATGCATTGGATTATTGAGGATTTATGGTTTTGAGTTTTCATATACTATTGAGTAGATTCAGTGATTTTTCATATTGATGTGAGTTTTCCACCATGAGATATTGTTTTTATGATTTGGTTTTATTCCGGACCGAGTGAGGGAGCTATACGGTCGCGGATTTTTACGTTATCCAGACTGAGTGGGGGAGCTATACAGTCGGATTCATGGTGGACCCGGTCGAGACCGAGGGGCA
The DNA here is from genome assembly GCA_030015575.1 of Agapanthus africanus. Classification (NCBI taxonomy): domain Eukaryota; kingdom Viridiplantae; phylum Streptophyta; class Magnoliopsida; order Asparagales; family Amaryllidaceae; genus Agapanthus; species Agapanthus africanus. The sequence goes on along the minus strand of JASDDO010000022.1, from coordinate 229,534,031 downwards.
GGAAAGCCGCATTTGAGGCGGGGAGCCCAGCGAGGATACTCGATACCGGAGACAGTTATGAACACGGCGGATATCTAGGTGATACCGACTGGTGTTATTGATTTACAGGATCATTGGGGGAATGATGCCTGATGGAAACAGAAGATTTGTGTCGATGTTGGACACGGAAAAGAATAAACCTTATTTGAGAGTAATTGATGAGAATTCAGTCTTGATTTTTATACTTAGTAGTTCATGTTCATACTTCCACATGTTATCATGCATTCTATTCATCCTTGTTGATATTAGCTTTAGTTCTTCATACTTACATTATCAGCCGATATATATTAGTTTTATTCACTGAGTTGGCAACTCACCCCCGTTGTGCCATAGTTCCTTGCAGGAGTCGTGTGGACGTGTAGCAGCAGTGCGGATCCATTTATCAGCTTTCATCGCTCTTTTTGCTAGGTGGGTTACCTGCGCAGTAACCTCCTATTTTGGTTATGTATATTGAATATAGTATTACTCCATCAGACCTTATATAATTGACATAGAATGAGATGTGGTTGTATGTATCTTATTTCGACTGATGAGATCGTTAGTTGTGTTAAATTATACTTCTTTTACTTATGCATGAGATTTTTTTATTTGAGCGTCATATTATTATTGTGTATTGAATTCCGCTGTTTGGCATCGTTTTGCTCCCAACTAGGGTTGCAACCTATTCACACACCCTATAACTGTTTTATTAATAATTAAAAGGGAGTACTGTCGAAATTTTAAAATCAGATGTTTAAACTTCAATTATAAAGAAAAAAACCATTCGGCATGCTACTTCATTCTTTTACTTAAAAACTAAAATTGTCTAAATTCCGCAATAAGGTTTTTTGATCTTGGTTTTTGGCTTACTCAGATTGTGTCGATATCTTTAGATATTATACAATCTAAGTGCCGGTCACATCCAAACTTTGGGTCGTGACAGTTAGTGTCATACACTAACTCATGTAGAGATTAAACTATGGCTAATCAATAATGGTTAGATTAATAAATATCTACAAGTAAAACAAAATTAGTGGGCTTGGTTAATGGTTCCACAAGCTCCTACAAGCTTCAACCATATGAATAATTTCCATCTAATTTGGTTTACTTTAAATAAATAAAAACCTTACATTATATTAAGCATGGAGTGAGTCTTATATACCCATGTTGCCTATGGTATCAAGCATGACACATTAAAATGTACATTAATATATATCACATATATACAAAGTGTACATAAGTGAGAAAAATAAATGTTTAAGTGAGCTAATATTAGTTAATGTAAATTAATATATCACATATATAATTATACATTAAATCATTAAATCAACACTTGATTTAATAATCCGGTTATATCACATACAACTGTTAGTTGTATGTAGGCCCTAGAGGCCAGTATTGTACAGATGATATATATTATATTGGATGCTTGGACATATATAGAGAGGACTTTCTTGCTCGTCATGATAGTATGCTATCTGGTTGCTCTTTACTTTAATATGTATACTTGTCTCTTTATACTGTCTTATAGTTACATGTTGGTAAAGCCCTTAGGATGTGTACTTGACTACCTGGACTATGATGCGGATCATACTAGTGGGGACATGGTAGTCCATAAGTACATCCTTCAAGGTCCCTAGTCATGGGTTTATCGAGATGGGGCATCGATATACCAGTGTAGACTAGCGTATACGCTTCTCGACCCATGAGATGGGCGATGGATGATCCCATATCCATTGGTGTTTGACATCAGAGATGGTATACGGGTGCTCAGTCGAGACTGGGTACACTGGACGGACTCGCCGAGAACTCCCAGATGGTATTATACCTCACGTCAGATGGCAGTTCTCTGGTGACACTTGTGCAGGTTAGTCTGTAGACCCGAGATCGTCATAGAGTATTGTGTGATTCCCACTATGCTTTGATTTCCACCTTACCACGTCCATGAGGGCATGCAAAACGGTGGTTTTTGGGTACAGTCCCGAGTCATATGGAGGCAATGAGCGATAGGAGGGGTTTCGTCTCTCCCGGTATTGGGGGTTGATGTTGCGCAGTGCTCGATTGGCCGTGACAGGGAAGTCCCTGGCCAGGGCTGATTAGAGATTTACTGGTAAGTGTTACCAGTAGTTTCTCGACTCATTATGAGCCTCACATCGGCACGACTTATCGGTTATTGGGGTCTGACGTTTACCACCCCTAGGCTTGATATGCGACATATAAAACGAGGAGACCGGACTGTACGGGAAGTGTTACCGGCAGGCTTTTACAGGAGTTGGAGCGGGCTTGCTTGCTGATCTTCTGATCGCTCAATACCCGGGTAGCCGTTACGTCCAGCTAGTACCGCTGACGGCTTGTGGGTGCGTGATGTGATCATCACCTACTGCCGGCGTATTGACGTGTCTTTAGAGTCCTACACAGCGGTTTTACTGGCTCAGGCGAAACGAAATAGGAGCACGTATGTGATATGTGCGAGACCGAGAATAAATGCGTGTATGTGATACCGTATTCGATTCTCGCGACTTTTTGTATCGGTCGGTCATATATGATATGACCGGGTTATCGAATCAAGCGTTGATTCGATAAGTCGATACGATGGATGTTAGCCGGTTATATGAGATATGACCGGATTATTAAGTCAAGTGTTGATTTAATAATTAAGTGTATAATTGTATATTAGATATACTACTTTACATTTGCCAACACTTATTCACTTTAGGGTTTTTCTCACACTTGCACACTTGAATATATATATATATATATATATTAAAAGTGTTTTGTTTTGTATCATGGTTGATGATACACTAAACATGGGTGTACAAGACACACACCATTCTATTTTTAAATGGTGGTTTACATTTATTTAAGGCAATTACAAATTAGTGGAATTTCTTTCATAAGCATGAAGCTTGTGGTTGCTTTGAAAAAGTCCATTTGTTTTGTTTTACCTTAGATCTTTGTTTAACCTAACCATTTACACTTAGCTATGGTAAAGTCTCTACAAGGGTTAGTATATGATACTCTCTCACCATGGTTAGCAAACTCACTTGAGGATTATCCTATCCTCTTTCTTTTGTTCATCTTCTTCATTGTGAAAAGGAGAAAGAAAACTAGGGTTTGATCCAAAGTGAGAAAGAGTGTGAGAAACAAAATTCTAAAGAGAACCCACTTCCTATTTCTCCATCCTCTACTAGACTAGCACTTTAGTTTAGGGTGTTTACTTCACTATTTCTCTAGTTAATGAAGTAGGAGCTTGAGTCGGAATTCCCTCGACGTAGATCATCTTCGGCCTCGGAGATTTCAAGCAAGGTCGCTTCCTTCGCGTCGTGAAGCCATGCAAGAGTCCGGGAGAAGCTTGATCACAGCGAAGGGACTTCATCAAGGAGCTTTAGAAGTGAAAGACCGATATACAAAGGTTGTATTTCGTATTCCCTTTATAGTAAAGTTGTTTACTTGCTAATTGTTTCGCCTAAACTCTAGTATACGATCTTGCTTAGTGTTATTCGGCACATAAAATTTTAATTTTGGCATGGTCGATGCCTTGTAGAGCCTTGTTAGTGTGCCTAGTAACCCTACAGTGGTATCAGAGCCTAGCTAGAGCATTAGGTGATGTGTTAACGAAGTTAAAACTCCGAACGAACTCGAACACGTCGAAATCAAACCCTCTCTGTAAAATTTTTAAAATCTGGGATTTTTCCAAATTAAAAATGCTTAAAAAAATAAGCAGGAAAATATAAGGAATACTGTGCAAAACGACACTGTTTAGGGCCCAAAGTGCCGCGGATCCGCGGCACGAGCATGGCTCGTGCGGCGGTTCTGCGGCCATATTGTGACGTCACCTTTAACTGTTTGCACAGTAATGTTCCTATTCAATTTCCTGATATTTTTCTTGGCATTTTTATCTGACTCAAGTGTTGAGTATTTTGGGGTTTATTTTGAAATCGCTGATTCGATCGGAGAATTTAATTTTGTTATGTTATTCCGGATAATTTAGAAAGTATTAAAATGTTTGAACGGATATCATTAACTCAATTTTTCCCGGCACGAAAAACATTCAAGTGTTGAATTTTTCTCGGCTTTAAATCTTTCGGAATAACGTGCATGTGATGCGATGGACCCTCTAAAAGAAAACAAACCTTAACTCGATTATGTGACCGTCTTGAACTGCCCTTTGAACCTTAGGGTTTGGGGCAGTACGGCGTGCCACAGTGAGGCGTTGGCTTGACCCTTCTACGGCTGGACCGTTGCTACTGTGACGCATTCTGGAATTTTTGAACTCCGCTCAAGTGTTGAGCTATTTAGGAAATCTTGGGTATTTGATTATTCGATCGGAAAGTTTAATACTGTCTATTTATCTGGAATGTGATACAATATGTGGAATTCATACAGTTAGGCATGAAATGCGGAATATGTGATATTTCGGATTTACGATGTCTAAAGAGATTGTGGATTCCAAATGTTGTAGTTTTACACTTTCTTTTCTGTGACCGTAAGTGTAATATGTGATATTGCCGGTTTCGTTGCTATATGTCAACGACAATTGGGATGTGCATATTTACTTACGTTGATAACATGTGATGTTCTGTGTTGCTGGATATGTTATATTGGATCGTCGCGTTCTGAATAGCCGGGGGTTTTTTATGTGAGATGAGAGTTTTTATTTTCATTCATGTAAAATAAAATGTATGTAATATTCTTTTATTGGGGCACTTCCGGGATGAGGTTGCTGTCACCATTTGTATATTATTTACTTTTCCGCACTAGGATAGACCCAAGGAGGAGAGCACAAGTAACCGGGTTTTGGAGTCCAGTGGGAGACCAACTCGAGGAGTCGAGTCCGGGTCTCCTAACTCTAGAATTGGTAGGGTTGCTTGCCGCTCTCGTAGGGGTCTAGGGGTGTGGGTTTGGCTATTCATCGCGACCGTGGAATCCGTGTTTTATAGAGGCTCAAAATAAAACACGGACGCCCTAGTATATCCAATGTTTCATATGTTTTTTCTGCTGCGATATCTGTGATGTGATCATTTGATGTTCTATGATAAATACTGTATATAGTATATATGATATATTATATAGGCGTTACTTATGTTTTACACCCGCGCTAGCCCTGCCCTGCTCTGCCGTTAGTTACCTAACCTAACGGTGCATGATGGGACATCAAGGCGAATGCGGATGGCATAAGTGTACGTCGTATTTATCTGTGATGTTTAGGTGACTTAAATGATGGGACTTCATTAATGTGATTAATGAAAGAAAAGAAACCTAAAAGATGTTGCAGAATCAAATTTTCAAATAAAAAGGGTAGCTACAGTTTTGCTTTGCATAGCGGTATATATGATATACCCTGCACCTTATTCCATAAGGAAAGAGCCGAGATCCCTTCACCGGGAGTGACCTCTTTAGCAAAACTGTCAGATGCTACAACACCCGGTTTGACTTTTGACTGCTTTTGGAGTTTTGCTTTGCATAGAGATGTATATGATATATCCTGCACCTTATTCCATAAGGAAAGAGCCGAGATCCTTTCACCGGGAGTGACCTCTTTAGCAAAACTAATAAAAGCCTCAAAATCACTCCATTTCAAAATTCAAATGATTCTACGATGATATCAAGTTCATTACGCAATAGGTTTTCAGAAAAACCTGTCGTAGCCCTCCGTCATTTCAGATAAGAACTGTTTAGTATTCGTGCTGCGTTTGTTGGCCTTTGTCAAGGCGTAGTGTGCGGTAGCTAAATGGTGCTTATCTGCTTATGCATATGATGCAGATTGTTTTGGGGTAGTCGTACGACCTTGTTGGCCTTTGTCAAGGGTCGTGCTGGTGGGTTTGATTCAATCAAGAAATGACGGGTTGAACTTGACTAACATCCTATGATTTGTTGGCCTTTGTCAAGGTCATAGGGGTTAGGGGGAAAATATTATCGGGAATTTCAAGTGTTGTGATTTGCAATGAGATTGAATACCTTCTACGAGATAGTTGGACCCCGATACCCACTGCGAGCAATTGTTACTCCCGGGAGAGTTTTACACAGGACAATTAGCCGATCAAGTAGGTGTCTTAAAAGGTGTCAATGGGGTTACGCCTCTGGGAAAACGCGGTTTACTTTAATTAGGTCCGTGCGAAAGCACGGGGAACCTCCCTCAAAGTACCGACACTGGCATGGCTGAAAGATCGGCGAAGTTGTAGGGTGTAATTAATCCCGGCTAGTCTTTTCTTTTAGGGTTTGAAGGAAGATTTGATAAAAATAGTGGGAGCCATCCTGATTAGATAAGATAATAACCAATCTGATCTTGCAAGAGCATACGCCAAAGTGTTTTCTTCTCTCTCTCTCCAGGTAGCGACCATATCATGCCTTAATCAAGATAATAATATGGATGTATTGACCGAACCCGCATGTTATACTGTGCTGGGGAACGTTGGTTTCGTTCTTTCTTATAAGAGTTATAAGACTGATCAGGATATAGCGGAATACCAGGATTCCCATGCCACCCGAATGAAGAAAGTACATGTTGATGCATTTTCTTCGGGTGTGTTCGTTACAGAGAACTGTTTCTCCATTTGCTCTACGTCCTGGGTATTGGATACCGGGTCAGGATCTCATATATGTAATCAGTTACATGGGCTTAGGAAAGGTAGAGAACTTAGAGAAGGTGATAAAGACATAAGGGTTGGAAATGGTGCAATTGTTGCAGCTAAAACCGTCGGGGAATATCACCTTGTATTGCCAACTGGTAATACATTGATTCTGAACGAATGCTATTTCATGCCGAACCTGATATGCAACATTATATCGGTTTCTTTGTTGAATAAAGAGGGATATAATTTTGTATTACAGGATAATGTTATGAACATTTTCCTTAACCAAAAGTTGGTTGGATCAGGCACGTTGTGCAATGGCATTTATGTTCGAAATCAATCTACAGTTCTGAGCATAACAAACACACACAAGAGGAAGAGTTCAGAACTGAACGAATCCTTCTTGTGGCATTGTAGATTCGGTCATATAAATGCGACACGGCTAGCTAAGTTGCATAAGGATGGATATTTAAATCCGTTTGAATTTTCATCTTATGACACTTGCCAGTCATGTCTCAAAGGCAAGATGACCAAAACTCCGTTTACGGGACACGAAGAGAGAGTTACAGACCTCTTGGGACTGGTACATTGTGATGTATGCGGCCCCATGTCTACACATGCCAGGAATGGTTCTGCGTACTTCATTACATTCACTGACGATCTCTCTAGATTCGGATATGTGTTCCTGATGAAACACAAATCAGATGCTTTTGAGAAATTTAGAGAATATAAACAAGAAGTCGAGAACCAAACCGAAAAAAGTATTAAAATCCTTCGATCTGATCGAGGAGGAGAATACTTGAGCAATGAATTCCTGGACTTCCTAAAAGAGAATGGGATCCTCTCTCAGCTAACTCCTCCATATATACCACAGCACAACGGTGTATCTGAACGGAGGAACCGCACCCTATTAGATATGATGCGCTCTATGATGAGCATAGCTGAGTTACCTATTTCCTTCTGGGGGTATGCGCTGGAGATAGCGGCATACCTATTGAATCAAGTTCCATCTAAATCTGTACATACCACACCATATGAGATATGGAGTGGGAAGAGACCATGTCTTAAACGTGTTAAGATATGGGGTTGTCCGGCCTATGTTAAAACGCAAAATCCAGACAAACTCGAGGCACGGTCAGTTCTATGCAAGTTTGTGGGATATCCCAAACATTCACATAGATATCTTTTCTACCATACTGAGTAACAAAAAGTGTTTGTTTCTCGACATGCCACTTTTTTAGAAAATGAATTTCTTACAAAAGAAATTAGTGGCGACCAGGTAGAACTGGAAGAAATTCCGGCTACACAAACTCAAACTGAAGATTTAGTGGAACCAGAGGATTCGGTAGTTCCCAACGAACCTCAGCCTCTCCGACGATCTAGTAGGGTTCCTCACCCACCAGAGAGATACTACGGTTTTCTCATGGATGGTGGGAGCGAGGATTGCATCATGGTTGATGATGACCCAACTAGCTTCGAGCAGGCCATCACGAGTGGGGACTCAGTGAAATGGCTGGATGCAATGCGGTCCGAGATGGAATCCATGTACACCAACAAAGTATGGACTTTGGAAGTTGCTCCTGAAGGGGTAAAACCCATTGGGAGCAAGTGGATATTCAAGAAAAAACTTGGTGTAGATGGGAAAGTGGAGACTTTCAAAGCTAGACTTGTTGCAAAGGGTTTTCGTCAAAGACCGGGTGTGGACTATGACGAAACCTTTTCTCCAGTGGCTATGCTTAAATCCATCCGGATCATGCTTGCCATCGCTGCATATCATGACTACGGAATCTGGCAAATGGATGTTAAGACCGCCTTTCTAAACGGTGATTTAGAAGAGTGCTTGTACATGACTCAGCCAGAGGGCTTCGTAGATAGTGGGAGCAGCGGGAAGGTGTGCAAGCTGCTTAAATCCATTTATGGATTGAAGCAAGCATCGCGGAGTTGGAACATCTGCTTTGACGTCGTTATCAAAGAGTTTGATTTCGTCAAAAACGTAGATGAACCTTGTATCTACAAGAAGGTGGCAGAGAGTAAGGTTATCTTCCTCGTATTGTACGTGGACGACATACTCTTGATAGGAAATGCCATTCCTATGCTGCAATCGGTGAAGCTCTTCTTATCACAAAGATTCTCAATGAAAGATCTTGGTGATGCCTCCTGCATATTGGGAATTATGATCTATAGAGATAGATCTAAATGGATATTGGGATTGTCCCAATCCAGGTACATTGACACCATACTAAAGAGGTTTAGTATGGAAGAGTCCAAACGTGGGTTTTTTACCCACGATCTCAGGGCTCACTCTCTCCAAAGAGATGTCTCCCAAGACTGATTTGGAGAGAGCTCGCATGCAAGGGATACCCTATGCTTCGGCAGTAGGCTCTATCATGTAGGCGATGCTATATACCAGACCCGATGTAGCATACTCACTAAGTGTAGTGAGTAGGTATCAAGCTGATCCTGGAGAGAGTCACTGGACAGCTGTGAAGAGCATTCTCAAGTACTTACGAAGGACTAAGGAGATGCTCTTGGTGTATGGTAACGGAGAACTCCAAGTGGAGTCCTTTACCGATTCGAGCTTTCAGAGTGATAAGGATGACTCTAAGTCGCAGTCGGGATTTGTCTTTACCCTTTACGGAGGGGCGGTTAGCTGGAAAAGTTCCAAGCTGGAAACCGTGGCAGACTCGACGATGGAGGCTGAATGCATCGCTGCCAACGATGCTGTGAAAGAGGCTGTCTGGATCAAGAAGTTCATTACTGAACTTGGAGTGGTTCCATCCATTGAGCATCCAATACCTTTCTATTGCGATAACAATGGAGCGGTGGCTTTGGCCAAGGAACCCAGGTCCCATCAGCGATCCAGGCATATTCTGAGGCGGTATCACCTGATCCGGGAGATAGTTGATCGCCGGGAGATCGAGGTCAGGAGGGTTGACACGAAGAACAACACTGCGGATCCACTCACGAAGGCCATTCCCCAGATACAGTTTGAGGGACTCTTCGGGATGCTCGGTATGCGATACTACAGCAGCTGGCCCTAGTGCAAGTGGGAGATTGTTAGTTGTATGTATGCCCTAGAGGCCAGTATTGTACAGATGATGTATATTATATTGGATGCTTGGACATATATAGAGAGGACTTTCTTGCTCGTCATGATAGTATGCTATCTGGTTGCTCTTTACTTTAACATGTATACTTGTCTCTTTATACTGTCTTATAGTTACATGTTGGTAAAGCCCTTAGGATGTGTACTTGACTACCTTGACTATGATGCGGATCATACTAGTGGGGACATGGTAGTCCATAAGTACATCCTTCAAGGTCCCTAGTCGTGGGTGTATCGAGACGGGGTATCGATATACCAGTGTAGACTAGCGTATACGCTTCTCGACCCATGAGATGGGCGATGGATGATCCCATATCCATTGGTGTTTGACATCAGAGATGGTATATGGGTGCTCAGTGGAGACTGGGTACACTGGACGGACTCGCCGAGAACTCCCAGATGGTATTATACCTCATGTCAGATGGCAGTTCTCTGGTGACACTTGTGCAGGTTACTCTGTAGACCCGAGATCGTCATAGAGTCTTGTGTGATTCCCACTGTGCTTTGATTTCCACCTTACCACTTCCATGAGGGCGTGCAAAACGGTGGTTTTTAGGTACAGTCCCGTGTCACATGGAGGCAATGAGCGATAGGAGGGGTTTCGTCTCTCCCGGTATTGGGGGTTGATGTTGCGCTGTGCTCGATTGGCCGTGACAGGGAAGTCCCTGGCCAGGGCTGATTAGAGATTTACTGGTAAGTGTTACCAGTAGTTTCTCGACCCATTACGAGCCTCACATCGGCACGACTTATCGGTTATTGGGGTCTGACGTTTACCACCCCTAGACTTGATATGCGACATATAAGACGAGGAGACCGGACTGTACGGGAAGTGTTACCGGCAGGCTTTTACAGGAGTTAGAGCGGGCTTGCTTGCTGATCTTCTGATCGCTCAATACCCGGGTAGCCGTTACGTCCAGCTAGTACCGCTGACGGCTTGTGGGTGCGTGATGTGATCATCACCTATTGCCGGCGTATTGACGTGTCTTTAGAGTCCTACACAGAGGTTTTACTGGCTCAGGCGAAACGAAATAGGAGCACGTATGTGATATGTGCGAGACCGAGAATAAATGCGTGTATGTGATACCGTATTCTATTCTCGCGACTTTTTGTATCGGTCGGTCGTATATGATATGACCGGGTTATCGAATCAAGCGTTGATTCGATAAGTCGATACGATGGATGTTAGCCGGTTATATGAGATATGACCGGATTATTAAGTCAAGTGTTGATTTAATAATTAGGTGTATAATTGTATATTAGATATACTAATTTACATTTGCTAACAGTTATTCACTTTAAGGTTTTTCTCACACTTGCACACTTGAATATATATATATATATATATATATATATATATATATATATTAAAAGTGTTTTGTTTTGTATCATGGTTGATGATACACTAAACATGGGTGTACAAGACACACACCATTCTATTTTTAAATGGTGGTTTATATTTATTTAAGGTAATTACAAATTAGTGGAATTTCTTTCATAAGCATGAAGCTTGTGGTTGCTTTGAAAAAGTCCACTTGTTTTGTTTTACCTTAGATCTTTGTTTAACCTAACCATTTACACTTAGCTATGGTAAAGTCTCTACAAGGGTTCGTATATGATACTCTCTCACCATGGTTAGCAAACTCACTTGAGGATTATCCTTTCCTCTTTCTTTTGTTCATCTTCTTCATTGTGAAAAGGAGAAAGAAAACTAGGGTTTGATCCAAAGTGAGAAAGAGTGTGAGAAACAAAATTCTAAAAAGAACCCACTTTCTATTTCTCCATCCTCTACTAGACTAGCACTTTAGTTTAATGTGTTTACTTCACTATTTCTCTAGTTAATGAAGTACGAGCTTGAGTCGGAATTCCCTCGACGTAGATCATCTTCGGCCTCGGAGATTTCAAGCAAGGTCGCTTCCTTCGCGTCGTGAAGCCATGCAAGAGTCCGGGAGAAGCTTGATCGCAGCGAAGGGACTTCATCAAGGAGCTTTAGAAGTGAAGGACCGATCTACAAAAGTTGTATTTCGTATTCCCTTTAGAGTAAAGTTGTTTACTTGCTAATTGTTTCGCCTAAACTCTAGTATACGATCTTGCTTAGTGTTATTCGGCACATAAAATTTTAATTTTGGCATGGTCGATGCCTTGTAGAGCCTTGTTAGTGTGCCTAGTAACCCTACAACAACCGGCTAATATCAAATGTAAAAATCTATTGAATCAACACTTGATCTGATAACCCGGCTATATCACATATAATCGACCGATATCATATATCGCGAGAATAGAATGCGGTATCACATACACACATTAATCTCGGTCCCGCACATATCACATATGTGCTCCTACTTCGTTTCGCATGAACTAGAAAACCTCTGTGTAGGACTCTAAAGACTCGTCAATACGCCGGCAGTAGGTGATGATCATATCAAACACCCACAAGCCGCAAGCGGTCTGCTAAACGTAACGACCACCCGAGTATTGAGCGATCAGAAGATCAACAAGCAAGCCTACTCATACTCCTGCGAATCCAATCAGTAACATTACCTTACAGTCCGGTCTCTTCGTCTGATATGTCGCATATCTCGCCTGGGGGTGGTAAACGTCAGACCCCAATAGCTTGATAAGTCATGCCGATGTGAGGGTCATAACGGGCCGAGAAAATACTGATAACACTTACCAATAAATCTCAGAAACAGTCCTGGCCAGGGACTTCCTGTTATAGCCAATCGAGCACAACGCAATATCAACCACCAATACCGGGAGAGACGAAATCCCCTCCTATCGCTCATTGCCTCCATGTGACTCGGGAATGTATCCAAAAACCACCGTTTTGCACGTTCTCTTATACGTGGTAAGGTGGAAATCAAAGCACAGTGGGAATCACACAAGACTCTATGACGATCTAGGGTCGATAGACTAACATGTACCAGTGTCACCAGAGAACCGCCATCTGACATGAGGTATAATACCATCTAGGAGTTCTCGGCGAGTCCGTTCAGTATACCCAGTCTCCACTGAGCACTCGTATATCATCTCTGATGTCAAACACCAATGGATATGGGATCATCCATGTCACGACCCGAATATTTCGACTCGTGACCAGCACTTAACCACGCTACGTCTACAGGCGTAACGCGACTAAGTAAGCCGAACCCAGAAATCAAAACCATTTAAAAGTAGCGAGTGTTGAAAACATTTAGTTAAAACATTTAGAAAACCTTAAATAGTTCAATAAGTTCTTTTAACGTTACGTCATCATTTAAATAATTTTGGCAGCATTTCCTTTGTAAAAGTAACCCCGAAAATCAGGTATAAAACAGGATATGAGTGAAAATGAGATATAATGAAACAAAATATTCCCAAACGGGAGCAATCACGCCCAACGGCGGAAACCATCATCACGAGAGTAATATACGACGCCGTAGTGAAGAATGAGCAATAAATAAACATCACAGAATAATAAATTGCATATAAAAACAGTCGGCTCCCACGAGCTCGACACCAAAATACAGAGAAATATACATCATCGTCCTCACACTGTCACTAAGTCTAGTACATATATGGTAGATGGAGAATACTAGATACAAAAGGGGTACAATAAAAGTAACCAGATACCACTACCCACCTAAAAGCAAAACAACTCTCGCACCAACTGTAGTGGTATCTGTAGCCAAAAGATGCAAAAGGCAGCCTGCCGCGACTACTCCGAAGGGCAGCCTGCAAATACTGTGGCACAACGGGGGTGAGTTGCCAACTCGTGAATAGAGATAACATATAAAGGTAATCGCGAGCATGCACGTACTGCGCTACTCTATCATATGCCATCAAGTAGGGTCTATATGCGATAAGCAGTAGGTGCAATAATCATGTAAATGCTCTGTCAGGTAAAATAACTACAGGATGAGATACATGATAATCAATGCCGAGCATGGGATAAATAACATCTACACAGAATATAAAGGTGGAAAGGTAATCGGTGCCCAAAACTGCACCCCAAATCCCAAATAAACTCAGGCGCCGGCATTCTCCTCGGCCCTCAAATCCTGTAAATCTCTGAGAAATCACGAGTGCCCAACATCGGCACCTAAATATCATTAAATACTCGGGTCCAGCATCGACACGCAAATCCTCATATATCGGGCTCCGTAAGTCCGGATCAGCCCACGGGCTCCGTCTGCAGTATCGGCCCTCGGCCCCGGCAGTACGGATCATCCCGCATCCATCTCTCGACTCTGGTCAGTATCCTCCGGATAACCGCCAGGCCCAACCAATCACCGGTAGGTAGTGGTCCCTCTGCCAGGCTCACCGTATACTACACAGCGAAACCGTTCTTGCCCTGGGGTACCATACCGGGTCCACCACGAACCCGCAAACGGATCATCCAACTCCTCGAATCGGGTTTCAAACACACATCTCAGCACCGAGAAAACGCGTGGTGGACGTACCAAAATATCATATCACGAGGAACCGGGTTTTCAAATAGTGCATCTTTTCTTAAATAATCCCACGGTCCTTAAAACCAGAAATCACATGAAAATCCAACACCAAGAAGTAAATCAAATGCGATGTGCTATGTACATCAAGCCATAATATAGGTACAAGGGGAAACCGCTTTTAAAAATAGTTTCCGTTTTTAAAGATATCATGCGGCTCCCAATTTCTATGAAAATCATATCGAATCATATATGAAATGAACTACCGCAATATAATCATGGCAGTTCTACAGTGAGTGTGTTATGGCAATTACTAACGATGTGTGTGTAACATGCAGATTAGTGCTCGTGCAACATGAACCGTTAGTAATAGTGCGGTGTTCTATCAATTCTAAGTTTACTTACATATAGCAAGGAATGCAGTATGCAATGACAGTCAATGGGGTAAATGAAACATATAACTATAAGGTCCTATCAGCCCTGACGCATAACGCCATGCGGGCGATATCCCCATAGATGTTAAATCTACTCACCGAAGTCTCGCGCTAAGTGTAGCCGACGACTTGTTTCCCCTTCTTCGCAGCGTCCGTCTCACTCGCCTGCGAACCTAGAATCACACAATATATCACATATAAGCTCAAATCCACAAAAACATGATATTAAGGTCAAACTAGAAACCCGCGTCGCAAACCAAGCGCGCGTGTGCGCGATACGCTAAAACGTGTGATTACGCGCCTGAAACTACCCCGACGCGTCGCGATACGCAGAAACCCCAAACCCACACACGTATCACGCGTGTCGCGAAGGTTAAAAATACGAGAAATAGGTATATAGTTCCAGATTTTTCTACAGTAAGAATTAAATAAAATTATACATTCCATGAGTCTAATGGTAGCAGCAGACACCTATAGGGCCAAACCCCAACCCAAACCCTCCCCATCCGGCCTCAAATTGCGGCCAGAATCAATATTCCGGCGGCATGTACATGTTGTATAGGGGTCAGGTTCTACCTGGGGGATCTTCACCTAACAACCATACTGCAGTCCTCTCAAAATTATTCTGAACTCACTGGGTCGATAGCAGTTTACAGAAAGTCAAAATTTGCTTAAAACGATGAATTTGCATCAAATTGGGATCTGGTGGTATTTTAGTGAAATTGGGGGCTAAGCTAGGTTAACATGGCCCTAACAACACTCCATCAACTTACTAAAACCAGTTCATACATCACTTGGTCATGGTTCCCACTAATCACCACATAAAGCACTAAATACACAAAACTATCGCTAATCGAAGCTAATCTACTCAATTAAGCGAAAGTAGGAATACGTTTAGAGGCTATACCCTCAAGAAATCACACAAGCAAGTAGAAGGAGAAGAAGAAGAGGGAATGGAGCTGCTGGGGTGCTGTTGCTGCTACCTGGAGCTGCTGCTGTTGTTGCCTGAGCTGCTGTTGCTGAGGCTGGAGTTGCTGCTGCTGTTGTGTTTGCTGCTGCTGCTACTGTTGTGTTTGCTGCTGCTGCTGCTGTGGGGTGTGTGTGTGTGTGTGAGTGTATGAGTGAGAGGTTGAGAGAAAACAATACAAGAATGAGAGGAAAAGAAATGATACTCCCCAAGGTCAACCCCTCCACTCTCTCTCTTCATTAAATGCAAGCATGGCTTTTGCCATGATGCATTCTCTCTCTCTCATTCTCACCAAGTCAACACTCTAAAGGAAATTCAAATTAAAGCAACCATCAATTAACTAATTAGACTTAATTAAAACCCAAAAGACTTAATCCCCATTATTAAACCCACCATGGTTGCTAATCATGGTATTACCTCATTTTAAAACCCTAATTTACATGCACATGTGTGTGCAAGCCTAGGAAAATTCTAGAAAAATATTTATTAAATTTGGAAAAATATTTGAAACTCAATTTGGTAAAATTTTTATTAAAAACCCTTTATTTAAATATAATTAGCCACTAAACACATCCTAAGGTGTTACAATCTCCTCCCCTTAAAAGAAATTCGTCCCCGAATTTGAAAATATAAAGCTACGCATACCTTCAAAAAGATGAGGGAACTTGTTCCGCATCTCGCCCTCGGCTTCCCAAGTGATCTCTTTGCCACTCGAGCTGCGCCAAAGCACCTTCACTGATGGCAAGACCCTCGATCTAAGTTTCTTCACCTGCCGGTCCAATATCACGACTGGCTGCTCGGTGAACGAAAGGTCGCGCTCGAGCTGAACGGTCTGATGCTGAATCATGTGTGAAGGGTCATGCAGGTATCTGCGAAGAATCGACACTTGGAACACGGGGTGAACATCTGGGAAGTCGGGTGGAAGAGCCAAACGATAAGCCACTGCGCCCACACGCTCGAGGATCTCGAAGGGACCTATGAATCTGGGGCTAAGCTTCCCCTTCCGTCCAAACCTCATCACTCCCTTCATCGGAGAGACCTCAGAAAAACATGATCTCCAACTGCGAACTCTAATCTGCGGCGGCGCCTATCAGCATACGATCTCTGCCTGCTCTGAGCTGTCCTCATCCTGTCTCGAATCAGCTGTATTTTCTCGGTCGTCTCCTGTACGATCTGGGGCCCCAAAATACTGCTCTCACTGAGCTCTGTCCAGCAGACGGGCGATCTACATCTCCTCCCATACAGAGCCTCGAAAGGTGCCATCTGAATAGTATCCTGGAAACTATTGTTGTAGGAGAACTCCACCAAGGGTAAATGATGATCCCAGCTACCACCGATGTCTAAAATGCACGCTCGGAGCATGTCCTCGAGAGTCTGAATCGTCCGCTCTGACTGGCCGTCGGTCTGCGGATGAAATGCTGTACTGAAACTCAAGCGTGTGCCCAAAGCCTCCTGAAGTCTCTTCCATAGTCGGCTGGTGAACTGGGTGTCTCTGTCGGACACGATACATGTCGGGACTCCATGCAGTCGTACTATCTCGTCGATATAAATCTGGGTGTACTGAGCAAATCCGAAAGTCGTCTTCACTGGCAGAAAGTGAGCTGCTTTCGTCAAACGATCCACGATCACCCAAATGGAGTCATACCTTCACCTAGTCCTGGGTAGACCCACACCGAAATCCATCGAAATTTTCTCCCATTTCCACTCTGGAATGGGTAACGGCTGCAGCTCTCCCGCGGGCCTGTGGTGCTCGGCCTTGACTTGCTGATAAGTCAGGCATCTCGATACGAAATCTGCGATGTCCCTCTTCATTCAGTCCCACCAGTAAACATTTCTCATATCATGATACATCTTGGTGGAACCGGGATGGACGCTGTACACTGATCGATGTGCCTCCTCGAGAATCTCACGCCGCAGCCCCTCAGAATCTGGTATGCACAGTCTAGTCCCAAATCTCAGCATCCCCTGATCATCGATCACGAACTCTGAAAATCTGCCCTGTCCAATCTGCGTCCTGATCTCTGAACATCGGTCATCACTATGTTGTACCTCATGTACACGGTCAAGCAACTGTGGGCGTGCACGAACATGCGCAATCTATCCTCCGATCGGCGTGAACTCGAACTGCACTCGGCTGTCGCATAATATCTGCCAATCTGCCGACGACTGCCCCTGTACTGCGCTCAAACAAGATAGACTACCCCCGGGCCTCCTGCTCAAAGCATCCGCCACCACATTCGTCTTGCCCTGGTGATACAAGAACTCACAGTCATAATCCTTCACTAACTCCATCCATCGGCGCTGTCTAAGGTTCAGGTCTCGCTGCTGAAATATATACTTTAAACTCTTGTGATCAGTGAATATCTGGCACGACTCGCCGTATAGGTAATGTCGCCATATCTTAAGTGCAAAGACCACTGCAACCATCTCCAAATCGTGAGTGGGGTAGTTCTGTTCATGTTTCTTCAATTGTCGCGAAGCATACGCGATCACCCTGTCATGCTGCATCAATATGCACCCTAGCCCCACTCGAGAAGCATCACAATAGACCACAAATCCGCGTGATCCTGAAGGCAAAGATAACACCGGTGCCGTAGTCGGCCGAGTCCGTAGCTGCTGAAAACTGTGCTCGCACTCCTCCGTCCAATCGAATGGAACTCCCTTCCGGGTCAACCCGGTCAAAGGGGTAACAATACTGGAGAAGTCCTGCACAAATCGCCTGTAGTAACCGGCCAACCCCAAAAAGCTGCGAATCTCCGTAACTGATGTGGGTCTGGGCCAACGCTGAACGGCCTCGATCTTCCTCGGGTCTACACATATACCGCCTCGTGAGATCATATGCCCCAAGAAGTCTACGCTATCCAGCCAGAAAGCACACTTGGAGAATTTCGCGTAATGCTGGTGCTCCCTCAAGGTCTGCAGTGTAATCCGCAGGTGCTGCTCATGCTCCTCACTACTCCGGGAATACACCAAGATATCGTCAATGAATAATATGATGAACAGATCCAAATATGGCCGGAAAATACGGTTCATCAAGTCCATGAATGCTGCTGGCGCATTGGTGAGTCCGAACGACATCACCAAAAACTCATAATGGCCGTAGCGCGTACAGAAAGATGTCCTAGGAATGTCCTCCTGTCGAACCCGCAGCTGATGATAGCCCGATCGTAAATCGATCCTCGAAAAGTATCCTGCCCCCTGAAGCTGGTCGAACAAATCGTCGATGCGTGGCAAGGGATATATGTTCCGCACTGTCACCCTGTTCAGCTGGCGGTGGTCGATACACAGACGCAAACTGCCGTCCTTCTTCTTGACGAACAGGACTGGAGCACCCCAAGGAGAAACACTGGGTCGAATAAGTCCCTTATCCAGCAAATCTTGCAACTGACCCTTCAATTCTCGAAGCTCCACTGGGGCCATCCGATAAGGCGGTATAGAAATAGGCCCCGTGCCAGGAACCAAATCGATACAGAAAGAAATGTCGTGCTCGGGCGGTAGCCCAGGAAGCTCGTCAGGGAACACATCAGGAAACTCGCTAACAACCGGAACCTGATCCAATGGAACCTCTGTAGCGCTAGCGTCGCAAACATAGGCGAGAAATCCCTGACATCCCTTCCTCAAAAGCTGTCCAGCGCGAAAAGAAGAAATCACACTGTGAGGGGCGGCACCACGGTCCCCCAACACAACAAAGACCGACTCGCCGGGGAAACAGAATCTAACTGTCTTCTCGCGGCAGTCCACATAAGCATAGCACATGACTAACTAATCCATGCCCAAAAGGACGTCGAAGTCCAACATCTCAAGAAGGATCAAGTCGACAGGAAACTCTCTCTCGCCAATACAGACGGTATAGGATCGGAACACGTGCCTAGCAACAAACGACTCTCCCACAGGAGTGGTCACAACAAGCGGCTGATCAAGCAAACCGGACTCTCTACCCAAAGTTGGCACAAAGTGTGTGGATACGTACGAGTGCGTGGATCCAGGATCGAACAACACGCGTGCATCAACAGAACATACTGGAAGGATACCTGAGACCACCGCATTGGACGCCTGTGCATCTCGATGTGTCAAAGCAAAAACCCGCGCCTGTCCTCCAGCGGTGACTGATTGTCCCCTGCCGGCAGCTGGCTGTCCTCTGCCTCGATCACCTCGTCCTCTATGAACAAATCCTCCGCGACCACGACCTCTCTGTGCATGAGTCTGACGCGGAGTAACCGTAGGTACAATAGGCAACGCCCTCGGGGGTGGTGAAGGTGGTAATGTGACATGTGGTGCTGCCGCCTCACTCCGGGGTATCTCAGGACAATCTCACACACGATGATAAGAACCCCCGCAACGGTAACATCCCGATGGTGGTCGCTGACCCTCATGAGGATAGGAGCTAAACAACCTGCCTCGCCCCGAATCTCTGCCACCTGCAAGGTGCCTGTCACGGCGCCGAAAAGGCTGTCTCTGCACTGATGTATCTGCACGAACTCTCTTTGGCTCTGGAACTACCGAAGTCTCAGCAAGGCGCTCCTCGACTAATAGGGCTGCATCTACAGCTGCTGTGTATGTCTCGTAATGCTGCGCGCTGATCGCAAGGAACAGTGGCGTAAGCAAGCCTCGAACAAATCTCTTGACTCGCATCTCCTCGGTAACCACCAGGTACGGAGCATAAACTGCTAGCACTGTAAACAGCACGTCATACTCTGCCACTGACATCTCCGGAGTCTGGCGTAAGGACTCGAACCTACGTGCTCTAGCATCTCTGACACTCAGTAGAAGAAAGCAGGCAAGGAATAGTGCCATGAACTCTGTCTAGGTCATAGGAGGAAGACCCGCCGCTCTGCCCTTCTCAACTGAATCACACCACTTCTGCGCAAGACCTTCCAGGCGAAAGCTCGCGAACTCAACCCATCTCGCATCTGCGCATATGAGGGAACGGCATATCCGGGCCATCCTATCAATGAAAGACTGTGGGTCCTCGGCTGTATCGGTGCCTGTGAAGACCGGAGGCTTCAGCCTCATGAACTCTGATAGCGATACTGTAATCACCTCCGTGGCTGCAGGGGCAACTGGCTGTGCGGTAGGTACCATCACGGTCTCTGTAATGGGTGGAGCTATCTCTGGTCGCTGCGCTCGAAGCGTCTGAACTAGCGATCCTATCATCTGGCGCATCTCCTGCATGCTGGATCCCACCGTCTGGCGCATCTCCTGCATACCAGCCCCTAGCGTGGCGATCTGATCTGTCACGGGAGGAATAACCTGCTCGGGTACAGCCGGCGTACTGCCCGGATCAGTCCTCGTCTCAGACGAATCAACTAGAATCTCGGCCCTCGCGGCCGCTCTCTGCACCCTCGTAGTCTTTGGCGGCATAATGGATGAAAGGAAATTAGGATTCGATAAGAATACGGAAATCGAATCACAAGAATATATATACTCAAGAAGGAATTTAAATCAATAGGTCCTAAGGTCACTTTGGCGGAGTACCGTGTCGTGAGTATGCCGCAGAACATACACACGCTACGCCACTCTGCTTCAGTTACCTACTCCATCATACCAAGGTCATCTTACACTCCGAAAGGTAAAACCTACGCTCTGGTACCAACTTTGTCACGACCCGAATATTTTGACTCGTGACCGGCACTTAACCACGCTACGTCTACAGGCGTAACGCGACTAAGTAAGCCGAACCCAGAAATCAAAACCATTTAAAAGTAGCGTGTGTTGAAAACATTTAGTTAAAACATTTAGAAAACCTTAAATAGTTCAATAAGTTCTTTTAACGTTACGTCATCATTTAAATAATTTTGGCAGCATTTCCTTTGTAAAAGTAACCCCGAAAATCGGGTATAAAACAGGATATGAGTGAAAATGAGATATAATGAAACAAAATATTCCCAAACGGGAGCAATCAGGCCCAACGGCGGAAACCATCATCACGAGAGTAATATACGAAGCCGTAGCGAAGAATGAGCAATAAATAAACATCACAGAATAATAAACTGCATATAAAAACAGTCGGCTCCCACGAGCTCGACACCAAAATACAGAGAAATATACATCATCGTCCTCACACTGTCACTAAGTCCAGTACATATATGGTAGATGGAGAATACTAGATACAAAAGGGGTACAATAAAAGTAATCAGATACCACAACCCACCTAAAAGCAAAACAGCTCTCGCACCAGCTGTAGTGGTATCTGTAGCCAAAAGATGCAAAAGGCAGCCTACCGCGACTACTCCGAAGGGCAACCTGCAAATACTGTGGCACAACGGGGGTGAGTTGCCAACTCATGAATAGAGATAACATATAAAGGTAATCGCGAGTATGCACGTACTGCGTTACTCTATCATATGCCAGCAAGTAGGGTCTATATGCGACAAGCAGTAGGTGCAATAATCTTGCAAATGCTCTGTCAAGTAAAATAACTACAGGATGAGATACATGATAATCAATGCCGAGCATGGGATAAATAACATCTACACGGAATATCAACGCGGAAAGGTAATCAGTGCCCAAAACTGCACCCCAAATCCCAAATAAACTCAGGCGCCGGCATTCTCCTCGGCCCTCAAATCCTGTAAATCTCTGAGAAATCACGAGTGCCCAACATCGGCACCTAAATATCATAAAATACTCGTGTCCAGCATCGACACGCAAATCCTCATATATCGGGCTCCGTAAGTCCGGATCAGCCCACGGGCTCCGTCTGCAGTATCGGCCCTCGGCCCCGGCAGTACGGATCATCCCGCATCCATCTCTCGACTCTAGTCAGTATCCTCCGGATAACCGTCAGGCCCAACCAATCACCGGTAAGTAGTGGTCCCTCTGCCAGGCTCACCGTCTACTACACAGTGAAACCGTTCTCACCCCGGGGTACCATACCGGGTCCACCACGAACCCGCAAACGGATCATCCAACTCCTCGAATCGGGTTTCAAACACACGTCTCAGCACCGAGAAAACGCGTGGTGGACGCACCAAAATATCATATCACGAGGAACCGGGTTTTCAAATAGTGCATCTTTTCTTAAATAATCCCACGGTCCTCAAAACCAGAAATCACATGAAAATCCAACACCAAGAAGTAAATCAAATGCGATGTGCTATGTACATCAAGCCATAATATAGGTACAAGGGGAAACCGCTTTTAAAAATAGTTTCCGTTTTTAAAGACATCATGTGGCTCCCAATTTCTATGAAAATCATATCGAATCATATGTGAAATGAACTACAACAATATAATCATGGCAGTTCTACAGTGAGTGTGTCATGGCAATTACTAACGGTGTGTGTGTAACATACAGATTAGTGCTCGTGCAACATGAACCGTTAGTAATAGTGCGGTATTCTATCAATTCTAAGTTTACTTACATATAGCAAGGAATGCAGTATGCAATGACAGTCAATGGGGTAAATGAAACATATAACTATAAGGTCCTATCATCCCTGACGCATAACGCCATTCGGACGATATCCCCATAGATGTTAAATCTACTCACCGAAGTCTCGCGCTAAGTGTAGCCGACGACTTGTTTCCCCTTATTCGCAGCGTCCGTCTCACTCGCCTGCGAACCTAGAATCACACAATATATCACATATAAGCTCAAATCCACAAAAACGTGATATTAAGGTCAAACTAGAAACCCGCGTCGCAAACCAAGCGCGCGTGCGCGCGATACGCTAAAACGTGTGATTACGCGCCTGAAACTACCCCGACGCG
The DNA here is from genome assembly GCA_030015575.1 of Agapanthus africanus. Taxonomy (NCBI): domain Eukaryota; kingdom Viridiplantae; phylum Streptophyta; class Magnoliopsida; order Asparagales; family Amaryllidaceae; genus Agapanthus; species Agapanthus africanus. The sequence goes on along the minus strand of JASDDO010000022.1, from coordinate 229,510,794 downwards.
TCGCGATATGCAGAAACCCCAAACCCACACACGTATCACGCGTGTCGCGAAGGTTTAAAATACGAGAAATAGGTATATAGTTCCAGATTTTTTCTACAGTAAGAATTAAATAAAATTATTCATTCCATGACTCTAAGGGTAGCAGCAGACACCTATAGGGCCAAACCCCAACCCAAACCCTCCCCATCTGGCCGAAAATTGCGGCCAAAATCAATATTCCGGCGGCCTGTACATGTTGTATGGGGGTCGGGTTTTACCTGGGGGATCAGCACCTAACAACTATACTGCATTCCTCTCAAAATTATTCTGAACTCACTGGGTCGATAGCAGTTTACAGAAAGTCAAAATTTGCTTAAAACGATGAATTTGCATCAAATTGGAATCTGGTGGTATTTTAGTGAAATTGGGGGCTAAGCTAGGTTAACATAGCCCTAACAACACTCCATCAACTTACTAAAACCAGTTCATACATCACTTGGTCATGGTTCCCACTAATCACCACATAAAGCACTAAATACACAAAACTATCGCTAATCGAAGTTAATCTACTCAATTAAGCGAAAGTAGGATTAAGTTTAGAGGTTATACCCTCAAGAAATCTCACAAGCAAGTAGAAGGAGAAGAAGAAGAGGGAATGGAGCTGCTGGGGTGCTGTTGCTGCTGCCTGGAGCTGTTGCTGCTGCCTGTAGCTGCGGCTGTTGTTGCCTGAGCTGCTGTTGCTGAGGCTGGAGTTGCTGCTGTTGCTGTTGTGTTTGCTGCTGCTGCTGTGGTGTGTGTGTGTGTGAGTGTATGAGTGAGAGGTTGAGAGAAAACAATACAAGAATGAGAGGAAAAGAAATGATACTCCCCAAGGTCAACCCTTCCACTCCCTCTCTTCATTAAATGCAAGCATGGCTTTTGCCATGATGCATTCTCTCTCTCTCATTCTCACCAAGTCAACACTCCAAAGGAAATTCAAATTAAAGCAACCATCAATTAACTAAGTAGACTTAATTAAAACCCAAAAGACTTTATCCCCATTATTAAACCCACCATGGTTGCTAATCATGGTATTACCTCATTTTAAAACCCTAGTTTACTTGCACATGTGTGTGCAAGCCTAGGAAAATTCTAGAAAAATATTTATTAAATTTGGAAAAATATTTGAAACTCAATTTGGTAAACTTTTTATTAAAAACCATTTATTTAAATATAATTAGCCACTAAACACATCCTAAGGTGTTACAATCCATCGCCCATCTACATGGGTCGAGAAGGTATATGCTAGTTTACTCTGGTATATCGATGCCCCGTCTCGTTACACCCACGACTCGGGAAATTAAAGGATGTACTCACGGACTACCTTTTTCCCACTAGTATGATCCACATCATAATCCGGGTAGTCAAGTAAACATTCAAAGGGATTTATCAACATGCAACAGAGAGACAATCAGTGTACATGTTAAGATAAAGAGTAACCAGATAGCATACTATCATGTCGAACAAGAAAGTACTCCCTATGTATGTCCAAGCATCTATTATAATATACATCATATGTACAATAATGTCCTCTAGGGCGTATATATAACTAACAATCTGTTAGTTATATGTATGCCCTAAAGGCCATTACGGTACATGAGATGTATATTGTAGTGGATGCTTGGACATATATAGGGAGGACTTTCTTGCTCGACATGATAGTATGCTATCTGGTTACTATTTATCTTAACATGTATACTGATTGTCTCTCTGTTACATGCTGGTAAAGCCCTTAGGATGTGTACTTGACTACCAGGATTATGATGCAGATCATACTAGTGGGGCCATGGTAGTCTATAAGTTCATCCTTTAATGTCCTTAGTCGTGGGTGTATCCAGATAGGGGCATCGATATACCAGAGTAGACTAGCGTATAGCTTCTCAACCCATGTAGATGGTGTAGGGTTTCCTTAACACCTCTATTAGGGTTTTGAAGCATCACACATGCCATAACATTAAAATTATGAGTTGCTAAATAAACTATACATGAATCGAACTAGAATTTATGAAGTAACTATTAATAGTATCATATTTAAAACTTAATTTATACTAAGTGATGAGACTACAACCTTTGTAGACCTCTTTGGAAGACTCCTTTGCTTTGAAAGGGTTCGCTTGATCACCTCTTCGTCCACGACGATCCACCCGAAGCTCTTTGCCCTAAGCTTGTTGCTTCCTTCGATCTTTGAAAATCTTGAAGCACAACACCCTACACAAGATAGCAAAGGTTGTGTAGAATGATGAAGTGGTTGCTATTCTTATTTAATACCTTTTCTTTTATTTATATAACTCAATTTTAACAATTAAAAGAGAGCTAGAGTGAGGAAGAAGAAGATGGATCTTTTCTTTTTTCTTTTTGGAGTGAATAATCATAAAAATGAAAATGAAATAAGAGATATATATTATCATAACCATAACCATAGTTAAATAATATTTAGATATTTTTATTTGGGTTAAAGGCAAAAGGAAAAAGAACCATGGTTGAGTCAAATTCAACCATGGAAATGTGTAGAAAGAATGACTCATAAAGAAAGAAATGAGTCATAAATCTTTTTCCTTTATCTTTAACTTTAATGAAAAATATCTATATATTTATTTATCTACAATATGATTCTTATATTGCCATCATTCTTGTATCATCAACCATGATACATTTCATGTATGTATGTGTGTATGCACATCATCATGTACATATACATGCATGTATCCATAAAAAGAAAAGGATTTAAATAAATAATATAAAAGTCAATATTAAATCAACATTTGATTTAATAAATCGGTCATATCTCATACGACCCGACTAATATCAAATGCTCGATTAAAATACAGTATCACATACTCGTATTTAATCGAGCCTCCGCACATATCTCATATGCGCACCACTTCGTTTCGCTTGAGCCGAGAAACTTCTATGTGGGACTCTAAGACTCGTCAATATGCCAGCAGTAGGTGATGATCATATCAAACACCCACAAGCCGCAAGCGGTCAGCTTAACGTAACGGCTACCCGGGTATTGACCGATCAGAATAAGAACAAGCGAACCTGTCAATCCATCCGGCAACACTTACCGTACAGTCCGGTCTCTTCGTCAGATATGCTGCATATCGAGTCTATGGATGGAATCGTCGACCTCAAAAACTCAATAAGTCATGCCGGTATATGGTCTATAACAGATCGAGAAACTTACTGATAACACTTATCAGTAATATCTCAGTAGCCCTGGCCAGGGACTTCCCGTTATAGCTAATCGTGCACAGCACAGCATCAACCCTCAATACCGGGAGAGACGAAACCCCTCCTATCGCTCACTGCCTCCATATGCCTCGAGACTATACCCAAAATCCACCTGTTTGTACGACTCAGTAGAGCCGTAGTAGGGTGGAGATCAAAGTATAGTGGGAGGACATACAAGACTCCATGACGATCTCGGGTCTACAGACTAACCTGTACCAGTGTCACCTGAGAACTGCTATCCGACGTATGATATAATACCATATAGGAGTTCTCGGTGAGTCCGTTCAGTGTGCCCAGTCTCATTGAGCACCCGTATACTACTTCGGTGTCAACACACCAGACGGATATGGGATCATCCATCGCCCATCATATGGAACAAGAATGGTATACGCTAGTCTAAACTGGAATATCGAAGCCCTGTCTCGATGTACCTACGACTAGGAACATTTCAAGGATATGCTTATAAACTACAAATGTCCCACTAATATGATCCGCATCATAATCCCAGTAGTCAAGCGAATATCCTTAGGGCTTTATCAACATGCACCAAATGAATATAAACATGATCAAGTGAACATATGATAAAGTAAAACCTGATAGCATACTATCATGTCAAGAAAGACTGTCCTCTGAATATATATTTATATACACATCAGTACATACACTATCTCATAATGGCCTCTAGGGCATACATATATCCAACAATCTCCCACTTGCACTAAGGCCAGTTATTGGCGTATCTCATACCCAACATCTCAAAAATTCGCTCATGCTGCGGCTGAGGGAGGGCCTTGGTGAATGGATCCACAGCGTTGTTCTTTTTGTCTACTCTCTTAATCTCGATCTCGCGGCGATCAACAATCTCCCGGATCACATGATATCGCCTCAGTATGTGTCTGGACTTCTGATGGGACCTGGGCTCTTTGGCCAATGCCATAGCCCCATTATTGTCACAATACAAAGGTATTGGATCAATAATGGTTGGAACTACTCCTAGCTCCGAGATGAATTTCCTCATCCAGACGGCTTCCTTGGCAGCATCATTTGCAGCAATGTATTCAGCTTCCATCGTTGAGTCTGCAACGGTATCCTGTTTGGAACTTTTCCAACTCACCGTCCCTCCATTGAGGGTAAATGCCAACCCTGAGATAGACTTGCTGTCATCCTTGTCACTCTGGAAGCTCGAATCGGTAAAGGCCTCCATTTGGAGATCCCCGTTAACATACACCAAGAACAATTCTTTAGTCCTTCGCAAGTACTTAAGAATGTTCTTCACAGCAATCCAGTGATTCTCCCCTGGGTTTGACTGATACCTGCTTACTATACTAAGTGCATAAGCAACATCAGGGCGTGTACATAACATCGCATACATTATCGATCCTACTGCCGAAGCATAGGGAATAATGCTCATGCGAGCTCTCTCTATATCAGACTTTGGGCAATCGTCCTTTGAGAGAGTGACTCCATGGCAAGCGGGTAAGGCACCCCGCTTGGAGTCTTCCATAATAAACCTCTTTAGGATGGTGTTAATGTACTTGGTTTGGGAAAATCCCAATAACCGTTTGGATCTATCCCTATAAATCCGTATATCCAATATGTATGTGGCATCACCCAGGTCCTTCATGGAGAACCTTTGTGATAAGAATGATTTGACCGACTGTAGCATAGGAATGCCATTTCCTATCAGAAGTATGTCATCCACGTACAATACGAGGAATGCGACATTTCTCCTTACAGTCTTTTTATAAACACAAGGTTCATCTGGATTTTTGATGAAATCAAACTCTTTGATAACATCATCAAAACACATGTTCTAACTCCGTGATGCCTGCTTTAATCCATAAATGGATTTAAGCAACTTACATGCTTTACCGCTGCTCCCACTGTCAATGAAGCCTTCTGGCTGATCCATATAAACGCATTCATCTAAATCACCATTTAGGAATGCAGTTTTAACGTCCATCTGCCAGATTTCATAGTCGTAGTGAGCAACAATAGCAAGTAGGATCCAAATGGATTTAAGCATGGCTACCGGAGAGAAAGTCTCGTCATAGTCCAAACCTGGTCTTTGACGAAAACCTTTCGCTACCAACCTTGCCTTATAGGTCTCTACCTGTCCATCTACACCGATCTTTCTTTTAAAGATCCATTTGCAACCCACAGGTTTTATCCCGGAGGGTACATCTTCCAAAGTCCATACTTTGTTGGTGTACATGGACTCCATTTCGGATCTCATGGCATTCAGCTATTTCACAGAGTCACCACTCGTGATAGCCTGATGAAAACTGGTAGGATCATCATCATCCATGATGCAATCTTCTCTATCACCATCAATGATAAAACCTTAGTATCTCTCCGGTGGGCGAGAAGTCCTACCAGATCTACGGAGTGGCTGAGGTTCATTAGATTCTGTTATAACTTCATGTTCAGCTAAGTCGTCATTTGTAACTTGTGTCTCTATAACCTCTTTTAGATCTACCACATTGCCATCATCATGATTTGAAAAAATCTCATTTTCTAAAAAAGTGGCATACTGAGAAACAAACACCTTTTGTTCCTCCTTGTGGTAGAAAAGATACCCAAACAAATGTTTAGGATATCCTACAAATATACATTTGACTGATCTTGTCTCGAGTTTGTCTGGATTCTGCTTTTTAACAAAAGCCGGACAACCCCAAATCTTAACTCTTTTAAGAGATGGTTTCTTCCCATACCATATCTCATATGGAGTGGTAGACACGGTCTTGGTTGGAACTTTGTTTAACAGAAAAGCTGCTGTTTCCAATGCATGCCCCCAAAACGAGAGAGGTAACTCAGAATCACTCATCATGGATCGTACCATATCTAATAAGGTACGGTTCCTTCGTTCTGAAACACCGTTGTGCTGTGGTGTGTAAGGTGGAGTGAGCTGAAAGAGAATCCCATTCTCTTTTAGGAAGTCTAAGAACTCAGTACTCAAGTACTCTCCACCTCGATCTGATCGAAGTATCTTGATACTCTTTCCTGTTTGGTTTTCTACTTCATGTTTATACTCCTTGAATTTCTCGAAAGCTTCAGACTTATGCTTTATCAAATACACATGACCAAATCTTGAGAAATCATCAGTAAAAGTTATGAAGTAAGAAAAACCGCCTCTTGCATGTGTAGACATTGGTCCGCATACATCACTATGTATGAGGCCTAAGAGCTCAATAGCTCTTTCTCCGTGTCCTGTAAACGGAGTTTTGGCCATTTTACCTTTGATACAAGACTGGCAAGTTGCATAAGATTTATACTCAAATGAATTTAAATATCCATCTTTATGAAGCTTGTTTAGTCTTGTTTCATTAATATGACCAAGCCTACAATGCCAAAGAAAAGCTTCATTTATATCTGAAAATTTTCTTTTATTTGTGTGTTGTACGTTGAAAACTGTGTGTTGATTAAGGACGTATATCCCGTTATTTAATGTACCACAACCAATCAACTCTTGATTAAGTCTAATGTTCATAACATTGTATTGCACAACAAAATGATACCCTTCATTGTCTAACAAGGAAATGGATATAATATTACAAAGCATACTTGGTACAAAATAACACGGGTTCAAAACCAATATACAACCCGAAGGCAAACCTAGGTGATACTCTCCTACTGAAACTGCATTTACATTGGAACCATTTCCAACTTACAGTGTATGATCACCTGTCTTCAGAACTCTGCAATTTCTCAACGCCTGCACAGAATTGCAAATATGAGAACCCGAACCGGTATCCAATACCCAAGAAGCAGAGTTAATAGAAAAACAGTTTTCAATTACGAACACACCTGAAGCTGAAGCATCACCATGCTTCTTCTTGAGTGCTAGGTACTCAATACAGTTCCTCTTCCAGTGTCCCGTCTTCTTGCAGTGGAAACATTCACCTTTTCCTGATTCCCCAACCTTGGACTTGCTTTTTCCCTTCACCTTTTTGACTCCATCCTTAGGTTTGGTGGGTTTGTTCTTCATCTTTCCCTTGGCCTTAGCTTTTGGGTAAGAGGAGGAGGATTGCCCAACACTCATAATGGGAGTCTTCACTGACTTCAGTGTGCTCTCTGCACTCCTTAACATATTAAGGAGTTCAGGCAGTTCCTTCTCCATGTTGTGCATGTTGAAGTTAATAATGAACTGAGCAAAGATGGAGGGGAGAGACTGCAGAATAATATCCGTATATTGTTTATTTTCCATTGTCCACCCAAGGTCCTCAAGCTCTTCTATGAGAGCTATCATTTTCAGAACATGGTCTCCTACTGCTGTTCCAGCGGTCATACGTATCTGAAACAGTTTCTTAGATGCTTCGTATCATAATACGCGAGATTGCTCTCCATAAAACTCTTTTGTATGGAGGAATATGGCTTGTATGTCCATATTCTCGTGCTGCTTCTGATGTGTGTTATCCATCGATGCAAGCGCGAGGCATTTTGCCGTGGCACAGTCAGCGTCCCATGTCATGCGGATTTCCCTATCCGCAACTGAAGGTTTAGGACCTAGGGGGGCAGGGTTGGAGCCGTAAGGACATATGATACTTTATCATAAGTCAAGGCAATGTTTAAATTCCGCAGCCAGTCTTTATAGTTGGTCCCATTCAGCTTGTTTTTATCTAATAGAAGCTTAAGACCTGTCATAGGTATCTGCCATTAAGAGAGAGAAAAGAATACACTTAGCGAAAGCTCTTGCAAAGATCAGATTGGTTATTATCTTGTCTAACCGATGTCTCCCACTGTTTTTATCAAATTTTCTTTAAAACCTTTAAAAAGAAAACTAGCCTGGATTAATTACATTCTACAACTTCGCTAACCTCTCAGCCTGGCCAGTGCCGGTACTTGAGGGAGGTTTCCCGTGCTTTCGCACAGACCTAATTAAAGTAAACCTCGTCTTCCCAGAGGCGTAGCCCCGTTTGACACCTTTCTAGACACCTACCGAGTCAGCTAATTGTAAAGTGCAAAATTCTCCCGGGAGCAACATTTGCTCGCAGTGGGATCGGGATCCTACTATCATATAGAAGGTATACAATCTCATTGTAATTTTCAACTCTTGAAATTCCCGATATAATTTTTACCCCTAGTACTTATGACCTTAACTAAAGTCAACATATCATAAATACTAGTGAAGTTCTTCCCGTCATTTCGTGATTAACTAGACCCACCCATATGACCCTTAACTAAAGTCAACATAATCATGTGAATGTCCTAACTAATCTGCATCATATGCAGTGTAGGAAGACATCACTTAGCTACCGTTCACTGCGCCTTAACTAAAGTCAAAATGCGCAGCACGAATACTAAGTACTCTGCTTCCTAAAATGACGGAGGATTGCAGATAGTTTTTAATAAAACTTTTAACGCTTTGAACTTGATATCGTTGTAGAATCTAATGGGTTTAAAAGGAGTGGTTTAAGCTTCGCATTTTTGAAACTTGCTTTTTTATAAAAGGCCGAGTGTGTTTCAAATCTGATTCTACAACATCTTTTTAGGTTCATTTATCTTTTACATTAATCTCATTAATGTAGTCCCATCATTTAAATCCTAAGCCATTACAGAAAGAAACGAAAATATAACGTACACTAATGCCACTCGCATTCGCTACAGTGTCCTGATATGCACCGTTAGGTTACTTAACTAACGGCATACCGGGACGGGGCTAGTGCTGGTGCAAAACATAAGTAACATCTATTATATATCATATATATAATACTGCATTGGTCTCAGATATATATTAAATGATCACATCAGATAATAAAAGCAACAGAAGCACATATATGATATCTAGGAGGTCCGTATTTTGTATTTTGCCAGCAATAAAAATACGGATTCCACGGTCGCGATGAATAGCCAAGCCCACACCCCTAGACCCCTACGAGAGCGGCAAGCGACCCTACCAATTCTGGAGTTTAGGAGACCCGGTCTCGACTCCTCGAGATGGCCTCCCACTGAACCCTAGAACCCGGTCACTTGTGCCCTCCTCCTTGGGTCTATCCTAATGCGGAAAAGTAAATAATATACAACACTGGTGACAACAACCTCAACCCGGAAGTGCCCCAAATAAAAGAATATTACATACAATTTAATTTTACATGAATGAAAAGAATACTCTCATCTCACATAAAACCCCCCGGCTATTAATTGCGACAATCCTGCATTTCAAATCTCATCGACACATAATATCAAATATCATCAACGTAAGTAAGTATGCATACACCGATCGTCGTTGATGTATAGCAACGAAAACCGGTAATACAACTACATACTACACTTACGGTCACAGAGAAATAAAATGAAAAATTACAATAATTGGAATCTTAACTGCCTTTAGACAACACAAACCCGGAATATCACATATACAAGATTTCATGCCTAATAATGTAAAGTTCGCATTTGGGTCTCTTTCAAGAAAACACCTTTTCAAAACAAACCGGATAATTCAACAAGATTTCCGTTTATCCCGAGACCGAACTGCTAGATTTATACGCAACAAACAAATTTGTAGATTCCAATCATTGTATCACATACTATTAAACTAGGCGCAGTTAAAACATTCGATCGAATGATTTAAACAACCACAGACTGCTCTGAAAGCTCAACACTTGAGCAGTTTTTTTAAAAAATACTAGTAACAGCAGCAAACATATACGGGCCAGCACAAGAAACTACGGCCCAGGAATCACCTACGGAGCCACGGAACCGCCGCAACAAGGCCACTCTGGCCGCGGTTCCGCGGTCGTACGATCGATTTAGGGCATCGTATTTCTGGTGGGCCCATATATTTCCCTGCTTAATTTTTTACATATTTTTAATCTGAAAAAATACAGGTTTTTGAAAAAATTCCAGAGAGCACCCCCGGGTGTCGTTTTTCGTCCGTTCGATGTTTTCAACGTCGTCTAGGTTACAACAAACCTCTAGCTTGGCTCTGATACCACTGTAGGGTTTCCTTAACACCTCTATTAGGGTTTTGAAGCATTACACATGCCATAACATTAAAATTATGAGGTGCTAAGTAAACTATACATGAATCGAACTAGAATTTATGAAGTAACTATTAATAGTATCATATTTAAAACTTAATTTATACTGAGTGATGAGACTACAACCTTTGTAGACCTCTTTGGAAGACTCCTTTGCTTTGGAAGGGTTCGCTTGATCACCTCTTCGTCCATGACGATCCACCCGAAGCTCTTTGCCCTAAGCTTGTTGCTTCCTTCGATCTTTGAAAATCTTGAAGCACAACACCCTACACAAGATAGCAAAGGTTGTGTAGGATGATGAAGTGGTTGCTATTCTTATTTAATACCTTTTCTTTTATTTATCTAACTCAATTTTAACAATTAAAAGAGAGCTAGAGTGAGGAAGAAGAAGATGGCTCTTTTCTTTTTTCTTTTTGGAGTGAATAATCATAAAAAGGAAAATGAAATGAGAGATATATATTATCATAACCATAACCATAGTTAAATAATATCTAGATATTTTTATTTGGGTTAAAGGCAAAAGGAAAAAGAACCATGGCTGAGTCAAATTCAACCATGGAAATGTGTAGAAAGAATGACTCATAAAGAAAGAAATGAGTCATAAATATTTTTCCTTTATCTTTAACTTTAATGAAAAATATCTATATATTTATTTATCTAAAATATGATTCTTATATTGCCATCATTCTTGTATCATCAACCATGATACATTTCATGTATATATGTGTGTATGCACATCATCATGTACATATACATGCATGTATCCATAAAAAGAAAAGGATTTAAATAAATAATATAAAAGTCAATATTAAATCAACATTTGATTTAATAAATCGGTCATATCTCATACGACCCGACTAATATCAAATGCCCGATTAAAATACAGTATCACATACTCGTATTTAATCGAGCCTCCGCACATATCTCATATGCGCACCACTTCGTTTCGCCTGAGTCGAGAAACTGCTATGTGGGACTCTAAGACTCGTCAATACGCCAGCAGTAGGTGATGATCATATCAAACACCGACAAGCCGGAAGCGGTCAGCTAAACGTAACGGCTACGTGGGTATTGAGCGATCAGAATAAGAACAAGCGAACCTGTCAAAACTCCTGTCAATCCATCCGGCAACACTTACCGTACAGTCCGGTCTCATCATCAGATATGCTGCATATTGAGTCTAAGGATGGAATCGTCGACCCCAATAACTCAATAAGTCATGCCGGTATATGGTCTATAACAGATCGATAAACTTACTGATAACACTTATCAGTAATATCTCTGTAGCCCTGGCCTGGGACTTCCCGTTATAGCCAATCGTGCACAGCACAGCATCAACCCCCAATACCGGGAGAGACGAAACCCCTCCTATCGCTCACTGCCTCCATATGCCTCGAGACTATACCCAAAATACACCTGTTTGTACGACTCAGTAGAGCCGTAGTACGGTAGAGATTAAAGTATAGTGGGAGGACATACAAGACTCCATGACGATCTCGGGTCTACAGACTAACCTGTACCAGTGTCACCTGAGAACTGCTATCCGACGTATGATATAATACCATATAGGAGTTCTCGGTGAGTCCGTTCAGTGTACCCAGTCTCACTGAGCACCCGTATACTATCTTCGGTGTCAACACACGAGACGGATATGGGATCATCCATCGCCCATCATATGGAACAAGAATGGTATACGCTAGTCTAAACTGGAATATCGATGCCCTGTCTCGATATACCTACGACTAGGAACATTTCAAGGATATGCTTATAAACTACAGATGTCCCACCAGTATGATCCGCATCATAATCCCAGTAGTCAAGCCAATATCCTTCGGGCTTTATCAACATGCACCAAATGAATATAAACATGATCAAGTGAACATATGATAAATTAAAACCAGATAGCATACTATCATTTCAAGCAAGACAGTCCTCTTAATATATATATTTATATACACATCAGTACATACACTATCTCATAATGGCCTCTAGGGCATACATATATCCAAAAGATGGGTGATGGATGATCCCATATCCATTGGTGTTTGACATATAAGATGGTATACGGGTGCTCAGTGGAGACTGGGTATACTGGATGGACTCGCCGAGAACTCCCAGATGGTATTATACCTCACGTCAGATGGCAGTTCTCTGGAGACACTGGTACAAGTTAGTCTGTCGACCCGAGATCATCATAGAGTCTTGTGTGATTCCCACTGTGCTTTGATTTCCACCTTACCACGTTCAAGAGGACATGAAAAACGGTGGTTTTTGGGTACAGTCCCGAGTCACATGGAGGCAATGAACGATAGGAGTGTTGCGCCACGGCAGCGCCCCGGCCTCGTACTCGAGGCCAAAATGCGGAATCAAAATTTTTTCCTTACTCGGAAACCGGCGCTACCGCGGACAAAGAAAACTCGGATCGTAACCATTAACCTAATGCTAGCAATCAAGAGATAGGGTGAGAAGTATACCGAGTGATCCGAGTCCTCCGGTCTTCTCGTCATCGTCCCGATCTCCCGCGGAAAGTCTTGCCTCCACATCGTCGCCTCCTCGCTGGAAAGGGCACCACAACGCCTGCGTCTTTTACGGGCTCCCGCCTCAATACCGAGGCAACTCGGGCATAAAGCCGGCAACTCGACATGCTCAAGATGTGCTGTAGAATGTGTAGTAGATCATGCTAGTCTCATTTGGGGTTTGTAGTTGCCATGATGGAGGAATGAGATTAGGAAAAATGGTGCTTTCATTTTTCCAAAACAAGAAGAAGAAGGAGATGAAGAACTCCTCCCAAAACTAAGATGAACTCTCTCATTCTTTTTCTTTCTCTCTTTTCTTTTTCTCCTTCTCTCTTTTCTTTTTACTTTTTCTCTCTTTTCTAATGAAAAACTTCTTATCCAAATGAGAATGGTGGAGGAGGTAATATCAAGCAAGAAGGGAGGTGAGTGTAGGGTAAAGCAAGTGGTGACTATATCCTAAACATCATGATAACAATCTCACATCACTTCTAATCAAGAATCAAATCCTTTCTCATCAACAAAAAGCAAATGATAAGAAAGGTATCAAAAGATGCTTTCATAATAAATCATCTTACAAATAAAACCTCCACCAAAAGTAATTTGCAAAACTGCAAATTACCCCCTCCATCAGAAAAGTCCGGCCGGGAAAGAACAAAGGAAAACCGGCCGGAACGGAATGCAAACTGGCAACTCCAGAAAACTGGTCCCGTAATAAATTACAGGAAAACCCCATACTGTGCATACACACCCGCATCTGTATCCCGACCGGATACAAATGCAATGAGACAAAATCTACACTGTACTAAACTAGTACCGGCTTAAACCAAAGCCGGCTAGTAAAATCCGTTCGATCCTGATCCGTGCAATACCGCACGTATCAGATCGAACCCTGCCATATAACTATACGGCCAATAGTACAAAACTGTCCGATCCTGATCCGTGCAATATCGCACGTATCTGTTCGGACCCTGCCATATCTCCATACGGCCTCTACAGCGTTTCGCCCGAAAGCTTGAGTAACTGTAAGTGTGGTGGACTCTAAAGACTCGTCAATACTATGGCTGTGGATTTAACCACTGGCACGTCAGAGGTATTGGCCAATACGTGACGGGCCACCAGCTATTGACCAAAAGGGACGTCGATGAGGAAGCTCACCCCGACACCCAACTGAGCCTGTCAGTGACAATATCCGTACAGTCCGGTCCGTTCGTCTATGAGTATCGCATGTCGGGCCTAGGGGGTTGGTAAAAGTCAGACCCCCAAAAGCGGTACAAGTCGTGTCGCAGTGTAGCCCAGAACGCCCTGAGATACTACTGGAATACCTACCAGTAAATCTCCTGCCTCGGCCGAGGGCTTTGCGTAATGGCTCTCCTAGACACAGCGCGACCTCACCCCCAATACCGGGAGAGACGAACCCCTGAAGATCCGCTCACTGCCTCCATGTGGCTCGGGACTGTACCCAACTAAAACCTGTTTGCACGACTCCTTTGAGCCGTGGTAAGGTAGTAATCAAAGTACAGTGGGAACTCACACGAGACAAATGACGATCCCTAGGTCAATGAACTAACCTGTACACATGTCACCAGGGAACTGCTATCTGACGTCTGGTATAATCCCAACTAGCAGGTTCCCGGCGAGTCCTGTCCGGTGTACTCATAACCCAATGAGCACCTGTATACATCTTAGGTGAACCAACTGACACCAGTGGCTTGTGAGACCGGCCACCGCCCCTCGTCGGGGTCTCGACTGTATACACTAGTCTACTAATGGAGTATCGATGCCCTGTCTCGAAACTCCTACGACTAGGGACCTTTTAAGGATGTGCTTATAGACTACCAGCTCCCACGTATATGATCGCCATCATACTGCCGGCAGTCAAGCAAGAATCCTAGGGGCTCTATCAACGTGTAATAGCGACATGTCAGGTCACCTAAAGCAGTACACGATGATAAAGATAAACCAGATAGCATACTATCATCTCGAGTAAGACTGTCCTACCGGGATAGGTCCTCCCTCAATCATTGCAATCACGTGCCTGTGATCCAATAATTGACTCTGAGGGCACTATCTCCAACAATCTCCCACTTGCACTCAAGGCTAATTATTGCGATGCCGCATACTCACAGCCCGTGTGATACCGAACACCCAACTCCTCTACTAGTCAGTCTCACAAAGCTCGTTTGCAAAACTTTTGCGTTCGAGGAATAGCCTCAGTGAGTGGATCCGCTGTGATGTTTCTTTCTATGTCTCTCTATTTCTCAAGTTCGCGGAGAAAGCCATCTTCCGAAATGAGCAATACCTGTCTTCGAATGTCTGGATGTCTGATGGGACCTAGCTCATAAATGAACTCCAAATCCAAACTTCTTAGACTGTATCGTCAACTGAACTTAATCAGTATCCTGCGCCATGCCACCCTCAGTATTGCCTTGGACCACCTGTCCTGCCCCTCGTCAGAAGGAAAACTATAACTCTGACATCCTCCTTGTCGTCCATGTCACCTTGGAAGCCTGGAATGATAACTGTCTCCTAAAGGAGGCTGCTGCTATCATATCCCTAGAACATTAACTTATGTTCTAAAACTGCTTCCGGCCGCTTCTCCAGGATTGGATCAATATCAACTTATTGCATCTACAGCAAGAACAACATCTGGTGTGGTACTTGACATCTCATGATTGACTCAATTGCCTAAGCAAGTGATCTGTCAATCATGAGTATCCCTCTCCCCTTTAGTCTATAAGACACCTTTAGAGAGGGTGACTCCATCCACTGCAGGTGCACTACCGTGCCAGGAGTCGTCCATTCTAAATACTCATAGAATGCTGTCAAGGTACCCAGATTGGGAAACCACCCAAATCTAGATCTAAAACCATAGATCTAGTAACCAGTATGTCTGATATAATATCCAAGTCCTGTGTAGAGAAACCACTGTGTGACAACCAAAGTATAACCGATTGTAGTATAGGAGTATCACTTCCTACTACCTTCTCAACAGATCCATCCCCTATTCTGATGACGTCAAACCTATGACTGTCACATCAGAAATAGATGATCTATCTCCGCTACATCTGCTATAGTCTATGAATAGACATAAGCCTGATGTCCACCAATGCTTCCGTTGCTCCCACTGACTACGACAACCCTCTGGCAGAGTCATATAGACGTGCACTTCTAAAGCTAGTTTAGAACGACGCTATACTCATCCTCCTGCCGGGTCTCGCAGCCTGGAACAACAGCAATGGCAAGTGTGGGTAAACAAGAACTTCCCTGTCACCGTCCTTGAGGCTACCGGAGTACCTCTCGGGTGCCTGAAGTTACCCACCTTATCTGCGGAGTGGCCAATGGAATGTCAAGCCAGATTGAATCTTTAGGTTCCTGTGAAATCTTCAGTAATCGTTTGTGGTTCTGGAATCACTTCCAGTTCTACCATACTCCCACTACTGTTTTCTGAAAAAATCCATTTTTAATAAAACTGTGGCGAGTCTAGAACAATATTGCTATTGTTCATCCAGATGGTAGAAAATCAACCCTCGTCATAGCCTGGGTCAACCCACAAACAGCCATTACAGAAACGTGCCTCGAGTTGTCCAGTGTCTGGTTTTAATCATAAGCCGGACAACTCCCCGTACCTTAACAACGTTAAGATATAAACTGTTCTATATCCAATATAGAACCAGAGGCACTGATTTAATTGAACCAGATTCAAATCATGCAGCTGTCTCCAGTGCATGTCAACTAAATGGAAGGAGGCCGATCAGCGTTACTCAACTTAGGAATGCTTCCAATTATGAGTAACCTGAAAGAGAAGCAATTTCTCTTTATCATTACTATCAACTGAATACCATACACAAGTATCTACATCTTCGATCTCTTTGAAGAATCCCGATACTTGCTACACCTGGTTCTCTACTCTATTCAAATACCTATAACTCCTCAAAACTTAGACCCTATGTTTCTACGAAACACATGTCTAAGAACTAGAGAAGTTAAAAGTAAACAGAATATAGTATGAGGACCAACCCCTCTGTCCTAATGGACACTGGACAACATACAATACTCTGTATAAGTCCCTTGAGTCTGATAACTCATTCACTGTGTGTCGTAGGTTGAAAACTGTACTTATGGTTAAGAAGAATTACACCGTTGTTTAATGCTCCTTACCTAACCATCCACTGATATAGGTAAATGTCATCGACATAACTTCAAAAGGTATATCTCACTCTATAAAAATAGACGTACAGATATATCAATTTGAAATTGGTGCATAACAGCGGATATTCAAAACCAAATAATTGCCGTCCGGCAAACAACCCAGATGATCTCCTCAAATAATGAAGATGATCACCTAATTCCCAATAACTTACTCTCACTCATCATCTGTAAAACCATACAGATGTGAGAATCATACCTGGTAAATACATACCCTGGAGTAAGTGTCTAATCGGGAAATCAGTTTTCCATTAACAGTATACAGTGAAACTGAAACATTGAAATGTTTCGTTGGGGTATCCTGGTATTCCTAGTAATGCCTCTTCCATTATCCAGATTCACAACTGTAACCGTATATCTCTTTGCCATCTGTCTAAATCCCTTTATATGTCTTTAGTCATTACCGTCTGCACACCCCTTTAGGCCAAATGGTTTTCTTCCTTCCCTACCGTTCGGCACCAGCCTATGGTTTGGAAGAAGACTATCCAAAAAAGCATAAAGGGTGTACTGTCCTAATCCTAGGAACACTCGCAATGCGAGAGAAGGTGAAGATAAAAGACACCTGAATGAACTTTATTCCTATTTCTCCTGAACCAGAATCCATCCCCGAACTGGAACAAGTTCCTTTCGAGTTCGTATATAACCATACGATGGAGTATCCAAATAAACTGTGGATCTTCGTAGTGATACGGAGTGTCCTGGAGAAATACAAAGGTGATTTAGGATTGGCGAAGAAATACTTGGTTCGGTCGTGAATATCTGTCGCAATTTACTTTGCCCTCCTACTAATCCCTTGCTTTGTCTTAACTTAATACCTTCTGCACACCATCGTTATGCTAATTGGTTTTCTTCATTCCCTACCGGTCGGCACCAGCCTAAGGTTTGGAAGAAGACTATCCAATTTGCGTAATAGGTGTACTATCTCCTAAACCAAGGAGTACTCGTAATGAGAGAAGGTGAAAAGAAAAGACAACTGAATAATCCTATCCGTTTTCTCCAGAACCAGAAACCATCCTCGAAGTCCTTCGAGTTCGTATATAACCATACAATGGTTTTGTCCAATGGAAGTGGACGTTTGTAGTAATACGGGGTGTCCTGGAGAAAAGGGTAAAAGTAGGAGTGGCAATGAGGTCTGCAACTCTGACAATCCAAAAGCCTGTGTTAAGAAGGTTCGGTCAACTTGGTCACTTAGTCATAGTCCAGGGTCGGGTCAATGGTCGCTGCCATAGAGAGAGAGAAAAGAAACACTCAGCGTGCACTCTAACCTAGATCAGAATGGTTATCTCTTTTTCTAATCTGGAAACCTCCCACTGTACCTCAAATTCTCCTCCAAACCTGAAAGAAGAATTAGTCGGGGTCACCCGAGGAGTAAACTAACTCATCAGTGGGAATCGGGATCCAACTATCATCGCATGATAACTTGACGGAATCCACTCACGTCACCACACTCCAGAAGGTATGCGCATGCCTGGCAAGTTTCAGTTCTTTTGAAACTCCCGATGTGATTTTTACCCCTAGGACCCAAGTGACCTTGACACAGTCAACAAATCAAAGAGTCCTAGTCAAGTTCAACCCGTCATTATCCTGGATTGCATTAAACCCACCCGTACGAGACCTTGACACAGTCAACAAGGCTGCACGACTATCCTAACCAATCCCATTAATATGCTACAAACAAACACTACTTAGCTACCGCACACTACACCTTGACACAGTCAACAAACGCAGCACGAATACTAAGTAATACTTGTAAGAGATGACGGAGGGCTACGGCTGGTTTTTGGCGAAAAACCATTAACGTAATGAACTTGATATCGTTGAAGGAACTGCATAGCCTTTTATAAAAATATAGTGACGAAAACCTTTACTAAAGAGGTCACTCCCGGTGAAGGGATCTCGGCTCTTTCCCCGTAGAATGAGGTGCAGGATATTCCAACTGAATACCACGATGCAAAGCAAAAGTAATCGTCTATAGTGAAGTTAATGCCCTGACGCAAACTTCTGTCCAAGGGGTCACTCCCGGTGAAGGGATCTCGGCCCTTGCCTCGTCGACTGAGGAGCAGGATATTCCAAATGAATACCACGATGCAAAACAAAAGTGAACGTCCTTGCAATAACAGCTTTTTTGAAAAATGTTCCAACAACATCAGAATAGGTTTGTTTAGCTTGCATTGATCCGAATCAACGCAGTCCCATCAATTAATCACACCACAAAGAACGAAAATATACTGACGTACGTATATGCCATCCGCATTCGCCACTGGGTCCCGTCATCACCCGTTAGGTTAGCTAACTAACGGCAGAGCGGGGACTGGACTAGCGCGGATGTAAAACATATACAACATCTACTAATATATATACCGATATATTATATTTCGTTCAAGGCGTGATAAAATGCAACATCACAGAAATGTACAGCATCACAGATCAATACAGATATCTGGAAGCCCCGGGTTTCACAGAGCCGCTGCTGAAACCCGACGTTCCCCTGGTCGTGTGGATAGCCTGTGCAATAAAATCCTAGACCCCTATGAGCGCGGCAAGTCACCCGCCAAAACCTGAAGCGAGGCAGCCCCCTTCAGCACCGTGAATGGACCACCCAGCACTTCACGGAATCCGGTAACTTGGGCACCCCTCCTGGGTCAACCTGTACCCCCTACGAGTGCGGCGAATAGCCCGCCAATCCTAGAGTGAAGCCCCCTCCGTCTCAATGCCATGAGATGCGGGCCCGTTGCCCTCTAGAACCCGGCCATCCGTGCACCCCACCGCGGGGTAATCCTAGTACAGAAAGTAAAATATACATACACCGGGTACATCGACCGCAACCAGGTCGTGCCCCAAAAGAATAATACAAACAGGCAGTGACGGCAGTCCACATGTCGGACGCTCGCCCCGCAATATCAAATGTACATAATACAACAGCACTGTACTAGCATTGCATCCAGGCTATCCCCCACGACCGATCCGCAACATCACAGCATAAACATAAAACATCAACGTGAAAGTCACGTTCGCAAATCCGTCTAACCGGGCTATAGCAGTTAGACCGGATTTACCGATCGAGTGACATTCACGGTCGCAGATATAATGTAAATACTGTGAAATAATGTGTTTCAAATATCCGATCGATCAAACAATTAACAAGCGGGCCCCAAACCAATACTGTAGCAGTCACAGAAAACCTGGGCCCGAATTTAATATTCCAAAACCCACAAAATTAGCCCAAAAGCCCACTGTAAAATTTTGACAAGGTGAGCACAGTAGAGTGCGGCGGAAGCGCGGCCCAAAGGGGGGTTTGGCCGCCCTTCCGCGCTCCACTGTACGACTGACAATGTCGAATTTTTACACTGGTCTTAGAATTTCCTGCATATTATTTTTCTGTCACCTGAAAAATTTTTTGACACCAAAAAATTCCAACAGAAAACTGATGCAAAGGAAAATGTGGTTTTTGGGATTTTGGTCGATCGGAAATGCAAAACACATTAGAACAAGCTAGGTAAGGTTAATGGCGTGGCTCTGATACCATGTTGCGCCACGGCAGCGCCCCGGCCTCGTACTCGAGGCCAAAATACGGAATCAAAATTTTTTCCTTACTCGAAAACCTGCGCTACCGTGGACAAAGAAAACCCGGATCGTAACCATTAACCTAATGCTAGCAATCAAGAGATAGGGTGAGAAGTATACCGAGTGATCCGAGTCCTCCGGTCTTCTCGTCATCGTCCCGATCTCCCGCGGAAAGTCTTGCCTCCACATCGTCGCCTCCTCGCCGGAAAGGGCACCACAACGCCTGCGTCTTTTACGGGCTCCCGCCTCAATACCGAGGCAACTCGGGCATGAAGCCGGCAACTCGACATGCTCAAGATATGCTGTAGAATGTGTAGTAGATCATGCTAGTCTCATTTGGGGTTTGTAGTTGCCATGATGGAGGAATGAGATTAGGAAAAATGGTGCTTTCATTTTTCCAAAACAAGAAGAAGAAGGAGATGAAGAACTCCTCCCAAAACTAAGATGAACTCTCTCATTCTTTTTCTTTCTCTCTTTTCTTTTTCTCCTTCTCTCTTTTCTTTTTACTTCTTCTCTCTTTTCTAATGAAAAACTTCTTATCCAAATGAGAATGGTGGAGGAGGTAATATCAAGCAAGAAGGGAGGTGAGTGTAGGGTAAAGCAAGTGGTGACTATATCCTAAACATCATGATAACAATCTCACATCACTTCTAATCAAGAATCAAATCCTTTCTCATCAACAAAAAGCAAATGATAAGAAAGGTATCTAAAGATGCTTTCATAATAAATCATCTTACAAATAAAACCTCCACCAAAAGTAATTTGCAAAACTGCAAATTACCCCCTCCATCAGAAAAGTCCGGCCGGGAAAGAACAAAGGAAAACCGGCCGGAACGGAATGCAAACTGGCAACTCCAGAAAACTGGTCCCGTAATAAATTACAGGAAAACCCCATACTGTGCATACACACCCGCATCTGTATCCCGACCGGATACAAATGCAATGAGACAAAATCTACACTGTACTAAACTAGTACCGGCTTAAACCAAAGCCGGCTAGTAAAATCCGTTCGATCCTGATCCGTGCAATACCGCACGTATCAGATCGAACCCTGCCATATAACTATACGGCCAATAGTACAAAACTGTCCGATCCTGATCCGTGCAATACCGCACGTATCTGATCGGACCCTGCCATATCTCCATACGGCCTCTACAGCGTTTCGCCCGAAAGCTTGAGTAACTGTAAGTGTGGTGGACTCTAAAGACTCGTCAATACTATGGCTGTGGATTTAACCACTGGCACGTCAGAGGTATTAGCCAATACGTGACGGGCCACCAGCTATTGACCAAAAGGGACGTCGATGAGGAAGCTCACCCCGACACCCAACTGAGCCTGTCAGTGACAATATCCGTACAGTCCGGTCCGTTCGTCTATGAGTATTGCATGTCGGGCCTAGGGGGTTGGTAAAAGTCAGACCCCCAAAAGCAGTACAAGTCGTGTCGGAGTGTAGCCCAGAGCGCCCTGAGATACTACTGGAATACCTACCAGTAAATCTCCTGCCTCGGCCGAGGGCTTTGCGTAATGGCTCTCCTAGACACAGCGCGACCTCACCCCCAATACCGGGAGAGACGAACCCCTGAAGATCCGCTCACTGCCTCCATGTGGCTCGGGACTGTACCCAACTAAAACCTGTTTGCACGACTCCTTTGAGCCGTGGTAAGGTAGTAATCAAAGTACAGTGGGAACTCACACGAGACAAATGACGATCCCTAGGTCAATGAACTAACCTGTACACATGTCACCAGGGAACTGCTATCTGACGTCTGGTATAATCCCAACTAGCAGGTTCCCGGCGAGTCCTGTCCGGTGTACTCATAACCCAATGAGCACCTGTATACATCTTAGGTGAACCAACTGACACCAGTGGCTTGTGAGACCGGCCACCGCCCCTCGTCGGGGTCTCGACTGTATACACTAGTCTACTAATGGAGTATCGATACCCTGTCTCGAAACTCCTACGACTAGGGACCTTTTAAGGATGTGCTTATAGACTACCAGCTCCTACGTATATGATCGCCATCATACTGCCGGCAGTCAAGCAAGAATCCTAGGGGCTCTATCAACGTGTAATAGCGACATGTCAGGTCACCTAAAGCAGTACACGATGATAAAGATAAACCAGATAGCATACTATCATCTCGAGTAAGACTGTCCTACCGGGATAGGTCCTCCCTCAATCATTGCAATCACGTGCCTGTGATCCAATAATTGACTCTGAGGGCACTATCTCCAACAAGGAGGGGATTCGTCTCTCCCGGTATTGGGGGTTGATGTTGCGCTGTGCTCGATTGGCTATAACATGAAGTCCCTGGCCAGGGCTGATTCTGAGATTTACTGGTATGTGTTACTAGTAGTTTCTCGTCCTGTTATGAGCCTTATATTTGCACGACTTATCGAGTTACTGGGGTCTGACGTTTACCACCCCTAAACGAGATATGCGACATATCAGACGAAGAGACCGGACTGTACGGTAAGTGTTACTGATTGGATTCACAGGAGTATGAGCAGGCTTGCTTGTTGATCTTCTAATCGCTCAATACCTGGGTGGCCGTTACGTTTAGCACGCCTCTTGCGGCTTGTGGGTGTTTGATATGATCATCACCTACTGCCGGCGTATTGACGAGTCTTTAGAGTCCTACATAGAGATTTCCTGATTCAGGCGAAAAGGAGTAGGAGCATATATGAGATATGTGCGGGACCGAGATTAATACGTATATGAGATACCGTATTCAATTCTCGCGATTTATTCTTATCGATCGGTTATATGTGATATAGCCGGGTTATCGAATCAAGTGTTGATTCGATAAATTGATACACATGATATTAGTCGGTTATATGTGATATAGCCGGATTATTAAATCAAGTGTTGATTTAATAATTTATTGTATAATTATATATTTGATATATTAAGTTACATTAACTAATACATGCTCACTTATGATTTCTTTTCTCTCTTTGTTTGTGCATTAGTATATATGTGATATATATTGATGTACATTATTCTGTGTCATGCTAGATGATACTTGAGGCATGGGTGTATGAGACTTACACTAAGCTTATGATAATCCTTAGGATTTATTTATTTAAAGTTAATCAAATTAGGTGGAAAATGCTCAAATGGATGAAGCTTGTGGTAGCTTGTGGATTCATTTGACTTGTCCACTAATTTGTTTTTACTTAAGATATTTTCTTAACCCAACCATGATCCTAAGCCTTAGTTAAGTCTTTACAAGGGTTTATATATGATAAAAACTCACCCATGGTTACCTCTCTCATTAGATGGGTTCATTCTTCTTCTTCTTCATCTCAACTCCAAAAGCTTTCTAGGTTTTGGATTAGTGATGAAATATTGTGAGAAAATAAAATCTAAAGTGAGCCCACTTCTTACTTCCTCATCCTATACACTTGCTTGGGTAGTAAAAGGTGTTCTCTTCACAAAGTTCATGACCTAGTAAAGGGTTAGCTTGAGTTTGAGTCTTCTCGATGTAGATCATCTTCGGCCTCGAAGACTACGAGCAAGCTTGTTCATTTCTCCGAGGGAACCCATACTAGAGTTCGGGAGATCGATGATCGCAGTGAAGGGACGTCAACATAGAGATTTGGAAGTGAAGGACCGGTCTACGAAGGTTGTATTCTTTGCTCACTACTTGTAATGGTTGATTACATGTTGATATTTTCTATTTACTCTAGCTTGATCATAGTTTAGGATTGATTAGCACCTTAGATTTTTTAAATTTGGCATGGTAGTTGCTATGAAACCCAGTAGGGTGCTAAGGAATCCCAACACCATCTCCCACTTGCACTAGGGCCATATGTTGTAGTATCCAATACCCAAAAATCAATAATGGTTGTAGTATCTCATACTCAATCATCCCATAAAAGTCTCTCTTGGGAAAAGGCCTTTGCGAGTGGATCCTCCGTGTTGTCCTTTGAGTCTACTCTCCTAACCTCAATCTCCCTGGAGATCAACCATCTCCATGATCAGGTGATACTGTCTTAGAATATGTCTGGGTCACTGATGGGATAGGGGTTCCTAGGTATAAGCCACAACTCTATTGTCACACAATGGTAGGAACGAAGTTCATGTCATGAACTAATATACACCCAGACTGCCTTTTTGGTAGCGTCTTTAGTAGCGATGTATCCATCCTTTATCGTCTAGTTTGCTACGGTATCTAGCTTGGAACTCTTCCAACATACCTTCCCTCCATTGAGGGTAAAGACAATGTCTGTGACTGACATTCAGTCGACCTTACCACCCTAGAAGCTATCCAGTGATTCTCCCCAGGATCGATTGATACCATCTCATTACACCTAATGAGAATCCTAACATCCACTTAGATCTATCTCATAGATCCAAAACCCAGGATTTAGGATGTATCACCTTGATCCTTTATGGAGAATCCTTGTTATAAGAGGAGATTGACCGAGCGTAGCATAAGAAACACCTTCCCTATAAAGAATATGTCATCTACGTACAATACGAGGAAGACTGTTGGATATATATGCCCTAGAGGCCAGTATTGTATATGTATAAATATGAGTGCTAGGGATATGTATGTACAAGATAATCTTGCTCAGTTTTATATTATATTATTTGACTTGTCTTTGTCAGGATATGTGTATTTATTTCTATTGTTGTTATATCTAGCTTGCACATATTGAAAAAGACTCGATACGGTAGTATACTATTATGGTTTGTCTTTATCTTAACATGGCATATGTCATACTCGTTATTACATATTGCGGTTACATGTTGATAAAGCTCGTAGGATCTTGCTTGACTACCTGTGTTGTGATGGCGATCACACTTGTGGGAGAAGGGTAGTCCATAAGCACATCCTTAAATGGTCTCTAGTCGGGTGAGTATCGAGACTGGGCATTGATACTCCAGAGTAGACTAGTGATTACGTTTCTAGCCCCGTCGGGGGATGGTTGTCCCGCAGCCATTGGTCCGATGCACCTAAGATCGTATACAGGTACTCACTGGGTGTGAGTACACTGGACGGACTCACCGAGAACTTCCAGATGGTACTATACTTATCTTCAGATGGAAGTTCTCAGGTGACATGTGTACAGGTTAGTCTTTGGACCTGAGATCGGCATTTGTCTCGTGTGAGTTCCAACTAAGCTTTGATCACTACCCTACCAGGCTCTACTGAGCCGTGTAAACAGGTTTTGGTTGGGTTCAGTCCCGAGCCACATGGAGGCAGTGAGCGATTGTTGGGGATTCGTCACATCTAGTATTGGGATTTGATATCGCACAGTGATCGATTGGTCAGGACCCTAAGACCTTGGCCAAGGAAGTTGGGATTTACCGATAGGTTGATCAGTAGTTTCCCGGATTGGTCCTGAATCACATCGGCATGACTCATCAGGTTATTAGGGTCTGACGTTCACCACCCCCTAAACCCGGTATACGATAGTCTTTGACGAAGAGACCGGACTGTACGGATATTGTCACGGATAGGCTCAGTAGGAGTTCGGACGAGTTTGCTCGTCGGTCTTCCATTCGACAGGTACCTGGGTAGCCGTTACATATAGTTAGTGCCGCTGACATGCTTGTGGTTAAACCCACTGTCAGAGTACTGTCGAGTCTCTAGAGTCCCACACAGAGGGTTTCCCAGCTTCGGGCAAAATGAGTAGAGGTCGTATGGTTTTACAACAGGGTTCGATCACATACGCACTTGTACGTATTTGGTGTTCGGGAAGTTGATACTAGCGGGCTTTGATTTAAGCCGGATCCTAGTATTTTGATTTTGGATTGGTTCAGTCTCATTGTATTCGTATTCCTCGGAACATGGATGCAGGTATGTATATACAGTTGACAGAGGCAGAGAAAGAGACACCTCATTAGGGTTTTGACCAGTGACTTGATTAAAACCTTAATGAGATGGGGAAATTGATTATTAATCTTTTATTATAGATAATTGTGTTATGGCTAATTTGGTTTGACCATTTGACCATGTTGACCCTTATTGATTTAGATATTTTTTTGAGCAAAAGATATTTGTGCTTAGCATTAATTGTGACATGATAATGGTCAAATCAAAATCAACCATGAGAATTATCTTTATAAAATTTTGATTATTCTTTTTCCCTAATATGAGAGCTCACCCTTCATTTGATCTTGACACATTCTCTCTCTTGGTTGCTCTCTCTTCTTCTTCTCTCTCAAGCCCTAGTGTTTCATGAGTTGAAAATCAAGGGCCATTGAGATCAAGCCACCAAAACCACTCTCTACTCACTCTAGATCACTTAATCTAGCAACCCAAGTGTTCTAGTTACCTCAAGTTAGAGGTTAAGCTCAAGGTTGGAACTCTCGGGTGGATCATCGTTGACACAAGGAGGCCGGAGTTCAAGCACGATCCATACTTCCATCGAGGAGCTTAAGAAGAGGATCAAAGGCCCGAAGGACTCGTTTTCTTTAGGTATACTTTCTATCATAGTAGATAGAACACTAACTTGCTAGCTAGGTTCATGGTAAAGATCTGGTTTTGGTTTATTCTAGCGCCAAGTTTTTGATCATATTAAAATTTTTGTTCCGTATTTGGCCACGGGAGTTGGTCAAGGCGCTAGTGTAACCCTTCATGGTATCAGAGCCAAGCCATAAAACCTATACTAGCTATTTTCAACGTGTTTAGAATATCGATCGACCGAATTTTTCAAAACCAAAATTCCATTTTTTATAGTTTCTGTCGAATTTTAAAAAGTGGTCAAAAAATTTATTTTATGGTCTCAGAAAATCGTGCAGGCTTTTTCAAGAACCCTTAAGAAATTTGGGCCCATGATCCCTCTAACACACCACGGAACCGCCGCGCAAATCACATATTGGCAGCGGTTTCCGCGGCGGTATTGGGGTTTCTGTGCTCAATATTTCTTCTGGGGTTCTTTTGTTTGGAATTATGGTTTCTGGAATGTTTATTTTTTGGGCCCAGATTTGTTTTCAGTACTGGATTAGGACTTGGGGCCCACTTGGAAAGGTTTAGTAGATCGAAATTTTAAAATACGTATTTTTTTATCAGTACTTAGTTTAGCATCTGCGACCGTGAATGTCATTTGATCGGTTAACCCGTCTATCTGCTATATGTTCTTTTAGACGAATTTGCGAACGCGGCATTTACGTTGATGTTTCTGTGATTGTGCTGATATTGTGGTTGGATTGTCGTGGTGGATAGCATGTGGTGCAATGTTAGAAGTATATTTTATATTCATTTGTACATTTGTTATTGCGGGGCGAGCGTCCGACATGTGGACAGCCGTCTTTGCCGGGTTGTATATTATTTTGGGGCACGACCGGGTTGAGGTCGGTGTCACCATTTGTACATATTTTTTTTTTCTGTACTAGGATTCCCCCAACGTGGAGTGCACGAATAGCCAGGTTCTAGAAGGAAACAAGCTCGCATCTCATGGCGTTAAGACGGAGGGGGCTTCATTCTAGAACTGGCGGGCTATTCGCCGCACTCGTAGGGGGTACAGGTTTTCATTTCACAGGTTATCTACACGACCAGGAACGTCGGGTTTCATTTGCGGCTCAAATGAAACCCGGGGCTCCAAGATGATTCACCATTTCTGTTTTGTTGGCTGTGATTCTGTGATGTTGATTATTATCATGCTTGGGACGAATGTTATATATACTTATATATATATTAGTAGATGTTGTATATGTTTTGCACCCGCGCTAGTCCATCCCCCGCTCTGTTGTTAGTTAAGTAACCAAACGGGTGATGATGGGGCCCAGTGGCGAATGGGGCATATACGTACATTGTATTTTCGTTCTTTTCTGGTGTGATAGGATTAAAATGATGGGACCGCATTGATTTTGATTAATGCAAGAAAATAAACCTAAAAGATGTTGCTGGAACGGACTTTGAAAACTGACATTACAGACGTTCTCTTTTGCTTTGCACAGTGGTATTCGGTTATGAATATACAGCACCTCATTCGACGAGGCAAGGGCCGAGATCCCTTCATCAGGAGTGACCCCTTGAGTAAAAGTTTGCGTCAATGTAATAACTGCACTATAGTCGATTATTTTTGCTTTGCATCATGGTATTCGGTTTGGAATATCCTGCACCTCATTCGATGAGGAAAGAGCCGAGATCCCTTCACAAGGAGTGACCTCTTTAGCAAAAGCTTTCTCCATTATATATTTGTAAAACCACTCAGGTTCCTTCAACGATATCAAGTCCATTACGTTAACGGGTTTTTTCGCCAAAAACCCGGCCATAGCCCTCCGTCATTTCTTACAAGTAACACTTAGTATTCGTGCTGCGTTTGTTGACTCCGTCAAGGTGTGGTGTACGGTAGCTGAGTGGTGCTTATTTGTAGCATAAGATGGGATTGGTTAGGACAGTCGTATAACCTTGTTGACTCCGTCAAGGGTTATGAGGGTGGGTTTGATGCAATCCAGATAATGACGGGTTGAACTTGACTAGGACTCTTTGATTTGTTGACTCCGTCAAGGTCACTAGGGTCCTAGGGGTAAAAATCATATCGGGAGTTTCAAACATACAGGAAACTTGCAGATTTAGCATACCTTCTGGAGTGTGGTGACTAGAGTGGATACCATCTAGGTCATCACACAATGATAGTTGGATCCCGATCCCACTGATGTGTTGGATTACTCTCGGGAGATTATTTCACTTAACAATCAATGCTATAAACCAAGTAGGTGTCTAGAAAGGTGTTAGCGGGGCTATGCCTCCAGGGAAAAGAGGTTATATAATTAAGGAACTTCGCGAAAGCATTGGAAAACCTCCCTCGAAGTACCAACACTATCCTGGCTGAAAGGTTAAGCAAGTATTGTGACATGTGATTAAATCCCGACTAGTTCTTCTTTTTAGGGTTTGAAGAAGAATTTGAGGAAACAGTGGGAGACATCCTGGTTAGATAAATTAATAACCAATCTAATCTTGCAAGAGCGCACGCTGAGTGTTTCTTTTCTCTCTTTCCAGGTAGCAACCATTTCACGCTCTAATCAAGATAATAAAATATATCGCTTGACCGATCCGAATTCTTAATCGGGGCTGGGGAACGTCGGTTCGGTTCTAAACTATGACATCGGTCATAAGTATGAGCAAGAGAAAGAGGAAAGCATGAATTCCTTGATGACCTTTGTTAGTGTATATGCCCTAGAGGCCATTCCTGTATCATACTAGTTTGTATATTACTTAATGGAAGCTTGGGATATTCACCTTGTATAGACAATCTTGCTCAATATAGTAGTATGCTAATTGGTTTGTTTCTACTTTAATGTGTACATGTGTTTATTTTAGTATATCACCTATACACATTAGTGGAGCCCTTAGGATCTTTGATTGATTACCAGCGTTGTGATGGCAGTCACACTCGTGGGGGCTGGGTAATCTATAAGCACATCCTTATGCAGGTCCCTAGTCCCAGGACTATCGAGACAGGGCATCGATACTCTGGAGTAGACTAGCGTATGCGCTTCTCATCCCAATGTGGGAGACGGTCTGTCCCACAGCCGTCAGTACGTCGTACTTGAGATAGTATGCGGGTGCTCGTTAGGTTACGAGTACACTGGACAGGACTCGTCGGGAACTGTTGGTTTGTACTATACCTATCGTCAGTTATCAGTTCCCAGGTGACATGAGTACAGCTTAGTCCGCTGACTTGACACTGTCACTTCGCCTCGAGTGTGTTCCCACTGTACTTTGATTACTACCCTACCACAGCTCAAAGGAGTCGTGCAAACAGGTAGTAGTTGGGTGCAGTCCCGAAGCACATGGAGGCAGTGACGGTTAGACAGGATTCGTCTCTCCCGTTATTGGGGGTTGACATCGCGCTGTGTCCAGGAGAGCCATTACACGAGTAGTCCCTGGCTAGGGCAAGCGAGATATACTGGTGGGTTTCCAGTGCTATCTCAGGGTGTTCTGGGCTACACTCCGACACGACTTGTACCGCTATTAGGGGACTGACGTTTACCGCCCCCTAGGCCCGCCATGCGATGTATCAGACGAACAGACCGGACTGTATAGAGATTGTCACATTCAGGCTCAGTAGGAGTTCAGATGGGTTTCACCTCGTCAGTCTCCTTGTCGGCATATACCTGGGGACCGTTACGCACAGCTAGTGCCGCTTGCGGTCTGTGGTTGAACCCACTACCAGCGTAGTGTTGAGTCTTTAGAGTCCCACACAGAAAGCAATTCGCCTTGAGGCAAAAGAGTAGAGGTCGCATGGTTTTGCGACAGGGTTCGATCACATCCGTGCACTTGTGCACGTTTGGTGTCCGGACAGTTAACACTAGCGGGCTTTGGTTTAAGCCAGATCCTAGTGTACATTTTGGGATTGGTTTTATCTCGTTTGTATTCGTGTTCCTCGGAACGCGGATGCGGGTGTATATGCACAGTTGACAGAGAGACAGAGGATTCTCATTGGGGTTGTTGACTGTTGACTATTGACTTTTGGCTAAACCCAAATGAGAATAAGAAATATAATTAACAATAATATTAATTAAGTATTATGGTGACATGGTTGTTGAGGGGTTGACTTGTTGACTTTGTTGACCGGTTAACTAGGTTGGACTAGTTGACCATCATCATGACAATGGCTATCATTTCATGGCAAAGACTTTTGCTTGCTTGTTTGTTTTTGCAAAATGAGTGCATGAAATGATATAGACATTTTGACTTGAACCATCACATAATACTTGATTACTATTTTGTTATGATGGTTTTGGATTATGAGAGCTTGGATGGCAAAAGAATTACTCATTCTCTCATTTCATTTCTCTCTCTTGCTTGAGCTCTCCCTCTTGCTCTTCCTCTTGCTCTCTCTCTAGCTCAAGGCAACACCCTCTCATGAGTTAAGAAACATTGCCTTAGAGATAAAAGAAAACCCATATCACTTCTCTACTCATCCTAGTTCACAAGGTTTAGCAAACCAAGTGTTCTAGTTTCTTCAAGTTCGAAGAAGAAGCCAAAGGTAGAAGCTTTCAGGTGGATCCATCTTCGGTGCAAGGAGACGACGAGGTGAGGCCGATCCGTACACCGGAAAGAGTTGAAGACGAAGGAGTTCAAGAAAGGTATAGCCCCCTAACCGAGTAGGTAAAACTCTAGTTAGGTTGTTAGTTAGTTGTTTAACAAAGATCCGTATTTTGAGTCCATGTTACCACCTCTTGAAAAATTGTTTTTCATCATTTCCGCAAGCCCGTAAGTACCGGGAGAGGTAACGTGGACTTACAGTGGTATCAGAGCCTATTTAAACACTATCTAACATGTTAGCAAAGTAAGTAGAAGTTCGATCGGAGAAAATATCACGAAACAAACCCATAAAATTAAGTTTCTGCCGAATTTTTTTTCTGTCCAAAAAATGATAAATCTTATCTTAAAAATCGGCTCAGGCTTTTATTAAAACACCCAAGAAAATTGGTCCAACGAACCGGTCAAGTCACCGCGGAAACGCGGCGGGAGCATTCTCCCGCCGCGGTTCCGCGGCCGAGTTGACTCGGCCGTGGCACAATATTGCTGCAGTGTGTTTCTGGGGTTGTTTTGGGATTTTTAAAATATGTTTTTTCTGCCCAGATTTTCCAGAAGAAAAATTTGTGTTTGGGACCTAAAAATCCGTATTTTGATCGAACTTCTAAAAACTTAAGCTGAAGGGTATATATCTGTGATGTGTTATATGTATTGAACGTTCGCTAATCGCTATACGTCGATTAGTGGGGGTTATATATATCTGTGATCTGTAATGTTGATGGTATGTGTATATGAATTCATTGGATTGTCGCGGATGAATAGCTGGGGGTTGTGAGATGAGAGTTTTCTTTTATCTTTCAATTCATGTAATATGTAAATTGATGTAATATTATTTTTGGCCGCACAACCGGGTCGGGGTTGTAGCCGTCATTGTATAATTTCTTTTTACTGTTTTTGCTCCTAGGATAGACCCAAGGTGGGGTGCACAAACTACCGGGTATCTCAAAGTGCCGAGTGGCCTACTCACGTCGTTGAGGGAGGTTGCTCCGCTTCGGATATTTGACGGGTAGTTTGCCGCACCCGTAGGGGTCTAGGGTGGGGTATGGCTATTCATCGTGACCGTGTAATCCGCTTTTCGTTACAGGCTCGTACGAATTGCGGATTCCTAGTATATCCAATGTGTTCATCTGTGATCTGGAATGGCTATCATTGCATGTGACGAATGAGTATATTTATATATGATATTATTTAGGCGTTGCTTATGTTTTGCATCCGCGCTAGTCCAGCCCCCGCTCTGTCGTTAGTTAAGTAACCTAACGGGTAATGACGGGGCCCCGTGGCGAATGCGGATGGAATAAGCGTACGTCATATTTTCGTTGTTTTCTGCAATGGTAGGATTAAATGATGGGACGCATTGGAATTAATGCAAGAAAAATAAACCAAGTAAAAGTCGTTGGAACACTTTCAAAACCACTCGGTTTCTTTTCAAAAATAACTTTTAAAGCGCGGAGCTTAAGCCACTCCTTTTAAAAGCTATCAAGGTTCCTTCGATTATATCAAGTTCACTACGTTCAAGGTTTCGCCAAAACCATTCGTAGCCCTCCGTCGTTTCATATGAATATTCAACAGTATTCAAGCTGTGTTTGTTGGCCTTAGTCAAGGCACAGTGTTTGGTAGCTGGTGGATATTCATATGTTGCATAGATAGATGCGTTAGTTTGGGACAGTCGTATTACATTGTTGGCCATAATCAAGGGTATATACGGGTGGGTTCAAATCAACCTGGACAACTACGGGTAGAACTTGACATGTGACTTATGATTTGTTGGCCTTAGTCAAGGTCATAAGTGCATGGGGCAAAAATCCATATCGGAAGTTTCAAAAGAACTGAAACTTTCTAGCGCTGCATACCATTTGGAGTGTGATGATTCTGGTAGGATTCTTTCAGTTTTGTCACGCGATGATATTTGGATCCCGATCGTACTGTGAGTATATGCTACTCCTCGGGAAATTTCTCACTCAACGATCAATGCAATAAACCAAGTAGGTGTCTAGAAAGGTGTTAGCGGGGCTACGCCCCCAGGGAAAAGAGGTTATTTAATTAAGGAACTTCGCGAAAGCGTTGGAAAACCTCCCTCGAAGTACCGACACCAGCCTGGCTGAACGGTTAAGCAAGTATTGTACAGTTAGATTGATCCTGACTAATTCTTCCTTTTTGGTTTGAGGAGGGATTCGAGAGACAGTGGGAGCCATCCTGTTTAGATAAATTAAAAACCAATCTAAACTTGAAAGAGCATCATGCCGAGTGTTTTCTTCTCTCTCTCTTAATTGCAGCGACCCAATGACCGCACATAGGTTACATCTATATAATAAAATGACTGAACCTGACTGTTATGATTGACAAAGGTCTGTCCAGATGTCCATTACCCATGACAAGCTGGGATACCTCTTAACTAATCAAACCCCTACCGTCTCAGAACTAGTTTCCCCTGTCACGGACATTGACATCCGTATGACATCGGAAAAAGACTGTGCGAAAGCCAAGTGCCTCGTGTTAGCCTCAGTTGATGGTGCGAACCAGAGGCAGCACGAGAAGATGGACTCAGTTTCTATCTTCCTCCATAACAAAGATTTATATGGAGAGCAATCTCGTATCGCAAGATATGAGACCTCGAACGAATTGCTTCAAGCGAGGTTGGCTGTCGGGTCATCTGTAGGGGGCAACGTCCTTACAGAGACCAGCTATTTTGAGCTCACGGACCTGAAGACCACGTTGGAGAACGGGTCAAATACTGACTTGATTCTACAGTCCCTGCCCTCTGCTTATACCTTGAAGGAAACCAGGGAAGAAGAAGGAAAAGCAAGGGCAAAAGTTTCAGGACTGGATGTAGTAAAAGAGGGACGTTCCTATTGTAACGGGAATGAACATTGGCAGAAGGATTGCAGGGCTAGCAAAGCCAGTAGCCAGAATTCGAAGCATGTTATGGCTTCGGCTTCGGGTGTGTTTGTGATAGAGAGCTGTATGTCAGTTAACCCTACTTCCTGGGTATTGGATACCAGATCAGGATCTCACATCTGTAATTCGTTACAGGCTCTGAGAAACCGTAGGGTTATCAAGAAAGGTGATATGACTCTCAGGGTTGCTAACGGAATGAGCATGGATGCTGAATCCGTAGGGGAATATCATCTTGGACTGACAACTGGGCAGATATTGATTTTGCGTAACTGTTTGTATGTACCGGGTGCGACTTGTAATATCATATATGTATCCTTACTTTCTAAGGAAGGATATGAATTTACTTTTGTAAGCGATGTAGTACACATCCACCTAAATCAAGTTCTGATTGGGTCAGGTACATTAAATAACGGGATATACGTATTGAATCAAGCTCAGATTTTCAGTGTCCAGAATACACTTAAAAGAAAGTCTCCGGAATTAAATCAGGCTTTCTTATGACATTGTAGACTGGGTCACATTAATGAAACACGGTTAACAAAGTTACATAAAGAGGGTACTTGAATCCGTTCGAGTATCAGTCTTATGCCACTTGTGAATCTTGTCTCATGGGAAAGATGACAAAGACTCCGTTCACTGGACACGGAGTAAGAGAGAGCGAGCTCTTGGGACTCATACACAGTGATGTGTGTGGTCCAATGTCTACACATGCGCGAAATGGTTATTCATACTTCATTACTTTCACAGATGATTTCTCTAGGTATGGACATGTCTTCTTAATGAAGCACAAATCCGAGGCTTTTGAGAAATTTCGGGAATACAAGAATGAAGTTGAAAAACAAACAGGCAAAAGTATAAAGACACTGAGATCTGATCGAGGTGGTGAATACTTGAGTGCGGAGTTTCTGGACTACTTAAAAGAGAATGGAATTCTCTCTCAGCGTACTCCTCTATACACACCACAACACAACGGTGTATCTGAAAGGCGGAATCGAACTCTATTAGATATGGTTCGTTCCATGATGAGTAAGGCTGAGTTACCGCGATCTTTCTGGAGTTATGCACTAGAAAAAGCTGCATATATCTTGAACCAAGTTCCTACTAAGACAGTGCCTACCACACCATACCAGATGTGGAGTGGGAAGAAATCCTGTCTTAAACCCTTTAAGACATGGGGATGCCCAGCTTTTGTCAAAAAGCAGCATGCGGACAAGCTCGAGGCACGCTCAGTACAGTGCAAGTTTGTGGGATACCCAAAGAACTCCAAGGGGTATCTTTTCTATTACGCAGAGGAACAAAAAGTCTTTGTTTCTCGTCATGCCCGCTTCTTGAAAACTGAGTTTTTAGAAAATCAGATAAGTGGGAGCGCAATAGAACTGGAAGAAATTCCAGAACCACAAGTTATTACTGAAACCTTAGTAGAACCAGAAGGTTCAGGGGAATCGGACATTCCTGCGCCGCTCCGCAGAAGTAGTAGGCAATCTCATCAGCCCGAGAGATACTTCGGTTTTCTCATAGACGGGGATAGAGAGGATTGTACAGTTGATTATGATGAGCCTACTAGCTTCCAGCAAGCCATTCAGAGCGGTGACTCGGTAAAATGGATGGATGCAATGCGGACCGAGATGGAGTCCATGTACACCAACAAAGTTTGGACTTTGGACTTTGCTCCAGCAGGGGTAAAACCCGTAGGCTGCAAATGGATCTTCAGAAAGAAGATTGGTGTAGATGGGCAGGTTGAAACCTATAAAGCTAGGCTTGTTGCAAAGGGTTTTCGTCAAAGACCTGGTTTGGACTATGACGAGACCTTTTCTCCGGTAGCTATGCTCAAATCCATTCGGATCCTTCTTGCCATTGCTGCCTTCCACGATTATGAAATCTGGCAGATGGACGTAAAGAAGGCTTTCCTAAATGGAAATTTGGAAGAGTGCGTCTATATGGATCAGCCAGAGGGATTCATTCAGAGTGGGAGCAGCGATAGAGTGTGCAAGTTGCTCAAGTCCATCTATGGACTCAAGCAGGCATCGCGGAGTTGGAACATCTGCTTTGATGATACTGTCAAAGAATTCGACTTTGTCAAAAACCCAGATGAACCATGCATTTACAGTAAGATTGTAGGGAGAAGTGTGGTATTCCTCGTCTTGTACGTCGATGACATTCTCCTAATAGGAAATGATATTCCTATGCTACAGTCAGTCAAAGGATTCTTGTCACAGAGGTTCTCCATGAAGGACCTGGGCGATGCGAACTACATTCTGGGGATCCAGATCTATCGTGATAGATCTAAAAGGATGTTGGGACTTTCACAGTCAAGGTACATCGACACCATACTGAAACGATTCAGTATGGAAGATTCCAAGCGCGGTAATCTACCGGCTTGTCACGGAATCACCTTCTCCAAAGAGATGTCTCCCAAGACTGATTTGGAAAGGGCTCGCATGTCATCAATACCCTACGCATCTGCGGTAGGCTCTATTATGTATGCGATGTTGTGTACCAGACCAGATGTAGCATACGCATTAAGCGTTGTAAGCCGGTATCAATCGGACCCAGGGGAAAAACACTGGATAGCAGTAAAGAACATTCTCAAGTACCTGAGAAGGACTAAGGAGATGTTCTTGGTGTATGGCGGAAAAGACCTCCAGATCGAGGCCTTTGCTGACTCCAGCTTCCAGAGTGACAAGAATGACTCCAAGTCCATGTCGGGTTATGTCTTTACCCTCAATGGAGGGGCGGTTTGCTGGAAGAGCTCCAAGCAGGAAACCGTTGCTGACTCAACTATGGAAGTGGAGTACATAGCTGCTTGCGATGCCGCAAAGGAAGCTGTCTGGATGAAGAAGTTCCTCACAGAGCTTCAAGTGGTTCCTACCAGTGTTGATCCAATACCGCTGTATTGTGACAACAACGGCGCTATAGCTTTAGCGAAGGAACCAAGGTCCCATCAGAAGTCCAGGCACATTTTGTGGCGGTATCACCTCATCAGGGAGATCGTAGATAGCCGGGAGATCGAGGTGAAGAGAGTAAATATGGAAGATAACACTGCTGATCCACTCACAAAGGCCTTACCCCAGACTCAATTCGAGCGGCTGATCGAGATGATAGGTCTTCGATACGCCAGTACATGGCCTTAGTGCAAGTGGGAGATTGTTAGTGTATATGCCCTAGAGGCCATTACTGTATCATACTAGTTTGTATATTACTTAATGGAAGCTTGGGATATTCACCTTGTATAGACAATCTTGCTCAATATAGTAGTATGCTACTTGGTTTGTTTCTACTTTAATGTGTACATGTGTTTATTTTAGTATATCACCTATACACATTAGTGGAGCCCTTATGATCTTTGCTTGATTACCGGCGTTGTGATGGCAGTCACACTCGTGGGGGCTGGGTAATCTATAAGCACATCCTTATACAGGTCCCTAGTCCCAGGACTATCGAGACAGGGCATCGATACTCCGGAGTAGACTAGCGTATTCGCTTCTCATCCCAGTGTGGGAGACGGTCTGTCCCACAGCCGTCAGTACGTCGTACTTGAGATAGTATGCGGGTGCTCGTTAGGTTACGAGTACACTGGACAGGACTCGTCGGGAACTGTTGGTTGGTACTATACCTATCGTCAGTTATCAGTTCCCAGGTGACATGAGTACAGCTTAGTCCGCTGACTTGACACTGTCACTTCGCCTCAAGTGTGTTCTCACTGTACTTTGATTACTACCCTACCACGGCTCAAGGGAGTTGTGCAAACAGGTAGTAGTTGGGTGCAGTCCCGAAGCACCTGGAGGCAGTGACGGTTAGACAGGATTCGTCTCTCCTGGTATTGGGGGTTGACATCGCGCTGTGTCCAGGAGAGCCATTACACGAGTAGTCCCTGGCCAGGGCAAGCGAGATATACTGGTAGGTTTCCAGTGCTATCTCAGGGTGTTCTGGGATACACTCCGACACGACTTGTACCGCTATTAGGGGACTGGCGTTTACCACCCCCTAGGCCCGCCATGCGATGTATCAGACGAATAGACCGGACTGTATAGAGATTGTCACATTCAGGTTCAGTAGGAGTTCAGATGGGTTTCACCTCGTCAGTCTTCTTGTCGGCATCTACATGGGGATCGTTACGCACAGCTAGTGCCGTTTGCGGTCTGTGGTTGAACCCACTGCCAGCGTAGTGTCGTGTCTTTAGAGTCCTACACAGAAAGCTATTCGCCTTGAGGCAAAAGAGTAGAGGTCGCATGGTTTTGCGACAGGGTTCGGTCACATCCGTGCACTTGTGCACGTTTGGTGTCCGGACAGTTAACACTAGCGGGCTTTGGTTTAATCCAGATCCTAGTGTACATTTTGGGATTGGTTTTATCTCGTTTGTATTCGTGTTCCTCGGTACGTGGATGCGGGTGTGTATGCACAGTTGACAGAGAGACAGAGGCAGAGGATTCTCATTGGGGTTGTTGACTGTTGACTGTTGACTATTGACTTTTGGATAAACCCTAATGAGAATAAGAAATATAATTAACAATAATATTAATTAAGTATTATGGTGACATGGTTGTTGAGGCGTTGACTTTGTTGACTTGTTGACTTTGTTGACCGGTTGACTAGGTTGGACTAGTTGACCATCATCATGACAATGGCTATCATTTCATGGCAAAGACTTTTGCTTGCTTGTTTGTTTTTGCAAAATAAGTGCATGAAATGATATAGCCATTTTGACTTGAACCATCAGATAATACTTGATTACTATTTTGTTATGATGGTTTTGGATTATGAGAGCTTGGATGGAAAAAGAGTTACTCATTCTCTCATTTCATTTCTCTCTCTTGCTTGAGCTCTCCCTCTTGCTCTTCCCCTTGCTCTCTCTCTAGCTCAAGGCTACACCCTCTCATGAGTTGAGAAACATTGCCTTAGAAATAAAAGAAAACACATATCACTTCTCTACTCATCCTAGTTCACAAGGTTTAGCAAACCAAGTGTTCTAGTTTCTTCAAGTTCGAAGAAGAAGCCAAAGGTAGAAGCTTTCAGGTGGATCCATCTTCGGCGCAAGGAGACGACGAGGTGATGCCGATCCGTACACCGGAAAGAGTTGAAGACGAAGGAGTTCAAGAAAGGTATAGCCCCCTAACCGAGTAGGCAAAACTCTAGTTAGGTTGTTAGTTAGTTGTTTAACAAAGATCCGTATTTTGAGTCCATGTTACCACCTCTTGAAAAAATCGTTTTTCAATATTTCCGCAAGCCCGTAAGTACCGGGAGAGGTAACGTGCACTTACAACCTTATCGAAAAAGAAGCATACTATTGCATCTCCTTCAGGTGTTCTTGTAGTTGAGAACTGCTTTTCGGTCAGTCCTACCTCCTGGGTACTAGATACCGGATCAGGATCTCATATCTGTAATTTATTGCAGGGACTGAGAAAAAGTAGGATAGTTGGACCTGGTGATATGTCCCTCAGGGTAGGGAATGGAGCACAAGTTAATGCTGCAGCCGTCGGTGAATATCACCTAATGTTGCCAAATGGTAATACTATGATTTTGAACAATTGCTACTATGTACCTTCCATGGTTTGAAATATCATATCAGTTTCTTTACTTGATAAAGATGGATATAACTTTGTTTTTGATAGAAATATCATGAACATTTACCTTGATAAGGTACTGGTTGCAGAAGGTACACTGTGTAATGGTATCTATGTTCTAAATTAGAATACAGTTCTCAATATACAAAACACACGCAAGAGGAAGAGTTCAGATACGAATGAATCCTACTTGTGGCATTGTAGACTTGGTCATATCGGAGAGAAAAGACTAAGTAAGTTACATAAAGATGGACTCTTGAATATGTTCGAATTTTCATCTTATCAAACTTGTCAGTCTTATCTCAAAGGAAAGATGACCAAATCTCCTTTCACCGGACATGGAGAAAGAACAGCAGAGCTCTTGGGACTCATACACAATGATGTGTGTGGTACGATGTATATACATGCAAGGGGTGTGTTCTTGTACTTCATCACATTCACTGACGATCTCTCTAGATTCGTATATGTATATCTTATGAAACACAAATCTGAAGCTTTTGAGAAATTCAAGGAATTCAGAAATGAAGTAGAGAACCAGGTTGGCAAAAGTATCAAGATCCTCCGATCTGATAGGGGAGGGGAGTACTTGAGCACGGAATTCCTAGATTACTTAAAAGAGAATGGAATTCTCTCTCAGCTTAATCCTCCTTATACGCCACAGCACAACGGTGTATCGGAGCGGAGGAATCGTACCCTATTGGATATGGTTCGGTCCATGATGAGTAGTGCTGAGTTACCTCTTTCATTCTGGGGACATGCGCTTCAGACAGCGGCATACCTACTGAACTACGTTCCATCCAAATCTGTGCCTAAGACTCCATATGAAGTATGGAGTGGACAAAATCCATATCTTAAGCGATTTAAGATATGGGGTTGTCCGGCCTATGTGAAAACACAGAAACCGGACAAGCTAGAGGCACGGTCAGTTCTATGTAAATTTGTGGAATATCCTAAAGATTCACTAGGATATCTGTTCTACCACATTGAGGAACAGAAGGTGTTTGTATTTCGCCATGCTACCTTTTTAGAAAGGGAGTTTCTTGCAAAAGAAACTAATTGGAGTATGGTAGAACTGAGAGAAATCCATGAACCACAAAATGTAACTGATGATTTGGAGGAACCACTAGATTTAGTAATCCCAGACGAACCTCAGCCACTCTGCAGATCTGGTAGGATTTCTCATCCTCCCGAGAGATACTACGGTTTTCTCATAGACGGGGATCGAGAGAATTGCATCTTGGAAGAAGATGATCCTACCAGTTTCAGGCATGCCATTATCAGTAGGGACTCTGATAAGTGGCTGGATGCTATGCGATCCGAAATGGAGTCCATGTACACCAATAAAGTGTAGACCTTGGATATTGCTCCACCTGGGGTAAAACCCGTTGGATGCAAATGGATCTACAAAAGGAAACTTGGTGTAGATGGGCAGGTGGAAGCCTATAAGGCTAGACTCGTTGCAAAAGGTTTTCGTCAAAGACCTGGTGTGGACTATGACGAAACTTTTTCTCCAGTGGCTATGCTCAAATCCATTCAGATCCTACATGCCATTTCTGCCTTCCATGACTATGAGATCTGGCAGATGGACGTAAAAACGGCTTTTCTAAACGGTTGTTTGGAAGAGTACGTTTATATGGATCATCCAGAAGGCTTTGTAGACAGTGGGAGCAGCGGGAAGGTGTGCAAGTTGCTTAAATCCATTTATGGATTAAATCAGGTATCACGGAGTTGGAACATCTGTTTTGATGAAACAGTCAAGGAATTTGACTTCATCAAGAACGAGGATGAGCCTTGTATTTATAAGAAGATTGTAGGACGAACTGTCGTATTCCTAGTCTTGTACGTGGACGTCATTCTTTTGATTGGAAATGACATTCCTATGCTACAATCGGTCAAGCTATTCTTATCACAAATGTTCTCCATGAAAGACCTGGGTGATGCCTCGTATATTCTGGGGATCAAGATCTACAGAGATAGATCTAAGAGATTATTGGGACTTTCGCAGTCCAGGTACATAAAGACCGTACTAAAGAGATTTAGTATGGAAGATTCCAAGCGCGGTAACATACCCGCATTGCACAGAGTCACCCTCTCCAAGGAGATGTCTCCCAAGACTGACGAGGAGAGGGTTCGCATGAAAACTATACCCTACGCTTCGGCAGTAGGATCTATAATATATGCGATGCTATGTACAAGACCAGATGTAGCTTACACGCTAAGCGTGGTGAGCCGGTATCAGTCAGACCCAGGTGAGAACCACTAGACGGCAGTGAAGAACATTCTCAAGTACCTAAGAAGGACTAAAGAGATGTTCCTGGTTTACAGTATTGGAGACCTCAGGGTTGATTCCTTTACCGACTCAAGCTTCCAGAGTGACAAGGATGACAACAAGCCTGTCTCGTGTTTTATGTTTACCCTCAACGAAAGGGCGGTGTGTTGGAGGAGTTCCAAACAGGACACCGTCGCAGACTCGACGATGGAGTCTGAATACATTGCTGCAAGCGACGCCGCAAAAGAAGCGGTCTGGATGAAGAAGTTCATAGCTGAATTTCAAGTAGTTCCGTCCATTGTTGACCCAATACCTTTGTATTGCAATAACAATGGGGCTATAACTTTAGCGAAGGAACCACGGTCCCATCAAAAATCCAGGCACATTTTAAGGCGGTATCACCTGATCAGGGAGATCGTAGATCGCCAGGAGATCGAGGTCCGGAGAGTGGATACGAAAGAGAACACGGCGGATCCATTTACAAAGGCCCTCCCTCAAGCATAGTTCGAGCGACTTTTTGAGATGTTGGGTATGCGGTACGCCAGCAGCTGGCCTTAGTGCAGACGTTGGTATTCGTTACGCTAATTACTGGCCTTTAGTGCAAGTGGGAGATTGTTGGATATATATGTCCCAGAGGCCAGTATTGTATATGTATATATATGGATGCTAGGGATATGTATATACAGGACAATCTTGCTCAGTTTTATAGTATATTATTTGACTTGTCTTTGTCAGGATATGTGTATTTATTTCTATTGTTGTTATATCTAGCTTGCATATATTGAAAAAGACTCGATACGGTAGTATACTATTATGGTTTGTCTTTATCTTAACATGGCATATGTCATACTCGTTATTACATATTGCGGTTACATGTTGATAAAGCCCGTAGAATCTTGCTTGAATACCTGCGTTGTGATGGCGATCACACATGTGGGAGCAGGGTAGTCCATAAGCACATCCTTAAATGGTCCCTAGTCGCGTGAGTATCGAGACTGGGCATTGATACTCCAGAGTAGACTAGTGTATACGTTTCTAGCCCCATCGGGGGATGGTTGGTCCTGCAGCCATTGGTCCGATGCACCTAAGATCGTATACATGTGCTCACTGGGGGTGAATACACTGGACAGACTCATCGAGAAATTCCAGATGGTACTATACCTATCATCAGATGGAAGTTCTCAGGTGAAATGTGTACAGGTTAGTCTTTGGACCTGACATTGGCATTTGTCTCGTGTGAGTTCCCACTAAGCTTTGATCATTACCCTACCACGACTCTACTGAGTCGTGCAAACAGGTTTTGGTTGGGTTCAGTCCCGAGCCATATGGAGGCAGTGAGCGATTGTTGGGGATTCGTCTCTCCTGGTATTGGGAGTTGATATCGCACAGTGATCGATTGGTCAGGACCATAAGACTTTGGCCAAAGCAGTTGGGATTTACCGATAGGTTGATCAGTAGTTTCCCGGATTGGTCCTGAACCACATCAACACGACTTATCAGGTTTTTAGGGTCTGACGTTCACCACCCCTAGACCAGGTATACGATAGTCTTTGACAAAGAGACCGTACTGTACGGATATTGTCACGGATAGGCTCAGTAGGAGTTTGGACGAGTTTGCTCATCGGACTTCCTTTCGACAGGTACCTAGGTAGCCGTTACGTACAGCTAGTGCCGCTGACATGATTGTGGTTAAACTCACTGCTAGAGTACTGTCGAGTCTTTAGAGTCCCACACAGAGGGTTTCCCAGCTTCGGGCGAAACGAATAGAGGTCGTATGGTTTTACGACAGGGTTCGATCACATACGCGCACTTATGCGTGC
This sequence comes from Agapanthus africanus, assembly GCA_030015575.1. Lineage (NCBI taxonomy): Eukaryota > Viridiplantae > Streptophyta > Magnoliopsida > Asparagales > Amaryllidaceae > Agapanthus > Agapanthus africanus. The sequence goes on along the minus strand of JASDDO010000022.1, from coordinate 229,466,725 downwards.
TTGGTGTTCGGGCAGTTGATATTAGCAGGCTTTGGTTTAAGCCGGATCCTAGTATTTGATTTTGGATTGGTTCAGTCTCATTGTATTCGTGTTCCTCGGAACATGGATGCATGTATGTATATACAGTTGACAGAGGCAGAGAAAGAGACACCTCATTAGGGTTTTGACCAGTGACTTGATTAAAACCTTAATGAGATGGGGAAATTGATTATTAATCTTTTATTAGAGATAATTGTGTTATGGCTAATTTGGTTTGACCATTTTACTATGTTGACCCTTATTGACTTAGATATTTTTTTTAGCAAAAGATTTTTGTGATTAGCATTAAATATGACATGATAATGGTCAAATCAACATCAACCATGACAATTATCTTAATAAAATTTTGATTATTCTTTTTCCCTAATATGAGAGCTCACCCTTCATTTGATCATGACACATTCTCTCTCATGGTTGCTCTCTCTTCTTCCTCTCTCTCAAGCCCTAGTGTTTAATGAGTTGAAAATCAAGGGCCATTGAGATCAAGCCACCAAAACCACTCTCTACTCACTCTAGATCACTTAGTCTAGCAACCCAAGTGTTCTAGTTACCTCAAGTTAAAGGTTAAACTCAAGGTTGGAATTCTCGGGTGGATCATCGTTGACACTAGGAGGCCGGAGTTCAAGCACGATCGATACTTCCATCGAGGAGCTTAAGAAGAGGATCAAAGACCCGAAGGACTCGTTTTCTTTAGGTATACTTTCTATCATAGTAGATAGAACCCTAACTAGCTAGCTAGGTTCATGGTAAAGATCCGGTTTTGGTTTATTCTAGCGCCAAGTTTTTGATCGTATTAGAATTTTTGTTCCGCATTTGGCCACGGGAGTTGGTCGGGGCGCTAGTGTAACCCTTCAAAGACCACCTTACTCTTTACTACCTTTTTGTATATGCAAGGTTCATCTACCATTTTGATGAAGTCAAACACTTTGACTACCACATCAAAACAGATGTTCCAACTCCGTGATGCCTTCTGTAACCTGTAAAGCAACTTGCACACGTTTCCGCTGCTCCAACTGTCTACGAAGCCCTCTGGCTGTGTACTTATAGACGCTTTCTTCTAAATCACTATTTAGAAAAGCAGTCATGACACCCAACCGCCTGATATCGTAGTCATGGTATGTAGCAATGGCAAGTAGGATCCGGATGGACTTAAGCATAGCCACTGGAGAAAAGGCTTCATCATAATCCACAACTGGTCGATGACGATAACCTTTTACAACAAGTCTAGCTTTGAAAGTCTCAACTTTTCCATCTACGCCAAGTAATCTTCTCAAGATATACTTGCTCCTGATTAACCCTTCAGATATAGCAACCAAAGTCCATACTTTGTTGGTGTATATGGATTCCATCTCAGATCGCTTAGCATCCAGCCATTCTTACAGAGTCCCCACTCTTTATGGCTTGCTCGAAACTAGTTTGGTCATCATCTCATGATGCAATCCTCGCTCCCACTGTCATTGAGAAAACCGAAATATCTCTCAGCTGGATGAGGAACCCTACCAGATCGGCGGAGAGGCTGAGGTTTGTCGGGAGCTATTGAATCCTCCGGTTCTACCAAATCATCAGCTGTAGTTTGTATAGCTGGAACTTATTCCAGTTCTACCTCATGACCACTAATTTCTTTCATAAAATAATCCTTTTCTAAAAAGGTGGCATGTCGAGAAATAAAACACCTTTTGTTCCTCAGTGCGGTAGAAGATATTCCCTTGCGAATGCTTGGGATATCCAACAAATTTCCACAGAAATGACCTTGCCTCGAGCTTGTCCGGATTTTGCTTTTAGACATAGGCCGGACAACCCCAAATCTTAACTTACTTAAGACATGGGCTCTTCCCATATCATATCTCATATGGAATGGTCGGCACCTGATTTGGTTGGAACCCTATTCAATAGGTATGCAACTTCTCAAGTGCATAATTCCCAAAAAGAAAATAGGCAACTCAGTAGTAATCATCATAGAGCGCACCATATCTAATAGGGTGCGATTGCTCTACCCCAATACATCGTTGTGCTGTGGTGTATGTGGAGGAGTAATACCGAGAGAGAATCTCATTCTCCTTTTGAATTGTCTAGGAACTCCGTGCTCAAGTATTCTCCTCCATGATCACATCAAAGGACATAATAATTATACCCGTTTTGGTTCTCTACTTCAGACTTATATTCTTTGAATTTCTCAAAATCTTCGTACTTATGTTTCAACAGGAACATATGTCCGAATCTTGAGAGATCATCAGTGAATGTAATGAAGTACAAAGAATTAGTCCTGGCATGTGTAGACAGGGGACCTACATACATCATCATGTATCAATCCCAAGAGTTCACTAACTCTTTCTCTGTTTCCAGTAAACGGAGCTATGGTCATTTTATTTTTGTGACATGCCTGACAAGTTTCATAAGATGTAAATTCAAACTTATTTAAATATGCATCTTAATGTAACTTAGCCAGTCGGGTCGCATTGATATGAGCTAGTCTACAATTCCTCAAGAAGGATCCGTTCATTTCTGAACTCTTCCTCTTGTGTGTGTTTTGTACGTTAAGAACTGCAGTTTGATTTAGAATGTATATGTCATTAGATAACGTGCCTGATCCGATCAACTCTTGATATAGGAAATGTTTAAAACATTATCCATCAATACAAAATTATATTCTTCTTTACTAAATAAAGAGACTGATATGATATTGTATATCTGGTTCGGTATCTAATAACATTCGTTCAGAATCAATGTATTTGCTAATACAGGGTGATAACCGCTAACGACTTTGGCTGCAACAATTGCACCGTTTCCAACTCTTGAAACTTATTAACCATTCCCAGTTCTCTACCTATCTGTAGCCCATTCAACAGATTACATATGTGGGATCCTGATCCGGTATCTCATACCCAGGACGCAGAGGATAACGGTTCTCTGTAATGAACACACCCGAAGAAGAGGCATCATCATGCACTTTCTTCGTTTGGGCGGCTCGGAAATCCTGGTAATCCCCTATCTCCTACTCGGTCTTATAACAATTATAAGGTAGAGCGGGACCAACGTTTCCAGCTCAGTATAACAAGTGGGTCCGGTCAATACATCCATATTATTATCTTGATTAAGGCGTGACATGGTTGCTACCAGGAGAGAGAGAGAGAGAGAGAGAGAGAGAGAGAAGAAAACACTCTGCGTGCGCTCTTGCAAGATTAGATTGGTTATTATTTTATCTAATCAGGATGGCTCCTACTGTTTTTATCAAATCTTCCTTCATACCCTAAAAGGTAGACTAGCGGGATTAATTACACCCTACAAGTTCGCCAATCTTTCTGCCAGGCCAGTGTCGGTACTTTGTGTAAGTCGACGTTAGACACCCCACATGATGCGGGGAGGCGGAATAGGTAAAACAATCATTTTGTTTAAGTTAACATCGACTAACTTTACGGATCTTTGCTAAACCTTAACTAAAAACTATCTAGAAGTGATTAGCTACTACGATAGATGATTATACCTAGAGATTCAAGTCCTTATTGTCCTTGTAGTTCACCTCCTCGTCGGCCTCCTCGATGTGATAGAAGATCCACCCGAGAGCTCCTTCTCGATGCTTTAACCTCTCACTTGAGGTAACTAGGTGGCTATGAGTGCTAATCAAAGTATCCTAGAGTATATAGAAATGGATTAGGGATCTATTAGTCTTGCTAACCCTAGGATCTCAACACATGAGAGGATTAGGGTTAGGTCTTTGAAGAGGAGAGAGAATGTGAGAGTGAGAATGAAATGAATTATCACTCATTTGTGAATATATGAAGCATGATAATTATCTAAATGAATAACAAATAATAATATCAACCATGCTTCATTAATTCACTTTGGATGAATCATCTCATGAGTCATTAAGCAATAAATGCTTCATTAACTCATTTGGATGAATCACTCCATGAGTCACTAATCCATTTAATGCAAATTCCACCTAAGCTCTCCACCTCATCTTTCTTCTAGAAGCTTCTCGACTAATTACGAGAATGTCTCTCCCTACCGTGAAAACACGGAAATACTGAGACTGTATAAATCCAATAATCCAATACTAGAATCTGGCTTAAACTAAAGACCACTAGTAAAAACTGTCCGAACATCGTACGTGCATAAATACACGTATGTGTCCAAACCCTGTCGTAAAACCATACGACCTCTATATCGTTTCACCTGAAGCAGGGAAACTCTCTGTGTGGGACTCTAAAGACTCGACACTACGCTGGCAGTGGGTTTAACCACAGGCCGCAAGCGGTACTAGCTATACGTAACGGTCTCTAGGTAGATGTCGATAAGAAGGCCGACGAGGAAACCCATCCGAACTCCTACTGAGCCTGATGTGAAAATCTTCGTACAGTCCGGTCTGTTCGTCTAAGACTATCGTATATCGGGCCTAGGGGCGGCAAGCATCAGTCCCCTATAAACGGTATAAGTCGTGTCGGAGTGAAGCCCATTACATCTTGAGAAGCTACTGGAAATCCCACCAGTAAATCTCGTTTGCCCTGCCCAGGGACTTTGCGTAATGGCTCTCCAAACACAGCGCGATATCAACTCCCAATACCGGGAGAGACGAATCCAATCTAACTGCTACTGCCTCCAAATGCTTCGGGACTGCACCTACCTGTTTGCACGACTCCTTTGAGCCATGGTAGGGTAGCAATCTAAGAACAGTGGGAACACACTCGAGACTAAGCAGCAGTGTCAAGTCTGTGGACTAAGCTGTACTCATGTCACCTGGGAACTGTTAACCGACGACGGGTATTATACCAACCAACAGTTCCCTGCGAGTCCTGTCCGGTGTACCCGTAACCCAACGAGCACCTGTATACTTTCTCCAGTACAACGTGTTAGTTATATGTATGCCCTAGAGGCCATTACTGTACATACGATGTATATTGTAGTGGATTCTTGGACATATATATGGAGGACTTTCTTGCTCAACATGATAGTATGCTATCTGGTTACACTTTATCTAAACATGTACTCTGATTGTCTCTATGTTACATGTTGATAAAACCCTTAGGATGAGTACTTGACTACTAGAACTATGATGCGGATCATACTAGTGGGGACAGTGTAGTCACCAAGTACATCCTTCAAATGTTCCTAGTCATGGGAGTACCGAGACAGGGGATCGATACTCCAGAGTAGACTAGCGTATACGCATCTTGACCCATATGATGGGCGATGGATGATCCCATATCCATCGGTGTTTGACATCAAGGATGGTGTACGGGTGATTAGTAAAGACTGGGTACACTGAACGGACTCGCCGAGAACTCCCAGATGGTATTATACCTCACGTCAGATGGCAGTTCTCTGGTGACAGTGGTACAGGTTAGTCTGTAAAACCGAGATCATCATAGAGTCTTGTGTGATTCCCACTGTACTTTGATTTCTATCATACCACGTCCAAGAGGGCGTGCAAAAAGGTGGCTTTTGGGTACAGTCCCGAATCACATGGAGGCAATGAGTGATAGGAGGGGATTCGTCTCTCCCGGTATAGGGAGTTGATGTTGCGCTGTGTTCGATTGGCTATAACTAGAAATCCCTGGCCAGGGTTGCTGAGATTTACTGGTAAGTTTTATCACTAGTTTCTCGAACTATTATAGACCTCATATCGACACGACTTATCAAGCTACTGGGGTCTGACGTATACCACCCCTAGGCGAGATATGCGACATATCAGACGAAGAGACCGGACTGTACGGGAGTGTTACTGACTGGATTCACAGGAGAATGTACAGTCTTGCTTGTTGATCTTCTGAGCGCTCAATACCTGGGTGGCTGTTATGTTTAGCTGACCGCTTGCAGCTTGTGGGTGTTTGATATGATCATCACCTACTGCCGACGTATTGACGATTCTTTAGAGTCCTACACAGAGGATTCTTGGCTCAGGCAAAACGGAGTAGGAGCACATATTTGATATGTGCGGGACCGAGAACAATACGTGTATGTGATACCGTATTTGATTCTCACGATATGAGATATCGGCCAGGTATATGTGATATAGCCGGGTCATCGGATCAAGAGTTGATTCGATGAACTGATACAGATTATATTAGTCGGTTATTTGTGAAATAGCCGGATTATCGGATTAAGTGTTGATTCGATAATTTAATGTATAATTATATATTTGATATATTAAATTACATTAACTAATATAAGCTCACTAAAAGATTCTTTTTCTCATTCGGGTAATACATTGATATATATGCGATATATATTAATTGTATTATTTTATTTTGTTACAATAAATATTGTATATGAGATATATAATATTGTAACATGTTATGGTTATAAATGCAACATGTTTTGTGGAGTTTAATTGAGGTTAGGGTTTGGATTAGGGTTAAGTCTTCATGAAGTTTTCAAGAAGCTTCTTGAAGCTTTGACTTTGACTAGGATATTTTGCATAGATATTTCCTTAACCCAACCTAACCCTTTACCCTAGTTAAATCTCTACATGGGTTAAGTCTTCATACTTAACCCATGGTTGCAATTCTAACCATACTAGAGTTTCATTATTCATCACAAAAAGATTCTTCTTCTTCTTCCTTGAGTTTTTGATGGAAAAGCTTTCTAGCTTTTTCATTAGTGATGAAAATGAGCGAGTTAAAGAAAACAAATGAGAGAAAAAATCCAACTTCATCATCCTAATCTATTCTTGCCAATTAGATTAGGGTGTTCACTTCATTTAGTGAGTGAGAGCTTGTGTTATAGAAACTTCAAGGTAGATCATCTTAGTTATCGAAGATCGGAAGCAAGCTTGCATCTTTCTCTTCGTGGAGCCTCTCGAGAGTCCGGAACTTAATGATCGCTGCGAAGGGACCACAACACGGAGCTTATGAAGTGAAGGACCGGACTACTAAGGTTGTAATCCCAAACTCTTAGTTGTTAAAGTGTTTAACATGCTTTGTTTCGCCTAACCTCTAGTTTAAAGATCTTGCTTAGGAGTTGTTCGGCACGTCTAAATTTTAAATCGGGCATGGTTGATACCTTATAGACCCTTGTGAGAGTGCCTAGTCACCCTACAGTGGTATCAGAGCCAAGATAGAGCTTTAGGCGAAGTCTGGGCAAAGTTTAAAGTCCGATCGAACCCCGAAACCCCGACATGAACCGCTTCTCTGGAAATTTTTCAAAAGTTGACATTTTTCATATTAAAAATACTCAAAAAAAATCAGCAGGGAAATACAAGAATTACTGTGAAACACGTGCCACCAATACCATTAAAGCGCCGCGGAACCGCGGCCTTACCATGGCTTGCGCGGCGGTTCTGCGGCCAAACAGTAGACTCATGGCTTGCATTTTGCACAGTAATATCCGTAGGTACTTCCTGATGCTTCTGGGAATTTTTAATTATACTCAAGTGTTGAGTTTTCTGGGTTGTATTGGGAACTCGTTGATTCGATCGGAAAGTTTAACTTCGTCGAAGTTTTTTTTCCGGGTAATTTTAGAACGTGTTAAAAAGTTCGAATGGATATCAATAACTCACTTTTTCCCCTGTCGGAGATTTTTTCAAAAGTTGGATTTTTTCTCGAGTTTGAAACTTCCGGAAAATCATGCAAGTAACGTGGTGGACCCTCTAGAAGAACACAAACCTTAACTCGATTATGTGACCGTCTGAACCGCCTCTGAACCTTAGGGTTTGGGGCAGTACGGCGTTGCCACATGTGAGGCATTGGCTTGACCCTTCTATGGCTGGACCATTGGTACTGTGGCATGTGATGGATATTTTTTGAACTCCGCTCAAGTGTTGAGCTATTTAGGAAATCTTGGGTGTTTGTTTATTCGATTGGAAAGTTTAACACTGTCTATTTATCTGGAATGTGATACAATATTTGGAATCCACAAGTAGTTATGAGATAACTAATTTGAATGTTATAAATCTAGCAGGTCAGTCTCAGTTGATCGGTTGCCACGGAATTTTGATGTGATCAAAAGTCCGTCGCAATCACGTAGCGTACGCGGATACTCGCCGGGTAAACTTAATAGATAGCCACGCCACATAGCCCCGACCAAGTGACTGTAGGAGAACCCCGTCGCCAAAAGAATCCGTTCGGGTGCTCGCGGCAGCGGTGTTCCGCCTTAGTGCACTTTGTCGACGGCATCCGAGGGTGCGGCCGTCTACTAAAGTTTGTGATGAGCATTCGATCAGGATGTCGGGAATCTTGTTGAATTGCCCGACTTGATATTGAAAAGAGTTTTCAATAATGAGACTAAAATGCGGGGTTTATAATTGTTAGGCATGCGATGTCTAAGGAATTCATCTGGTTAGGCTAAGGTGGTTGCGGATTCCAACTGTTGTAGTTTTACGCTTTCTTTTCTGTGACCGTAAGTGTAGTATGTGGTGTATCGCCGGCTTCGTTGCTATACAATAACGACAATCGGGATACGCATACTTGCTTACGTTGATGATATGAGATATTATGTGTTGCTGTGATATGTTATATTGGATCGTCGTGTTCTGAATAGCCGGGGTTTTTATGTGAGATGAGGGTTTTTATTTTTATTCATGTAAAATTCATTTGTATGTAATATTCTTTTATTGGGGCACTTCCGGGCTGAGGATGATGTCACCATTGTATATTATTTACTTTTCCGCATTAGGTAGACCCAAGGCGGGGAGCACAAGTAACCGGGTTCTAGGGTCCAGTGGGAGACCATCTCGAGGAGTCGAGACCGGATCTCCTAACCCTAGAATTGGCAGTGTTCCTAGCCGCTCTCGTAGGGGTCTAGGGATGTGGGTTTGGCTATTCATCGTGACCGTGGAATCCGTGTTTTATACAGGCTCGTATTAAAACACGGACGACCTAGTATATCCAATATTTCATATATGTTCTTCTGCCGCAATGTTCTGTGATGAGATCATATTACTGCCTAAGACGAATGTTTATATTATATATATGAGATATATGTTATATTGTAGATTTCATTTCAAATGTGATGCTTATGAAGCATATTAAAATGGGACTTCATTAATGAGCTTAATGAAACTAAAAGAAACCTAAAGATGTTGTAGAAACTTGTTTAAAAACTGGTAGCTCTAGTTCTTGCTCTGCATAGCGGTGTTCCTTGTAGAACATCCAGCACCTTATTCGATAAGGAAAGAGCCGAGATCCCTTCACCGGGAGTGACCACTTTAGAAAAACTAGCAGATGCTACAAACTCGGTTTGTCTTTTGATTATTTTTGCTTTGCATAGTGATATTTGTGAAATATCCCGCACCTTATTCGATAAGGAAAGAGCCGACGATCCCTTCACCGGGAGTGACCTCTTTAGCAAAACTAAAAAGGGCCTCAAAAAACATTCCTTTTAAAAATCACTCGATTCTACAACGATATCAAGTTCATTACGCAAAGGGTTTTCTTAAAAACCTGTCGTAGCCCTCCGTCATTTAAGATAAGTACTTCATAGTATTCGTACTACGTTTGTTGGCTTTCGTCAAGGCGTAGTGTGCGGTAGCTATTTATGCTTATCTGTATAAGCATATGATGCGATTGAGTTAGGGTAGTCGTGCGACTTTGTTGGCTTTCGTCAAGGGTCGTGCGGGTGGGTTTAATTCAATCGGGAAATGAAGGGTTGAACTTGACTAGTAGCCTATGGTTTGTTGGCTTTCGTCAAGGTCATAGGATGCTAGGGATAAAATATTATTGGGAATTTCAAGAGTTGAAATTTGCAATGAGATTGCATACCTTCTATGAGATAGTTGGATCCCGATACCCTCTGCGAGTAAGAGTTACTCCTGGGAGAGTTTTACACATTACAATTAACCGATCAAGTAGGTGTCTAGAAAGGTGTTAACGGGGTTACGCCCCTGGGAAGACGAGGTTTATTTTAATTAGGTCCGTGCGAAAGCGCGTGGAACCTCCCTCAAAGTACCCGCACTGGCCTGGCTGAAAGATTGGCGAACTTGTAGCGTGTAATTAATCCCGACTAGTCTTTCCTTTTAGGGTTTGAAGGAAGATTTGACTAAAACAGTGGGAGACATCCTGATTAGATAAATTGATAACCAATCTAATCTTGTAAAAGCGCACGCTGAGTGTTTTCTTCTCTCTCTCTCCCGGTTACGACTATGTCATGCCTTAATCAAGATAATAATACAGATGTATTAACCGAACCCGCTTGTTATACTGCGCTAAGGAACGTTGGTCCCGCTCCAACTTATAATTGTTATAAGACAGAGCAGGAAATTAGGGATTACCAGAATTCCCGTGCCGTCCAAACGAAGAAAGTGCACGCTGATGCATCTTCTTCGGATGTGTTCATTACACAGAACTGTTTCTCAATATCCTTTATGTCCTGGCTATTTGATACCGGATCAGGATCCCACATATGTAATTTGTTACATGGGCTACAGATAGGTAGAGAACTGAGAACGGGTGATAAATTTCATGAGATAGAAATGGTGCAAGTGTTGCAGCCAAGTCTGTTGGTAGTTATCACCCTGGATTACCAGAATACATTGATTCTGAATGAATGTTATTAGATACCGAACCTGATATACAACATCATATCAATTTCTTTATTAGTAAAGAAGGATATAATTTTGTATTGTTGGATAATGTTTTGAACATTTCCTATATCAAGAGTTGATCGGTTCAGGCACGTTATCTAAAAGCATAGACGTTCTAAATCAAACCACAGTTCTTAATATACAGAACACACACAAGAGGAAGACTTAAGAAATGAACGAATCCTTCTTGAGGCATTGTAGACTAGGTCATATCAATCCGACCCGACTAGTTAAAGTTAAATATAGATGCATATTTAAATTAGTTTGAATTTACATCTTATGAAACTTGCCGGTCATGTCACAGAGATAAGATGACCACAGCTCTGTTTATTGGAAACAGAGAAAGAGTTAGTGAACTCTTGGGATTGATACATGCTGATGTATGAAAGTCCCCTGTCTACACATACCAAGACCAGTTCTTTGTACTTCATTAGATTCACTGATTATCTCTCAAGATCCGGACATATGTTCCTGTTGAAACACAAGTCTGGAACTTTTGAGAAATTCAAAGAATATAAGTTAGAAGTAGAGAACCAAAAACGGGTATAAGTATTATGTCCTTTGATGAGATCAAGGAGGAGAATACTTGAGCACGGGATTCCTGGACTATTCTAAAGGAGAATGAGATTCTCTCTCAGCATTACTCCTCCGTATACATCACAACACGTCGGTGTATTGGGGCGGAGCAATCTCACCCTATGTGATATGGTGTGCTCTATGATGAGTACTACTGAGTTTCCTATTTCCTTTTGGGAGTTATGCACTTGTGAAGCTGCATACCTATTGAATAGGGTTCCAATCAAATCAGTTGCCTACCACTTCATATGTGATATGGAATGGGAAGAGCCCATATCTTAAGTTTGTTAAGATTTGGGGTTGTCCAGCCTATGTCTAAAAGCATAATCCGGACAAGCTCGAGGCAAAGTCAGTTCTGTGGAAGTTTGTTGGAGATCCCAAGCATATGCAAGGGAATATCTTCTACCACACCGAGGAACAAAAGATGTTTTGTTTCTCAGCATGCCACCTTTGTGAAAGGGAATTTCTTGTGAAGAAATTATTGGTCATGAGGTAGAAATGGAAAGAGTTCCATCTATACAAACTGTAGCTGATGATTTGGTAGAACCAAAGGATTCAATAGTTTCCAACGAACCTCAGCCACTCCTCCTATCTAGTAGGGTTCCTCATCCACTTGAGAGATACTTCGGTTTCTCTATGATAGTGGGAGCGAGGATTGCATCATGAGATGATGACCCAACTAGTTTCGAGCTGGCCATCAGGAGTGGGACTCTGTAAGAATGGCTGGATGCTTAGCGATCTGAGATGGAATCCTTATACACCAACAAAGTATGGACTTTGGTTGCTTTATCTGAAAGGTTAAATCCCCATCAGGAGCAAGTATATCTTGAGAAGATTACTTGGTGTACATGGAAAAGTTGAGACTTTCAAAGCTATGCTTAAGTCCATCCAAATCCTACTTGCCACAGATACATACCATGACTACGATATCTGATGGTTGGGTGTCATGACTGCTTTTCTAAATACTGATTTGGAAGAGAACGTCTATAAGTACACAGCCAGAGGGCTTCGTTGACAGTGGGAGCAGCGGAAACATGAGCAAGATGTTTTATAGGATAAATCAGTCATCGCGGAGTTGGAACGTCTGTTTTGATGTGGTAGTCAAAGAGTTTGACTTCATCAAAATGGTAGATGAACCTTGTATATACAAAAAGGTAGTAGGGAGTATGGTGGTGATCCTCATAGAGTACGTGGATGACATACTCTTGATAGGAAAGGAGTTTCCTATGGTACGCTCGGTCAATCTCCGCTTATCACAAGGATTCTCCATATAGGATCAAAGTGATACCTCCTAAATCCTGGGTTTTGGATCTATGAGATAGATCTAATTGGATGTTAGGATACTCACTAGTTGTAATGAGATGGTATCAATCGATCCTGGGGAGAATCACTGGAAAGGTTCCAGGATGATAAGTACGATTGAATGTCAGTCGCAGGCATTGTCTTTTACCCTCAGTGGAGGGGCGGTATGTTGGAAGAGTTCCAAGCTAGATACCGTGACTTACTAGATGATTAAAGACAAGATACATCGTTACCAAGGATGCCAAAGAGGCAGTCTGGATATATATATATATATATATATATATATATAAGTTCATGAGATGAATTTCGTTCCTACCATTGTGTGACAATGGAGTTGTGGCTTATGCCGAGGAACCCCCGTCCCATCAGAAATCCAGATATAATTCTTAGGCAGTATCACTTGATCATGGAGATGGTTAATCTCCACGGAGATCGAGGTTAGGAGAGTAGACACAGAGGACAACAGCGCGGATCCACTCACAAAGGCCTTTTTCCCAGTAGAGACTTTTATGGGATGGTTGAGTATGAGATACTTCAACCATAGCTAATTGTTGGGTATGCGATACCACAACAGATGGCCCTAGTGCAAGTGGGAGATTGTTAGTTATATGTATGCCCTAGAGGCCATTACTGTACATACGATGTATATTGTAGTGGATGCTTGGACATATATAGGGAGGACTTTCTTGCTCGACATGATAGTATGCTATCTGGTTACACTTTATCTTAACATATACTCTGATTGTCTCTATGTTACATGTTGATAAAACCCTTAGGATGAGTACTTGACTACCAGGACTATGATGTGGATCATACTAGTAGAGATAGTGTAGTCGCCAAGTACATCCTTCAAATGTTCCTAGTCGTGGGAGTACCGAGACAGGGCATCGATACTCCAGAGTAGACTAGCGTATACGCATCTTGACCTATATGATGGGCGATGGATGATCCCATATCCATCGGTGTTTTACATCAAGGATGGTGTATGGGTGCTCAGTAGAGACTGGGTACACTGAACGGACTCGTCGAGAACTCCGAGATGGTATTATACCTCACGTCAGATGGTAGTTCTCTGGTGACACTGGTACAGATTAGTCTGTAGTCCCGAGATCGTCATAGAGTCTTGTGTGATTCCCACCGTGCTTTGATTTCCATCATACCACGTCCAAGAGGGCATGCAAAAAGGTGGCTTTTGGGTACATTCCCGAATCACATGGAGGCATTGAGCAATAGGAGGGGATTCGTCTCTCCCGGTATAGGGAGTTGATGTTGCGCTGTGTTCGATTGGCTATAACTGGAAATCCCTGGGCAGGGTTGCTGAGATTTACTGGTAAGTGTTATCAGTAGTTTCTCGAACTGTTATAGACCTCATATCGACACGACTTACCAAGCTACTGGGTCTGACGTATACCACCCCTTGGCGAGATATGCGACATATCAGACGAAGAGACCGGACTCTACGGGAGTGTTACTGACTGGATTCACAGGAGAATGTACAGGCTTGCTTGTTGATCTTCTGAGCGCTCAAAACCTGGGTGGCTGTTACGTTTAGCTGACCGCTTGCAGCTTGTATGTGTTTGATATGATCATCACCTACTGCCGGCATATTGACGATTCTTTAGAGTCCTACACAGAGGTTTCTTGACTCAGGCAAAATGGAGTAGGAGCACATATGTGATATGTGCGGGAACGAGAACAATACGTGTATGTGATACCGTATTAGATTGTCACGATATGAGATATCGGCCGGGTATATGTGATATAGCCGGGTCATCGGATCAAGAGTTGATTCGATGAACTGATACAGATTATATTAGTCGGTTATTTGTGAAATAGCCAGATTATCGGATCAAGTGTTGATTCGATAATTATATGTATAATTATATATTTGATATATTAAATTACATTAACTAATATAAGCTCACTAAAAGATTCTTTTTCTCACTCGTGTAATACATTGATATATGTGCGATATATGTTAATTGTATTATTTTATTTTGTTACAATAAATATTGTATATGAGATATATAATATTGTAACATGTTATGGTTATAAATGCAACATGTTTTGTGTAGTTTAATTGAGGTTAGGGTTTGGATTGGGGTTAAGTCTTCATGAAGTTTTCAAGAAGCTTCTTGAAGCTTTGACTTTGACTAGGATATTTTGCATAGATATTTCCTTAACCTAACCCAACCCTTTACCCTAGTTAAATCTCTACATGGGTTAAGTCTTCATACTTAACCCATGGTTGCAATTCTAACCATACTAGAGTTTCATTATTCATCACAAAAGGATTCTTCTTCTTCTTCCTTGAGTTCTTGATGGAAAAGCTTTCTAGCTTTTTCATTAGTGATGAAAATGAGTGAGTTAAAGAAAACAAATGAGAGCAAAAATCCTACTTCATCATCCAAATCTATTCTTGCCAATTAGATTAGGGTGTTCACTTCATTTAGTAAGTGAGAGCTTGTGTTATAGAAACTTCAAGGTAGATCATCTTAGTTATTGAAGATCGGAAGCAAGCTTGCATATTTCTCTTTGTGGAGCCTCTCGAGAGTTCGGAACTTGATGATCGCAGCGAAGGGACCAAAACACGGAGCTTATGAAGTGAAGGACTGGACTAAAAAGGTTGTAGTCCCAAACTCTTAGATGTTAAAGTGTTTAACATGCATTGTTTCGCCTAATCTCTAGTTTGAAGATCTTGGTTAGGATTGTTCATCACGTCTAAATTTTAAATCGGGCATGGTTGATTCCTTATAGACCCTTATGAGAGTGCCTAGTAACCCTACACAACGTACCGATGGCTGTGAGACAGACCATCTCCCCAACTGGGATGAGAAGCGTACACACTAGTCTACTCCGGAGTATCGATGCCCTGTCTCGATAATCCTACGACTAGGGACCTGAAAAGGATGTGCTTGTAGACTACCCAGCCCCCACTAGTGTGACTGCCATCACAACGCTGGTAGTCAAGCAAGATCTTAAGGGCTCTATCAATATGTATTCGTGATATGCTAACATATACACATATTAAGATAGATATAAACCAAGTAGCATATTACTATGTATAGGGTTACTAGGCACTCTCACAAGGGTATATAATGCATCAACCATGCCCGATTTAAAATTTAGACGTGCCGAACAACCCTAACCAAGATCTTTAAACTAGAGATTAGGCGAAACAAAGCATGTAAACAACTTTACATCTAAGAGATAGGGATTACAACCTTTGTAGTCCGTTCTTTCACTTATAAAGCTCCGTGTTGTGGTCCCTTCGCTGCGATCATCAAGTCCCCGAACTCTAGAGAGGCTCCACGAAGAGAAAGATGCAAGATTGCTTCCGATATTCGATAACTAAGATGATCTACCTTAAAGTTTCTTTAACACAAGCTCTCACTCACTAAATGAAGTGAACACCCTAATCTAATTGGCAAGAATAGATTAGGATGATGATGTAGGAATTTAGCTCTCATTTGTTTTCTTAATCTCACTCATTTTCATCACTTTTGAAAAAGCTAGAAAGCTTTTCAAGCAAGAAGAAGAAGAAAAAGAAGATCAAAATCCTTTTGTGATGAATAATGAATCAAGTGAGGTTAAAAATGCAACCATGGGTTAAGTATGAAGACTTAACCCATGTAGAGATTTAACTATGGTTAAAGGGTTGGGTTGGGTTAAACAAATATCATAAAATATCAAGGTCAAAGTCAAAGCTTCAAGAAGCTTCTTGAAAGCTTCATGAATATTTAACCCTAATCCAAACCCTAACCACAATTAAACACCACAAAACATGTTGCATTTATAACCCTAATATGTTACAGTATTATATATCACATATACAATGTTTATTGTAACAAAATAAAATAATACAATTAACATATATCACATATATATCAATGTATTACCCGAGTAAGAAAAAGAATCTTTTTATGAGCTTATAATAGTTAATGTAATTTAATATATCAAATATATAATTATACATTAAATTATCGAATCAACACTTAATCCGATAATCTGGCTATTTCACAAATAACCGACTAATATAATCTGTATCAGTTCATCGAATCAACACTTGATCCGATGACCCGGCTATATCACATATACCTGGCCGATATCTCATATCGCTAGAATCTAATACGATATCACATACACACATTGTTCTCTGTCCCGCACATATCATATATGTGCTCCTACTCCGTTTTACCTGAGTCAAGAAACCTCTGTGTAGGACTCTAAAGAATCGTCAATACGCCGGCAGTAGGTGATGATTATATCAACACCCACAAGCTGCTAGCGGTCAGCTAAACGTAACAGCCACCCAGGTATTGAGAGATCAGAAGATCAACAAGCAAGCTTGTACTTTCTCCTGCGAATTTAATCAGTAACACTCCCGTACAGTCCGGTCTCTTCGTCTGATATGTCGCATATCTCGCCTAGGGGTGGTCAACGTCAGACCCCAGTAGCTTGATATGTCGTGTCGATATGAGGTCTATAACAGTTCAAGAAATTACTGATAACACTTACCAGTAAATCTCAGCAACCCTGGCCAGGGATTTCCAGTTATAGCCAATCGAACACAGCGCAACATCAACTCCCTATACCGGGAGAGACGAATCCCCTCCTATCGCTCATTGCCTCTATGTGATTCGGGACTGTACCCAAAAGCCACCTTTTTGCACGCCCTCTTGGACGTGGTATGATGGAAATCAAAGCACAGTGGGAATCACACAAGACACTATGACGATCTCTGGTCTACAGACTAACCTGTACCGGTGTCACCAGAGAACTGCTATCTGACGTGAGGTATAATACCATCCGGGAGTTCTCGGTGAGTCCGTCCAGTGTACCCAGTCTCCACTGAGCACCCGTATACCTTCTCTGATGTCAATCACTAATGGATATGGGATCATCCATCGCCCATCATATGGGTCAAGAAGCGTATACGCTAGTCTACTCTGGAGTATCGATGCCCTGTCTCGGTACTCCTACGACTAGGAACATTTGAAGGATGTACTTGGCGACAACACTGTCCCTACTAGTATGATTCGCATCATAGTCCTGGTAGTCAATTACTCATCCTAAGGGCTTTATCAACATGTAACATAGAGACAATCAGAGTACATGTTAATATAAATAGCAACCAGATAGCGTACTATCATGTCGAGCAAGAAAGACCTACCAATATATGTCCAAGCATCCACTACAATATACATCGTACGTACAGTAATGGCCTCTAGGGCATACATAAAACTAACAATCTCCCACTTGCACTAGGGCCATCTGTTGTGGTATCGCATACCCAACAATTAGCTGTGGTTGAAGTATCTCATACTCAACCTTCCCATAAAAGTCTCTACTGGGAAAAAAGGCCTTTGTGAGTGGATCCGCGCTGTTGTCCTCTGTGTCAACTCTCCTAACCTTGATCTCCCTGGAGATCAACCATCTCTACGATCAGATGATACTGCCTAAGATTTATATCTGGATTTCTGATGGGACGGGGGTTCCTAGGGATCAGCCACAACTCTATTGTCACACAATGGCAGGAACGAAGTTCATCTCATGAACTAAAATATATCCAAACTTCCTCTTTGGTAGCATCTTTGGTAATGATGTATCTTGCCTTTAATCGTCTAGTAAGTCACGGTATCTAGCTTGGAACTCTTCCCACATACCGTCCCTCTACTGAGGGTAAAGACAATGCCTGCGACTGACATTCAGTCGTCCTTATCACCCTGGAACCTTTCCAGTGATTCTCCCCAGGATTGTTTGATACCATCTCACTACAACTAGTGAGATTCCTAACATCCAATTAGATCTATCCCATAGATCCATAACCTAGGATTTAGGAGGTATCACCTTGATCCTATATGGAGAATCATTGTGATAAGAGGACATTGACCGAGCGTAGCATAGGAAACTCCTTCCCTATCAAGGATATGTCATCCACGTACTCTACGAGGATCACCACTATACCCTCTACTACCTTTTTGTATATACAAGGTTCATCTACCATTTTGATGAAGTCAAACTCTTTGACTACCACATCAAAACAGACGTTCCAACTCCGCGATGCCTGATTTATCACATAAAACATCTTGCTCACGTTTCCGCTGCTCCCACTGTCTACGAAGCCCTCTGGCTGTGTACTAATAGACGCACTCTTCCAAATCATCATTTAGAAAAGCAGTCATGACACCCAACCGCCAGATATCGTAGTCATGGTCTGTAGCCGTGGCAAGTAGGATCTGGATGGACTTAAGCATAGCTTTGAAAGTCTCAACTTTTCCATGTACGCCAAGTAATCTTCTCAAGATATACTTTCTCCTGATGGAGATTTAACCCTTCAGATAAAGCAACCAAATTCCATACTTTGTTGGTGTATAAGGATTCCATCTCAGATTGCTAAGCATCCAGCCATTCTCACAGAGTCCCACTCCTGATGGCCAGCTCGAAACTAGGTTGGTCATCATTTCATGATGCAATCCTCGCTCCCACTGTCATAAAGAAAACCGAAGTATCTCTCAGGTGGGTGAGGAACCCTACTAGATCGGCAGAGAGGCTGAGGTTCGTTGGAAACTATTGAATGCTCCGGTCCTACCAAATCATCAGCTGCAGTTTGTATAACTGGAACTCCTTCCAGTTCTACCTCATGAGCACTAATTTCTTCACAAGAAATTCCCTTTCACAAAGGTGGCATGCTGAGAAACAAAACATCTTTTGTTCCTCGGTTTGGCGGAAGATATTCCTTTGCGAATGCTTAGGATATCCAACAAACTTCCACAGAACTGACTGTGCCTCGAGCTTGTCCGGATTATGTTTTTAGACATAGGCCGGACAACCCCAAATCTTAACTTACTTAAAATATGGGCTCTTCCCATTCCATATCACATATGAAGTGGTAGGCAACTGATTTGATTTGAACCCTATTCAATAGGTATGCAGCTTCTCAAGTGCATAAATCCCAAAAGGAAATAGGAAACTCAGTAGTACTCATCATAGAGCGCACCAAATCAAATAGGGTGTATTTGCTCCGCCCCGATACACCGACGTGCTGTGGTGTATACGGAGGAGTAATACTGAGAGAGAATCTCATTCTCCTTTAGAAAAGTCCAGGAATTCCGTGCTCAAGTATTCTCCTCCTTGATCTCATCAAAGGACATAATACTTATACCCGTTTTTGGTTCTCTACTTCTAACTTATATTCTGTGAATATCTCAAAAGCTTCGGACTTGTGTTTCATCAGGAACATATGTCTGAATCTTGAGAGATCATCAGTGAATATAATGAAGTATAAAGAACCGGTCTTGGCATGTATTGACAGGGGACCTTACATACATCATCATGTATCAATCCCAAGAGTTCACTAACTCTTTCTCTGTTTCAAATAAACGGAGCTGTGGTCATCTTATCTTTGTGACATGACTGGCAAGTTTTACAAGATGTAAATCCAAACTAATTTAAATATGCATCTTTATGTAACTTCAACTAGTCGGGTCGCATTGATATGACCTAGTCTACAATGCCTCAAGAAGGATTCGTTCATTTATGAACTCTTTCTCTTGTGTGTGTTTTGTACGTTAAGAACTGTGGTTTGATTTAGAACATCTATGCTTTTAGATAATGTGCCTGAACCGATCAACTCTTGATATAGGAAATGTTTAAAACATTATCCAACAATACACAATTATATCCTTTCTTTACTAATAAAGAGACTGATATGATGTTGTATATCAGGTTCGGTATTTAATAACATTCGTTCAGAATCAATGTATTCTGGTAATACAGGGTGATAACTGCCAACAGTCTTGGCTGCAACACTTGCATCATTTCTAACTCTTGAAACTTATCACCCATTCTCAATTCTCTACCTATCTGTAGCCTATGTAACAAATTACATTTTTTGGGATCCTGATCCGGTATCTCATACTCAGGACGTAAAGGATACTGAGAAACAGTTCTCGGTAATGAACACACCCGAAGATGATGCATCAGCATGCACTTTCTTCGTTTGGGCGGCACGGGAATTCTGGTAATCCCCAATTTCCTGCTCGGTCTTATAACAATTATAAGTTGGAGCGGGACCAACGTTCCTTAGCGCAGTATAACAAGCGGGTTCAGTCAATACATCCGTATTATTATCTTGATTAAGGCGTGACATAGTCGCAACCAGGAGAGAGAGAGAAGAAAACATTCAGCGTGCGCTATTACAAGATTAGATTGGTTATTAATTTATCTAATCAGAATGGCTCCCACTGTTTTAGTCAAATCTTCCTGCAAACCCTAAAAGTAAAGACTAGCCAGGATTAATTACACTCTACAAGTTCGCCAATCTTTCAGCCAGGCCAGTGCCGGTACTTTGAGGGAGGTTCCCCGTGCTTTCGCACGGACCTAATTAAAATAAACCTCGTTTTCCCAGGGGCGTAACCCCGTTAACACCTTTCTAGACACCTACTTGATCGGCCAATTTTAATGTGTAAAACTCTCCCAGATGTAACTCTTACTCGCAGCGGGTATCGGGATCCAACTATCTCATAGAAGGTATGCAATCTCATTGCAAATCTCAACACTTGAAATTCCCACTAATATTTTACCCCTAACCTCCTATGACCTTGACAAAAGCCAACAAACCATAGGATGCTAGTCAAGTTCAACCCGTCATTTCCTGATTGAATTAAACCCACCCGCACGACCCTTGACAAAGGACAACAAGGTCGCACGACTACCCTAACTCAATCTGCATCATATGCATAAGCAGATAAGTACTATTCAGCTACCGCACACTACGCCTTGACAAAGGCCAACAAACGCAGCACGAAAACTAAACAGTCCTTATCTGAAATGACGGAGGGCTACGACTGGTTTTTAAGAAAACCCTTTGCGTAATGAACTTGATATCGTTGTAGAATCGAGTGATTTTGAATGGAATGTTTTTGAGGCCTTTTCTAGTTTCGCTAAAGAGGTCACTCCTGGTGAAGGGATCGTCGGCTCTTTCTTCATCGAATAAGGTGCAGGATATTTCACAAATATCACTATGCAAAGCAAAAACTATAGAAACAATCAAAAGACAAACCGTGTTTGTAGTATCTGCTAGTTTCGCTAAAGAGGTCACTCCCGGTGAAGGGATCTCGGCTCTTTCCTTATCGAATAAGGTGCTGGATGTTCTACAAGGAACACCGCTATTGTAACGCCTTGAAAAGTCGTTTTGGTGTTTTCCTGAAAATCGGTGAAAATTCGGTATTTTTCCGAAAACCGTCTTTCGTGTCATTTTGCAGTTTAGGACTAATTATACCTAAAATGGATAGGTAATTGCTTGTTTTTAGTATCTAATGAGTTACTTATGAAATTTTGGTCATTTAAAAAATTTTCCCTTTTTTTTTCAATTTTTAATATTATTTTAAGCCGGTAAGAAAATACATTAAATTAGCGATAAATACAAATTTAAATGGGCTAAATTTAAGCGTTAAAATCATGTTAATTAAAATATAGTTGTAACATAAATTTTTAGTATTTTATTTTAAGTTTTAACAAATTTTTATGATGGAAAACAAAAATATATTTTTTTTGAGCTAAAACTTGCAAATATGAATTTGTGGAGGGTCTTTTTTGCATAGAACCTTTTTGTATTCACTCCCACTCACCCCCACTCCCCAAGGCCGGCCCCACCACTGCTGGAGCAGCCCCATCCCCCTCTATTTGACTTTAACTATTGTGAATGGAGTGAAGAAAGGATTAAAATATTGTAATTTAGAGTATGGTGTACTTGTGAATGGAATGGGCTTTGACTTGGAGAAAATTCCTCAATCGCACACCATTCTCCCCCACTCCCTTCCCACTTGGCCGAGACAACCAGCAGCAGCCCCTTTTTCTTTTTCCCCAAATTCTTCATCTCCTTTTTGCTTCAATTTCATCCAAAAATCCACCGAAATCCCTAATTTTCTTCACAAATTCAACACAAAACCTTATTCTATCTCTTTTCAAGCCCAAATTGGTTTAAATCTTGGAGAAAGGAGGTGTCTTGAGAGGCTTGAGCAAACTTAGGATTGAATTTTGGAGTTATAACTTCTAATCAAATGGTTAAATTGTAGTTAAAGTATGCTAATTAGGACTTGAATGTTATGTTAATATTAAAATTATAGCTAAATCCTAATCTAGTTTTTTTTTAGTTCATGGCTTGACTTTTAATTAGGGTTTAGAAAACCATTAATTAGTTAATTAAGTTATTTTGTTATCTAGTTTTATGCAAACTTAATTTAAGAGATTACTTTGCTTAAGTGGACATCGATATGTGTTAAATTATGTTGTTCAAGTGTGAAATTGGATTTAATTGATGGTTATAAAAATCAAGAGAGGGTTGTTTATGGAAAAATATGATTTGAAGCATTGTAATGTGTTATAATTAATGTGATTGTGGTTAACTAGTTATGCGGTTACATGTTATACTAGGTTGTAATCCTTTTTGTCGCAAAACGGCGATGTTGCGCCGATTTTTGGAATGTTTGTGCTTACTAGTTTTGTTATAAAATTATGTGATGAATTATTTTTGATATCTTGATGATTGTGTTGGCTTATCCTATGACATTTAGGATGTGTGAGTGCGGTTTCTTTGAGTGGTTAGGTTTTAGTTTGGCCGGGCGACCAATCGACGATTTTAGTTAGTTTTTGCGATTTTCGCGTGTGTTCCGTGCACATTGTGCACGTTGTACCTAGCTTGTGAGCGTTGATATTTTCATATGGGATTTGAGTCATTTCATGATATGTAATCTTATGTTTTGTATTGGTGCAAAATCCAGGTTCGGTCGCGGAGACGTCAGACGCGGCTCGAAAGAGGAAAGCGGTGGTCGGACGTGACTAGCTAGGGATTCCGGTGAGTAGATGTAACATCTACGGGGGACTATCGTTGGATGGCGCAAGCCGCCCGATAGTTTTAGTAACTTAAAATATTCTTAGTGATGTTAGTAATTAGGGGTGTAATACTTATATGATTATTTGCTGTATCCATGCCTTATATTGACATACATATGTGAACCTTTTTTATAGGACACCCGCACCATTGCCAGGGTTTTTATATGCAGCACGAGCACTATTCATGCTTACACACACGCCCTGGTAATTTCCATGCCACCACACTAGATAACCTATAATTTGAAACCTTTTACTAATTGATGCTTAAACCTGTGCTATTGCCTTTAATTCCTTAAAATGAAATCGTAGGATTGCTATTCATGTGCATGTACCTCATCATATTATTTGTTCATGCCTAGTCTATTAATCATACATCGTAGCTTAATTATTGATACCATATGCATTCATCACCATTGATATATGCACTTATGAGGATTTCTTGAGATTTTATGATATTTCTGGATTTCGGGGGAAGCCGCAAAATTTCTAAACTTATTATGTTTTTAAAATATGTAATTGGGGTTTTCTAGTGATGTAAAGTGTCGTCCACCATGAGTTTGTTGTGGTTTTCGAGATCCGTGTCGAGGAGTGGAGGAACCGTCACGGGTACATGGTGGGCCCGGTATGGTACCCCGGGGCAAGATGAATGTGGTGTTGACGTTGAGCCTGGCAGGGGACGGATTACCTACCGGTGACTGTTTGGCACGGCGGATATCCAGAGGATACCGACCGTGGCCGCGAGATGATGAGATTTTGATATTGAGCTGGGTCAGCCGGATGGCTGAGGCCAGAGATACTATGACATGGATATATGAGATTTGTGATAGTTTTGAGGTGTCGTTGCTGGACACAGATTCTTGTTGATTCTATTGGTATTGTGCTGGTATTTCAAAAGAGATTCTTAAAGGGAAAAACATGATTTCTTATACTTACACATTCAGATCACGAGTTGATTTGCATTGCATTCATACCTGCTAGTATATTCATATTGTATACACACTTGCCATTATGTCCCGCCTTACCTGTATTTAGATTCTAGGATGCTTGTGTGCATGCATACGATAGCCTGTGTAGGTGTTATTTATTACTCACGAGTTGGCAACTCACCTCCGTTGTGCCATAGCCTTTTTCAGGTCCGCTCCGTCAGTACAGTAGCGGCGGGCGCACTTGCTTCTTTTGCCTGGACTCGAGGTTTTGCTCTTAGGTGGGTTATATTATTATTTTTGCACCACCTTGTATATTCTTTGTATCTAGAGTACTCCATCTACTGTATCTACCAGTATTGTTGTATATTGACCTAGAGATGAGACTGTGAGATTTGTGGACTTTTTTGCTGTAATTTGGGGTCGAGCTCACTTGAGTCGACATGCTGTTTTTCTCATGCTTCTTTATGATTATTTTGCATGATGTTGTTTTATATTGCGTGGGATTTGTGACCGCCTTGTGGCGAAGAGCTAGCTCCCGCTTGGGGATGCCTTATTTGTTGGATTCATATATATTCTTGTTGTACCCATTTTGGGGGCCAGTATTTACAAAGGAGACTCTGCCGAAATTTTCGGAAAAATTTGTATTGTTTTTAAAAAGGTTCTTATATGACTTATTTGATAAACTCGTTTTCAATTGATTGGGTTCTCTTCACTCTTTTTCTTATTTGGTTTTGTTTTCTTGGCTTTGGCTTACCTATTTTACGGACGTCTTGAGACATTTCGTAAACTTAAGTGCCAGTCACGTTCCGTACCCTGCGGGTCGTGACAAAGTTGGTATCAGAGCGATAGGTTTTACCTTTTTGAGTGTAGGATGACCCTTGGTAGATGGAGTAAGTGACTTAAGTAGGGTGATGTAGCGTGTGTATGTCCGCGGCATACTTACGATACGGTACTCCGCCTAAGTGACTTTAGGATATACTTGCTTGAAAATTCCTTCTTCGATTCCGTGTATCCTATGATCCTATTGCACTGTTCTTATTATCCGTTTTCCTGTAACAGCCACTATGCCGCCGAAGGCTACGAGGGCATAGAGGGCTGCCGCCAGAGACGAGATTCGAGCTGGCTCGTCCGAGACTAGGACTGAGCAGGGTAGTATGCCTACGCCGCAGGGATAGACCGATCCACCTTCCCCAGGCCATATGGATAGGCTCGAGACTGGTATGGAGGAGTTGCGACAGATGATGGGGGGCATGCAGGAGCTACGTCAGATGGTAGGATCCCTAGTTGCAGCCAGTCGTATACCGAGGCCGGATGACGTACCTACTACATCACAGACGACCATGATACCTGCTCTTACTACTACCGCCGTGGCCATTCCGGTTTCACTACAGGATTTCATGAGGCTGAGACCTCCAGTATTCACCGGCACCGAGGCAGCGGAGGACCCACAGACGTTCCTTGACAGTTTAGCCAGGATCTGCCGTTCGCTGAGATGTTCGGATGATCGATGGGTAGAGCTTGCGAGTTTCCGACTAGAATGTCTCGCGCAGACATGGTGGGAGTCAGTCTTGAGAGGTCGAGCTGCAGGTCTACCGCCTATGACGTGGGCCGAGTTTACAGCGGTCTTTCTAGCTCGTTTCCTCCCAGAGAGCGTTCGTGACGCCAGAGCTCGTAGCTTTGAGGCCTTAGTTAAGACACCTGGGATGACGGTGTCTGAGTATGACATCCAGTTTACACAGTTATCCCGATATGCTCAGTATTTGGTGGATACCGAAGAGAAGATGGTGAAGAGGTTCGTACAGGGACTTGATGCCCAGCTATATCTTGCTATTGGCGTCCAGCACTACGACACTTATTCAGCTGCTATGGATACGACATTGCGGATGGAGGCACGCATATCACAGACTTCGGCCGTTTCTGGGCCGAAGAGGATTCGCACCGATGTACCGTCTCAGAGGCAGCGCGCCAGATTCTTTCCGAGAGATAGGCCTGGCAGAGGATTCGGACGGGGACAGTTATATGGTTCATATCCCCGGGGACAGCAGCCGTCGCCAGGGTGTTTTGGGTGCGGGAGTTCGCACCATCTTGTCAGAGACTATCCGGCGAGACGATAGGGAGCGGCGACCGTTCCGCATGTGACCCTACCACCATCACCACCCCCTCCTCAGAGAGCCCTACTTCCTACCACAGGCGATGCTCCACGCCAGTTAGGTGCACCCAGAGGCCGTGGACGCGGCGGTCCTATTCAGAGAGGACGAGGAGGCAGAGGCCGAGGTCGAGGTCGAGGTCAGCCCGCTATCGATGGAGGACAGGCCCGAGTATTTGCTTTGACACCGCAGGATGCGCAGGCATCCAATGCCGTTGTGACAGGTACCTTGCCAGTTTGTTCTTTCGACGCCCGGGTATTATTTGACCCAGGTTCCACACATTCGTACGTCTCTACACACTTTGCACCGATGTTGGGCCGTGAGTCGTTGTTGTTAGATTATCCGCTTGTTGTTGTTACTCCGGTTGGCGAGTCGTTTATCGCTCGTTTTGTATTTCGTTTGTGTTCCGTTCGTATCGGGGAGAGGGATTCATCGGTTGATTTGATTCTCCTCGATATGTTGGACTTTGATGTGCTTCTGGGCATGGATTGGCTAGCCACTTGTTATGCTTCAGTGGACTTCCGTGAGAAGGCAGTCATATTTAGCTTTCCGGGAGAGCCAGTCCTTGTTATTCAGGGAGACCGCAGCGTCACCCTTCCCAGCTTGATTTCGTCTCTTCGCGCTGATCAGCTCTTGCGGAAGGGATGTCAGGGATTCTTAGCGTATATTTGTGATACTCGAGCTGCAGAGGTTCCGTTGGACCGGGTCCCGGTTGTTTGTGAGTTCCCTGATATTTTCCCTGATGAGCTACCTGGGCTACCGCCTGAGCGCGATGTTGAGTTCTGCATCGATTTGATTCCCGGCTCGGGGCCTATTTCTATACCGTCTTATCGGATGGCCCCGGCAGAGCTTCGAGAGCTGAAGGATCAGTTGCAGGATTTGTTAGAGAAGGGGCTTATTCGACCTAGTGTTTCTCCATGGGGTGCTCCGGTCCAGTTTGTCAAGAAGAAGGATGGAAGTTTGTGCTTATGTATCGACTACCGCCAGCTGAACAAAGTTACCGTTCGGAACAGATATCCGTTACCACGCATTGATGATTTGTTCGACCAGCTTCAGGGTGCGGGATATTTTTCGAGATCGACTTGCGATCAGGATACCATCAGCTGCGGGATCGATAGGAGGATATACCGAGGACAGCTTTCCGCACGCGCTATGGCCACTATGAGTTTTTGGTGATGTCGTTCGGACTCACCAACGCCCTAGCAGCATTCATGGATTTGATGAACCGTACATTCAGGTCATATCTTGACTTGTTCATCATCGTGTTTATCGACGATATCTTGGTGTACTCCCGGAGCAGAGAGGAGCACGAGCAACACTTGCGGATTATATTACAGACTCTGAGGGAGCACCAGCTGTTCGCGAAGTTCTCCAAGTGTGCATTCTGGCTGGACAGCGTCGGATTCTTGGGTCACGTGGTTACGAGAGACGGCATATGTGTAGACCCGAAGAAGATTGAGGCTGTTCAGCAGTGGCCCCGACCTACATCGGTTACTGAGATCCGTAGTTTTCTAGGCCTGGCGGGCTACTACAGGCGTTTTGTTCAGGACTTCTCCCGTATAGCTGCACCTTTGACCGGTTGACCCGGAAGGGAGTTCCTTTCGTTTGGACAGAGGAGTGCGAGCGCAGTTTTCAGCAGCTACGGACTTGTTTGACTACGGCGCCGGTATTATCTTTGCCTTCGGGATCAGGCGGATTTGTGGTCTACGGTGATGCTTCACGAGTGGGGCTAGGGTGCGTATTGATGCAGCATGGCCGGGTGATCGCATATGCTTCTCGGCAGTTGAAGAAGCATGAACAGAACTACCCCACTCATGATTTGGAGATGGCTGCAGTGGTCTTTGCATTGAAGATTTGGCGACATTACCTATACGGCGAGTCGTGTCAGATATTCACCGATCACAAGAGCTTAAAGTACATATTTCAGCAGCGAGACCTGAATCTCAGACAGCGTCGTTGGATGGAGTTGGTGAAAGACTACGACTGCGAGATCTTATATCACCCAGGCAAGGAGAATGTAGTGGCAGATGTGTTGAGTAGGAGGCCC
Organism: Agapanthus africanus; assembly: GCA_030015575.1. NCBI lineage: Eukaryota > Viridiplantae > Streptophyta > Magnoliopsida > Asparagales > Amaryllidaceae > Agapanthus > Agapanthus africanus. The sequence goes on along the minus strand of JASDDO010000022.1, from coordinate 229,438,276 downwards.
GGGGGTAGTCTATCCTTTTTACGCGCAGTGCAGAGGCAGTCGTCAGCAGATTGGCAGATGTTATGCGACAGCCGAGTTGAGTTCGAGTTCACTCAGACAGGGGGACAGCTCACGCATGTTCGTGCACGCCCACAGTTGCTTGACCGTATATATGAGGCACAACGCAGAGAGGACCGTTGCTCAGAGATCATGGCACAGATGGGACATGGCAGATTTTCCGAGTTCGTGATTGACGATCAGGGGATTTTACGCTATGGATCTAGACTGTGCGTAACAGATGCTGATGGATTACGGCGCGACATTCTTGAGGAGGCACACCGATCAGTGTATAGTGTCCACCCCGGTTCCACCAAGATGTACCATGATATGAGAGACACCTACTGGTGGGACGGGATGAAAAGGGACATTGCGGAGTTCGTATCGAGATGCCTAACTTGCCAGCAAGTCAAGGCCGAGCACCAGAGGCCCGCAGGAGAGCTACAGCCGTTACCCATTCCAGAGTGGAAATGGGAGCAGATTTCGATGGACTTCATTGTGGGTCAACCCAGGACCAGTCGAGGGTACGACTCCATCTGGGTGATCGTAGATCGATTGACGAAGGCGGCTCACTTCCTGCCAGTGAAGACCACTTTCAGCTTCGCTCAGTATGCTCAGCTCAGTATGCTCAGCTCTACATTGACGAGATCGTGCGACTACATGGCGTACCGACTTGTATCGTGTCAGATCGAGGCACCCAGTTCACCAGCCGACATTGGCAGAGACTTCAGGAGGCTTTGGGCACTCGTTTGAGCTTCAGCACAGCGTTTCATCCGCAGACCGACGGACAGTCAGAGCGGACCATTCATACTCTCGAGGACATGCTCAGAGCGTGCGTTTTAGACTTCGGCGGTAGCTGGGATCGTCATTTACCTCTAGTGGAGTTCTCCTACAACAACAGCTTCCAGGATACTATTCATATGGCACCTTTCGAGGCATTGTATGGGAGGAGATGCAGATCGCCCGTCTGTTGGACAGAGCTCAGCGAGAGCAGTATACTGGGGCCGCAGCTTGTTGAGGAGACGAAAGCGAAGATACAGTTGATCCGAGACCGGATGAGAGCGGCTCAGAGCAGGCAGAAATCATATGCAGACAGGCACCGTCGCAGGTTAGAGTTCGCAGTTGGCGATCATGTTTTTCTGAGGGTCTCTCCGATGAAGGGCGTGATGCGTTTTGGGCGAAAGGGGAAGCTTAGCCCTAGATTCGTAGGTCCCTTCGAGATCCTCGAGCGTGTTGGCGTTGTTGCATATCGTTTGGCCTTTCCACCCAGCTTTCCCGATGTTCACCCCGTCTTCCATGTTTCGATGCTCTGCAAGTACCTTCACGACCCTTCGCATGCGATTCAGCACCCGACAGTCCATCTAGAGCGCGACCTTTCCTTTGCAGAGCAGCCGGTGGCCATCCTGGATCGGCAGGTGAAGAAGTTGAGATCGAAAGTTATACCAACCGTCAAGGTTCTTTAGCGTAGCCCGAGCAGCGAGGAGGTTACCTGGGAGACCGAGGGCGATATGAGGAAGAAATATTCCCATCTCTTTGAAGGTACGCGTAGCTATATTTTTAAATTCGGGGACCGAATTTCTTTAAGGGGGGAAGATTGTAACGCCTTGAAAAGTCGTTTTGGTGTTTTCCTGAAAATCGGTGAAAATTCGGTATTTTTCCGAAAACCGTCTTTCGTGTTATTTTGCAGTTTAGGACTAATTATACCTAAAATGGATAGGTAATTGCTTGTTTTTAGTATCTAATGAGTTACTTATGAAATTTTGGTCATTTAAAAAATTTTCCCTTTTTTTTCAATTTTTAATATTATTTTAAGCCGGTAAGAAAATACATTAAATTAGCGATAAATACAAATTTAAATGGGCTAAATTTAAGTTTTAAAATCATGTTAATTAAAATATAGTTGTAACATAAATTTTTAGTATTTTATTTTAAGTTTTAACAAATTTTTATGATGGAAAACAAAAATATATTTTTTTTGAGCTAAAACTTGCAAATATGAACTTGTGGAGGGTCTTTTTTGCATAGAACCCTTTTGTATTTACTCCCACTCACCCCCACTCACCAAGGCCGGCCCCACCACTACTGGAGCAGCCCCATCCCCCTCTATTTGACTTTAACTATTGTGAATGGAGTGAAGAAAGGATTAAAATATTGTAATTTAGAGTATGGTGTACTTGTGAATGGAATGGGCTTTGACTTGGAGAAAATTCCTCAATCCCACACCATTCTCCCCCACTCCCTTGCCACTTGGCCGAGACAACCAGCAGCAGCCCCTTTTTCTTTTTCCCCAAATTCTTCATCTCCTTTTTGCTTCAATTTCATCCAAAAATCCACCGAAATCCCTAATTTTCTTCACAAATTCAACACAAAACCTTATTCTATCTCTTTTCAAGCCCAAATTGGTTTAAATCTTGGAGAAAGGAGGTGTCTTGGGAGGCTTGAGAAAACTTAGGATTGAACTTTGGAGGTATAACTTCTAATCAAATGGTTAAATTGTAGTTAAAGTATGCTAATTAGGACTTGCATGTTATGTTAATATTAAAATTATAGCTAAATCCTAATCTAGTTTTTTTTTAGTTCATGGCTTGACTTTTAATTAGGGTTTAGAAAACCATTAATTAGTTAATTAAGTTATTTTGTTATCTAGTTTTATGCAAACTTAATTTAAGAGATTACTTTGCTTAAGTGGACATCGATATGTGTTAAATTATGTTGTTCAAGTGTGAAATTGGATTTAATTGATGGTTATAAAAATCAAGAGAGGGTTGTTTATGGAAAAATATGATTTGAATCATTGTAATGTGTTATAATTAATGTGATTGTGGTTAACTAGTTATGCAGTTACATGTTATACTAGGTTGTAATCCTTTTTGTCGCAAAACGGCGATGTTGCGCCGATTTTTGGAATGTTTGTGCTTACTAGTTTTGTTATAAAATTATGCGATGAATTAATTTTGATATCTTGATGATTGTGTTGGCTTATCCTATGACATTTAGGATGTGTGAGTGCGGTTTCTTTGAGTGGTCAGGTTTTAGTTTGGCCGGGCGACCAATCGACGATTTTAGTTAGTTTTTGCGATTTTCGCGTGTGTTCCGTGCACCTTGTGCACGTTGTACCTAGCTTGTGAGCGTTGATATTTTCATTTGGGATTTGAGTCATTTCATGATATGTAACCTTATGTTTTGTATTGGTGCAAAATCCAGGTTCGGTCGCGGAGACGTCAGACGCGGCTCGAAAGAGGAAAGCGGTGATCGGACGTGACTGGTTAGGGATTCCGGTGAGTAGATGTAACATCTACGGGGGACTATCGTTGGATGGCGCAAGCCGCCCGATAATTTTAGTAACTTAAAAGATTCTTAGTGATGTTAGTAATTAGGGGTGTAATACTTATATGATTATTTGCTGCATCCATGCCTTATATTGACATACATATGTGAACCCTTTTTATAGTACACCTGCACCATTGCCATGGTTTTTATATGCAGCACGAGCACTATTCATGCTTACACACACGCCCTGGTAATTGCCATGCCACCACACTAGATAACTTATAATTTGAAACCTTTTACTAATTGATGCTTAAACCTGTGCTATTGCCTTTAATTCCTTAAAATGAAATCGTAGGATTGCTATTCATGTGCATGTACCTCATCATATTATTTGTTCATGCCTAGTCTATTAATCATACATCGTAGCTTAATTATTGATACCATATGCATTCATCACCATTGATATATGCACTTATGAGGATTTCTTGAGATTTTATGATATTTCTGGATTTCGGGGGAAAGCCGCAAAATTTCTAAACTTATTATGTTTTTAAAATATGTAATTGCGGTTTTCTAGTGATGTAAAGTGTCGTCCACCATAAGTTTGTTGTGGTTTTTGAGATCCGTGTCGAGGAGTGGAGAAACCGTCACGGGTACATGGTGGGCCCGGTATGGTACCCCGGGGCAAGATGAATGTGGTGTTGACGTTGAGCCTGGCAGGGGACGGATTACCTACCGGTGACTGTTTGGCACGGCGGATATTCAGAGGATACCGACCGTGGCCGCGAGATGATGAGATTTTGATATTGAGCTGGGTCAGCCGGATGGCTGAGGCCAGAGATACTATGACATGGATATATGAGATTTGTGATAGTTTTTAGGTGTCGTTGCTGGACACAGATTCTTGTTGATTCTATTGGTATTGTGCTGGTATTTCAAAAGAGATTCTTAAAGGGAAAAACATGATTTCTTATACTTACACATTCAGATCACGAGTTGATTTGCATTGCATTATACCTGCTAGTATATTCATATTGTATACGCACTTACCATTATGTCCTGCCTTACCTGTATTTAGATGCTAGGATGCTTGTGTGCATGCATACGATAGCCTGTGTAGGTGTTATTTATTACTCACGAGTTGGCAACTCACCCCCGTTGTGCCATAGCCTTTTTCAGGTCCGCTCCGTCAGTACAGTAGCGGCGGGCGCACTTGCTTCTTTTGCCTGGACTCGAGGTTTTGCTCTTAGACGGGTTATATTATTATTTTTGCACCACCTTGTATATTCTTTGTATCTAGAGTACTCCATCTACTGTATCTACCAGTATTGTTGTATATTGACCTAGAGATGAGACTGTGAGATTTGTGGACTTGTTTGCTATAATTTGGGGTCGAGCTCACTTGAGTCGACATGCTGTTTTTCTCATGCTTCTTTATGATTATTTTTCATGATGTTGTTTTATATTGCGTGGGATTTGTGACCGCCTTGTGGCGAAGAGCTAGCTCCCGCTTGGGGATGCCTTATTTGTTGGATTCATATATATTCTTGTTGTACCCATTTTGGGGGCCAGTATTTACAAAGGAGACTCTGCTGAAATTTTCGGAAAAATTTGTATTGTTTTTAAAAAGGTTCTTATATGACTTATTTGATAAACTCGTTTTCAATTGATTGGGTTCTCTTCACTCTTTTGCTTATTTGGTTTTTTTTCTGGGCTTTGGCTTACTTATTTTACGGACGTCTTGAGATGTTTCGTAAACTTAAGTGCCAGTCACGTTCCGTACCCTGCGGGTCGTGACAGCTATGCAGAGCAAGAACTAGAGCTACCAGTTTTTAAACAAGTTTCTACAACATCTTTAGGTTTCTTTTAGTTTCATTAATCTCATTAATGATGTCCCATTTTAATATGCTTCATAAGCATCACATTTGAAAAGAAATCTGCAATATAACATGTATCTCATATATATAATATAAACATTCGTCTCAGGCAGTAATATGATCTCATCACAGAACATTGCAGCAGAAGAACATATATGAAATATTGGATATACTAGGATGTCCGTGTTTTAATACGCGCCTATATAAAACACGGATTCCACGGTCACGATGAATGGCCAAACCCACATCCCTAGAACTTACGAGAGCGGCTAGCAACACTGCCAATTCTAGGGTTAGGAGACCCGGTCTCGACTCCTCGAGATGGTCTCCCACTGGACCCTAGAACCCGGTTACTTGTGCTCCCCGCCTTGGGTCTACCTAATGCGGAAAAGTAAATAATATAAAATGGTAACATCATCCTCAGCCCGGAAGTGCCCCAATAAAAGAATATTACATAGAAATGAATTTTACATGAATGAAAATAAAAACCCTCATCTCACATAAAACCCCTTGCTATTCAAAACGCGACGATCCAATATAACATATCACAGCAACACATAATATCACATATCATCAACGTAAGCAAGTATGCGTATCCCGATTGTCGTTGATGTATAGCAACAATGTCGGCGATACACCACATACTACGCTTACGGTCACAGAAAAGAAAGTGTAAAACTACAACAGTTGGAATCCGCAACTTCCTTAGACATCGCATGCCTAACCAAATGAATTCCTTAGACATCGCATGCCTAACAATTATAAACCCCGCATTTTAGTCTCATTATCGAAAACTCTTTTCAATATCAAGTAGAGCAATTCAACAAGATTCCCGACATCCTGATCGAATGCTCGTCGCAAAATTTAGTAGACGGCCGCACACCCGGATGCCGTCGACGAAGTGCACTAAGGCGGAACACCGCTGCCGCGAGCACCCGAACGGATGCTTTTGGCGACGGGGTTCTCCTACAGTCACTTGGTCGGGGCTATGCGGCGTGGCTGTCTATTAAGTTTACCCTGCGAGTATCTGCGTACGCTACGTGATTGCGATGGACTTTTGATCACATCAAAATTCCGTGGCAACCGATCATCTGAGACTGAACTGCTAGATTTACAACATTCAAATTAGTTATCTCATAACTACTTGTGATTCCAAATATTGTATCACATTCCAGATAAAAAGACAGTGTTAAACTTTCCGATCGAATAATCAAACACCCAAGATTTCCTAAATAGCTCAACACTTGAGCGGAGTTCAAAAAATATCCATCACATGCCACAGTACCAATGGTCTAGCCGTAGAAGGGTCAAGCCAACGCCTCACATGTGGCAACGCCGTACTGCCCCAAACCCTAAGGTTCAGAGGCGGTTCAGACGGTCACATAATCGAGTTAAAGTTTGTGTTCTTCTAGAGGGTCCACCGCATTACTTGCACGATTTTCCGAAAGTTTCAAACTTGAGGAAAAATCCAACATTTGAAAATTTTCCGACGGGGGAAAAAGTGAGTTATTGATATCCGTTCGAACTTTTTAACATGTTCTAAAAATTACCCAGACAAAATAAACGAAGTCATACTTTCCGATCGAATCAACGAGTTCCCAATACAACCCATAAAACTCAACACTTGAGTATAAATTAAAAATTCCCAGAAGAATCAAAAAGTAGATACGGATTTAACTGTGCAAAAATAAAACAATAAGTCCAATGTACGGCCGCGGAACCGCCGCGCAAGCAATGTCATTGCCGCGGTTCCGCGGCTGTTTAATTGTATTAAATGCTCGTTTTTCACAGCAATTCCTAAAATACCCTGCTGATTTTTTTGAGTATTTTTAATATGAAAAAATCAACATTTTTGAAAAATTTCCAGAAACTAGGGTTTTACGGGTATTCGGAGTTCGATCGGACTTTAAACTTCGCCTAAATCTCTAACCTGGCTCTGATACAACTGTAGAGTTATTAGGCACTCTCACAACGGTCTATAAGGCATCAACCATGCCCGATTTAAAATTTAGACGTGCCGAACAACCCTAACCAAGATCTTTAAACTAGATATTAGGCGAAACAAAGTATGTAAACAACTTTACATCTAAGAGATAGGGATTACAACCCTTGTAGCCAATCGAACGCAGCGCAACATCAACTCCCTATACCGGGAGAGACGAATCCCCTCCTATCGCTCATTGCCTCAATGTGATTCGGGACTGTACCCAAAAGCCACCTTTTTTCACGCCCTCTTGGACGTGGTATGATGGAAATCAAAGCACAGTGGGAATCACACAAGTCTCTATGACGATCTCGGGTCTACAGACTAACCTGTACCAGTGTCACCAGAGAACTGCTATCTGACGTGAGGTATAATACCATCTGGGAGTTCTCGGCGAGTCCGCCCAGTGTACCCAGTCTCCACTGAGCACCCTTATACCTTCTCTGATGTCAAACACCAATGGATATAGGATCATCCATCGCCCATCATATGGGTCAAAAAGCGCATACGCTAGTCTACTCTGGAGTATCGATGCCCTGTCTCGGTACTCCCACGACTAGAAACATTTGAAGGAAGTACATGGCGACTCCACTGTCCCCACTAGTATGATCCGCATCATAGTCCTGGTAGTCAAGTACTCATCCTAAGGGCTTTATCAACATGTAACATAGAGACAATCAGAGTACATGTTAAGATAAAGAGCAACCAGATTGCGTACTATCATGTCGAGCAAGAAAGTCCTCCCTATATATGTCCAAGCATCCACTACAATATACATCGTATGTACAGTAATGGCCTCTAGGGCATACATATAACTAACACTATGTTGAGCGAGACTTATAATATAACTGTGAATATCCCAAGCTTTCATTAAGTATTATACAAGCTAGTATGATACAATAATGGCCCTTAAGGCATATACACTAACAATCTCCCACTTGCACTAGGGCCATGTACTGGCGTATCGAAGACCTATCATCTCGAATAGCCTCTCAAACTGAGTGTGGGGTAAGTCCTTTATGAATGGATCTGCAGTGTTCTCCTCTGTAGAAACTTTCCGGACCTCGATCTCCCGGCGATCTATGATCTCCCTGATCAGGTGATAACGCCTTAAGATGTGTCTGGACTTCTGATGGGACCTGGGTTCCTTTGCTAAAGCTATAGCCTCATTGTTGTCACAATACAGAGGTATTGGATCAACAATGGATGGAACCACCTGAAGTTCTGTGAGGAACTTCTTCATCCAGACTGTTTCTTTTGCGGCATCGCAAGCAGCTATATACTCCGCTTCCATTGTCGATTCAGCAACGGTGTCCTGCTTGGAACTCTTCCAACACACCGCCCCTCCATTGAGGGTAAAGACATAACCTGACATGGACTTGGAGTCATCCTTGTCACTCTGGAAGCTGGAGTCAGCAAAAGCCTCAATCTTGAGGTCTTTTCCGCCGTAAACCAAGAACACATCCTTAGTCCTTCTCAGGTACTTGAGAATGTTATTTACTGCTATCCAATGCTTCTCCCCTGGGTCTGACTGATACCGTCTTACCACGCTCAGTGTGTAAGCTACATCTGGTCTGGTGCACAACATCACATACATTATAGAGCCTACCGCAGAAGCGCAGGGTATAATCGACATGCGATCCCTTTCTAAATCAGTCTTGGGAGACATCTCTTTGGATAGGGTGATTCCGTGACAAGCCGGTAAATTACCAAGCTTAGAATCTTCCATACTGAATCTTTTCAGTATAGTGTTGATATACCTGGACTGCGAAAGTCCCAACATCCTCTTAGATCTATCACGATAGATCCGGATCCCCAGAATGTAAGAGGCATCACCCAGGTCTTTCATGGAGAACCTGTATGACAAGAATCCTTTGACAGATTGTAGCATAGGAATGTCATTTCCTATCAAGAGAATGTCATCCACGTACAAGAAGAGGAATACTACAGCTCTCCCTACAATCTTACTGTATATGCATGGTTCATCTGAATTCTTGATAAAGTCGAATTCTTTAACAGTATCATCAAAACAGATGTTCCAACTCCGCGATGCTTGGTTTAGTCCATAAATGGACTTAAGCAACTTGCACACTTTACCGCTGCTCCCACTCTGAATGAATCCCTCTGGCTGATCTATATAGACTCACTCTTCTAAATTTCCATTTAGAAAGTCCGTCTTTACGTCCATCTGCCAGATCTCATAATCGTGGAAGGCAGCAATGGCAAGAAGGATCCGAATGGATTTGAGCATAGCCACTGGAGAAAAAGTTTCGTCATAGTCCAAACCAGGTCTTTGACGAAAACCCTTTGCAACAAGTCTAGCCTTATAGGTTTCCACCTGTCCATCTACACCAATCTTCTTCTTGAAGATCCACTTGCATCCTACGGGTTTTACCCCATCTGGAGCAATGCCCAAAGTCCATACTTTGTTAGTGTACATGGACTCCATTTCGGTCCGCATTGCATCAAGTCATCTTACTGAGTCGCCGCTCTGAATGGCTTGCTGGAAGCTAGTAGGGTCATCATTGTCAATGATGCAATCATCTCGATCCCTGTCTATGAGAAAACCGTAGTATCTCTCGGGCGGATGAGACTGCCTACTACTTCTGCGGATAGGCGCTGGGATGTCCCTTTCTTCTGAAACTTATGGTTCTACCATACTTTCAGTAACAGCTTGTGGTTCTGGAATTTCATCCAGTTCTATTGCGCTCCCACTCTTCTGATTTTCTAAAAATTCAGCTTCCAAGAAGTGGGCATGACGAGAAACAAAAACCTTTTGTTCCTCAGCATAATAGAAATAATACCCCTTGGAGTTCTTTGGATATCCTACAAACTTTCACTGTACTGAGCGTTCCTCGAGCTTGTCCGCATGCTTCTTTTTAACAAAAGCTGGACATCCCCATGTCCTAAAGTGTTTAAGACTGTTAGTTATGTATATGCCTTAGGGGCCATTGTTGTACATATGATGTATATTATAATGGATGCTTGGATATATATAGAGAGGACTTTCTTGCTCGTCATGATAGTATGCTATTTGGTTTCACTTTATCTTAACATGTTGACTTATATTAGTATACTGTCTTACTCTCACATGTTGATAAAGCCCTTAGGATATGTACTCGACTACTCGGACTATGATGAGATCATACTAGTGGGACCACGGTAGTCGATGAGTACATCCTATAACTGTTCCTAGTCGAGGGTGTGTCGAGACAGGGCATCGATACACCGGAGTAGACTAGCGTATACGCATCTTGACCCATATGATGGGCGATGGATGATCCCATATCCATCGGTGTTTGACATCAAGGATGGTGTACGGGTGCTCAGTGGAGACTGGGTACACTAGACGGACATGCCAAGAACTCCCAGATGGTATTATACCTCACGTCAGATGGCAGTTCTCTGGTGACACTGGTACAGGGTAGTCTGTAGACCCGAGATCGTCATAGAGTCTTGTGTGATTCCCACTGTGCTTTGATTTCCACCTTACCACGTCCAAGAGGGCGTGCAAAACGGTGGCTTTTGGGTGCAGTCCCGAATCACATGGAGGCAATGAGCGATAGGAGGGGATTCGTCTCTCCCGGTATAGGGAGTCGATGTTGTGCTGTGTTCGATTGGATATAACTGGATGTCCCTGCCCAGGGCTGATACAGAGATTTACTGGTAAGTGTTACCAGTAGTTTCTCGACCTGTTATGAGCCTCACATCGACACGACTTATCGGTTACTGGGGTCTGACGTATACTACCCCTAGACTAGATATGCAACATATCAGACGAAGAGACCGGAATGTACAGGAGTGTTACTATTTGGATTCACAGGAGAATGTACATGCTTGCTTGTTGATCTTCTGATCGCTCAATACCTGGGTGGCTGTTACGTTTAGCTGACCGTTTGCAGCTTGTGGATGTTTGATATGATCATCACCTGCTACCGGCGTATGGACGATTCTTTAGAGTCCTACACAGAGGTTTCTTGACTCAGGCAAAACGAAGTAGGGGCACATATGTGATATGTGCAGGACCGAGGATAATACGATATGAGATACCGTATTATATTCTCGTGATATTTTGATATGAGCCGGGTCATCGGATCAAGTGTTGATTCGATGAATCGGTACATGATATATTAGTCGGTTATTTTCGATATAGCCGGATTGTCGGATCAAGTCTTGATTCGATAATTTAATGTATAATTATATATTTGATATATTACATTACATTATTTAATATTGGCTCGCTTTATTATTTCATTTTCTCACCGGATAATACATTGATATATATGCGATATATGTTAATTGTATTATTTTCTTTTGTTACAAAATATATTATATATGTGATATATAATATTGTAACATGTTATAATTACTAATGCAACATGATTATTGGAGATTAAACATGGTTAGGGTTTGATTTGGGTTAGCTCTTTCATGAACCTTCTAGAAGGTTTCCTTTTGTTTCTTGCAAAGATATTATGATGGATATTTTCCTTACCCAAACCACACCCTTAACCCTAGTTAACTCTCTACATTGGTTATCCTTGTCATCTTTGACCATGGTTGCATTTGTAATCATATAATCTTTTTCATTATTCATCACAAAAGGATTATTCATTCTTCTTCTTCTTCTTCCTCCTTGCAAAGCTCTCTAGCTTTGAGATTTATGATGAATTAGTGTGAGAATTTGATAATAAAAGAGAGCATAAATCCTACTTCATCATCCTCATCTAATCTAGCCAATTAGATTAAGGTGTTCACCTCATTAGTGAGAGAGAGCTTGTTTTAAAGAAACTTCAAGGTAGATCATCTTTGAAAAGGAAGACTACAAGCAAGCATGGATCATTCCGGTTGTGGAGCCTCTCTTGAGTCCGGGAGATCATGGATTGTGGAGAAGGGACTTCTACTCGGAGCTTATGAAGCGAAGGAGCGGACTACAAAAGTTGTAATCCCTCACTCTTAGTTGTAAAGGTGTTTACTTGCATGTTTAACCCTAATTATCTAGCAAAGATCCTAGCTTTGGGTTGTTCGGCACGTCTAAATTTTAAACCGGGCATGGTTGATGCCTTATAGACCTTTGTATGAGTGCCTAGAAACCCTACAGTGGTATCAGAGCCAAGCTAGAGCATTAGGCGACATGTATACGAAGTTAAAAGTCCGATCGAACCCCGAAACATCGAACGTGACCCCCTCTCTGGAAATTTTGTAAAAAAGTGATTTTTTCTGCATTAAAAATACTCCAAAAAATCAGCAGGAAATTCTAAGGATATCACTGAAATACGAGCCCCCAAGTTTTTCATAGCGCCGCGGAACCGCGGCAAGAACCTGCTTGTTGCGGCGGTTCCGCGGCCAGAAATGGGAATTGGGGACACGTGTTTAAACAGTAATATCCGTAGGTATTTGTACTTGCTTCTGGGTATTTTTAATCTTGCTCAAGTCTTGAGTGTTCTGGGGATTACTTTGTAATCGTTGATTCGATCGGAAAGTTTAATTTCGTTTTGTTTTCCGGATATTTCAGAAAATGTTAAAATTTTCGAACGGATATCATTAACTCACTTTTTCCCGGCACAAAAAACTTTCAAGTGTTGAATTTTTCTTGGTTTAAATCTTTCGGAAAAACGTGCAAGTAACGCGGTGGACCCTCTTGAAGAACACAAACCATAACTCGATTATGTGACCGTCCGAACCGCCTCTAAACCTTAGGGTTTGGGGCAGTACGGCGTTGCCACATGTGAGGCGTTGGCTTGACCCTTCTAAGGCTGGACCATTGGTACTGTGGCATATGCTGGATGCCTTTAAACTCCGCTCAAGTGTTGAGCCATTTGGGAAATTTTAGGTGTTTGATTATTCGATCGGAAAGTTTAATATTGTCTATTTATCTGGAATGTGATACAATATGTGGAATTCATATAGTTAGGCATGAAATGCGAAGTATGTGATATTTCAGATTTACGATGTCTAAAGTGATTGTGGATTCCAAATGTTGTAGTTTTACACTTTCTTTTCTGTGACCGTAAGTGTAGTATGTAGTTGTATTGCCGGTTTTCGTTGCTATACATCAACGATTATCGGTGTATGCATACTTACTTACGTTGATGATATGAGATATTTTGTGTTGCTGTGATATGTTATATTGGATCGTCATGTTTTGAATAGGAGGGTTTTTTTATGTGAGATGAGGGTTTTTATTTTCATTCATGTAAAATTCATTTGTATGTAATATTCTTTTATTGGGGCGCTTCCGGGATGAGGTTGATGTCACCAGTGTATATTATTTACTTTTCCGCATTAGGTAGACCCAAGGAGGGTAGCACAAGTAACCAGGTTTTAGGGTACAGTGGGAGGCCATCTCGAGGAGTCGAGACCGGGTCTCCTAACCCTAGAATTGGCAGTGTTACTTGCCGCTCTCGTAGGGGTCTAGGGATGTGGGTTTGGCTATTCATCGCGACCGTGGAATCCGTGTTTTATACAGGCTCGAAATAAAACACGGATGTCCTAGTATATCCAATATTTCATATGTTATCTTCTGCTGCAATGTTCTGTGATGAGATCATATTACTGCCTGAGACGAATGCTTATACTATATATATATGCTGATATATAAATATTACTGCTTTCGTTTCTACGATGATGCTTAGGAAGCATAAGCTGATGGGATATATTAATGAGATTAATAAAAAGAAAAGAAACCTAAAAGATGTTGTAGAATCAAAACTTTATAAAAAGGGTACCTACAGTTTTGCTTTGCATAGCGGTATATATGATATATCCTGCACCTTATTCGATGAGGAAAGAGCCGAGATCCCTTCACCGGGAGTGACCTCTTTAGCGAAACTGGCAGATGCTACAAACTCACGGTTTAGTTTTTGACAGCCTATATAGTTCTTGCTTTGTACAGCGGTATATATGATATATCCTGCACCTTATTCGATAGGGAAAGAGCCGAGATCCCTTCACCGGGAGTGACCTCTTTAGCGAAACTAGAAAAAGCCTAAAAAACACTCCTTTTTCAAAATCACTCGATTCTACGACGATATCAAGTTCATTACGCTCATGGTTTTCTTAAAAACCTGCGTAGCCCTCCGTCATTTCAGATAAGTGTTACTTAGTATTCGTGCTGCGGTAGTTTGGCCTCCGTCAAGGCGTAGTGTACGGTAGCTAACTAGTGCTTATCTGCTAGCATACGATGCGATTGGATTAGGGTATTCGTACGGCGTAGTTTGGCCTTCGTTAAGGGTCGTACGGGTGGGTTTAATTCAATCAAGAAATGAACGGGTTGAACTTGACTAGCGCCCTATGAGTAGTTTGGCCTCCGTCAAGGTCATGGGACGCTAGGGGTAAAAGCATTATCGGGAATTTCAAGTGTTGAAATTTGCAATGAGATTACATACCTTCTATGAGATAGATGGATCCTGATACCCACTGCGAGTAAGAGTTACTCGTGGGAGAATTTTACACAGGACAAGTAGCCGATCAAGTAGGTGTCTAGAAAGGTGTTAACGGGGTTATGCCTCTCGGAAGACGAGGTTTATTTTAATTAGGTCCGTGCGAAAGCACGTGGAACCTCCCTCAAGTACCAACACTGATCTGGCTGAAAGATTGACGAAATTGTAGGGTGTAATTAATCCCGGCTAATCTTACCTTTTATGGTTTGAAGGAAGATTTGATAAAAACAGTAGGAGACATCCTGATTAGATAAGATAATAACCAATCTAATCTTGCAAGAGCATACGCTTAAGTGTTTCCTTCTCTCTATCTCTCCAGGTAGCGACCAAATCAGGTCTTAATCAAGATAATAATATGGATGTATTGACTGAAGCCGCTTATTATACTGAGTAGGGGAACGTTGGTCCCGTTCTTTCTTATAAGTGTTATGAGACTGGCAGGGAATAGGACAATATCTTGATTCTCACGCCGCCCAAACGAAGAACAAGCATGTTGATGCATCTTCTTCGGGTGTGTTAGTTATTGAGAACTGTTTCTCAGTTCACCCAACATCCTGGGTATTAGATACCGGATCGGGATCCCATATATGTAAATTGTTATGTGGGCTACGTAAAGGTAGAGAACTGGGAAAGGGTGATCATTCCGTACAAGTAGGGAATGGTACAAATATTGCAGCCAAAGCAGTTGGCGAATATCACCTTGTATTACCAAGTAGTAATACATTGATTCTGAATGAGTGCTATTATATACCGAACATGATGTGCAACATTATATCAGTTTCTTTATTAAGTAAATAAGGGTATAATTTTGTAATACAGGATAATGTTATGAACATCTTCCTAAATCAAAAGTTGATTGGATCAGGCTCGTTACATAATAGCATATTCATTCTCAATCAAAATACAGTCCTTAATATACAAAACACGCACAAGAGGAAGAGTTCAGAAATGAACGAATCCTTCTTGTGGCATTGTAGACTTGGTCATATCAATGCGACACGGCTAGCTAAGTTATATAAGGATCGATATTTGAATCCTTTCGAATTATCATCTTATGATACTTGCCATTCATGTCTCAAAGGTAAAATGACCAAAACTCTGTTTAGTGGACACGGAGAAAGAGTTAAGGAACTCTTAGGGCTGGTACATAGTGATGTACGCGGTCCTATGTCTACACATGCCAGCAACGGTTCTTCCTACTTTATTACATTCATTGACGATCTCTCTAGATACAGACATGTGTTCCTGATGAAACACAAGTCTGAAGCTTTTGAGAAATTCAGAGAATATAAGAACGAAGTAGAGAACCAAACGGACAAAAGTATTAAGATCCTTCGATCTGATCGAGGAGGAGAATACTTGAGCAATGAGTTCCTGGACTATCTAAAAAAGAATGGGATTTTCTCTCAGCTTACTCCTCCTTATACACCACAGCACAACGGTGTATCGGAGCGGAGGAATCACACCCTATTAGATATGGTGCGCTCTATGATGAGCAATGCTGAGTTGCCTGTTTCCTTTTGGGGACATGAACTGGAAACAGCTGCATACCTATTGAATAGAGTTCCAACCAAATCAGTGCCTACCACTCCATATGATATATGGAATGGGAAGAGACCATGTCTTAATTTTATTCAGATATGGGGTTGTCCGGCCTATGTAAAAACACAAAAACCGGACAAGCTTGAGGCAAGGTCTGTCCTGTGCAAGTTTATTGGATATCCCAAACATACGCGAGGGTATATCTTCTACCACTTCGAGCAACAAAAGGTATTTGTTTCTCGTCATGCCACTTTCTTAGAAAAAGGTTTTCTAATGAAAGAAATTAGTGGCAATAAGGTAGAATTGGAAGAAGTTCCAGCAACACAAACTGCAACAGAGGATTTGGTAGAACCAGAGGATTCAGTAGTTCCCGACGAACCCCAGCCTCTTCGCCGATCTAGTAGGGTTTCTCATCCACCTGAGAGATACTACGGTTTTCTCATTGATGGTGGGAGCGAGGATTGCATCATGGAAGATGATGACCCGACTAGTTTCGAGTAGGCCATCACGAGTAGTGACTCTGTGAAATGGCTGGATGCAATGCGATCTGAGATGGAATCCATGTACACCAACAAAGTATGGACTTTGGAAGTTGCTCCTGAATGGGTAAAACCCATTGGGAGCAAATGGATCTTCAAAAAGAAAATTGGTGTAGATGGAAAAATTGAGACTTTCAAAGCTAGACTTGTTGCAAAGGGTTTTCGTCAACGACCAGGTGTGGATTATGACGAAACCTTTTCTCCAGTAGCTATGCTTATGTCCATCCGGATCCTACTTGCCATTGCTGCATACCATGACTACGAAATCTGTCAGATGGATGTTAAGACCGCCTTTCTAAATGGTGATTTAGAAGAGTGCGTGTACATGACTTAGCCAGAGGGCTTCGTAGATAGTGGGAGCAGCGGAAAGGTGTGCAAGCTGCTTAAATCCATCTATGGATTAAAGCAAGCATCGCGGAGTTGGAACATCTGCTTTGATGTTGTAGTCAAAGAGTTTGACTTCATCAAAAACGTAGATGAACCTTGTATATATAAGAAGGTTGCAGAGAATAACGTAGTCTTCCTCCTATTGTACGTCGATGACATACTCTTGATAGGAAATGACGTTCCTATGCTGCAATCGATCAAGCTCTTCTTATCACAAAGATTCTCAATGAAAGATCTAGGTGATACCTCCTGCATACTGGGAATAGTGATCTATAGGGATAGATCTAAACGGATACTGGGATTGTCCCAATCCAGGTACATTGACACCATACTAAAGAGGTTTAGTATAGAAGAATCCAAGCGTGGAAACCTACCCACGATCTCTGGACTCACTCTCTCAAAAGAGATGTCTCCCAAGACTGATTTGGAGAGAGCTCGCATGCAAGGGATACCCTATGCTTCGGCAGTAGGCTCTATCATGTATGTGATGCTATGTACCAGACCCGATGTAGCATACTCACTAAGTGTAGTGAGTAGGTATCAAGCAGATCCTGGAGAGAGTCATTGGATAGCTATGAAGAACATTCTCAAGTACTTGAGAAGGACTAAAGAGATGTTCTTGGTGTATGGTAACGGAGAACTCCAGGTGGAGTCCTTTACCGATTCGAGCTTCCAAAGTGATAAGGACAACTCTAAGTCTCACTCGGGATTTGTCTTTACCCTCAATGGAGGGATGGTGTGTTGGAAGAGTTCCAAACAAGATACCGTTGTAGACTCGACGATGGAGGCTGAATACATCGCTGCTAACGATGCTGCCAAAGAGGCTGTCTGGATAAAGAAGTTCATTACTGGACTTGGTGTGGTTCCGTCCATTGCGCATCCAATACCTTTGTATTGCGATAACAATGGAGCTGTGGCTTTGTCCAAGGAACCCAGGTCCCATCAGAAGTCCAGACATATTCTAAGGCGGTATCACCTGATCAGGAAGATAGTTGATCGCCAGGAGATCGAGGTCAGAAGAGTTGATACGAAGGACAACACTGCGGATCCACTCACAAAGGCCATTCCCCAGATACAGTTTGAGAGATTATTCGGGATGCTAGGTTTGAGATACTACAGCAGCTGGCCTTAGTGCAAGTGGGAGATTGTTAGTTATGTATATGCCCTAGAGGCCATTGTTGTACATATGATGTATATTATAATGGATGCTTGGATATATATAGAGAGGACTTTCTTGCTCGTCATGATAGTATGCTATTTGGTTTCACTTTATCTTAACATGTTGACTTATATTAGTATACTGTCTTACTCTCACATGTTGATAAAGCCCTTAGGATATGTACTCGACTACTGGGACTATGATGATATCATACTAGTGGGGCCACGGTAGTCGATGAGTACATCCTATAACTGTTCCTAGTTGAGGGTGTGTCGAGACAGGGCATCGATACACCAGAGTAGACTAGCGTATACGCATTTTGACCCATATGATGGGCGATGGATGATCCCATATCCATAGCTGTTTGACACCAAGGATGGTGTACGGGTGCTCAATGGAGACTGGGTACACTGGACGGACTCGCCGAGAACTCCCAGATGGTATTATACCTCATGTCAGATGGCAGTTCTCTGGTGACACTGGTACAGGGTAGTCTGTAGACCCGAGACCGTCATAGAGTCCTGTGTGATTCCCACTGTGCTTTGATTTCCACCTTACCACGTCCAAGAGGGCATGCAAAACGGTGGCTTTTGGGTGCAGTCCCGAATCACAAGGAGGCAATGAGCGATAGGAGGGGATTCGTCTCTCCCGGTATAAGGAGTTGATGTTGTGCTGTGTTCGATTGGATATAACTGGAAGTCCCTACCCAGGGATGATACAGAGATTTACTGGTAAGTGTTACTAGTAGTTTCTCGACCTGTTATGAGCCTCACATCGACACGACTTATCGTTTACTGGGGTCTGACGTATACCACCCCTAGACTAGATATGCAACATATCAGACGAAGAGACCGGACTGTACGGGAGTGTTACTGTTTAGATTCACAGGAGAATGTACAGACTTGCTTGTTGATCTTCTGATCGCTCATTACCTGGGTGGCTGTTACGTTTAGCTGACCGCTTGCAGCTTGTGGGTGTCTGATATGATCATCACCTGCTACCGGCGTATTGACGATTCTTTAGAGTCCTACACAGAGGTTTCTTGACTTCGGAAAAACGGAGTAGGGGCACATATGTGATATGTGCAGGACCGAGGATAATACGATATGAGATACCGTATTATATTCTCGCGATATTTTGATATGAGCCGGGTCATCGGATCAAGTGTTGATTCGATGAATCGGTACATGATATATTAGTCGGTTATATTCGATATAGCCGGATTGTCGAATCAAGTGTTGATTTGATAATTTAATGTATAATTATATATGTGATATATTATATTACATTATCTAATATTGGCTTGCTTTATTATTTCATTTTCTCACCGGATAATACATCTGATACACCGTTATGTTGTGGAGTGTATGGAGGAGTAAGCTGAGAGAGAATTTCCTTTCTCTTTTAGGTAACCCAGGAACTCGGCACTTAAGTATTCACCACCTCGATCAGATCTTAGTGTCTTGATACTTTTTCCTGTCTGGTTTTCCACTTCATTCTTGTATTCTCGGAATTTCTCAAAGGCCTCGGATTTATGCTTCATCAAGAAGATATGTCCATACCTAGAGAAATCATCTGTAAAAGTAATGAAGTAGGAATAACCACCTCTTGCATGTTGTTCAGACCATAATATTGCATTTTTCATTCCCCTATTCTTATCCGTTTTATAAATAAATAGGTACTCTTGACGCACGTTTGTTACATGTTACAGATACAGGCTCTTGGATGCGAATACAGTGAAAAAGACGAAAGTTGATACAGAAAACGGACTTTTGACCAACAAGTAGACGGATCCTAGTCAAGCCTAGACGAAGAACAGTGCAAGGTCCAAAATGTCAAGGCAAACGGTTAAAAGATCGCTACAAGTTTTCACCGAAACATCTGGAGAAGAATAAGAAGCCCAACAGAGAAAAGAACTATGGAAATAGAAAGCCCAAATACCCAGTATGCATCCCAGGAAGTTTGGTGAGCTGAGCTCACCAAAGGGCCGCGGAACCGCGGCCCAAGCTAACAAATGCCGCGGTTCCGCGGCCATTAAGTGCCCGTGTCGGTGGAAACTTCTGGTGTCGGTGCGTCGGTGCGGGTGTTGGGATTTTTCGTGGGCAAATCTGTAATTGCACATGTGCGAATCCCGTAACCCTAAATTCTCCTGTTTACTTATAAATTGTAATCGAAAATTGTAAAACCCTATGCCTCTTTTCAATCAATAAAATTCAGAATTGTTGGGAGTTTATTCAGATCTGTTCTATATTGTTTGGAGGGAGCCATCAAACTAGTAAGTAAATTTTATTTCTTTGTTTTAATTCTTTTAATTAGTATGTCTTTTCATCCCCTAATGAGCGAGTAATCTCCTCGCTTGTTAGGGTTAGCCTTAGGGAAAGGTTTGAGAGATGAGATCTGTCACCCCTTTCATGCCATCCACACCTAAGAGTTAGAACTCCATGCATGCACGCACAACCGCTCCCTACGGCATCCTACCCCTCGAGGTAACGATGAACCGTAGTATAAAGGCCCGGTTGCGCGTGTTTTCCATGGATGTTAGGGTAATTATCGATAAAGGAAGGACACGAATCTAGAGGAAGAAACATCTTCCCAAAAGATTCCAATCCACTTTATTGATAATTACCGTAACTTCTAATAGATCTAAAATAAAGGCATTGAAAGCGGTGAGGAAACCTTTAATCTGCAAACTTCCCCTAAACCTAACCATAGCAAGACTTTAATTTAGATTATTGATAGATCTAGGTTTTTATAGATTTAATAAACCAACCAAAGCAACATTTGGAATCAACTCGTAAAGACATATTAAGGAAACTACCCATCTCTGTGGATCGACCCGTACTCACCGGCTAGCTGCATAGCGACGCCGTTCTTGATTACGGTAAACAAGTATTTTTGGACGAATCAAATGGCGCCGTTGCCGGGGATGGCGTAATCTTTCTTTTGTGTAAATTCGGGTTGATATAAATTTTAAAAATTATAAAAATCTGAAGAAAAAAAATTATCAATTTTGATCTGTTTGAAGGGTGTATCTTTTGAATCTTGCAGGAATAGCGAGGATTCTCGGATCTGAAAATTTATAGTGGGTAAACCAGAAAAAATCACCCGCGTGACAGGCGGGAACACTCACCACTATACTACAACGACGTTATCTTACCCCCACATTCTGTTTTTCTATTTTTCTGACTACACTACCCCTTTTAGTGTATGTCACTTTGGACTAGGGATACTAACGCCCGATTAGTCCGTGTTTCGTTGGTACCGACCGACGAACCTTTCGACACCGAAGTCGAAATTCCCTCCATTTCGTCACCTCCACCTTCAAATTCTTCTTTCGAAGGTATGTCGGGATTCAACCCCAACGATACCTTACCGACGGGAATGATTCCACCCCCGTTAGGTGCGAATAACCCGAATCTTCCACCTGTTGTAGCGCCCGCACGAGTCGCGCTTCAGGATCTCTTCTACCCCGTCCGCACTTCTTTACCTACATGTCTTTCACCCCCACCGGCAAATGGGGACAACTTTGAAATAAAACCACATTTCATCAATATGCTGCCAAAATTTCATGGTTTGGAATCGGAAGATGCGTATATTTTTATTAATAAATTCCAAAATGTGTGCGCTATGATGAAAACGACCCAAATAAGTGATGACGCTATAAGGCTAAAGGTCATTCCTTTTACCTTATGTGACCTAGCCGAGAAGTGGCTATACAGCACCGCATCACATTCAATTAGAAATTGGGACGAGTTTGTGAGAGCTTTTCTGAAAAAGTTCTATCCTCATCACAAAACTGCTAGAATCCGTAACTAGATTATACAATTTTCACAGCTTCCTTCCGAACCATTTTGGAAGTGCTTCGAGAGATTTAAAGACCTACTTGTTCAATGCCCTCATCATGGGATCGAAAGTTGGCAACTTTGCCAAACATTATACGAGGGATTGAACTCCGTAACGAAGCAGTTGCTAGAAACCATATGTCAAGGTCATTTTCTCTTCAAGTCTAGCGACGAAGCTTGGCAGTTTCTTGAGGATCTTAGTGAGCAAACAATTCAGTGGGAGAGTACCAAGACCACATCATCTTCTTCTCTTGGTCAATCTACGGCAGGCATACATCAAGTAGATATGTCGATTGCTATGAAGGCCGAGATGGCCGCACTTATGAAAAAGCTAGAAGCCATTGAGACCAAAATCTCATCGTCTTCTCCTTCCCCTGCTTTACCCACACGAACTGTTTGTGCTTGTTGTTCGAATCCATCGCATCTAACCGAAGAGTGTCCTTATAATGCACCTATTCAAGGACAAGATCATGTCAATGCTGCATTTCAGCAACGACAAAGAAACGATCCGTACTCTTCGACATACAATTCGGGGTGGAGGAGTCACCCAAATTTCGCTTGGAACCAAAATCAACAAGTCCAAGGAAATAACAATTTTCAAAGACCTCCTCCTCCATAACAACAACAGGCACCTTCATAAACTCAAAACCAGCAACCTTTCCAACAATAACCTTATACAAATCAAACGAACAATTTGGTTCAACCAAATGATCATAAGGTTATCTCGCTCGAAAAAAGTCTAGATGCATTTCTCAAGCAATCTACAGAATCCGCAGCAAGATTTGAAAATTATGTTCAATCTTTGATGACTAACAATGCTTCACATGATCAAAGTATCAATTCTATTGAGGCACAAATTGCACAATTAACTGCTGCGTTGAGCGAGAGAGAAAAGGGAAAGCTTCCATCTCAACCATTGCCAAATCCCGGTCACACACAAAATGCATATCCCAATCATAATGTAAATGCGGTGACAACGTTGAGATCCGGAAGAGTGTTGCAAAATAATGTGGGAACTAGTGATGACATCCCCGCCGGTGGTTCTTCTTCTTCTTCTTTTTCTTTTTCTCCATCGTCATCTTCCCCTTCTTCATTTTCTTCACTTTCTTCTTCACCTTTTTCTTTAGAGCCTATTCTCCACCCTTCACACGGCTCTACTTCTTCTAACTCGAACGGACCCATTTCTCACAACACGAACACATCCACACTAGGATCCGTTCCTGCTCCACATTCTACTCCACAGACATTTGACTCAACAAATTTTCAAAATGCTCCATTTCCAAACAGGTTGAGTCCCAATAAACCAACTGCACAAGTGGAGAAGATTGTGGAATTATTTAAGCAGGTTAGCATAAATATACCTCTCTTGGATGCTATCCAACAAGTCCCTTCATACGCGAAAATCTTAAAGGGCTTATGCACCTCGAAGAGAAAGGCATCTCAAGTACCCAAGAAAGTGCTAGTGGCTAGTGCAGTGAGTAATGCTATCAACCACCATCAAACCTTACCCCAAAAACGAAAGGACCCCGGCTGTCCTACGATTTCAATCACAATTGGGGATAAGAAAATTAATCGAAAACTTTTAGATCTTGGGTCTAGTGTTAACCTGATTCCCTACTCCGTGTACGAACAATTAGGGGTTGGAGAGTTGAAACCCACTCGTTGTACTCTCCAAATGGCTGATCGATCAATCACCCATCCAAGGGGTCAGCTAGAGGATGTGTTGATCAAAGTTGGGGAATTCATATTCCCCGTTGATTTTATTGTTATGGATACACAACCTGTTGCTAACCCAAGAAACCAAATTCCGGTGATCCTCGGTCGACCATTTTTGGCCACTTCCAATGCTGTAATAAACTGTCGCAATGGCTCCATGACTCTATCCTTTGGGAAGATGTCTAGTGAGTTCAATATTTATAAGATGGGAAGTCTGCCCCCCGTGCCTAAAACTAGTACACGAGAAGTTTGCTCTATTCACGAAATCACGCAGGAGGATTGCGAGCTTGAAAGATTTCTATTTGATGAAAGCAGTTTTGACGCCACTAGTGCGTCCCTCCTTGACCCTACCACCGTTGGCACAACCGATATTGATTATGAATGTTTCACTTTTTCGGATGATGACAACTCACAGCCCGAATATGAGTCTTTTGAATTTTTGGATGAGTTAGTTGAACCATCCGAATCGGTTGTTTGCAGTGATTTCGAACCTGTGTTGGAGTCCTTTGAGTTCGAGGTAGATTCCGCAATGATTCTTTCGCCTCCGAAACTCGAACTCATGTCCTTGCCATCTCACCTTAAATATGCTTACATAGGTGAAAATGAGACCTTTCCCATTATAATATCAGCCTCTCTAGCCTTCGAGCAAGAGAACGCTATTTTAAAGGTCTTACAAGATAGGCGGCAAGTTTTCGGTTGGACTATGGCGGACATCGAGAAGATCAGTTCCATTATAATTGAATATCATATGCAATTGATGGATGATGCCAAGTCAATAGAGGACCCACAGAAACATTTTGGGGGTATTGTGGTTAGTCAACCTCCTCCTTTAGAAGTTGAACCACCCCCATTTCTTTTAATAAGCTACGAGAATGCCAACATTCCACTGATTGCTGATCATTCGCATTCTCGTTTTGATTCATCACCCCCTCCTGTCTATTCACCTCCATACCTTCCATACCACCACTTCTATCTTCCCCAATTCTTTATGGATCGCTATGACTTATTCTTCCACCAACTGATACTCTTTACTGATAAATTTTTCAACTGGTTGGTGTTAACGTTTGGTCTATGCAAGGTTTGGAAGTAATGTCTGACTTAATTTAAATGAAGTTTGGGGGAGGGCTTTTCTGTATATATTTTTTGTTTTTCTTAACAATAAAAAAAATTATAAATAAATAAACAGGGAAGTGCCGGTATTTTGACCCTCTTGGTTTAGCATGACAGTGAGGACACGGTTAAGTTCAAGTTTGGGGGTATGCTCGGTACGTTTTCTTCCTTCGCATTCATTTGTACATATTTTTGCATTTGCATATTTATTTGAAAACCCATAAAAATTTGAAAACCCATAAAAATTTGAAAAATTTTAAAAATTATAAAAATTAATGTATTCAATTTTGGCTAATTGACTAGAGTCTGACAGATAGGTTAACTGGCTAGGAACAACTAGATCTTTGACGTAGTAAATTAAAAACCCTAAAGATAACCTTCCTTAAAGTTTAACGGTAGAAAGTATATGCCTTTGCAGTTTATTTAGAAATAGGCAAATTTTGGGTTCACTTCTTGGGCTAAGTCAAAATAAGGGAAGAGTATTGATGTTTTTATTAGAGTATAAGTTTGAAAAATAGTTCCTAGCTTAAGTCTAGATTCTGAAAACGTATACCCTACAATTTGCACAATCACGCACCTTGAAACTTGGAATAGTAGAAGAGACCTTGAAGTGCTCTTGTCTAAAGTCCTTAGTACAATGAAAAAAACAAAAAAAAAGTGAATAACGAATAAAACAATGGACACTGGTTTTTGTGATTACTTAAGGCTGTAAAAAATAGAAAAATATTCAGCGAGGGTGCTTCATCACCTAGTTCCTTAGACCAACTGGTTTGGGAGTCACTGCTAAAGCCTTGGGTGTTGCAAAACTAGGAAGTACGCTTTAAAGTGCTAACGCATCTCGTAATCGGTTGTTGGTACCTCACGAAGTATTAACGGTCGCATGAAGGATGTGTAAGAAAATTTCATTTAAAAATTCACTAATTAATAAGTGCTTTGGATAATGGACGAGAGTACGATTGCTTGATTTGAATTTCCAAGTGTAGGGGTGATCTATACACACACGTGGGGATATGTGATTGGAATTTAGATAAGAGAGAGGAATGAAAGATAGAACTTGTATCTTTAATGGAGTTGATAGAAATTCCTAAGTGGAGATGAAACCCTAGAAGGAAGACTTAAGAGATGCCGAAAGCTAAGTAGGTCTACATAACATATATAATCTTAAGTTAAATAATGAGGAAGTGTGAAGAATATGGATGGGTAATTTGCGGGTCGACGATAATAGAATTCCTTGTTAGAAAAACCTAATTAGAAAACAAAAGTCGAAAAAACCAAATTGATAGGATTTTGTGGGTGTAATCCGCTAAAAACCCTCAGGAGACAACACTCCTCCTACTAGGGACACCTAGAGGTTTAACGGCTTGTTGCACGTGCTCAGTGCAATCGCGTTTCCCTGCGAAAGTGCGGCTAGGTTAGAATAAAATAATAAGTTTGCTCGAGGACGAGCAAAAGATAAGTTTGGGGGTATTTGTTCAGACCATAATATTGCATTTTTCATTCCCCTATTCTTATCCGTTTTATAAATAAACAGTACTCTTGACGCACGTTTGTTGCCTGTTACAGATACAGGCTCTTGGATGCGAATACAGTGAAAAAGACGAAAGTTGATACAGAAAACGGACTTTTGACCAACAAGTAGACGGATCCTAGTCAAGCCTAGACGAAGAACAGTGCAAGGTTCAAAATGTCAAGGCAAACGGTTAAAAGATCGCTACAAGTTTTCAATGAAACATCTGGAGAAGAATAAGAAGCCTAACAGAGAAAAGAACTATGGAAATAGAAAGCCCAAATACCCAGTATACATCCCAGGAAGTTTGGTGAGCTGAGCTCACCAAAGGGCCGCGGAACCGCGGCCCAAGCCAACAAATGTCGCGGTTCCGCGGCCATTAAGTGCCCGTGTCGGTGGAAACTTCTGGTGTCGGTGCGTCGGTGCGGGTGTTGGGATTTTTCGTGGACAAATCTGTAATTCCACATGTGCGAATCCCGTAACCCTAAATTCTCCTGTTTACTTATAAATTGTAATCGAAAATTGTAAAACCTTATGCCTCTTTTCAATCAATAAAATTCAGAATTGTTGGGAGTTTATTCAGATCTGTTCTGTATTGTTTGGTGGGAGCCATCAAACTAGTAAGGAAATTTTATTTCTTTGTTTTAATTCTTTTAATTAGTATGTCTTTTCATCCCTTAATGAGCGAGTAATCTCCTCGCTTGTTATGGTTAGCCTTAGGGAAAGGTTTGAGAGATGAGATCTCTCACCCCTCTCATGCCATCCACACCTAAGAGTTAGAATTCCATGCATGCAAACACAACCGCTCCCTACGGCATCCTACCCCTCGAGGTAACGATGAACCGTAGTATAAAGGCCCGGTTGCGCGTGTTTTCCATGGAGGTTAGAGTAATTATCGATAAAGGAAGGACACGAATCTAGAGGAAGAAACATCTTCCCAAAAGATTCCAATCCACTTTATTGATAATTACCGTAACTTCTAATAGATCTAAAATAAAGGCATCGAAAGCGGTGAGGAAACCTTTAATATCCAAACTTCCCCTAAACCTAACCCTAGCAAGACTTTAATTTAGATTAATTTAGCTTATTGATAGATCTAGGTTTTTATAGATTTAATAAACCAACCAAAACAACATTTGGAATCAACTCGTAAAGACACATTAAGGAAACTACCCATCTCTGTGGATCGACCTGTACTCACCGGCTAGCTGCATAGCGACGCCGTTCTTGATTACGGTAAACAAGTATTTTTGGACGAATCACATGTGTAGACATTGGACTGCACACATCACTGTGTACGTGTCCCGAGAGCTCGCTCGCTCTTACTCCGTGTCCAGTAAACAGAGTCTTTGTCATCTTTCCCATGAGACAAGATTCACAAGTAGCATAAGATTGATATTCGAACCGATTCAAATATCCTTCTCTATGTAACTTAGTCAACCGTGTTTCATTGATGTGACCTAGTCTACAATGCCATAAGAAAGCCTGATTTATTTCCGGAGACTTTCTTTTAAGTGTGTTCTGGACATTGAAAACCTGAGCTTGATTTAATACGTATATACCGTCATCTAATGTACCGGACCCAATCATAACTTGATTTAGGTGGATGTTTACTATATCGCTTACGAATGTAAAATCATATCCCTCTCTTGAAAGTGAGGACACTGATATGATATTACAAGTCAAACTAGGTACATACAAACAGTTACGTAGAATCAATATCTGCCCACTTGTCAAACCTAGGCGATATTCTCCTACGGATTCTGCGTCCACGCTCATTCCGTTCGCAACTCTGAGAGACAAATCGCCTACCCTAATAACTCTACGGTTTCTCAAAGCATGTAATGAATTATAGATATGAGATCCTGCTCCGGTATCTAGTACCCAGGAAGTAAAGTTAATTGACAAACAGTTCTCAATTACAAACACACCTGAGGCCGAAGCCACAACATCCTTCGAATCCTAGCTACTGGCTTCCAAAGCCCTGCAATCATTCTGCCAATGTCCGTTCCCATAACAATAGGAACATCCCTCCTTCCCTACACCAAGTCCCAAAACTTTTGCTCTTCCCTTTCCTTCTACTTCACTGACACCGTATATCGGCTTTGTGGAGGTCTTCTTCTTTTCACCCTTTGCTTTCACCCCGGATGTAGAAGAAGAAGGTCCCCCATTAAGCAGAACGGGTGTCACCCTGGTTTCTTTCAAGGTGTACATAGAGGGTACGAACTGTGGAAATAAGTCAGCATATGACCCGTTTCCCAACGTGATCTCCAGGTCCGTGAGCTCATCAATATAGCTAGTCATCGTAAGGACGTCACCCCCTACAGATGACCCGACAGCCAACCTCGCTTGAAGCAATTCGTTCGAGGTCTCATATCTTACGATACGAGATTGCTCTCCATATAAATCTTTGTTATGGAGGAAGATGGAAACTAAGTCCATCATCTCGTGCTGCTTCTGGTATACATCATCAACTAAAGCCAACACGAGGCACTTGGCACTCGCACTGTCCTTTTCCCTTGTCTGACGGATATTCATATCCATGACGGTGGGAACTGGACCTGTGACGGCGGGGGCTTGAGTAGTAATAGGGTGGTCCATCTTTTCATAGGCAATGGACATCTGGACAGACCTTTGCCAGTCATAAAAGTCAGGTTCAGTCAACTTGTTATCTAGATGTAACCTTGTCATGGTCACAAGGTCGCTGCAGTTAAGAGAGAGAGAGGAAACACTTTAGCATGATGCTCTTGCAAGTTTAGATTGATTTTTAGTTTATCTAAACTGGATGGCTCCCACTGTTTCTCGAATCCTTCCTCAAACCATAAAAGAAGAATTAGTCAGAACTGATCTCACCGTACAATACTTTCTTAACCGTTCAGCCAGGCTAGTGTCGGTACTTCGAGGGAGGTTTTACGACGCTTTCGAGAAGTTCCTTAATTAAATAACCTCTTTTCTCTGGGGGCGCAGCCCCGCTGACACCTTTCTAGACACCTACTTGGTTTATAGCATTGATTGTTAAGTGATGAATCTCCCGATAAGTAGCATATACTCACAGTAGGATCAGGATCCAAATATCATCGTGTGATAATGCTGAAGGAATCCTACCAACATTATCAAACTCCAAATGGTATGCAACACTAGCAAGTTTCAGTTTCTTTAGAAACTCCCGATGTGGATTTTTGCCCCATGTTCTTATGACCTTGACTAAGGGCCAACAAATCATAAGTCACATGTCAACTTCTACCCGTTATTATCCAGGTTGATTTGAACCCACCCGTATATACTCTTGACTAAGGGCCAAACAAAGTAATACGACTATCCCAAACCAACACATCTATCTATGCTACATGTGAACACCCCAGTAGCTTCCAATCACTATGTCTTGACTAAGGGCCAAACAAACATAGCTTGAATACTACTGACCATTCATATGAAATGACGGAAGGCTACGACTGGTTTTGGCGAAACCGTGAACGTAGTGAACTTGATATAACCGAAGGAACCTGATAGCTTTTTAAAAGGAGTGGTTAAGCTCCGCAATTAAAAAATCTTCTGTTTTAAAATAACCGAGTGGTTTCTTTTAAACTGTTCCAACGATTCAACTTTGGTGTATTTTCTTTGCATTGATATAATGCGTCCCATCAATCAACCTATCATTGCAGAAAACAACGAAAATACAACATCCTCTTATGCCATCCGCATTCGCCACTGGGCCCCGTCATTCACCCGTTAGGTTACTTAACTAACGACAGAGCGGGGGCTGGGCTAGTGCGGGTGTAAAACATAAGTGACGCCTAATAGATATCATATATAGATATTGTACATTCGTCAGACGCAATAATAGTCATTCCAGATCACAGATGAACATATTGGATTTTCTACGAATCCGCATTCCTTTTGAGCCTGCAAAGAAAGACGGATTACACAGTCGCGATGAATAGCCAAAACCCCACCCTAGACCCTTACTGGTAGAACAAACTACCCGCCAAGTACCCGAAGTGAAGCGGTCTCCCTCATCAACGTGAGTAGGCTACTAAACACTTCAAAGTACCCGGTAGTTTGTGCACCCCACCTTGGGTCTATCCTAGGAGCAGAAAACAGTAAATGAAATAATACAACGGTGGCTACAACCTCAACCTGGATGTTCCCCGCAAAAGAATATTACAACAAATTACAATTTACATTTGAATGAAAGAAAAACTCATCTCACTTCCCTCGCTATCCATTCACGACAATCCAACAAGTCCACATATACAAACCAGTAAAAACCATTACAGAAATGTGCAACCCCCTGCTAACCGACATACTAGTAGTTAGGGGAGGTTTACGAACACATCAAACACACCACAGATATAATCAAGTTAGCAAAACATCTTAGAATTTCGATCAAGCAAACACAAATGAATCTACTCCAAATAATTCTCTGTGCACATAAAACCTGAGCAGAAACAAAACATCCCAGAAAAGACATCATCAACACAGAAGAATAACTGAGCAAATTTGGGTTGACTCGGAGTCAACTCGGCCGCGGATCTGCGGTGGATCGCTTGGATCGGCGGCATTTCCGCGGTCGTATGACCGAGTCACAATCCCAAATTTCTTCACAATTCTTAGAATTTCCTGCTTGTATTTTTAAGGGTCCCTGAAAATTTTTTAGACCCCGTGTTAAAATCGGCAGAAACATGGTGAAAATGATGTTTTTTCGTGTTCGTTTTGCGATCGAATTTCTAACGACTTTGCTAACATGTTAGTTATGGTTTAACTAGGCTCTGATACCACTGTAAGTCGACGTTAGACACCCCACATGATGCGGGGAGACGGAATAGGTAAAACAATCATTTTGTTTAAGTTAACATCGAATAACTTTACGAATCTTTACTAAACCCTAACTAATAACTATCTAGAAGTGATTAGCTACTATGATAGATGATTATACCAAGAGATTCAAGTCCTTCTTATCCTTGTAGTTCACCTCCTCGTCGGCCTCCTCGATGTGATAGAAGATCCACCCGAGAGCTCCTTCTCCAAGCTTTAACCTCTCACTTGAGGTAACTAGGTGGCTATGAGTGCTAATCAAAGTAACCTAGAGGATATAGAAGAGGATTATAGATCTATTAGTCTTGCTAACCCTAGGATCTCAACACATGAGAGGATTAGGGTTAGGTCTTTGAAGAGAGAGAGAGCTTGAGGAGAGAGAATGTGAGAGTGAGAATGAAATGAATTATCACTCATTTGTGAATATATGAAGCATGATAAGTATCTAAATGAATAACAAATAATAATATCAACCATGCTTCATTAATTCACTTTGGATGAATCATCTCATGAGTCATTAAGCAATAAATGCTTCATTAACTCGTTTGGATGAATCACTCCATGAGTCATTAATCCATTTAATGCAAATTCCACCTAAGCTCTCCACCTCATCTTTCTTTTAGAAGCTTCTCGACTAATTACGAGAATGCCCCTCCCATCCGTGAAAACACGGAAATACTGAGACTGTATAAATCAATAATCCAATACTAGAATCTGGCTTAAACTAAAGCCCGCTAGTAAAAACTGTCCGAACATCATACGTGCATAAATACACGTATGTGTCTGAACCCTGTCGTAAAACTATACGACCTCTGTATTGTTTCGCCTGAAGCAGGGAAACTCTCTGTGTGGGACTCTAAAGACTCGACACTACGCTTGCAGTGGGTTTAACCACAGGCCGCAAGCGGTACTAGCTGTACGTAACGGTCCCCAGGTAGATGTCGATAAGATGGCCAATGAGGAAACCCATCCGAACTCCTACTGAGCTTGATGTGACAATCTCCGTACAGTCCGGTCTGTTCGTCTAAGATTATCGTATATCGGGCCTAGGGGGCGGCAAGCGTCAGTCCTCTATAAGCGGTATAAGTCGTGTCGGAGTGAAGCCCATTACACCTTGAGAAGCTACTGGAAAACCTACCAGTAAATCTCGTTTGCCCTGGCCAGGGACTTTGCGTAATGGCTCTCCAAACACAACGCGATATCAACTCCCAATACCGGGAGAGACGAATCCTATCTAACTGCCACTGCCTCCAAATGTTTCGGGACTGCACCCAACTACTACCTGTTTGCATGACTTCTTTGAGCCGTGGTAGGGTAGCAATCTAAGAACAGTGGGAACACACTCGAGACGAAGTAGTAGTGTCAAGTCTGTGGACTAAGCTGTACTCATGTCACCTGGGAACTGTTAACTGACGACGGGTATAATACCAACCAACAGTTCCCTATGAGTCCTATCCGGTGTTACCGTAACCCAACGAGCACCTGTATACCATCTCCAGTACAACGTACTGATGGTCGACCATCTCCCCAACTAGGATGAGAAGTGTACACACTAGTCTACTCCGGAGTATCGATGGCCTGTCTCGATAATCCTACAACTAGGGATCTGAAAAAGGATGTGCTTGTAGACTACCCATCCCCCACTAGTGTGACTGCCATCACAACGCTGGTTGTCAAGCAAGATCCTAAGGGCTCTATCAATATGTATTCGCGATATGCTAACATATACACATATTAAGATAGATATAAATCAAGTAGCATACTACTTTGTTGAGCGAGACTGTTAATATAACTGTGAATATCCCAAGCTTCCATTAAGTAATATACAAGTTAGTATGATACAATAATGGCCCATAGGGCATATACACAAACACTTTAAGGGAGGTTCCCCGTGCTTTCGTACGGACCTAATTAAAATAAACCTCGTTTTCCCAGGAGCGTAACCCCGTTAACACCTTTCTAGACACCTACTTGATCGGCTTATTGTAATGTGCAAAGCTCTCCCAGGAGTAACTCTTGCTCGCAGTGGGTATCGGGATCCAACTATCTCATAGAAGGTATGCAATCTCATTGCAAATTTCAACATTTGAAATTTTCAATAATATTTCACCTCTAGCGTCCTATGACCTTGACGGAGGTCAACAAAGCATAGGCTGCTAGTCAAGTTCTACCCGTACATTTCATGATTGAATTAAACCCACATGCATGACCTTTGACGGATGTCAACAAGGCCGCACGACTACCCTAATCCAATTGCATCATATGCAGCAGATAAGCACTAGTCAGCTACTGCACACTACGCCTTGACGGAGGTCAACAAACATAGCACGAATACTAAATACTATTTATCTGAAATGACGGAGGGCTACGACAGGTTTTTAAGAAAACCCTTTGCGTAATGAACTTGATATCGTTGTAGAATCGAGTGATTTTGAAAAGGAGTGTTTTTGAGGCTTTTACTAGTTTCGGTAAAGAGGTCACTCCCGATGAAGGGATCTCGGCTCTTTCCTTATCGAATAAGGTGTAGGATATTTCATAAATACCACTATGCAAAGCAAGAACTAGAAAATCAATCAAAAGACGAAATCGAGGGTTGTAGCATCTGCCAGTTATTGCTAAAGAGGTCACTCCCGGTGTCACTCCCCAAAATTAGGAACATAACCAGCACTTATACTACGTAATGTCAACAGGCATAACGCAGTTTAAGTAAGCCAAAAACCCAGCAATCTAAACCATTACAAGAAGGAAAAGAAAGAACACCTTTAAAAATCTCGATGCAAAACATTAAACTTAAGTTTGGTTTCATAAAAATTTCGGCAGCACCTCCTTTGTAAACGCTAGCCCTGAAACGGGTACAAACATAAGATAAAAGTAAAGCATCCCTAAACGGGAGCAAATATCGCCCAACGGCGGAAAAAACTACCACAACAGATATACGACGCCGTAGCGAAGAAATGAGATAATCCACATATATAAAAGCCGGCTCACACAAGCACAACAACCAGAGTCATAAAAATAAACAACATCGATCCTCACAACTCGTCTCTAAGTAAATACATGAAGGTGGTAGATGGAGAGTACTAGATATAAGAAATATACAATGTACATCGTCGGATAACCGCAACCCACCTATAGCAAACGGCTTCACAGCAAACCGTAGCGGTATCCGCAAAAGTAGAGATAATAAGGCGCCCTGCCGCGACCACTCTGATAATCAGACCAGAAAAACCCTGCGGCACAACAGGGGTGAGTTGCCAACTCGTGAATAGTAAATAACATCATATTGAAATCTTAAGTATGTACTAACAGCGATAATCTATCACATGTAATCTGATAGCATACGTATGGCAATATGTATATGCTACAGTCATGAAAGGTACTCTATCGGGCACTCCTAATACATGAAGCAAATGCATATCAAATAAATGCGGAGTATGGGATAAAACATGTCGTCCTCACGGAATCCTCATCGTGGCGGACCAGTGTCCATCAAGACAATCTAAATCCTAAATTCCCTCAAATCAGCCCCCATATCGGCCCTCACATCGGGCACATCGGCCCCTCACATCGTAATGAATAAGAATACAAGCACAGATCATTATGATGATATATATTATATAAGTGTACATATATAACAACGTCCCATACCACTGATATATATACAGTGTCCCATACCACTGATATATATACCCAGGAGTAAAACATCCAGAAAATATCATATGAAATCCATATATCAATGCGAAATCCATGAAATATAATATATGCAACATGAAACAGTAATATGAGCATATAAAGGAAAAACCACTATTTAACTGCAACAAGTTATAAAATATATCATGCGGTTCCTAATTTCTCTGAAATCCAACTGTTGGATATATGTATGCCCTAGAGGCCATTATATGATAATGGATGTATTCATACATGTATATATATATATATTCAGTGTACATTCTTGCTCGACATGATAGTATGCTATCTGGTTCTTCTTTATCTGACATGTTGATTTGATCATGTTTTTTATTCATTCATACATGTTGATAAAGCCCTGAGGATATAGGCTTGACTACTGTGATTATGATGGAGATCATACTAGTGGGACATCTGTAGTTTATAAGCATATCCTGAAAAGTCCCTGGTCGTAGGTGTATTGAGACGGGGCATCAATATACCAGAGTAGACTAGCGTATATGATACTAGACCCATATGATGGGCGATGAATGTTCCCACATTCATCGATGTTTGACATCGAGATCATACACGGGTGCTCAGTGGTGACTGGGTACACTGGACGGACTCGCCGAGAACTCCTATATGGAATTATATCTATCGTCGGATAGCAGTTCTCAGGTGACACTGGTACAGGTTAGTCTGTAGACCCGAGATCGTCATAGAGTCTTGTGTGTTCTCCCACTGTACTTTGATTGCCACCCTACCACAGCTCTATTGAGTCGTGCAAACATGTGTCTTTTGGGTACAGTCCCGAGACACACGAAGACGATGAGCGATAGGAGGGGTTTCGTCTCTCCCGGTATTGGGAGTTGATGCTGTGCTGTGCTCGATTGGCTATATCAGTATGTCCCTAGCCAGGGCTGTTGAGATTTACTGATAAGTGTTATCAGTAGTTTCTCGATCTGTTATAGACCATTCATCGGCACGACTTATTGAGTTATTGGGGTCGACGTTACCATCCCTAGACTCGATATGCAGCATATCTGACGAAGAGACCGGACTGTATGGTAGTGTTGCCGGTTTGCTCGACGGGAGTTGTGACTGGTTCGCTTGTTTTCTTCTGATCGCTCAATACCCGGGTGGCCGTTACGTTTAGCTGACCGCTTGCGGCTTGGGGGTGCTTGATATGATCATCACCCACTGCCGGCGTATTGACGAGTCTTAGAGTCCCACAATGGAGTTACCTAGTCCAGGCGAAACGATGTGGTGCGCATATGAGATATGCGCGGGGACCCGGTTAAAATACGCGTATGAGATACCGTATATTAATCGGGCGGTTTTGCTTTTGTTCGTGTAGTATGTGATACGACCGGTTTGCTAAATCAAGTGTTGATTTATCATTGACCATTAGTTTCTCACTTTAAACCCCTTCTTGTCTTTTTGTTGTATGCATGTATGTATGCATTTATTCTCATCAATGCACATATGGATATGCATGCACACATACATGCATACATAATTCTATCATGGTTGTTGATATAGTGGATGGTGGCAATATAAGACTCACACCATTTATAAATATATGGATATTAATTTTTGGAAAAGAAAAATGGAAATGGAAATTTTTATCATGGTTTAATATTTTATTCTTGCACTAACCCTTTGCTTTAACCATGATTTAATTTCTATGGCCATTTTTTATCCAAACTAAATATCAAGATATTTTATAACTATGGTTAAGAATGAGAAAAAGAAAATATATATATTTTCATTTCTCATTTTTATTCATATGCTTATCATTATCTTGAGCTCTTCACAAGCCATCATCTTCTTCCTCCTTTCTCTCTAGTTTTCTCTTGTGAGCAAAATAGTCATCAAGTTAGGGTTTTGAAGTGTGAAAACAAACCACATCACCATTCTACACTAGTCTTGCCCATTAGTGTAGAGTGTTAGCTTCCATTTCTTCTCTTGATCTAGTGGAGCTTCAAGCTTGGACAAAGAGGACTCCGGGTGGATCGTCGTGGACCTAGAGGATTTCAAGTGAGCCTTTTCCAACCCTCAAGTAGCCAAGGAGTCTAGCGTAGGGAGCTACAAAGGTTCTACTCTCAAAACCCTAGCTTTTACTACTTGTGTTTGTGTAATAGTTATGTTACCCTAGCTTTTCTAGTTTGATCCTTAGGTTTGTTTCTCTAGCACCATATAAATTTTAAATATGGCATGTGTGATGCCTTCAAACACTTGTAGTGGTGCTGTAGCAACCCCTTCATGGTATCAGAGTCAAGCTAGAGCCTTAGGGTAACCTAGACGACGTTAAAAACACTCGAACGAACGAAACACGACGCCCGGGGGTGCTCTCTGGAAATTTTTCTAAAACCTGCATTTTTTCAAATTAAAAATTCTTAAAAAATTCAACAGGATATTTTATGGGCCCACAAGAAATACGACGCCCTGAATCATCCGTACGACCGCGGAACCGCGGCCATAGTGGCCTTTCTGCGGCGGTTCCGCGGCGCAGTAGGAGAGTTATGGGTCGTGTTTTCTTGTGCAGGCCTGTATGTATTTTGTGCAGTTACTGGTATTTTTTAAAACTGCTCAGGTGTTGAGCTTTCTGAGAAGTCTGTGGGTGTTTAATCGTTCGATCGAATGTTTTAATTACGCCTAGTTTATTAATATTTGATACAATAATTGGAATCTACAAATTTGTTTGTTGCGTGTAAATCTAGCAGTTCGGTCTCGGTAACAATCGGAAATCTTGTTGAATTATCCGGCTTGTTTTGAAAAGGTGTTTTCATGGATGAGACCGAAATGCGAGCTTTACATTGTCAGGCATGAAATCTTGTATATGTGATATTTCGGGTTTGTGTTGTCTAAAGGCGGTTACGATTCCAATTGTTGTAGTTTTTCATTTTATTTCTCTGTGACCGTAAGTGTAGTATGTGGTATATCGCCGTCTTCGTTGCTATACATCAACGACAATCGGAATACGCATACTTACTTACGTTGATGATATGTGATATTATGTGTTGCTGAGATTTGACATGCTGGATTGTCGTGATTGAATAGCCGGGTTTTTTTGATGAGATGAGAGTTTTCTTTTCATTCATGTAAAATTCAAATGTAATGTAATATTCTTTTATTTGGGGCACTTCCAGGTTGAGGATGATGTCACCAGTGTTGTATATTATTTACTTTTCTGCATTAGGATAGACCTAAGGAGGGGAGCACAAGTGACCGGGTTCTGGGGTTCAGTGGGAGGCCATCTCGAGGAGTCGAGACCGGGTCTCCTAAACTCCAGAATTGGTAGGGTAGCTTGCCGCTCTCGTAGTGGTCTAGGGGTGTTGGCTTGGCTGTTCATCGCGACTGTGGAATCCGTATTTTCTATTGTTTGCTAAATACTAAATACAGACGTCCTAGTATATCCTATATTATCATATCTGTGTTTCTGCTGCCTGTATACTGTGATGTGATATCTGAGACGAATGCTATATTATATATGAGATATATAGTAGACGTTGCTTATGTTTTACACCCGCGCTAGTCCCGACCCGGTATGCCGTTAGTTAAGTAACCTAACGGTGGATAACGGAACAATGCGTGAATGCGGATGGCATAAGCGTACGTTGTATTTTCGTTTCTTTTCTGTGATTGGCATAAGGACTTAAATGATGGGGCTACATTAATATGATTAATGTAAAGAAAATAAATCTAAAAAGATGTTGTAGAATCGGATTTGAAAACCACTCGGCTCTTTATGAAAAAGCTACATTTCAAAACTGCGGAACTCAAGCCACTCCTTTTGAAAACCATTTGATTCTACAACGATATCAAGTTCAAAGCGTTAAAGATTTTCTTAAAAATCATCCGCAACCCTCCGTCATTTTAGGAAGTAGAGTACTTAGTATTCGTGCTACGTTTGTTGACCTTAGCCAAGGCGTAGTGTGCGGTAGGTAAGTGATGTCTTCCAACAATGCATATGATGCAGATTAATTGGGATGGGCATATGACTTTGTTGACCTTAGCCAAGGGTCATGTGAACGGGTCTAATTAATTAAGAAATGACGGGTTGAACTTGACTAGTGCTTGTAATTTGTTGACCATAGCCAAGGTCATCAGTGTTAGTTATATGTAAGCCCTATAGGCCATTACTGTACATACGATGTATATTGTAATGGATGCTTGGACATATATAGGGAAGACTTTCTTGCTCGACATGATAGTATGCTATCTGGTTGTACTTTATCTTAACATGTACTCTGATTGTCTCTATGTTAAATGTTGATAAAGCCCTTAGGATATGTACTCGACTGCTGGGACTATGATGAGATCATGCTAGTGGGGCCACGGTAGTCGACGAGTACATCCTATAACTGTTCCTAGTCGAGGGTGTATCGAGACAGGGCATCGATGCACCAGAGTAGACTATCGTATACGCATCTTGACCCATATGATGGGAGATGGATGATCCCATATCCATCATTGTTTGACATCAAGGATGGTGTACGGTTGCTCAGTGGAGACTGGGTACACTGGACGGACACGCCGAGAACTCCCAGATGGTATTATACCTCACGTTAGATGGCAGTTCTCCGGTGACACTGGTACAGAGTAGTCTGTTGACCCGAGATCGTCATAGAGTCTTGTATGATTCCCACTGTGCTTTGATTTCCATCATACCACGTCCAAGAGGGCGTGCAAAAAGGTGGCTTTTGGGTACTGTCCCGAATCACATGGAGGCAATGAGCGATAGGAGGGGATTCGTCTCTCCCGGTATAGGGAGTTGATGTTGTGCTGTGTTCGATTGGCTATAAACGGAAATGCCTGTCCAGGGTTGCTGAGATTTACTGGTAAGTGTTATCAGTAGTTTCTTGAACTGTTATAGACCTCATATTAACACGACTTATCAAGCTACTGGGGTCTGACGTTTACCACCCCTAAGCGAGATATGCGACATATCAGACGACGAGACCGGACTGTACGGGAGTGTTACTGATTGGATTCACAGGAGAATGTACAGGCTTGCTTATTGATCTTCTGAGCGCTCAATACTTGAGTGGCTGTTACGTTTAGCTGACCGCTTGCAGCTTGTGGGTGTTTGATATGATCATCACCTACTGCCGGCGTATTGACGATTCTTTAGAGTCCTACACAGAGGTTTCTTGACTCAGGCAAAATGGAGTAGGAGCACATATATGATATGTGCGGGACCGAGGATAATGCGGTATGTGATACCGTATTGGATTCTTATGATATGAGATATCGGCCGGGTATACGTGATATAGCCGGGTCATCGTATTAGTCGGTTATATGCGATATAGCTGGATTGTCGGATCAAGTGTTGATTCGATAATTTAATGTATAATAATATATATGATATATTAAATTACATTAACTAATATTAGCTCACTAAAAGATTCTTTTTCTCACTCGGGTAATACATTGATATATATGCGATATATGTTAATTATATTTTGTTACAATAAATATTATATATGTGATATA
Organism: Agapanthus africanus; assembly: GCA_030015575.1. Taxonomy (NCBI): domain Eukaryota; kingdom Viridiplantae; phylum Streptophyta; class Magnoliopsida; order Asparagales; family Amaryllidaceae; genus Agapanthus; species Agapanthus africanus. The sequence continues at coordinate 229,397,882 of JASDDO010000022.1, read as the reverse complement.
TAATATTGTAACATGATATGGTTATTAATGCAACATGTTTAGTGGAGATTAAATGAGGTTAGGGTTTGATTTGGGTTAATCTCTTCTAGAAGTTTCTAGAAGCTTTCATTTTTTGTTTTGGAAAAGATATTTTGCAAGATATTTCTTTAACTCAACCCAAACCCTAACCCTAGTTAATTCTCTACAATGGTTACTTGAACCATGGTTGCATTTCTAACCTTATCATAACTATCATTATTCATCACAAAGAGATTATGATATTCTTCTTCTTCTTCCTTCTTCTTTCTTTCATTGAAAAAGCTTTCTAGCTTTTTTTCAAAGTGATGAAAATGAGTGAGAATAAGAAAATAAAAAAGAGCAAAAATCCTACTTCATCATCCTCATCTACCCTTGCCATTTAGATGAGGGTGTTCACTTCATTTAGTGAGTGTTAGCTTGTGTTAATGAAACTTCAAGGTAGATCATCTATGTTATCGAAGATCGGAAGCAAGTTTGCATCTTTCTCTTCGTGGAGCCTCTCGAGAGTCCGGAACACGATGATCGCAGCGAAGGGACCTCAACACGGAGCTTAAGAAGTGAAGGACCGGATCTACAAAGGTTGTAATCCCTCTCACTTAGTGTTAAAGTGTTTAACATGTTAGTTTTCGCATAAACTCTAGTTTAAAGATCCGGCTTTGGGTTGTTCGGCACGGCTAAATTATAAATCGGGCATGGTTGATGCCTCGTAGACCCTTGTACGTGTGCCTAGCATCCTTACAGTGGTATCAGAGCCAAGCTAGAGCTTTTGACGAAGTCTAGGCGAAGTTTAAAGTCCGATCGAACTCCGAATACCCGATTTATACCCCTCTCTGAACATTTTCTAAAAATGTGATTTTTTCAGCATTAAAAATACTCATAAAAACAAGCAGGAAAAACTAAGAATTACTGTGAAGTACGACCCACTAATTCGTTCATATGACCGCGGAACTGCGGCCAAACGAAGGGTTTGGCGGCGGTTCCCCGGCCAAAATTTTGAATTAGTCCCTGGAATTTCATATATTTATTCTTAGGTCCTTTCTTGGCAATTTTTTCTGGAAATGTTTTAATTCCACTCAAGTGTTGAGTTTTCTAGGGTTGTATTGGGGACTCGTTGATTCGATCGGATAGTTTAACTTTTTTTAGTTTGTCCGGGTAATTTTTAGATCGTGTTAAAAAGTTCGACCAGATATCAATAACTCACTTTTTCCCCTATCGGAAAATTTTCAAAAGTTGGATTTTTTCTCGAGTTTGAAACTTTCGTAAAGTTATGCAAGTAACGCGGTGGACCCTCTAGAAGAAAACAAACCTTAACTCGATTATGTGACCGTCTTGAACTGCCTCTAAACATTAGGGTTTGCGGCAGTACGGCGTGCCACATGTGAGGCGTTGGCTTGACCCTCCTACGGCTGGACCATTGGTACTGTTGCATTTGATGGACATTTTTTGAACTCCGCTCAATTGTTGAGCTATTTGGGAAATCTTGGGTGTTTGTTTATTCGATCGGAAAGTTTAACACTGTCTATTTATCTGGAATGTGATACAATATTTGGAATCCACAGGTAGTATGAGATAATTAATTTGAATGTTATAAATCTAGCAGTTCAGTCTCAGATGATCGGTTGCCATGGAATTTTTATGTGATCAAAAGTCCATCGCAATCACGTAGCGTACGCGGATACTCTCCAGGTCAACTTAATAGACAACCATGCCCCATAGCCCCGACTAAGTGACTGTAGGAGAACCCCGTCGCCAAAAGCATCCGTTCGGGTGCTCGCGGCAGCGGTGTTCCGCCTTAGTGCACTTCGTCGACGGCGTCGGGGGTGCGGCCGTCTACTAAAGTTTGCGACGAGCATTCGATCAGGACGTCGGGAATCTTGTTGAATTGCCCGACTTGATATTGAAAAGAGTTTTCGATAATGAGACTAAAATGCGGGGTTTATAATTGTTAGGCATGCGATGTCTAAGGAATTCATTTGGTTAGGCATGCAATGTCTAAGGAGATAGAGGATTCCAATTGTTGTAGTTTTACACTTTCTTTTCTGTAACCATTAGCGAAGTATGTGGTGTATCGCCGGCTTCGTTGCTATACATCAACGACAATCGGGATACGCATACTTGCTTACGTTGATGATATGAGATATTATGTGTTGCTGTGATATGTTATATTGGATCGTCGTGTTTTGAATAGCCGGGGGTTTTATGTGAGATGAGAGTTTTTCTTTTTCATTCATGTAAAAATTCATTTATATGTAATATTCTTTTATTGGGGCACTTCCGGGCTGAGGATGTTGTCACCATTGTATATTATTTACTTTTCCGCATTAGGTAAACCCAAGGCGGGGAGCACAAGTAACCGGGTTCTAGGGTCCAGTGGGAGACCATCTCGAGGAGTCGAGACCGGGTCTCCTAACCCTAGAATTGGCAGTGTTTCTTGCCGCTCTCGTAGGGGTCTAGGGATGTGGGTTTGGCTATTCATCGCGACCGTGGAATCCGTGTTTTATACAGGCTCGTACTAAAACACGGACGTCCTAGTATATCCAATATTTCATATATGTTCTTCTGCTGCTATGTTCTGTGATGAGATCATATTACTGCCTGAGATGAATGTTTATATTATATATATGAGATATATGTTATATTGCAGATTTCGTTTCAAATGTGATGCTTGTTAAGCATAATTAAAATGGGACTTCATTAATGAGATTAATGAAACTAAAAGAAACCTAAAGATGTTGTAGAAACTTGTTTAAAAACTGGTAGCTCTAGTTCTTGCTTTGCATAGCGGTGTTCCTTGTAGAACATCCAGCACCTTATTCGATAAGGAAAGTGCCGAGATCCCTTCACCGGGAGTGACCTCTTTAGTGAAACTAGCAGATGCTACAAACTCGGTTTGTCTTTTGATTGCTTCTATAGTTCTTGCTTTGCACAGCAGTATTTGTGAAATATCCTGCACCTTATTCGATAAGGAAAGAGCCGACGATCCCTTCACCGGGAGTGACCTCTTTAGCGAAACTAGAAAAGCCTCAAAAACACTCCATTTAAAATCACTCGATTCTACAACGATATAAAGTTCATTGTGCAAAAGGTTTTCTTAAAAACCTGTCGTAGCCCTCCGTCATTTCAGATAAGTAGTATTTAGTATTTGTGCTGCGTTTGTTGACTCAGTCAAGGCGTAGTGTGCGGTAGCTGATTAGTGCTTATCCGCAAAGCATATGATGCGATTGGATTAGGGTAGTCGTGCGGCCTTGTTGACTCAGTCAAGGGTCGTGCGGGTGGGTTTAATTCAATCAGGAAATGACGGGTTGAACTTTACTTGCGGTCTATGGTTTGTTGACTCAGTCAAGGTCATAGATCGCTTGGGGCAAAATATTATTAGGAATTTCAAGTGTTGAAATTTGCAATGAGATTGCATACCTTCTTTGAGATAGTTGGATCCCGATACCCGCTGCGAGTAAGAGTTACTCCTGGGAGAGTTTTACACATTACAATTAGCCGATCAAGTAGGTGTCTAGAAAGGTGTTAACGGGGTTACGCCTCTGGGAAAATGAGGTTTACTTTAATTAGGTTCGTGCGAAAGCACGGGGGACCTCCCTCAAAGTACCGACACTGGCCTGGCTGAAAGATTGGGGAACTTGTAGCGTTTAATTAATCCCGGCTAGTCTTTCCTTTTAGGGTTTGAAGGAAGATTTGACTAAAACAGTGGGAGACATCCTGATTAGATATATTAGATAACCAATCTAATCTTGCAAGAGCATACGCTGAGTGTTTTCTTCTCTCTCTCTCTCCAGGTAGCGACCATATCACGCCTTAATCAAGATAATAAAACTGATGAATTGACCGAACCCGCTTGTTATACTGAGCTGGGGAACGTTGGTCCCGCTCCAACTTATAATTGTTATAAGACAGAGCAGGAAATTGGGGAATAGCAGATTTCCCGTGCCGCCCAAACGAAAAAAGTGCATGCTGATGCATCTTCTTCGGGTGTGTTCATTACAGAGAACTGCTTCTCAGTATCCTTTACGTCCTGGGTATGTGATACCGGATCAGGATCCCGCAAATGTAATCTGTTACATGGGCTACTGAATGGTAGAGGACTGAGAACGGGTGATAAGTTTCATGAGATAGAAACGGTGCAAGTGTTGCAGCCAAGTCTGTTGGTCACTATCACTATGTATTACCAGAATACATTGATTCTGAACGAATATTATTAGATACCGAACCTGATATACAACATCATATCAATCTCTTTATTAGTAAAGAAGGATATAATTTTGTATTGTTGGATAATGTTTTGAACATTTCCTATATCAAGAGTTGATCGGTTCAGGCACGTTATCGAAAAGCATTGACGTTCTAAATCAAACTACAGTTCTTAGTATACAGAGTACACACAAGAGGAAGAGTTCAGAAATGAACGGATCCTTCTTGAGGCATTGTAGACTAGGTCATATCAATGCGACCCGACTAGCAAAGTTACATTTAGATGCATATTTAAATTTGTTTGAATTTACATCTTGTGAAACTTGCCGGTCATGTCACAAAGATAAGATGACCACAGCTCTGTTTATTGGAAACAGAGAAAGAGTTAGTGAACTCTTAGGATTGATACATGCTGATGTATGAAAGTCTCCTGTATACACATGCCAAGACCGGTTCTTTGTACTTCATTACATTCTCTGATGATCTCTCAAGATTCAGACATATGTTCCTGTTGAAACACAAGTCCGAACCTTTTGAGATATTCACAGAATGTAAGTTAGAAGTAGAGAACCAAAATACGGGTATAAGTATTATGTCCTTTGATGAGATCAAGGAGGAGAATACTTGAGCACGGAATTCCTGGACTATTCTAAAGGAGAATGAGATTCTCTCTCAGCATTACTCCTCCGTTTACACCACAGCACGTCGGTGTATCGGGGCGGAGCAATAGCACCCTATATGATATGGTGTGCTCTATGATGAGTACTACTGAGTTTCCTATTTCCTTTTGGGAGTTATGCACTTGAGAAGTTGCATACCTATTGAATAAGGTTCAAATCAAATCAGTTGCCTACCACTTCATATGTGATATGGAAAGGGAAGAGCCCATATCTTAAGTTTGTTAAGATTTGGGGTTGTCCGGCCTATTTCTAAAAGCAAAATCCGGACAAGCTCGAGGCAAGGTCAGCTCTGTAAAACTGGAAGTAGTTCCAGCTATACAAACTGCAGCTGATGATTTGGTAGAACCGAAGGATTCAATAGTAACCAACGAACCTCAGCCTCTCCGCCGATCTAGTAGGGTTCCTCACCCACCTGAGAGTTACTTCGGTTTCTCTATGACAGTGGGAGCGAGAATTGCATCATGAGATGGTGACCCAACTTATTTCGAGCTGGCCATCAGGAGTGGGACTCTGTAAGAATGGCTGGATGCTTATCGATCTGAGATGGAATCCTTATACACCAACAAAGTATGGACTTTGGTTGCTTTATCTGAAGGGTTAAATGCCCATCAGGAGCAAGTATATCTTGAGAAGATTACTTGGTGTACATGCAAAAGTTGAGACTTTCAAAGCTATGCTTAAGTCCATCCAGATCCTACTTGCCACTGCTACATACCATGATTACGATATCTGGTGGTTGGGTGTCATGACTGCTTTTCTAAATGATGTTTTAGAAGAGAGCGTCTATAAGTACACAGCCAGAGGGCTTCGTAGACAGTGGGAGAAGCGGAAACGTGTGCAAGATATTTTATGTGATAAAACAGGCATCGCGGAGTTGGAACATCTTTTTTGATGTGGTAGTCAAAGAGTTTGACTTCATCAAAATGGTAGATGAACCTTGTATATACAAAAAGGTAGTAGGGAGTATGGTGGTGATCCTCGTAAAGTACGTGGATGACATACTCTTGATAGGGAAGGAGTTTCTTATGCTACACTCGGTCAATCTCCGCTTATAAAAAGGATTCTCCATATAGGATCAAAGTGATACCTCCTGAATCCTGGGTTTTGGATCTATGAGATAGATCTAATTGGATATTAGGATTCTCACTAGTTGTAGTGAGATGGTATCAATCGATCCTGGGGAGAATCACTGGAAAGGTTCCAGGGTGATAAGGACGATTGAATGTCAGTCGCAGGCATTGTCTTTACCCTCAGTGGAGGGACGGTATGTTGGAAGAGTTCCAAGCTAGATACCATGACTTACTAGACGATTAAAGGCAAGATACATCATTACCAAGGATACTACCAAAGAGGCAGTCTGGATATATAAGTTCATGAAATGAACTTCGTTCCTACCATTGTATGATAATGGAGTTGTGGCTTTAGCCAAGGAACTACCGTCCCATCAGAAATCCAGATATAATTCTTAGGCAGTATCACCTGATCATGGAAATGGTTGATCTCCAGGGAGATCGAGGTTAGGAGAGTAGACACAGAGGACAACAACGCGGATCCACTCACAAAGGCCTTCTTCCCCAGTACATACTTTTATGGGATGGTTGAGTATGAGATACTTCAACCACAGCTAATTGTTGGGTATGTGATACCACAACAGATGGCCCTAGTGCAAGTGGAAGATTGTTAGTTATATGTATGCCCTAGAGGCCATTACTGTACATACGATGTATTGCTCAACATTATAGTATGCTATCTGGTTGTACTTTATCTTAACATGTACTCTGATTGTCTTTATGTTACATGTTGATAAAGCCCTTAGGATATGTACTCGACTACTGGGGCTATGATGAGATCATACTAGTGGGGCCACGGTAGTCGACGAGTACATCCTATAACTGTTCCTATTTGAGGGTGTATCAAGACAGGGCTTCGATGCACCAGAGTAGACTAGCGTATACGCATCTTGACTCATCTGATGGGCGATGAATGATCCCATATCCATCGTTATTTGACATCAAGGATGGTGTACGGGTGCTCAGTGGAGACTGGGTACACTGGACGGACTCGCCGAGAACTCCCAGATGGTATTATACCTCACGTCAGATGGAAGTTCTCCGGTGACACTGGTACAGAGTAGTCTGTTGACCCGAGATCGTCATAGAGTCTTGTGTGATTCCCACTGTGCTTTGATTTCCATCATACCACGTCCAAGAGGGCGTGCAAAAAGGTGGCTTTTGGGTACAGTCCCGAATCACATTGAGGCAATGAGCGATAGGAGGGGATTCGTCTCTCCCGGTATAGGGAGTTGATGTTGTGCTGTGTTCGATTGGATATAACCGGAAATCCCTGGCCAGGGTTGCTGAGATTTACTGGTAAGTGTTATCAGTAGTTTCTCGAACTGTTCTAGACCTCATATCGACACGACTTATCAAGCTACTGGGGTCTGACGTTTACCACCCCTAGGCGAGATATGCGACATATCAGACGACGAGACCGGACTGTACGAGAGTGTTACTGTTTGGATTCACAGAAGAATGTACAGGCTTGCTTGTTGATCTTCTGAGCGCTCAATACCTGGGTGGCTGTTACGTTTAGCTGACCACTTGCAGCTTGTGGGTGTTTGATATGATCATCACCTACTGCCGGCGTATTGACGATTCTTTAGAGTTCTACACAGAGGTTTCATGACTCAGGAAAAACGGAGTAGGAGCACATATATGATATGTGCAGGACTGAGGATAATGCGGTATGTGATACCGTATTAGATTCTCGTGATATGAGATATCGGCCGGGTATATGTGATATAGCCGGGTCATCATATTAGTCGGTTATATGCGATATAGCCGGATTTTCGGATCAAGTGTTGATTCGATAATTTAATGTATAATAATATATATGATATATTAAATTACATTAACTAATATTAGATCACTAAAAGATTCTTTTTCACACTCGGGTAATACATTGATATATATGCGATATATGTTAATTGTATTTTGTTACAATAAATATTATATATGTGATATATAAAATTGTAACATGATATGGTTATTAATGCAACATATTTAGTGGAGATTAAACGAGGTTAGGGTTTGATTTGGGTTAATCTCTTCTAGAAGTTTCTAGAAGCTTTCATTTTTTGTTTTGGAAAAGATACTTTGCAAGATATTTCTTTAACTCAACCCAAACCCTAACCCTAGTTAATTCTCTACAATGGTTACTTGAACCATGGTTGCATTTCTAACCTTATCATAACTATCATTATTCATCACAAAGAGATTATGATATTCTTCTTCTTCTTCCTTCTTCTTTCTTTCATTGAAAAAGCTTTCTTGCTTTTTTTCAAAGTGATGAAAATGAGTGAGAATAAGAAAATAAAAGAGAGAAAAAATCCTACTTCATCATCCTCATCTACCCTTGCCATTTAGATGAGGGTGTTCACTTCATTTAGTGAGTGTTAGCTTGTGTTAATGAAACTTCAAGGTAGATCATCTATGTTATCGAAGATCGGAAGCAAGTTTGCATATTTCTCTTCGTGGAGCCTCTCAAGAGTCTGGAACACGATGATCGCAGCGAAGGGACCTCAACACGGAGCTTAAGAAGTGAAGGAACGGATCTACAAAGGTTGTAATCCCTCTCACTTAGTGTTAAAGTGTTTAACATGTTAGTTTTCGCATAAACTCTAGTTTAAAGATCTGGCTTTGGGTTGTTCGGCACGGCTAAATTGTAAATCAGGCATGGTTGATGCCTCGTAGACCCTTGTGCGTGTGCCTAGCATCCCTACAATCAGTGCTAGGGGTAAAAAACCACATCGGGAGTTTCAAGAGTTGAAATTTGCAATGAGATTGCATACCTTCCATATGATGGTTGGATCCCGATCCCACTGTGGGCAATAGTTTCTCCCAGGAGAGTTTTACAGTTTACAATTAGCTAACTCATTAGGTGTCTAGAAAGGTGTTAAACGGGGCTACGCCTCTGGGATGACGAGGTTTATATTAATTAGGTCCGTGCGAAAGCACGGGGAACCTCCCTCAAGTACCGACACTGGCCTGGCTAAACGGTTAGCGAAGTTGTAGACTGTAATTAATCCTGACTAGTTTTCTTTTTAAGGTTTGAAAGAAAAACTTGATTAAAGCAGTGGGAGACATCGATTAGATAAGATAATAACCAATCTGATCTTTGCAAGAGCTTTTGCTGAGTGTATTCTTTTCTCTCTCTTAATGGCAGATACCAATGACAGGACTCAAGCTTCTACTAGATAAAAATAAACCGAATGGGACCAATTATAAAGACTGGCTGAGGAACCTTAACATTGCCTTGACTTATGATAAGGTATCATATGTCCTCACGGCTCCAGCCCCGCCCGTCCCAGGTCCAAAATCCTTAGTTGTGGATATTGAAGTCCGCAAGACATGGGACGCTGACTGTGCCATGGCCAAATGCCTCGCGCTTGCATCGATCGATAACACACATCAAAAGCAGCACGAGAATATGGACGTTCACGACATATTCCTCCATACAAAAGAGTTGTATGGAGAGCAATCCCGCGTATTACGATACGAAGCATCAAGAAAACTGTTTCAGATGCGAATGTCCCATGGCACACCAGTAGGAGACAATGTTCTGAAGATGATAGCTCTCATAGAAGAGCTTGAGGACCTTGGATGGACAATGGAAAATGAACAATATACGGATATTATTCTGCAGTCCCTCCCCTCCACCTTTGCTCAATTTATAGTTAACTTAAACATGCACAACATGGAGAAGGAACTACCTGAACTTCTTAATATGTTAAGGAGTGCAGAGAGCACACTGAAATCAGTGAAAACTCCCGTTTTGAGTGTTGGGCAATCTTCCTCTTCTCGCCCAAAGGTTAAGGCCAAGGGAAAGATAAAGAAGAAGCCCACCAAGCCTAGGGGTAGAGTTAAAAAGGTTAAGGGGAAGGACAAGTCCAAAGATGGAGAATCGGGGAAAGGGGAATGTTATCACTGCCACAAAACAGGACATTGGAAGCGCAACTGCACGGAGTACTTAGATCTCAAGAAGAAACATTGGGATGCTTCCGATTCAGGTGTGTTTGTGACAGAAAACTGTTTTTCAATAAACTCTGCTTCCTGGGTATTAGATACCGGTTCAGGTTCTCACATTTGCAATTCTTTGCAGGGGCTGAGAATTAGCAAGGTTTTGAAGACAGGTGACCATACTCTCCGCGTTGGAAATGGTTCCAATGTACATACAGTTGCAATGGGAGAGTATCACTTGGGGTTGCCATCTAGATGTATATTGGTTTTGAACCCATGTTATTATGTACCTAGTATGCTTTGTAATATAATATCCGTTTCCTTGTTAGACAATGAAGGATATAATTTTGTATTGCAGAACAATGTTATGAACATTCACCTGAATCAAATGTTGGTTGGGTATGGTACGCTTAATAACGGGATATACGTCCTAAATCAACACACAGTTTTCAGCATACAACACACTAATAAAAGAAAACTTTCAGAAATAAATGAAGCTTTTCTTTGGCACTGTAGACTTGGTCATATTAACGAAACAAGACTAAACAAGTTACACAAAGATGGATATTTAAACCCTTTTAAATATAAATCTTATGCGACTTGCCAGTCTTGTATCAAAGGTAAAATGACCAAAACTCCGTTTACAGGACATGGAGAAAGAGATACTGAGCTCTTAGGCCTCATACATAGTGATGTATGTGGGCCAATGTCTACACAGGCTAGAGGCGGTTTTTCATACTTCATTACTTTCACTGATGATTTCTCAAGATTCGGTCATGTATTTTTATTAAAGCACAAATCCGAAGCTTTCGAGAAATTCACTGAATATAAACACGAAGTAGAAAAACAAACCGGCTTGAGTATCAAAATGCTTCGATCAGATCGAGGTGGAGAGTATCTCAGTACAGAGTTTGCAAACTTCCTAAAAGAGAATGGGATTCTCTCTGAGCTCACTCCTCCTTACACACCACAGCACAACGGTGTGTCAGAACGATGGAATCAGACCCTATTAGATATGGTCCGTTCCATGATGAGTGATGGTAAGTTACCCGTCTCATTTTGGAGGCATGCATTGGAGACTGCAGCGTTTCTACTGAACAGTGTCCCAACCAAAACCGTGTCTACCACGCCATATGAGATATGGCATGGGAAGAGACCATCTCTTAAGAGAATTAAGATTTGGGGTTGCCCGGCCTATGTTAAAAAGCAGAATCCGGACAAACTCGAGACACGGTCGGTGATGTGTAACTTTGTGGGATATCTAAGGAATTCTTATGGATATCTTTTCTACCACAAGGAGGAACAAAAGGTGTTTGTTTCTCAGCATGCCACATTCTTGGAAAAAGAGTTTTTCACAAATGAAACGGATGGCAATGTGGTGGATCTAGAAGAGGTTCTAGAGACACAAACTACAAATGACGACTTGGTTGAACCGACTGTTGCAATAGAAACTGAGGAACCTCGACCACTCCGTAGGTCTGGTAGGACTTTTCACCCACCGGAGAGGTACTACGGTTTCCTCATTGATGGTGACAGAGAAGACTGCATCATGGAGGATGATGATCCTACCAGCTTTCAGCAAGCTATCACGAGTGGAGACTCTGTGAAGTGGCTGGATGCCATGAGATCCGAAATGGAGTCTATGTACACCAACAAAGTATGGACTTTGGACGTTGTACCCCCTGGGGTAAAACTTGTGGGGTGCAAATGGATCTTTAAAAGAAAGATTGGTGTAGATGGGTAGGTAGAGACCTATAAGGCAAGACTTGTCGCGAAGGGTTTTCGTCAAAGACCATGTTTGGACTATGACGAAACTTTTTCTCCCATAGCCATGCTTAAATCCATTCGAATACTACTTGCTATAGCTGCTCACTACGACTATGAAATCTGGCAGATGGACGTTAAAACGGCATTTCTAAATGGAGATTTAGAAGAATACGTTTATATGGATCAGCCAGAGGGCTTCATTGACAGTGGGAGCACCGGGAAAGCACGTAGATTGCTTAAATCCATTTATGGGTTAAAGCAGGCATCACGGAGTTGGAACATCTGTTTCGATGATGTTATCAAAGAGTTTGATTTCATCAAAAATCCAGATGAACCTTGTGTTTATAAGAAGGCTGTAGGGAGAGCTGTCATATTCGTCGTATTGTACGTGGATGACATTCTTCTGATAGGAAATGATATTCCTATTCTACAGTCGGTCAAATCTTTCTTATCACTAAGGTTCTCCATGAAGGACCTGGGTGATGCCACATACATTCTGGACATTAAGATCTACAGGGATAGATCCAAGAGGTTATTGGGATTGTCCCAAATCAGGTACATCAACACCATCCTAAAAAGGTTTAGTATGGAAGACTCCAAGAGGGGTGCCTTACCCGCTTGCCATGGGGTCATTCTCTCTCAGGACTCTTGCCCAAAGACCGATGAAGAGAGAGCTCGCATGAGCATTATACCCTATGCTTCGTCAGTAGGATCTAAAATGTATGAGATGTTATGTACACGCCCAGATGTAGCTTATGCACTTAGTGTTGTAAGCAGGTATCAATCCAACCCAGGGGAGAATCACTGAATAGCTATGAAGAACATTCTTAAGTACTTATGAAGGACTAAAGAATTGTTCTTGGTGTATGGTAATGGAGATCTCCAAATGGAGGCCTTTACCGATTTGAGCTTCCAGAGCGATAAGGACGACAGAAAATCTATCTCCGGGTTTGTATTTACCCTCAATGGAGGGGCGGTAAGTTGGAAGAGTTCCAAACAGGATACCGTTGCAGACTCTACGATGGAGACTGAGTACATTGCTGTGAATGATGCCGCCAAGGAAGCTGTCTGGATGAAGAAGTTCGTTTCGAAGCTAGGAGTAGTTCCAACCATTATTGATCCAATACCATTGTATTGTGATAATAATGGGGCTATGGCGTTAGCCAAGGAGCCCAGGTCCCATCAGCGGTCCAGACACATCCTGAGGCGCTTTCATTTGATCCAGGAGATTGTAGATCGCCGCGAGATCGAGATTAGGAGAGTAGATACAAAGAATAACGCCGCGGATCCACTCACCAAGGCCTTCCCTCAGCCGCATCATGAGCGACTTTTTGAGATGTTGGGTATGAGATACGCCAATAACTGGCCTTAGTGCAAGTGGGAGATTGTTGGATATATGTATGCCTTAGAGGCCATTATATGATAGTGGATGTATTCATACATGTATATATATATATTCAGTGTACATTCTTGCTCGACATGATAGTATGCTATCTGGTTCTTCTTTATCTGACATGTTGATTTGATCATGTTTTTTATTCATTCATACATATTGATAAAGCCCTGAGGATATACGCTTGACTACTGTGATTATGATGGAGATCATGCTAGTAGGACATCTGTAGTTTATAAGCATATCCTGAAAAGTCCCTGGTCGTAGGTGTATCGAGACGGGGCATCGATATACCAGAGTAGATTAGCGTATATGATACTAGACCCATATGATGGGCGATGGATGTTCCCACATTCATCGATGTTTGACATCGAGATCGTATACGGGTGCTCAGTGGTGACTGGGTATACTGGACGGACTCGCCGAGAACTCCTATATGGAATTATGTCTATCGTCGGATAGCAGTTCTCAGGTGACACTGGTACATGTTAGTCTGTAGACCCGAGATCGTCATAGAGTCTTGTGTGTTCTCCCACTGTACTTTGATTGCCACCCTACCACGGCTCTATTGAGTCGTGCAAACAGGTGGCTTCTGGGTATAGTCCCAAGACACACGAAGACGATGAGCGATAGGAGGGGTTTTGTCTCTCCCGGTATTGGGAGTTGATGCAGTGCTATGCTCGATTGGCTATATCAGTAAGTCCCTGGCCAGGGCTGTTGAGATTTACTGATAAGTGTTATCAGTAGTTTCTCGATCTGTTATAGACCATTCATCGGCACGACTAATTGAGTTATTGGGGTCGACGTTACCATCCCTAGACTCGATATGCAGTATATATGACGAAGAGACCGGACTGTACGATAGTGTTGCCGGTTGGCTCGACGGGAGTTGTGACAGGTTCACTTGTTTTCTTCTGATCGCTCAATACCTGGGTGGCCGTTACGTTTAGCTGACCGCTTGCGGCTTGGGGGTGCTTGATATGATCATCACCCACTGCCGACGTATTGACGAGTCTTAGAGTCCCACAATGGAGTTACCTAGTCCAGGAGAAACGATGTGGTGCGCATATGAGATATGCGCGGGGACCCGGTTAAAATACGCGTATGAGATACCGTATATTAATCGGGTGGTTTTGCTTTTGGTCGCGTCGTATGTGATACGACCGGTTTGCTAAATCAAGTGTTGATTTATCATTGACCATTAGTTTCTCACTTTAAACCCTTTCTTGTCTTTTTGTTGTATGCATGCATGTATGCATTTATTCTCATCAATGCACATATGGATGTGCATGCACACATACATGCATACATAATTCTATTATGGTTGTTGATTTAGTGGATGGTGGCAATATAAGACTCACACCATTTATAAATATCTTGATATTAATTTTTGGAAAAGAAAAATGGAAATGGAAATTGTTATCATGGTTTAATATTTTATTCTTGCACTAACCCTTTGCTTTAACCATGATTTAATTTCTATGGCCATTTTTGATCCAAACTAAATATCTAGATATTTTATAACTATGGGTAAGAATGAGAAAGAGAAAATATATATATTTTCATTTCTCATTTTTATTCATATGCTTATCATTATCATGAGCTCTTCACAAGCCATCATCTTCTTCCTCCTTTCTCTCTTGCTCTCTAGTTTTCTCTTGTGAGCAAAAGAGTCATCAAGTTAGGGTTTTGAAGTGAGAAAATAAATCACATCACCATTCTACACTAGTCTTGCCCATTTGTGTAGAGTGTTAGCTTCCATTTATTCTCTTGAACTAGTGGAGCTTCAAGCTTGGACAAAGAGGACTCTGGGTGGATCGTCGTGGACCTAGTGGATTTCAAGTAAGCCTTTTCCAACCCTCAAGTAGCCAAGGAGTCTAGCGTAGGGAGCTACTAAGGTTGTACTCTCAAAACCCTAGCTTTTACTACTTGTGTTTGTGTAATAGTTATGTTACCCTAACTTTTCTAGTTTGATCCTTAGGTTTGTTTCTCTAGCACCATATAAATTTTAAATATGGCATGTGTGATGCCTCCAAACACTTGTAGTGGTGCTATAGGAACCCCTTCACCAACGCAACATCATATAAAGATGAACATATAGCTATATCCAGGTATGCGTAACCATGTCGGTATAGCAAGAGGTACATGTAGCTATATCTCATATGTGCATATATCTATCTCAAATGATACATTAACATATAGGTATATAGGAAGCTAACATGCATGGCAAGGCATATGTGTAAGCATGCAGGTATACAGGTATGCTATATGTCATATGCATAATGGAATATGAATCAAGATCTCAATGTCCCTAACCAACCAATATCATATATGTATGTGTGTTGTGCGTGTCATGGCAATTATCGACGGTCCCTAAGATATGATATGCTATATGTCACGCACAACATGAACCGTCAATAATATTGCAGTGTCCAAGCACATCAAATAATAGTATGCAATGAAGTTTTATGCACAATCTCTATATGTGCAATATAAAATGCGGCTAATATCATATCATATCTATCCCTGACGCATAACGCCATGCGGGCGAGTTCCCCGTAGATGTTAAATCTACTCACCGACAGTCGTGGGCTAGGTAAATCCAATCACTTGCTTCCCTTTCTTTGCAGCATCCGAAGTCCCCGCCTGCGATCCTATTAACACAAAACATAGCCAGTGCAAAAATCTCATAAATCGATCAATATCATGTACACACTATGTTTCACCAATGCACCAACTCCAATCCAACCCACAAGTGTTCGTCTAATGGCTAACGTGCGTGGCGACACACCAACACCAGCCCAAGTGTAGTAGCACACCAGATCACGAACCGTGTCGGATAACGTAACACGCGTACTCAAAACACTAGAATATAGCAAAATTGTCCCAGATTTTGATACACTAACAATTGGTGAAAGTTGTATGTACCACGAGACCACAAACAATCCCAGAGACCCCACGAAAAAGACTCAACTCCCCATCCCCTACTCTAGCCGCAATTTGCGGCTAGAACCATTAAATTTGCTGCCCGTTTTGAGGGGATGAGTCTCAGGTTTTTATGGTGGGTTCTAGGTCACAACACTATGTTACTGTGATGGGAACTCTTTCAGAAAACACCTGGTTCTACAGCAGATCACAGAGACCTCGATTTGACACTAAAAAATACGATATTTCACAAAACGCTACTTTTTGTGTTCTAAACTATAACTACAAGGAAACACAACAATATAAACTCCTAAATAACAGTTAAAGGTCATTACCTAGCCACTCTTGCTCAAAAATCCTAGATTTCCAAGCTCCAAGGAAACCAAGTGGCTAAATCAATACATTGAAGTGTTTTAATTGGATTTTTTGTGAAGTTTAGCAAGGTTTTTGTGAAGAGGGAGTGAGGGTTTCAGTTTGGGAGTTGAGAGAATGAAGAACAATGAAATGAGAGAAGAATGAGAGAGTGAGAGACCAATATGGTGAGAGGTGAGTGTAGGGTGAGTCAAAGGCTTACACTCTCTCTCTCACTCACCTCATTAAATGCACACATTAATGCCTCATGACTCATTAGCCACCTCTCTCTCTCTCAATCCAAACAAGATATTTCTTTCACACAAAATATCTTGGGCAAGGTAAATGCAAGGTAAATTAGGACATGGATTAAATTTTGTGTCTTGGTCACTTAACAAGATTAACACTAACTAACCCTCACATTAACATGCACGTGTCTGTGCAAGCCATATCAAATAATAATAAAATATTAACTAATTGATATAAAATGTGAGGAACCCGATTTGGTAAACTTTTTCTTAAAAACCCGCATTATCGCTTTGTAGGGTTCCTAGGCACACTAGTGAAGGTTCATAGAGCATCAAACATGCCCGAATAAAATTCTACATGTGCCGAACAACCCAAAGACGGGATCTTTGCTAGATTATTAGGGTTTAGCATGCAAGATAACATCTTTTTATCTAAGTGTAAGGGATTACAACCTTTGTAGTCCGCTCCTTCGCTTCACAAGCCCCGAGTAGAAGTCCCTTCGCCGCGATCCATGATCTCCCGGACTCAAGAGAGGCTCCACGACTCAAACGATCCATGCTAGCTTGAAGTGTTCCGATTCTCCGATGATTTACGTCGAAGTTGCTTTAACCCAAGCATTCTCACTCTAAAGAGATGAACACCCTAATCTAATGGGCTAGATTAGATGAGGATGAGGGAGTAGTAATTATGCTTTCTTTTTTATTCACTTTCTCACAAGAAATCATCACACAAGAATTAACTAGTAAGCATTTTCTTTTAGAACTCAAGAGAAAAGAAGATGATAATGGAAAAGATAATCCTTTTGTGATGAATAGAAAAGAAATGTATATGATTGATTATAGAACCATGGTCAAGGATGATAGGCTAAGAGTTTGTAGAGAATAAACTAGAGTTAGGGTTTAGTTAGGTTAAGGATAAGTATCAACCATAATATCTTAACCAAGACAAAATAGAATCCTTCTAGAATGAACAAGAAGAAACTAACCCTAATCAAACCCTAATCCCTTTTTATCATCCTTAAACATGTTTTATAATAAATCATATTCTGTCACAATAATATATATCACATATATATTATATATTTGCAACAAAAGAAAATAATACATTTAACATATATCCCATATATATCAATGTATTAATCCGGTGAGAAAATGAAATAATAAAGCGAGCCAATATTAGATAATGTAATACGATATATCATATATATCATTATACATTAAATCATCGAATCAACACTTAATCCAACGATCCGGCTATATCGAATATAACCGGCTAATATATCATGTACCGATTCATCGAATCAACAATTGATCCGATGTACCGATTCATATCTAAATATCGCGAGAATATAATACGGTATCTCATATCGCATTATCCTCGGTCCTGCACATATCACATATGTGCCTCTACTCCGTTTTGCCTGAGCCAAGAAACCTCTGTGTAGGACTCTAAAGAATCGTCAATACGCCGGTAGCAGGTGATGATCATATCAAACACCCACAAGCTGCAAGCGGTCAGCTAAACGTAACAGCCACCCAGGTATTGAGCGATCAGAAGATCAACAAGCTAGCATGTCCGTTCTCCTGTGAATCTAATCAGTAACACTCCCGTACAGTCCGGTCTGTTCGTCTGATATGTCGCATATGAAGTCTAGGGGTGGTATACGTCAGACCCCAGTAACCGATAAGTCATGTCGATGTGAGGCTCATAACAGGTCGAGAAACTACTAGTAACACTTACCAGTATATCTCTATATCAGCCCTGGCCAGGGACTTCCAGTTATAGCCAATCGAACACAGCACGACATCAACTCCCTATACCGGGAGAGACGAATCCCCTCCTATCGCTCATTGCCTCCATGTGATTCGGGACTGTACCCAAAAGCCACCATTTTGCACGCCCTTTTGGACGTGGTAAGGTGGAAATCAAAATACAATGGGAATCACACAAGACTCTATGACGATCTCGGGTCTACAGACTACCATGTACCAGTGTCACCGGAGAACTGCCATCTGACGTGTGGTATATCACCATCTGGGAGTTCTCGGCGAGTCCGTCCAGTGTACCCAGTCTCCACTGAGCACCCGTACACCATCCTTGATGTCAAACACCGATGGATATGGGATCATCCATCGCCCATCATATGGGTCAAGATGCGTATACGCTAGTCTACTCTGGTGTATCGATGCCCTGTCTCGATATACCCTCGACTAGGAACAGTTATAGGATGTACTGATCGACTACCATGGCCCCACTAGTATGATCTCATCATAGTCCCAGTAGTCGAGTACAGATCCTAAGGGCTTTATCAACATGTGAGAGTAAGACAGTAAACCAATACAAGTCAACATGTTAAGATAAAGTGAAACCAAATAGCATACTATCATGACGAGCAAGAAAGTCCTCTCTGTATATATCCAAGCATCCATTATAATATACATCATATGTACAACAATGGCCTCTAGGGCATATACATAACTAACACGCTTAATTAACACTAATCGTATTCCAAGGTGTTACAATCTCCCCACTTAAAGAAAAATTCATCCCCGAATTAAAATTTCTTACGAGCGTACCTTCAAAGAGACAAGGGAACTTCTTCCGCATCTTGCTCTCAGCCTCCCAAGTGATCTCCTCACTAGTCGGGTTACGCTAAAGAACCTTCACAGATTGCAAGACCTTTGATCGAAGTTTCTTCACCTGCCGATCCAATATAACTACCGGCTGCTCGGTGAACGAAAGATCGTGCTCAAGATGAACGGTCTCGTGCTGAATCATGTGAGAAGGGTCATGAAGGTATCTACGAAGTATCGACATATGGAACATATGGTGAACATCCGGAAAACTGGGCGGGAGTGCCAAATGGTAAGCAACGAGACCAACTCGCTCAAGGATCTCGAAGAGACCTACAAATCTAGGACTAAGCATTCCTTTTCTCCGAAATCTCATAACACCCTTCATCGGAGAAATCCGAAGGAATACATGATCCCCCACTGCGAACTCAAGTCTGCGATGACGACGGTCGGCATAAGACTTCTGTCTGCACTGGGCTGCTCTCATCTTGTCCTGAATCAGCTGGACCATCTCCGTAGTCTCCTGAACTAGCTGGGGTCCCAAAACCCTACTCCTACAGAGTTCGGTCCAACAGACCGGCGATCGACACTTCCTACCATACAAGGCCTCGAAAGGTGCCATCTTAATAGTCTCTTGAAAGCTGTTGTTGTAGGAGAACTTAATCAACGGCAAGTGACGATTCCAACTGCCACCAAAATCAAACACGCACGCCCGAAGCATATCCTCTAGAGTTTGTATCGTCCGCTCTGACTGACCATCGGTCTGCGGATGGAAAGCAGTGCTAAAACTCAACCGGGTACACAAAGCTTCCTGAAGCTTCTGCCAAAGACGGCTAGTAAACTGGGTGCCCCTGTCGGATACAATGCATGTGGGAATGCCATGCAAACACATAATCTCATCTATATACATCTGAGTATACTGAGCATAACCGAAAGTGGTCTTCACTGGAAGGAAGTGAGCCGCTTTCGTCAACCGGTCAACAATTACCCAAATGGGGTCATACCCCCGACTGGTCCTGGGTAGACTCATAACAAAGTCGATGGAAATCTGCTCCCATTTCTACTCAGGAACGGGTAAAGGCTGCAACTCTCCAGTCGGTCTCTGATGCTCAGCCTTGACTTGCTGACAAGTCAGGAACCTCGACACGAAGTACGAAACATCACGCTTAATCCCTTCCCACCAGTAAATGTCTCTCAAGTCACGGTTCATCTTGGTGGAACCTGGATGAACTCTAAAGGCTGACTGATGTGCCTGCTCTAGGATCTCGCGTCTCAACCCACCAATATCCGGTACACACAAGTGAGTCCTGCAACGTAGCACACCCTGGTCATCAATCAAGAACTCTGAATCTGTACCCTGCCGAGCAAGCTCAAGAATCTTAACAAAACGGGCATCACTGAGCTGCGCCTCATGGATACGATCCAGTAGAAGCGGACGGGTGCGGACATGAGCAAGCTGTTCCCCAAAGGAAGTGAACTCAAACTGTACTCTACCATCGCACAAGGTCTGCCAATCTGCAGAAGACTGGTTCTGAACAGCGCTCAATTGGGACAAGCTACCCTCGGGCCTATGTCAAAGCGTCAGCTACCACATTCGCCTTGCCCGGGTGATAAAGGATCTTACAATCATAATCCTTCACAAGCTCCATCCACCGGTGCTATCTCAGATTCAGATCCCGCTGCTGGAAGCTGTACTTCAAGCTCTTGTGGTCCGTGAAAATCTGACACGACTCTCCATACAACTATAGTCTCCAAATCTTCAACGTAAAGACCACCGCAGCCATCTTAAGATCATGAGTGGGTAATTCTGCTCGTGCTTTTTCAGCTGCCTAGAAGCATATGCAATCACTCTATCATGCTGCATCAGTACACATCCGTGCCCCATTCGAAACGCATCACAGTAAACTACAAATCCACCTGATCCAGAAGACAAAGATAGAACGGGTGCAGCCGTCTACTGAGTCTTCAACTGCTGAAAACTCTGCTCGGACGCATCGGTCCAAAGAAAAGGAACCCCCTTCTGGGTCAGTACGGTCAGCGGTGCAGCGATACTCGAAAAATCCTGCACGAAACGGCGGTAATAACCAGCTAAGCCCAAAAAGTTGTGGACCTCTGTCACGGATACAGGTCTGGGCCAAAGCTGCACAGCCTCGATCATCCTCGGGTCCACAAGAATACCGTCTCCCGTCACCACATGACTCAGGAAGTCAACTCTATCAAGCCAAAATGTGCACTTTGAGAATTTAGCATACAACTGGTGCTCTCTCAATATCTGCAAAGCAATCTTCAAGTGCTGCCCATGCTCCTCCCGACTCCTAGAGTAGACCAGAATGTCATCAATAAACACAATAATGAACTGGTCGAGGAACGACCTGAAAATCCGGTTCATCAGATCCATGAACGCTGCTAGGGGATTGGTGAGTCCGAACGACATCACTAGAAACTCATAATGCCCATAGCGTGCACGAAAAGCGGTCTTCGGAATGTCATCATTCCAAACCCGCAACTGATGATAACCCGAACGCAAATCAATATTAGAAAAATGTTTCGCACCCTGGAGTTGATTAAACAAATCGTTAATGCGAGGTAAAGGATACCTGTTCCGCACCGTAACTCGGTTCAATTGATGATAATCAATACACAACCTCAAACTGCTATCCTTCTTCTTGACGAACAGAACAGGAGCTCCCTACGCCGAAACACTCGGACACACAAGTACCTTATCAAGAAACTCTTACAATTGATCTTTAAGCTCTCTAAGCTCCGTCAGAGCCATCCGGTAAGGCGGTATAGAAATAGGCCCCGTGCCAGGAATCAGATCAATGCAAAACTCAATATCGCGCTCTGGCGGCAAACCAGGTAACTCATCGGGAAAAACGTTGGGAAACTCTCGCACAATAGGAACCCGGTCCAACGACCCTACTGTGGACCCAGTATCACAAATTTAAACCAAGAATCCCTGACATCCCCTCCTCAAAAGCCGACTAGCGCAAAGGGCAGAAATCAAACTGTGAGGGGCGGCACCACGGTCCCCCCTGCATAACCCGAACAGACTCGCCCGGAAAACTGAAACTGACTATCTTCTCACGGCAGTCCACCGACGCAAAACAAGCTGCCAACCAGTCTATGCCAAGGAGAACGTCGAAGTCCAACATATCTAGAAGGATCAAATCGACGGACGACTCTCTATCTCTAATCTGAACGGCACACGACCGAAACACGTAACGCGCGACAAAAGAATCGCCAACAGGTGTAATCACGACAAGCGTCTGATTTAGAAAACATGACTCTCGGCCCAAACTCGGCACGAAGTGCGTAGAAACATACGAATGCGTAGATCCCGGATCAAACAAAACATGTGCATCAAAAGAACATACAGAAGAGTACATGAAACCACTGCATTGGACGCATGCGCGTCTTGATGAGTCAAGGCAAACACCCGAGCCTGCCCTTTACCGGCGACTGGCTGACCTCCGTCTTTACCACCCCGCCCTCTCGGTACAAAACCACCGCGTCCCCGACCTCTCGGAACATGAGTCTGACGCGGAGCAACAACAGGCATAAGGGGAAATGCCCTCTGCGGTGGAGAAGGTGGTAAGGTCACCTGCGGTACAGCTGCCTCGTGCTCACGTGGCTAAGTACAATCTCGAACTCGATGACCCAAACTCTCACACCGGTAACATCCAGATGAAAACTGCTGACTCCCCTGAGAATAAGAGCTAAAAAGTGGTCCTCATCCCGGACCTCCACTACCCCCAGTATCTGAACTAGAACTGTCACGACATCTAAACGCCTGCCTCTATGGTGAAAAACCAGTATAAACCCTCTTCAGTTCCGGAGCAACCGATGTCTTAGAAAGACGCTCCTCAACCAACAGGGCTGCGTCCACCGCTCCTGCATAGGTCTTGATCGCACGTTTTTGGCGTGTCGTGTTTTGAAGTTCTAAAATCTAACCGCGATCAGGACGACGTCTCTTTGAATCTAGCCGCGATGAGCACGGGTCGTCCGCAGAGAGACAGAGCATTTTATAGTCTTGTTCTTACGAGTTAATGCGCGTTGGCGGAAAGTTCTTTATCTACCCTATGTGTTATATGCAAGTATAAATTTGTTAGGAAAATATACAATAGTGTAAGCTAAGGAAATCCGCACTAAATCGTTTGAGCCGAACTTAACGATTTAAGCTAGAGCAATCGACAACAACGTGGATTAGGGTACTTAAGCACGGTATTCGTGGAATCCGGCTTATTGACCCTTGTCCTTCCGTTCTTATCTCTTGCTTTCGTCTCCGGCTAAACCGAACGCAACAGGTTGCAGTTAGGAATCACCGTTACCTTGGTAGGGTAGGGTGCCTAACGGAGCGCTTACGTAACGTTTGGATGGAGTTCAATGGAAAATACAGGAAAAGGAAATGAGAAACGGGACGTTAACTTACAATATCGTATTCTCTGCCTAACAACACATAATTTCAACCATTCACAACAACAAATGTCACGACCCGAAGGTACGGAATGTGACCGGCACTTAAATTACGAAGCGTCTAGAGGCGCGACGTAATCTAAGTAAGCTGAAGCCCAGAAATCTGTCACGACCCAAGTTTGGATGTGACAGGCACTCAGATTGTATCATATCTAAAGATATGCACAAATCCAAGTAAGCCAAAAACCAAGATCAAAATACCTTATTCGGAATTATTTATGAAAGTTTAGTTTTTAAGTAGAAATCTCAAGTTATGAATTTAAATCAGTAAACAATTAACAAGGTTAAGTTTAGTTGCATTCCGAGTTGGAATCAACAATATCAACAATGAACATGAATATAAGCATATGAAATATCAATGAATCTCATAAAGAAAGAAGCTATGAAACTGATCAACCGATCTCAACTGTACATATATATACCATCTCTCATTTCTAAGTCAAAATACAAGTCTGATAGAGTCTTTCTAGATACAAAAGTACAAAATGGAAGGTTACTACACATGTAACCTACCTATCAAAAGATGGAATACAACAGCAAAAGTGATCCTGCCTCGCAGCTACCCGTCCACTCTATCCCTGCAAGGAACTGTGGCACAACGGGGATGAGTTGCCAACTCAGTGAATACGACTAACATATAACGGCGAATAAAGTAAATATGACCATCCTGACAATGAATATGAATCAATATGATATATGAGTATATGTGAAATCCAACAATAAATCTCATTATACTTCTGAAATCACAACTCAAGTAAATCATCTCTCGGTGTCTATCAACGACACAAAACTTTCATTTCTCATAGGCATCATTCCCCGAATGATCCTATACTCATAATATCGGTCGTTATCCTCTAGATACACGCCGTATTTCTATAACCAACTCCGGTATCGAGTAACCTCGCTAGGCTCCCCCGTCTCAATACGGCTATCCTGCCCCTCGGTCTCGACCGGGTCCACCCTGTATCCAACTGTATAGCTCCCCCACTCAGTATGGATAACGTAAATCCGCGACCGTATATCTCCCCCACTCGGTCCGGAATAAAACCAAAAACAGAAATCATCTCAGGGTGGACATGTCACATCAACCATGAAAAACTGGATTTATGTAGTAGTATTCAAAAACTCAAAATCATAAATCCTCAATTCTGCATCTATCTCATATCCAACATGGAAGTACGCATAAAACAACAGGATGTAAATAATGAATTCTACCAATATACTTGACATATGAAATACAATATAATCCATGTTAATAAGTATGATATTTAAGTGTATGTGACATGGCAATATCGACGATGTGTGTGTATCATATAAAATGTGCATGTGACATGACTCGTCGATAACTGTGAAGTGTTCTAACAGCTAAGCAATATACAAGTATTTTAATGAATGAAATTCTAATAATTAAACATGATGATATGAATATCACATTAAGTAAAACCATGGGCGAAACACGCCATCTTTACTAAATTCCCTGGTAGATGTTTAGTCTACTCACCGGAAAGTCGAATCTACTCCGGAATCGCTAATCCTTTCCCTTTCCTCGCGGCTTCCGTACTTCTCGTATCCGCGTCTAAATATACCAAGTTACGTGTATAAGCAAAACGAATATTCCGATATAACGGAAATAGAAACACGTTATCCCTTTTGCTAGTTATCTATTATTAGGTTATATCAAGTTGTTTAACACTTAGTCTTGCTGAATTTTAGTCTAAAACTGCACTGTTTCAGAAATTAACACGCGACGTAGTTTCGTCGTGTCGTGTTTAGCGTTTTACGATTCTTTTTCCGATATAGCATTCCAGATTTTAATTACAGTGAAACTAAGTTAAATCAACAGTGCCAAAATAGCCTAAATAGTATACTGCAGACACCCCAACAGACAAAATCCCCAAAGCCCTCACCATGGCCGGCGACGCCGGCCATATTTCCTCTGTCGCCGGCCCAAAACCGGCCCCCTCCTGTCGTTTTCTTGTGGTTCACTCTATTTGTTACCTACATCATTTCTACTCTGTTGAATTTATTTAATTATGTTCCAGATTAAAGCAGATTTCCACAGACACTAAATTTGTTGAAATACGATATCATGTGATCTATCTAAACTAAAATTAACTAATCTACAGAACTTAATTACCTACTGTGATTTAGAATTTTACCTTCCTATTTGTTGTAGGAATAACCCTTCATGATTAGCCAACCCCTTCTAGCTTGATGATGAACTACACTCAAGAACAAGCTCCATTCTTCCTCTTCTTCCTCTTGTTCTTCTTGTTCTTTCTTTTCTCTTCTTTATTTTTCCTTCCCTTTTGATTTTCTTTTCAGTTTTAATTAGGTTTCAGAACTGAAATTTAGTTTTATATGTGAGAGGAGGAAGGGATAAGGGAAGGTGGTGGTGTCAAGGTTTGAAGGGTGTAGGTTTCATGCAAGAAGGAGGTGTGAAGAAATTGGAAAACATGCAAGCATGAGGTGTTTAAGCATTATCTTCATAATTTTGTTTTAATCTCATTTAAATTCTGAGCTAATTTGACTTTTCCAACATTTTCACTTATATCTACAACAATTTCATATTTACATAAAAACTTAAACTTTACAATTTAACCCCTCACAACTTACTTATTATAAAACACCTATTTTGTTAAAATGAAGCTAAAATTTCCATTAAAACCCTTATAACTTATTTAATTTACATTCAAAAATTCTAATTTAATTTGTATTACATATAACTTATGAAGATTGACATATTTGATTTTAACTATTTTGTGATTTAACAGCTTATTCTTAATTTAATTAGTTTTATTTATTTCTAGCTTTTCCTAATTGTTACAATATTCCCCCCTTAAGAAAATTCGGTCCCCGAATTTAAAATAAATACTAGACATACCTGTGAAAAGATGTGGAAATTTCTTCCACATTGCGTCCTCCGTCTCCCAAGTAATCTCCTCGCGATCCTTTCCTTGCCAGAGAACCTTTACAGATGGCAATGTCCTCGATCGTAGTTGTTTTGCTTGCCTGTCCAGAATAGCTACTGGCTGCACTGTGAAGGATAGATCTGGCTCAAGCTGTAGAGTCTGATGCTGGATCGCATGAGATGGATCGTGAAGATATTTGCGTAGCATCGATACGTGGAACACTGGATGTACGTCGGGAAAACCCGGTGGAAGTGCTAACCGATAAGCCACAGCGCCCACTCTCTCTAAAATCTCGTATGGTCCAATATATCTGGGGCTGAGCTTCCCTTTCTTCCCGAAGCGCATCACACCCTTCATTGGAGATACTCGAAGGAACACATGATCTCCCACATCAAACTCGAGTTTGCGTCGTCTTCGATCTGCATATGACTTCTGTCTGCTTTGAGCCGCTTTCATTCTATCTCGTATCAATTGAATCTTCTCTGTAGTTTCCTATACTATCTGCGGTCCCAATATACAACTCTCACTAAGTTCTGTCCAGCAAACAGGTGATCTACATTTCCTTCCATATAAGGCTTCAAAGGGTGCCATCTGGATCGTCTCTTGAAAGCTGTTGTTATATGAGAATTCTACCAAAGGTAGGTGACGATCCCAACTACCACCGAAATCTAGGCTACAAGCCCGAAGCATATCCTCTAGTATCTGAATTGTCCGCTCCGACTGACCGTCTGTCTGTGGGTGGAAAGCTGTACTAAAACTCAATCGTGTACCAAGAGCGTCCTGAAGTTTCTGCCATAACTTGCTCGTGAACTGGGTACCTCGATCTGATACTATGCATGTCGGTACTCCATGTAGACGTACAATCTCATCGATATATATCTGTGCATACTGAGCAAATCCATATGTCGTCTTCACTGGAAGAAAATGAGCGGCTTTTGTCAATCTATCAACAATCACCCAAATTGAATCATACCCTCTGCTAGTCCTGGGTAGACCCACCACAAAATCCATGGAAATCTGTTCCCATTTCCACTCTGGAATGGGTAAGGGTTGCAGCTCTCCGGCTGGCCTCTGGTGTTCTGCTTTAACTTGCTGACAAGTCAAGCATCGTGAAACAAAATCCGTAACATCCTTCTTCATTCCTTCCCACCAATAATTTTCCTTCAAATCACGATACATTTTTGTGGAACCAGGATGAATACTGTATACTGACCTGTGGGCATCCTCCAAAATCTCACGCCTCAATCTGTCAGAATCTGGCACACAGAGACGAGTCCTAAAACGTAACACTCCATAAGCATCAATCACGAACTCCGTCTCCTTGCCCTGTTTAACCTGATCCACAATCTCCATCATGCGAGTATCTGTAGGCTGCGCATCTCGAATACGATCCAATAGCTGAGGTCTGGTGCGAACATGTGCTAACTGACCTCCTGCCGATGTGAACTCAAACTGTATACGACTATCACATAAGATCTGCCAGTCTGTAGAAGACTGTCTCTGCAAAATGCTCAAATGAGATAATTTACCTCCAGGCCTCCGACTCAAGGCATCTGCTACTACATTTGCTTTGCCTGGATGATACAAAATCTCACAGTCGTAATCTTTCACCAGTTCCATCCATCTACGCTGCCTGAGATTCAGATCCTTCTGCTGAAAAATATACTTTAAACTTTTATGATCTGTGAAGATTTGACACGTTTCTCCATACAAATAATGTCTCCAAATCTTCAATGCGAATACTACAGCAGCCATCTCTAGATCATGAGTGGGGTAATTTTGTTCATGCCTCTTCAACTGCCGAGAAGCATATGCTATAACCTTGCCGTGTTGCATCAACACACAGCCTAAGCCCACTCTAGAAGCATCGCAATACACAACGAAACCCCCTGAACCGGAAGGTAAAGATAATACCGGTGCAGTCGTCAAACGCGTCTTCAACTGTTGGAAACTCTGCTCACATGCATCTGTCTACTGAAAAGGAACTTCCTTTCTAGTCAATCCTGTCAAAGGTGCCGCTATCCGTGAGAAATCCTGTACGAAGCGTCTGTAGTAACCTGCCAGACCTAAGAAACTCCGAACCTCCGTAACTGACATAGGCCTGGGCCAGTGTTGTACCGCTTCAATCGTCTTTGGGTCTATGCATATACCTTGTCTTGTAACTATGTGACCCAAGAACTCCACACTATCGAGCCAAAAAGCACACTTAGAAAACTTTGCATACAACTGATGCTCTTTCAAGGTTTGCAACGTGATACGTAAATGCTGCTCGTGCTCCGTCTGACTCCGAGAATATACAAGAATATCATCTATGAATACTATAATAAACCGATCGATAAATGGTCTAAAGATGCGGTTCATCATATCCATAAAAGCTGCTGGAGCATTGGTGAGTCCGAACGACATCACCAGAAATTCATAATGCCCATATCTCGTACGAAACGCCGTCTTTGGAATATCGTCCTTCCGAACCCTCAACTGATGATATCCTGACCTCAAGTCAATCTTTGAGAAGAATCCTGCTCCTTGCAACTGATCGAACAAGTCATCTATTCGTGGTAATGGATACCTGTTTCGCACCGTGACGCGATTCAGCTGTCGGTAGTCGATGCACATTCTCATACTACCGTCCTTCTTCTTTACAAATAACACAGGAGCTCCCCACGGTGAAACACTGGGACGAACAAGTCCTCTATCTAACAACTCTTGCAACTGGCCCTTGAGTTCTTTCAATTCCGTCGGTGCCATTCGATAGGGTGGTATAGAAATAGGCCCTGCACCCGGAATCAAGTCGATACAGAATTCAATATCTCGATCAGGTGGCAATCCTGGTAACTCAGCAGGAAATACCTCAGGAAATTCTCGTATGATCGGGATTTGGTCCAATGGAACTTCAGCAACCCCTATGTCCTGAATAAAAGCCAAGAACCCAAGACAACCCTTCTTCAATAGCCGCCCCGCACAAAAAGCAGAAATCATGTTGACAGGGGTTAACTTGCAATCCCCCTGCACAACAAACACTGGTTCACCTGGAAAACAGAAGCTAACCGCTTTTCCTCTACAATCTACATAGGCATGACAAGCGGCTAACCAATCCATCCCAAGAAGTATATCAAAATCCAACATGTCCAGGAGAATCAGATCAACTAGTGAATCTCTATTACCAATACGCACCGAACACGATCTAAATACGTGCCGAGCTATAAAGGAATCTCCAACTGGAGTAATCACTACCAATGGTAACTCTAATAATGACGACTCCTTCCCCAACAAAAGTGCGAATCGTGAAGATACATAAGAATGTGTAGAACCGGGATCAAATAAAACATGTGCCTCTAATGAGCATACTGTAAGAGTACCTGTCACGACTGCATTTGATGCCTGGGCATCCTGTGGAGTCAGTGCAAAAACCCGTGCCTGGCCTCTGCCCGCATCCTGTCGTCCTCTACCTCTATCTCCTCTACCTCTCTGAGCACGTCCTGCATAGCCTCGACCTCGTGGTGCAACTGCTTGGCGTGTAGCGCCAACTGGGGGAGGAAGTAAAGCCATCGGTGTAGGAGGTGGAAGGGGTAAAACAGCCTGTAGAGCAACGGTCCCGCCCTGAGATCTACAATCTCGCGCAAAGTGTCCGGGAAGTCCACAACTATAACAGGTAGATGGTGGTCTCTGATCACCAGGATAAGAACTGAACATCTGGCCCTGTGTCCAATCTCGTCCAACACTGCGGCCTGGAGTATATCTGCCTGGATAGGACCCTCTACCTCGGCCAAACTGTCTATTTTTCGACACGAATGGTCTACTCCTCTTTGGCTCCGGAACGACTCCTGACTGGCTCAAACGCTCCTCTACTCGAATCGCCGCATCCATGGCCTGTGCATATGTATCAAAATGCTGGGAGCCTATCGCCAGATACAACTGTGTGTCCAAACTCCTTAAGAACCTTTTCACCCGAAGCTCCTCTGTAGGTACTAAGTATGGAGCATATCGCGATAGCTGGGTGAATCGTAAGTCATAATCTGCTACTGACATACTTGCTGATTTCTTCAACGCTTCGAAACTGCTAGCTCTAGCATCCCTCACACTCTCGGGAAGAAATCTGGCAAGAAAGACTGTAGAAAACTCGGTCCACGTCATCGGAGGAAGATTCGTAGCTCGTCCTCTCTCCATCGACTCACACCACTCTTGTGCAAGTCCTTCCAAACGAAAGCTAGTCAGCTCAACTGACCTCGCATCAGAACATCGCAATGATCTGCCAATTCTCGCCATTCTATCAAGAAAAGACTGAGGATCTTCCGCCACATCGGTCCTTGTAAATACTGGGGGTCTCAATCTCATAAACTCTGCAAGTGATACCTCCATCACTCTCGTATCTACTGGTGCTGCCGTCTGTGTAGGCTGTACCTCGGACTCTGCTACGGTCGGTGCTGGATCTGATCTCAAAGCTCGAGTGGTCTCAGCTAACTGTCCTACCACTCGCTGTAATCCCAACATACCCTCCTCAATCCTAGCCATGCGATCTGGAGGAGGAGGATCAGCATGCTCATGCACCTCCTGCACGTCCGGTGTACCAGTCGTCGTCACAGGCGGACTCGCCCTAGCTGCATTCCTGGCCGCGGCTCGTCTAGCCCGCGTAGCCATAGCAACTGGAACAAGAAACGAGAGTTGATAAGGTGTGGCAACAGAAGAATTCAATAACGGAGAATCAACGGAAGAATAGATCAAGATAAACATCCTAAGGTTAGTTAGGCTGAATACGATAACGTAAATATGCCGCGGAACATACGTACGGTACTGCATTCGTCCTAATTCACCTACTCAATCAAACCAAAGGTCATCCTAACTCTCAGACTTACTTCAACCTATAGAAATCCCCTACTGAATTCCGTAAGGTTACTCCTAAGCTCTGATACCAACTTTGTCACGACCCAAGTTTGGATGTGACAGGCACTCAGATTGTATCATATCTAAAGATATGCACAAATCCAAGTAAGCCAAAAACCATGATCAAAATACCTTATTCGGAATTATTTATGAAAGTTTAGGTTTTAAGTAGAAATCTCAAGTTATGAATTTAAATCAGTAAACAATTAACAAGGTTAAGTTTAGTTGCATTCCGAGTTGGAATCAACAATATCAACAATGAACATGAATATAAGCATATGAAATATCACTGAATCTCATAAAGAAAGAAGCTATGAAACTGATCAACCGATCTCAACTGTACATAT
Source organism: Agapanthus africanus (assembly GCA_030015575.1). Classification (NCBI taxonomy): domain Eukaryota; kingdom Viridiplantae; phylum Streptophyta; class Magnoliopsida; order Asparagales; family Amaryllidaceae; genus Agapanthus; species Agapanthus africanus. Next base: position 229,366,092 of record JASDDO010000022.1, on the reverse strand, counting down.
ATATACCATCTCTCATTTCTAAGTCAAAATACAAGTCTGATGGAGTCTTTCTAGATACAAAAGTACAAAATGGAAGGTTACTACACATGTAACCTACCTATCAAAAGATGGAATACAACAGCAAAAGTGATCCTGCCTCGCAGCTACCCGTCCACTCTATCCCTGCAAGGAACTGTGGCACAACGGGGATGAGTTGCCAACTCAGTGAATACGACTAACATATAACGGCGAATAAAGTAAATATGACCATCCTGACAATGAATATGAATCAATATGATATATGAGTATATGTGAAATCCAACAATAAATCTCATTATACTTCTGAAATCACAACTCAAGTAAATCATCTCTCGGTGTCTATCAACGACACAAAACTTTCATTTCTCATAGGCATCATTCCCCGAATGATCCTATACTCATAATATCGGTCGTTATCCTCTAGATACACGCCGTATTTCTATAACCAACTCCGGTATCGAGTAACCTCGCTAGGCTCCCCCGTCTCAATACGGCTATCCTGCCCCTCGGTCTCGACCGGGTCCACCCTGTATCCAACTGTATAGCTCCCCCACTCAGTATGGATAACGTAAATCCGCGACCGTATATCTCCCCCACTCGGTCCGGAATAAAACAAAAAATAGAAATCATCTCAGGGTGGACATGTTACATCAATCATGAAAAACTGGATTTATGTAGTAGTATTCAAAAACTCAAAATCATAAATCCTCAATTCTGCATCTATCTCATATCCAACATGGAAGTACGCATAAAACAACAGGATGTAAATAATGAATTCTACCAATATACTTGACATATGAAATACAATATAATCCATGTTAATAAGTATGATATTTAAGTGTACGTGACATGGCAATATCGACGAGGTGTGTGTAGCATATAAAATGTGCATGTGACATAACTCGTCGATAACTGTGAAGTGTTCTAACAGCTAAGCAATATACAAGTATTTTAATGAATGAAATTCTAATAATTAAACATGATGATATGAATATCACATTAAGTAAAACCATGGGCGAAACACGCCATCTTTACTAAATTCCCCGGTAGATGTTTAGTCTACTCACCGGAAAGTCGAATCTACTCCGGAATCGCTAATCCTTTCCCTTTCCTCGCAGCTTCCGTACTTCTCGTATCCGCGTCTAAATATACCAAGTTACGTGTATAAGCAAAACGACTATTCCGATATAACGGAAATAGAAACACGTTATCCCTTTTGCTAGTTATCTATTATTAGGTTATATCAAGTTGTTTAACACTTAGTCTTGCTGAATTTTAGTCTAAAACTGCACTGTTTCAGAAATTAACACGCGACGTAGTTTCGTCGTGTCGTATTTAGCGTTTTACGATTCTTTTTCCGATATAGCATTCCAGATTTTAATTACAGTGAAACTAAGTTAAATCAACAGTGCCAAAATAGCCTAAATAGTATACTGCAGACACCCCAACAGACAAAATCCCCAAAGCCCTCACCATGGCCGGCGACGCCGGCCATATTTCCTCTGTCGCCGGCCCAAAACCGGCCCCCTCCTGTCGTTTTCTTGTGGTTCACTCTATTTGTTACCTACATCATTTCTACTCTGTTGAATTTATTTAATTATGTTCCAGATTAAAGTAGATTTCCACAGACACTAAATTTGTTAAAATACGATATCATGTGATCTATCTAAACTAAAATTAACTAATCTACAGAACTTAATTACCTACTGTGATTTAGAATTTTACCTTCCTATTTGTTGTAGGAATAACCCTTCATGATTAGCCAACCCCTTCTAGCTTGATGATGAACTACACTCAAGAACAAGCTCCATTCTTCCTCTTCTTCCTCTTGTTCTTCTTGTTCTTTCTTTTCTCTTCTTTATTTTTCCTTCCCTTTTGATTTTCTTTTCAGTTTTAATTAGGTTTCAGAACTGAAATTTAGTTTTATATGTGAGAGGAGGAAGGGATAAGGCAAGGTGGTGGTGTCAAGGTTTGAAGGGTGTAGGTTTCATGCAAGAAGGAGGTGTGAAGAAATTGGAAAACATGCAAGCATGAGGTGTTTAAGCATTATCTTCATAATTTTGTTTTAATCTCATTTAAATTCTGAGCTAATTTGACTTTTCCAACATTTTCACTTATATCTACAACAATTTCATATTTACATAAAAACTTAAACTTTACAATTTAACCCCTCACAACTTACTTATTATAAAACACCTATTTTGTTAAAATGAAGCTAAAATTTCCATTAAAACCCTTATAACTTATTTAATTTACATTCAAAAATTCTAATTTAATTTGTATTACATATAACTTATGAAGATTGACATATTTGATTTTAACTATTTTGTGATTTAACTGCTTATTCTTAATTTAATTAGTTTTATTTATTTCTAGCTTTTCCTAATTGTTACAAAATCTAAACCATTTAAAGAAGAAGTAAAGGAAAACTTGTAGGAAAACAAGTTTAAAAGTAACATCAAATTTTCTCAAAAATTTCGGCAGAGTCTCCTTTGTAAAAACTGGCCCTAAAAGGGTACAAACAAATATAATATATACAAAAAATAAAAAGGCATCCCCAAGCGGGAGCTAGCTCTACGCCAACAGGCGGAAACAACCACACAATGCACAATAATATACAACGCCAAAGGGCGAGGCTCAAAACTCAAAAGAAAACCAAATCCACCAGAAACCATAATAATACAAGCGCGACTCTAAGGTCGAAATAAAAACAACTGGCCTTCTAAACTATCAAGAATACAAGTCTGGTTGATGGAGCTTAATAGATACAAATGAAATAATAAAAGTACAACGGCGGTCCTGATACAATGAACCAACCTACTAAGTAAATCATCCTGAATGAAATGATGTGCCAGCAAGCTGCCAAGGAAAACCTGTACATCGAAACCTGTAAGAAAAATTTGGCACAACGGGGGTGAGTTGCCAACTCGTGAGTAGAAGACATCTGCGAGAAAAAATCGAATGCACGACGCTGTCCTAGGTCATAATAATATACGTAATATATCACTAGTCATCTAGTAGTGCAGGGTAATAAACTATGCGCATGTGCAATGCTCAGTGCTCGTGTTAGTACCTCAAGTAGTAACATGTCGTGTGTATGTGTATGCAAGCACCATGAATGTAAAACAATCAACCATGAAATCTGGATATATCTGTATAAGAAATCTTTAACCTTTATCATAGTAAAATTTGTATAGTAATCTGAAACATCATCAATGAAATCCATGGAAATCCGTGTCAACCATCGACACAAAACATGTAAATCTCAAGTCTCAATACCTCATAGTCTCAATACCTCGGGCTCCGTCAGTCCGGATCGGCCCATATCATCAAATCTCACGACAATGGTCGGTATCCTTCGGATATCCGCCGCGCCAGACATCACCGTTAGGTAGTCTTCCCCTTCCATGCTCATCGTCCACAACTCGATCTTCTTGCCCGGGGTACCATACCGGGCCCACCATGTGTAGGGTTCCTAGGCACACTAATGAAGTCTCACAACAGATCAAACATGTCCAATTCAAATTTTTCCTTGTGCCTGCAAACCCTAATACGGATCGTTAACTAGATGTATAGGCGATGCAAGCAAGTAAACTACTTTACTGCTAAAGGAAAGTGACTACAACCATTGTAGATCCGGTCCTCCACTTCCTTAGCTCCACGATGAAGTCCCTCCGCTGTACCTTTTGGATCCCGGACTCTCGCGGTGGTTTCATCGAAGAATTGATCGGGCTAGGTCGTCGATTTCGATGCCGAAGATGATCTACGTCGAGGCAACTCAAGATCAAACTCCAACTTCACCAAGTCATGAAACTTGTGAAGAAAACACCCTATACTACTTGGCAAGTGGTAGAGGATGAAAAAATAGGAAGTGGGTTCACTTTAGAATTGGATTTCTCACTCTTTTCCTCAAGTTGCCATTGATGGAAACAAGCTTTCTTCTTTGTTGATGAAGAAGAAGAAGAAGAAAGAATATGATAAGTATTATTCCAAAATAGAAAATAAATGAATACTTATCATATAGCAACCATAGTTAGGTGTAGAGAATAAACCATGGTTAGTTTGAATGGATAGGTTTAAGCATGAGACAAGAATGGTGGACTTGTTCAAAGCTTCATGAAGCTTTAACAAGCAAACAAAGAAAGCCACCATGATTTATTTTGCAAAAAGGAATAAATAAATAAATGAATAGATAAGAAAATGAAAACCCTAACCATTGCATAACCATGGTTTAATCATACACACAAACATTCATGTATCATCAAACATAATACAATCAAGTGCACAAAAATATATCACATATACAATGTGCATATCAAGTGAGAAAATCCTTTTTAAAGTGAACCAATACTAGTTAATGCAAAGTAATATATAAAATATATAATTATACATTAAATCATTAAATCAACACTTGATTCAATGATCCGGTCATGTCGCATATAACCGACTAGTATCCAATGTATCGACTTATCGAATCAATCCTTGATTCGATAACTAGGTTATATCGCATACAACTAATCGATAAATTAATCGCGAGAATAGAATACGGTATTGATCGCACGCTTTTGGCGTGTCGGATGTTCAAAGAATTTAAGTGTAACCGCGATCAGGACGGTGTCGCTTTGCAGCTAGCCGGTTGAGCACGGGTCGGTCCACAGGGAGATGGTGGTATCTTACCTTCTTGTCTTAGACGAGTCAATAAAGAATTTGTATGAGTTGTTCGATTCTATCCTAAGTGTATTATTTGCAAGTATAAAGTTGTTAAGAAAAAGATACAAGATTATAAGCTAAAGAAATCCGTACTCAAAACCTTTGAGCCGAATCTTAACCAATTGAAGCTAGAGCAATCGGCAACAACGTGGATTAGGGGATTTAAGCGCGGTATTCATGGAATACGGCTTATTTACCCTTGTCCTTCCGTTCTTGTCTCTTGCTTTCGCCTCCGGCCAAACCGAACGCAAACGGTCGCGGTTAGGAATCACCGTTTCCTTGTAGGGTACGGTGCCTAACGGAGCGCTTGCGTATAGTTTGGGCGGAGTTCAATGGAAAATACGGGAAAAGGAAATTGGCAAAGAAATGTTAACTTATAATACCGTATTTTATCTTAACAACAATAATTACATTCATTCACAAAAGAGAACCAAAAAGAGAGAACAAAAAGAAAAGAACAAAGAAAAGAAAAGATTACAAGAAATTAAGTGCATGAATGTAAATTGCAAGTAATTAAAGTGCATGGAAATAAATTGCAAGTGATTAAAGACAAGAATGAAAAATGCAAGAAAGTAATTACAAGAACCATAGAACTCAAAACAAGCATGGGATCAATAGCCAACCCTTAAACTTGCAATCTCAATGAAGAGGTTGCAAGATCAAGGGAAGGGTAGAGAACGCATGTGAATTGAAGCGCTAAGGCGAGAACGAAATGATACAACCCCTTGAGACCAATGACCAAAACTTAAACTTGCAAGCTCACTTAAGAGGTTGCAAGATCAAGTTAAGGTAGAGAGCTCAAGGGGGAAGCTTAAACAAAAAGGATAATACAAAAAACCTTCATCTTTATTCACATCCACAAAAAAGCTTCTCACTTACAATTTCATGGAAGAGAAATGAAGAAGAAGAAGAAAAAGAACTAAATCCTACAAAAGAATGGAGAACAAAGAATAACTCCCTTGGCTTTGATCAGATCTGCTGTATTTATAGGCAGGAGAATGGAGTTCTAGGGCAACCAGCAGACCCCAAATGAAATGCCCAAAATGCCCCAGAAAAACGACAAAAGGAGGCCACAGTACGGCCGTGGATCCGCCGCCTATAGCCCCCTATGGCCGCGGATCCGCGCCCCTACTGTGGGTTTAGGGTGTGGACTTCTGAGTGTTTTCCTGGTCTCCTGTCCCCTCTTGTCTGGTACATGTATTTTCTGATAATTTCTTCCAGAATATCAGCATAATTCATAGTCCAAGATTGTTATCTTTTCTTCACTTTTGACTTTATCTCTCTTGAGCTCCGCGCACCCATTGATTCTTGTGCAGCCCCTCTCGTGCTCCGTGCTTGTCCGAGACACGAATGACTGCTGTCATAAGTCTTGTCCCTGGAACCGGTACGCAGCACCGGTCGGATATGGATGACCGGAACCCGGCTTTTATCTGTTGTCAACAGATGTTCTGTATTTGGTGTAACTGTGGAGATTTTGTCATGATTTGCAATATTTGGACTGAAAACCTGTACTCTATAAATATGTAACAAACACAGATCAAAAGCACCTACCTATAAACACACGAGCGTAAGAATGGGCGGTATAAAATGCAGTATTCTGTTGTGAACAAATACCCCCAAACTTAACTTTTGCTCGTCCCGAGCAAAACCAATTATTCACAAAAATAAAATCCTAACCGCACTTTCGCAGGGAGCGCGATTGCACTGAGCGCGTGCAACAAGCCGTTAAACCTCTAGGTGTCCCTAGTAGGAGGAGTGTTGTCTCCTGAGGGTTTTCAGCGGATACTACCCACAAAATCCGGTCAAGCTAGTTTTGTAAAATAACTAAGATTCAAGCCCCTAAAGTTTTGTTTCAGAAAATAACAATTCTATAATCCTAAGTTTAGACTATCGAACCTTTATTTTTCACATCTATCTTCTTATTTAACTACAGATTTTATATGTCTTTACGTGCAGTGCAAAATAGTGTCGTTAAGTTCCCGAAAGGTCGAATAAAGTCATTATGTCACACAATAAAGCCCAGATAACAATTTTAAAAGGATCACATAAGTTTTATAAAGATTTAAACATTTTTCAAGTTTCGTTTTCCAGTAAAGTTTCAACTTCAGAATTTCTATCTTCCCTCACAGGAAACTAGGTCTTATTCTTCACTCCACCTTTTTCTTGTTTTCATTTCATACACACCTCTGTGAACGTGCAATAGTCTTTATCATAGAGTAAAACCTTCATATCTCCGTTAAAAAGCTTGTCTTTTATCAAGATTATTCTCACACAAAGAACCGTTAGGAATTTTAACTCGGAGAGAACACTTGCTTGACTTTGTTTTTATCTGGACTTTCTAGGCTTCTTAGCGAGCTTTGGGCCAATGCACCCAAACCAGTTGGTTTTAGGGCATTAGGTGTAGAAACACCCCAGCGGACTTAATTACTCAAGTTACCTAGGTCCAAAAACAAAAGACAGTTTGGCGTGAAAAACATGATGATTCAATACGAACGGAGATATACCGGTAGTTCAATTATTTCTTGGATAAAAGACGTGTTTAGTGGGTTCGGTGTGTAATCATTCCAATCAAGTTTCAGATGGATTATTTTTCAGACTTAGTTCCAATTAAGGCATCAATAACATTCCTTCATATTTACTTACTTCATAAACTATTCTTGATATATTACTTATTTCAGAACAAACCTATTTGATCCTCAGAAAATCATTTATCTATTTAAAAGTTTTTTTTAAACATAAAAGGCTTGTCATCTAATTTCCAAGACTCACAACACGTGTAGTGTAATGTAAAGACGTATATCAGCTATAGTTAACTTCAAAGGAGAGTTATCTTTCAGGTTTTCCAAATCTAAACATAAGATTTAGTTATTCCTATTTTTTCAAACAAAAACCGTCGAATGTTGAATCAGAGTTCTTCCACAATCTAACTTGACAAAAAGCTTTTATAATTTTTGGAAATTTTTCGATTTTTGTGGGTTTTTAATGGTTTTAATATGCAGATGCAAAATATACATATGAATGCGAAGGAAGAAAGCTTACCGAGCACACCCCCAAACTTAAACTTGACAGTGCCCTCACTGTCAGGCTAAACCAAGAGGGTCAAAATTGTCGGCGCTCCCCCAAAAACAAATTATATACAAAACAAAAAAGGAAAACAAAAATATATACAAAAAAAATGTCACCCCTAAACTTAAGTAAAACAGTGTTTCCACTGTTAAGCGTTGAAATTCAGGATTAGGGGGGAAAGAACAGTATCAAGCTATACAAGGCCTTACACAGGCCAAAAGTGAGCACCAACCATTCAAAGATTTTATCGCTATAATGTACAGGTTGGTGGAAGAAGGCGTAGAGAAAAGAGAAGGACAATACGCAAGACCGTATGCGAAGAGAAGCGGGATACGGTCTCGGTATATGAGAGGAAGAAGAATGGCGGAAGGGAAAAAGAAGTGGAATACGAACTTGAGGGTGCAAATGGAGTAAATAGATTAGCACAATTTGTGATGACCGATGTGTGAAAAGCGATTGTGCTAATATATTTACCCGTCGAGAAATGGGGTCAAATCCCTCAAGTTTCGTGAGAAACCATGGGTACGCCAAACCTGGTAAACCAGACATAGTAAATGAAAGTGAGACGGGTTCTTACAAGGTCGGAACAATGGAAAGGATGGAGGGAAGTGGTTGAGGAAGGGTATCGGTTAAAGGTTCTGGAGGGTGTACACAGTCAGTGAAAGGAACAGGATGGATTGGAAAATCCGACTCATCAATTAAAACTGGTTCATCCTCAAAACTATCCTCAATATTCTCCTCAAAATTTAGCACATCCATGCACTTCTCTTCAACTTCCGGACGCATATGGGGTTCGGGAAAAACATTTAATGACTCGGGATGATGATTTGAAGAGACAAACTCAGCCAAATCTATGGGTTCATCATCCAAAATATCCCCAGCGTCAATATCCTCAATCAAGTGAAAATCAAAATTCTCTGACACCTCATCAAAAGCATGGATATTAATCGATTCTGGTTCTAAGATATAGGTGTAGAGGTCAAAAGGATTAGGTATGGTTTCACTTGGAAGGGACCCTTCACAATCGGGCAAATCAAACACTACGAAGTCGCACAACTCATTCATCATTCTATCTTCAATTGATAAACCATGTGGGATACTCAATAGACTTTCAAAACAGGAGTTGTGGGACTCAATTTGGGACGGGTAGGTTTGATTTGGAAGGGGGTACATCTCACTCTCTCCACTCAAATTCACATCCTGTCCTGCCGCCTCATCATACATTGAAAAAGTTGGAGCTAGTTGAAAACTAGCTACCGGGTCACTAGGTTGCATGAGGGCGGCCATGGATGCATTCAAATCCATCATCTGTTGGCTTGACGCTACCCTAAAGTCTTCCAACGACTGTTCTAGACTAGACATTGGTTGTGAAGGGGTTTCAGTAAAAGATTCAAAGTTGTTTGGATACTGAAAACTCCCAAAAGGCTGTTCTGAAGCAATATCTAGGGAAGGTGCAAAAGTAGGGTAGGATTGGTAGGAATTGAATGGCTGGACAGGAGTGGGATCAACATTGGGATAAGAAGGTGAATGGACTTGTTGATCCCAAGAATTTGTAGTGGTGAAAGGAGTGAAAGATCGGCTACGAGATTGTTCAATACGTTCAGCAATAGACATAGGTCTCGGGGTTACAACTGGATTTTCAAAAAGGGTATCAACGCAAGAAGTTGTGAATGTTTGAAACGGTTGATATGAAGTGGATTGCGGGGTCCAGTTGTTCGTCCTAGACGCGTCTATCCGATCTTTCAAAGAAATTTTTGGCATGGAGGGGTCGTTCGATGTTCGACCAAAACAAGAACCGTAGGAAGTAATGTCTGGTTGTGGGTACCAAAGTTCGGCAAGAGTTTTGCGAGGTGGAGTACCCATGATATGAAGAGAGAGAGAAAAGGTAGAGAAAAGGAGGGAAAAAGAATGTGATTTTTTTTTTGTTTTTTATTAACAAAAGAATGAAATATACATAAAAAGAATATGGACAAAAATCACGACACAAAAATACCACACACCTAATCGTTCTAGGGTTCACCTAGGTCAACTAGACCTGCTCAAGAACTTGATTGTCGAAGTTAAACTGTGTCGAGAAACAGACTCAAGATACACTGATCACGAGGCCAGGTAAGTGCAGAGATAAGGGGAGGTTTTCCAACGCTTTCGCGAAGTTCCTTAATTAAATAACCCTTTCTCTTTTGGCGGTTTCGCCGTTAACACTTTCCTAGACACCCCGTAAACAATATACCGTTAAGCAAGGTTCTAAATACAGTTAACTTCTCCTAGTGAGCGCGAAGTCCTTAAGGCTTAGAGTCTAATTTCTTTTAAAATTTGTGCGGGTAATCGTTATGCTCAAGTTCATGATTTGTGGGCCACGGAAAAGGTGATGAAATCCTTTACCGTATCTTGTGGGGTTCGCTTGCCCTTAAGTCCGTATTAATTGATGCAATGCGCAATTCAATAAAAATTCTATAAAGAATAAAACAATAGTTTTTTAGTTTAAGCGCGGCGCTGCAACAAATACGAGTTAGTCAATTTTTAGCGTTTGCTAGCGAACTTGCAAAGAATCCTGCAAAAGAATAGTATATTGGAAGCTTCGGATTTGAGAAGAAGGTGTTAGTAAAGTACGTACCGTTAAGTTTTGGGTTAGGAAACCCCCGTTGAATCAAATCCGGTAAGCTTGAAAGGTTCGCTTGCGCGGGTCAAACTACCCGGATCTTTGGCATTGTACTTTGCAATCACCTTAACTTTGAATGTGCACTTTGCTCCCCACAATCGCAGTTTGCAAATACGCAAAAAATCTGCACACTTGCCTACAAAAATCAAAAAAAAAAAACAAAAACAAAAAGAATATATATATATATATATATATTTTATATATACAAAAAGAATATTAACCCGAATAACAAGAAAGAAAATACGCTACCGTCTCCCCGGCAACGGCGCCAATTGATCGCACGCTTTTGGCGTGTCGGATGTTCAAAGAATTTAAGTGTAACCGCGATCAGGACGGTGTCGCTTTGCAGCTAGCCGGTTGAGCACGGGTCGGTCCACAGGGAGATGGTGGTATCTTACCTTCTTGTCTTAGACGAGTCAATAAAGAATTTGTATGAGTTGTTCGATTCTATCCTAAGTGTATTATTTGCAAGTATAAAGTTGTTAAGAAAAAGATACAAGATTATAAGCTAAAGAAATCCGTACTCAAAACCTTTGAGCCGAATCTTAACCAATTGAAGCTAGAGCAATCGGCAACAACGTGGATTAGGGGATTTAAGCGCGGTATTCATGGAATACGGCTTATTTACCCTTGTCCTTCCGTTCTTGTCTCTTGCTTTCGCCTCCGGCCAAACCGAACGCAAACGGTCGCGGTTAGGAATCACCGTTTCCTTGTAGGGTACGGTGCCTAACGGAGCGCTTGCGTATAGTTTGGGCGGAGTTCAATGGAAAATACGGGAAAAGGAAATTGGCAAAGAAATGTTAACTTATAATACCGTATTTTATCTTAACAACAATAATTACATTCATTCACAAAAGAGAACCAAAAAGAGAGAACAAAAAGAAAAGAACAAAGAAAAGAAAAGATTACAAGAAATTAAGTGCATGAATGTAAATTGCAAGTAATTAAAGTGCATGGAAATAAATTTCAAGTGATTAAAGACAAGAATGAAAAAAGCAAGAAAGTAATTACAAGAACCATAGAACTCAAAACAAGCATGGGATCAATAGCCAACCCTTAAACTTGCAATCTCAATGAAGAGGTTGCAAGATCAAGGGAAGGGTAGAGAACGCATGTGAATTGAAGCGCTAAGGCGAGAACGAAATGATACAACCCCTTGAGACCAATGACCAAAACTTAAACTTGCAAGCTCACTTAAGAGGTTGCAAGATCAAGTTAAGTTAGAGAGCTCAAGGGGGAAGCTTAAACAAAAAGGATAATACAAAAAACCTTCATCTTTATTCACATCCACAAAAAAGCTTCTCACTTACAATTTCATGGAAGAGGAATGAAGAAGAAGAAGAAAAAGAACTAAATCCTACAAAAGAATGGAGAACAAAGAATAACTTCCTTGGCTTTGATCAGATCTGCTGTATTTATAGGCAGGAGAATGGAGTTCTAGGGCAACCAGCAGTCCCCAAATGAAATGCCCAAAATGCCCCAGAAAAACGACAAAAGGAGGCCACAGTACGGCCGCGGATCCGCCGCCTATAGCCCCCTATGGCCGCGGATCCGCGCCCCTACTGTGGGTTTAGGGTGTGGACTTCTGAGTGTTTTCCTGGTCTCCTGTCCCCTCTTGTCTGGTACATGTATTTTCTGATAATTTCTTCCAGAATATCAGCAGAATTCATAGTCCAAGATTGTTATCTTTTCTTCACTTTTGACTTTATCTCTCTTGAGCTCCGCGCACCCATTGATTCTTGTGCAGCCCCTCTCGTGCTCCGTGCTTGTCCGAGACACGAATGACTGTTGTCATAAGTCTTGTCCCTGGAACCAGTACGCAGCACCGGTCGGATATGGATGACCGGAACCCGGCTTTTATCTGTTGTCAACAGATGTTCTGTATTTTGTGTAACTGTGGAGATTTTGTCATGATTTACAATATTTGGACTGAAAACCTGTACTCTGTAAATATGTAACAAACACAGATCAAAAGCACCTACCTATAAACACACGAGCGTAAGAATGGGCGGTATAAAATGCAGTATTCTGTTGTGAACAGGTATCACATACACGCATTACTCTCGGTCCCGTACATATCTCATATGCGCTCCTATTTCATTTCGCTTGAGCCAGGAAACCTCTGTGTAGGACTCTAAAGACTCGTCAATACGCCGGCAGCCGGTGATGATCATATCAAACACCCACAAACCGCAAGCGGTCTGCTAAACGTAACGGCCACCCGGGTATTGAGCGATCAGAAGATCTACGAGCAAGCCCGCTCGCACTCCTGTAAATCCAACCAGTAACACTTACCGTACAGTCCGGTCTGTTCGTCTGATATGTCGCATATCTCGCCTTGGGGTGGTAAACGTCAGACCCCAGTAGCTCGATAAGTCATGCCGATATAAGGTCCATAACATAGCATGAAACTACTGATAACACTTACCAGTAGATCACTGCAACCCTGGCCAGGGATTTCCTGTTATGGCCAGTCGAGCATAGCACAACATCAACCCCCAATACCGGGAGAGACGAATCCCCTCCTATCGCTCATTGCCTCCATGTGAATCGGGACTGTAGCCAAAAACCACCTGTTTGCACGACTCAGTAGAGCCGTGGTAGGGTGGAAATCAAAGCACAGTGGGAGACACACAAGACTCTATGACGATCTCGGGTCAACAGACTAAGCTGCACCAGTGTCACCAGGGAACTACCATCTGACGTGAGGTATAATACCATCTGGGAGTTCTCGGCGAGTCCGTTCAGTGTACCCAATCTCCACTGAGCACCCGCATACCATCTCCGATATCAAACACCAATGGATATGGGATCATCCATTGCCCATCACATGGGTCGAGAAGATATACGCTAGTCTACTCTGGAATATCGATGTCCCGTCTTGATATTCCCACGACTAGAAACAATGAAGGATGTACTCATTGACTACCCAGGCCCCACTAGTATGATCTTCATCATAGTCCTGGAAGTCGAGTACACATCCTAAGGGCTTTATCAACATGTAATCAGAGAGACAGAAAGTATACATGTTAAGATAAAGAGCAACCAGATAGCATACTATCATGTCGAGCAAGAAACTCCTACCTATATATGTCCCAGCATCCACTACAATATACATCCAATGTACAGTAATGGCCTCTAGGGTATACATATAACTAACAATCTCCCACTTGCACTAGGGCCATCTGTAGCAGTGGTTGCAGTATCACATACTCAACCATCCCATAAAAGTCTCTCTTTGGGAAAAGGCCTTCGTGAGTGGATCCGCTGTGTTGTCCTCTGATTCTACTTTCCTTACCTCGATCACCCTGGAGATCAACTATCTCCATGATCAGGTGATGCTGCCTCAGAATATGTCTGGGTCACTGATGAGATCATGGTTCCTTGGCCAAAGCCACACTTCCATTGTCACACAATGGTGGGAACCTATTTCATCTTATGAACCAATATACACCCAAACTGCCTCTTTGGTAGTATCTTTAATAGCGATGTTACCAGCCTTTATCGTCTAGTTTGCCACGGTATCTAGCTTGGAACTCTTCCAACATACCGTCCCTTTACTGAGGGTAAAGACAATGCCTGTGACTGACATTCAGTCATCCTTATCACCCTGGAACCTTTCCAGTGATTCTCCCCAGGATCAACTGATACCATCTCACTATAACTAGTGAGAATCCTAACATCCATTTAGATCTATCTCATAGATCCAAAACCTAGGATTTAGGAGGTATCACTTTGATCCTATATAGAGAATCTATGTGATAAGAGGAGATCGACCGATCGTAGCATAGGAAACTCTTTTCCTATCAAGAGTATGTCATCCACGTACTCTACGAGGATCATTACCATACTCCATACTACCCTTTTGTATATACAAGGTTCATCTACCATTTTGATGAAGTCAAAACTCTTTGACTGCCACATCAAAACAGATGTTCCAACTCCGCGATGCCTGCTTTATCCTGTAAAGCAACTTGCACACGTTTCCGCTGCTCCCACTGTTTACGAAGCCCTCTGGCTGTGTTCTTATAGACGTTCTCTTCTAAATCAGTATTTAGAAAAGCAGTCAGGGAACCCAACCACCAGATATCGTAGTCATGGTATGTAGCAATGTTAAGTAGGATCCGGATGGACTTAAGCATAGTCACTTGGAAAAGGTTTCATCATTATCCACGCCTGGTCGATAACGAAAAAACCTTCAACAAGTCTAGCTTTGAAAGTTTCAACTTTTCCATCTACACCAAGTAATCTTCTCAAGATATACTTGCTCCTGATGGGGATTTAACAATTCAGATATAGCAACTAAAGTCCATACTTTATTGGTGTACATGGATTCCATCTCAGATCGCTAAGCATCCAGCCATTCTTACAGAGTCTCTACTCTTGATGACCTGCTCGAATCTAGTTGGGTCATTATCACATGATGCAATCCTCGCTCCTACTGTCATCGAGAAACCGAAGTATCTCTCAGGCAGGTGAGGAACCCTACTAGATCGGTGGAGAGGCTGAGGTTCGTCGGGGACTATTGAATCCTTTGGTTCTGTCAAATCATCAGCTGCAGTTTTGTATAGCTGGAACCTTCCCAGTTCTACAGAACTGACATTGCCTCGATCTTGTCCGGATTTTTCTTTTAGACATAGGCCGGACAACCCCAAATCTTAACTAACTTAAGATATGGGCTCTTCCCTTTCCATATCACATATGAAGTGGTAGGCAACTGATTTGATTTGAACCCTATTCAATAGGTATGCAGCTTCTCAAGCGCATAACTCCCAAAAGGAAATAGGAAACTCAGTAGTACTCATCATAGAGCACACCATATCTAATACGGTGCGATTGCTCCGCCCTGATACACCGTTGTGCTGTGGTGTATTCAGAGGAGTAATATGGAGAGAGAATCTCATTCTCCTTTAGAATAATCCAGGAATTCTATGCACAAGTATTCTCCTCCCTGATCTTATCATAGGACATAATACTTATACCCGGTTTTTGGTTCTCTATTTCTAACTTATATTCTGTGAATATCTCAAAAGGTTCGGACTTGTGTTTCAACAGGAACATATGTCTGAATCTTGAGAGATTATCAGAGAATGTAATGAAATACAAAGAACTGGTCCTGGAACATGTAGACAGGAGACCTTACATACATCATCATGTATCAGTCCCAAGAGTTCATTAACTCTTTCTCTGTTTCCAATAAACAGAGCTATGGTCATCTAATCTTTGTGACATGAATGGCAAGTTTCACAAGATGTAAATTCAAACTGATTTAAATATGCATCTAAAATGTAACTTCAGCCAGTCGGGTCGCATTGATATGACCTAGTCTACAATGCCTCAAGAAGGATTCGTTCATTTCTGAACTCTTCTTCTTGTGTGTGTTGTGTATACTAGGAACTGTAGTTTGATTTAGAACATCAATACTTTTAGATAACGTGTCTGAACCGATCAAGTTTTGATATAGGAAATGTTCAAAACATTATCCAACAATACAAAATTTTATCATTTCTTTACTTATAAAGAGACTGATATGATTTTGTATATCAGGTTCGGTATCTAATAGCATTTGTTCAGAATCAATGTATTGGTAATACAGGGTGACAGTGACCAACAGACTTGGCTGCAATACTTGCCCCGTTTTCTGTCTCATGAAACTTATCACCCGTTCTCAGTTTTCTACCTTTCTGTAGCCCTATGTAACAGATTACATATCTGGGATCCTGATCCGGTATCAAATACCCAGGATGCAGAGAATACTGAGAAACAGTTCTTTGTAATGAACACACCCGAAGGAGATGCATCATATGCACTTTGTTCGTTTGGGCGGCATAGGAATTCTGGTATTCCCCTATTTCCTGCTCTGCCTTATAACAATTATAAGTTGGAGCGGGACCAACGTTCCCCAGCTCAGTATAACAAGCGGGTTCGGTCAATACATCCATATTATTATCTTGATTAAGGCGTGATATGTTCGCTACCTGGAGAGAGAGAAAAGAAAACACTCTGCGTGCGGTCTTGTAAGATTAGATTGGTTATTTATTTTATCTAATCAGGATGGCTCCCACTGTTTTTATCAAATCTTCCTTCAAACCTTAAAAGGAAAGACTAGCCGGGATTAATTACACTCTACATGTTCGCCAATTTTTCAGCCAGGCTAGTGTCGGTACTTTGAGGGAAGTTCCCCGTGCTTTCGCACGGACCTAATTACAGTAAACCTCGTTTTCCCAGAGGCATAACCCCGTTGACACCTTTCTAGACACCTACTTGATCGGCTAATTGTAAAGTGCAAAACTCTCCCAGGAGTAACAATTACTCGCAGTGGGTATCGGGATCCAACTATCACATAGAATGTATGCAATCTCATTGCAAATTTCAACACAAGAAATTCCCGATAAAGGTTTTTACCCCTAGCACCTATGACCTTAACTATGGTCAACAAATCATAAGTACTAGTCAAGTTCTACCCGTCATTTCGTGATTAATTAGACCCACCCACATGACCCTTAACTAAGGTCAACAAAGTCACGCAACTGTCCTAACTAATCGCATCATATGCGGTGTAGGAAGGCATCACTTAGCTACCGTACACTGTGCCTTGACTATGGTCAACAAACACAACACGAATACTAAGTACTCTACTTCCTAAAATGACGGAGGGTTGCGAATGGTTTTTATGAAAACCTTTAACGCTTTGAACTTGATCTCGTTGCGGAATCAAATGGTTTTTAAATGGAATGTTTTTGAGGCTTTTCTAGTTTTGCTAAAGGGGTCACTCCGGGTGAAGGGATCGTCGGCCCTTTCCTCGTCGAATGAGGTGTGGGATATATCATATATATCACTGTGCAAAGCAGAAACTATAGAAGCAATCAAAAGACAAACCGAGTGTTGTAGCATCTGCCAGTTATTGCTAAAGGAGTCACTCCCGGTGAAGGGATCTCAGTCCTTTCCTTATCGAATAAGGTGCAGGATGTTCTACAAGGAACACCGCGATGCAAAGCAAGAACTGTAGCTACCTGTTTTTATTTTGAAATTCGATTCCACAACATCAATTAGGTTTATTTTCTTTCATTAATCTCATTAATGAATATCCCATCATTTAAGTTACCTAAACATCACAGATAAATACGACGTACACTTATGCCATCCGCATTCTCCTCGATGTCCCCTCGTGCACCGTTAGGTTAGGTAACTAACGGCAGAGCGAGGCAAGGCTAGCGCGGGAGTAAAACATAAGTAACGTCTATATAATATATCATATATACTATATATTATATCTATCACAGAACATCACATGATCACATCATAGATATCGCAGCAGAAGAAACATATGAAATATTGGATATACTAGGACGTCCGTGTTTTTAATATGAGCCAGTATAAAACACGGATTCCACGGTCGTGATGAATAGCCAATCCCACACCCCTATACCCCTACGAGAGCGGGAAGCAACCCTACCAATTCTAGGGTTAGGAGACCCAAACTCGACTCCTCGAGATGGTCTCCCACTGGACCCTAGAACCCGGTTACTTGTGCTCCCCTCCTTGGGTCTATCCTAATGCGGAAAAGTAAATAATATACAAAAGGTGACATCTTCCGCCACCTGGAAGTGCCCCAATAAAAGAATATTACATACAAGTTTTTACATGAATGAAAAGGAAAAACACTCGTCTCACATAAAAAAAACCCGGCTATTCAAACACGACGATCCAATATAACGTATCCTGCAACACATAACATCACATGTCATCAACGTAAGTAAATATGCGCATCCCAATTGTCGTTGACATATAGCAACGAAACCGGCGATATCACATATTACACTTACGGTCACAGAAAAGAAAGTGTAAAACTACAACAGTTGGAATCCGCATCTTCTTTAGACATCGCATGCCTAATCAAATGAAATACTTAGACATCATATGCCAAACAATTATAAACCCCGCATTTTAGTCTCATTATCGAAAACTCTTTTCAATATCAAGTCGGGCAATTCAACAAGATTCCCGAAAAACTGATCGAATGCTCGTCGCAAACTTTAGTAGGCGGCCGCACCCCTGATACCGTCGACGAAGTGAACTAAGACGGAACACCGCTACCGCGAGCACCCGAACGGATGCTTTCAGCGACGGGGTTCTCCTACAGTCACTTGGTCGGGGCTATGGAGTGAGGCTGTCTATTAAGTTTACCCGGCGAGTATCCGCGTACGCTACGTGATTGCGACGGACTTTCAATCGCATCGAAATTCCATGGCAACCTATCAAGTGAGACTAAACTGCTATGTTTATAACTTCATTCAGTTATTTCATAACTACTTGTGAATTCCAAATATTGTATCACATTCCGGATAAATAGAAAAATGTTAAACTTTCCGATCAAACAATCGAACACCCAAGTTTTCCCGATACAGCTCAACACATGAAATAAGTCTAAAAACATTCAGTTCGTGCCTCAGTACCAACGGTCCAGCCGTAGAAGGGTCAAGCCAACGCCTCACATGTGGCACGCCGTACTGCCCCAAACCCTAAGGTTCAAAGGGCAGTTCAAGACGGTCACATAATCGAGTTAAGGTTTGTTGTCTTCTAGAGGGACCATCGCGTTACTTGCACTACTTAGAACGTCGTTAAACTACGGAAAAATCCAACAATTGAAAATTTCCTGGCAGGGAAAAAATTGGGTATTTATATCCGGTCGAACTTTTTAACATATTCTAAAATTACCCTGAAAAACACATAGACAAAGTTTGACAATCCGATCGAATCTATGAACTCCCAATACAACCCAGAATACTCAACTCTTGAGTAAGATTTAAAAAATCCCAGAAAATCCAGAACCAAAATATAGGAATTACTGTGCAAACATTATTGGGAGAGGCGACCGTACGGCCGCGGAACCGCCGCACGAGCCATGCTCGTGCCGCGGAACCGCGGCGGTTTAGATGAATCAAGATCCCGTTTTGCACCATAATTCTTAGATCTTCCTGCTGAATTGTTTAAGAATTTTTAATCTGGAAAAAACCCAATTTTTGAAAAATGTCCAGAGAGCATTTTGGAGTTAGGGTTTCGGTTCGATCGGACTTCTAACTCCGTCTACGCATCGCCTAAGGCTCTAGCCTGGCTCTGATACCACTGTAGGGTTCCTAGGAACACTAATGAAGTCTCACAATAGATCAAACATGCCCAATTCAAATTTTTCCTTGTGCCTGCAAACCCTAATACGGATCGTTAACTAGATGTATAGGCGATGCAAGCAAGTAAACTACTTTACTGCTAAAGGAAAGTGACTACAACCTTTGTAGATCCAGTCCTCCACTTCCTTAGCTCCACGATGAAGTCCCTCCGCTGTACCTTTTGGATCCCGGACTCTCGCGGTGGTTTCATCGAAGAATTGATCGGGCTAGGTCGTCGATTTCGATGCCGAAGATGATCTACGTCGAGGCAACTTAAGATCAAACTCCAACTTCACCAAGTCATGAAACTTATGAAGAAAACACCCTATACTACTTGGCAAGTGGTAGAGGATGAAGAAATAGAAAATGGGTTCACTTTAGAATTAGATTTCTCACTCTTTTTCTCAAGTTGCCATTGTTGGAAACAAGCTTTCTTCTTTGTTGATGAAGAAGAAGAAGAAGAAAGAATATGATAAGTATTATTCCAAAATAGAAAATAAATGAATACTTGTCATATAGCAACCATAGTTAGGTGTAGATAATAAACCATGGTTAGTTTGAATGGTTAGGGTTAAGCATGAGACAAGAATGGTGGACTTGTTCAAAGCTTCATGAAGCTTCAACAAGCAAACAAAGAAAGCCACCATGACTTATTTTGCAAAAAGGAATAAATAAATAAATGAATAGATAAGAAAATGAAAACCCTAACCATTGCATAACCATGGTTTAATCATACACACAAACATTCATGTATCATCAAACATGATGCAATCAAGTGCACAAAAATATATCACATATACAATGAGCATATCAAGTGAGAAAATACTTTTTAAAGTGAACCAATACTAGTTAATGCAAAGTAATATATCAAATATATAATTATACATTAAATCATTAAATCAACACTTGATTCAATGATCCGGTCATGTCGCATATAACCGACTAGTATCCAATGTATCGACTTATCGAATCAATCCTTGATTCGATAACTAGGTTATATCGCATACAACTAATCGATACATTAATCGCGAGAATAGAATACGGTATCACATACATGCATTACTCTCGGTCCCTCACATATCTCATATGCGCTCCTATTTCGTTTCACTAGAGCCAGGAAACCTCTGTGTAGGACTCTAAAGACTCGTCAATACGCCGGCAGCAGGTGATGATCATATTAAACACCCACAAGCCGCAAGCGGTCTGCTAAATGTAACGGCCACCCGGGTATTGAGCGATCAGAAGATCGACGAGCAAGCCCGCTCACACTCCTGTGAATCCAACCAGTAACACTTACCGTACAGTCCGGTCTGTTTGTCTGATATGTCGCATATCTCGCCTAGGGGTGGTAAATGTCAGACCCCAGTAGCTCGATAAGTCATGCCGATATTAGGTCCATAACATAGCATGAAACTACTGATAACACTTACCAGTAGATCACTGCAACCCTGGCCAGGGATTTCCTGTTATGGCCAGTCGAGCATAGCACAACATCAACCCCCAATACCGGGAGAGACGAATCCCCTCCTATCGCTCATTGCCTCCATGTGAATCGGGACTGTACCCAAAAACCACCTGTTTGCATGACTCAGTAGAGCCGTGGTAGGGTGGAAATCAAAGAACAGTGGGAGACACACAAGACTCTATGACGATCTCGGGTCAACAGACTAAGCTGCACCAGTGTCACCAGAGAACTACCATCTGACGTGAGGTATAATACCATCTGGGAGTTCTCGGCGAGTCCGTTCAGTGTACCCAGTCTCCACTGAGCACCCGCATACCATCTCCGATGTCAAACACCAATGGATATGGGATCATCCATTGCCCATCACATGGGTCGAGAAGATATACGCTATACTACTCTGGAATATCGATGCCCCGTCTCGATATTCCCACGACAAGGAACAATGAAGGATGTACTCATTGACTACCCAGGCCCCACTAGTATGATCTTCATCATAGTCCTGGAAGTCGAGTACACATCCTAAGGGCTTTATCAACATGTAATCAGAGAGACAGAAAGTATACATGTTAAGATAAAGAGCAACCAGATAGCGTACTATCATGTCGAGCAAGAAAGTCCTACCTATATATGTCCCAGCATCCACTACAATATACATCCAATATACAGTAATGGCCTCTAGGGCATAAATATAACTAACAATATGTACCCGAGACGGTTCATCCACTCCTCGAATCGGGTCTCGAAATCCAACAGAAAACATGAAATCTCATGGTGGACGACACATACATCACGAGAAAACCACAACTTGTATTTTAAAAAGAGAGGGAGAGAGAGAGAGAGAAGTTTTTATATATATTCTTGCGGTTTTCCCCAAAATCCAGAAATCTCAAAGAAATCCAAAATCCCAAAATCATGAGTAAGTAATAATGAGTATCGGCATAAGCCCCACAATACTGCATGATAACATGAAAAAATGAATGAATGAAGTGTCGAAGTAATAAATGCAATGTCTAGACTAGCACCTGAGAGTAATCACAATATTATATTAATCTAGCCTTTAGCTGATTCTATCAATAAAAGATAATATGTTCTAAAGTGTACGTGACATAGCAATTACCGATGATGATGCGTGTGAACCGGCAAATAAGTGTACGTGGAATATGCACATCATCGGTAACGGTGCTGGTGTCCTAACAGGAAGAGTTTCATACTGACTAAAGAAACATATGTATGAACATGCAACTTGATGATTACAATCTGAATGAAAAGATGAATGTGTATTAACCACTCATTTGGAATGTACATATCTAACTACAATTATATGACTCAAGCCTAAACAATGTATCTATCTAACCTACTAAGGAACTAAACTAAAGGATCTAGTCGATAGGAAATAAGAATCCAGCTACAGTCTGAGTCTATATCTCTAATAGTTGGCGATCCGGCCTCAATAGCATCACGTACATAGTACGACTTCCTCGAGTCAAGAGTGTGGATCAATCATCACATCTACGCCTCGTACGGCATCCAAATATCGGGATACGGGTCAACTATCACCTATGTACATCATCATTCATATAATATCATCATCAAATAATGTCATGATCAAGGGTACTGTACTGTAATCGCATACATCCCAATATCATCAATCATATGTCATTGTCTGCATAAATATACATCGTCAATTGGTCCTCAAAAATATCATGTCACATATATCATATCGTGATTAAGTCACATATATCATGTCGTGATTATGTCACATATATCATATCGTAATCAAGTCACACATATATCATATCGTAATCAAGTCACGCATATATCATATCGTGATTCAGTCACATATTACAGTCCGGGTTGTATTCTAGAGTCTCGTATATCTCAATGTTATCATCACCTATTATCGTTTATGTATACATATCCATTTTCTCATTTTCCAACGATCCGCTAACATCATAATACGACTGTATAGCCAAGATATCATGGCATCAAGCCCAATTATATCGTCTCATCCCCATGTATCATATAACATCCTTATATCACATATACATGTTGTGTGTGTGTGTGTGTGTGTGTACACCTATACACATTCTATACACACACATACACATATACACCAAGTCAAGTTTCTGTGTGTGCGTGTGTGTGTGTGTCTACGTGAAACCTATGAATTCCCTCCAAGACATTCATCCTCTGGTAAAGTCTTCCTAAATCATTCTAGTCGAACCTAAAGTCTTTAATAGGGTCCTACTCGCCAAGAATCTAAGGCCACGTCTGAATTCCTAATGACAATAAGTAATATTCCTATTCTACGTTTGCGGGGGTGCTAAACGTCATCCACCCAACTTCCCCCGTAAATATACATCTACTCACCCGGTCCTTGTCTGCCGAAGACGATGTCGCCCTCCTCTTCTTCCTCGTCCGAAGTCCATGTGAGGGGTACCTATACGCAAACATATATAATATCGTAAACCAAATCACAGACAAAACCAAAACAGCGCACGAACATGCATAGGTCAAAACCTATGACCCGCTCATGCAAAAGAACAAAATATCGCTCGATATCGGCGTACAAACGTCGATTGATCGAGATAACACAGAAACAAACAACTCGTAGTTCCAAAACTCATTATTTATAATATAAAATATGGTTTAAATCATCGAAACCTTAAAATCGATCAAATCGTCCTATTTCGCAAAACCTTGAAAATGTCAATTTACCGTTTTACTTAAAAACTTGATGTTTAAATGAAACTAATGGTCATAATATTCATTAAATAACATAACTAGATTATATAAACCATTACTATATTTTTATCTCACTAATTTGTCTTAAATTGAAAATTCTAGTTTGAAATTTTATCCGATTTCAACACCTTGTAAGCAAAACTTCCCAATTCCACAACTAAACTTGATGTTGCATGAATTAAATTATTAAACTACAATTTATGATGTTAATAATGTCATAAAACCATAATTAGATTTTAAATCTCAATTATTTAAGAAATTTCTAAAACCTAGTAAGCAAAAATAGCATATTTATCATAATTTTCCATTATCAATTTGAAACTAGTAACTAAATTAGGTTTTTCAATCCTTTAACATGTTAATATTCTCATTAAAAGCACAATCTAATGATAAAAACCTTAATTAGAATTTTATATCACCAATATATATATTTTATAAAAACCTAGTTAGCAAAATTGTTTAATTTAAACAATTTTGAATGAACAATTTATAATACATCAACCATGCTAGATTTTTTATTTATAAAGATGTTAAACTAGTTATTATAACCCCATTCAATTAATAAAAACCCTAACTTGATTTTATAAACCCTATCTTTAATTTTAAACTTGCAAATAAAATCAATTAAGAAAATCTAAATATGCTAGATTAAAGCATTTAACCACAATTAATCACTGGAATAAGAATTATACCTCCACAACATGAGATCCAAACATGAAAATATGCCTCCAAAAGAATGGTTTCCTACTCCAAAATCCATGCTAAATAGGTCAAAGGAAAATGATAGAGATTGAATATTACTTTTGAGGTTTATTTTTGGAATTTTTTGTTGAATTTTTGATGATTTTTGGAGGGAAAATGAGCTAGAAAATGGGGGGGCTGCCATGGGGTGAGGCCGGCCACTAGAGGTGGAGTGGAGAGAGAGAGAGAGAGAGAAATGAGGGTAGAATTGTGTAGAAGTCTCATGAAGAAACCATTTCCTTTAAGTCTTTTCAAATTATTTAATTTTGTTCACTTCTTTTCTTTTCTAATAAAACCAAGGAAAATTCTAGAACCATGGAGAATTTGGAAAAAAGAATTTTGCATGTTACACACTTGATTCCAATATGTAATGGTTCAATTTTGCTAAATTAACCCATTCAATTTTGTAATTACACTAATTTAATGCATATTTAAAAGCTTATGTTAATTTTTAAAATATTTAAGTTAAATAATAATTTATAAGTCACCAAATAAACACCATTTACTAGTAATTACATAATTAAAATAGGTCTTTTTAAATTTATGATGAAAAATAATTATAGTCAAGTTTTACGAAAAATACGTTTTATTTTACCGATAATCAGAAAATTCGCCTAAAGGATTTTTTATTTATTTATTTATTATTTTAAAACGCTACAACAAACTAAAAAGGGCAAATAAAAGATAAAGAGAAAAGAGAAGACAACATTACAAGAAAGTAAATGCATGGAATGTAAATAGCAAGTAAGTAAAGCAAGAATAAAAAGAGCATGTAATTAAATTGCAAGTAAAGAAAGAGCAAGAAAGAAAACTAGGAACCCAAGAGCACATAACAAAACATGGGTTCAATAACATAATCTTAAACTTGCAAGCTCAATTAAGAGGTTGCAAGATCAAGAAGAGGCAAAGAACTCATGGTGAATGAAGGCACAAAAAGAGAACTTTATTAATCTTCAAGAATGATACAACCCCTTGAGATCAATGACCAAAGCTTAAACTTGCAAGCTCAATGAAAAGGTTGCAAGATCAAGTTAAGGTAGAGAGCTCAAGGGTGATTAGCTATGTACAAGAGAGAAACAAAATTGAAGTGTTGCAAAAAGGAATGACAAAATTGGACCCAAGACCCCTTGCCCGCTGCCTGCTTTTATAGGCACAAAATCTGAATAAACAAACAATAAAAAATGATGAAAAGGCAGTAAGGGAGGGACCACACAAAACTGGGGACTATTGGAGCTCTGAGGGCCGTCCACCTCGGTTTTTGCAAGGAAGTGCTCGGCCAAAATCCGAGCACTTGGGTCGTATTTGTAGTGTGCACATATGTTGTCCCCCACATCACTCTGGTGTAGTTTGTTTTCTCAGTAAAGGCTTTGGATGCACTCAGGGTTATTGGAGGGAACATGAACTTTTGATCACATCACAACTTTATACATTGAATGCACATCACACTCATGCCCACTTGCTTCAAGCCATCATGAGTGTGTGCCATGGCAGCCCCCTTAGGTTCTAGTTCTTGCTTGTGTACACACTTGTATTGTGTTGGTCCATTTTAGATAAAAAGTGTGTGCACAAGCATGTTGCACAAAGAAACCCAAGAATTATCGGTCGGTTTGCAGTTCTGGTTGCAATGTCAGCTCACAACTGTAATATCCGTGATTTTAAGTGTATTTCCAGTATTTTGTCACGGATACCTGTAATCTGTAATACTGAGCAGACACTGGTTAATAGTACCGATAAATACAAAAAAATTGATAATGAATGAGCGGTATTAAAATGCAATATTTTGGTATGAACAAATACCCCCAAACTTATCTTTTGCTCGTCCCGAGCAAAACAAAATCCTAGCCTCACTTTCGTAGGGAACGCGATTGCACTGAGCGCGTGCAACAAGCCGTTAAACCTCTAGGTGTCCCTAGTAGGAGGAGTGTTGTCACCTGAGGGTTTTCAGCGGATACTACCCATAAAATCCCGTCAAGCTAGTTTCATAAGTTAACGTCGATTCTACTCCTATAGTTTAGTATCAAGATTAGAAATTCTATCATCCTAAGTTAAAAATATCCAACCCTTATGTTTCACGTCTCTAATTTATTTAACCTTAGATCCTATACGTTCCAAAAAAGTTTAGAAAGATGTTGGTTCTCCTGAGTTTTCCTTCTAAAGTGCGGTCTCAAATCAGGGATTTTTATCAGTTTTACGGAAAACATAATTCTTATTCTTCATCTTTATCTTTCCTCCAAACATCGATCGTATACCCCTACGTGTGTGTATTATTTCACCTCTACACTTAAGAATTCAATTCAAGCTATAGTATCCTTTCCCTAATACCTAATACTACTTCTTTTCATTAAGTGATGGTCGATGTTGCTCACACATCTTTCATGCGACTATTAATGCTTCTTGAGGCACTAATGGCCGATTACTGAATGTATGGGCTTAAAGCATAAATAGCAGTTTCCAGGTCTTGACTTTATTTCTTATTTTTTTTCTTTTCCTTTTTCAAGACCGGATTTATTTTTTTCAATAATGCTCTTTTGGTGTTTAGCTCTAATTACCGTTTTTCTTTCATACTAGGTTTTCAGGCAAGAGTATTTCTAGGTATTCTCTACTATTCCAAGTTTCAAGGTGCGTGTATGTGCAATTTGTAGGGTATATACTTTCTAAATTTGGACTCAAGAATAGAAACTATTTTTCAGACTTATCCTTTAGTAAAGCATTAATACTTTACTTTCATCTTGACTTAACTCAAGAACTGAACCCAAGATTACCTACTTCTAAAAAAAACTGTATGGACGTATAATTACCAAGTTTAAACAGAATGAGTGTTATTTTTAGGGTTTTCAATTCCTAAGCCTAGAATTTAGTTATTTCTAACATATCAACTAAACTTTCGGAATAAAAATCTAAGTTACCCTATTAGCTAACTTGACGACAAAGTTATATATTTTTGTATTTTTTTTATTTTTGTGGGTTTTAAAATAA
The DNA here is from genome assembly GCA_030015575.1 of Agapanthus africanus. Taxonomy (NCBI): domain Eukaryota; kingdom Viridiplantae; phylum Streptophyta; class Magnoliopsida; order Asparagales; family Amaryllidaceae; genus Agapanthus; species Agapanthus africanus. Next base: position 229,338,545 of record JASDDO010000022.1, on the reverse strand, counting down.
GTATGCAAATGCAGAATATACAAATGAATACGAAGGTAGAAAGCTTACCGAGCACACCCCCAAAGTTAAACTTGACAGTGCCCTCACTGTCAGGTTATACCAACAAGGTCAAAATTGTCGGCGCTTCCCAAAAACAAATTATATAAAAAAACAAAAAGGAAAACCAAAAAATATATACACAAAAAGGGTCCCCCTAAACTTAAGTGAAATAGTGTTTCCACTGTTAAGCGTTGAAGTTCAGAGTTACGGGGGAAGAGAACAGTATCAAGCTATACAAGACCTTACACAGGCCAAAAGTGAGCACCAACCATTCAAAGATTTTATCTCTAAAATGTGCAGGTTGGTGAAAGAATACGGTGAGGAAAGAAATGGAGAATATAAGAGACCGTATGGAGATTGAAGTGTTATACGGTCTCGGTATATGAGAAGAAGAATGGTGGAAGGGAGAAAGAAGTGGAATACTAACTTGAGGGTGAAAATAGAGTGAATAAATTAGCACAATTTGTAATGACCGATGTGTAAAAAGCGATTGTGCTAATTTATCAACTCGTCGAGAAATGGGGTTAAATCCCTCAAGATTCGTGAGAAACCATAGGTAAGCCAAACTTGGTAAACCAGACACAAGAACTGAGAGTGATACGGTGTCTTGCAAGGTCGGAACGATGGAAAGGATGGAGGGAAGTGATCGAGGAAGGGCATCAGTTAAAGGTTCAGGAGGGTGTACACAGTCAATGAAAAGGATAGGATGAATTGGAAAATCCGACTCATCAAGTAAAACTGGTTCATCCTCAAAACTATCCTCAATATTCTCCTCAAAACACAGCCCATCCATGCAATTCTCATCAAAATCAAGACGCATATGTAGTTCGGGAAAAACATTCAATGACTCGGGATGATGAATTGGAGAGAAAAACTCAGCCAAATCTGCGGGTTCATCATCCAAAATATTCCTAGCGTCAATATCCTCAATCAAGTGAAAATCAATTTTCTCAGAAACCTCATCAAAAGCATGGATTTCAATCAAATGTGGTTCTAAGATGGAGGTGTAGAGGTCAAAAAGATTGGGTATGGTTTCACTTGAAAGGGACCCTTCACAATCGGGTAAATCAAACACTACAAAGTCGCACGATTCATTAAACATTCTATTTTCAATCGGTAAATCCGTTGGGACACTTGATAGACATTCAAAACTGAAGTTGTGTGATTCAATTTAGGATGGGTAGGTTTGATTTGGAAGGGTGTACAGCCCACTCTCTCCACTCAAATTCGTAGCCTGTCCTACCGCCTCATCATACATTGGAAAATGTGGAGCTAGTTGAAAACTAGCTACCGGTTCACTAGGTTGTATGAGGGCGGCCATGGATGCATTCAAATCCATCATCTGTTGGCATGACGCTACCCTAAAGTCTTCCAACGACTTTTCCAGACTAGACATGGGTTGTGAAAGGGTTTCAGTAAAAGATTCGAAGTTGTTTTGATACTAGAAACTCCCAAATAGCTGTGTAGAAGCAATGTCTAGGGAAGGTGCAAAAGTCGGGTAGGATGGATAGGAATTGAATAGTTGGACAAGGTGATGATCAACGTCATGAAAAGAAGGTGAATGGAATTTTTGATCAAAAGGATTTGCAGTGGTGAAAGTAGTGAAAGATCGGCTACGAGATTGTTCGATATGTTCAGCAATAGACATAAGTCTTGGAGTTTCAACCGGACTCTCCAAAGGGGTATCAACGTAAGTAGGGGTGAATGTTTGAAATGGTTGATACGAAGTGGATTGCGGAGTCCAAATGTTTGTCCTAAACGCGTTTATGTGATCTTTCAAAGAAATTTTTGGCATGGAGGGATCGTTCGACATTCGACCAAAGCAAGACCCATAGGAAGTAATGTCTGGTTGTGGGTACCAAACTTCGGCAAGAGTTTTGCGAGGCGGGGTACCCATAATATGAATAGAAGAAGAAGAGAGGAAAAAGAAAGTTTTTTTTAAATTTTTTTGTTAGTTATCAACAAAAGAATGAAATATACATACAAAAAGAATCTGGACAAAAACAATCACGACACAGAAATACCACAAACCTAATCGGTCTAGGGTTCACCTAGGTCAACAAGACCTTCTCAAGAACTTGATTGTCGAAGTAAAACTGTGTCGAGAAACAGGCTCAAGATATACTGATCACGAGGCAAGGTAAGTGCAGAGATAAGGGGAGGTTTTCCGACGCTTTCGTGAAAGTCCTTAATTAAATAACCCTTTCTCTTTTGGCGGTTTCGCCGTTAACACTTTCCAAGACACCCCGTAAATAATATACCGTTAAGCGGTGTTCTAAACACAGTTAACTTCTTCTAGTGAGCACGAAGTCCTTAAGGCTTAAAGTCTAGTTTCTTTTAAAATTTGTGCGGGTAAACGTTATGCTCAAGTTCGTGATTTGTGGGCCACGGAAAAGGTGATGAAATCCTTTACCATAAGTTGTGGGGTTCGCTTGCCCTTAATTTCGTATTAATGTATGCAATGCGCAATTCAATGAAAAAAATTGTTCAAAATTTCAAACAATCATTTTTTTTATGTTTAAGCCCGGCACTGCAACAAATACGGGTTAGTAAATTTGAGCGTTTGGAAGCGAACTTGCAGAGAATCCTGCAAAGAATAGTATATTGGATGCGTCAGATTTGAGAAGTTTTTGGGTTAAGGAACCCCCGTTGAATCAAATCCGGTAAGCTTGAAAAGTTCGCTTGCGCGGGTCAAACTACCCGGATCTTTGGCACTGTACTTTGCAATCACCTTAACCTTGAATTTACACTTTTCTCCCCACTATCGCAGTTTTTAAATCCGCAAAAATCTGAAATGTCGAAAAAACGAATATTAGTGCGGAAAAGCGATACGAATGCCCAAATACCTGCATACTAAAAATTATAAAAAACAAACAAAAAAAATAGGACAAAAACAGAACACTGGAGCACAGAGGAAATTTTGGAGGCAAAAGGTGGTGCTCTGGCCGGCGAGCTCGGATATGAAAGAGATGTCGCCGGCCCCTTTGTGGCAGATGGGCTCTAAACTTGTTCTGTGTTCCCACTGTTCTATAGGTATCTCACTGGTATTGTTTGTTTCTTCAGTTGAGTTACAGAGTGCAAGCAGGTATAAAATCCTGAGAACAAAAATTGGTTAGATGTGTTAATTTTTGTTTTGGTTTTTGAAATTTTTATGTTGTTTTGAAAAGAAGTGTTAGATGGATATTCACAAGATTAACCCAAAATAACAAGAATAAAAAAATTACCGTCTCCCCGGCAACGGCTCCATTTGATCGCACGCTTTTGGCGTGTCGTGTTTGAAGTTCTAAAATCTAACCGCGATCAGGACGGTGTCGTTTTGCAGCTATCCGCGATGAGCACGGGTCGTCCGCAGGGAGACGGAGCATTTTATAGTCTTTTTATGTTCTTGTCGTAACGAGTTAATGCGCGTGGGCGGAAAATTCTTTATCTACCCTATGTGTTATATGCAAGTATAAAGTTGTTAGGAAAATATACAATAGTGTAAGGTAAGGAAATCTGCACTAAATCCTTTGAGCCGAAGTTAACGATTGAAGCTAGAGCAATCGGCAACAACGTGGATTAGGGTACTTAAGCACGGTATTCATGGAATCCGGCTTATTGACCCTTGTCCTTCCGTTCTTGTCTCTTGCTTTCGCTTCCAGCCAAACCGAACGCAACCGGTCGCACTTAGGAATCACCGTTACCTTGGTAGGGTAGGGTGCCTAACGGAGCGCTTGCGTAACGTTTGGACGGAGTTCAATGGAAAATACGGGAAAAGGAAATGAGAAACGGAACGTTAACTTACAATATCATATTCTTTGCCTAACAACATATAATTACAACCATTCACAACAACAAACTAAAAAGAGCAAATAAAAGATAAAGAGAAAAGAGAAGACAACATTAAAAGAAAGTAAATGCATGGAATGTAAATAGCAAGTAAGTAAAGCAAGAATAAAAAGAGCATGTAATTAAATTGCAAGTAAGGAAAGAGCAAGAAAGAAAACTAGGAACCCAAAAGCACACAACAAAACATGGGTTCAATAACCTAATCTTAAACTTGCAAGCACAATTAAGAGGTTGCAAGATCAAGAAGAGGCAAAGAACTCTTGGTGAATGAAGGCACAAAAAGTGAACTTTATTAATCTTCAAGAATGATACAACCCCTTGAGATCAATGAACAAAGCTTAAACTTGCAAGTTCAATGAAGAGGTTGCAAGATCAAGTTAAGGTAGAGAACTCAAGAGGGATTAGCTATGTACAAGAGAGAAACAAAAATGAAGTGTTGCAAAAAGGAATGACAAAATTGGACCCAAGACCCCTTGTCCACTTCCTGCTTTTATAGGCACAAAAACTGAATAAACAAACAATAAAAAAATGATGAAAAGGCAGCAAGGGAGGGCCCACACAAAACTGGAGACTATTGGAGCTCTGGGGCCATAACAAATAATAATAAATTATTAATTAAATGTTATAAAATGTGAGAAACCCAAATTGATAAACTTTTTACTAAAAACCCGCATTATCGTATAAACTATCACTAACCGAAATCTAAGGCGTTACAATAGCACGCGAAATTGGTTTGAATGGCCTGCTATATTCAATGCCTTGCAAATAATCCGTTTTCTTGCTACAAAAATAGATAATGAATGAGCGGTATTAAAATGCAATATTCTGGTATGAACAGGTGTCGCAATGCAGAACGCTGATAGAGAGGAACAAATGGGTAAGCAGGCCTCGAACATACCTCTTGACCCGCATCTCCTCCATAGCTACCAAATACGGAGCATACACAGACAGCTCGGTAAACAGCACATCATACTCGGCCACCGTCATACCCTGAGTCTGGCGTAACGACTCGAATCTGCATGCTCGAGCATCCCTGACGCTCAGCGGAAGAAAACGCACAAGAAGTACCGTCACGAACACAGCCCAGGTCATAGGAGAAAGACCTGTGGCTCTGCCCTTCTCTAAGGACTCGCACCACTTCTGGGCCAGACCCTCCAGACAAAAGCTCGCAAACTCCACCCATCTCGCGTCGGAGCATCTAATCGAATGATATATCCTAGCCATCCGGTCGATAAACGACTGTGGATCCTCAGCTGCATCGGTGCCAGTGAAAACCGGAGGCCTCAGCCTCATGAACTCCGATAACGATACGGTGATCACCTTTGTAGCTGCAGGTACAACCGCCTGAACAGTAGGCACCAACACGGTCCCCGTAACGGGTGGAACAACCTCCTGCCCCTGCGCTCGAATGGCCTTAACTACCGACCCCATCATCTGGCGCAAATCCTGCATACCAGCCCCTAGCATAGCCATATGGTCTGTCGAAGGTGGAACAATCTGCTCCTGCACAACGGGCGTACCACCCTAGTTAGTCCTCGTCTCAGATGAGTCAACTCTGACCTCGGCCCTCACGACCGCTCTCTGCGCCCTCGTAGTCTTCGGCGACATAAAGGCTATAAATGGAAACAGGATTCGATAAGGACATAGAAATCAGATCACAAGGATATAAATAATCACGGAAGGAATTTCAAGCAATAAGTCCTAAGGTCACTTAGGCGGAGCACCGTGTCGTAAGTATGCCGCGGAACATACACATGCTACGTCGCTCTGCTTAAGCTATCTACTCCATCATACCAAGGTCATGCTACACTCCGAAAGGTAAAACCTAGCGCTCTGATACCAACTTTTTCACGACCCAAAATTAGGCATATGACTGGCACTTATACTACGTAACGTCAATAGGCGTAACATAATTTAAGTAAGCCGGAAACCCAGCAATCTAAACCATTACAAGAAGGAAAAGATAGAACACCTTTAAAAATCTAAAACTTTAAACTTATGTTTGGTTTCATAAAAATTTCGGCAGCACCTCCTTTGTAAACGCTAGCCCCGAAATGGGTACAAACATAAGATAAAAGTAAAGCATCCCCAAACGGGAGCAAATCTCGCCCAACGGCGGAAACATCCACCACAACAGATATACGACGCCGTAGCGAAGAAATGAGATAATCCACATATATAAAAGCCGGCTCACACAAGCACAACAACCAGAGTCATAAAAATAAACAACATCGATCCTCACAACTCGTCTCTAAGTCAATACATGAAGGTGGTAGATGGAGAGTACTAGATACAAGAAATATATAATGTACATCATCAGATAACCGCAACCCACCTATAGCAAATGGATTCACAGTTAACCGTAGTGGTATCCGCAAAAGTAGAGATAATAAGGCGCCCTGCCGCGACCACTCTGATGATCAGACCTCAAAAACCCTGCGGCACAACGGGGGTGAGTTTCCAACTCGTGAATAGTAAATAACATCATACTGAAATCGCATGTACTAATAGCGATAATCTATCACATGTAATATGATAGCATAAGTATGGCAATATGTATATGCAACAGTCATGAAAGGTTCTCTATCAGGTACTCCTAATACATGAAGCAAATGCATATTAAATAAATGCGGAGTATGGGATAAAACATGTCATCCTCACGGAATCCTCATCGTGGAGAACCAGTGTCCGTCAAGACAATCTAAATCCTAAATTCCCTCAGATCGGCCCTCACATCGGCCCTCATATCGAGCACATCGGCCCCTCACATCGGGCACATCGGCCCCTCACATCGTAATGAATAAGAATACAAGCATAGATCATTATGATGATATATATTATATAGGTGTACATATATAACAGCGTCCCATACCACTGATATATATATATATATACATGCATATATATTAGCGTCCCATGCCACTGATATATATACCCGGGAGTAAAACGTCCAGTAAACATCATATGAAATCCATATATCAATGCGAAGTACATGAAATATAATATATGCAACATGAAATAGTAATATGAGCATATAAAGGAAAAACCGCTATTTAACTGCAACAAGTTATTAAATATATTATGTGGTTCCTAATTTCTCCTAAATCCAACGCAATATCATATAAAGGTGAACATGTAGCTATAGCCATGTATGCGTAACCATGTCGGTATAGCAAGAGGTACATGTAGCTATGTCGCATATGTGTATATATCTATCTCTAATGATACAATACCATATAGGTCTATAGGAAGCTAACATGTAGGCATGGCAACGCATATGTGTAAACATGTAGGTATACAGGTATGCTATATGTCATATGCATAATGGAATATGAATCAAGATCTCAATGTCCCTAACAAACCAATATCATATATGTATGTGTGTTGTGCGTGTCATGGCAATTACCGACGGTGTGGGTGGCATACAATCAGTGCTCGTGCAATATGATCCGTCAATAATAGTGCAGTGTCCAAGCACATCAAATAATAGTATGCAATGAAGTTTTATGCACAATCTCTATATGTGCAATATAAAAATGCGGCTAATATCATATTATATCTAGCCCTGACGCATAATGCCATGTGGGCGAATTCCCTGTAGATGTTAAATCTACTCACCGACAGTCGCGGGCTAGGAAAATCCAATCACCTACTTCCCTTTCTTCGCAGCGTCCGAAGTCCCGCCTGCGATCCTATTAACACAAAACATAGCCAGTGCAAAAATCTCAGAAATCGATCAATATCACGTACACACTACGTTTGACCAATGCACCAACCCCAATCCAACCTACAAGTGTTCGACTAACGGCTAACGTACGTGGCGACACACCAACACCAACCTAAGTGTAGCAGCACACCAGATTACGAACCGTGTCGGATAACGTAATACGCGTACTCAAAACACTTGAATATAGCAAAGTGGTCCCAGATTTTGATTGTCACGACCCAAAATGGCATGTGACTGACACTTGAATCATATGAAGTCTATAGGACCCCATCTAATTCAAGTAAGCCAAAAATCCCAGAAATCTAAACCATTTTAAGGAAGAAGTGAAGAAAACTAGTTTTAAAACAAGTGGTTTTAATAACTAATTGATGCTAAGTTTTACGATCAAAGAATTAATTACCGCAATCAAGAACGGCGTCGCTTGGTAGCTAGCCGGTGAGTACGGGTCGATCCACAAGGATTTTGTGTATTCTCAATTTGTTTTAACGAGTTAATTCCAAACGGTGTTGGATTGATTATTACTAAAATCTAAGGTTAATCTAGACTAGGATTAAAACCTTGATAGGGTTAGGTTTAGGTTAAGTTTGGAAAGTCAATATTCCTCACCGCTTTCTCTGCCCTAATTAAGATCTATGAGGTGTTATGGTAATAATTAATAAAGTGGATTAGTACCGTCGGGAAGAAACTAGCTCTAGGTTCTTGTCCTTCCTTTCTTAATTCTTACCATAACCTCCATGGAAAACATATACAACCGGTCTTTTATACTACGGTATCACCGCTACCTCGTGGGATAGGGTGCCGTAGGGAGCGGTGTGTGTATGTATGCATGGAGTCCTATAAAAATATATGATGGGCAAGAAAGGGATGAGAGAATTTCATCTCTCAAATCTTTCCTATTCCTAACCCTAATAAGTGAGGAACTACTCACTCATTAGGGAATTGATAAACATGTTCTAAACTAATTAACTAGGGAAGATAATAAAAGTTATACTAGGGCAGATAATAAAAGTTATACTAGGGCAGAAAGAAAATTAACTAGGGCAATAAAAAGAAAACTTACTCTAATTTTTATTTGATACTCTCTTCAAACATTTACAGGAATTGAATTCTGAATTTTGATAAATACAATGAGGCACAAGAAGAGGCATACCTCTAAAAGAGGTTTAGGATTTCTATTTATAGAGCATAGAAACCCTAGGGTTACAATCGAATCACATCTGCATTTACAAATATACCCTAAAGAAGACTAGTCAACGCACTGCCGCACCGACACGAAATTGCACTGACACGGGCTTCATATGGCCGTGGATCCGAGGCCAGAAGGCATGTTTGGCCGCGGTTCCATGGCCATGTTGAAGGCTTGTTGGCTGCATTTTTCTGGGTTTCTTCTGGTTGCCTTTGGCTTCTTGTTTCTTCACTTGGTTTCTCAGATTGTCTTCTAGTTTTCTTCCAGATTTCCACAGTGAATGATGTTGTGGACATTACCGTTTGCTTCGTGTCGAAGTCTTGAACCTTGCGCTGCCTTTGTACTTTGTGAACTTGTTCATTGATCTTCATTGTCCCTCAAACTGTAGGCATGATCAAGATTCTTCCATTTGTCGGTCGTAGTCTCACTTTTGTATCGTCTTTTCATCGTTTTCACTGTTTTTGTTCCAAGAATCTGTAACCTGCAACTATGTAGCAGACATGGATCAAAAGCACCTGTTTATTTGTAAAATGACTAAGAATGGGGAATATAATAATGCAAAATTATGATATGAACAAATACCCCCAAACTTATCTTTTGCTCGTCCTCGAGCAAACCTAGTTTTATTCCCGAAAAAGACCTAGCCTCACTTTCGCAGGGAAACGCGATTGCACTGAGCTCGTGCAACAAGCCGTTAAACCTCTAGGTGTCCCTAGTAGGAGGAGTGTTGTCTCCTGAGGGTTTTCAGCGGATACTACCCACAAAATCCCATCAATTCGGCCTATTGACTTTTATTCTCCAATTAGGTTTTCTAACAAGAAACTCTATTATCTTCGACTCAGAAATTATCCACTCGTATTTTTCACGCTTCCTTATTATTTAACTTAAGATATATATATTCTTGTGAATTTACTTTGCTTTTGGCATCTTTTAAGTTTTCCTTCTAGGGTTCCATCTCAACTTAGGAATTTTTATCATCTTTATTAAAGATATAAGTCCTATTTTTCTTTCCTATCTCTTATCTAAACCCCAATCACATACCCCTACGTGTGTGTATATATCACCCCTATACTTGGAAATTCAAATCAAGCTATTATACTCTTGTCCATCGTCCAAAGTACTTTTGAATTGGTGAATTTTTAGATGAAATTTGCTCGCACATTCTTCATGCGACCGTTAATACTTCTTGAGGTACCAACGAACGTTTACAAAATGTGTTTGCACATTAAGGCGTAATTCCTAGTCTTGTAATACCTAAGGCTTATAGCAGTGACTCCCAAACCAGTTGGTCTAACGCACTAGGTGATAAAGCACCCTCGCTAAATATATTTTTCTATTTATGCAGCCTTAAGTAATTACAAAAACCAGTGTTCATTTTTTTTCTTTATTCACACTTGTATTTTTATTTTTCTTCATACTAAGGACTTTAGACAAGAGCATTTCAAGGTCTCTTCTACTATTCCAAGTTTCAAGGTTTGTGTTTGTGCAATTTGTAGGGTATATATTTTTAGAATTTAGACTTAACCTTAGGAATTATTTTTCAGACTTACACTTTAATAAAAATTCAATACTCTTCCCTTATTTTGACTTAGCCCAAGAAGTGAACTCGAAATTTGCCTATTTCTAAATAAACTACAAAGACATATACTTTCTACCGTTAAATTTTAAGAAAGGTTATTTTTAGGGTTTTTAATTTACTGAGTCTAGGATCTACTTGTTCCTAGCTAGTTAACCTATTTGTCAAACTCAAGTCAATTATGGCCAAAATTAAATGTTTTAATTTTTATAATTTTTTAAATTTTTATGGGTTTTAAAATAAGTATGCAAATGCAAAAATATACATATGAATGCGAAGGAAGAAAGCTTACCGAGCACAACCCTAAACTTAAACTTGACAGTGTCCTCACTGTCAAGCTACACCAAGAGGGTCAAAATTGTCGGCACTCCCCTGTTTATTTTTTTATTTTTTATTGTTAAAAGAAAAACAAAATATATATACAAAAAGGCCCCCCCTAAACTTAAGTGAGACAGTGTCTTCACTGTTTAAGCGTTAAAATTCAGAGTTAGGGAGGAGAAAAAAACAAACTATACAAGGCCTTGCACAGGCCAAAGGTTAGCACCAACCATTCAAAAATTCTATCGTGATAATGGTAGGGTTGGTGAAAGAATGGAGTGTAGGGAAAAGAAATAAGAAACACACGAGACCGTATGGGAAGGTAGGTGGAATATGGTCTCGGTATATTAGGAGAAGAATGGCGGAAGAGAGAAAGAAGTATAGTACGAACTTGAGGTTGTAAATTGAGTGAATAAATTAGCACAAATTGTGATGACCGATGTGTTAAAAGCGATTGTGCTAATCTATCAACCTGTCGAGAAATGGGGTCAAATCCCTCAAGATTCGCAAGAAAACATGGGTACGTTAAACTTGGTAAACCATCCATTGAACATGGAAGCGCGACGGATTCTTGCGCGGTCGAAACGATGGAAAGGACGAAGGGGAGTGATTTAGGGATAGTCTTATTCTCACCTAAGTAATCTGTCTCGAACTCGAAGAATTCCATCAATGGTTCGAAATGACTGTAAGAAACCGAGTCTGATGGTTCAACTAACTCATCTGAAAATTCAAAGGACTCAAACTCGGGAGGTGAGTCTTCAAAATCGTCCGCAAAAGTGAAAAACTCGTAATCGATATCGGTTGTGAGAACTGTGTCAGATTCAAGGAGGAACGCACTAGTGGCGTCAAAACTGCTGTGATCGAACAGAAATTTTTCAAGCTCACAGTCGTCCTGCGTGATCTTTTGCTTGGTCGGAACGATTGGAAGGATGAGGGGGGGGGTGATTTAGGAAGTTTAACAGTTAAAGGTTCAGGAGGATGAATTGGAAAATCCGACTCATCAAATAAAAATGGTTCATCCTCAATACTATCCTCATAATTCTCCTCAAAAGTTATCCCATCCATGCAATTATCATCAAAATCAAGACGCATATGAGGTTCGGGAGAAACATTTAATGACTCGGGATGATGAATTGGAGATAAAATTTCAGTCAAATCCGCGGGTTCATCATCCAAATTATTCCTTGCGTCAATATTCTCAATCAAGTGAAAATCAAATTTTTTGGACACCTCATCAAAAGCATGGATATTTATCAATTCAGGTTCTAGATTGGAGGTGTAGAGGTCGAAAGGATTGGTGATGGTTTCACTCGAAAGGGACCCTTCACAATCAGGCAAATCAAGCATTACAAAGTCGTACAACTCATTAAACGTTTTATTTTCAACCAGTGAATCATTTGGAACACTTGATAAACAGTCAAAAACGGAGTTGTGGGATTCAATTGGTGATGGGTAGGTTTGATTTGGAAGGGTGTATAGCTCACTCTCTCCACTCAAATTCTCGATCTCTCCAACCGACTCATCATACATTGGAATTTTTGGAGCTAGTTGGAAACTAGCTACCGGGTCACTAGGTTGCATAAGGGCGGCAATGGACGCATCCAAATTCCTCATCTGTTGGTTTGTCGCTAAAATATAAGCTTCCAACGACTGTTCCAGACTATACATGGGTTGTGAAGGGGTTTCAGTAAAAGATTCAAAGTTGTTTGGATACGTGAAACTCCCAAATGGTTGTGTAGAAGCAATGTCTACGGAAGGTGTGAAAGTCGGGTAGGAATGGTAGGAATTGAATGGTTGGATAGGAGTAGGATCAGCATTTGGATAAAAAGGTGAATGGACTTGTTGATCCCAAGAACTGGAAGTGTTGAAAGGAGTGAAAGATCGGTTACGTGCTTGTTCAATATGTTCAGCAATAGATATGGGTTTCGGAGTTACAACAGGACTCGAAAAAGGGGTATCAACGTAAGAAGGTGGTGAAGGTTGAAATGGTTGATACAAAGTGGATTGCGGAGTCGAACTGTTTCTCCTAAACGCTTCTATTCAATCTTTCAAAGAAATTTTGGGCATGGAGGGGTCGTCCGTAATTCGCCCAAAACAATTCGCGTAGGAAGCAATGTTTGGATGAGGGTACCAAAGTTCGGCAAGAGTTTTGTGAGGTGGGGTACCCATGTTGTAAGAAAGTAGAAGAAAAAGAATGTGGGTGCAAGTGGTTGCAAGTGAGGTGCAACGGATTTCTTAGCGACAAGTGGCAAGTTTTTGTAAAAAAATTTCCGTTTTGTGTTTTTTTTATAAGGAGCTTTTTGAAAAAAGATTTTCAATAAAAGGCTTAGACACACGTTCAATCAATCACAAATGCACAATCAAGCCTAGATCTAGGGTCACCTAGGTCAGCTAGACAGCTCCTAACTGTTCCAAAGGGAAAGAAGTAGGACCTCAAACCGCCTCTTCACCGCCAATTGTGGCCAGGTAAGCACAAGTAGAGAAAGGAGGGATCCGCTCACGAATCACCGTGAGACGGGCCTTTTAAAGTTACCTTTCACTACCTGTCTAGCCTAGGCACCACAAAGTCAGGTTAGGATCAACGGTCGATGCCTACAACTATTCTTTTGTCCTATTGAGCGCGAAGTCCTTAGGGCCCAATCTAATCTTTTTTAATTAACTTGATGGTCAATGCAATATGCTTTATGTGATTTTTGGGGTCCTTGGAAGGGTGATGAAATCCCTAACCAAGCTGGATTGGTGTTCAAGCCCCATAAAGTCAATTTAAAATATGCAAAGTTGTAAACACAATCACTTGCAAACATGTTTTTTAGCTCGGCGCAAAGAATCCTGCACAAGATCAAGTTATTAGAGAAGGGAGAGAAATTTTTGCGCAAAGAACCCTACAGGAAATTTTTTCAGAGGAGATAAGGGGTTACAGAGAAGAAGAGAAAGCTTACAGAGGGATTTCCACTTGCTGACGTCACCCAAGCGCCGCGGTTCCACCGCCGGACCCTGCCTTTGACCACGGTTCCGCGGTGGGATCGTTGACTCAGTCCTCCAACTTCTTCTGTTGCTCTGTTGTGGTTATCCTCTGTTTGTTCAGATCTGCTGTTTTTTGTTTTGCTCTTTGGATTTTTCCAGATCTGAATTTGTTATTCGATCCTGCACAATTCAAACGAAAATACCCATCACAAAATAACAAGATGATAAATTTTTTTATATTTTTTTATTTTTCCGTTTTTATGATTTTTCAATTTTATATTAATCCGAAATTACAAAAAGAAAATAACTACGCCATCCCCAGCAACGGCGCCATTTGATTGATGCTAAGTTTTACGATCAAAGAATTAATTACCGCAATCAAGAACGGCGTCGTTTGGTAGCTAGCCGGTGAGTACAGGTCGGTCCACAGGGATTTTGTGTATTCTCAATTTATTCTAACGAGTTAATTCCAAACGGTGTTGGATTGACTATTACTAAAAACTAAGGTTGATCTAGACTAGGATTAAAACCTTACTAAGGTTAGGTTTAGGTTAAGTTAGGAAAGTCAATATTCCTCACCTCTTTCTCTGCCCTAATTAAGATCTATGAGGTGTTATGGTAATAATTAATAAAGTGGATTAGTACCATCGGGAAGAAACTAGGTTTCTTCCTCTAGGTTCTTGTCCTTCCTTTCTTAATTCTTACCCTAACCTTCATGGAAAACATATACAACCGGTCTTTTATACTACGGTATCACCGCTACCTCGTAGGATAGGGTGCCGTAGGGAGCGGTGTGTGTATGTATGGATGGAGTCCTATAAAAATATGTGATGGGCAAGAAAGGGGTGAGAGAATTTCATCTCTCAAACCTTTCCTATTCCTAACCCTAACAAGTGAGGAACTACTCACTCATTAGGGAATTGAAAAACATGTTCTAAACTAATTAACTATGGCAGATAATAAAAGTTATAGTAGGGCAGAAAGAAAATGTCACGACCCGAAAGTACGGAACGTGACCGGCACTTAGATTACGAAGGGTCTAAAGGCGCAACGTAACCTAAGTAAGCCGAAGCCCAGAAATCTAAACCATAAAGGAAGAAGAAGAAGTAAAAGAAACATGAAGGAAACAAGTTTAAAATCATCTGCAATTTTTCCCAAAAATTTTGGCAGTCTCCTTTGTAAAAACTGGCCCCAAACGGGCACAACAAGTATAATATACATAAACAACAAATAAAAGCATCCCCAAACGGGAGCTAACTCAACGCCAACAGGCGGAAACAACCACAACAAGCACAATAATATACAACGCCAAAGGGCGAGGCTCAAAACTCAAATAAAACAAAACCACCAGACCAGAATAATACAAGCGCGACTCTAAGGTCGAAATAAAAGACTGGTCCAATAAACTTATCAAGTAATACAAGTATGGTTGATGGAGCTTACTAGATACAATGAATGAATAAAAATACAATGGTGGTTCAGATACAAGTGAACCAACCTACCGTGCAAATCACCCTGAAAGAAAAGATGTGCCAGCAAGCTGCCAGGGATACCTGTACATCGAACCTGTAATAAAATTTGGCACAACGGGGGTGAGTTGCCAACTCGTGAGTAGAAGACATCTACGAAAAGAAATCGAATGCACGACGCTATCCTAGGTCATAATAATACACTATTATATCCTAATCATCTAGTAATAGCAGGGTAAAACTACGTGTAAATGCAGATACTCCGTGCTCGTGTCAGTGCCTCATATAATACTATGTTATAGGACTGAGTATGCATGCACCATGAATGTAACATAACCAATCCTGAAATCTAGATCTATCTGCATAAGAAATCTTTAGCTTTTACCATGTAAAATGTGTATAGAAATCTGAAATAGCAACAATGAAATCCATAGAAAACCGTGTCAAGCATCGACACAAAACATGTAAATCTCAAGTCTCAATATCTCGGGCTCCGTCAGTCCGGATCGGCCCATATCATCAAATCTCACGACAACGGTCGGTATCCTCCGGATATCCGCCGCGCCAGACATCACCGGTAGGTAGCCTTCCTCTGCCAGGCTCATCGTCTACAACTCGATCTTCTTGCCTCGGGGTACCATACCGGGCCCACCATGTACCCGAGACGGTTCATCCACTCCTCGAATCGGGTCTCGAAATCCAACAGAAAACATGAAATCTCATGGTGGACGACACATACATCACGAGAAAACCGCATCTTATTTTAAAAAGAGAAGAGGAGAGAGAGAAGTTTTATATATTCTTGCGGTTTTCCCCAAAAATCCAGAAATCTCATAGAAATCCAAATCTTAAAATCATGAGTAAGTATATGATAAGTGTCGGCATATGCCCATGATACTGCATGAAAACATGAAAATATGAATGCATGAATGTCTAAGTGATAAATATCTTGTCTATACTAACATCAGAAAGTAATCACAATATTATATCGGTCTAGTTGTTAACTGATTCTATCAATAAAAGATAATATGATCTAAAGTGTACGTGACATAGCAATTACCGATGATGATGTGTGTGAGCCGGCATATGAGTGTGCGTGGAATATGCGCATCATGCTGGTGTCCTAACAGGTAAGGTTTATACTGATTATAGCAACATATGTATGAACATGCAACATTATGATTACAGTGAAAAAGTAAAGACGGATGTGTGTTATCCACTCATTTGATATACCATTACCACTACCACTATATGACTTGAACCTAATCTAGTGTCCATCTAACCTCCTAAGGAACAAAACCTAAGAAACTAGTCAATAAGAAACAAGAGTCTACCTAAGGTCTGAATCAATATCTCTAATAGTCGGCGATCCGGCCTCAATATGGTCACGTACGTAGTACGGTTTTCTCGAATCAAGAGTGCGGATCAATCATCATATTTATGCCTCGTACGGTAAAATCCATCGTACGGCATCCCAGTATCGGGGTACGGGTCAAGTATCTCCTAGGTGTCTCATTATTCGTATAATGTCATCATCGACACATCTCATGATCAAGGTACTAAACTGTAATCGCATACATCAATCATATATCATTGCCATCATAATATGCATCGTTAGTTTATCCTCAGAAATATCATGTCATATGTATCATATTGTGATTAAGTCATACTGGTATCATATCGTCATCAAGTCACACCTATATGATATCGACATCAGGTCACACCTATATGATGTCGTAATCAAGTCATGCATATATCATATCGTGATCAGTCACAAGTTACAGTCCGGGTACTATTTTAGAGTCCTATGTACCTCAATATCATAACCACCCATTATAATTTATGTATACATGTTCATTATCTCATTCTCTAATGATCCGCTAACACTTTAATACGACTGTATAGTCAAGAATCACGGCATCAAGCCCAGTTATACTGTTTCATTCCCTTGTATCATATCACATCAATGTATCCCACATACGTGTTGTATATATATATATATACCTATACCAAGTCCTATATATATATACACATACCCGTATACACCATATCGAGTTTCAGTGTGTGCGTGTGTGTGTTTCTACTAGAAACCTACGAACCTCTTCCAAGATATTCATCCGCTGGTATGGTCTTCCTAAATCAGTCTAGTCCAGCCTAGGGTCATTAGTAGGGTCCCGCTCATTTAGAATCTAGGGTTACATCTGGTTTCCTAATTACAATAAGTACTATTCCTATGCTACGTTGCGGGGGTGCTAAACGCCATCCACCCGACTTCCCCCCGTAGATATGCATCTACTCACCTGGTCCATGTCTGCCGAAGACGGTGTCTCCATCCTCCTCTTCATCGTCCGCAGTCCACGTGAGGGGTATCTAAATGAAACATATAAATAGTATCGTAAACTGAATCACATACAAAAGTCAAAACGACGCAATGAACCGGCATAGGTTAAAACCTATGTCCCGTCCACGCAAAAGAACCAAATATCGCTCGATATCGGCGTACAAACTCCGATGGATCAAGATAAACATCAACAAATAACTCTTAGTTTTAAAACACATTACTTATATTATAAAACATGATTAAATCCATCGAAACCCTAAAATCCATCAAATCGCCCGATTTCGTAAAACCCGAAAATGCCAATTTACCGTTTTTCTTCAAAACTTGACATTTAAATGAAACCAAGGGTCATAAAGCTCATTAAATAGCATAACTAGACTATACAATCCATTACTATATTTTTATTACACAAATTTGTATTAATTTGAAATTTCTAGTTTGCAACCATTAGAAATTTTCAACCTCTTTCAAGCAAAATTCACAATTCCACCACAAAACATGATTTTGCATGAATTAATGTATTAAACTACAATTCCTGATGATAATGATATGATGTAACCATAATTATGTTTTTTAATCTCATTTATTTAGGAATTTCCAAAATCTAGTTTGCAAAAACTAGCATAATTAGCATATTTATCATACTTTATTAACTAACAATTGAAACTACTAACTAGATTAGGTTTTGCTTTCCACTAACATGTTAATTTCCATATTAAAACCATAATATAATGATAAAAACATTAATTAGAATTTTATCTCACCCACTTATACATTTATAAAAAACTAGTTAGTTAAATAGCATAATTAAATCAATTTTGGATAACAATTTACAATATATCATCCATACAAGAATTTCCACTTCTAAAAAGGTTAAACTAGTTATTATAACCCTAATTAATTAATAAAAATCACAACTTGATTTTTCAAACCCTAACTTGAATTTTAAAAGTAGTAAAGAGAATTAATATATTAAATCTAATTAGGCTTTAAAAGAAATATCTAATGGAAATAAAACAAAAGAGATAGATTTATACCTTCACAACCTCAAGTCCAAACAAGAAAATGAGCCTCAAAAATACATGCTTTCCCACTCCAAAATCCATGTAAAGAAGAGTAGAGAATAAAGGGTAGGAAATACATAGGATTTTATGGATTTTTATTGAATTTTGGAGGATTTTTGATGATTTTTGGAGTTAAAATAAATATGAAAAATGGGGGGGGGGGGCTGCCATGGGGGTGATGGCCGGCCATGAGAGGGAGTGAGGGAGAGAAAGAAATGAGTGAGGAATTGTGTGGAAGCTTCACCCAAACATCACTTAACTTTAAGTCTTTTCATGCTTTTATTTACTTTTCTTTTATTTATTTACTATAGCAACTCAAGAAAGCTCTAGAAAATTGGAAAAATTTGCAAATAAAATTTGCATGATACACACTAAATTATAATATGACATGGTTCTTTTTTACAAATTAAAACCATTCAAATTTGTAATTTACACTAATTTAGTGTAAAAATAAAGCTTATGTTAATATTTAAAATAATTAATTTAGGAAAAATATTTAATTAAAATAAAAATTTATAAGTGGCTAAATAAACACCATTTACTAGTAATTACATAATTAAAATAGGTATTTTTGAAATTATAATGAAAAACAATCACGGTTTAATTTTACGAAAAATACATTTTACTTTACCGAAATTCATAAAATTACTTAAACAATTTTATTCATTTAATTATTTATTTAATTATTTTTAAAACGTTACAATCTTCCCCCTTTAAGAAATTCGGTCCCCGAATTTAAATTAAAACTCCCCCTCCAAATACTAAAACATTTAGCAAAACACTCAAATCGTCGGGGCTCCGAAATTATCAATACATAACAAAAATCAACTCCATCAAACATAACGCAATCATCAGAGTTATGGTGAAAATAAAATATCAAAACCCAATATGAAAACCATCATAATATACATCAATCTATAACTTATATATAGTGCGCATCATAGTAAAATCGCATAAACATCATAATAAAGAAGCATACAAAAACCCCTCTTGAAAATCGCCGTGCAATGCACGTGTCACGGCATAAGTAGCGGACGTTTATTTATTTATTTATAAAAAAATAGCTATATATATATATATATATATATCTTTTATTTAACATACACGTCCCGCCTGGTTACTAAATCAAATAATAATGATTATGAAACATACTGCTCAAAATGAAATCAATCCCAATCACATCAATAAAATATCATGTGCGTCCGGTGCGCACTGAAATCGAAACCAAATACAGATATCATGAATACACACAAAAACAAAATAAGTGCAACAGGTGTGCACCAAAACATCTGTCAAGTGCAACGGGCGTGCACGACTCACTATCAGGTGCATCTAATCTGCACAAAACCCCGATTTAGTGCATCTGGTGTGCACAAAATCGCATCAAGTGCGCCAAGTATGCGCAAGAATCCTAATCAGGTGCACATGGTGCACGAAAACATACATCGAATACCAAAATCGAAATCACAGCACAAAAATGCATGAAAACTAGGTCGAAACATATGTCAAAATCATGTGTAACCCCTATGCACGAAATCAAATCAAAATTCTCAAAATATATAAAACCAAATCAAGTGTACTGGGTGTGTACTAAACAACATCAATACAACTGATATATGAAACACAAATTGAATGAAATGAAGGTACACACATGAAAAACCAATCGTAGAACAAAGTCCTCAAAATACCAAAATCCAATTAACGAAAATATGAAATTCAAATCACTAAATCACAATCGTAAACACTATCGTCAATGTCCGCCTCTTTCCTCTGATGTCGATTGCTTCGAACTCGTCTCTTCATAGCTGTGCTGACTGTGCTACCCACGACAATACTCATATCTAGAGTCTCCCACGTAGTCGATCCCTTCACTTGATATCCGGACTACATTAAACTTTTCGATCGATCCATCAAAATCCCATAATTCCCGGAGAGCTCAACACTCAAGTACAGTTTAAAAATATCCGGTACATACCCCAGCATCGATGATCCAGCCGTAGAAGGGCAAACCCAAGCCTCACTAATGGCACCGCGGAACTGCCGTAAACCCTAAGGTTCAAGAGCGTTCTCGTGGTCATTATGTCAAGTTAGGGTTTCATTCTTCTAGAGGGTCCATCGAAATACCTGCATGTTCTTCCGAATACTTTAAACTTGTGAAAATGGTTTTCTGATAATCGTTCGAACCCTTTAACTTCATCCGGACAGCATGTGAATACCCTTCGTCCGCACGCTAAGCAATGCTTCAATCCTTAAGAATAACCAATACTCTAATGGTTATTGTATTCGAGCCCCAGCTCCCTCTGCCAGTGTGTCCGTGGTAACAGAAACCACCCTCCAACATTGAAGAAGATAGATCAAAAGAACGAATGGAATACGATGCAAACAATTGTACATCCTAAGGCTCCTTAAGCAGAGTAGCGTATCGTAAGTATGCCGCGGACCATACCCACGGTACGTTACACTACCTAAATCGCCCACTCCATCAACCAAGGGTCACCTAGACTTATACAAGGTTAAACCTAGCGCTCTGATACCAACTTTGTCACGACCTGAAAGTACGGAACGTGACCGGCACTTAGATTACGAAGCGTCTAGAGGCGCAACGTAACCTAAGTAAGCCGAAGCCCAGAAATCTAAACCATAAAGGAAGAAGAAGAAGTAAAAGAAACATGAAGGAAACAAGTTTAAAATCATCTGCAATTTTTCCTAAAAATTTCGGCAGAGTCTCCTTTGTAAAAACTGGCCCCAAACGGGTACAACAAGTATAATATACATAAACAACAAATAAAAGCATCCCCAAACGGGAGCTAACTCAACGCCAACAGGCGGAAACAACCACAACAAGCACAATAATATACAACGCCAAAGGGCGAGGCTCAAAACTCAAAAAAACAAAACCACCAGACCAGAATAATAAAAGCGCGACTCTAAGGTCGAAATAAAAGACTGGTCCAATAAACTTATCAAGTAATACAAGTATGGTTGATGGAGCTTACTAGATACAATGAATGAATAAAAATACAATGGTGGTTCAGATACAAGTGAACCAACCTACCGTGCAAATCACCCTGAAAGAAAAGATGTGCCAGCAAGCTGCCAGGGAAACCTGTACATCGAACCTGTAATAAAATTTGGCACAACGGGGGTGAGTTGCCAACTCGTGAGAAGAAGACATCTACGAAAAGAAATCGAATGCACGACGCTATCCTAGGTCATAATAATACACTATTATATCCTAATCATCTAGTAATAGCAGGGTAAAACTACGTGTAAATGCAGATACTCCGTGCTCGTGTCAGTGCCTCATATAATACTATGTCATAGGACTGAGTATGCATGCACCATGAATGTAACATAACCAATCCTGAAATCTAGATCTATCTGCATAAGAAATCTTTAGCTTTTACCATGTAAAATGTGTATAGAAATCTGAAATAGCAACAATGAAATCCATAGAAAACCGTGTCAAGCATCGACACAAAACATGTAAATCTCAAGTCTCAATATCTCGGGCTCCGTCAGTCCGGATCGGCCCATATCATCAAATCTCACGACAACGGTCGGTATCCTCCGGATATTCGCCGCGCCAGACATCACCGGTAGGTAGCCTTCCCCTTCCAGGCTCATCGTCTACAACTCGATCTTCTTGCCCCGGGGTACCATACCGGGCCCACCATGTACCCGAGACGGTTCATCCACTCCTCGAATCGGGTCTCGAAATCCAACAGAAAACATGAAGTCTCATGGTGGACGACACATACATCACGAGAAAACCGCATCTTATTTTAAAGAGAGAAGAGGAGAGAGAGAGAAGTTTTATATATTCTTGCGGTTTTCCCCAAAAATCCAGAAATCTCATAGAAATCCAAATCTTAAAATCATGAGTAAGTATATGATAAGTGTCGGCATATGCCCATGATACTGCATGATAACATGAAAATATGAATGCATGAATGTCTAAGTGATAAATATCTTGTCTATACTAACATTAGAAAGTAATCACAATATTATATCGGTCTAGTTGTTAACTGATTCTATCAATAAAAGATAATATGATCTAAAGTGTACGTGACATAGCAATTACCGATGATGATGTGTGTGAGCCGGCATATGAGTGTGCGTGGAATATGCGCATCATCGGTAATGGTGCTGGTGTCCTAACAGGTAAGGTTTATACTGATTATAGCAACATATGTATGAACATGCAACATTATGATTACAGTGAAAAAGTAAAGACGGATGTGTGTTATCCACTCATTTGATATACCATTACCACTACCACTATATGACTCGAACCTAATCTAGTGTCTATCTAACCTCCTAAGGAACAAAACCTAAGAAACTAGTCAATAAGAAACAAGAGTCTACCTAAGGTCTGAATCAATATCTCTAATAGTCGGCGATCCGGCCTCAATAGCGTCACGTAAGGTGTACGGTTTCCTCGAATCAAGAGTGCGGATCAATCATCATATTTATGCCTCGTACGGTAAAATCCATCGTACGGCATCCCAATATCGGGGTACGGGTCAAGTATCTCCTAGGTGTCTCATTATTCGTATAATGTCATCATCGACACATCTCATGATCAAGGTATTAAACTGTAATCGCATACATCAATCATATATCATTGCCATCATAATATGCATCATTAGTTTATCCTCAGAAATATCATGTCATATGTATCATATCGTGATTAAGTCATACTGGTATCATATCGTCATCAAGTCACACCTATATGATATCGACATCAGGTCACACCTATATGATGTCGTAATCAAGTCATACATATATCATATCGTGATCAGTCACAAGTTACAGTCCGGGTACTATTTTAAAGTCCTATGTACGTCAATATCATCACCACCCATTATAATTTATGTATACATGTTCATTATCTCATTCTCTAATGATCCGCTAACACTTTAATACGACTGTACAGTCAAGAATCACGGCATCAAGCCCAGTTATACTGTTTCATTCCCTTGTATCATATCACATCAATGTATCCCACATACGTGTTGTATATATATATATATACCTATACCTAGTCCTATATATATATACACATACCCGTATACACCATATCGAGTTTCAGTGTGTGCGTGTGTGTGTTTCTACCAGAAACTTACGAACCTCTTCCAAGATATTCATCCGCTGGTACGGTCTTCCTAAATCAGTCTAGTCCAGCCTAGGGTCATTACTAGGGTCCCGCTCATTTAGAATCTAGGGTTACATCTGGTTTCCTAATTACAATAAGTACTATTCCTATGCTACGTTGCGGGGGTGCTAAACGCCATCCACCCGACTTCCCCCCGTAGATATGCATCTACTCACCTGGTCCATGTCTGCCGAAGACGGTGTCGCCATCCTCCTCTTCATCGTCCGCAGTCCACCTGAGGGATACCTAAACGCAACATATAAATAGTATCGTAAACTGAATCACATACAAAAGTCAAAGCGACGCAATGAACCGGCATAGGTTAAAACCTATGTCCCGTCCACGCAAAAGAACCAAATATCGCTCGATATCGGCGTACGAACTCCGATGGATCAAGATAAACATCAACAAATAACTCTTAGTTTTAAAACACATTTCTTATATTATAAAACATGATTAAATCCATCGAAACCCTAAAATCCATCAAATCGCCCGATTTCGTAAAACCCGAAAATGCCAATTTACCGTTTTTCTTCAAAACTTGACTTTTAAATGAAACCAATGGTCATAAAACACATTAAATAGAATAACTAGACTATATAATCCATTACTATATTTTTATTACACAAATTTGTATTAATTTGAAATTTCTAGTTTGCAACCATTAGAAATTTTCAACCTCTTTCAAGCAAAATTCACAATTCCACCACAAAACATGATTTTGCATGAATTAATGTATTAAACTACAATTCATGAGGATAATGATATGATGAAACCATAATTATGTTTTTTAATCTCATTTATTTAGGAATTTCCAAAATCTAGTTTGCAAAAACTAGCATAATTAGCATATTTATCATACTTTATTAACTAACAATTGAAACTACTAACTAGATTAGGTTTTGCTTTCCACTAACATGTTAATTTCCATATTAAAACCATAATATAATGATAAAAACATTAATTAGAATTTTATCTCACCCACTTATACATTTATAAAAAACTAGTTAGCTAAATAGCATAATTAAATCAATTTTGGATAACAATTTACAATATATCATCCATACAAGAATTTCCACTTCTAAAAAGGTTAAACTAGTTATTATAACCCTAATTAATTAATAAAAATCACAACTTGATTTTTCAAACCCTAACTTGAATTTTAAAAGTAGTAAAGAGAATTAATATTCTTGTAATGGTTCATGTCATAGACTTGAGATTGAGATTGTGAAGGTATAAATCTATCTCTTTTGTTTTATTTCCATTAGATATTTCTTTTAAAGCCTAATTAGATTTAATATATTAATTCTCTTTACTCACAACACAGTTGTTGTGAGTAAAGAGAATTAATATATTAAATCTAATTAGGCTTTAAAAGAAATATCTAATGGAAATAAAACAAAAGAGATAGATTTATACCTTCACAATCTCAAGTCCAAACAAGAAAATGAGCCTCAAAAATCATGCTTTCCCACTCCAAAATCTATGTAAAGAAGAGTAGAGAATAAGGGGTAGGAAATACATAGGATTTTATGGATTTTTTATTGAATTTTGGAGGATTTTTGATGATTTTTGGAGTTAAAATAAATATGAAAAATGGGGGGGCTGCCATGGGGGTGATGGCCGGCCATGAGAGGGAGTGAGGGAGAGAAAGAAATGAGTGAGGAATCGTGTGGAAGCTTCACCCAAACATCACTTAACTTTAAGTCATTTCATGCTTTTATTTACTTTTCTTTTATTTATTTACTATATCAACTCAAGAAAGCTCTAGAAAATTGGAAAAATTTGCAAATAAAATTTGCATGATACACACTAAATTATAATATGCCATGGTTCATTTTTACAAATTAAAACCATTCAAATTTGTAATTTACACTAATTTAGTGTAAAAATAAAGCTTATGTTAATATTTAAAATAATTAATTTAGGAAAAATATTTAATTAAACTAAAAATTTATAAGTGGCTAAATAAACACCATTTACTAGTAATTACATAATTAAAATTGGTATTTTTGAAATTATAATAAAAAACAATCACGGTTTAATTTTACGAAAAATACATTTTACTTTACCGAAATTCATAAAATTCACTTAAACAATATTATTCATTTAATTATTTATTTAATTATTTTTAAAACGTTACAATTAACTAGGGCATTAAAAATAAAACTTACTCTAATTTTTATTTGATGCTCTCTTCAAACATTTACAGGAATTGAATTCTAAATTTTGATAAATACAATGAGGCACAAGAAGAGGCATACCTCCAAAAGAGGTTTAGGATTTCTATTTATAGAGCATAGAAACCCTAGGGTTACAATCGACTCACATCTTTATTTACAGATATACCCTAAAGAAGACTATTCAACGCACCGCCGCACCGACACGAAATTGCACCGACATGGGCTTCATATGGCCGCGTATCCGCGGCCAGAAGGCATGTTTGTCCTCGGTTCCACGGCCATGTTGAGGGCTTGTTGGCTGCATTTTTCTGGGTTTCTTCTGGTTTCCTTTGGCTTCTTGTTTCTTCACTTGGTTTCTCAGATTGTCTCTAGTTTTCTTCCAGATTTCCACAGTGAATGATGTTGTGAACACTACCGTTTGCTTCGTGTCGAAGTCTTGAACCTTGCGCTGCCTTTGTACTTTGTAAACTTGTTCATTGATCTTCATTGTCCATCAAGCTGTAGGCATGATCAAGATTCTTCCATTTGTCGGTCGTAGTCTCACTTTTGTATCGTCTTTTCATCGTTTTCACTGTTTTTGTTCCAAGAACCTGTAACCTGCAACTATGTAGCAGACATGGATCAAAAGCACCTGTTTATTTGTAAAATGACTAAGAATGGGGAATATAATAATGCAAAATTATGATATGAACAATAACAAAAGCCGAAGTATGCATTTTTAAAATCCCAAATCTTTTCTGAAAATTTCGGCAGAGTTTCCTTTGTAAATACTGGCCCCAAACGGGGTACAACAAGAATAATATATGCACAATGATAAAAGGCATCCCCAAGCGGGAGCTAGCTCGTCGTCAATCGACGGTCACAACCACACAAGCTATTATGATTTAATGTGGGGGTTTTAGTAAAAAGTTTACCAAAACGGTTTTCAAATATTTTATCAAAATTAATTAATATTTTATTAGAATTTAATTGGGCTTGCACACACATGTGCATGTAAACTAGGGCTAAGTTTGGGGTTAAACCTTGTTTAGGTAGCCATGGTGGACTAACCCATTTTATTAGGATTATGAAGTTAATTAAGTGTATTATTTTTTTTAAATTAAAATATAATTAGTTGTTTTGGGGGTTGACTTAGGACTTTGAGGAGAGAGAGAGAGGGCATGATGAGTGAAGCATGCTTGGTAATGATGAGAGAGAGAGGGAAAGGGGGTAGACTCTCATCTCTCATTTCTTTTTCAAAACACTCTTTCTCACTCATTCTCACATCTCTCCCTCTCATTTCTTCCCCCCCAGCAGCAGCAGCAGCACGCACCCCCTTCTCTTCTTCTTCTTCTTCTTCTTATCCTTGCATCCAAGCCTCAATCTTCATAAAAAAAATCCACCTTTCTTCACAAAATCCCTTGCAAAATCTTCCTTGCTGGTCCTTGTGGAAAAGTCACCAAGTTTGAGCCACCACTAACCCACTTTGAGATATAAAACTCACCCTAACCACTTCCTTGCTAAACCTATAGTTATTTAGCCTAAAATCTTGTTTAAGTAGTGATTTGGGCTAACTTTGTGTTTTGTGTGGAGTTTTGGTTAAAATGGGATTGTGATGGCTTGTGCAGTGTTATTAGTGTCGTTTAACCCTAGTAATTGCTTCAGATTACACTAAAATACCTTATTGTTTTAAAATTAGTGTAAAGCAAACGTTTTAGTTAAGATTTTGGGTGTTTTTGTGATCTGCTTTTGACCCGGGTGCTTCAGGCAAAAGTTGCATTTACTGGAGCTTAGTGACTGGGATAGGACATACACACGGCACGAGACCCCCATTCCCATTCCTGGCCGCAAATAAAAGGGTTCTGGCCTCAAATTGCGGCCAGATGGTGGATCTGTGTGTCGGGATTTGGTGGGTAGGTGTCTGCTATATAATGTAGGTATTTGGTGTATGCAACTTTTCCAAATTCAACTCGAGTCAAAATCTGGGATTAAGTACCTTGTTTTCAACACTTTTAGACTTGCGCGATACGCACGTTTTGAAGGGTTACCCTAGCGACCCGGCCATCTCACGTGGCCAAATGCGGAACAAAATTTTTTCTTATGAATGAAACTTGGTGCTAGACTAAACCCTAAAACCGGATCTTTCCATAAACTAAATAGCTACACAAAGAGAGCTATCTACTATGATAGAAACCTCACCAAATGAACCAAGTCCTTCGGTCTTCTTCCTTCATCATATGCTTTAAGTGGCCTCCTTGAACTTGTTCGATCGCCAACTCCGGCTCCATCGGTCCTCCGGGATCGAGCTTGTTCTCGGCCTTACTTTGTCGTAGATGATCCACCTGAGGGGTATGATCCATGGCTCTAGCTCTTTGCTAAATATCAAAAGTGCAACTAGAGAACTTGGGATGCTAGTCCAAGTAATCTAGGATGTGGTTTTGGAGTTCTAAATGTGAAGCTATCTCTTTCTTGCCTCTTCACTTGATTCTCAACACATGAGAAGGTGGTGAAGAGGAAGAAGATGAAGGTGGAGGAAGCTAGAGAGGAGGGAGGAGCTTGGAGAGAAAATGGAGCACAAGAAAATAATGAGCAAGCATGAAAGAGAAATTCACACCACTTGGTTTTGTGTATGAATTCTTTCAATAAACAATAGCAACCATACTTCAATAGTAAACCCAAAATGAATTATAAATTCATTTGTTCACTATTGAAGCATGGTTACTCATATTCCTTCCTCACCTTTCACTTTACACCTCATTTCCAATTATGAAATAAAAGGAAAAACCAAAATGAGATGGCCACCTTCTAGAAGGAAAACTGTAATAAATACGGATTTCCGACTACTGTACAAATATACCAGCAATCAGATAAAAATCCGAACGCCCAAAAGAGATAGAATAACATGAAAAACGTAATACTAGAATATATATATCGAAACACATATACGAAAATTATTAAATCAATACCTGATTTAATAATCCGGCTCAAACCCGAGCCGGCTAGTATTACAAACTGTCCGATCAAAAATCCGAGTACCAAGTACATCAATCGATCGAACCCTGCACGTATCCAATACGGCTACTACATCATTTCGCCTGAATAAGGGAAACCCTCTGTGTGGGACTCTAAAGACTCGACAGTACTCTGGCAGTGGGTTTAACCTGTTGGAGATAGTGCCCTCATAGTCAATTATTGGATCGCAGGTACGTGATTGCAATGATTGCGGAGGACCTATCCCGGTAGGACAGTCTTACTCGAAATGATAGTATGCTATCTGGTTTGCCTTTATCAGTCGTGTACATGTTCAGGTGACTGATTGCATGTTACACTTTGATAGAGCCCTTAGGATCTTGCTTTACTACCAACAGTATGATGGCGATCATATACGTGAGAGTTGGGTAGTTTATATGCATATCCTTAATTGTGGTCCCTAGTCGTGGGAGTTTCGAGACAGGGCATCGATACTCCGGAGTAGACTAGTGTGTACAGTCGAGACCCCGACGAGGGGCGGTGGCCGGTCTCACAAGCCACTGGTGTCAGTTGGATCACCTAAGATGTATACAGGTGCTCATTGGGTTATGAGTACACCAGACAGGACTCGCCGGGAATCTGCTAGTTAGTATTATATCTACCGTCAGATAGCAGTTCCCTGGTGACATGTGTACAGGTTAGTTCATCGACCTGAGGTCGTCATTTGTCTCGTGTGAGTTCCCACTGTGCTTTGATTTCTACCCTACCACGGCTCAAAGGAGTCGTGCAAACAGGTAGCTTTTGGGTACAGTCCCGAGCCATATGGAGGCACGTGAGCGGATCGTCAGGGGATTCGTCTCTCCCGGTATTGGGGGCGAGATCGTGCTGTGTCTAGGAGAGCCATTACACAAATCCATGGCCATGGTAGGAGATTTACTGGTAGGTACTCCAGTAGTATCTCAGGGTGTATTTGGGCTTCACTCCGACACGACTTATACTGCTATTGGGGGTCTGACGTTGCTAGCCCCCTAGGCGGATATGCGATACTCATTGACGAACGGACCGGACTGTATATACATTGTCACTGTTAGGCTCAGTAGGGTTTTCGGAGGAGTTCGCTCATCGGTCTCCCTTGAGTTCGCTCCTCGGCCACCCTTGAGGTCAGTCCATGGGCAGCCGTTACGCATAGCTAGTGCCGCTGACGGTTTGTGGTTAAACCCACTGCCAGGGTACTGACGAGTCATTAGAGTCCCCCACAGACAGTTTCCCAAGTTCGGGCGAAACGTTGTAGAGGCCGTATGGTTTTATGGCAGGGTTCGGAAAATGCACGTGCGTTTACGTACGTGTTATTTTTCGGGCAGATAATACTGGTCGGCTTTGGTTTAAGCCGGATCCGAGTATTATATTGAGTAGGTATAATATCTTTGTCTCAGTTGCATTTGTATTCGGTCGTAATACAAATGCGGGTATATTTATACTGTTTCGGGGTTTTCCTGAAAGTCGTTTCAGGATCACTTTTGGAAGTTGCCAGTTTCCAGTTTTCTATCAGCCGTCTTTTAACATTTGGTTAAAGACGGATTTATCTTTTCTACAGATAAGGTGAGTCAGTGTTCTAGAATATTCTAGATGAGGTGACTAGGCTTATTGGTGTAGGGTTTTCATTGGTTGCATTTATTAAGTGGTGACTATGCTTAATGACTCATGCTTTGTAGTTAATGCATTTTGTTTTGGCTAAAGATATTTAAGTGAGAAGCTTTTGGTTTATGGTCACCTCCCTCCTCCTACGGTCACCTCCCTCTTCCTTATAAGGTGGCCGGCCCCTCTCTCTCTCTCTTGATCGATCTCATTTCACTTGAGGTTTCATTTCGGTTAGAAAAGATATGATAGTTTTGGGGTGTATGGAATTTCACAGTCCATTTCATTCCATCACCCGATTTCCACGGCAACTTCATTAACCGATCGTCCACGGATTTGGACGAAGTGAGACAAAGTCATCTACTCATTCTCTACATCATTCTTGGTCGTCTCTTTTAGCAAACTTGACGATCGAGTTGCCTCGAGTCAGAGGCGGGAGCCCGTTTAAAGAACCGATCATGTGGTGCCACCTCAACGAGGAGATCGGAGATCGACGAGATCGGAGCAGCCGCAACGGAGCGTGGGATGATGGTTGAAGAACGAAGGACTCGGATCGTTCGGTATAACCATTCTACACTCTTTACAGTTTGTTAGTTTAGCAATAATGGCAGATCCGGGTTAAAGTATACGATAGCGCCAAGTTAAAAAGTTTTTGTTCCGCATTTGGCGTCTGTAGACTGCCGGGGCGCTAGCGTAGACTTACAGTGGTATCAGAGCCTAACCATTTTGCTATACTAACTTGTGCTAACGCGTTTAAAACATCGATCCGACCGAAAATCGAAAACTGCCAAAATCGCATTTTCCTTACTTGACAGTTTCTGTTGATTTTAAACGGTGTTAAAATTGATTTCTGTACATCTTAAAAATCCGTGCAGGGTTTTTTAAGACCCACGACAAAATTTGGGGTCATGATCCCTCTAAGTTGCCGCGGAAGCGCGGCCAAACCCATGGTTTGGCCGCCCTTTCGCGGCCATGTGAGGAGCACGTGCTCCCAATTTTTTTCTGTGGGTTCCTCTTTGGATTTTGGGGTTTCTGGTTAATACAGTTTTGGCCCAGGTTTTGTTACTGTTCACCAGTAAGCCGTGGGGCCCACTTTTTGATATTTGGTCTTTGGTCGATCGAAATTTAAACACGTTAGTTTACAGTGCTTACATTATATCTCCGACCGGGAATGTCATTTGATCGGTAAACCGCGTCCGATTGCTATAGTTCTTTTAGACGGGTTTGCGAACGTGACATTCGCGTTGATGTTCTGTGTTGTGCTGTAATGTTGCGGATTTGTCGTGGTGGATAGCAGTGTGCAATGATAGTACAGTTTGAGTTTATTTGTACATTTGATATTGCGGGGCGAGCGTCTAACTTGTGGACTGCCGTCACTGCCTGTTGTATAATATTCTTTTGGGGCACGACCAGGTTGCGGTCGATGTACCTATTGTACTATTTTTCATTACTGTACTAGGTTTTACCCCGCGACGGAGTGCACGGATAGCCGGGTTCGGGAAAGCAACGGATCCGCATCTCATGGCTTTGAGAGGCAGAGGGTCCCCACTTCAGAATTGGCAGACTATTCGCCGCACTCGTAGGGGGTACAGGTTGACCCAAGGATGGGGTGCTCAATTTACCGGATTCCGTGAAGTGCCGGGTGTTCCATTCACTATGCTGTGGGGACTACCTCGCTTCAGGTTTTGGCGGGTAACTTGCCGCACCCGTAGGGGTCTAGGTTTCATTGCACAGGCTATCCACACGACAGGGGAACGTCGAGTTTCAGCAGCGGCTCTGTGAAACTCGGGGATCCCAGATATCTGTATTGTTCTGTGATGCTTATTACTTTTCTGTAATGTTGCATACTATCACGCCTGGAGCGATTATTGTATATTGGTTTATATACTATTAGATGTTGTATATGTTTTACACCCGCGCTAGTCCAGTCCCCGCTCTGTCGTTAGTTAAGTAACCTAACGGGTGATGACGGGACCCAGTGACGAATGCGGATGGCATATACGTACATTTTATTTTCGTTCTTTTCTGGTGTGATTATTTGATGGGACTGCGTTGATTCTGATCAATGCAAAGTAAAAAAAACCTGTTTTCAGTTGTTGGAACAATTTAAAAGGTGTTATTGCAAAGACGTTTTCTTTTGTTATGCATAGCGGTATTCAGTGGAATATCCTGCACCTCATTCGACGGGGCAAGGGCCGATATCCCTTCACCGGGACTGACCCCTTGGACAGAAGTTTGCGTCAGAGTAATAACTTCACTATAGTCGATTACATGTTGCTTTGCATAGCGGTATTCAGTGGAATATCCTGCACCTCATTCCACCAGGAAAGAGCCGAGATCCCTTTACCGGGAGTGACCTCTTTAGCAAAAGGTTTTCGCCACTATATTTTAAAAAAGCTATCAGGTTCCTTCAGCGATATCAAGTTCACTACGTTAAAGGTTTTTCGCCAAAAACCAGTCGTAGCCCTCCGTCGTTTCTTATGGATGGTCAGTAGTATTCAAGCTATGTTTGTTGGCATACGTCAAGGCATAGTGTTTGGTAGCTGCTGGGTATTCATTTGTTGCATAGATAGATGAGTTGGTTTGGGACAGTCGTATTACCTTGTTGGCATACGTCAAGGGTATGTACGGGTGGGTTCAAATTAACAAGATAATGACGGGCAGAACTTGACATGTGACTTATGATTTGTTGGCATACGTCAAGGTCATAAGAGCATGGGGCAAGAAAATGATATCGGGAGTTTCTAAAGAAACTGAAACTTGCCAAGTATGCGCATACCTTCTGGAGTATGAATAACGTGGATGCATTCCATCACGTTAACATGCGATGAGAGTTGGATCCCGATTCCCACTGATGAGTTGGTTTACTCTTCGGGTGATCCCGATTGATTCTTCTTTAGGTTTGGAGGAGAATTTGACAGGACAGTGGGAGGTTTCCGGATTAGATAAAATGATGACCATTCTGATCTAGGTTAGAGTGCACGCAGAGTGTTTCTTTTCTCTCTCTCTCTTTGGCAGCGACCTTTGACCGACCCTAGACTATGACTCAGTGACCAGGTTGACCGAACCTTCTTAAAATACTGGCTTTTGGATTGTCTGAGTTGCATAAGTCATTACCACTCCTTCTTTTACCCTTTGTATTTCTCAGAACACCCGTATTACTACGGATATCCACTTCCATTGGATAGATCCATCGTATGGTTATATACGAACTCGAAGGGACTTCTTCGGGGATGGATCCAGGTTCAGGAGAAATAGAATTGGTTTATTCAGTTGTCTTTTATTATCACCTTCTCTCAGGTTGCGAGAGCTCCTTGGTTTAGGAGAGTACACCTATTACGCCTATTGGATAGTCTTATTCCAAACCATAGTCTGGTGCCGAAAGGTAGGGAATGAAGAAAACCAATTAGCCTAAGTAGGGTGTGCAGAAGGTAATATGTAAAGACAAAATAAAGGGATTAGAAAGAGGGCAAAGTAAATTGCGACTGATATCATTCACGACCAAAACCGCGTACTTCATCACCGCTCCTATTTCACCTTTAAAAGAATAAGGTATTATTCAGTTGTCTTTTATCGTCACCTTCTCTCGAGATGCGAGTACTCCTTGGTTTAGGAGGGTACACCTATTATGCTTACTGGATAGTCTTCTTCCAAACCATAGGCTGGTGCCGAACGGTAGGGAAGGAAGAAAACCAGTTAGCCTAACGATGGTGTACAGAAGGTAACGACTAAAGACAAATAAAGGGATTTGGAGAGATGGCAATAAAATATACGGTTGAAGTCATGAATTGGATTATGGAAGAGGCATTGCTATGAATACCAGGATACCCCTACGAAACATTTTCATGTTTCAGTGCATTGTTAAAGAAAAACTGTTTTCTTGATTAGACACTTACTCCAAGGGTATGTATTTACCAGGTTTCATTCTCATATCTGTATGGTTTTTCAGATGATGAGTGGGAGTAAGATATTGGGAATTAGGTGATTATCCTCATTATATCGGAATTCGTTGTAATTGGTGATATTTG
Organism: Agapanthus africanus; assembly: GCA_030015575.1. Classification (NCBI taxonomy): domain Eukaryota; kingdom Viridiplantae; phylum Streptophyta; class Magnoliopsida; order Asparagales; family Amaryllidaceae; genus Agapanthus; species Agapanthus africanus. The sequence goes on along the minus strand of JASDDO010000022.1, from coordinate 229,304,080 downwards.
AGGAAATCGCCAGGGTACAGTTTTCCACCTACAACGCACAGGTTTTGAGTTGTTCAACTCAGCGGACTTATACAGAGTATTGTATGTTGTCCAGTGTCCATCAGGACAAAGGGGTAGGTCCTCGTACTATGTTCTATTTACTTATAACTTCTCTAGTATTTAGACGAGTGTTTCGTAGAAATACAAGGTCTAAGTTTTGAGAAGTTGTGGGTATAAGAATAAAGTAGAGAACCAGGTGTCACAAGTATCGGGATTCTTCAAAGAGATCGAAGATGTAGATTCTTGTGATTGGTATTCAGATAATAGTGATGGTTTTGAGAAACGAGTTTCTCTTTCAGGTTACTCATAATTGGATGGATTCCTAAGTTGAGTAACGCTGATTAGCCTCTTTCCATTAAGTTGATATGCACTGGAGACAGCTGCATGATTCGAATATGGTTCCAATTAAATAAGTGCCAAAGTTTCTATATTGGATATAGAATAGTTCGTACCTTAAAAGAAATTAAGGTACGGGGAGTTGTCCAGCTTATGATTAAAACCAGACACTGGATAACTCAGGGCACGTTTCTGTAATGGTTGTTTGTGGGTTGACCCTGGCTATGACGAGGGTTGATATTCTACCATTTAGAAGATCAATAGTGATATTGTTCTAGACTCGCCACAGTTTTAGTAAAAATGGATCTTTTTCAGAAAACAGTAGTGGGAGTATGGTAGAACTGGAAGTAATTCCAGAACCGCGAACGATTACGGAAAATTTAATAGGACCTATACAATCAGGTTTGACATTCCAATAGCCACTCCGCAGGTATGGTAGGTAACCTCAGACACCCGAGAGGTACTTCGGTAGCCTCAAGGACGGTGACAGGGAGGTTCTTATCTACCAAGACTTGACACTACTGTTGTTCCAGGATATGAGACCCGGTAGGAGGGTTGTCGTAGTCAGTGGGAGCAGCGGAAGCATGGTGGGCAAGATGCTTATATCTATTTATAGACTTGAGCAGTTTTAGCGGAGATAGATCATCTAATTTTGATGTGACAGTCATGGGTTTGACTTCAATCAGAAAAAGGGGATGGATCAGTTAAGAAGGTAGTAGGGTGTGATGTCATGGTATCTGGATGACATACACAGAGTAGGAAGTAAAATTCCTATACTACGATCGGTTGTACTGTGGTCGTCACACAGTTGTTTCTCCGGACAGGATATGGATATAATATTTGACATTTTGGTTTCTAGATCTATGGCTTTAGATCTGGATTTGGGTAGTTTCCCAATGTGGGTACTTTGACAGATATTCTAATGGTTTTTGGAATAGTTGACTCCTAGCATGGTGGTGTACCTGCAGGTAATGGAGCCACCCTCTCTAAAGGTGTCGTATAGACTAAAGGGGAGAGGGATGTGCATGATTGGCAGATCACTTGCTCAGGCAATTGAGTCAATCATGAGATGTCAAGTACCACACCAAATGTTGGTTTTGCACTAGCTGCAATAAGTTTGTATTAATCCAATCCTGGAGAAACATAAGGAAGCAGTTTTAGAACATTAGTACATGTTCTACGGATTTGATGACTGCAGCCTCCTTCGGGAGACGGTTATCATTCCAGGCTTCAAAGGTGACGTGGATGACAGAGTGACTGTCAGAGTTTTAGTTTTCCCTCTAACGAGGGACAGTATTATGGACAGGTGGTCCAAGAGGATACTGAGGGAAGCAAGGTGCCCGATACTGATTAGGTTCAGTGATCGATTCAGTCTAAGAAGTTTGGATATGGAGTTCATTTATGAACTAAGGTCCCATCAGATATCCAGACATGTTCTAAGACAAGTATTACTCAATTCGGGAGATGGTTTTCTCCGCAAACTTGAGATTAAGAGAGATATAGAAAGATACTTCTAGGCGGATCCACTCACTGAGGCTATTTCTCGAACACAATAGTTTTACAAACGGGCTTTGTGAAACTGATTAGTAGAGGAGTTGGATGTTCGGTTTCACACGGGCTGTGAGTAGTCGATATCGCAATATTAACCTTGAGTGCAAGTGGGAGATTGTTGGAGATAGTGCCCTCATAGTCAATTATTGGATCGCAGGTACGTGATTGCAATGATTGCGGAGGACCTATCCCGGTAGGACAGTCTTACTCGAAATGATAGTATGCTATCTGGTTTGCCTTTATCAGTCGTGTACATGTTCAGGTGACTGATTGCATGTTACACTTTGATAGAGCCCTTAGGATCTTGCTTTACTACCAACAGTATGATGGCGATCATATACGTGAGAGTTGGGTAGTTTATATGCATATCCTTAATTGTGGTCCCTAGTCGTGGGAGTTTCGAGACAGGGCATCGATACTCCGGAGTAGACTAGTGTGTACAGTCGAGACCCCGATGAGGGGCGGTGGCCGGTCTCACAAGCCACTGGTGTCAGTTGGATCACCTAAGATGTATACAGGTGCTCATTGGGTTATGAGTACACCAGACAGGACTCGCCGGGAATCTGCTAGTTAGTATTATATCTACCGTCAGATAGCAGTTCCCTGGTGACATGTGTACAGGTTAGTTCATCGACCTGAGGTCGTCATTTGTCTCGTGTGAGTTCCCACTGTGCTTTGATTTCTACCCTACCACGGCTCAAAGGAGTCGTGCAAACAGGTAGCTTTTGGGTACAGTCCCGAGCCATATGGAGGCACGTGAGCGGATCGTCAGGGGATTCGTCTCTCCCGGTATTGGGGGCGAGATCGTGCTGTGTCTAGGAGAGCCATTACACAAATCCATGGCCATGGTAGGAGATTTACTGGTAGGTACTCCAGTAGTATCTCAGGGTGTATTTGGGCTTCACTCCGACACGACTTATACTGCTATTGGGGGTCTGACGTTGCTAGCCCCCTAGGCGGATATGCGATACTCATTGACGAACGGACCGGACTGTATATACATTGTCACTGTTAGGCTCAGTAGGGTTTTCGGAGGAGTTCGCTCATCGGTCTCCCTTGAGTTCGCTCCTCGGCCACCCTTGAGGTCAGTCCATGGGCAGCCGTTACGCATAGCTAGTGCCGTTGACGGTTTGTGGTTAAACCCACTGCCAGGGTACTGACGAGTCATTAGAGTCCCCCACAGACAGTTTCCCAAGTTCGGGCGAAACGTTGTAGAGGCCGTATGGTTTTATGGCAGGGTTCGGAAAATGCACGTGCGTTTACGTACGTGTTATTTTTCGGGCAGATAATACTGGTCGGCTTTGGTTTAAGCCGGATCCGAGTATTATATTGAGTAGGTATAATATCTTTGTCTCAGTTGCATTTGTATTCGGTCGTAATACAAATGCGGGTATATTTATACTGTTTCGGGGTTTTCCTGAAAGTCGTTTCAGGATCACTTTTGGAAGTTGCCAGTTTCCAGTTTTCTATCAGCCGTCTTTTAACATTTGGTTAAAGACGGATTTATCTTTTCTACAGATAAGGTGAGTCAGTGTTCTAGAATATTCTAGATGAGGTGACTAGGCTTATTGGTGTAGGGTTTTCATTGGTTGCATTTATTAAGTGGTGACTATGCTTAATGACTCATGCTTTGTAGTTAATGCATTTTGTTTTGGCTAAAGATATTTAAGTGAGAAGCTTTTGGTTTATGGTCACCTCCCTCCTCCTACGGTCACCTCCCTCTTCCTTATAAGGTGGCCGGCCCCTCTCTCTCTCTCTTGATCGATCTCATTTCACTTGAGGTTTCATTTCGGTTAGAAAAGATATGATAGTTTTGGGGTGTATGGAATTTCACAGTCCATTTCATTCCATCACCCGATTTCCACGGCAACTTCATTAACCGATCGTCCACGGATTTGGACGAAGTGAGACAAAGTCATCTACTCATTCTCTACATCATTCTTGGTCGTCTCTTTTAGCAAACTTGACGATCGAGTTGCCTCGAGTCAGAGGCGGGAGCCCGTTTAAAGAACCGATCATGTGGTGCCACCTCGACGAGGAGATCGGAGATCGACGAGATCGGAGCAGCCGCAACGGAGCGTGGGATGATGGTTGAAGAACGAAGGACTCGGATCGTTCGGTATAACCATTCTACACTCTTTACAGTTTATTAGTTTAGCAATAATGGCAGATCCGGGTTAAAGTATACGATAGCGCCAAGTTAAAAAGTTTTTGTTCCGCATTTGGCGTCTGTAGACTGCCGGGGCGCTAGCGTAGACTTACATAACCACAAGCACGTCAGCGGCACTAGCTGTACGTAACGGCTACCCAGGTACCTGTCGAAAAGAAGGCCGATGAGCAAACTCATCTGGATCTCTTACTGAGCCTATCCATGACAATATCCGTACAGTCTAGTCTCTTCGTCAAAAAGTATCGCATACCGGGTCTAGGGGATGGTGAACGTCAGACCCTAACAACCTGATAAGTCGTGCCGATGCGGCTCAGGACCAATCCGGGAAACTACTGATCAGCCTATCAATAGATCCCAACTGCCTGGGCCAAGGTCTTATGGTCCTGACCAATCAAATCACAGTGCGATATCAACTCCATATACCGGGAGAGACGAATCCCCGACAATCGCTCACTGCCTCCATGTGGCTCGGGACTGAACCCAACCAAAACCTGTTTGCATGACTCAGTAGAGCCGTGGTAGGCTAGTGATCAAAGTTCAGTGGGAACTCACACGAGATAAATGCCGATCTCAGGTCCAAAGACTAGCCTGTACACATGTCACCTAAGAACTTCCATCTGACAATAGGTATAGTACCATATGGAAGTTCTCAGTGAGTCCGTCCAGTGTACTCACACCCAGTGAGCACCTGTATACGATCTTAGGTGCATCAGACCAATGGCTGCGGGACCAACCATCCCCCGACGGGGCAAGAAACGTACACACCAGTCTACTCTGGAGTATCAGTGCCCAGTCTCGATACTCACGCGACTAGGGACCATATAAGGATGTGCTTATGGACTACCCTGCTCCCACAAGTATGATCGCCATCACAACGCAGGTAGTCAAGCAAGATCCTATGGGCTTTATCAACATGTAACCGCAATATGTAATAACGAGTATGACATTTGCTATGTTAAGATAAAGACAAACCGCAATAGTATAATACCGTATCGAGTCTTTATCAATATGTGCAAACCAGATATAATAACAACAAATACACATATCCCGATAAAGACAAGTCAAATAATATACTATAAAACTGAGCCAGATTGTTCTGTACAAACATATCCCTAGTATCCATATGTATACATATACAACACTGGCCTCTACGGCATATACATCCAACAATCTTCCACTTGCACTAAAGGCCAGTGATTGGCGTACCGAATACCCAACGTCTGCTCTAAGGCCAGTTGCTGGTGTACCGCATACCCAACATTCCAAAAAGTCGCTCGAACTGTGCTTGAGGGAGGGCCTTTGTAAATGGATCCGCCGTGTTGTCCTTCGTATCTACTCTCCGGACCTCGATCTCCTAGCGATCTACGATCTCCCTGATCAGGTGATACCGCCTTAAGATGTGCCTGGCTTTCTGATGGGACCATGGTTCCTTCGCTAAAACTATAGCCCCATTGTTATCACAATACACTGGTATCGGATCAACAATGGACGGAACCACCTGAAGTTCAGCTATGGACTTCTTTATCCAGTCCGCCTCTTTTGTGGCAACGCTTGCAGCAATATATTCAGCCTCCATCGTCGAGTCTGCGACGGTATCCTGTTTGGAACTCTTCCAACATACCGCCCCTCCGTTGAGGGTAAACACAAAACCCGAGATAGACTTGCTGTCATCCTTGTCACTCTGGAAGCTTGAGTTGGTAAAGGACTCGACCCTGAGGTCTCCATTACCGTAAATCAAGAACATCTCCTTAGTCCTTCTCAGGTACTTGAGAATGTTCTTTACTGCTGTCCAGTGGTCCTCACCTGGGTTTGACTGATACCGGCTCACCACGCTTAGCGCGTAAGCTACATCTGGTCTTGTACACAGCATCGCATATATTATAGATCCTACTGCCGAAGCGTAGGGTATAGTGCTCATGCGAACCCTCTCCTCGTCAGTCTTTGGAGACATCTCCTTGGAGAGGGTGATCCCATGCAATGCGGGTATGTTACCGCGCTTGGAATCTTCCATACTAAATCTCTTTAGTACGGTCTCTATGTACCTGGACTGTGAAAGTCCTAATAGTTTCTTGGATCTATCTTTGTAGATCTTGATCCCCAGAATGTACGAGGCATCACCTAGATCTTTCATAGAGAACCTTTGTGATAAGAATAGCTTGACCGGTTGTAGCATAGGAATGTCATTTCCTATCAAAAGAATTTCGTCTACATACAAGACTAGGAACACGACAGTTCGTCCTACAATCTTCTTATAAATACAAGGCTCATCTTCGTTCTTGATGAAGTCAAAGTCCTTGACTGTCTCATCAAAACAGATGTTCCAGCTCCGCGATGCTTGCTTCAATCCATAAATGGATTTGAGCAGCTTACACACCTTCCCGCTGCTCCCACTGTCTACAAAACCTTCTGGCTGATCAATATAAACGCACTCTTCTAAACTTCCGTTTAGAAAATCAGTTTTCACGTCCATCTGCCAGATCTCATAGTCATGGAAGGAAGCAATGGCAAGCAGGATCCTAATGGATTTGAGCATAGCCACTGGAGAAAAGGTTTCGTCATAGTCCACTCCTGGTCTTTAACGAAAACCTTTTGCAACGAGTCTAGCCTTATAGGTTTCCACCTGCTCATCCACACCAAGTTTCTTCTTGTAGATCCATTTGCATCCAACGGGTTTTACCCCACGTGGAGCAACTTCCAGGGTCCACACTTTATTGGTGTACATGGACTCCATTTCAGATTGCATAGCATCCAGCCACTTATCAGAGTCCCTACGGATAATGGCCTGCCTGAAACTAGTAGGATCATCTTCTTCCAAGATGCAATCCTCTCGATCCCCATCTATGAGAAAACCGTAGTATCTCTCGGGCGGATGAGAAATCCTACTAGATCTGCGGAGTGGCTGAGGTTCGTCTGTGGTTATTGAATCCTGAGGTTCCACCAAATCTTCAGTTATAGTTTGTCCTTCTGGAATTTCTTCCAGTTCTACCGTGCTCCCACTAATTTCTTTTGCAAGAAATTCCCTTTCTAAGAAAACAGCGTAGCGAGCAACAAGAACCTTCTGTTCCTCGGTGTGGTAGAACTGATATCCTTGCGAATGTTTAGGATATCCTACAAACTTACAGAAAACTGACCGTGCCTCGAGTTTGTCTGGATTCTGCTTCTTTACATAAGCTGGACAACCCCATATCTCAATAAAATTAAGTTATGGTCTCTTCCGCTCCCACAGTGTATGTGGAGTGGTAGGCACAGCTTTGGTAGGAACCCTATTTAATACATATATTGTCGTTTCAAGGGCATATCCCCAAAATGAAAGAGGTAACTCAGCACTACTCATCATGGAGCGAACCATGTCCAATAGGGTACGGTTCCTCCGCTCCGATACGCCGTTGTGCTGCGGTGTATACGGAGGAGTAAGTTGAGAGAGAATACCATTCTCTTTTAGAAAGTCCCTGAATTCAGTGCTTAAGTACTCCCCTCCTCTATCAGATCGGAGGATCTTGATACTTTTGCCAGTCTGGTTCTCTACTTCGTTTTTGAATTCTTTGAATTTCTCAAAAGCTTCAGATTTGTGTTTCATGAGATACACATATCCGAATCTAGAGAGATTGTCAGTGAATGTAATGAAGTACGAGAACCCACCCTTTGCATGCATAGACATTGGACCACATACATCACTGTGTATGAGTCCCAAGAGCTCTCCTGCTCTTTCTCCATGCCCGGTGAACGGAGATTTGGTCATCTTTCCTTTGAGACAAGACTGACAAGTTTCATAAGATGAAAATTCGAACGTACTCAAGAGTCCATCTTTATGTAACTTACTCAATCTTTTCTCTCCGATATGACCAAGTCTACAATGCCACAAGTAGGATTCGTTCGTATCTGAACTCTTCCTCTTGCGTGTGTTTTGTACATTAAGCACTGTATTCTGATTTAGAACATAGATACCATTACACAGTGTACCTTCTGCAACCAGTACCTTATCAAGGTAAATGTTCATGATATTTCTATCAACAACAAAGTTATATCCATCTTTATCAAGTAAAGAAACTGATATGATGTTGCAAAGCATGGAAGGCACATAGTAGCAATTGTTCAAAATCATAGTGTTGCCATTTGGCAATACTATGTGATATTCACCGACGGCCGCAGCATTAACTTGTGCTCTGTTTCTTACTTTGAGGGACATATCACCAGGTCCAACTATCCTACTTTTTCTCAGTCCCTACAATAAATTACAGATATGGGATCCTGATCCGGTATCGAGTACCCAGGAGGTAGGACTGACCGAAAAACAGTTCTCAATAACAAGAACACCTGAAGAAGACGCAACAATATGTTTCTTCTTCAATGGGTTTATTAGGGAATTCAAACTTCCCTCTTTCCCTTGCTCATACTTGCGATAGTTGTCATAAGTTAGAGCCGAACCGATGTTCCCCAGCCCCGAATAAGAATTCGGATCGGTCAAGCGATACATTTTATTATCTTGATTAGGGCGTGAAATGGCTGCTACCTGGAGAGAGAGGGAAATCACTCAGCGTGCGCTCTTGCAAGATTAGATTGGTTTATTAATTTTATCTAATCAGGATGGCTCCCACTGTTTCCTCAAATTCTTCTTCAAACCTTAAAAGAAGAACTAGTCAGGATTAATCGCACGTCACAATACTTTCTTAACCTTTCAGCCAGGCCGGTGTTGGTACTTCGAAGGAGGTTTTCCAACGCTTTCGCGAAGTTCCTTAATTACATAACCTCTTTTCCCTGGAGGCGTAGCCCCGTTATCACCTTTCTAGACACCTACTTGGTTTATAGCATTGATTGTTAAGTGTGATAATCTCCCGAGAGTAATCCTACTCATCAGTGGGATCGGGATCCAACTATCATTGTGTGATGCACTAGATGGAATCCACTCTAGTCATCACACTCCAGAAGGTATGCTAAATCTGCAAGTTTCCTGTATATTTGAAACTCCCGATGTGGTTTTTGTCCCTAACGACTTATAACCTTGACGCTTGCCAACAAGTCATAGGCCACTAGTCAAGTTCAACCCGTCATTATCCTGGTTTAACTCGAACCCACCCGCACAAACTCTTGACGCTTGCCAACAAAGCTGTACGGCTGTCTCGAATAATCGCATATCTATGCAACAGATAAATATCACTCAGCTACCGTTCACTGTGTCTTAACGCTTGCCAACAAACACAACACGAATAATAGGTGGTATCTATCTGAAATGACGGAGGACTACGGCTGGGTTTTTGGCGAAAAACCCGTTAACGTAATGAACCTGATATCGTTGAAAGAACCTGAGTAGTTTTGTAAATATATAGTGGTGAAAACTTCCGCTAAAGAGGTCACTCCCAGTGAAGGGATCTCGGCTCTTTCCTCGTCGAATGAGGTGCAGGATATTCCAAACTGAATACCACGATGCAAAGCAAAAATAGTTGACTATATTGAAGTTATTACCCTGATGCAAACTTTTACTCAAGGGGTCACTCCCGGTGAAGGGATCTCGGCCCTTGCCTCGTCGAATGAGGTGCTGGATATTCCAAACTGAATACCACTATGCAAAGCAAAAGAGAACATCTGTAATGTCATTTTTTTAAATCTGGTTCCAACAACATCTTTTTAGGTTTTTTAATCTTGCATTAATTAAAATTAATGCGGCCCCATCAAATTTGTAACCTATCACACCAGAAAAGAATGAAAATAAAATATACGTATATGACATCCGCATTCGCCACGGGGCCCCGTCATCACCCGTTAGGTTACTTAACTAACGACAGAGCGGGGGCTGAACTAGCGCGGGTGCAAAACATATACAACATCTACTAGTATATATATAAGTATATATAACATTCGTCCCAGGCATGCTAATAAACAACATCACAGATAACATTACAGAATGGCGGATAATCATGGAGCCCCGGGTTTCATTTGAGCCGCAAATAAAAACCCGACGTTCCCTGTCGTGTGGATAGCCTGTGCAATGAAAACCTGTACCCCCTACGAGTGCGGCGAATAGCCCGCCAGTTCTAGAACGAAGCACCCTCCGTCTCAGTGCCATGAGATGCGGGCTTGTTGCCTTCCAGAACCCGGCTATCCGTGCACTCCTCCATGGGGTAATCCTAGTACAGAATATTAAAAAAAAAATACAACTGGTCGTGCCCCAAAATAATATACAAAAGACAAAGACGGCAGTCCACATGTCGGACGCTCGCCCCGCAATAACAAATGTACAAATGAATTATAAACTGTATTTCTAACATTGCATTACATGTTATCCACTACGACAATCCAACCACAATCACAGCACAAGCACACAACATCAACGCGAATGTCACGTTCGCAAAACCCGTCTAAAAGAACATATAGCAATCAGACGAGTTTTACCGATCGAGTGACATTCCCGGTCGCAAATAAAAGTGAATGTACTGATAACAAAATACGTGTTTTAAAATTACGATCGACTAAACATTCCAAGTGGGCCCCAAGTATTAAACCAACACTGTAACAAATTTGGGCCCAAAATGTAATTATTCCAGAAACCACAATTTACAATATAAGAGGCCCAGAAAAAATTTGGTACACGTGGGCCCCAATGTGGCCGCGGAACCGCCGCCAATAGGGGGGTTACGCGGCGGTTCCGCGGCGCTTTGGAAGGATCACGTGACCAAATTTTTTCAGGGTTCTTAAAAAAGCCTGCATGATTTTCTGAGACCATAAAATTGATTTTTCGAGCACTTTTAAAAATCGACAGAAACTGCATGAAATAAAACGCGGTTTTTGGAATTTTCGGTCGATCGTTATTCTAAACACGTTCGAACTAGCTAGTGTAAGTTTTAGTGGTGGCTCTAATACCATGAAGGGTTACCCTAGCACCCCGGCCATCTCACGTGGCCAAATGCGGAACAAATTTTTTTCTTACGAATGAAACTTGGCGCTAGACTAAACCCTAAAACCGGATCTTTCCATAAAACTAAATAGCTACACAAAAAGAGCTATCTACTATGATAGAAACCTCACCAAATGAACCAAGTCCTTCGGTCTTCTTTCTTCATCATATGCTCCAAGTGGCCTCCTTGAACTTGTTCGATCGCCAACTCCGGCTCCATCGGTCCTCCGGGATCGAGCTTGTTCTCCGGCCTTACTTTGTCGTAGATGATCCACCTGAGGGGTATGATCCATGGCTCTAGCTCTTTGCTAAATATCAAAAGAGCAACTAGAGAACTTGGGATGCTAGTCCAAGTAATCTAGGATGTAGTTTTGGAGTTCTAAGTATGAAGCTATCTCTTTCTTGCCTCTTCACTTGATTCTCAACACATGAGAAGGTAGTGAAGAGGAAGAAGATGAAGGTGGAGGAAGCTAGAGAGGAGGGAGGAGCTTGGAGAGAAAATGGAGCTCAAGAAAATAATGAGCAAGCATGAAAGAGAAATTCACACACCTTGGTTTTGTGTATGAATTCTTTCAATAAACAATAGCAACCATACTTAAATAGTAAACCCAAAATGAATTATAAATTCATTTGTTCACTATTGAAGCATGGTTACTCCCATTCCTCCCTCACCTCTCACTTTACACCTCATTTCCAATTATGAAATAAAAGGAAAAACCAAAATGAGGTGGCCACCTTCTAGAAGGAAAACTGTAATAAATACGGATTTCCGACTACTGTACAAATATACCGTCAATCAGATAAAAATCCAAACGCCCAAAAGAGATAGAATAACACGAAGAACGTAATACTAGAATATATATATCGAAACACATATACGTAAATTATTAAATCAATACCTGATTTAATAATCCGGCTCAAACACGAGCCGGCTAGTATTACAAACTGTCCGATCGAAAATCCGAGTACCAAGTACATCAATCGATCGAACCCTGCACGTATCCAATACGGCTAATACATCATTTCTCCTGAATCAGGGAAACCCTCTGTGTGGGACTCTAAAGACTCGACAGTACTCTGGCAGTGGGTTTAGCCACAAGCACGTCAGCGGCACTAGCTGTACATAACGGCTACCCAGGTATCTGTCGAAAAGAAGGCCTATGAGCAAACTCATCTGGATCTCCTACTGAGCCTATCCGTGACAATATCCGTACAGTGCGGTCTCTTCGTCAAAAAGTATCGCATACCGGGTCTAGGGGATGGTGAACGTCAGACCCTAACAACCTGATAAGTCGTGCCGATGCGGCTCAGGACCAATCCGGGAAACTACTGATCAGCCTATCAGTAGATCCCAACTGCCTTGGCCAAGGTCTTATGGTCCTGACCAATCGAATCACAGTGCGATATCAACTCCCTATACCGGGAGAGACAAATCCCCGATAATCGCTCACTGCCTCCATGTGGCTCGGGACTGAACCCAACCAAAACCTGTTTACACGACTCAGTAGAGCCGTGGTAGGGTAGTGATCAAAGTTCAGTGGGAACTCACACGAGACAAATGCCGATCTCAGGTCCAAAGACTAACCTGTACACATGTCACCTGAGAACTTCCATCTGACGATAGGTATAGTACCATATGGAAGATCTCGGCGAGTCCGTCCAGTGTACTCACACCCAGTGAGCACCTGTATACGATCTTAGGTGCATCAGACCAATGGCTGCGGGACCAACCATCCCCCGACTGGGCAAGAAACGTACACACCAGTCTACTCTGGAGTATCAGTGCCCAGTCTCGATACTCACGCGACTAGGGACCATTTAAGGATGTGCTTATGGACTACCCTGCTCCCACAAGTTTGATCGCCATCACAACGCATGTAGTCAAGCAAGATCCTATGGGCTTTATCAACATGTAACCGCAATATGTAATAACGAGTATGACATATGCCATGTTAAGATAAAGACAAACCAAAATAGTATACTACCGTATCGAGTCTTTATCAATATGTGCAAACCAGATATAATAACAACAAATACACATATCCCGATAAAAACAAGTCAAATAATATACTCTAAAACTGAGCAAGATTGTTCTGTACATACATATCCCTAGTATCCATATGTATACATATACAACACTGGCCTCTAGGGCATATACATCCAACAAGTTTTGAGTTTGGTTCTGGTGGTTTCTATGTATCGCAGCGTGTCAGGGTGGTTCCAGGCACTGGCATACGTGTTTTGGTGTCATGTTTACACACACGTTAGCTCGCGACGCAAGTTTTTCGCATAATCTTAATATCGTGTTTTAGCAGGATTTTAGCCATATGTGTATTGCTTTGTGTAATTCTAGGATCGATAGCGGAGACATCGGACGTGGCGCGAAAGGGAAAAGCGGTGATTGGATCTGGCTAGCTGAGACATTCCGGTGAATAGATGTACAATTCTACGAGAGAAATCGTATGGATGGCGCGAGGCGCCCGATAGTTTTAAAACTTCTGGTAGTACATGCATTTTGCGTATAGTTCCTAGTTATTTATTTTTCTTCATTGCATGACTTTTTATATCCATATATGTGTTAGTTCATCATGTAGCCCTATTGAACCATTAATATGAGACATACGACAAGAGTACTATATGACTTGCTTAGTCCATCATATAGAACCATTGAACTCTTAATATGAGACATGCGACATGAGTACTATTTAACTTGCTAAATTGAGAATGTGAAACTATTACACCATTATCATGAGTTATGCGGCATAAGTACTAATCAACTTGCTAAATTCAGAAATTGGAACAATTGCACCATATATGACTTGTAAACTTGAGCGGGTATATTCCATTCATCATGGTATATATAGAGAATTGTGAGTATATTAAATACCAAATTGTATGACTCGTATATTGGGTAGGTTTATTGTTCAGGGTTGCTGTTACTATAGCACTTTCGGTATATCAGTAATTATTAAGAAACCCTGCTGTAAGGACACTAGCACTATTACCGATGATGCGTATGTCCTACGTACACCTGCTTGCCGGCTCACATACATCATCATCAGTAATTGCCATGTCACGTACACTTTAGAGAATACTGTTTCATTGTCATAGCTTGCTAGCTTAGAATTGCAATATGTTATCTCTTTCATATGCTGGTTTAACTATTGCATTCATTGTATGATATCAGATGCATTCATATATTCATTAGTCATGCAGTATTTTGGAGATTTATGCCGATATTCATTGTTTATTAATATCATGATTTTGATGATTTCGGACCCTTCTTGAGATTTTCTGGATTTGGAAACTGCATGTGACATTTTATAAACTGATGAATTATTTTAAAGAGAAAGATGCGGTTTTCCTTGATATGATGAGTATTGTCCACCATGATGTTTTCTCGGTTCTGAGTTGGTTTTCGAGACACGATTCGAGGAGTAGGATGAACCGTCTCGGGTACATGGTGTGCCCGGTAAGCTACCCCGGGGCAATAAGCTCAAGTTGTAGATGATGAGCCTGGCAGGGGAAGACTACCTACCGGTGATTGTTGGCGCGGCGGATATCTAGAGGATACCGACCGTGGTCGTGAGATTTTGAGATATTGATAATTTGAGATGGGCCAGACGGACGGCTGGGGCCCGAGATATTGTGATACCGATACTTGAGATTTTGAGATAGTCGTTTGAGGTGTCGATGCTGGACATGAATTTCTGTTGATTCCATTGATATTACTTCAGATACTTCATAGGAGCTTTTCTAAGATGAACATGATGTTTTTCTCATATAAATATATTCAGATCTCGGGTTAAATTGATTCATGTTGCATACCTGCCAGTACATCATGTTATACTAGTATTGTTAAATTGATTCATGTTGCATACCTGCCAGTACATCATGCTATATTAGTATTGTAGAATTGATTCATGTTGCATACCTGCTAGTACATCATGCTAGACTAGTATTGTTAAATTGATTCATGTTGCATACTTGCTAGTACATCATGCTAGATCAGTATTGTTGAGTTGTGACACTTTGTGTACATGTTTACGATAGCCTTTATAGATGTTACTTATCACTCACGAGTTGGCAACTCACCCCCGTTGTGCCATAGCCTTTTTGCAGGTCCGATCCGTCAGCACTGTAGCGGCGGACGTACTTCATCCTTTTTCTCCTTTTGCGTGGATCTGAGATTTTGCTCGTAGGTGGGTCGTGATATTATTTTTTTCCACCTTATATATTCATTGTATCTAGTATACTCCATCTATTGTACCTGCTACTGATACTTTTGTATATTGACCTAGAGACGAGACAGTGAGATTTGTGGACTTATATGTTGTTTCTCTGGGTCGAGCTCACATGAGCCGACGTGATACTTATTACTTGAGTTTTTACATGCTTATTTTTGCACAGTAATGATTTTTATTGCGTGTGGTGTTGAGACTGCTTTTGGAGAAGAGCTAGCTCCCGATTGGGGATGCCTTATTCATGTTTTATGTATATCCTTGTCTTGTTCCCGTTTGGGGTTAGTTTTTACAAAGGAGACTCTGCCGAAAATTTTAGAAAAAGTGAATTTGTTTTTAAAGATTTTGATGTGACTTATTTGGTTTTCTTTCACTCAATTTCTAAATTGGGTTTTGATTTCTTGGCTTTGGCTTACTTAGATTACGTACGCCTCGAGACGTTTTGTAATTTAAGTGCTAGTCACGTTCCGTACCTTTTCGGGTCGTGACAAAGTTGGTATCAGAGCGATAGGTTTTACCTTTCTGAGTATAGGATGACCCTTTGTAGATAGAGTAAGTGACTTAAGCAGGGTAACGCAGCGTGTGTATGTCCGCGGCATACTTGCGATACGGTACTCCGCCTACTTGACTTTAAGATATACTTGCTTGAAATTCCTTCTTCGATTCCGTGTATCCTATCATTCTATTGCACTATTCTTATTATTCTGTTTCCTGTACCAGCCACTATGCCGCCGAAGGCTACGAGAGCGCAGAGGGCTGCCGCCAGAGATGAGATTCAAGCAGGCTCGTCCAAGACGAGGACCGATCAGGACAGCGTACCTACCCCTCAGGGACAGACTGATCCTCCTTCCCCAAGACACATGGATAGGCTAGAGTCAGGTGTGCAGGAGTTACGACAGATGGTGGGAGGTATGCAGGAGTTACGACAGATGGTGGGATCCTTAGTCGAGGCCAGTAGTGCACAGAGATCTGAGGACGTACCTACCACTGCACATACTACGATTGTACCTGCTGCCCAGACAGTTGCTCCTACTACTACCGTGGCTATTCCAGTATCACTACAGGAGTTCATGAGGCTGAGACCTCCAGTCTACACCGGCACTGATGCATCGGAGGATCCACAGAAATTCCTCGACAGATTAGCTAGGATTTGTCGTTCGCTCAGATGTTCTGACGATAGATGGGTGGAGCTTACGAGTTTCCGTCTAGAGGGCCTTGCGCAGACGTGTTGTGAGTCAGTCGAGAGAGGTCGAGCTGCAGGTGTACCTCGTATGACTTGGGATGAGTTCACATCAGTATTTCTAGCCCGTTTCCTTCCAGAGTGCGTTCGTGAGCTCGAGGTCATAGTTTTGAGGTTTTACGCATGACTCCAGGGATGACAGTGTCTGAGTATGATATCCAGTTTACGCAGTTGTCCAGATATGCTCCGTACTTGGTGGACACTGAAGAGAAGAGGATAAATAGCTTTATGCAGGGACTTGACACCCAGTTATTTCTTGCCATCGGCGCCCAGCATTTTGATACTTATGCAGCTGTTATGGACACGGCCTTACGGATGGAGGCGCGCATTTCAGGGACTTCGGTCGTTTCTGGGCCGAAGAGGATTCGTACCGATATGCCAGCTCAGAGGCAGATGGGGAGACGTCGTGACAGATTCTTTCCGACAGATGGTGGCGGCAGAGGAGTCAGACGGGGTCAGTTATTTGGTTCTTATCCACAGGGCCAGCAGACGTCGCTAGGATTTTTTAGGTGCGGGAGTCCATACCATCATATCAGAGACTGTATGGTGAGACGACAGGGAGCGGCGATAGTTCCACACGTGACTTTACACCTTCACCACCTCCTCAGAGAGCTCTACTTCCTACCCCTGGTGATGCTCCACGCCAGTTAGACGCCACCAGAGGCCGTGGACGCGGCGGTCCTGTTCAGAGAGGACGAGGAGGCAGAGGCCGAGGCAGAGGACAGCCTGCTATTGGTGGGGGACAGGCCCGAGTGTTCGCTTAGACTCCGGAGGATGCGCAGGCATCCAATGCCGTTGTGACAGGTACCTTGTCAGTATGTTCTTTCGACGCGCGGGTATTATTCGGCCCAGGTTCCACACATTCGTATGTATCTACACACTTTGCACCGATGTTGGGCCGTGATTCATCGTCGTTAGATCAACCACTTGTTGTTATTACTCCGGTAGGCGAGTCGTTTGTCGCTCGTATTGTGTTTCGACTGTGTTCCGTTCGTATCGGGGAGAGGGATTCATCGGTTGATTTGATTCTCCTTGATATGTTGGACATTGATGTGCTTCTGGGCATGGACTGGTTAGCCACTTATTATGGATCCGTGGACTGCCGTGAGAAGGCTGTCAAATTTAGATTTCCGGGGGAGCTAGTCCTTGTTATTCAGGGAGACCGCAGCGTCACCTTTCCCATCTTGATTTCGTCTCTTCGCGCTGGTCAGCTCTTACTGAAGGGATGTCAGGGATTCTTAGCATATGTTTGTGATACTCGAGCTTCAGAGGTTCCTTTGGACCAGGTCCCGATTGTGTGTGAGTTCCCTGATGTTTTCCCTGACGAGCTTCCTGGACTACCGCCTGAGCGCGATGTTGAGTTCTGCATCGATTTGATCCCCGGCGCAAGACCTATTTCCATACCGCTTTATCGGATGGCCCCGGCGGAGCTTAGAGAGCTGAAGGATCAGTTGCAGGATTTTTTAGATAAAGGGTTTATTCGACCTAGTGTATCTCCGTGGGGTGCTCCTGTCCTGTTCGTCAAGAAGAAGGACGGTAGTTTGCGCTTGTGCATTGATTACCACCGACTGAACAGGGTTACCGTACGGTACAGATATCCCTTACCACGTATCGATGATTTGTTCGACCAACTTCATGGTGCGGGATACTTTTCGAGGATTAACTTGCGATCGGGTTACCATCAGTTGTGGGTGCGGCAGGAGGATAATCTGAGGACGACTTTTTGCACACGTTACGGACACTATGAGTTTTTGGTGAATTAGTTCGGACTCACCAATGCACCAGCCGCGTTTATGGATTTGATGAACCACATTTTCAGGCCGTATCTAGATCTGTTCATCATCGTGTTTATTGACGACATTTTGGTGTATTTCCGGAGCCGAGAGGAGCACGAGCAGCCCCTGCGGATCACATTGCAGACTTTGAGGGAGCACTAGCTGTTCGCGAAATTTTCCAAGTGCGCATTTTCGCTTGACAACGTTGATTTCTTGGGTCACGTGATTACGAGAGATGGCATTTGTGTGGACCCGAAGAAGATCGAGACCGTTCAACATTGGCCCAGACTAGCATCAGTTACATTGATCCGCAGCTTCCTAGGCCTGGCTGGCTACTACCGACGATTTGTTCAGGACTTCTCCCGTATCGCGGCACCGTTGACCGGGTTGACCCGGAAGGGAGTTCCTTTTGATTGGACCGAGGCGTGCGAGCATAGCTTCCAGCAGTTGAAGACTCGTCTGACTACTATACCAGTGTTGTCATTGCCTTCGGGATCGTGTGGATTCGTGGTTTATTGAGACGCTTCTCGAGTGGGACTAGGTTGCGTGTTGATGTAGCACGACAGGGTTATCGCGTATGCTTCTCGGCAGCTGAAGACACATGAACAGAACTATCCTACGCACGATTTAAAGATGGCTGCAGTGGTGTTTGCACTCAAGATCTGGAGACATTACCTATACGGCGAGTCGTGCTGGATATTCACGGACCACAAGAGCTTGAAATACATATTTCAACAGCGAGACCTGAATCCGAGACAGCGCCGTTGGATGAAGTTAGTGAAGGACTACGATTGCGACATCCTTTATCATCCGGACAAGGAGAACGTTGTGGCGGATGCTTTGAGTCGGAGGCCCGGAGGTAGTTTATCTTTTCTGAGCACAGTGCAGAGGTAGTCGTCGGCAGATTGGCAGATTCTATGCGACAGCCGAGTGGAGTTTGAGTTCACTCCGACTGGGGGAAAACTTGCGCATATTCGTGCACGTCCGTAGTTTCTTGACCGTATTCGAGAGGCGCAGCCCAGTGATGAGCGTCTTTCAGAGATCATGGAGCAGATTAGGCAGGGCAGAGATTCCGAATTCGTGATCGTTGATCAGGGGGTACTGCGATTTGGGACTCGATTGTGCATACCGGATTCTGAGGGACTGCGGCGTAAGATTCTTGAGGAGGCGTATAGATCGATTTATAGCGTTCATCCAGGTTCCACCAAGATGTACCACGATCTGAGAGATGTTTATTGGTGGGACGGAATGAAGAGGGACGTCACAGACTTCGTGTCGAGATGCCTGACATGTCAGCAAGTCAAAGCCGAGCACCAGAGGCCCACGGGAGAGTTGCAGCCTTTGCCCATTCCGGAGTGGAAATGGGAGCAGATTTCTATGGACTTCATTGTGGGTTTACCCAGGACCAGTCGAGGGTATGACTCCATTTGGGTGATCGTGGATCGATTGACGAAAGCTGCTCACTTCCTGCTAGTGAAGACCACTTTCGGTTTTGCTCAGTATGCCCAGATTTACATCGACGAGATCGTACGGTTGCATGGCGTCCCGACTTGTATCGTGTCAGACCGAGGCACCTAGTTTACCAGCTGACTATGGTAGAGACTTCAGGAGGGGCACCCGTTTGAATTTCAGCACAACATTTCATCCGCAGACCGACGGCCAGTCAGAGCGGACTATTCAGACTCTCGAGGACATGCTCCGAGCGTGCGTTTTAGACTTTGGTGGTAGCTGGGATTATCATTTACCCTTAGTGGAGTTCTCCTACAACAATAGCTTCCAGGATACTATTCAGATGGCACCTTTCGAGGCCTTGTATGGGAGGAGATGTAGATCGCCCGTCTGTTGGACAGAGCTCAGCGAGAGCAGTATTTTGGGGCCGCAGATCGTGCAGGAGATGACCGAGAAAGTACAGTTGATTCGAGATCGGATGAGAGCGGCTCAGAGCAGGCATAAATCGTATGCTGATAGACGCTGTCGCAGACTAGAGTTCGCAGTTGGAGATCATGTGTTTCTAAGGGTCTCTCCGATGAAGGGCGTGATGAGATTTGGGCGAAAAGGAAAGCTTAGTCCCAGATTTGTGGGTCCCTTCAATATCCTCGAGTGTGTCGGCGCAGTTGCATATCGTTTGGCTCTTCCACCCAGCTTTCCGGATGTTCACCCCGTATTCCACGTGTCGATGCTTCGCAGATATCTTCATGACCTTTCTTACATGATTCAGCATCAGACCGTTCAGCTTGAGCGCGATCTTTCGTTCACCGAGCAGCCAGTAGTGATATTGGATCGGCAGGTGAAGAAACTTCGATCAAAGGTTTTGCCATCTGTGAAGGTTCTTTGGCGCAGCCCAAATGGTGAAGAGATCACTTGGGAGGCCGAAGGCGAGATGCGGAAGAATTTCCCTTATCTCTTTGAAGGTAAGCGTAGTTATAATTTTAAATTCGGGGACAAATTTCTTTAAGGGGGGAAAATTGTAACACCTTAGAGTGCGATTAGGGGTTATTATGATTTAATATGGGGTTTTTAGTAAAAAGTTTACCAAAACGGTTTTCAAATATTTTATCAAAATTAATGAATATTTTATTAGAATTCAATTGGGCTTACACACACATGTGCATGTAAACTAGGGTTAAGTTTGGGGTTAAACCATGTTTAGGTAGCCATGGTGGACTAACCCATTTCATTAGGATTATGAAGTTAATTAAGTGTATTAGCTTTTTTTAAATTAAAATATAATTAGTTGTTTTGGGGGTTGACTTGGACTTTGAGGAGAGAGAGAGAGGGCATGATGAGTGAAGCATGCTTGGTAATGATGAGAGAGAGAGGGAAAGGGGGTTGACTCTCATCTCTCATTTCTTTTTCAAAACACTCTTTCTCACTCATTCTCACATCTATCCCTCTCATTTCTTCCCCACCTCCCACACACACATAGCAGCAGCAGCAGCAGCAGCAAACACCCCCTTCTTCTTCTTCTTCTTCTTCTTCTTCTCCTTTCATCCAAGCCTCAATCTTCATCAAAAAAATCCATTTTTCGTCACAAAATCCCTTGCAAAATCTTCCTTGCTGGTCCTTGTGGCAAAGTCACCAAGTTTGAGCCACTACTAACCCGCTTTGAGGTATAAAACTCACCCTAACCACTTCTTTGCTAAATTTATAGTTATTTAGCTTAAAATCTTGTTTAAGTAGTGATTTGGGCTAACTTTGTGTTTTGTGTGGAGTTTTGGTTGAAATGGGATTGTGATGGCTTGTGTAGTGTTATTAGTGTCGTTTAACCCTAGTAATTGCTTCAGATTACACTAAAATACCTTATTGTTTTAAAATTAGTGTAAAGCAAACGTTTTAGTTAAGATTTTGGGTGGTTTTGTGATCTGTTTTTGACCCGGGTGCTTCAGGCAAAAGTTGCATTTGCTGGAGCTTAGTGACTGGGATAGGACCACACACACACACAGCACGAGACCCCCATTCCCATTACTGGCCGCATATAAAAGGGTTCTGGCCGCAAATTGCGGCCAGATGGTGGATCTGTGTGTCGGGGTTTGGTGGGTAGGTGTCTGCTATATAATGTAGGTCTTTGGTGTATGCAACTTTTCCTAATTCAACTCGAGTCAAAATCTAGGATCAAATACCTTGTTTTCAACACTTTTAGACTTGCGCGATACGCACGTTTTGAGTTTGGGTGTGGTGGTTTCAGTGTATCGCAGCGTGTCAGGGTAGTTCCAGGCGCTGGCACACACGTTTTGGTGTCACGTTTACACACACGTTAGCTCGCGACGCAAGTTTTTCGAATAATCTTGATATCGTGTTTTTAGCAGGATTTTAACCTTATGTGTATTGCTTTGTGTAATTCTAGGATCGATCGCAGAGACATCGGGCGCGGCGCGGAAGAGAAAAGCGGTGATTGGATCCGGCTAGCTGAGACATTCCGGTGAGTAGATGTACACATCTACAGAGGAAATCGTATGGATGGCGCGAGGTGCCCGATAGTTTTAAAACTTCTAGTAGTACATGCATTTTGCGTATAGTTCCTAGTTATTTATTTTGCTTCATTGCATGACGTTTTATATCCATATATGTGTAAGTTCATCATGTATCCCTATTGAACCATTAATATGAGACATACGACAAGAGTACTATATGACTTGCTTAGTTCATCATATAGAACCATTGAACTCTTATTATGAGACATGCGACATGAGTACTATTTAACTTGCTAAATTGAGAATGTGAAACTATTACACCATTATCATGAGTTATGCAGCATAAGTACTAATCAACTTGCTAAATTCAGAAATTGGAACAATTGCACCATATATGACTTGTAAACTTGAGCGGGTATATTCTATTCATTAGGGTATATATGGAGAATTGTGAGTATTTTAAATACCAAATTGTATGACTCGTATATTGGGTAGGTTTATTCTCCAGTGTTGCTGTTACTATGGCACTTTCGGTATATTCATGATGTTTCATCGCATTCCATGCTTATACATATGTTATCAGTAATTATTAAGAAACCCTGCTGTCAGGACACTAGCACTATTACCGATGATGCATATGTCCTACGTACACCTGCTTGCCGGCTCACATACATCATCATCGGTAATTTCCATGTCACGTACACTTTAGAGAATACTGTTTCATTGACATAGCTTGCTAGCTTAGAGTTGCAATATGTTATCGCTTTCATATGCTGGTTTAACTATTGCATTCATTGCATGATATCAGATGCATTCATATATTCATTAGTCATGCAGTATTATGGAGATTTATGCCGGTATTCATTGTTTATTGATATCGTGATTTTGATGATTTCGGACCCTTCTTGAGATTTTCCGGATTTGGAAACCGCATGTGACATTGTATAAACTGATGAATTATTTTAAAGAGAAATATGCGGTTTTCCTTGATATACTGAGTATTGTCCACCATGATGTTTTCTCGGTTCTGAGTTGGTTTTCGTGACCCGATTCGAGGAGTAGGATGAACCGTCTCGGGTACATGGTGTGCCCGGTAAGGTACCCCGGGGCAATAAGCTCGAGTTGTAGACGATGAGCCTGGCAGGGGAAGACTACCTACCGGTGATTGTTGGCACGGCGGATATCTAGAGGATACCGACCGTGGTCGTGAGATTTTGAGATATTGATACTTTGAGATGGGCAAGCCGGACGGCTGGGGCCTGAGATATTATGATACCGATACTAGAGATTTTGAGATAGTCGTTTGAGGTGTCGATGCTGGACACGGATTTCTGTTGATTCCATTGATATTACTTCAGATACTTCATAGGAGCTTTTCTAAGATGAACATGATGTTTTTCTCGTATAAATATATTGAGATCTCGGGTTAAATTGATTCATGTTGCATACCTGCCAATACATCATGTTATACTAGTATTGTTAAATTGATTCATTTTGCATACCTGCCAATACATCATGGTATACTAGTATTATTAAATTGATTCATTTTGCATACCTACCAGTGCATCATGCTATACTTGTATTGTAGAATTGATTCATGTTGCATACCTGCTAGTAGATCATGCTAGACCAGTATTGTTAAATCGATTCATGTTGCATACCTGCTAGTACATCATGCTAGATCAGTATTGTTGGGTTGTGACACTTTGCGTACATGTTTACGATAGCCTTTATCGATGTTACTTATTACTCACGAGTTGGCAACTCACCCCCGTTATGCCACAGTCTTTTTGCATGTCCGATCCGTTAGCACTGTAGAGGCGGATGTACTTCATCCTTTTGCATGGATCTGAGATTTTGCTCGTAGGTGGGTTGTGATATTATTTTGTTTCCACCTTGTATATTCATTGTATCTAGTGTACTCCATCTACTATACCTGCTACTTATACTGATGTATATTGACCTAGAGACGAGACAGTGAGATTTGTGGACTTATATGTTGTTTCTCTGGGTCGAGCTCACTTGAGCCGACGTGATGCTTATTACTTGGGTTTTTACATGCTTATTTTTGCACAGTAATGATTTTTATTGCGTGTGGTGTTGAGACCGCTTTTGGCGAAGAGCTAGCTCCCGCTTGGTGATGCCTTATTCATGTTTTATGTATATCCTTGTATTGTACCCGTTTGGGGCCAGTTTTTACAAAGGAGACTCTACCGAAAATTTTGGAAAAAGTGTAGTTGTTTTTAAATATTTTGATGTGACTTATTTTGTTTTCCTTCACTCTATTTCTTAATTGGGTTTTGATTTCTGGGCTTTGGTTTACTTAAATTACGTACGCCTCGAGACATTTCGTAATTTAAGTCCCAGTCACGTTCCGTACCTTTTCGGGTCGTGACAAATATAATATACAACGCCGAAGGGAGAGGATCAAAACTCAAAAGGAAACTCAAAATCATCAAGAAAACCATACTAATACAACGCGCGACTCTAAGGTCAAAAGAATATACAACTGGTTTTCTAAGTCTGAAATAAATGTACAAGTCTGGTTGATGGAGTTTACTATATACAACTGAATATAAATAAGTATAATGGTGGTCACGATGCGAGTGAACCCACCTAACTAAGCAATCACCTGGAATGAAGTAATGTGCCAACAAAGCCGCCAAGGAAAAACCTGTACGGCAAAACCTGCAAGAAACTGTGGTACAACGGGGGTGAGTTGCCAACTCATGAGTAGAAAACATCATAGAGCAGAAATCGTATGTATGACTCAATCCTAGGTCAATACGATCATAATATATATATAAACCTCAAAATGATAAAGTCTGAAGCATGATAAGGTGACAAAGGTAAACATCTATATATCAGTGTAATACCAAGTGCTCGTGTCAGTGCCTCAGGTAGCAATATATCATAAATATGAGATATGATCAATGTAATTAACATGAATCAGTGTCGACTATATACTCAAGTCTATAAGTATGTGGATATCATCCAACTATGTAGTCAATGCCTGTATGCATGTGGATCTCGTCCACGTGTCAACCAATGACACAACAACATCATGCATGTAAATGTCATAAAAGCAAATGCATGAAAGTATGAGGATATAAATCAACGTGTGTCTCTCGTGACACATCAAAATCATGGAATCTGAGTGTCCAGTATCGACACTCAAAACATCATGAAACCCGTGTCCAGCATCGACACGTAAATCCTCATATATCATAGGCTCGGTCAGTCGGATCGGCCCATGGGCTCCGTCAGTCAGGATCGGCCCATATCATCTCTCGACTCCGGTCGGTATCCTCCGGATATTCGCCGAGCACAAAAACTATCACCGGTAGGTAGTGCTCCCCTACCAGGCTCACGGTCTAACAATACAAGTCTTCTTACCTCGGGGTACCTCACCGGGTCCACCATGCCCCAGACGGTGCCTACCGCTCCTCGAATCGGGTTACACATGCTAATTTCAGAACCGAGAAAACACATGGAGGACACACTGAAATATCATATCAAGAGAAACCGGGTTTTTAAAACAATACATACTCTCTTTTGAAATAACCACGGTTATCAAATCGAGAAATGTCATGAAAACAACATATCTCAATGCGTATAATCATAAAGCATGATGTATGCGACATGGAATAGTAATATGCACATATCAAGGGAAAACCGCTCTTTCAAATGAATCCGGTTTTAAAATATATCTTGCGGTTCCCAAATCTCCGAAATCAAGCCAGAATCATCTATGTATGTGCAAATATGCATGTATGCAAGTATGGGTGTACAATATGTATGTACGCAAGTATGGGTGTACAATATGTATGTACGCAAGTATGAGTGTACAATATGTATGTACGCAAATATGAGTGTACAATATGTATGTACGCAAGTATGGAATGCAAGGAGTCATATCCTGATGCAACAATCCTACTGTGTAGTGACATGGCAATTATCGATGATGAAGTGTGTGAGACGACAAGCAGGTGTACGTGGAGTATACGCATCATCGGTAATGGTGCTGGTGTCCTGACAACATGGGTTTAATATAACATAAATCACAAGTATATAAGCATGCAATGCACTAATAATAACATGAATATATGGAAAAGGAAAGTAAATGCAACAATAAGGAATCTACATTAGTTATACGAGTCATACAGTTTGTCATTTGAAATCACACGAATCGTGGTGTTTGGGAAAAATAGGGGCTACGGTGTTTTTTAAGAAAAAATGTACGTCCTTTGAAATATCCGTAGAATCCCTTGTCCTGTTTTTAAAATACTCACGATTCGTTAGTTTTGAAATAGGTATGACTCGAGTCTAGTCTAACGTCTACAGGTAACTAAAGGACTAAACTAACAGGCTAATCGAGAAGGTACGGAAACCACCTAAATCTGAGTCGATACATATAAAATATAATAGTCGGTGATCCCGCCTCAATAGTATCACATACGATACAATATACAATATGACATTCTCGAGTCAAGAGTGCGGATCTATCATCAATATATATCTCGTCCGGTAAATCCATTGTACGGCATCCCAAATCTGGGTATGGGTCAAATATCACATTCATCTCATTATTCATCTGGTATCCTTATCATCATATCTCATGAACTGGGGGTACTGATCTAAGTCTAGTACAAACTGATACCATCTGCATATATATACGTGGTATGAAAACACACGCCTAAAGGCCCGCTATAATCTCATGTCGTATCCCATAATACGAATCAAAACATATCACCGATCTCATGGCATCATGCCCAATCTCATCGACTCATCTCCAAGTACCATAAACAATCCTCATAATCCATGTATAAGAATACGTGTGTGTATATATATATACATAGTCCCATACCTATGTGTGTGTATATATACATATTCCCACATATACACAAGTAAAACAAAGTAAGCATGTGTGTGCGTGTGGGTGTATGCAAAACATAAAACTAGGGTTTCGCGACTAGAAAGCTAAACTAAGTAACTTCTAATTACATTAAACTAACCCCTGAACACATAAACCTATCAAGATAATCATGGTCTCACAATAAACATATATATATATATATATATATTTATATATATATATGTATACGTATTCATATACGACACTACGAAACTGCGGGGGTGCATTACGCCATCCACCCGACTCCCCCGTAGATATATATCTACTCACATTGTTCTTCGCTTGCCGATGCCGATGTCGCCACGCGTTTGCTTGTCATCTTGAAGTCCTCGTAGGGTACCTACATATCATAACATATCGTGTCGCATTAAAGTCCAATCCAAAACCAAAATGACACACGAATCTCACATAGGTCAAAACATATGGTATACTCACACCAAAGAGCCCAAAAACACCTGATATCGACGTACAAATGTTAATTGACCAATACCATACACAAATATCAAAACTTAACTTCATAAACAACACGAAATACAAGGCAGCAACCCATAAAAGTGTTCCCAGATTTTAGTTCAGGTCAAAACTAGGTGCACAAACAGTGCTTGGGTGATGTATAGGGTGTATATGACCTACAGAAGGAACCTGGGCACCTGATTCATCAATGTTGCTGGCCCCTACCCCCTAAAATCCGGCCTCCTTGGCCATACTGGCTCCATTTGGGTTCATGTGCAGATGGGGGTCTCCTAGCGTCAATTCTAGTCCATTGGGGTTGTTTATGTTTGTAAAAAATTCTCCAGATCACTCCAGATTTCCTGTAGGCATCACAATTCCACAAAACCGACATTGGAAAGTTTCTGTTTTGGGTTTTAGGTTTTTGTCCGGGTTTTGTCTGGGTTTCTAACACTAAGGGGGGTTTAAAGTCACCAATAAAGCTCATTAGAAAAAACACAACTCAAGAATTCCACATAACCTCTTTAGGAAATTTCAATGTTCACTAAACCGCAATAAAACACCTTTAAACCTGTATGGTTGCTAAGGTAATCGAAATACAATACTAAGGGTGTAGAAATTACCTCATCTGGAAACTCAAGAAAATTCTTGAGTTGCCCCAAGTGCTCAAAATCCATCCTTTCTTGGTCCAAAGTGCTTGTAGGGGGCTTGTGCATGTTTTTAGTGAAAGGGAGATGGACTTTGGAGTTGTTTTTGGTGGTGAAGTGAGGAAGTAGAAGGGGGAGGGAGAGAGGGCAGCAGCCTACTTCTGAAATGAGAGGGAAATGGTGAAGAGGTGAAGGATGAAGCCAAGTCAAAGAAGACCCCTCACTCTCTCTCATGCCCGTACCCATTTCTTTATTCATTTTCTTTTTCCTTTCATTTCTTTTCTTTTGTTTTCTCTTCTCTTTTCTCTCTCATTT
Source organism: Agapanthus africanus (assembly GCA_030015575.1). Taxonomy (NCBI): domain Eukaryota; kingdom Viridiplantae; phylum Streptophyta; class Magnoliopsida; order Asparagales; family Amaryllidaceae; genus Agapanthus; species Agapanthus africanus. Next base: position 229,275,601 of record JASDDO010000022.1, on the reverse strand, counting down.
TAAAACCCAAACCAAAACAAAGAAAAGCCATGTAGGAAAATGTAATAAGTGTGAAAGATGAGACATGGTGCATGTCATATGCACAGAACCAGATTAATGCAAAATTAGCGATATTTAATCGCGATTATCATTAAAATAGTGTATCATTACTTATAAAAATTCAGATAAATCACATAAAGCACCCTCATTTCAGTAATTTCTATAATTTTCCAAATTTTTTCCGATTTATCGGTATTTAATTATACCACATTAATAAAATATTCATAATATTTATTATTAAATTTTAAAAATTCCCAAAAATAATATTTTATTTTTCTGAAATGTTATATTGATACACTAATAATTGGTGAAAGTTGCAAATACCACGAGACCACAAATAACCCCAGAGACCCAACGAAAAAGACTCAACTCCCCGGGCCCCACTCTGGCCACAATTTGCGGCCAGAATCATTAAATTTGCGGCCCGTTTCGAGGGGATGAGTTTCAGGTTTTTATGGTGGGTTCTAGGTCACAATACTATGTCACTGTGATGGGAACTCTTCCAGAAAACACCTGGTTCTACAGCAGATCACAGAGACCTCGATTTGACACTAAAAAATATGATATTTCACAAAACGCTACCATTAGTGTTCTAAACCATAACTACAAGGCAACAAAACAATATAAACTCCTAAATAAAAGTTAGAGGTCATTATCTAGCCACTCTTGCTCAAAAATCCTAGCTTTCCAAGCTCCAAGAAAACCATGTGGCTAAATCAAGACATTGAAGTGTTTTAATGGGATTTTTTGTGAAGTTTAGCAAGGTTTTTGTGAAGAGGGAGTGAGGGTTTCAGTTTGGGAGTTGAGAGAATGAAGAACAATGAAATGAGAGAAGAATGAGAGAGTGGGAGATCAATAAGGTAAGAGGTGAGTGTAGGGTGAGTCAAAAGCTTACACTCGCTCTCCCCCCTCACCTCATTAAATGCACACATTAATGCCTCATGACTCATTAGCCACCCCTCTCTCTCTCAATCCAAACAAGATATTTCTTTCACACAAAATATCTTGGGCAAGGTAAATGCAAGGTTAATTAGGACATGGATTAATTAAGGTGTTTTGGTCACTTAACAAGATTAACACTAACTAACCCTCACATTAACATGCACGTGTGTGTGCAAGCCATATCAAATAATAATAAAATATTAATTAATTGTTATAAAATGTGAGGAACCCGATTTGGTAAACTTTTCCTTAAAAACCCGCATTATCGCTTAATTAACACTAATCGCATTCCAAGGTGTTACAATCTCCCCCCTTAAAGAAAAATTAGTCCCCGAATTAAAATTTCTTACGAGCGTACCTTCAAAGAGACGAAGGAACTTCTTCCGCATCTCGCTCTCGGCCTCCCAAGTGATCTCCTCACTAGTCAGGCTACGCCAAAGAACCTTCACAGATTGCAAGACCTTTGATCGAAGTTTCTTCACCTGCCGATCCAATATAACTACCGGCTGCTCGGTTAACGAATGATCGCGCTCAAGCTGAACGGTCTCATGCTGAATCATGTGACAAGGATCATGAAGGTATCTACGAAGCATCGACACATGGAACATGGGGTGAACATCCGGAAAACTGGGTAGGAGCGCCAAACGGTAAGCAACGGTACCAACTCGCTCAAGGATCTCGAAGGGATCTACAAATCTGGGACTAAGCTTCCCTTTTCTCCTAAATCTCATAACGCCCTTCATCGGAGAAATCCGCAGGAATACATGATCCCCTACTGCGAACTCAAGTCTGCGACGACGACGGTCGGCATAAGACTTCTGTCTGCTTTGGGCTGCTCTCATCATGTCCTGAATCAGCTGGATCATCTCCGTAGTCTCCTGAACTAGCTAGGGTCCCAAAACCTTACTCTCACAGAGTTTGGTCCAACAGACCGGCGATCGACACTTCCTACCATACAAGGCCTCGAATGGTGCCATCTGAATAGTCTCCTGAAAGCTGTTGTTATAGGAGAACTCAATCAACGGCAAGTGACGATCCCAACTACCACCAAAATCAAACATGCACGCCCGAAGCATATCCTCTAGAGTCTGTATGGTCCGCTCTGACTGACCATCGGTCTGCGGATGGAAAGCGGTGCTAAAACTCAACCGGGTATCCAAAACTTCTTGAAGCTTCTGCCAAAGACGGCTAGTAAACTGGGTGCCTCTGTCGGATACAATGCATGTGGGAACGCTGTGCAAACGCACAATCTCATCTATATACAACTGAGCATACTGAGCATAACCGAAAGTGGTCTTTACTGGAAGGAAGTGAGCCACTTTCGTCAACCGGTCAACAATCACCCAAATGGAGTCATACCCCCGATTGGTCCTGGGTAGACCCACAATAAAGTCCATGGAAATCTGCTCCCATTTCCACTCAGGAACGGGTAAAGGCTGTAACTCTTCAACCGGTCTCTGATGCTCAGCCATGACATGCTGACAAGTCAGGCACCTCGACACGAAGTCCGAAACATCACGCTTCATCCCTTCCCACCAGTAAATGTCTCTCAAGTCATGGTACATCTTGGTGGAACCTGGATGAATGCTAAATGCTGACTGATGTGCCTGCTCTAGGATCTCCCGTCTCAACCCACTAATATCCGGTACACACAAGCGAGTCCCGCAATGTAGAACACCATGGTTATCAATCAAGAACTCCGGATCTGTACCCTGCCGAACAAGCTCAAGAATCTCAACAAAACGGGCATAACTGGGCTGCGCTTCACGGATACGATCCAGTAGGAGCGGACGGGCGTGAACATGAGCAAGCTATTCCCCAGTGGAAGTGAACTCAAACTGTACTCGAAAAGGAACCCGCTTCCGGGTCAGTCCGGTCAGCGGTGCAGCGATACTCGAAAAATCCTACACGAAACGGCGGTAATAACCAGCTAAGCCCAAAAAGCTACAGACCTCTGTCACGGATACAGGTCTGGGCCAAAGCTGTACAGCCTCGATCTTTCTCGGGTCCATAAGAATACCGTCTCCCATCACCACATGACCCAGGAAGCCAACTCTATCAAGCCAAAATGCGCACGTTGAGAATTTAGCATACAGCTGGTGCTCTCTTAATATCTGCAAAGCAATCCTCAAGTGCTGCTCATCCTCCTCCCGACTCCTAGAGTAGACCAGAATGTCATCAATAAACACAATAATGAACTGGTCGAGGAACGGCCTGAAAATCCGGTTCATCAGATGAAGGGTTATGGGAGGCCCCGTCCATCGAACCGTGGCCAAATGCGGAACAAAAAATTTCTAAAACCCGGGGCTACCATTACCCGATTCCAAGATCGAAACCATTAACCCTAAAACTAGCTAGCCAAACACAAAGAGATAGAATGGTTATACCTAATGAACTAAGTCCTTCGGGTCTTCAACCATTTCTAAGCTCCTAGTGATGCGGATCGACTTTGGTCGCCGGTCTTCCTTCATCTCCGATGATCCACCCGAGGGAAACGATACAAGCTCCAGGTTCGCCAAGCGGACCAACCGACTCTCTAAGATCGCTAGTGGTGGAGAGTGGGGAGGGTGTAGAATAATGTCACTATAATTCTTTCTCTCATCCATGAGCTCAAGTGAGCATCTCAAGAAGAAGATCAAGAAGGTGATGAAAAGAGATGGCATGAGCTAAATGGATGAGTGTTTTAGGTGTGAGCATGAGAGTGTGTGAGCACCAAAAAATGAATCACCCAAATGAGCAAGGAAAATCTCCACAAGAAGTGGTCGGCCCCTTCCTCTCATGCCCCCACAAAAATGTCATTTCCATTTTTGCAATAAAGAAATACACCATACCAATCACTACATGAAAAAGCCCATACTTTGACCTAAAGCCCATGCCTTGCCATGTCATCATTTCCACCTCATCTAAAACAAATTTTTTTCAAAAGAAAATCAATAATGAGGTGTCATCTTCTAGAAGCCATTCCGTATAAATACGGAATGCTTCCCGGTACATGTATCGAAATACACATATGCGTATTCGTACGAAAATACGAATAGCCAAAGAGAGAAAAAGAATAGTGAGCAATAATACTAGAATACATATATATAAATACATATGTAAATTATTAAATCAAAACTTGATTTAACAATCTGGCTTAATCCTAAGCCGCTAGTATTATCAACCATCGGATTAAAGTCTGTGCAGTCTATGCACATAATTAATCGGACACCTATATGTATCAACATACGTCAACTACACCATATCGCCTGAACCGTGAAAACCCTCTGTGTGGGACTCTAAAGACTCATCAATACGCTGGAAGTGGGTTTAACCACAGGCACGTCAGCGGCACTAGCTGTACGTAACGGCTACCCAGGTATTGAGAGAAAGGAAGGCCGACGAGCAAACTCATCCAAACCCCTATTGAGCCTGTCAGTGACAATATCCGTACAGTCCGGTCTGTTCGTCTAAGAGTATCGCATATCGAGTCTAGGGGGGTAGATAAAGTCAGACCCCTAACAAAGCGATAATTCGTGTCGGTATGAAACCCATCACTACCTGAGAAACTATCGATCCTGGATCGGTAATTCTCACATATCCCGACCGAGGATTTCTAGTGATGGTCACTCGTGCACTGCGCGACATCAACCCCCAATACCAGGAGAGACGAATCCCCGACGATCCGCTCACTGCCTCTATGTGGCTCGGGACTGTACCCAACTAAAACCTGTTTGCACGACTCCTTTGAGCCGTGGTAGGGTAGTAATCAAAGCACAGTGGGAACTCACACGAGACAAATGACGATCTCAGGTCGACAGACTAACCTGTACACATGTCACCATGGAACTGCTATTTGATTATAGGTATAATACCAACTAGCATGTTCTCAGCGAGTCCGTCCAGTGTACTCATAACCCAATGAGCACCTGTATACTATCTTAGGTGAACAACTAACACCAATGGCTTGTGAGACCAGCCACCGCCCCTCGCCAGGGTCTAGATAAGTATACACCAGTCTATACTGGAGTATCGATGCCCAGTCTCGATACTCCCACGACTAGGGACATTTAAGGATGTCCTTATAGACCCCCAGCTCCCACGTATGTGATCGCCATCACAATACTGGTAGTCAAGCAAGATTCCTATGGGCTCTATCAACATATACATGATGATAAAGACAAACCAGATAGCATACTATCATCTTGAGTATGACTATTTTATCGGTATAGGTTCTCCCTCAATCATCATAATCATCTACCTGCGACTATGACAATTGCCTTGAGGGCACTATAGCCAACAATCTCCCACTTGCACTTAAGTCTAATTATTGCGATGTCGTATACTCACAGCCCGTGTGATACCGAACACCCAACTACTCTACTTATCAGTTTCACAAACCGCGTTTGTAAAACTATTATGTTCGAGAAATAGCCTCAGTGAGTGGATCCGCTCCAGCGTTTCTTTCTATGTCTCTGTATATCTCAACTTCGCGGAGTAAGGTATCTCCCGAAATGTGCAATACCAGTCTTAGAATATGTCTGGATATCTGATGGGACCCAGTTCACAAATGAACTCCAAATCCAGCAAATTTCTTAGACTGTATCGTCTACTGAACTTAATCAGTATACTGTGCCATACCTTCCTCAGTATCCGCTTGGACCACCTGTCCAACATACTGTCCCTTATCAGGGGGAAAGTTATAACTCCGACAGTCACTACGTCATCCATGTCACCTTGGAAGCTTGAAATGATAACCGTCTCCAGAAGGAGGCTGCCGTTATCAAATCCCTAGAGCATCCACTTATGTTCATAAATTTCTTCCAATCATTTTCTCCAGGATTGGATTAATATATCGAATTATTGCATCTAGTGCAAAAACAACATCTGGTGTGGTACTTGACATGTCATGATTGACTCAATTGCCTAAGCAAGTGTTATGCCAATCATGCACATCTCTCTCCCCTTTAGGCTGTAAGACACCTTTAGAGAGGGTGACTCCATCACCTGCAGGTTTACCACCATGCCGGGAGTCGTCCATTCTAAAATACTTTTAGAATACTGTCTAAGTACCCAGATTGGGACATTTCCCAAATCTAGATCTAAAACCATAGATCTAGTAACCAGAATGTCTGATATAATATCCATAACCTATGTGGAGAAACTACTGTGTGACAACCAAAGTATAACCGATCATAGTATAGGAATTTCACTTCCTATAAAGTGCATGTCATCCCAAAAACTAGGACACACACCCTACTACCTTCTTAATAGATCCATCCCCTATTCTGATGAAGTCAAAACCCATGACTGTCACATCATAAATAGATGATGTATCTCCGCTATATCCTCTTTAGTCTATAAAAAGACACAAGCTACTTGTCCACTACGCTTCCGCTGCTCCCACTGATTACGACAACCCTCTCGCAGAGTCATATACACGTGCACTTCTAAAGCTAGTTTAGAATGACGCTATACTCATCATCCTACCGGGTCTCATAGTCTGGAACAACAGTAGGGTCAAGTCTGGGTAAACAAGAACCTCCCTGTCACCGTCCTTGAGTCTACCGAAGTGCCTCTCGGGTGCCACCATATCTGCGGAGTGGCCAATGGAATGTCAATCCTGATTGAATCTTTAGGTCCTATTAAATTTTCCGTAATCGTTTGTGGTTCTGGAATCACTTCCAGTTCTACCATACTCCCACTACTGTTTTCTGAAAAAAAAATCCATTTTACTAAAACTGTCGTGAGTCAAGAACAATATCACTATTGATCTTCCAGATGGTAGAAAGTTAACCCTCGTCAAAGCCCGGGATAACCCACAAACAGCCATTACTGAAACGTGCCCTGAGTTTATCCGGATTCTGGTTTTAAGCATCAGCCGGACGACTCCCTATACCTTAACATCGTTAAGATATAAATTGATTCTATATATATGTCTAATATAGAAACTAAGGCACTAATTTAATTGGAACCAGAGTCAAATCATGCAGCTGTCTCCAGTGCATGTGAACTAAATGGAGAGAGGCCGATCAACATTACTCAACTTAGGAGTGCATCCAATTATGAGTAACCTGAAAAAGAAACAAGTTTCTCAAAACCATTACTATCAATTGAATATCTCATACAAGTATCTACATCTTTGATTACCTTGAAGAATCCTGATACTTGCAACACGTGGCTCTCTACTTTACTCTTATACCTATAACTTCTCAAAACTTGGACCTTGTATTTCTACGAAACACATGTCTAAAACTTGAGAAGTCACAAGTAAACAGAATAAAGTACGAGGACCAACCCCTTTGTCCTAATGGACACTGGACAACATATAATACATTGTATAAGTCCCCTGAGTTTAATAACTCAAACCCTGTGTGTCGTAGGTTGAAAACTGTACTATGGTTATGAAGACTTACACCGTTGTTAAATGCCCCTTACCTAACCATCAACTGATATAGGAAAATATCATGGATATAATTTCAAAAAGTTATATCTCACTTTATAAAAATAAACGTACAGATATATCAGTTAGAATTTGGTGCATAACAACGGATATTCAAAACCAAATACTTGTCGTCCGGCAAACAACCCAGGAGATTTCCTCAAATATCACCAATTACAACGAATTCCGATATAATGAGGATGATCACCTAATTCCCAATAACTTACTCCCACTCATCATCTGAAAAACCATACAGATGTGAGAATTATATCTGGTAAATACATACCCTGGAGCAAGGGTCTAATTGGGAAATCAGTTTTCTATTAACAATACACAGTGTAAATGAAACATGAAAATGTTTCGAAAGGGTATCCGGGTATTCGTAGTAATGCCTCTTCCATTATCAGATTCACGACTATAACCGTATATTTCTTTGCCATCTCTCCAAATCCCTTTATTTGTCTTTGGTCGTTACCTTCTGCACATCATCGTTAGGCTTAATGGTTTTCTTTTTTCCCTACCGTTCGGCTCCAGCCTATGGTTTGGAAGAAGACTATCCAATAAGCATAATAGGTGTACTCTCCTAATCCTAGGAGCACTCGAAACCTGAGAGAAGGTAAAGATAAAATACAACCGAATAAACCTTATTCTATTTCTCCTGAACCAGAATCCATCCTCGAAAAAGTTCCTTCGAGTTCGTATATAACCATACGATGGATTTATCCAATAGGATTGGATGTTCGTAGTGATACAGAGTGTTCTGGAGAAATACAAAGGTGAAATACGAGTGGCGTTGAAAGACTTGGTTTAGTCGTGAATATCAGTCGCAATTTACTTTGCCCTCTTTCTAATCCCTTTATTTTTCTTTACTCATTACCTTCTGTACACCACACTTAGGCTAATTGGTTTTCTTCATTCCCTACCTTTTGGCACTTGCCTATGGTTTGGAAGAAGACTATCCAATAAGCGTAATAGGTGTACCGTCTCCTAATCCTAGAAGCCCTCACAACCTGAGAGAAGGTAAAAAGAAAAGACAACTGAATAATTCTATTCATTTTCTCCAGAACCGAAAACCATCCTCGAAAAAGTTCCTTCGAGTTCGTATATAACCATACGATGATTTTATCCAATGGAAGTGGATATAAGTAGTGATACGGGGTGTTCTGGAGAAAAGCAAAGGGTAAAATAAGGAGTAGCAATGATGTATGCAACTTGGACAATCCAAAAACCAGTGTTTTTAAGAAAAGTTCGGTTAACTTGGTCTCTGAGTCATAGTCTAGGGTCGGGTCATGGTCGCTGTCAGAGAGAGAGAAAAGAAACACTCAGCATGCACTCTAACCTAGATCAAAATGGATAATCATTTTATCTAATCTGGATGGCTCCCACTGTTTCCTCAAATTCTCCTCCAAACATAAAAGGAGAATTAGTCGGAATCACCCGAGGAGTAATCCTACTCATCAGTGGGAATCGGGATCCAACTATCATCGTATGGTAACTTGATGGAAGCCACTCAAGTCACCACACTCCAGAAGGTATGCGCAAGCCTGGCAAGTTTCCTGTATGTTTGAAACTCCCGATATGATTTTTACCCCAAGCAGCTTATGACCTTGACGGATGCCAACAAATCATAAGTTGCAAGTCAAGTTCTACCCGCCATTATCCTGATTAATCTAGACCCACCCATACTCTACCTTGACGGATGCCTGCAAGGATGCACGACTGTCCTAGATTAATTCATATCCATGCTAAATAAAAGTAACACATAACTACCGCACACTATGCCTTGACGAAAGCCAACAAACATAGCATGAATACTAGGCGCTACTTTTCTGAAATGACGGAGGGCTACGACTGGTTTTTGGCGAAAAACCTTTAACGTAATGAACTTGATATCGTTGAAGGAATCTAAGTGGTTTTATAAAAGTGTAGTGGCGAAAACTTTTGCTAAAGAGGTCACTCCCGGTGAAGGGATCTCGGCTCTTTCCTCGTCGAATAAGGTGCAAGATATTCCAAACTGAATACCACGATGCAAAGCAAAAAGTAATCGACTATAGTGAAGTTATTACGTTGACGCAAACTTCTGCCCAAGGGGTCACCGCCGATGAAGGGATCTCGACCCTTGCCTCGTCGAATGAGGTGCTGGATATTCAAAACCGAATACCACTGTGCAAAGCAAAAGAGAACGTCTGTAATGTCAGTTTTTAAAATCTTGGTTCCAACAACATCATATATATAGGTTTGTTTTTCTTGCATTGATAAGAATCAACGCAGTCCCATCAATTAATCACACCAGAAAAGAACGAAAATAAAATGTACGTATATGCCACCCGCATTCGCCACCGGGTCCCGTCATCACCCGTTAGGTTACTTAACTAACGACAGAGCGGGGACTGGGCTAGCACGGGTGCAAAACATATACAACATCTACTAGTATATATAAATATATATAACAATCGTCCCAGGCATGATAAATGCAACATCACAGAAAAGTAATAAGCATCACAGAACAATACAGATAATCTGCGAGCCCCGGGTTTCCTTTGAGCCACAACTGAAAACCCGGCGTTCCCTTGGTCATGTGGATAACCCGTGCAATGAACTCCTAGACCCCTACGAGCGCGGCAGGTTACCCGCCAAAACCTGAAGCGAGGCAGTCCCCTTCAGCAAAGTGAATGGACCACCCAGTTCTTCACGGAATCCGATAACTTGAGCACCCCTCCTTGGGCCAACCTGTACTTCCTACGAGTGCGGCAAATAGCCGGCCAATTCTAGAGTGAAGCCCCTCTGTCTCAACGCTATGAGATGGGGACCCGTTGCCCTATAGAACCCGGCTATCTGTGCACCCCACCGCGGGGTAATCTTAGTACAGAAAAGAAAATATATACAACGGGTACATCGACCTCAACCCGGTCGTGCCCCAAAAGAATAATATACAAACAGGCAGTGACGGCAGTCCACATGTCGGACGCTCACCTCGCAATATCAAATATACAAATACAACAAAACTGTACTACCACTGCACCTAGGCTATCCACCACGACAATCCGCAGCATCACAGCACAATACAGAACATCAACGTAAATGTCACGTTCGCAAATCCGTCTAAAAGGACTATAGAGATTAGACAAGTTTTACCGATAAAATGACATTCATGGTCACAGATAGAAATGTAAAGTACTGTAAACTTTAAACAATATTAAAACTTATCGACTCCGAAATAACCCCCGATTATCCCCAAGAAAAATGATAAAACAATATCCAAATTTGGCTAAATAAACAATACCACTGCACATAGATTACAGAGACCAGATAACACCCCAAAAACCAAAACCTGGATCCTCCAAAAAACCGGCCTCCTCGGAAATTTTACACTTGCCATCGGCCAAAATCTGGCCCGCTGGTCTAGTGTTCGGGGTGTTGTCTTGTGGTCATGCCAGTAGCCTTCTACACTTGTTTAAATAATTTTTGAAAGCACTTTTAAAAACAACAGAGACTTAATGTGCAGGGGCAGCTTGTCTGGTTTTTACGGATTTCGAAATGTTAACATTGTTTAAACAAGCTAGGTTACGGGTTAATAGGTGGCTCTGATACCATGAAGGGTTATGGAGCGTCCCGGCCATCGAACCGTGGCCAAATGCGGAACAAAATTTTTCTAAAACCCGGCGCTACCATTACCCGATTCCAAGATCGAAACCATTAACCCTAAAACTAGCAAGCCAAAAACAAAGAGATAGAATGGTTATACCTAATGAACCAAGTCGTTCGGGTCTTCAACCATTTCCAAGCTCCTAGTGATGCGGATCGACTTTGGTCGCCAGTCTTCCTTCATCTCCGATGATCCACCCAAGGGAAACGGCACAAGCTCCAGGTTCGCCAAGCGGAACAACCGACTCTCCAAGATCGCTAGTGGTAGAGAGTGGGGAGGGTGTAGAATAATGCCAATATAATTCTTTCTCTCATCCATGAGCTCAAGTGACCATCTCAATAAGAAGATCAAGAAGGTGATGAAAAGAGATGGCATGAGCTAAATGGCTAAGTGTTTTTGGTGTGAGCATGAGAGTGTGCGAGCACCAAAAAATGAATCACCCAAATGAGCAAGGAAAATCCCCACAAGAAGTGGCCGACCCCTTCCTCTCATGCCACCACAAAAATGTCATTTCCGTTTTTGCAATAAAGAAATACACCATACCAATCACTACATGAAAAAGCCCATACTTTGACCTAAAGCCCATGCCTTGCCATGTCATCATGATCACCTCATCTAAAACAAATGATTTTCAAAAGAAAATTAATAATGAGGTGGCATCTTCTAGAATCCATTCCGTATAAATACGGAATGCTTCCCGGTACATGTATCGAGATACACATACGCGTATTCGTACGAAAATACGAATAGCTAAAGAGAGAAAAAGAATAGTGAGCAATAATACTAGAATATATATATATAAATACATATGTAAATTATTAAATCAAAACTTGATTTAACAATCTGGCTTAATCCTAAGACGCTAGTATTATCAACCTTCCGATTAAAGTCCGTGCAGTCCATGCACATATATAATCGGACACCTGTATGTATCAACATAAGTCAACTACACCATATCGCCTGAACCGTGAAAACCCTCTGTGTGGGACTCTAAAGACTCGTCAATACGCTGGAAATGGGTTTAACCATAAGCACTTCAGCGGCACTAGCTGTACGTAACGGCTATCCAGGTATTGAGCGAAAGGAAGGCCGACGAGCAAACTCATCCAAATCCCTATTGAGCCTGTCAGTGCCAATATCCGTACAGTCCGGTCTATTCATCTAAGAGTATCGCATATCGAGTCTAGGGGGTGGATAAAGTCAGACCCCTAATAACGCGATAATTCGTGTCGGTATGAAACCCATCACTACCTGAGAAACTATCGATCCTGAATCGGTAATTCTCACATACCCCGGCTGAGGATTTCTATTGATGGTCACCCGTTCAGTGCGCGACATCAACCCCCAATATAGGGAGAGACGAATCCCCGACAATCCGCTCACTGCCTCCATGTGGCTCGGGACTATACCCAACTAAAACCTGTTTGAACGACTCCTTTGAGCCGTGGTAGGGTAGTAATCAAAGCATAGTGGGAACTCACACGAGACAAATGACGATCTCAGGTCGACAGACTAACCTGTACACATGTCACCATGGAACTGCTATCTGACTATAGGTATAATACCAACTAGCATGTTCCCGGCGAGTCCGTCCAGTGTACTCATAACCCAATGAGCACCTGTATACTATCTTAGGTGAACAACTGAATCCAATGGCTTATGAAACCAGCCACCACCCCTCGTCAGGGTCTAGATAAGTATACACCAGTCTACACTGGAGTATCGATGCCCTGTCTCGATACTCCTACGACTAGGGACATTTAAGGATGTGCTTATAGACCCCCAGCTCCCACGTATGTGATCGCCATCACAATACTGGTAGTCAAGCAAGAATCCTATGGTCTCTATCAACATATAAATGATGATAAAGACAAACCAGATAGCATACTATCATCTCGAGTAAGTCTGTTTTATCGGTATAGGTCCTTCCTCAATCATCATAATCATCTACCTGCAACTACGACAATTTCCTTGAGGGCAATATAGCCAACATCAGATCCATGAACACTGCTGGGGCATTGGTGAGTCCGAACGACATCACTAGAAACTCATAATTCTCGTAGCGTGTACGAAAAGCAGTCTTCGGAATGTTATCATTCCGAACCCGCAACTGATGATAACCCGAACGCAAATAAATCTTAGAAAAATGTTTCGCACCCTGGAGCTGATCAAATAAATCGTCAATGCGAGGTAAAGGATACCTGTTCCACACCGTAACTCGGTTCAATTGAGGATAATCAATACACAACCTCAAACTGTCGTCCTTCTTCTTGACAAACAGAATAGGAGCTCCCCATGGCGAAACACTCGGACGCACAAGTCCCTTATCAAGCAACTTTTGCAATTGACCTTTAAGCTCTCTAAGCTCTGCCAGAGCCATCCGGTAAGGCGGTATAGAAATAGTCCCCGTGCCAGGAATCAGATCAATGCAAAACTCAATATCGTGCTATGGCGACAAACCAGGTAACTCATCGGGAAAAACGTCGGGAAACTCTCGCATGATAGGAACTCGGTCCAACGACCCTACTGTGGCCCCAGAATCACAAATGAAAGCTAACAATCCCTGACATCCCTTCCTCTAAAGCCGACTAGCGCAAAGGGCAGAAATCAAACTGTGAGGGGCGGCACCACGGTCCCCTTGCACAACCAGAACAGACTCGCCCGGAAAACTGAAACTGACTGTCTTCTCACGGCAGTCCACCGACGCAAAACAAGCTGCCAACCAGTCCATGTCAAGGAGAACGTCGAAGTCCAAAATATCTAGAAGGATCAAATCGACGGACGACTCTCTATCTCCAATCTGAACGGCACATGACCGAAACGCGTAATGTGCGACAAAAGAACCGCCAACAGGTGTAATCACGACAAGTGGCTGATCTAGCAAACATGACTTTCGGCCCAAACTCGGCATGAAGTGCGTAGAAACATATGAATGCGTAGATCCAGGATCAAACAAAACATGTGCATCAAAAGAACATACAGAAGAGTATCTGAAACTATTGCATTGGACGCCTGCACATCCTGATGAGTCAAGGCAAACACCCGAGCCTGCCTTCTACCGGCGACTGGCTGACCTCCGCCTCTACTATCCCACCCTCTCGGTACAAAACCACCGCGTCCCCGACCTTTCGAAACATGAGTCTGACGCGGAGCAACAACAGGCATAAGAGGAAACTCCCTCTGTGGTGGAGAAGGTGGTAAGGTAACCTGCGGTATAGCTGCCTCGCGCTCACGTGGCTCAGTAGAATCTCGAACCCGATGACCCAAACTCCCGCACCGGTAACATCCAGATGAAAACTGCTGACTCCCCTGAGAATAAGCGCTAAAAAGTTGTCCTCATCCCGGACCTCCACTACCCCCAGTATCTGAATGGGAACTGTCACGACGTCTAAACGCCTGCCTCTGTGCTGAAACACTAGTATGAACCCTCTTCGGTTCCGTAGCAACCGACGTCTCAGAAAGACGCTCCTCAAAAAACAGGGCTGCGTCCACCGCTGCTGCATAGATGTCGCAATGCTGAATGCTGATAGAGAGGAACAAATGGGTAAGCAGGCATCGAACAAACCTTTTGACCTGCATCTCCTCCGTAGTTACCAAATACGGAGCATACACAGACAGCTCGGTAAATAGCACATCATACTCGGCCACCATCATACCCTGAGTCTGGCGTAATGACTCGAATCTACACGCTCGAGCATCCCCGACGCTTAGCAGAAGAAAACGTGCAAGAAATACCATCATGAACTCATCCCAGGTCATTGGAGAAAGACCTATGGCTCTGCCCTTCTCTAAGGACTCGCACCACTTCTGGGCCAGACCCTCCAGACGAAAGCTCGCGAACTCCATCCATCTCGCGTCGGAGCATCTAAGCGAATGATATATCCTGGCCATTCGGTCGATAAACGACTGCGGATCCTCAGCTGTATCGGTGCCAGTGAAAACCGGAGGCCTTAGCCTCATGAACTCCGATAACGATACGGTGATCACCTCCGTAGCTGCAGGTACAACCGCATGAACAGTAGGCACCAACACGGTCCCAATAACGGGTGGAACAACAGCCTGCCCCTGTGCTCGAATAGCCTCAACTAACGACCCAATCATCTGGCACAAATCCTGCATACCAGCCCCTAGCATAGCCATATGGTCTGTTGAAGGTGGAACAATCTGCTCCTGCACAACGTGCGTACCGCCTTGGTCAGTCCTCGTCTCAGACGAGTCAACTCTGACCTCGGCCCTCACGGCCGCTCTCTGCGCTCTCGTAGTCTTCGGCGTCATAAAGGCTATAAATGGAAACAGGATTCGATAAGGATACAGAAATCGGATCACAAGGATATAAATAATCACGGAAGGAATTTCAAGCAATAAGTCCTAAGGTCACTTAGGCGGAGCACCATGTCGTATGTATGCCGCGGAACATACACACGCTACGTCGCTCTGCTTAAGCTACCTATTCCATCATACCAAGGTCATGCCACACTCAGAAGGGTAAAACCTAGCGCTCTGATACCAACTTTGTCATAACCCAAAATTAGGCATATGACCGGCACTTATACTACGTAACGTCAACAGGCGTAACGCAATTTAAGTAAGCCGAAAACCCAGCAATCTAAACCATTACAAGAAGGAAAATATAGAACACCTTTAAAAATCTTGATGCAAAACTTTAAACTTAAGTTTGGTTTCATAAAAATTTTGGCAGCACCTCCTTTGTAAACTCTAGCCCTGAAACGGGTACAAACATAAGATAAAAGTAAAGCATCCCTAAACGGGAGCAAATCTCGCCCAACGGTGGAAACAACCATCACAACAGATATACGACGCCGTTGAAAAGAAATGAGATAATCCACAAATATAAAAGTCGGCTCACACAAGCACGACAACCAGAGTCATAAGAATAAACAACATCGATCCTCACAACTCGTCTCTAAGTCAATAGATGAAGGTGGTAGATGGAGAGTACTAGATACAAGAAATATACAATGTACATCATCGGATAACCGCAACCCACCTATAACAAAGGGCTTCACTGCCAACCGTAGCGGTATCCGCAAAAGTAGAGATAATAAGGTGCCCTACCGCGACCACTCTGATGATCAGACCTGAAAAACCCTGCGGCACAACGGGGGTGAGTTGCCAACTCGTGAATAGTAAATAACATCATACTGAAATCTCAAGTATGTACTAACAACGATAATCTATCACATGTAATCTGATAGCATAAGTATGGAAATATGTATATGCAACAGTCATGAAAGGTACTCTATCAGGTTCTCCTAATACATGAAGCAAATGCATATCAAATAAATGTGGAGTATAGGATAAAATATGTCATCCTCACGGAATCCTCATCGTGGCGGACCAGTGTCCATCAAGATAATCTAAATCCCAAATTCCCTCAAATCGACCCTTATATCGGCCCTCAGATCGGCCCCTCACATCGAGCACATCGGCCCCTCACATCGGGCACATCGGCTCCTCACATCGTAATGAATAAGAATACAAGCATAGATCATTATGATGATATATATTATATAGGTGTACATATATAACAGCGTCCCATACCACTGATATATATATATATACATGTATGTATGTCAGCGTCCCATACCACTAATATATATACCCAGGAGTAAAACATCCAGAAAATATCATATGAAATCCATATATCAATGCGAAATCTATGAAATATAATATATGAAACATGAAACAGTTATATGAGCATATAAAGGAAAAACCGTTATTTAACTGCAACATGTTATTAAATATATCATGCGGTTCCTAATTTCTCCGAAATCCAACGCGACATCATATAAAGGTGAACATGTAGCTATAGCTAGGTATGCGTAACCATGTCGGTATAACAAGAGGTACATGTAGCTATGTCTCATATGTGTATATATATATCTCTAATGATACAATACCATATAGGTCTATAAGAAGCTAACATGTAGGCATGGCAAGGCATATGCGTAAACATGTAGGTATACAGGTATGCTATATGTCATATGCATAATGGAATATGAATCAAGATCTCAATGTCCCTAACCAACCAATAGCATATATGTATGTGTGTTGTTCTTGTTATGATAATTATCGACGGTGTGGGTGGTATACAATCAGTGCTCGTGCAACATGAACCGTCAATAATAGTGTAGTGTCCAAGCATATCAAATAATAGTATGCAATGAAGTTTTATGCACAATCTCTATATGTGCACTATAAAAATGCGGCTAATATCATATCATATCTAGCCCTGACGCATAACGCCATGCGGGCGAATTCCCCGTAGATGTTAAATCTACTCACCGACAGTCACGGGCTAGGTAAATCCAATCGCCTGCTTCCCTTTCATCGCATCGTCTGAAGTCCCCGCCTGCGATCCTATTAACACAAAACATAGTGTTGGGTTAGCTTATCACCTTAGCAAGGTTTTGGCCAGCATCAAACATGCTATATTAAATTTTTTTGGGTGCTAAACAAACCAACCAAGTAATCGAACTAGAGAATTAGGGTTAACTTTGCATGTAAACAACTTTACATATAAGAGAGAGGGATTACAACCTTTTGTCAAGACCCAAAATATTAGCTTGTGACCAGCACTTGAATCACGCAACGTCTAAAGGCGTAACGGAATTCAAGTAAGCTGAAACCCAGAAATCTAAACCTTTTAAGAAAAATAAAGGAGGTGAAGTTTTGAAATAAAGGTATAATGAAATCAAGTTTTCTTAATGCATAGAAAAGGAACATGAATGATGCAAGTGAAATTTACTAGTTTGAAAACATGTTTCGTCTTTTAAAAATTTCGGCAGCACCTCCTTTGTACATTTTGATCCAAAACCACAAATACATAACAATGATAATGGCATCCCCAAGCGGGAGCTAGCTCTTCGCCAAACGGCGGATCACAACCACGCAAGACAATATATATAATTATACGATGCCCAACGGCGAAGTTCACCACAAAAGATAAAGAAAAGCAAGACATATAAATCACAAGTAGCGGAAAACCCCTCGCTCTAAGTCTCGCAACCACAATCCCACTAAGTCTCATTACTTATACAATTTACAAGTTTTGATTGATGGAGTTAACTAGATACAATAAGAAATATAGATACGAGGGTGGGTACGATACAAATGTCCCACCTACCAATGCAAAACACCCGAATGCGACTGTGTGCCAGCGAATCCGCTACTAATCCAAGCGGTCAACCTGCAAGAACAGTGGCACAACGGGGGTGAGCTGCCAACTCGTGAGTAGAAAAATATCAAAAGATAGAAATCGAATAAACAACGACTCCTAGGTCAACTATATCATAAAGGTAATACTATGATATCTAGGGTGACCGGGTCTATATATGTGCCAACAAGGTAGCCAAGGTCTATAAGCATGTGTATAACATCCAACAGTATAGTCAATGTGTTAGTGTATATGCCCTAGAGTCAATTACTGTATCATACTAGTTTGTATATTACTTAATGGAAGCTTGGGATATTCACCTTGTATAGACAATCTTGCTCAATATACTAGTATGCTACTTGGTTTGTTTCTGCTTTAATGTGTACATGTGTTTATTTTAGTATATCACCTATAAACATTAGTGGAGCCCTTAGGATCTTTGCTTGATTACCAGCATTGTGATGGCAGTCACACTAGTGGGGGCTGGGTAATCCATAAGCATATCCTTATGCAGGTCCCTAGTCGTAGGACTATCGAGACAGAGCATCGATACTCCAGAGTAGACTAGCGTAAGCGCTTCTCATACCAGTATGGGAGACGGTCTGTCCCACAGCCGTCAGTACGTCGTACTTGAGATAGTATGCGGGTGCTCCTTAGGTTACGAGTACACTGGACAGGACTCGTCGGGAACTGTTGGTTGGTACTATACCTATCGTCAGTTATCAGTTCTCAGGTGACATGAGTACAGCTTAGTCCGCTGACTTGACACTGTCACTTCGCCTCGAGTGTGTTCCCACTGTACTTAGATTACTACCCTACAACGGCTCAAAGGAGTCGTGCAAACAGGTAGTAGTTGGGTGCAGTCCCGAAGCACTTGGAGGCAGTGACGGTTAGACAGGATTCGTCTCTCCCGGTATTGGGGGTTGACATCGCGCTGTGTCTAGGAGAGCCATTACACAAGTCGTCCGTGGCCAGGGCAAGCGAGATATACTGGTAGGTTTCTAGTGTTATCTCAGGGTGTTCTGGGCTACACTTCGACACGACTTGTACCGCTATTAGGAGACTGACGTTTACCGCCCCCTAGGCCCGCCATGCGATGTTATCAGACGAACAGACTGGACTGTACGGATATTGTCACATTCAGGCTCAGCAGGAGTTCAGATGGGTTTCACCTCGTCAGTCTTCTTGTCGGCATCTACCTGGGGACCGTTACGCACAGCTAGTGCCGCTTGCGGTCTGTGATTAAACCCACTACCAGCGTAGTGTCGAGTCTTTAGAGTCCCACACAGAAAGCTATTCGCCTTTAGGCAAAAGAGTAGAGGTCGCATGGTTTTGCGACAGGGTTCGGTCACATCCGTGCACTTGTGCACGTTCAGTGTCCGGACAGTTAACACTAGCGGGCTTTGGTTTAAGCCAGATCCTAGTGTACGTTTTGGGATTGGTTTTATCTTGTTTGTATTCGTGTTCCTCGGAACGCGGATGCGGGTGTGTATGCACAGTTGACAGAGAGACAGAGGCAGAGGATTCTCATTGGGGTTGTTGACTGTTGACCATTGACTTTTGCTAAACCCTAATGAGAATAAGAAATATGATTAATGATAATATTAATTAAGTATTATTGTATCATAGTTGAGATGAAGGGTTGACTTGTTGACTTTGTTGACTGGTTGACTAGGTTGGACTAGTTGACCACCATCATTACAATGGCTATCATTTCATGGCAAAGACTTTTGCTTACTTGTTTATTTTTGCAAAATGAGTGCATGAAATGATATGGCCATTTTGACTTGAACCATCACATAATACTCAATTACTATTATGAGTTATCATGATTTTGGATTTTGAGAGCTTGGATGCTAAAAGAGTTGCTCATATTCTCTCATTTCTTTTCTCTCTCTTGCTTGAGCTCTCCCTCTTCCTCTTGCTCTCTCTCTAGTCTATGGTTCACTTGTCTCATGAGTTGAGAAGCAAGAACCATAGAGATAAAACCCAACACACTCCTCTACTCATCCTAGTTCACAAGGTTTAGCCAACCAAGTGTTCTAGTTTCTTCTAGTTTGAAGTGAAGCCAAAGGTAGAAGCTTTCAGGTGGATCCATCTTCGGCGCAAGGAGACGACGAGGTGAGGCCGATACGACCACCGCAAGGAGTTGAATACGAAAGAGATCAAGTTAAGGTTTAACCACCTAACCGAGTAGGTAAAACTCTTGTTAGGATTGTTAGATAGTTGTTTAACAAAGATCCGTATTTTGAGTCCATGTTACCACCTCTAGAAAAATTGTTTTTCATCATTTCCGCAAGCCCGTAAGTACCGGGAGAGGTAACGTGGACTTACAGTGGTATCAGAGACTAGTTAAACACTATCTAACATGTTAGCAAAGTAACTAGAAGTTCGATCGGAGAAAAAGTCGCGAAACGAACCCGAAAAATCAAGTTTCTGTCGATTCTGTTTTCTGTTCAAAAAATAATAAATCTTGTACCAAAAATCGACTCAGGCTTTTTAAAATACACCCAAGAAATTTGGTCCACTGGCTCGGTCAAAGCGCCGCGGAACCGCGGCAGGAGCATGCTCCCGCCGCGGATCCGCGGCCGAGTTGACTCGGCCGTGGCACAAATTTCCTGCAGTGTGATTCTGGGGTTGTTTTGGGATTTTTACAATATGATTTTTCTGTCCAGATTTTCCAGAAAGCAAAATTTGTTTTTGGGGCCTAAAAATCCGTATTTTGATTGAACTTCTAAAGACTTAAGCTAACGGGTTATATCTGTGATGCGATATATGTATTGAACGTCTGCTAATCGCTATACGTCGATTAGTGGGGGTTATACATATCTGTGATCTGTAATGTTGATGGTATGTGTATATGAATTCATTGGATTGTCACGGATGAATAGCCGGGGGGTTGTGAGATGAGAGTTTTCTTTTTCTTTCAATTCTTGTAAATTTGTAATTGATGTAATATTATTTATATTGCCGCACAACCGGGATGGGGTTGTAGCCGTCATTGTATATTTTCTTTTACTGTTTTTGCTCCTAGGATAGACCCAAGGTGGGGTGCACAAACTACCGGGTATCTCGAAGTGCCGAGTGGCCTACTCACGGTGTTGAGGGAGTTTGCTTCGCTTCGGGTACTTGGCGGGTAGTTTGCCGCACCCGTAGGGGTCTAGGGTGGGGTCTTAGCTACTCATCGCGACCGTGTAATCCGCTCTTCGTTACATGCTCGTACGGATTGCGGATTCCTAGTATATCCAATGTGTTCATCTGTGATCTGGAATGGCTATCATTGCATGTGACGAATGTGTATATCTGTTTATGATATCTATTTAGGCGTTGCTTATGTTTTGCATCCGCGCTAGTCCAGCCTTCGCTCTGTCGTTAGTTAAGTAACCTAACGGGTAATGACGGGGCCCCGTGGCGAATGCGGATGGCATAAGCGTACGTTATATTTTCGTTGTTTTCTGCAATGGTAGGATTAAATGATGGGACGCATTAAAATTAATGCAAGAAAAATAAACCAAGTAAAAGTCGTTGGAACATTTTCAAAACCACTCGGTTCTTTTCAAAACCAAATTTTAAATGCGGAGCATGAACCACTCCTTTTTGAAAGCTATCTCGTTCCTTCGATTATATCAAGTTCACTACGTTCACGGTTTCGCCAAAACCATTCGTAGCCCTCCGTCGTTTCACATTAATGGTCAATAAGTATTCAAGCTAAGTATGTTGGCCAAAGTCAAGGCATAGTGATTGGTAGCTATTGGGTATTCATGTGCAGCATAGATAGATATGTTGGTTTGGGACAGTCGTACTGCCATGTTGGTCAAAGTCAAGGGTAGGTACGGGTGGGTTCAAATTAACCTGGAGAATGACGGGTAGAACTTGACATGTGACTTATGATATTTTGGCCAAAGTCAAGGTCATAAGAGCATGGGGCAAAAATCCACATCGGGAGTTTCAAAAGAACTGAAACTTGCTAGCACTGCATACCATTTGGAGTGTGATGATTCTGGTAGGATTCCTTCAGTTTTGTCACGCGATGATATTTAGATCCCGATCCTACTGTGAGTATATGCTACTCCTCGGGAAATTTCTCACTTAACGATCAATGCTATAAACCAAGTAGGTGTCTAGAAAGGTGTTAGCGGGGCTACGCCCCCAGGGAAAAGTGCTTATTTAATTAAGGAACTTCGCGAAAGCGTTGGAAAACCTCCCTCGAAGTACCAACACTAGTCTGGCTGAACGGTTAAGCAAGTATTGTACGGTGAGATTGATCCTGACTAATTCTTCCTTTTTGGTTTGAGGAGGCATTCGAGAGACAGTAGGAGCCATCCTGTTTAGACAAATTAAAAACCACTATAAACTTGCAAGAGCATCATGCTAAAGTGTTTCTTCTCTCTCTCCTAATTGCAGCGACCAAACATCATGACCGAACTTAAGTTACTACTAGATAAAAACATACTGACAGGGCCAAACTACAAAGATTGGCTCAGGAATGTCAAAATAGCAATCACTTATGACAAGTTGGGGTATCTCCTTACCACCAAAGCTCCCCCTGTCCCAGGTCCCAAAGCCAGCGTCGCAGATAGGGAAATCCGTAAGACCTGGGAAATCGATTGCGCGAATGCCAAGTGCCTCGTGCTTGCCTCTATGGACAATGAACATCAGAGGAGGCACGAGAATATGGACCTTGAATCCATATTTCTCCAAACAAAAGAACTGTATGGAGAGCAATCTCGTATCGCCAGATACGAAGTCTCGAAAAAGCTGTTTTCGGCGAGATTGGCCGTCGGATCATCGGTAGCGGAACACGTGCTTAAGATGATTGGCTTCATTGAGGAGCTCGCGGACTTAGGAACCACGTTAGAGAACGATCTCTACACGGACTTGATTCTCCAGTCCCTTCCTTCCACTTACGCCCAGTTTATCCGGAACTTCAACTTATAAGAAAAGGAAGTTGAACTTTCAGAACTCCTCAACATGCTGAGGAGTGCAGAGGGCACCCTACAAAAAGGTAGGGAAATATCCACTTTGTTTGTAGGAGGATCTTCCTCTTCTAGGTCCAAGGCGAAAGCCAAGGGAAAGAAGAAGAAAGCCCCCGCCAAACCAAGGGGCGGTGTTAGTAAAGTGGATATGAAGGGAAAGGCAAAAGCAACAAAGGTAGCGGGGAAGCTTGTGTGAAAGGAAGAGTGCTTTTACTGTCACAAGAGTGGACACTGGAAGAAAAATTGCAGGGCTTGGAAGGCCAGAACACAGGATCTGAAGCAAGTTGCGGCTTCAGCTTCAGGTGTGTATGTTATTGAAAACTGTCTATCAATAAACTCTACTTCCTGGGTATTGGATACCGGATCAGGATCTCATATCTGTAATTCTTTGCAGGCGTTGAGAAAGCGTAGGGTTTTGAAGGCAGGTGATATGACCCTCAGAGTTGCAAACGGAGCTGGTATGGATGCTGAGTCCGTGGGGGACTATCACCTGGGGTTGTCAGATGGACACGTTTTGGTTTTGCGTAATTGCTATTTTGTACCCAATGCAACTTGTAATATCATTTCTGTATCTTTAATATCTAAAGAAGGTTATGAATTTGCATTTGTAAGTAATGTTGTAAACATTCACCTTAATCAAGTTTTGATTGGGTCAGGTACATTAAGCAATAGTATATACGTATTAAACCAACCACAGATTTTCAATGTCCAGAATACACACAAAAGAAAGTCACCGGAAATAAATCAGGCTTTCTTATGGCATTGTAGACTGGGTCACATCAATGAGAGAAGATTGACGAAGTTACATACAGAAGGATATTTGGATCCGTTCGAATATCAATCATATGCAACTTGTCAATCCTGTCTCAAAGGAAAGATGACAAAGACTCCGTTCACTGGACACGGAGTAAGAGCGAGCGAGCTCTTGGGACTCGTACACAGTGACGTGTGCGGTCCAATGTCTACGCATGCACGAAGCGGTTATTCTTACTTCATTACTTTTACGGATGACTTTTCAAGGTACGGATATGTCTTCTTAATGAAACATAAATCCGAAGCCTTTGGAAAATTCCAAGAATATAAGAATGAAGTAGAAAAACAAACAGGCAAAAGTATCAAGATACTAAGATCTGATCGAGGTGGTGAATACTTAAGTGCCAAGTTCCTGGATTACCTAAAAGAGAATGGAATTCTCTCTCAGCTTACTCCTCCATACACTCCGCAGCAAAACGGTGTATCGGAGAGACGGAACCGAACCCTGTGGGATATGGTACGGTCCATGATGAGTAACGCTGAGTTACCACGATCATTCTGGGGATATGCATTAGAATCAGCTGCATACCTTTTGAACCGAGTTCCAACTAAGACTGTGCCTACTACACCATATCAGATGTGGTGTGGGAAGAGACCCTATCTTAATCACATTAAGACATGGGGATGTCCAGCTTTTGTCAAAAAGCAGCATGCAGACAAACTCGAGGCACGCTCAGTACAGTGCAAGTTTGTGGGATATCCAAAGAACTCCAAGGGATATTTCTTCTATTGCGAAGAGGAACAAAAGGTTTTTGTTTCTCGTCATGCCCACTTCTTGGAAACTCAGTTTTTGGAAAAACAGATAAGTGGGAGCGCAATAGAACTGGAAGAAATTCCAGAACCACGAGCTATTACTGAAAGCTTAGTAGAACCAGAGGGTTCGAAAGATCAGGACATTCCTACACCGCTCCGCAGAAGTAGTAGGCACTCTCATCCGCCTGAGAGATACTACGGTTTTCTCATAGACGGGGATAGAGAGGATTGCATCATTGATAGTGATGAGCCGACTAGCTTCCAGCAGGCCATTCAGAGCGTTGACTCGGTAAAATGGCTGGATGCAATGCGGACCGAAATGAAGTCCATGTACACCAACAAAGTATGGACGTTGGACGTTGCTCCAGATGGGGTAAAACCCGTAGGATGTAAGTGGATCTTCAAAAGGAAGATTGGTGTAGATGGACAGGTTGAGACCTATAATGCTAGACTGGTTGCAAAGGGTTTTCGTCAAAGACCTGGTATGGACTATGACGAGACCTTTTCTCCAGTAGCTATGCTGAAATCCATTCAGATCCTTCTTTCCATTGCTGCCTTCCACGATTATGAGATATGGCAGATGGACGTAAAAACAGCTTTTCTAAATGGAAATTTAGAGGAGTGTGTTTATATGGACCAGCCAGAGGGTTTCATTCAGAGTGGGAGCAGCGGAAAGGTGTGCAAGTTGCTTAAGTCCATCTATGGACTAAAGCAGACATCGCGGAGTTGGAACATCTGTTTTGATGATACGGTCAAAGATTTTGGCTTTATCAAAAATCCAGATGAACCATGCATCTATAGTAGATTTGTAGCAAGAACTGTCGTATTCCTCGTATTATACGTGGATGACATTCTCTTGATAGGAAATGATATTCCTATGCTACAATCTATCAAAGGGTTCTTATCACACAGGTTCTCCATGAAAGACCTGGGTGATGCCTCATACATTCTGGGGATCCGGATCCATCGTGATAGATCCAAGAGGATATCAGGACTTTCACAGTCCAGGTACATCGACACCATACTGAAAAGATTCAGTATGGAAGATTCCAAGCGCGGTATGTAGGGTTCCTAGGCACACTAATGAGGTCTCACAAGGCATCAACCATGCCAATTTCAAATTTTACAAGTGCCGAGAAACCCTAACAAGATCGTTGGCTAGAATTTTAGGCGAAAAGAGAAACTAGTTAACAACTTAACTAAGTGAACGAACATACAACCTTTGTAGATCCGTTTCTCCACCTCCATGGCTCAGTGATGAAGTCTCCTCGCTGTCCAAATCTGATCTTGGACTCTTGTGTCGGCTTCATCGGAGAATGGGCGGGCTAGGTCATCGACTACGATGCCGAAGATGATCTACGTCGAGGCATCACAAGATCAAGCTCCAACTTCACCAAGCCATGATAACTTGTGAAGGAAACACCCTTTACTACTTGACAAGAGGTAGAGGTTGAAGAAATAGGAGGTGGGTTCACTTTAGAATTTGGATTTCTCACTCATTTCATCAAGTTGCCATTGATGGAGGCAAGCTTCTTCTTGAAGAAGAAGAAGAAGAAGAAGATGATATATATTATGATAAGTTAATTAAAATACAAAAGAAAATGAATACTTATCATAATATGAACCATGGTTAGGTGTAGAGAATTGACTAAGGTTAGATGAATGGTTAGGGTTAAGCATGAAGACAAAATGGTCACTTTGGTCAAACCTTCATGAAGCTTCAACAAGCTTCATCTTTGAAAGCAACCATTTTCTCTTTATGCTTATTATTTTCCAAAAAGAATAAATAGATAAATAAATGAATAAGAAAACAAAACCCTAATCATTAGTTTAACCATGGTTTAATTCTTTACACTTAACCAAGTAAACATGTATCATCAAACATGATACAATCATTTGTACAAAAAATATATCACATATACAACTTGTACATCTAAGTGAGAAAATCCATTTAAAGTGAACCAATACTAGTTAATGCAAAGTAATATATCAAATATATAATTATACATTAAATCATTAAATCAACACTTGATTTAACGATCCGGTCATATCGCATATAACCGACTAGTATCCTATGTATCGGCTTATCGAATCAATACTTGATTCGATAACTAGGTTATATTGCATACAACCAATCGATACATTCATCGCGAGAATAGAATACGGTATCTCTTACACGCATTATTCTCGGTCCCGCACATATCTCATATGCGCTCCTATTTCGTTTCGCTTGAGCCAGGAAACCTCTGTGTAGGACTCTAAAGACTCGTCAATACGCTGGCAGCAGGTGATGATCATATCAAACACCCACAAGCCGCAAGCGGTCTGCTAAACGTAACGGCCACCCGGGTATTGAGCGATCAGAAGATCGACAGCAAGCCCGCTCACACTCCTGTGAATCCAACCAGTAACACTTACCGTACAGTCCGGTCTCATCGTCTGATTTGTCGCATATCTTGCCTAGGGGTGGTAAACGTCAGACCCCAATAGCTCGATAAGTCGTGTCGATATGAGGTCTATAATAGTTCGAGAAACTACAAGTAACACTTACCAGTAAATCTCAGCAACCCTGGCCAGGGATTTCCGGTTATAGCCAATCGAACAAAGCGCAACATCAACCCCTATACCGGGAGAGACGAATCCCCTCCTATCGCTCATTGCCTCCATGTGATTCGGGACTGTACCCAAAAACCACCGTTTTGCACGCCCTCTTGGACGTGGTAAGGTGGAAATCAAAGCACAGTGGGAACCACACAAGACTCTATGACGATCTCGGGTCAACAGACTACTCTGTACCAGTGTCACCAGAGAACTGCCATCTGACGTAAGGTATAATACCGTCTGGGAGTTCTCGGCGAGTCCGTCTAGTGTACCCAGTCTCTACTGAGCACCCGTATATCATCTCCGATGTCAAACACTAATGGATATGGGATCATCCATCGCCCATCTGTATGGGTCGAGAAGGTATACGCTAGTCTACTCTGGTATATCGATGCCCCGTCTCGATACACCCATGACTAGGGACCTTGAAGGATGTACTTATAGACTACCATGTCCCCACTGGTATGATCCGCATCATAGTCCAGGTAGTCAAGTACACATCCTAAGGGCTTTACCAACATGTAACAGAGAGACAATCGGTGTACATATTAAGGTAAAGAGTAACCAGATAGGATACTATCATGTCGAGCAAGAAAGTCCTCCCTATATATGTCCCAGCATCCACTACAATATACATCCTATGTACAGTAATGGCCTCTAGGGCACACATATAACTAACAATCTCCCACTTGCACTAGGGCCATCTGTAGCAGTGGTTATAGTATCTCATACTTAACCATCCCATAAAAGTCTCTCTCTGGGAATAGGCCTTCGTGAGTGAATCCGCCGCGTTGTCCTCTGAGTCTGCTCTCCTAACCTCGATCACCCTGGAGATCAACTATCTCCATGATCAGGTGATACTGCCTTAGAATTTTTCTGGATCACTGATGGGACGGACGTTCCTTGGCATAAGCCACAACTCCATTGTCACACAATAGGAGGAACTAAGTTCATCTCATGAACATGTATACATCCAGACTGCCTCTTTGGTAGCATCTTAAGTAGCGATGTATCCAGCCTTTATCGTCTAGTTAGCCGCGGTATCTAGCTTGGAACTCTTCGAATATACCGTCCCTACACTTAGGGTAAAGACAATGCCTGTGACTGACATTCAGTCGTCTTTATCACCCTGGAACACATCCAGTGATTCTCCATTGGATCGATTGATACCATCTCATTATTTCTAGTGAGATTCCTAACATCCAATTGGATCTATCTCATAGATCCAAAATCCAGGATTTAGTAGGTATCATTTTGATCCTATATGGAGAATCATTGTGATAAGCGGAGATTGACCGAGCGTAGCATAGGAAACTCCTTCCCTATCAAGAGTATGTCATCCACGTACTCTACGAGGATCACCACCATACTCCCTACTACCTTTTTGTATATACAAGGTTCATCTACCATTTTGATGGTGTCAAACTCTTTGACTAACACATCAAAACAGACGTTCCAACTCCGCGATGCCTGCTTTATCACATAAAACATCTTGCACACGTTTCCGCTGCTCCCACTGTTTACGAAGCCCTCTAACTGTGTACTTACAGACTCTCTCTTCTAAAACAACATTTAGAAAAGCAGTCATGACACCCAACCGCCAGATATCGTAGTTATGGTATATAGCCGTGGCAAGTAGGATCTGGATGGACTTAAGCATAGACACTGGAAAAAGGTATCATCATTATCCACGCCTGGTTGATGACGAAAACCTTTAACAAGTATTGCTTTGAAAGTCCCAACTTTTCCATCTACACCAAGTAATCTTCTCAAGATATACTTGCTCCTGATGGGGATTTAACCCTTCAGATATAGCAACTAAATTCCATACTTTGTTGGTGTATAAGGATTCCATCTCAGATCGAAAAACATCCAGCCATTCTTACTGAGTCTCACTCCTGATGGCCAGCTCGAAACTAGTTGGGTCATCATCTCATGATGCAATCTTCGCTCCCACTGTCATAGAGAAACCGAAGTATCTCTCAGGTGGGTGAGGAACTCTACTAGATCGGCGGAGAGGCTGAGGTTCGTTGGTAACTATTGAATCCTTTGGTTCTTTCAAATCATATGCTGTACTTTGTATAGCTGGAACCTTTCCAGTTTTACATAACCAACCTTGCCTCGAGCTTGTCCGGATTTTGCTTTTAGACAAAGACCGGACAACCCCAAATCTTAACTAGCTTAAGACATGGGCTCTTCCCATACCATATCTTATATGGAGTGGTAGGCTGTGATCTGATTCGAACCTATTCAATAGGTATGCAACTTCTCAAGTGCATAACACCCTATAGGAAAAAGGTAACTCAGTAGTACTCATCATAGAGCACACCTTATCATATAGGGTGTAATTGCTCCGCCCCGATATACCATTGTGCTATGGTGTATACGGAGGAGTAATGCTGAGAGAGAATCTCATTCTCCTTTAGAATAATCCAGGATTTCCGTGATCAAGTATTCTCCTCCTTGATCTCATCAAAGGACATAATACTTATACCCGTATTGGTTCTCTACTTCTAACTTATATCATGTGAATATCTCAAAAGGTTCGGACTTGTGTTTCAACAGGAACATATGTCTGAATCTTGAGAGATTATCAGAGAATGTAATTAAGTACAAAGAACCGGTCTTGGCATGTGTAGACAGGGGAGCTACATACATCAACATGTATCATCCCAAGAGTTCACTAACTCTTTCTCTGTTTCCAATAAACAGAGCTATGGTCATCTTATCTTTGTGACATGACTAGCGAGTTTCACAAGATGTAAATTCAAACTAATTTAAATATGCATCTATATGTAACTCCAGCTAGTCGGGTCCAATTGATATGACCTAGTCTACAATACCTCAAGAAGGATCCGTCCATTTCTGAGCTCTTCCTCTTGTGTGTGTTCCGTATACTAAGAACTGTATTTTGATTTAGAATATCAATGCTTTTAGATAACGTGCCTGAACCGATCAACTTTTGATATAGGAAATGTTCAAAACATTATCCAACAATACAAAATTTTATCATTTCTTTACTAATAAAGAGACTGATATTATTTTGTATATCAGGTTCGGTATCTATTAGCATTTGTTCAGAATCAATGTACTGGTAATACAGGGTGACAGTGACCGACAGACTTGGCTGCAACTCTTGTCCCGTTTTCTGCCTCATGAAACTTATCACCCGTTCTCAGTTCTTTACCTTTCTGTAGCCCATGTAACAGATTACATATCTGGGATCCTGATCCGGTATCATATACCCAGGACGTAAAGGACATTGAGAAACAGTTCTGTATAATGAACACACCCGAAGATGATGCATCAAATGCACTTTCTTCGTTTGGGCAGCACGGGAAATCTGGTATTCTCCAATTTCCTCCTCAGTCTTATAACAATTATAAGTTGGAGCGGGACCAACGTTCCCCAGCTCAGTATAACAAGCGGGTTCGGTCAATATATCCGTTTTATTATCTTGATTAAGGTGTGATATGGTCGCTACCTGGAGAGAGAGAGAGAAGAAAACACTCAGCGTGCGCTCTTGCAAGAATAGATTGGTTATTATTTTATCTAATCAGGATGGCTCCCACTGTTTTTATCAAATCTTCCTTCAAACCCTAAAAAGAAAGACTAGCCGGGATTAATTACACACTACAAGTTCGCCAATCTTTCAGCCAGGCCAATGTCGGTACTTTTGTTAGTGTATATGCCCTAGAGGCCATTACTGTATCATACTAGTTTGTATATTACTTGATGGAAGCTTGGGATATTCACAGTTGTATATACAATCTTGCTCGAAATGTTAGTATGCTACTTGGTTTGTCTCTGCTTTAATATGTGCATGTGTTTCTTTTAGCATATGGCTGATATACATATTAGTAGAGCCCTTAGGATCTTTGCTTGATTACCAGCGTTGTGATGGCGCTCGCACTCGTAGGAGCTGGGTGATCTATAAGCACATCCTTATATAGGTCCCTAGTCATTGGACTATCGAGACAGGGCATCGATACTCCGGAGTAGACTAGCGTATGCGCTTCTCATCCCAGTATGGGAGACGGTCTGTCCCACAGCCGTCAGTACGTCGTACTTGAGATAGTATACGGGTGCTCATTGGGTTACGAGTACACTGGACAGGACTCGTCGGGGACTGTTGGTTGGTATTATACCTATCGTCAGTTAACAGTTCCCAGGTGACATGAGTACAGCTTAGTCCGCTGACTTGACACTATCACTTAACCTCGAGTGTGTTCCCACTGTACTTTGATTACTACCCTACCACGGCTCAAAGGAGTCGTGCAAACAGGTAGTTTTTGGGTACAGTCCCGAAGCACTTGGAGGCAGTGACGGTTAGACAGGATTCGTCTCTCCCGGTATTGGGGGTTGATATCGCGCTGTGTCCAGGAGAGCCATTACACGAGTAGTCCCTGGCCAGGGCAAGCGAGATATACTGGTAGGTTTCCAGTGTTATCTCAGGGTGTTCTGGGCTTCACTCCGGCACGACTTGTACCGCTATTAGGGGACTGACGTTCACCGCCTCCCTAGGCCCGCCATGCGATGTATCAGACGAACAGACCGGACTGTACGGAGATTGTCACATACAGGCTCAGTAGGAGTTCAGATGGGGTTCACCTCGTCAGTCTTCTTATCAACATCTACCTGGGGACCGTTACGTACAGCTAGTGCCGCTTGCTGTCTGTGGTTAAACCCACTGCCAGCGTAGTGTCGAGTCTTTAGAGTCCCACACAGAGAGCTATTCGCCTTTAGGCAAAATGAGTAGAGGTCGCATGGTTTTGCGACAGGGTTCGTTCGCATTTGCGCACTTGTGCACGTTTGCTGTCCGAACAGTTTATACTAGCGGGCTTTGGTTTAAGCCGGATCCTAGTATATGATTTGAGATTGGTTTTTCTCATTGTGTTCGTGTTCCTCGGATCACGAATGCGGGTGCGTATGCACAGTTGTTTGAGATAGAGGAAGAGGACTTTGATTAGGGTTAATGGCTATTGTCATTTTACTAACCCTAATGATTATGTGTGTGTTATAGTTAATTGATAATTAGTTAAATAATTGTGCATGGTTATGGATGTTGACCATTTGACCTTATTGACTTGTTGACCTAGGTTGACACTTTGACCATCATCATTTCTTTTGGAAGATGCTTTTTGATCCTCACAAATTGAAATGATAATGGTCATATCATGATTAACCATGACAATTATCTAGCTAATTATTTAATTAAAATAATACACATATACTTGTGAGAATGGTTCAATTATTCTCATTCTATCATTTCATTTCTCTCTCTTGTTCTTCCTCTCCCTCAAGCTCTCTCCCTCTCATGTGTTGAGAAACACTTGAGCTTGAGAAAAACCCTATCTTGACCTTCTCTACTCTCATCTAGGGTTCAAGTATTAGCACTTCTTGCACCCTAGTTACTCCTAGCTTGGAGTTGAAGCCAAAGGTTGAAGCTTTCGGGTGGATCTTTCTTTGACGAGAGAAGACGACAAGGTGACCTCCTTCCACTACTTCTAGGAGCAAGGAGAGAAGGAGTAAAGACCAAAGGTATAACCTTTCTACCACTTAGCTATTTTCAAGTTAGATTTAGCAAGTTTTTGTTTAGTAAAGATCCTTAAGGCATAGTCCATGTTGCCTATAGTTGATAAAAATCTGATTTTTATTATGTTTTCCGCCTCCCCGTAAGCACCGGGGTGGGCAACGTGGACTTACAGTGGTATCAGAGCCTAACTAAACGTAAACTTGCAAGGTAGTAAAGTGTGTCGAAGTTCGAAACGAAAAAAATCGAAAAACCAAACTTTTCGAAACCCTAGTTTCTGTTAAAATTTTTTCTGGTCAAAACAAAATTTGTTATACTGCTAAAATCGTCTCAGGGTTTTTAAAAGATAACCACCAAAAACGAGCCAGAGATCTGACCAAAGAACCGCGGTTTCGCGGCAATAGCAAGCTATTGCCGCGCTACCGCGGCCGTCTTGTCTCCTCTCTACCTCGATTTTGGTGCAGTGTATCTCTGGATTGGTTTTAGGATTTTTGAGATATATTATATGTGCCCAGATTTTCCAGAATAGAAATTTATTTTTGGGGGCCTATAATTCCGTATTTTTTTCGAACTTCAATACACTTTGACTATGAAGGTTATATCTGTGATGTTTGCATGTATTGAACGTCGGCTAATCGCTATATGTCGATTAGTCGGGGTTATACATCTCTGTGATCTATGATTGATATTGGTATGTGTATATGAATGGGTTGGATCGTCGCGGGTGAATAGCCGGGATGGATGTGAGATGAGTGTTGCTTTTCTTTCATTCATTTGTAATATGTAAATTGATGTAATATTTTTATTTGTTTGGCCGCACAACCGGGTCGGGGTTTTTGCCGTCATTGTATAATTCTTTTTACTGTTTATGCTCCTAGGATAGACCCATGGAAGGGGGTGCACAAACTACCGGGTAGCTCGAAGTGCCGAGTGGCCTACTCACGGTGGTGAGGGAGGTTGCTTCGCTTCGGGTACTTGGCGGGTAGTTTGCCGCACCCGTAGGGGTCTTGGGTGGGGTATTTGGCTATTCACCGCGACCGTGTAATCCGCTTTTCGTTGCAGGCTCGAACGGATTGCGGATTCCTAGTATATCCAATGTATTCATCTGTGATCTGTAATGTCTATCATTGCTATATATTTATATATGATAACTATTTAGGCGTTGCTTATGTTTTACAGCCGCGCTAGCCCAGCCCCCACTCTGTCATTAGTTAAGTAACCTAACGGGTGATGACGGGGCCCCATGGCGAATGCGAATGGCATAAGCGTACGTCATATTTTGGTTGTTTTCTGCAATGGTTGGATTAAATGATGGGATGCATTAAAAGAACTAATGCAAGAAAATAAACCAAGTAAAAGTCGATTGGAACACTTTGAAAACCACTCGGTTCTTTTCAAAACTAAACTTTTAAACGAGGAGCTTGAACCACTCCTTTTAAAAGCTATCTCGTTCCATCGATTAGATCAAGTTCACTACGTTCACGGTTTCGCCAAAACCATCCGTAGCCCTCCGTCATTCCACATGAATGGTCAAAAAGTATTCAAGCTATGTATTTTGGCCAAAGTCAAGGCATAGTGATTGGTAGCTATTGGGTATTCATGTGCAGCATAGATAGATGCGTTGGTTTGGGACAGTCGTGCTGCCATTTTGGCCAAAGTCAAGGGTAGGTACGGGTGGGTCCAAATTAACCAGGAGAATGATGGGTAGAACTTGACATGTGACTTATGATATTTTGGCCAAAGTCAAGATCATAAGAGCATGGGGCAAAAATCCACATCGGGAATTTCATAAGTACTGAAACTTGCTAGATTTGCATACCATTTGGAGTGTGATAATTCTGGTAGGATTCCTTCGGTTTTATCACGCGATGATATTTGGATCCCGATCCTACTGTGAGTATATGCTACTCCTCGGGAAAACTCTCACTTAACGATCAATGCTATAAACCTAGTAGGTGTCTAGAAAGGTGTTAGCGGGGCTACGCCCACAGGGAAAAGAGGTTACTAAATTAAGGAACTTCGCGAAAGCGTTGGAAAACCTCTCTCGAAGTACCGACACTGGCCTGGCTGAACGGTTAAGCAAGTATTGTACGGTGAGAATGATCCTGACTAATCCTTTCTTTACGGTTTGAGAATGGATTCGAGAGACAGTGGGAGCCATCCAGTTTAGACAAATTAAAAACCACTCTAAACTTGCAAGAGCATCATGCTAAAGTGTTACTTTTCTCTCTCCTAATTGCAGCGACCATTCAAGATGACCGGACTTAAGTTATTATTAGATAAAAACATATTGACAGGGCCAAACTACAAAGATTGGCTCAGGAATGTCAAGATGGCGATCACTTATGACAAGTTGGGATATGTCCTTACCACAAAAGCTCCCCCTGTCCCAAGTCCCACCTCCACCGTCGCGGATAAGGAAATCCGTAAGACATGGGAGATAGATTGCGCGAAGGCCAAATGCCTTTTCTCACCACCAATAACCCAAATGAAATAAAACATGTAACAAAATGAAACATGTCAAGTTGCACTAACCATGGAAAACTGTAGAAAACGCGGATTTGACTTAATCGCGATTAGCAGTGCACTAATCGGGTTTTTATCAAAATTGCATATAATAAATTTTAAAAATGCCAGATCTTTTAATTATATTATTAAATGAATAAATCATTTTAATTTCCATTTATTTAACAATTATTGGTATATATTAATACCCTTTTTTGAAAACCGCAATTTCGCAAATCGGGCAGTTTTTGGGAAAAATATTATTTTAATATTAAATTCCAAAAATAATATTTTATATTTTCTGAAATGTTACCATATTCCCCCCTTAAATAAATTCGGTCCCTGAATTTAAATTTAAACCCCCAAAATCTAAAACATTACAATAATCGCCTCAAAACAACGGGGTTCCGAAATCATGCAAAACGCAGAAATAACACAACTTGTCAAGTTCGCATGAAAACGAGTACAAAGCTCAAAATCGAACTCCGTCAAGCGTTACGCAAATCATCTCATTTTGCACGCATATCCTCGGAGTTACAATGGAGATACAAATCTCGGAATCCACTACTGAAATCCAATATACACTAGTCAAATACTATAATACGTGTATAGTACACATCTTTGAAAAACTCCAAAATCCGAATGAAATACATGCAAAATCTTTTCTAAACCGCCGCGGAAATGCGTAACTCATGCATAACTAACGGACGCTCATTTTAAAATAATAATATATGTTTTCTTAAATACACGTTCCGTCGTTTCCAAAATATCCCAAAAGGCTTTCCTTATAAACGTTCATGTCGCTCACGGACACGTAGAGAATAGCGAGACTATAGCTCCTTTTGAAAACCCTTTTGGTAGTATATTAATGCATGCAAAGTACTCAGTCCTGTTGGCTAATACACAATATAGTGCTTAACATGAAAACAATGTGCTCAAAAGCAAAAATCGGCCTAAAAGGCGTATCCAATAATCACATGCATCTGGTGCGCATGGAAATCAAATACAAATATAGGTGCCACAATCTGCACAAAAAACCCCCCAAAACTACGTGCAACGGTGTGTATGACAACTATATCTGGTGCACCAATTGTGCACGAAATAACATCGGGTGCATCAAATGGACGAAATACAATAATTAACTCGAACGCATCAAAAGAAACACCGAGTATACCAAGGTGTATAAATCAAAATCGTGTGCAACTGCGTGCACAAAACACATATCAATGCACTGCAAGCACATATAAGCTATACCGAGTGCAAAAATCAAATCATCCGTATGAAATCCATGAAATCATAAACACATGCTACGTAGGTATAAAATCGACATCAAACGCAATAAGCATGCACAAATCTCAAATCAACACAACGGTTTATAAATTATATATCAGGTGCGATAACTATGCGCAAAATGTAAACACTCAGTAGGTGCAGCCATGGTGCACGAAATCAATATTAGGAACTCGTCATCAAAACTCAAATCCAAGCGATATAAGCGTGACACTCGGATCACAAACGCAAATCGCAATAAATGACATCGAGGTACACCTGCTACAATGTTGGTAAATATCGGGCGCCCAAAACTAGCAGGGTAAGAACATCCGCTCGTCTTCTGCTCACGGCCTCGCGCCCTCTGTCTCTGGGTCCTTATCTTCTCTATGGATTACCAATCTCGTAATTCATCGGCTCATCGGCCTTGTCAGGTGTGCTAACGGGAACGATTCCGCTCTAGCACTTCTCTCGTCATCTCCCGGTCAATCATCACGACCACCCGTAAGGTGGCACGTTACTGGCGTTGGCCTCTAGTCCTCTAAATACACGTGACACATCTGATCCTCAGTGCAATTCTCATTGCAGCAGTGCCCCGGAAGGAATCCTGCCCAAGGTCTCTTCCGATCTCGCCTATGTCGAACTGTACGGAGGCTGGTACTCCTACATAATCCTTTCTAGTTTTCTGGACATCCGCGTGTTCCGCACACACTTCCTCAGAAACTGGCTACATCCCAACGCCTCTGTAAGCATATCAGGTCTCTAGTCTCGACGGGAATAATGATAGCTCGTCAGCGTCTCGCACGAACCTCTGGTTCCACTTGTCTTTATCGTCGTTCACTATGACGTCACGCCATGCTATCTGCGCACTTCAACTGTTCTCGGCCACGGTCAATCCGAAGTCTCTCACACGGACTCGAAGTCACGAACTCGGTATCTTCATCACTCGGTAGAAGATATCTGGCCGAACACGTCCTCGGGAACTCGTCCCAACCATCAGAGGAATACTCAATACTCGTCCGTTCTCGATCAACTCACAATGCCTCTGGGTGAGGTCCTCTATCCAAAGCTGGTCAGCTTGCTGATCCCTTATCACACAGTATCCGTACGGCGTCAAACTTTTCGATCGAGTCATCAAGGTCCCAAAATTTCCCGAAGGCTCAGCACCTGAGCACGGTCTAAAAATATCTGGTACATACCACAGTATCTCTGGACCAGCCGTAGAAGGGTAAACCCAAGCCTCACTGATGGCGCCGCTAAACTGCCACAAACCCTAAGGTTTAAAGCGGTTCCATGGTCATCATGTCGAGTTAGGGTTTCATTCTTCTAGAGGGTCCACAGAATTACCTGCATTTTCCTCTGAACACTTCAAACTTGGGAAAAATGGGTTTCTGACACTCGTTCGAACCTTTTTTCTTCGCTTATACAACATGTGAATATTCTTCGTCCGCATGCTAATCAATGCCTCAATCCTCCAGGAAAGGCGATACATCGGCGGTCATCTCTGGATCGGTCTGCTCTAGGTCTGAGTAAGACCTTCCATACTGGAAATCTTCAACTCAACTGGGCCTGCGTCGGTGCATCAATCTGACGAATCACCTCCGTCTCTCAAATCGGGGTAGACTAGCTATCATCTGTCGCATTTCTGCCTGGAAGCACCGGCGATCTTAGCTCGTAAGCTCTGGAAGCGACATCCCATCATCTCAGCAATAGCTGGGTCACCTGTCTGCACGGTAGGCGACATCAAAATCTATGAGGTATGCTGTACATCAACAGCTCTCTCGCAACTGGCAGCTCTAACAATGGCCCGATCATCCGGTGTAAAACCAAGCACTCGCCTCTACAAGAGGCCACAACCCAATCACTCCCTCGAGACGTTCCCATGTCATCAGAAAAAAAAACAATGGTCGGCCCTCGTACCAGACGAGCTCGCCCTGACTGCAAAACTAGCAGCAGCTCAAACTGCGCTCAAACTATGGTGACATGAACCTCAATCGAGTATCGAAGAGAGCAGATCAACGGCAAGAAACGAATGACAGATCCAGAATGGATACATGATCATAAGAAGGAACAGCCTCAATGAAAGTATGATCACGAAACTAGTAGAATCGAGGATCCCAAATGGATGTATAATCATGGATACGAAGAGAATCACTGGTCTCAAAAATATGTACATCCTAAGGTTTCTTAAGTGGAGTATCGTATCGTAAATATGCCACGGAACATACGTACGGTACGTCACTCTACTTAAGCTACCTACTCCATCAATCAGGGTCAGCCTATAAAACGAAAGTTCGGGTCTAATATGCCCCCCGTCCAAGTCTAAGTTCCGTAAGGTCAAGCCTAAGTTCCGAAATACACTCCCACCCTAGACTCCGCATAGTCAAACATAGACTCGAACAAGGTTAAACCTAGCGCTCTGATACCAACTTTGTCACGACCCGAAATAATGGCTCGTCACCAACACTTGAATCACGCAACGTCCAAAGGCGTAACGGAATTCAAGTAAGCTGAAACCCAGAAATCTAAACCTTTTAAGAAAAGTAAACGAGGTGAAGTTTTGAAATAAAGGTATAATGAAATCAAATTTTTCTTAATGCATAGAAAGAAACATGAATGATGCAAGTGAAGTTTACTAGTTTGAAAACATGTTTCGTCTTTTTTTTAAAAATTTTGGCAGCACCTCCTTTGTATTTTTTTGATCCAAAACCATAAATACATAATAAGGATAATGGCATCCCCAAGCGGGAGCTACCTCTTCACCAAACGGCGGATCACAACCACGCAATACAGTAAAAATGAGTATA
This sequence comes from Agapanthus africanus, assembly GCA_030015575.1. Lineage (NCBI taxonomy): Eukaryota > Viridiplantae > Streptophyta > Magnoliopsida > Asparagales > Amaryllidaceae > Agapanthus > Agapanthus africanus. The sequence goes on along the minus strand of JASDDO010000022.1, from coordinate 229,236,119 downwards.
CGACACCCAACGGCGAAGTTCACCACAAAAAGATAAAGAAATGAGCAAGATATAATCCCAAAAGTGAATATAAAACCCATCGCTCAAATCTCGCAACTACAAGCCTCACTAAGTCTCATCACTTATACAATTTACAACTTTTGATTCATGGAGTTAACTAGATACAATATGAAATGTAGTTACAAGAGTGGGAATGATACAAATATCCCACCTACCAATGCAAAACACTCAAAGCAACTTAGTGCCAGCGAAGCCGCTACGGATCCAAGCGGTCAACCTGCAAGAACTGTGGCACAACGGGGGTGAGTTGCCAACTCGTGAGTAGAAAAATATCAACAGATAGAAATCGACTAAACAGCGACTCCTAAGTCAACTATATCATAAAGGTAATACTATGATATCTAGGGTGACCGGGTCTGTATACGTGCCAACAGGGTAATCAATACCTATGTGCATGTGGATAACATCCAACAGTAATAATCAATGCATGCATATGGACCTCGTCCACCCAAAATCAATGTCTGCATGCATGTAAATATCATAAAGGGGTATGCATGAAAGTATGAGGATATATATATCAATGGTGTCCCTCCCGACACATCAAAATCATGGAACCTGAGTCCCTAGCATCGACACTCGAAAACATCATGAAAACCGTGCCCAGCATCGGCACGTAAATCCTCATATATCGGACTCCGTCAGTCCGGATCGGCCCATCTCATCTCTCGACTCCGGTCGGTATCCTCCAGATATCCGCCGAGCCCAAATACTATCACCGGTAGGTACTCGCCACCCTGCCAGGCTCATCGTCTACTCCACGGAAAACATTTCTCGTCCCGGGGAACCATACCGGGTCCACCATGTACCCGCAAACGGAATCATCCGCCTCCTCGAATCGAGTTTCACATATCACACGTCTCAGAACCGAGAAAACGCATGGTGGACGCATTGAAATATCATATCAAGAGAAACCGGGTTTTTAAAACAGTACATGCTTTCTTTGAAATAGCCACGGTTCTCAAATCCAGAAATCTCATGAAAACAGCATACCTCAACGCGTAAAATCATAAAGCATGATGTATGCGACATGTGATGGAAATGTAAGCATAGCAATATATCATGCAACATCGTATAAAAGTGCACAGGTAACTATAGAAGGCAGATTCTGCAATGTGTCATATCATGATGCAGCAATCCTACTGTGTAGTGATATGGCAATTATCGATGATAAAGTGTGTGACCCGGCAAATCTGTGTACGTGTAACAAACGCATCATCGATAATGGTGTAAGTGTACTAACACAGGTATATGCAATGCAACGAAAATAATATGAATACAGCATAAGGTAAATCATATGCAATGCTGACGGGTATACGTATCTAATATGACCGAGTCGGGGAATCTATCAATCGGCATCCAGCCTAACAACATCGCGTACGGTATGATCCATCGTACGGCAACCTCTAGTCAAGCGTAAGGATCAATCATCAAGTCAAACTCATCACGTACGGCCTATCATCCATGATTCTCAACATTATATATATATATATATATATATAAATATGTATATATATATATATATATATTTATATACCTATGTCCCAGGTCACATCCGCAATAATCTCACATCAGGGGACCGACAGGGTATAAATCATCTCGATCGACTCGCATCCGTATACCAACATATCATCAGATCATCATATCCGTCTTATAATCTTTTCACCGCATTTATAACTCATATCAAGCCGAGTTTACCTAAACATTCTATCTTTACTATAAGTATAGGTATCTAATCTAACATACACACCCGAACCATACAGTCAGATTTTTTTAAAGAAGCGAATCGTAGTTTTGAAAATAGGGGTTACGGTGTTTTTAAGAAAAAGATATCATTTGGAAATCCTTAACATCCTTCAAGGTATATTTTTAAAAGATACATACGACTCTTCGGTTTAGAAAAGGTATGGTTCGAATGACACATCTACATAGACTATCTAGTCCTACGGTACCCTAAACGGCAATATCGACAACGTCGTCCTCGAATTTCCGTCATCACATAATAGCCGTATTATCTCATTTCTAACTATCCTTAGCTTCTAATATAGTATCACTAACTATCCTTTACTATAACCCTAGTTTCCTAATCTAGATTTCCTAACCATATTCTATAATCAGTTTTCCACCAATACTTTGCGGGGGTACTATACGCCATCCACTCGACTTCCCCCATGGATATAGATCAACTCACCTGTTCTTCCCTCGCCGAAATCGATGACGCCGCGCTCCTTCGCCTCAGAATCCATACGAGGGTACCTACAATAATAAACAATTGCAATAAGTATTAAAATCAAATCCGGAAAACCGATACGGCGCACGGTGTGCTCATAGGTTAGAACCTATGGCCTACGCGTGCAAAACAATCAAACAACCCCTGTTGTCGATGTAAAAATATCCAAAAACCAAATATAAATCCAAATGTCAAGAAATTGCATTTCAAAATACGGAAAACATAGCGTAAAACACACCAAAATGCTCCCAGATTTTCCCCAGGTGACAATTAGCCAATTCTGCATATAGGAGGGGTCTATTTTAGTGCAAAAGGAGCCATGGACCAAACCTGGGACCCTATTTCCCTGCTCTGGTAGCAAATTGCGGCCAGATGGATAAATTTGTGGCCTTGGGTTGGGGTATGGGGCTAGGGTTTCAGTGGTAGCTTCCTAGGTGCCTGCACGACTCCCAGTAATTGCAAAATCATTTCTAGTGTCCCCGGGTTGCTCTAGATACCAAAATACCCTCTCAAATCATACATTTATCCGATGCCGGGGTTTCTAAATCCGTGTTTTGGGTTCCATCCCCTATTCCAGGTCAGTAAAACACCACTAAGGCTTGTAGGCAGCCACTACACATCACTAATTTCAACAAACACTCAACCCTTTACTAGGGTTTCCCAAAGTCTCACTAATCTTCACAATTTCATATCTAAACACATATGAATACTAAAGTAAATGAAAAACTACCCAATTAGTGAAGCGATTACCTCATATAGCACCCACGAATCCCTAAGATCATCAAAACTGAATTTTTCTTGGTCCCATGTGTAGAGCTTGAAGAGGGGATTAATTTTTGTGAAGGAAGTGTAGGGTTTTGGGGCTTATTAGGAGATAGATCTAGGGATGGAAGGGGAGGGTTGTGATCTTGAGGAAGATGAAGGAGAGAACAACAAAATGATGGGGAAAACAATAGAGTGGCAGCCCCTCCTCTCTCTCACATAATCACACACTCTCTCACACAATCTACCTAACCTAAGACCTTTTGTCCCCTTTGACCCTTTTTCTTTTTCTTTTTCTTTTCTCACCACCAATAACCCAAATGAAATGAAACATGTAACAAAATGAAACATGTCATGGTGCACTAACCATGGAAAACTGTAGAAAACGCAGATTTGGCTTAATCGCGATTAGCAGTGCACTAATCGGGTTTTTATCAAAATTGTATATAAAAAAATTTTAAAATGCCAAATCCTTTAATTGTATTATTAAATGAATAAATCATTTTAATTTCAATTTATTTAACAATTATTTGTATATATTTATACCCTTTTTCGAAAACCCCGATTTCGCAAATCGGGCAGTTTTCGGGAAAAATATTATTTTAATATTAAATTCCAAAAATAGAATTTTATATTTTCTGAAATGTTACACTAGGGTTTTGCTTGGGTGTAACCATGAGGTATAATCACTTCCACTTGATTAGTTTTTAGTTTTCTTGTGTTTTAGATCAATTAGAAGTTGAATCGGTTGGGTGGTTGTGGAGATAGAAATCCCAAGAGAAGGGTTTGGTAAATTGGTGATGTTGTGGCTGTTAAATAGACTTCGGTGTTGTTTAGTGACCTGGACCAGAGCTTAGAAACCCCAAAACACGGATTTAGAAACCCCGACATCGGATAAATGTGTGAATTGTGAAGGTATTTTGGAATCTGGAGCAACCCGGGGACACTAGAAATGATTTTGCAATTACTGGGAGTCGTGCAGGCACTTAGGAAGCTACCACTGAGACCCGAGACCAAACCCTAATCCAGGCCGCAGATTTATTCAATCTGGCCGCAATTTGCAGCCATAGTAGGGTAGAATTGTTTCAGTTTGGTTCTAGGGCCTTATCTTCAGTAAATTTGACCCTCCATATATGCTGAATTGACCAATTTGGCCTAGGGTAAAATCTGGGAGCACATTGTGATGTTTTTGGCTATGATTTCCGTATTTTGAAATGTTAATACTTGATATTTGGATTGTATTGGGTTGTTGGATGTTTGTACATCGACCACAAGGGTTGTTTGATTGTTTTTGCACGTGTAGGCCATAGGTTCTAACCTATGAGTGCACCGTGGGCCGTATCGGTTTTCCGGATTCGATTTTAATACGCATTGCGACTGTTTAATATTGTAGGTACCTTCGCATAGATTCCGAGGCGACGGATCATGGCGTCATCGACTTCGGCAAGCAAGAAGCAAGGTGGGTGGATCTATATCCATAGGGGAAGTCGGGTGGATGGCATATAGCACCCCGCAAAGTTTTGGTGGAAACCGATTATAGAATATGGTTAAGGAAACCTAGATTAGGAAACTAGGGTTAGAATGATATAGCTATGAAACCATATTAGAAACTAGAGGATAGTTAGAAGTGATATGTTACTACTATCATAGGGATGACGTTTAGCGATATTGCCGCTTAGGGTACCGTAGGACTAGATAGTCGATGTTGATGCGTCATCCGAACCATACCTTTTTCTAAACTGAAGAGTCGTATGTATCTTTTAAATATATATACCTTGAGGGATGTTACGGATTTTCAAATGATATCTTTTTTCTTAAAAACACTGTAACCCCTATTTTCAAAACTACGATTCGCTTCTTTAAAAATCTGATTGTATGGTTCGGGTGTGTATGTTAGATTAGATACTTATACTTAGTAGAGATAGAATGTTTATGTAAATTCGATTTGATGTGTGATATAAATGCGATGAAAGAATATAAGACTGATTTGATGATATGATGATATGTTGGTATACAGATGCGAGTCGATCGAGATGATTTATACCCTGTCGGTCCCCTGATATGAGATTATTGCGGATGTGAACCGGGACATAGGCACATAAATACATATACATATATATAATGTTGTGAATCATGGATGATAGGTCGTATGTGATATTAGGCCGTACCCTCATTTGTCGTATAGGATGTTAGGATTCCTATTAGCTTAATGCCGCCGTACGATGATTTTCCGTGCGTGATGTGTTTGACTTGATGATTGATCCATACCCTTGACTAGAGGTTGTCGTACGATGGATTATACCGTAAGCGATATTGTTAGGCTGGATGCCTATTGATAGATTCACCGACTCGATCATGTTAGATTTGTATACCTTATAGCTTCTAGCTGACGATTTACCTTATGATGCATTCTTGTTATTCATATTGCCTTGCTTATACCTGTGATAGTACACCTGCACCATTATCGATGATGCGTATGTTACACACACACAGACTGTAGGCTCACACACTTCATCATCGATAATTGCCATGTCACTACACAGTAGGATTGCTGCATCATAATATGACTCTTCGTATAACCTGCTTGCGCATATACATTGATACATCCTTACTTGCGCACATACACATTGTTTATCCACATTGGTGCACACATATATTGATATATTCATACTTGCGCACATACACATTGTATAACCACATTAGTGCACATATACATTGATATATTTATACTTGCGCACATACACATTGTATATTCACATTGGTGCACATATACATTGATATATTCATACTCGCGCACATACACATTGTATATCCACATTGGTGCATATATACATTGATATATTCATACTTGCGCATATATATACATTTGTATATCCATATTGGTGCACACATACATTGGTACATCTATACTTGTGCATATACATATTGTACCTACATAGATCATTGGTTTTATTGGGAGATTGGGAACCGCAGGATATATTTTAAAAACTGGAGTCATTTAAAAGAGCGGTTTTCCCTTAATATATCATATCACTGTTCCAGGTTTCATGATATATTGATATGCTTACATTTCTATTATATGTCACATACATCATGCTTTATGCTTTTACGCATTGAGATATGCTGTTTTCATGAGATTTTTGGATTTGAGAACCGTGGCTATTTCAAAGGAAAGCATGTATTGTTTTAAAAACCCAGTTTCTCTTGATATGATATTTTAGGGCGTCCACCATGTGTTTTCTCGGTTCTGAGAGTGGCATGTGAAACCCGATTCGAGGAGCGGTAGGCACCGTCTGCGGGTACATGGTGGACCAGGTGAGGTACCCCGGGGCAAGAAGACTCGTATATGTTAGACGGTGAGCCCGGCAAGGGAGCACTACCTACCGGAGATAGTTTTTAGACTCGGCGTTTATCCGGAGGATACCGACCGGAGTAGCGAGATGGATATGAGGGCTGACCAGGGTGTGCGGCGCCTGAGGGCCGATCTGAGGATGCGGCGCCTGAGATATATGAGGATTTACGTGTCGATGCTGGGCACGGTTTTCATGATGTTTCGAGTGTCGATGCTGGACACTCAGGTTCCATGATTTGAGGTGTCGCGAGGGACACATGTTGATTTATAACCTCAAATTTTCATGCATCTGCTTTTATGATATTTACATGCTTGATGTTGTTGTGTCAGTGGTTGACACGTGGACGAGATCCACATGCATACATACTTTGATTATATGGGCGGACGAGACCCACTTGCATACATGCATTGTGTAAGTCCACGTTACCTATCCCGGTACTTACAGGCTTGCGGAAATGATGAAAAACGATTTTTCTAGAGGTGGTAACATGGACTCAAAATACGGATCTTTGTTAAATAACGATCTAACAATCCTAACAAGAGTTTTACCTACTCGGTTAGGTGGTTATACCTTAACTTGATCTCCTTCGTCTTCAACTCCTTGCGGTGGTCGGATCGGCCTCACCTCGTCGTCTCCTTGCGCCGAATATGGATCCACCTGAAAGCTTCTACCTTTGACTTCACTTCAAACTAGAAGAAACTAGAACACTTGGTTTGCTAAACCTTGTGAACTAGGATGAGTGGAGGAGTGTGTTGGGTTTTATCTCTAAGGTTCTTTCTTCTCAACTCATGAGACAAGTGAACCATAGACTAGAGAGAGAGCAAGAGGAAGAGGGAGAGCTCAAGCAAGAGAGAGAAAAGAAATGAGAGAATATGAGCAACTCTTTTGCCATCCAAGCTCTCATAATCCAAAATCATGATAACTCATAATAGTAATTGAGTATTATGTGATGGTTCAAGTCAAAATGGTCATATCATTTCATGCACTCATTTTGCAAAAATAAACAAGCAAGCAAAAGTCTTTGCCATGAAATGATAGCCATTGTAATGATGGTGGTCAACTAGTCCAACCTAGTCACTCGATCAACAAAGTCAATAAGTCAACAAAGTCAACCCTTCATCTCAACCATGACACAATAATACTTAATTAATATTATCATTAAAAATATTTCTTATTCTCATTAGGGTTTAGCAAAAGTCAATGGTCAACAGTCAACAGTCAATAACCCCAATGAGAATCCTCTGCCTCTGTCTTTCTGTCAACTGTGCATACACGCCCGCATCCACGTTCCGAGGAATACGAATACAAACGAGATAAAACCAATCCCAAAACGTACACTAGGATCTGTCTTAAACCAATGCCCGCTAGTGTTAACTGCCCGGACACTAAACGTGCACAAGTGCACGGATGTGACCGAACCCTGTCGCAAAACCATGCGACCTCTACTCTTTTGCCTAAAGGCGAATAGCTTTCTGTGTGGGACTCTAAAGACTCGACACTACGCTGGCAGTGGGTTTAACCACAGACCGCAAGCGGCACTAGCTGTGCGTAACGGTCCACGGGTAGATGCCGACAAGAAGACCGACAAGGTGAAACCCATCTGAACTCCTGCTGAGCCTGAATGTGACAATCTCTATACAGTCCGGTCTGTTCGTCTGATAACATCGCATGGCGGGCCTAGGGGGCGGTAAACGTCAGTCCCCTAATAGCGGTACAAGTCGTGTCGGAGTGTAGCCCAAAACACCCTGAGATAACACTGGAAACCTACTAGTATATCTCGCTTGCCCTGGCCAGGGACGACTTGTGTAATGGCTCTCCTAGACACAGCGCGATGTCAACCCCCAATACCGGGAGAGACGAATCATGTCTAACCGTCACTACCTCCAAGTGCTTCGGGACTGCACCCAACTACTACCTGTTTGCACGACTCCTTTGAGCCGTGGTAGGGTAGTAATCTAAGTACAGTGGGAACACACTCGAGGCGAAGTGACAGTGTCAAGTCAGCGGACTATGCTGTACTCATGTCACCTGGGAACTGATAATTGACGATAGGTATAGTAACAACCAACAGTTCCCGACGAGTCCTGTCCAGTGTTCTCGTAACCTAACGAGCACCCACATACTATCTCAAGTACGACGTACTGACGGCTGTAGGACAGACCGTCTCCCACACTGGGATGAGAAGCGCATACTCTAGTCTACTCCGGAGTATCGATGCCCTGTCTCGATAGTCCTACGACTAGGGACCTGCATAAGGATGTGCTTGTGGATTACCCAGCCTCCACTAGTGTGACTGCCATCACAACGCTGGTAATCAAGCAAAGATCCTAAGGGCTCCACTAATGTGTATAGGTGATATACAAAAATAAACACATGTACACATTAAAGCAGAAACAAACCAAGTAGCATATTACTATATTGAGCAAGATTGTCTATACAAGGTGAATATCCCAAGCTTCCATTAAGTAATATACAAACTAGTATGATACAGTAATGGCCTCTAGGGCATATACACTAACAATCTCCCACTTGCACTAAGGCCATGTACTGGCGTATCGAAGACCTATCATCTCGATCAGCCGCTCGAACTGAGTCTGGGGTAAGGCTTTCATGAGTGGATCAGCAGTGTTATCTTCCGTAGAAACTCTCCGAACCTCGATCTCCTGGCGACCCATGATCTCCCTGATCAGGTGATACCGCCTCAAGATGTGTCTGGACTTCTGATGGGACCTGGGTTCCTTCGCTAAAGCTATAGCCCCGTTGTTGTCGCAATACAGAGGTATTGGATCAACAATGGACGGAACCACCTGAAGTTCTGTCCAGACGGCTTCTTTTGCGGCATCTGCAACAGCGATATATTCCGCTTCCATCATCGAGTCAGCAGCGGTTTCCTGTTTGGAACTCTTCCAACACACCGCCCCTTCATTGAGGGTAAAGACAAAACCCGACATGGACTTGGAATCATCCAAGTCATTCTGGAAGCTGGAGTCAGCAAAGGCCTCGATCTGGAGGTCTTTTCCTCCATACACCAGGAACATCTCCTTAGTCCTTCTCAGGTACTTGAGAATGTTCTTTACCGCTATCCAGTGTTTCTCCCCAGGGTTTGACTGATACCGGCTTACCACACTCAGTGCATAAGCTACATACGGTCTGGTACACAACATCGCATACATTATAGAGCCTACCGCAGAAGCGTAGGGTATAATAGACATGCGATCCCTTTCCAAATCAGTCTTGGGAGACATCTCTTTAGAGAGGGTGATCCCGTGATAAGCCGGTAGATTACCGTGTTAGTTATATGTGTGCCCTAGAGGCCATTACTGTACATAGGATGTATATTGTAGTGGATGCTGGGACATATATAGGGAGGACTTTCTTGCTCGACATGATAGTATGCTATCTGGTTACTCTTTACCTTAACGTGTACACTGATTGTCTCTCCGTTACATGTTGGTAAAGCCCTTAGGATGTGTACTTGACTACCTGGACTATGATGCGGATCATACCAGTGGGGACATGGTAGTCTATAAGTACATCCTTCAAGGTCCCTAGTTGTGGGTGTATCGAGACGGGGCATCGATATACCAGAGTAGACTAGCGTATACCTTCTCGACCCATACAGATGGGCGATGGATGATCCCATATCCATTGGTGTTTGACATCGGAGATGATATACGGGTGCTCAGTAGAGACTGGGTACACAGGACGGACTCGCCGAGAACTCCCAGACGGTATTATACCTTACGTCAGATGGCAGTTCTCTGGTGACACTGGTACAGAGTAGTCTGTTGACCCGAGATCATCATAGAGTCTTGTGTGGTTCCCACTGTGCTTTGATTTCCACCTTACCACGTCCAAGAGGGCATGCAAAACGGTGGTTTTTGGGTACAGTCCCGAATCACATGGAGGCAATGAGCGATAGGAGGGGATTCGTCTCTCCCGGTATAGGGGGTTGATGTTGCGCTGTGTTCGATTGGCTATAACCGAAAATCCCTGGCCAGGGTTGCTGAGATTTACTGGTAAGTGTTACCTGTAGTTTCTCGAACTGTTATAGACCTCATATCGACACGACTTATCGAGCTATTGGGGTCTGACGTTTACCACCCCTAGGCAAGATATGCGACATATCAGACGACGAGACCGGACTGTACGGTAAGTGTTACTGGTTGGATTCACAGGAGTGTGAGCGGGCTTGCTTGTCGATCTTCTGATCGCTCAATACCCGGGTGGCCGTTATGTTTAGCAGACCGCTTGCAGCTTGTGGGTGTTTGATATGATCATCACCTGCTGCCGGCGTATTGACGAGTCATTAGAGTCCTACACAGAGGTTTCCTGGCTTAAGCGAAACGAAATAGGAGCGCATATGAGATATGTGCGGGACCGAGAATAATGCGTGTATGAGATACCGTATTCTATTCTCGCGATGAATGTATCGATTGGTTGTATGCGATATAACCTAGTTATCGAATCATGTATTGATTCGATAAGCCGATACATAGGATACTAGTCGGTTATATGCGATATGACCGGATTGTTAAATCAAGTGTTGATTTAATGATTTAATATATAATTATATATTTGATATATTACTTTTCATTAACTAGTATTGGTTCACTTTAAATGGATTTTCTCACTTAGATGTACAAGTTGTATATGTGATATATTTTTTGTACAAATGATTGTATCATGTTTGATGATACATGTTTACTTGGTTAAGTGTAAAGAATTAAACCATGGTTAAACAAATGATTAGGGTTTTGTTTTCTTATTCATTTATTTATCTATTTATTCTTTTTGGAAAATAATAAGCATAAAGAGAAAATGGTTGCTTTCAAAGATGAAGCTTGTTGAAGCTTCATGAAGGTTTGACCAAAGTGACCATTTTGTCTTCATGCTTAACCCTAACCATTCATCTAACCTTAGTCAATTCTCTACACCTAACCATGGTTCATATTATGATAAGTATTCATTTTCTTTTGTATTTTAATTAACTTATCATAATATATATCTTCTTCTTCTTCTTCTTCTTCAAGAAGAAGCTTGCCTCCATCAATGGCAACTTGATGAAATGAGTGAGAAATCCAAATTCTAAAGTGAACCCAACTCCTATTTCTTCATCCTCTACCTCTTGCCAAGTAGTAAAGAGTGTTTCCTTCACAAGTTATCATGGCTTGGTGAAGTTGGAGCTTGATCTTGTGATGCCTCGACGTAGATCATCTTCGGCATCGTAGTCGATGACCTAGCCCGCCCATTCTCCGATGAAGCCGACAGAAGAGTCCAAGATCAGATTTGGACAGCGAGGAGACTTCATCACGGAGCCATGGAGGGGGAGAAACGGATCTACAAAGGTTGTATGTTCGTTCACTTAGTTAAGTTGTTAACTAGTTTCTCTTTACGCCTAAAATTCTAGCCAACGATCTTGTTAGGGTTTCTCGGCACTTGTAAAATTTGAAATTGGCATGGTTGATGCCTTGTGAGACCTCATTAGTATGCCTAGGAACCCTACAGTGGTATCAGAGCCTAGCTAGAGCCTTAGGCGAAGCGTAGACGAAGTTTGAAACCCGAACGAACCGAAACCCTAACACAAAAAATGCTCTCTGGACTTTTTTCAAAAACTGGGTTTTTTCCAGATTAAAAATGCTTAAAAAATTCAGCAGGGAATTATAAGAATTACGGTGCAAAATTTGATAAACGTTCCTTCAAGATTGCGGCGGAACCGCGACATAAGCCTAGCTTATGCGGCGGTTCCGCGGCAAAAGTGTGACGTCACCCTCCCAATTTTGCACAGTAACTTCCTTTATTCAGTGCCGAGTTCTCTGGGTATTTTTAAATTTTATTCAAGAGTTGGATTTTCTGGGGTTGTTTTGGGGATTCGATTATTCGATCGGATTGTCAAACTTTGTCTATGTGTCTTTCCGGATAATTTTTGAATATGTTAAAAAGTTCGACCGGATATAAATACCCACATTTTCCCCTGTCAGGAAATTTTCAAGTGTTGGATCTTTCCGTAGTTTAACGACGTTCTAAGTAGTGCAAGTAACGCGATGGACCCTCTAGAAGACAACAAACCTTAACTCGATTATGTGACCGTCTTGAACTGCCCTTTGAACCTCCGGGTTTGGGGCAGTACGGCGTGCCACATGTGAGGCGTTGGCTTGACCCTTCTACGGCTGGACCGTTGGTACTGAGGCACGAACTGAATGTTTTTAGACTTGTTTCATGTGTTGATCTGTATCGGGAAAACTTGGGTGTTTGAATGTTCGATCGGAAAGTTTAACATTTTCTATTTATCTGGAATGGGATACAATAATTGGAATTCACAAATAGTTATGAGATAACTGAATGAATGTTATAAATCTAGCGGTTTAGTCTCATTTGATCGGTTGCCACGGAATTTTGATGCGATCAAAAGTCCGTCGCAATCACGTAGCGTACGCGGATACTCGCCGGGTAAACTTAATAGACAGCCTCACTCCATAGCCCCGACCAAGTGACTGTAGGAGAACCCCGTCGCCGAAAGCATCCGTTTGGGTGCTCGCGGCAGCGGTGTTCCGTCTTGGTGAACTTCGTCGACGGTATCGGGGGTGCAGCTGCCTACTAAAGTTTGCGACGAGCATTCGATCAAATTTTCGGGAATCTTGTTGAATTGCCCGACTTTATATTGAAAAGAGTTTTCGATAATTGAGACTAAAATGCGGGGTTTATAATTGTTAGGCATGCGATGTCTAAGTATTTCATTTGATTAGGCATGCGATGTCTAAAGAGATTGCGGATTCTAACTGTTGTAGTTTTACACTTTCTTTTCTGTGACCGTAAGTGTAATATGTGATATCGCCGGTTTCGTTGCTATATGTCAACGACAATTGGGATGCGCATATTTACTTACGTTGTTGACATGTGATGTTATGTTTTGCTGGATATGTTATATTGGATCGTCGTGTTTGAATAGCCGGGGGTTTTTTTTATGTGAGATGAGTGTTTTTCATTTTCATTCATGTAAAAACTTGTATGTAATATTCTTTTATTGGGGCACTTCCAGGTTGCGGAAGTTGTCACCGTTGTTGTATATTATTTACTTTTCCGCACTAGGATAGACCCAAGGAGGAGGGCACAAGTAACCAGGTTCTGGAGTCCAGTGGGAGACCAACTCGAGGAGTCGAGTCCGGGTCTCCTAACTCTAGAATTGGTAGGGTTGCTTGCCGCTCTCGTAGGGGTCTAAGGGTGTGGGTTAGGCTATTCATCGCGACCGTGGAATCCGTGTTTTATACTGGCTCGTATTGAAAACACGGACGTCCTAGTATATCCAATGTTTCATATGTTTCTTCTGCTGCGATATCTGTGATGTGATCATGTGATGTTCTGTGATAGATACAGTATATAGTATATATGATATATTATATAGACGTTACTTATGTTTTACACCCGCGCTAGCCCTGTCCCGCTCTGTCGTTAGTTACCTAACCTAACGGTGCACGAGGGGACATCGAGGCGAATGCGGATGGCATAAGTGTACGTCGTATTTATCTGTGATGTTTAGGTAACTTAAATGATGGGACTTCATTAATGAGATTAATGAAATAAAAGAAACCTAAGATGTTGTGGAATCGAATTTCAAAAATAAAATAGGTAGCTATAGTTCTTGCTTTGCACAGAGGTATATATGATATATCCTGCATCTTATTTGATAAGGAAAGGACCGAGATCCCTTCACCGGGAGTGACTCCTTTAGCAATAACTGGCAGATGCTACAACTCTCGGTTTGTCTTTTGATTGCTTTTAAAAGTTTTTGCTTTGCACAGTGATATATGTGATATATCCCGCACCTCATTCCACGAGGAAAGGACCGACGATCCCTTCACCGGGAGTGACTCCTTTAGCAAAACTAGAAAAGCCTCAAAAACACTCCATTTCTAAATTCATTCGATCCTACAACGATATCAAGTTCATTACGCAATAGGTTTTCAGAAAAACTTGTCTTAGCCCTACGTCATTTCAGATAAGTAATAGTTAGTATTCGTGCTGCGGTCGTTTGGCATTCGTCAAGGTGCAGTGTGCGGTAGCTATATGCTGCTTATCTGCAGCATACGATGCGATTGGATTAGGGTAGTCGTACGGCTTTGTTGGCTTTCGTCAAGGGTCGTGTGGATGGGATTAATTCAATCAAGAAATGACGGGTTGAACTTGACTACCGGGCTATGGTTTTGTAACATTTTCAAAAAATATAAAATATTAATTTTGGGAATTTTTATAATTTAATATTATTTTAATATTAAATGCAAATAAATAGGAAAAATGTTAGAAAAATTATGAAAAATTATGGAAAATTCTAAAATAGGGTAAATTAGTGAATTATGGCATTTTTCAGTTTTTGTGATTAGTTTGACACTAATTTAGTGCTAATAGCGATTAAAATCGCTAATCGGGTTTTTTGGCAATTTTGTGCAAAACTTGCACATACCACTTTTTTCTACACTTGTGCATTTTTCTAGCCATGGTTTTCTTTTGGGATCACTATTCTTGTGAGAAGGTTTAGAGATTAAAAGAAAAGGGAAAAAGAAAAGAAAAGAATTGAGGGTAGGTGAGAGAGAGAGGTGGACTTTGACTACATACCCTTGGCCATACCCCTTCATTCCTCATCATTCTCCCCCTCTTCCTCCTTGTTGCTGCTGCTGCCCTAGCCTCATTCTTCCTCCACCTTCAACCCCTTTCTTCATCTCTAAAACAACCCCAAAACCCCACACTCATTTCATTAAAAATGTGCAAAATCCCTAGATCTACACATGGAGCTAAAGAAGCAAGGATTTTGGCCACTAGGGGCAACTCAAGAATTTTCTTGAGTTGCTAATGGAGGTAATTACTGAACCATTAGCTTAATTATATCCTTTTCTATAAACCCATGTTAAGATTTAATCGATATTGTGTGATATTGTGGAATTGAGAATAATCAAGTTAGGGTTTGAGGGAACTTATGATGTATTGGGAAATTGAGCTCAGTAGAGGTCTTACCAAAACCCTAGTGTTTGAATTGGAACCCAAAACCTGAAGCAAAAACCAGAATACGGATTTTAGAAACCAATATCGGGGAAAAAAACTGGAAACTGCCACTGTTATTTAGAATCTGCTAACACCCCGAGAACACTAAAATAATATTGAGTGGAAATTGAGATGTGCAGGCACCATAGAGGCAACACCCAAAACCCTAGCTCTCCACTCCACCTTAAGGCCGCCAAAACCTCCATTCTGGCCGCAAATTGCGGCCAGACCAGTGAGGAATCGCCTCGTTTTCTGTGCATAGCCCCAATACCTCAATTCTTGGCCCTGGGTACTTCTAGTTTTGACAGATTCTTTCTGGGGTGAAATCTGGGACATATATCCTAAGTTGCTGTTTTGGATTCGTATTTCCGTATTCCGTATTTTTGATTCTGAAATGGTGGAATGTGTTTTGCCTCGACTATTTGTCGTTTATACGACGATATAGAGGATTTATTGATGGTTTTGAAGGCGTGCCATAGGTTCTCACCTATAGGCCCCCTTATCGTATCATTTTGGATTTCATGCGCCGTTTTAGTTTGGATTTGGTTTTAATGCGCATATATGATATTTGATGTGTAGGTACCCATGAAGACTTCGGGACGACAAG
Source organism: Agapanthus africanus (assembly GCA_030015575.1). Lineage (NCBI taxonomy): Eukaryota > Viridiplantae > Streptophyta > Magnoliopsida > Asparagales > Amaryllidaceae > Agapanthus > Agapanthus africanus. Next base: position 229,220,077 of record JASDDO010000022.1, on the reverse strand, counting down.
CAAATACGTGGTGACGTCCGCAATTGGTGATGCAAGGTGAGTAGATTATATCTACAGGGGGAAGTCGGGTGGATGGCGTATGCACCCCCGCAGTCCGTAGATTGATTAATATGTAGTTATTGTGATGATAGGTGTATTATGGATAGTATAGGGTTAGAAGTGACTAGTGCAGTTCATAGTCGCGAACCCTAGGATAGAATTACACCTACACACACACCCTTGCCTATCACTTGTACTTGCACTGTGGTTGATGATATGTGATGACTTTGGAGATGAGTCGATGATGTGGGCTTGGTGCCCTGAGATCGGTGATTTGACACGATTCATATGTGGGATATGACTTGTGATTCCTTGCGGGCTTGGGATATGTGTTTACCCCCGCATGCATACTTACTGATGTTACCGTTTGTACTAGACATAGAGTGGTACTCTAGACTATATGATCTGATGATGGTGATATCTGTTATGTGATGAGACAGTGAGATGTTGACCCCTACCCAGCTATGGGGATGCCGTACGATGATTTACCGTACGTGCCGATATTGATGATAGATCCGCACTCATAACCCAAGGATATCTTATGATATGACATTGAGGCGAGATCACCGACTATATATCTTTATATATATACCGACTCAGATTTAGGTGGTTTCCACACTTACCCCTCCTGATTGACCTGATACTTAGGTGTAGTTTGCATAGTAGATACTTCACTGTGATGTTGACTACTAGATTTCTGCATCTTCATGCTATTCATATTATTATCATGCTGTTAGGACACCAGCACCATTACCGATGATGCGTATGTTCCACGTACACTATTTGCCGGCTCACACACTTCATCATCGATAATTGCCATGCCACTACACTGTAGTACTATTGCATTCATGAGATGATTCTTCCTTCGACTTATGCATATTACTATTCCATGTTGCATGATTTCCGATATGATTACTTTTCTTTACATGTCGCATACATCATGGATTGATTGCATAGCACATCGCATTGGATGTACTTCTTGATGTTGGATTTTCATGGGATTTCTGGATTTGGGAACCGTGTCCTTTTCAATAGTAAACATTTAAAAACCCGGTTCCCTTGATATGATATTTGGGGCGTCGCCCCGTGTTTTCTCGGTGCTAGAGGATGTACTGAGAGAGGGATGACCCGGACTGACGGAAGCCCGATGGATCGATAGAGGGCTGACCCGGACTGACGGGAGCCCGATGTACTGAGAGAGGGATGACCCGGACTGACGGATTCCCGATATATATATATATATATATATATATATATATATATATATATATACTCTGAGAGAGGGCTGACCCGGACTGACGGAAGCCCGATGGATTGATAGAGGGCTGACCCGGACTGACGGAAGCCCGATGGATTGAGAGAGGGATGATGTCACGACCCGAAAGAGCACGTGACTGGCCCTTGAAACATATGAAGCCTATAGGACTCCATCTGATCCAAGTAAGCCAAAAGCCCAGAAATCTAAAACCATTTTGAGTAATAAGTAAGAAAACTGGTTTAAAGAAGTGAAGAAATACATGTTTGAAATCAAGGTTTTTAAATAACTAAGCCGAACGTGCATTTGAAAATGGTACAGTCTTTTCTAAAAATTTCGGCAGAGTTTCTCTTGTAAAACTGGCCCCGAATGGGGTACAACATGAATAACAATATATAAAATGATAAAGGCATCCCCAAGCGGGAGCTAGCTCTTCGTCAATCGACGGTCACAACCACGCAATGATATGATAATATACAACGCCAAGTGGCGAGGATCAAAACCAAAAGAAAGCTCAAAAGTAGCAAGAAAACCGCAATACTACTAAGCGCGACTCTAAGGTCGAATAATACAACACTGTCTCTGAGTCTGAAAGAATATACAAGATTTGGTTGATGGACAATTTCTAGATACAATGAAATAAATAAATACAAAGGTGATTCCTGATACGAAGGAATCCACCTACCAAAGCAAATCACCCGCAAGGAGGTAGTGTGCCAGAAATGCCGCAATAGGACCTGTACGGCAAAACCTGCAAGAATTGTGGCACAACGGGGGTGAGTTGCCAACTCGTGAATAGAAACATCCACAAGTAGAAACCGAATGCAAGACATAAACCTAAGTCAACGATCAGTAATATAATCCACAAGAGTACATCTGAGTGTAACAAGGTGGCAAGGTAACATCTAATCACGTATGTAGTGCCAGGTACTCAGGTAATAACATGTCATCAGTATAAGGTATGTCTGCATAAGGTAGATATGATGAAATATCAAAGATATCAATACACATATATTAGCGTCCCATACCACTAATATTGGTGTAAGATAAGTGTAAATCCAGTCTGTATATGATCCATATCTGTATAATGTGTAAACTTTCCACCTGTCACCCACTGACAGCAAGCATCATGTATGCAATGTGAGGATATAACCAAAATCATGGAAAACTCATCATGAAACCCGTGCCAAGCATCGACACGTAAATCCTTACCCATATGGGGCTCCGTCTGCGGTATCGGCCCTCGGCCCCCGGCAGTACGAGTCAACCCATATCCATCTCTGGGCTCCGTCTGCGGTATCGGCCCGTCGGCCCCCGGCAGTACGCCCATCTCTCAGCTCCAGGCGGTATCCCCCGGATATCCGCCGAGCTCAAATACAATCACCGGTAGGTACTCGCCCGCCTCCAGGCTCAATCGGCATAACCCATCGATCATCTCGCCGAGGGGAACCATACCGGGCCCACTACGAACCCGCAAACGGTACATCACCACCTCGAATCGGGTTTCAAGCACACGTCTCAGCACCGAGAAAATGCGTGGTGGACGCACCGAAATATCATATCACGAGGTACCGGGTTTTCATAAAAGTGCCTCTTTTATTAAATAATCCTTCGGTCCTCAAAACCAGAAATCACATGAAAATCCACATCGAGAAGTAAATCCAATGCAACGTGCTATATAATCCATCCATGATGTATGCGACAAGTAAAGAGAGGTAATCATATCGGAAATCATGTAACATGGAATATCTTGCAGTCCTCAATCTCAATCAAGTATGAATCATATATGTTTGTGTACAGGTACATGTGCACAATATGCCAAGCAGTAATCATATCATGAATGCAACAGTACTACAGTGTAGTGGCATGGCAATTATCGATGATGAAGTGTGTGAGCCGGCAAATAGTGTACGTGAAACATACGCATCATCGATAATGGTGCTGGTGTCCTAACAGCATGATAATAGCATAATAATGAACATATGCCCGCAATGCGAATAGCAGGAAAAATGCAGATATCTAGTAGTCAACACCACAGAGAAGTATCTACTATGCAACTACATCTAAGTATCAGGTCAATCAGGAGGGGTAGGTGTGGAAACCTCCTAAATCTGAGTCGGCATATATATAAAGATATATAGTCAGCGATCTCGCCTCAATGTCATATCATAAGATATCCTCGAGTTATGAGTGCGGATCTATCCTCAATATCGGCTCGTACGGTAAATCGTCGTATGGCATCCCCAATAGCTGGGTAGGGTCAACATCTCACTGTCTCATCACATAACAGATATCACCATCATCAGATCGTATAGTCTGGAGTACTACTCTATGTTTAGTACAAAACGGTAACATCAGTAAATATGCATGCGGGGGTAAACACATATCCCAAGCCCGCAAGAAGCACAAGTCATATCCCACATATGAATCGTATCAAATCACCGATCCTAGGGCACCAAGCCCACATCATCGACTCATCTCCAAAGTCATCACATATCATCAATCACAGTGCAAGTACAAGTGATAAGCAAGGGTGTGTGTGTGTAGGTGTAATTCTATCCTAGGGTTCGCGACTATGAACTACACTAGTCACTTCTAACCCTACATATCCACAATACACCTATATCACAATAAACTGCAAAGTAATCTATCTACGGACTGCGGGGGTGCTATACGCCATCCACCCGACTTCCCCCTGTAGATATAATCTACTCACCTTGCATCACCAATTGCGGACGTCACCACGTATGCTTGTCGTCCCGAAGTCTTCATGGGTACCTACACATCAAAATATCGTATATGCGCATTAAAACCAAATCCAATCTAAAACGGCGCATAAAATCCAAAACGATACGATAAGGGGGCTTATAGGTGAGAACCTATGGCACGCCTTCAAAACCATCAATAAATCCTCTATATCGTCGTATAAACGACAAATAGTCGAGGCAAAACACATTCCACCATTTCAGAATCAAAAATACGGAATACGGAAATACGAATCCAAAACAACAACTTAGGATATATGTCCCATATTTCACCCTAGAAAGAATATGTCAAAACTAGAAGTACCCAGGGCCAAGAATTGAGGTATTGGGGCTATGCACAGAAAACGAGGAATTTCCTCACTGGTCTGGCCGCAATTTGCGGCCAGAATGGAGGTTTTGGCGGCCGTACGGAGGAGCTAGGGGCTAGGGTTTTGGGGTTAGTTTCCTGGGTGCCTGCACATGCTATTGTCCACTCAATTTTATTTTAGGATACCTCGTATGATAGCAGATTCCAAATGACAGTGACAGAATACACAATTTCCCCGATATCGGTTTCTAAAATCCGTATTATGGGTTTAAACTTCAGGTTAGGGTCTTAATTCATACACTAGGGTGTTGGTGTATCCTCAATTGAACTCAATTTCACAATACAACCCAAGTTCCTCTCAAACCCTAACTAGGTTTTCATCAAATCCATAATATCACACAATATCGATTAAATCTTAACATGGGGTTATAGGAAAAGCTATAATTAAGCAAATGGTTCAGAAATTACCTTCATTAGCAACTCAAGAAAATTCTTGAGTTGCCCTCTAGTGGCCAAATCCATGCTTCTTTAGCTCCATGTGTAGATCTAGGGATTTTGCACAATTTTAATGAAAGGAGTTTGGGGTTTTGGGTATGTTTTTGAGATGAAGTGAGAGGATTTAGTGGAGAGGAGAGAGGGCTAGGGCAGCAGCAGCAAGGGAGAGGAAGAGGGAGAGAAAATGATGGGAGAATAGCTAAGTCTCAAGGTCAATGGTACCCCATGTCTCTCTCTCACCTACCCTCATCATTACATTTTCTTTTCTTTTCCTTTTCTTTTAAAAACCAAACCTTCTCACATCAATAGTAACCCCAAAAGAAATTCATGGCTAGAAAAATGCACAAGTGTAGAAAAAGTGATATGTGCAAGTTTTGGACAAAATTGCCAAAAAACCCGATTAGCGATTTTAATCGCGATTAGCACTATATTAGTGTCAAACTAATCACAAAAACTTAAAAATTTCATAATTCACTAGTTTACCCTATTTTAGAATTTTCCATAATTTTTCATAATTTTTCTAACATTTTTCCTATTTATTTGCATTAAATATTAAAATAATCAATAAAATAATATTAAATTATAAAAATTCCCAAAATTAATATTTTATATTTTTGAAAATGTTACAATCTACCCCCCTTAAAGAAATTCGGTCCCCGAATTTAAATTTAAATCCCCAATACTAAAAACAATTTCAGTAATAATCCATTTGTCGGGGCTCCGAAAATATCAACACATAAAACATCACAGCGCAATGCATGCGCATGAAAAATGAGCAGATAACTCAAAAGCAAAACTCCGTCAAGCATCTCGCAATCATCGGAGTCGAGGTAAAAACACAATGTCAAATCCAATACAAAACCGATATGATATGGATCAATACTACATATGTAGACATCTAATCCATACATGTAAGTAGCTGATGCAAAAGCATGCAAAAGTATATCCAGGTACCGTCCACTGACTAGTCCTGCTCAGCATGAAAGCAAAAATCCAACATCATAAAAGGTACTGCTCCAAAAGGAATAAATCCCAAAAATGCACATAACACAATCCTGTGCGTCTGGTGCGCACGGAAATCAAGATCCATAAATGTGTCAAACAGGTATACAAAACAACATCTAGGTGCAACGGGTGTGCACGAAACATCTGTCGTAGGCAACGTGTGTGCCTGACAGAAAAATCATGTGCATGTGACATGCACGAAAAATCCCGATTTAGTGCATCTGGCGTGCACTAAAATCGTATATCAAACACTAAAGGTGCATAAAAACCACGCTAGAAGTGCAAATCAAATCACTGTATACTGTAGGCATGAAATCTCAATCAATATCTCAAGTGTAATAACTCTACGCAAAATATATAAATACCCAGTGGGTGCATGAAATCAATATCATGAAACTCAGTCACCAAACTAAATCATGCCAACAGAACGCCCAAATACCGAAATCCAAAATGACGGATACGTGATAATCGAATCACAAAATCACAAATCATAAATACCGTCGTCGGTAGTTCCTCCTTCAAAGTCGAGAAGGAGTCAGTGCAATCTACTGCTAGCAGCGCAGGATATCTACCTGCCTCTTGCTCACGGTCTGGCGTCCTCTGACTCTCTGGGTCCTTATCTTCTCTGCAGATCACCTATCACGCGGTCAATCGGCTCATCGGCCCTGTCAGATGTGCTAACGGGAACGATTCCGTTCTGGCACTCCTCTGGTCACCTCTCGGTCAATCCTCACGACCACTCGTAAGGCAGAAAATAACTGGCGTCGGCCTCTGGCTCTCTGGAAGCACGTCACACATCTGATCCTGGGTGCAAACATCGTTGCAGCAATGTCCTGGAAGGAATCCTGCTCAAGGTCTCTTCCAATCATGCCTATGCCGATCTGTACAGAGGCTGGCTTTCCTGCACAACCTCTTCTCGCTCAAAAGACACCTGTGTCCTCAGAACAACATTTCTCAGAAACTGGTCGCATCCCAACGTCTCTGTAAGCAAATCAGGTCTCTAGTCTCGACGGGAAGCAATGACAGCTCGTCAGTGTCTCACACGAACCTTTGGTTTCAACTGTCTCTATCATCGTCCACTATGACGTCATGCCAAGCTACTATGCACTGCACTGTTCTCGGCCACGGTCAATCTGAAGTCTCTCACACGGACTCGAAGTCGCGTATTCTGTAGCTTCATCATTCCGTAGCAGATGTCAGGCCGAACTGGTCCTCGGGAATACGTCCCAACCATCGGAGGAATACTCATCACTCGTCCGTCCTTGATCAATTCGCAACGCATCTGGTTAAGTTCCTTTATCCGAACTTGGTCAACTACCTTGTCGACAATGCCGAACTCTGGCCTGCTGGGTGTGCGCAAAATGACCACTCCTGGGTCCAGGTCTTTTCGTAACGTACTCCAGAAAGGTCCTGTCGAGGTTCCTTTCTCAAATCTCAATCCTGCCGAATTGCCCGGAAGTCGTCATCCAATGCTGAAGCTAAAGCTTATTCCGGAATGGCTGCATACTTATCGCGCTTCTTTCTGGAAGATATATCCATATACCACGCCTCGGGGTGCATATCACATCTCTAATGTCAGTGGAGTGGGACATCATCTCGTCGAAATATCTCGTGAACTCTTCTCTTCACTCTGCGTCAATGTCGACTGATTCGGACTCGTCTCATCATGGCTGCATGTACGGTGCTCTAACGGCTATGCTCGCATCTGGAGTCTCCCAAGCAGTGTCCCATCACGATATCCGAAAGATGTCGAACCATCCGATCGACTCGTCAGATCCTCATAATCCCCCAAGAGCTCACATCTCGGGTACAGTTTAATAGTATCGAGTACATGCCACAGCGTCGGTGGTCCAGCCGTAGAAGGGCAAACCCAAGCCTCACTAATGGCGCCGCGGAACCGCCGTAAACCCTAAGGTTCAAAGGCTGTCACACAGTCATTAAGTCGAGTTAGGGTTTCATTCTTCTAGAGGGTCCATAGAATCACCTGCATGTCTTTCCGTATACTTTAAACTTGGAAAATAGGCTCCTGACGTTCGATCGTCTCTATCGACTCTCACGAACCTGCGTGAAGTCGTCTCTAGCTGGAATCAATCCGCCTGATGACCTCGCATCGGGGTAAGCGAACTCACCACACGTCCTAGTCATCCATCCTCGGTGACTAGCAACTCGCTATCATCTCTCTAAGAACATGCTCATGCTGCAGTAGCTCCAACCATCTGGGCGATATCTCGTCATTTGCAGCAGCAACTGGCTCATACGCCTGTACGCCGAACAACGCCTCAATCCTCCAGGAAAGGCGATACATAAGCGGTCATCTCTGAGTCGGTCTACTCTAGATCTGAGTAAGACTCTCCACACTGGAAATCTTCAACTCAACTGGGCCCGCTCTGGCGCAAAATCGGACGAATCACCTTCGTCTCTCAAATCGGGTAGACTAGCTATCATCTGTCTCATTTCTGCCTGAAAGCTCCGGCAATCTCAGCTCGTAAGCTCCGAAAGCAACATCCTGTCAATCTCAGCAACAGCTGGTCCATCTGTCTGCACGATAGGCGACATCGCAATCTCTGAGGTATGCTGTACATCAACAGTCATCTCTCAACTGGCAGCTCTAACAATGGCCCGATCATCCGGTGCAAGACCAAGCACTCGCCTCCACCAGAGGCCACAATCACCAACACTAACTCGAGACGTTCCCATGTCACCAGAGAACACAATGGTCGGCCCTCGTACCAAACGAGCTCACACTAGCCGTAACCCTAGCAGCAGCCCAAACTGCGCTCAAACATGGTGACAGGAATCTCAATCGAGTATCAAAGAGAGCACATCAGTGGCAAGAAGGGAAACAACAGATCCAAAGTGGATACATGATCATAGGAAGGAACAGCATCAATGGAGTTATGATCATGAAACTAGTAGAAGCGGGAATCTCAAATGGATGTATAATCCAGGATATGAAGAGAATCACTGATCTCGAAAAACATGCACATCCTAAGGTTCGTTAAGCGGAGTGGCGTGCCGTAAGTATGCCGTGGAACATACCAACGGTACGTCACTCTACTTTAGTCACCTAATCCATCAACCAAGGGTCATCCTAATACGACGAAAGTTCGGGTTTACACCCCCTCGACCAAGTCTAAGTTCCGTAAGGTCAAGCTTAAGTTCCGTATATAAACAACGCCCTAGGCTCCACATAGTCAAACTCAGACTCGAACCAAGGTCAACCTAGCGCTCTGATACCAACTTTGTCACGACCCGAAAGAGCACGTGACTGGCCCTTGAAACATATGAAGCCTATAGGACTCCATCTGATCCAAGTAAGCTAAAAGCCCAGAAATCTAAAACCATTTTGAGTAATAAGTAAGAAAACTGGTTTAAAGAAGTGAAGAAATACAGGTTTGAAATCAAGGTTTTTAAATAACTAAGCCGAACATGCATTTGAAAATGGTACAGTCTTTTCTAAAAATTTCGGCAGAGTTTCTCTTGTAAAACTGGCCCCGAATGGGGTACAACATGGATAACAATATATAAAATGATAAAGGCATTCCCAAGCGGGAGCTAGCTCTTCGTCAATCGACAGTCACAACCACGCAATGATATGATAATATACAACGCCAAGTGGCGAGGATCAAAACCAAAAGAAAGCTCAAAAGTAGCAAGAAAACCGCAATACTACTAAGCGCGACTCTAAGGTCGAATAATACAACACTGTCTCTGAGTCTGAAAGAATATACAAGATTTGGTTGATGGACAATTTCTAGATACAATGAAATAAATAAATACAAAGGTGATTCCTGATACGAAGGAATCCACCTACCAAAGCAAATCACCCGCAAGGAGGTAGTGTGCCAGAAATGCCGCAATAGGACCTGTACGGCAAAACCTGCAAGAACTGTGGCACAACGGGGGTGAGTTGCCAACTCGTGAATAGAAACATCCACAAGTAGAAACCGAATGCAAGACATAAACCTAAGTCAACGATCAGTAATATAATCCACAAGAGTACATCTGAGTGTAACAAGGTGGCAAGGTAACATCTAATCACGTATGTAGTGCCAGGTACTCAGGTAATAACATGTCATCAGTATAAGGTATGTCTGCATAAGGTAGATATGATGAAATATCAAAGATATCAATACACATATATTAGCGTCCCATACCACTAATATTGGTGTAAGATAAGTGTAAATCCAGTCTGTATATGATCCATATCTGTATATCTGTGGAACCCGTCCACCTGTCACCCACTGACAGCAAGCATCATGTATGCAATGTGAGGATATAACCAAAATCATGGAAAACTCATCATGAAACCCGTGCCAAGCATCGACACGTAAATCCTCACCCATATGGGGCTCCGTCTGCGGTATCGGCCCTCGACCCCCGGCAGTACGAGTCAACCCATGTCCATCTCTGGGCTCCGTCTGCGGTATCGGCCCGTCGGCCCCCGGCAGTACGCCCATCTCTCAGCTCCAGGCGGTATCCCCCGGATATCCGCCGAGCTCAAATACAATCACCGGTAGGTACTCGCCCGCCTCCAGGCTCAATCGGCATAACCCATCGATCATCTCGCCGAGGGGAACCATACCGGGCCCACCACGAACCCGCAAACGGTACATCACCTCCTCGAATCGGGTTTCAAGCACACGTCTCAGCACCGAGAAAACGCGTGGTGGACGCACCGAAATATCATATCACGAGGTATCGGGTTTTCATAAAAGTGCCTCTTTTATTAAATAATCCCTCGGTCCTCAAAACCAGAAATCACATGAAAATCCACATCGAGAAGTAAATCCAATGCAACGTGCTATATAATCCATCCATGATGTATGCGACAAGTAAAGAGAGGTAATCATATCGGAAATCATGTAACATGGAATATCTTGCAGTCCTCAATCTCAATCAAGTATGAATCATCTATGTTTGTGTACAGGTACATGTGCACAATATGCCAAGCAGTAATCATATCATGAATGCAACAGTACTACAGTGTAGTGGCATGGCAATTATCGATGATGAAGTGTGTGAGCCGGCAAATAGTGTACGTGAAACATACGCATCATCGATAATGGTGCTGGTGTCCTAACAGCATGATAATAGCATAATAATGAACATATGCCCGCAATGCGAATAGCAGGAAAAATGCAGATATCTAGTAGTCAACACCACAGAGAAGTATCTACTATGCAACTACATCTAAGTATCAGGTCAATCAGGAGGGGTAGGTGTGGAAACCTCCTAAATCTAAGTCGGCATATATATAAAGATATATAGTCGACGATCTCTCCTCAATGTCTTATCATAAGATATCCTCGAGTTATGAGTGCGGATCTATCCTCAATATCGGCTCGTACGGTAAATCGTCGTACGGCTTCCCCAATAGCTGGGTAGGGTCAACATCTCACTGTCTCATCACATAACAGATATCACCATCATCAGATCGTATAGTCTGGAGTACTACTCTATGTCTAGTACAAAACGGTAACATCAATAAATATGCATGCGGGGGTAAACACATATCCCAAGCCCGCAAGAAGCACAAGTCATATCCCACATATGAATCGTATCAAATCACCGATCCCAGGGCACCAAGCCCACATCATCGACTCATCTCCAAAGTCATCACATATCATCAATCACAGTGCAAGTACAAGTGATAAGCAAGGGTGTGTGTGTGTAGGAGTAATTCTATCCTAGGGTTCACGACTATGAACTACACTAGTCACTTCTAACCCTACATATCCACAATACACCTATATCACAATAAACTGCAAAGTAATCTATCTACGGACTGCGGGGGTGCTAAACGCCATCCACCCGACTTCCCCCTGTAGATATAATCTACTCACCTTGCATCACCAATTGCGGTCGTCACCACGTATGCTTGTCGTCCCGAAGTCTTCATGGGTACCTACACATCAAAATATCGTATATGCGCATTAAAACCAAATCCAATCTAAAACGGCGCATAAAATCCAAAACGATACGATAAGGGGGCCTATAGGTGAGAACCTATGGCACGCCTTCAAAACCATCAATAAATCCTCTATATCGTCGTATAAACGACAAATAGTCGAGGCAAAACACATTCCACCATTTCAGAATCAAAAATACGGAATACGGAAATACGAATCTAAAACAACAACTTAGGATATATGTCCCAGATTTCACCCTAGAAAGAATATGTCAAAACTAGAAGTACCCAGGGCCAAGAATTGAGGTATTGGGGCTATGCACAGAAAACGAGGAATTTCCTCACTGGTCTGGCCGCAATTTGCGGCCCGAATGGAGGTTTTGGCGGCCGTACGGAGGAGCTAGGGGCTAGGGTTTTGGGGTTAGTTTCCTGGGTGCCTGCACATGCTACTGTCCACTCAATTTTATTTTAGGATACCTCGTATGATAGCAGATTCCAAATGACAGTGACAGAATACACAATTTCCCCGATATCGGTTTCTAAAATCCGTATTATGGGTTTAAACTTCAGGTTAGGGTCTCAATTCATACACTAGGGTGTTGGTGTATCCTCAATTGAACTCAATTTCACAATACAACCCAAGTTCCTCTCAAACCCTAACTAGGTTTTCATCAAATCCATAATATCACACAATATCGATTAAATCTTAACATGGGGTTATAGGAAAAGCTATAATTAAGCAAATGGTTCAGAAATTACCTTCATTAGCAACTCAAGAAAATTCTTGAGTTGCCCTCTAGTGGCCAAATCCATGCTTCTTTAGCTCCATGTGTAGATCTAGGGATTTTGCACAATTTTAATGAAAGGAGTTTGGGGTTTTGGGTATGTTTTTGAGATGAAGTGAGAGGATTTAGTGGAGGGGAGAGAGGGCTAGGGCAGCAGCAGCAAGGGAGAGGAAGAGGGAGAGAAAATGATGGGAGAATAGCTAAGTCTCAAGGTCAATGGTACCCCATGTCTCTCTCTCACCTACCCTCATCATTACATTTTCTTTTCTTTTCCTTTTCTTTTAAAAACCAAACCTTCTCACATCAATAGTAACCCCAAAAGAAATCCATGGCTAGAAAAATGCACAAGTGTAGAAAAAGTGATATGTGCAAGTTTTGCACAAAATTGCCAAAAAACCCGATTAGCGATTTTAATCACGATTAGCACTATATTAGTGTCAAACTAATCACAAAAACTTAAAAATGTCATAATTCACTAGTTTACCCTATTTTAAAATTTTCCATAATTTTTCATAATTTTTCTAACATTTTTCCTATTTATTTGCATTAAATATTAAAATAATCAATAAAATAATATTAAATTATAAAAATTCCCAAAATTAATATTTTATATTTTTGAAAATGTTACAGATGACCCGGACTGACGGATTCCCGGTATATACTTTGAGAGAGGGCTGATCCGGATTGACGGAGCCCCATATGGAAGAGGATTTACGTGTCGATGCTAGGCACGGGTTTCATGATGTTTTTCCATGATTTTGTTTATATCCTCACATTGCATACATGATGCTTATTGTCATTGGGTGACGGGTGGACGGGTTCCACATACATACAGACATGGATTATATACAGACTGGATTTACACTTATCATACTCCATTTGTATATATAACAGGGTATGAGGGCGCTGTTATATATACCCTTACACCAATATTAGTGGTATGGGACGCTAATATATATGTATTGATATCATTGATATTTCATCATATTTACTTCATGCAGACATACCTTATACTGATGACATGTTATTACCTGAGTATCTGGCACTATATACATGATTAGATGTTACCTTGCCACCTTATCACACTCAGATGTACTCTTATGGATTTTATTGCTGATTGTTGACTTAGGATTATGTCTTGCATTCGATTTCTCCTTGTAGATGTTTCTATTCACGAGTTGGCAACTCACCCCCGTTGTGCCACAGTTCTTGCAGGTTCTGCCGTACAGGTTCTATTGCGGCATTTCTGGCACACTTCTTTCTTGCGGGTGACTTGCTTTCGGTAGGTGGATTCTTTCGCATCAAGAATCACCATTGTATTTATTTATTTCATTGTATCTAGAAATTGTCCATCAACCAAAACTTGTATATTCTTTCAGACTTAGAGACAGTGTTGTATTATTTCGACCTTAGAGTCGCGCTTAGTAGTATCGCGGTTTTTCTTGTTGCTTTGAGCTGTCTTTTGGATTTGATCCTCGCCACTTGGCGTTGTATATTATCATATCATTGTGTGGTTGTGACCGTCGATTGACGAAGAGCTAGCTCCCGCTTGGGGATGCCTTTATCATTGCATATATATTGTTATCCTTGTTGTACCCCATTCGAGGCTAATTTTACAAAAGAAACTCTGCCGAAATTTTTAGAAAAGACTTTATTGTTTTCAAAACATACCTTCGGCTTAGTTATTTAAAAACCTTGATTTCAAACCTGTATTTCTTCATTTCTTTAAACCAGTTTTCTTCACTTATTCTCAAAAATGGTTTTAGATTTCTGGGCTTTTGGCTTACTTGGATCAGATGGAGTCCTATAGGCTTCATATGGTTCAAGGGCCAGTCACGTGCTCTTTCGGGTCGTGACAACGTTGGTATCAGAGCGCTAGGTTGACCTTGCTTCGAGTCTAAGTTTGACTATGTGGAGCCTAGGGAGTTGTTTATATACGGAACTTAGGCTTGACCTTACGGAACTTAGACTTGGTCGAGGGGGTATTCGACCCGAACTTTCGTCGTATTAGGATGACCCTTGGTTGATGGATTAGGTGACTAAAGCAGAGTGACGTACCGTTGGTATGTTCCGCGGCATACTTACGACACGCCACTCCGCTTAAGGAACCTTAGGATGTACATATTTGTGAGATCAGTGATTCTCTTCATATCCAGGATTATTCGTCCATTTGAGATTCCCGATTCTATTAGTTTCATGATCATACCTTCATTGATACTGTTCCTTCCTATGATCATGTATCCACTTTGGATCTGTTGTTTCCTTTCTTGCCACTGATGTGCTCTCTTTGATACTCGATTGAGATTCCTGTCACCGTGTTTGAGCGCAGTTTGGGATGCTGCTAGGGTTACGGCCGGTGTGAGCTCGTTTGGTACGAGGGCCGACCATTGTGTTTTCTGGTGACATGGGAACGTCTCGAGTTAGTGTTGGTGATTGTGACCTCTGGTGGAGGCGATTGCTTGGTCTTGCACCGGATGATCGGGCCATTGTTAGAGCTGCCAGTTGAGAGAAGACTGTTGATGTACAGCATACCTCAGAGATTGTGATGTCGCCTATCGTGCAGACAGATGGACCAGCTGTTGCTGAGATTGACAGGATGTTGTTTTCGGAGCTTACGAGCTGAGATTGCCGGAACTTTCAGGCAGATATGAGGCAGATGATAGCTAGTCTACCCGATTTGAGAGACGAAGGTGATTCGTCCGATTTTGCGCCAGAGCAGGCCCAGATGAGTTGAAGATTTCTAGTATGGAGAGTCTTACTCAGATCTAGAGCAGACCGACTCAGAGATGACCGCTTATGCGTCGCCTTTCCTGGAGGATTGAGGCGTTGTTCGGCGTACAGGCGTATGAGCCAGTTGTTGCTGCAAATGATGAGATATCGCCCAGATGGTTGGAGCTACTGCATCATGAGCATGTTCTTAGAGAGATGATAGCGATTCGCTAGTCACCGAGGATGAATGACTAGGACGTGTGGTGAGTTCGCTTATCCGATGCGAGTCATCAGGTGGATTGATTCCAGATAGAGACGACTTCACGCAGGTTCGTGAGAGTCGATAGAGACGATCGAATGTCAGGAGCCTATTTTCCAAGTTTAAAGTATACGGAAAGACATGCAGGTGATTCTATGGACCCTCTAGAAGAATGAAACCCTAACTCTACTTAATGACCGTGTGACAGCCTTTGAACCTTAGGGTTTACGGCGGTTCCGCGGCGCCATTAGTGAGGCTTGGGTTTGCCCTTCTACGGCTGGACCACCGACGCTGTGGCATGTACTCGATACTATTAAACTGTACCCGAGATATGAGCTTTTGGGCGATTATGAGGACCTGACGAGTCGATCGGATGGTTCGACATCTTTCGGATATCGTGATGGGACACTGCTTGGGAGACTCCAGATGCGAGCATAGCCGTCGGAGCGCAGTTCGTGTAGCCACGATGAGACGGGTCTGAATCAGTTGGCATTGACGCAGAGTGAAGAAAAGAGTTCGTACGAGATTTTGACGAAATGACGTCCCACTCCGCTGACATTAGAGATGTGTTATGCACCCCGAAGTGTGGTATATGGATATATCTTCCAGAAAGAAGCGCGATAAGTATGCAGCCGTTCCGGAATAAGCTTTAGCTTTAGCATTAGATGATGACTTCCAGGCATTTCGGCAGGATTGAGATTTGAGAAAGGAACCTCGACAGGACTTTTCTGGAGTACGATACTAGAAGACCTAGACCAGGAGTGGTCGTATTGCGCACACCCAGCAAGACAGAGTTCAGCATTGTCAACGAGGTAGTTGACCAGGATCGGATAAAGGGACTTACCTGGATGCGTTGCGAATTGATCAAGGACGGACGGGTGATGAGTATTCCTCCGATGGTTGGGACGTGTTCCCGAGGACCAGTTCGGCCTGACATCTGCTACAGAATGATGAAGCTACAGAGTACGCGATTTCGAGTCCGTGCGAGAGACTTCAGATTGACAGCGGCCGAGAACAGTGCGATGCATCGTAGCTTGGCGTGACGTCTTAGTGGACGACGATAGAGACAGTTGGAACAGGAGGTTCGTGTGAGACACTGACGAGCTGTCATTGCTTTCTGTCGAGACTAGAGACCTGATATGCTTACAGAGACGTTGGGATGTGACCAGTTTCTGAGAAATATTGTGCTGAGGACACAGGTGTCTTTTGAGCGAGAAGAGGTTGTGCAGGAGAGCCAGCCTCCGTACAGATCGGCATAGGCATGATCGGAAGAGACCTTGAGCAGGATTCCTTCCAGGACGTTGCTGCAATGATGTTTGCACCCAGGATCAGATGTGTGACGTGCATTCAGAGAGCCAGAGGCCGACGCCAATGATATGCTGCCTTACGGGTGGTCGTGAGGTTTGACCGAGAGGTGACCAGAGAAGTGCCAGAACGGAATCGTCCTCGTTAGCACATCTGACAGGGTCGATGAGCCGATTAACTGTGAGATTGGTACCCCACAGAGAAGATAAGGACCCAGAGATTCAGAGGACGCCAGACCGTGAGCAAGAGGCACGTAGATATCCTGCGCTGCTAGCAGTGGATTGCACCGACTCCTTCTCGACCTTGAAGGAGGATCTACCGAGGACGGTATTTATGATTTGTGATTTTGTGATTTGATTATCACGTATCCGTCATATTGGATTTCGGCATTTTGGGTGTTCTGTTTGCATGAATTGGTTTTGATGACTGAGTTTCATGATATTGGTTTCATGCACCCACTGGATATTTATATATTTTGCGCTGAGTTATTACATTTGAGATATTGATTGAGATTTTATGCTTACCGTATGCAGTGATTTGATTTGCACTTCCAGCGTAGTTTTCATGCACCCTTAGTGTTTTGATATACGATTTTGGTGCACGCCAGATGCACTAAATCGGGATTCTTCGTGCATGTCACATGCACCTGATTTATTTTTCTGTCAGGCACACACGTTGCCTACGACAGATGTTTCGTGCACACCAGTTGCACCTAGATGTTGTTTTGTACCTCTGTTTGACACATTTATGGATTTTGATTCCTTGCGCACCAGACGCATAGGATATTCTTATATATGCTTTTTGGGGATTGATTTCTAGTAGGGCAGTAAATTTCTATGATATTCTCTATGTGTTGATTTTTCGGAGCCCCGACAAATGGATTATTACTGAAATTGTTTTAGTAGTGGGGGTTTAAATTTAAATTCGGGGACCGAATTTCTTTAAGGGGGTAGATTGTAACATTTTCAAAAAATATAAAATATTAATTTTGAGAATTTTTATAATTTAATATTATTTTATTGATTATTTTAATATTAAATGCAAATAAATAGGAAAAATGTTAGAAAAATTATGAAAAATTATGGAAAATTCTAAAATAGGGTAAATTAGTGAATTATGGCATTTTTAAGTTTTTGTGATTAGTTTGACACTAATTTAGTGCTAATCGCGATTAAAATCGCTAATCGGGTTTTTTGGCAATTTTGTGCAAAACTTGCACGTACCAATTTTTTCTACACTTGTGCATTTTTCTAGCCATGGTTTTCTTTTGGGATCACTATTCTTGTGAGAAGGTTTAGAGATTAAAAGAAAAGGGAAAAAGAAAAGAAAAGAATTGAGGGTAGGTGAGAGAGAGAGGTGGACTTTGACTACATACCCTTGGCCATACCCCTTCATTCCTCATCATTCTCCCCTTCTTCCTCCTTGTTGCTGCTGCTGCCCTAGCCTCATTCTTCCTCCACCTTCAACCCCTTTCTTCATCTCTAAAACAACCCCAAAACCTCACACTCATTTCATTAAAAATGTGCAAAATCCCTAGATCTACACATGGAGCTAAAGAAGCAAGGATTTTGGCCACTAGGGGCAACTCAAGAATTTTATTGAGTTGCTAATGGAGGTAATTACTGAACCATTAGCTTAATTATATCCTTTCCAATAAACCCATGTTAAGATTTAATCGATATTGTGTGATATTGTGGAATTGAGAATAATCAAGTTAGGGTTTGAGGGAACTTATGATGTATTGGGAAATTGAGCTCAGTAGAGGTCTTACCAACACCCTAGTGTTTGAATTGGAACCCAAAACCAGAAGCAAAAACCAGAATACGGATTTTAGAAACCAATATCGGGGAAAAAAACTGGAATCTGCCACTGTTATTTAGAATCTGCTAACACCCCGAGAACCCTAAAATAATATTGAGTGGAAATTGAGATGTGCAGGCACCATAGAGACAACACCCAAAACCCTAGCTCCCCACTCCACCTTGAGGCCGCCAAAACCTCCATTCTGGCCGCAAATTGCGGCCAGACCAGTGAGGAATCGCCTCGTTTTCTATGCATAGCCCCAATACCTCAATTCTTGGCCCTGGGTACTTCTAGTTTTGACAGATTCTTTCTGGGGTGAAATCTGGGACATATATCCTAAGTTGCTGTTTTGGATTCGTATTTCCGTATTCCGTATTTTTGATTCTGAAATGGTGGAATGTGTTTTGCCTCGACTATTTGTCGTTTATACGACGATATAGAGGATTTATTGATGGTTTTGAAGGCGTGCCATAGGTTCTCACCTATAGGCCCCCTTATCGTATCGTTTTGGATTTCATGCGCCGTTTTAGTTTGGATTTGATTTTAATGCGCATATACGATATTTGATGTGTAGGTACCCATGAAGACTTCGGGACGACAAGCAAATACGTGGTGACGTTCGCAATTGGTGATGCAAGGTGAGTAGATTATATCTACAGGGGGAAGTCGGGTGGATGGCGTATAGCACCCCCGCAGTCCGTAGATAGATTAATATGTAGTTATTGTGATGATAGGTGTATTATGGATAGTATAGGGTTAAAAGTGACTAGTGCAGTTCATAGTCGCGAACCCTATGATAGAATTACACCTACACACACACCCTTGCCTATCACTTGTACTTGCACTGTGGTTGATGATATGTGATGACTTTGGAGATGAGTCGATGATGTGGGCTTGGTGCCCTGAGATCGGTGATTTGACACGATTCATATGTGGGATATGACTTGTGATTCCTTGCGGGCTTGGGATATGTGTTTACCCCCGCATGCATACTTACTGATGTTACCGTTTGTACTAGACATAGAGTGGTACTCTAGACTATATGATCTGATGATGGTGATATCTGTTATGTGATGAGACAGTGAGATGTTGACCCCTATCCAGCTATGGGGATGCCGTACGATGATTTACCGTACGTGCCGATATTGATGATAGATCCGCACTCATAACCCGAGGATATCTTATGATATGACATTGAGGCGAGATCACCGACTATATATCTTTATATATATACCGACTCAGATTTAGGTGGTTTCCACACTTACCCCTCCTGATTGACCTGATACTTAGGTGTAGTTTGCATAGTAGATACTTCACTGTGATGTTGACTACTAGATTTCTGCATCTTCATGCTATTCATATTATTATCATGCTGTTAGGACACCAGCACCATTACCGATGATGCGTATGTTCCACGTACACTATTTGCCGGCTCACACACTTCATCATCGATAATTGCCATGCCACTACACTGTAGTACTATTGCATTCATGAGATGATTCTTCCTTTGACTTATGCATATTACTATTCCATGTTGCATGATTTCCGATATGATTACTTTTCTTTACATGTCGCATACATCATGGATTGATTGCATAGCACATCGCATTAGATGTACTTCTTGATGTTGGATTTTCATGGGATTTCTGGATTTGGGAACCGTGTCCTTTTCAATAGTAAACATTTAAAAACCCGGTTCCCTTGAAATGATATTTGGGGCGTCGCCCCGTGTTTTCTCGGTGCTAGAGGATGTACTGAGAGAGGGCTGACCCGGACTGACGGAAGCCCGATGGATTGATAGAGGGCTGACCCGGACTGACGGGAGCCCGATGTACTGAGAGAGGGATGACCCGGACTGACGGATTCCTGATATATATATATATATATATACTCTGAGAGAGGGCTGACCCGGACTGACGGAAGCCCGATGAATTGATAGAGGGCTGACCAGGACTGACGGAAGCCCGATGGATTGAGAGAGGGATGACCCGGACTGACGGATTCCCGGTATATACTTTGAGAGAGGGCTGATCCGGATTGACGGAGCCCCATATGGAAGAGGATTTACGTGTCGATGCTAGGCACGGGTTTCATGATGTTTTTCCATGATTTTGTTTATATCCTCACATTGCATACATGATGCTTATTGTCATTGGGTGACGGGTGGACGGGTTCCACATACATACAGACATGGATTATATACAGACTGGATTTACACTTATCATACTCCATTTGTATATATAACAGGGTATGAGGGCGCTGTTATATATACCCTTACACCAATATTAGTGGTATGGGACGCTAATATATGTGTATTGATATCATTGATATTTCATCATATTTACTTCATGCAGACATACCTTATACTGATGACATGTTATTACCTGAGTATCTGGCACTACATACATGATTAGATGTTACCTTGCCACCTTATCACACTCAGATGTACTCTTGTGGATTTTATTGCTGATTGTTGACTTAGGATTATGTCTTGCATTCGATTTCTGCTTGTAGATGTTTCTATTCACGAGTTGGCAACTCACCCCCGTTGTGCCACAGTTCTTGCAGGTTCTGCCGTACAGGTTCTATTGCGGCAATTCTGGCACACTTCTTTCTTGCGGGTGACTTGCTTTCGGTAGGTGGATTCTTTCGCATCAAGAATCACCATTGTATTTATTTATTTCATTGTATCTAGAAATCGTCCATCAACCAAAACTTGTATATTCTTTCAGACTTAGAGACAGTGTTGTATTATTTCGACCTTAGAGTCGCGCTTAGTAGTATCGCGGTTTTTCTTGTTGCTTTGAGCTTTCTTTTGGATTTGATCCTCGCCACTTGGCGTTGTATATTATCATATCATTGTGTGGTTGTGACCGTCGATTGACGAAGAGCTAGCTCCCGCTTGGGGATGCCTTTATCATTGCATATATATTGTTATCCTTGTTGTACCCCATTCGGGGCTAATTTTACAAAAGAAACTCTGTCGAAATTTTTAGAAAAGACTTTATTGTTTTCAAAACGTACCTTCGGCTTAGTTATTTAAAAACCTTGATTTCAAACCTGTATTTCTTCATTTCTTTAAACCAGTTTTCTTTACTTATTCTCAAAAATGGTTTTAGATTTCTGGGCTTTTGGCTTACTTGGATCAGATGGAGTCCTATAGGCTTCATATGGTTCAAGGGCCAGTCACGTGCTCTTTCGGGTCGTGACAGGTTTGTTGGCTTTCGTCAAGGTCATAGCACGTTAGGGGCAAAATATTATCGGGAATTTCAAGTGTTGAAATTTGCAATGAGATTGCATACCTTCTATGAGATAGTTGGATCCCGATACCCGCTGCGAGTAAGAGTTACTCCTGGGAGAGTTTTACACATTACAATTAGCCGATCAAGTAGGTGTCTAGAAAGGTGTTAACGAGGTTACGCCTCTGGGAAAATGAGGTTTACATTAATTAGGTTCGTGCGAAAGCACGGGGCACCTCCCTTAAAGTTGTAAGTCCACGTTGCCCACCCCGGTGCTTACGGGGAGGCGGAAAACATAATAAAAATCGGATTTTTATCGACTATAGGCAACATGGACTATGCTTTAAGGATCTTTACTAAACAAAAACTTGCTAAAGCTAACTTGAAAATAGCTAAGTGGTAGAAAGGTTATACCTTTGGTCTTTAGTCCTTCTCTCCTTGCTCCTAGAAGTAGTGGAAGGAGGTCACCTTGTCGTCTTCTCTCGTCAAAGAAAGATCCACCCGAAAGCCTCAACCTTTGGCTTCAACTCCAAGCTAGGAGTAACTAGGGTGCAAGAAGTGCTAATACTTGAACCCTAGATGAGAGTAGAGAAGATCAAGAGAGGGTTTTTCTCAAGCTCAAGTGTTTCTCAACACATGAGAGGGAGAGAGCTTGAGGGAGAGGAAGAACAAGAGAGAGAAACGAAATGATAGAATGAGAATAATTGAACCATTCTCACAAGTATATGTGTATTATTTTAATTAAATAATTTGCTAGATAATTGTCATGGTTAATCATGATATGACCATTATCATTTCAATTTGTGAGGATCAAAAAGCATCTTCCAAAAGAAATGATGATGGTCAAAGTGTCAACCTAGGTCAACAAGTCAATAAGGTCAAATGGTCAACATCCATAACCATGCACAATTATTTAACCAATTATCAATTAACTATAACACACACAGAATCATTAGGGTTAGTAAAATGACAATAGCCATTAACCCTAATCAAAGTCCTCTCCCTCTATCTCAAACAACTATGCATACGCACCAGCATTCGTGATCCGAGGAACACGAACACAATGAGAAAAACCAATCTCAAATCATATACTAGGATCCGGCATAAACCAAAGCCCGCTAGTATAAACTGTTCGGACAGCAAACGTGCACAAGTGCGCGAATGCGAACGAACCCTGTCGCAAAACCATGCGACCTCTACTCATTTTGCCTAAAGGCGAATAGCTCTCTGTGTGGGACTCTAAAGACTCGACACTACGCTGGCAGTGGGTTTAACCACAGACCGCAAGCGGCACTAGCTGTACGTAACGGTCCCCAGGTAGATGTCGATAAGAAGACTGACGAGGTGAACCCCATCTGAACTCCTACTGAGCCTGTATGTGACAATCTCCGTACAGTCCGGTCTGTTCGTCTGATACATCGCATGGCGGGCCTAGGGGGGCGGTGAACGTCAGTCCCCTAATATCGGTACAAGTCGTGCAGGAGTGAAGCCCAGAACACCCTGAGATAACACTGGAAACCTACCAGTATATCTCGCTTGCCCTGGCCAGGGACTACTCGTGTAATGGCTCTCCTGGACACAGCGCGATGTCAACCCCCAATACCGGGAGAGACGAATCCTGTCTAACCGTCACTGCCTCCAAGTGCTTCGGGACTGTACCCAAAAACTACCTATTTGCACGACTCCTTTGAGCCGTGGTAGGGCAGTAATCAAAGTGCAGTGGGATCACACTCGAGGCGAAGTGACAGTGTCAAGTCAGCGGACTAAGCTGTACTCATGTCACCTGGGAACTGTTAACTGACGATAGGTATAATACCAACCAACAGTCCCCGACGAGTCCTGTCCAGTGTACTCGTAACCCAACGAGCACCCGTATACTATCTCAAGTACGACGTACTGACGGCTGTGGAACAGAGCGTCTCCCACACTGGGATGAGAAGCGCATACGCTAGTCTACTCCGGAGTATTGATGCCCTGTCTCGATAGTCCAACGACTAGGGACCTGTATAAGGATGTGCTTATAGATCACCCAGCTCCCACGAGTGCGAGCGCCATCACAACGCTGGTAATCAAGCAAAGATCCTAAGGGCTCTACTAATATGTATATCAGCAATATGCTAAAAGAAACACATGCACATATTAAAGCAGAGACAAACCAAGTAGCGTACTACCATTTCGAGCAAGATTGTATATACAACTGTGAATATCCCAAGCTTCCATCAAGTAATATACAAACTAGTATGATACAGTAATGGCCTCTAGGGCATATACACTAACAATCTCCTACTTGCACTAAGGCCATGTACTGGCGTATCGAATACCTATCATCTCGATCAGCCGCTCGAACTGAGTCTGGGGCAAGGCCTTGGTGAATGGATCTACTGTGTTATCCTCTGCTGCAACTCTCCGGACCTCGATCTCCTGGCGATCCACGATCTCCCTGATCAGGTGATACCGCCTCAAGATGTGTCTGGATTTCTGATGGGATCTTGGTTCCTTCGCTAAAGCTATAGCCCCGTTGTTGTCGCAATACAGAGGTATTGGGTGAACAATGGACGGAACCACCTGAAGTTCTCTCAAGAACTTCCTCATCCAGACAGCTTCTTTTGCGGCATCAGATGCAGCGATGTATTCCGCTTCCATCGTCGAGTCTGCAACGGTTTCTTGTTTGGAGCTCTTCCAACACACCGCCACTCCATTGAGGGTGAAGACAAAACCCGACATGGAATTGGAATCATCCTTGTCACTCTGGAAGCTGGAGTCAGCAAAGGCCTCAATCTGCAGGTCTTTTCCGCCATACACCAAGAACATTTCCTTAGTCCTTCGCAGGTACTTAAGAATGTTCTTTACTGCTATCCAATGTTTCTCCCCTGGGTTTGACTGATACCTGCTTACCACACTCAGTGCATAAGCCACATCCGGTCTGGTAAACAACATCGCATACATTATAGAGCCTACCGCAGAAGCATAGGGTATAATAGACATGCGATCCCTCTCCAAATCATTCTTGGGAGACATCTCTTTGGAGAGGGTGATCCCATGACAAGCCGGTAGATTACCGCACTTGGAATCTTCCATACTGAATCTCTTCAGTATGGTGTCGATGTACCTAGACTGTGAAAGTCCCAATATCCTCTTGGATCTGTCACGGTAGATCCGGATACCCAGAATGTAAGAGGCATCACCCAGGTCTTTCATGGAGAACATGTGTGACAAGAACCCCTTGACAGATTGTAGCATAGGAATGTCATTTCCTATTAAGAGAATGTCATCCACGTATAAAACGAGGAATACTACAGTTCTCGCTACAAATCTACAATAGATGCATGGTTCATCTGGATTTTTGATAAAGCCAAATTCCTTGACCGTCTCATCAAAACAGATGTTCCAACTCCGTGATGCCTGCTTTAGTCCATAAATGGACTTAAGCAACTTGCACACCTTTCCGCTGCTCCCACTCTGAATGAAACCCTCTGGCTGATCCATATAGACACACTTTTCTAAATGACCATTTAGAAAAGCTGTCTTTACGTCCATCTGCCAAATCTCATAATCGTGGAAAGCAGCAATGGCAAGAAGGATCCGAATGGATTTCAGCATAGCTACTGGAGAAAAGGTTTCGTCGTAGTCCAAACCAGGTCGCTGACGAAAACCCTTTGCAACCAGTCTAGCTTTATAGGTCTCAACCTGTCCATCTACACCAATCTTCCTTTTGAAGATCCACTTGCATCCTACGGGTTTTACCCCGTCTGGAGCAATGTCCAACGTCCATACTTTGTTGGTGTACATGGACTCCATTTCGGTCCGCATTGCATCCAGCCATTTTACCGAGTCGACGCTCTGAATGGCTTGCTGGAAGCTAGTAGGCTCATCACAGTCTATGATGCAATCCTCTCTATCCCCGTCAATGAGAAAACCGTAGTATCTCTCGGGCGGATGAGACTGCCTACTACTCCTGCGGAGTGGCGTTGGAATGTCCTGATCTTTCGAACCCTCTGGTTCAACCAAGCTTTCAGTAATAGCTCGTGGTTCTGGAATTTCTTCCAGTTCTATTGTGCTCCCACTTAATTCTTTTTCTATGAACTGGTGTTCTAGAAAGTGGGCATGGGAAGAAACAAGGACTTTTTGTTCCTCTTCGCAATAGAAGTAATATCCCTTGGAGTTCTTTGGATATCCCACAAACTTGCACTGTACTGAGCGTGCCTCGAGCTTGTCCGCATGCTGCTTTTTTACAAAAGCTGGACATCCCCATGTCTTAATATGTTTAAGATAGGGTTTCTTCCCATACCACATCTGATATGGTGTAGTAGGCATAGTCTTAGTTGAAACCCGGTTCAAAAGGTATGCAGCTGATTCTAGCGCATATCCCCAAAACGATCGCGGCAACTCAGCGTTACTCATCATGGACCGTACCATATCCAATAGGGTTCGGTTCCGTATCTCCGATACACCATTATGTTGCGGAGTGTATGGAGGAGTAAGCTGAGAGAGAATTCCATTCTCTTTTAAGTAACCCTGGAACTCGGCACTCAAGTATTCACCACCTCGATCAGATCTCAGTGTCTTTATACTTTTGCCTGTTTGTTTTTCTACTTCATTCTTATATTCCTGGAATTTTTCAAAAGCCTCGGATTTATGTTTCTTTAAGAAGACATAACCGTACCTTGAAAAGTCATCCGTAAAAGTAATGAAGTAAGAATAACCGCTTCGCGCATGTGTAGACATTGGACCGCACACGTCGCTGTGTACGAGTCCCAAGAGCTCGCTCGCTCTTACTCCGTGTCCAGTGAACGGAGTCTTTGTCATCTTTCCCTTGAGACAGGATTGACAAGTTGCATACGATTGATATTCGAACGAATCCAAATATCCTTCTGTGTGTAACTTAGTCAACCTTCTCTCATTGATGTGACCCAGTCTACAATGCCATAAGAAAGTTTTATTGATTTCTGGAGACTTTCTTTTGTGTGTATTCTGGACATTGAAAATCTGTGGTTGGTTTAATACGTATATACCGTTGTTCAATGTACCTGACCCAATCAAAGCTTGATTAAGGTGAATGTTCACTACATTACTTACAAATGCAAATTCATAACCTTCTTTAGATAATAAAGATACAGAAATGATATTACAGGTTGCATTTGGTACATAATAACAACTACGCAAAACCAAAAAATGTCCATCTGACAACCCTAGGTGATAGTCCCCCACGGCCTCAGCATCCATGCTAGCACCGTTCGCAACTCTGAGGGTCATGTCACCTGCCTTCAAAACTCTACGCTTTCTCAACGCCTGCAAAAAATTACAGATATGAGATCCTGATCCGGTATCCAATACCCAGGAAGTAGAGTTTATCGATAGACAGTTTTCAATAACATACACACCTGAAGCTGAAGCTGCAACTCGCTTCAAATCTTGTGTTCTGGCTCTCCAAGCCTTGCAATCCTGGTTCCAGTGACCACTTTTGTGACAATAGAAGCATTCTTCCTTCCCCACTAGCTTCCCCGCTATCTTTGTTGCTTTACCTTTTCCATTCGTATCCACTTTACCGACACCTCCTCTTGGTTTGGCGGGGGCTTTCTTCTTCTTACCCTTGGCTTTCGCCTTGGATCTAGAAGAGGAAGATCCTCCTACAAACAAAGCGGATGTCTCCCTACCTTTCTGTAGGGTGCCCTCAGCACTCCTCAACATGTTCAGAAGTTCGGAAAGTTCTACCTCCTTTCCTTGCATGTTGAAGTTAAGAATAAACTGGGCGTAAGTGGAAGGAAGGGACTGGAGAATCAAATCAGTATAGAGTTCATTCTCCAACGTGGTCCCAAGGTCCGCGAGCTCCTCAATTTAGCCAATCATCTTAAGCACGTGTTCCGCTACCGATGATCCGATGGCCAACCTTGCCGAAAATAGCTTCTTCGACACTTCGTATCTTGCGATACGAGACTGCTCCCCATACAGTTCTTTTGTTTGAAGAAATATGGACTCAAGGTCCATATTCTCGTGCCTCCTCTGATGTTCATTGTCCATCGAGGCTAATAGAAAAAGAAAAAGGGTCAAAAGGGACAAAAGGTCTTAGGTTAGGTAGATTGTGAGAGAGAGAGAGAGTGTGTGTGTGATTATGTGAGAAAGAGAGAGGGTCTGCTGCCACTCTATTGTTTTCCCCATCATTTTGTTGTTCTCTCCTTCATCTTCCTCAAGATCACAACCCTCCCCTTCCATCCCTAGATCTATCTCCTAATAAGCCCCAAAACCCTACACTCCCTTCACAAAAATTAATCCCCTCTTCAACCTCTACACATGGGACCAAGAAAAATTCAATTTTGGTGATCTTAAGGATTTGTGGGTGTTATATGAGGTAATCCTTTCACCAATTGGGTAGTTTTTCATTTACTTTAGTATTCATATGTGTTTTGATGTGAAATTCTGAAGATTAGTGAGACTTTGGGAAACCCTAGTAAAGGGTTGAGTGTTTGTTGAAATTAGTGATGTGTAGTGGCTACCTACAAGCCTTAGTGGTGTTTTACTGACCTGGAACAGGGGATGGAACCCAAAACACGGATTTAGAAACCCCGATAACGGATAAATGTATGATTTGAGAGGGTATTTTGGTATCTGGAGCAACCCGGGGACACTAGAAATGATTTTGCAATTACTGGGAGTCGTGCAGGCACCTAGGAAGCTACCACTGAAACCCTAGCCCCATACCCCAACCCAAGGTCGCAAATTTATCCATTCTGGCTGCAATTTGCTGCCATAGCAGGGAAATAGGGTCCCAGGTTTGGTCCATGGAAACTTTTGCACAAAAATAGACCCCTCCTATATGCAGAATTGGCTAATTGTTACCTGGGGAAAATCTTGGAGCATTTTGGTGTGTTTTAAGCTATGTTTTCCATATTTTGAAATGCAATTTCTTGACATTTGGATTTGTATTTGCTTGTTGGATGTTTGTACATCGACAACAGGGGTTGTTTGATTGTTTTGCACATGTAGGCCATAGGTTCTAACCTATGAGCACACCGTGCGCCGTATCGGTTTTTCGGATTCGATTTTAATATGTATTGCGATTGTTTATTATTGTAGGTACCCTCGTATAGATTCCGAGGCAAAATAGCGCGGCGTCATCGATTTCGGCGAGCGAAGACCAGGTGAGTGGATCTATATCCACGGAGGAAGTCGGGTGGATGGCGTATAGCACCCCCGCAAAGTATTGATGGAAAACTGATTATAGAATATGGTTAGGAAATCTAGATTAGGAAACTAGGGTTATAGTAAAGGATAGTTAGTGATACTATATTAGAAGCTAAGGATAGTTAGAAATGAGATAATACGGCTATTATGTGATGACGGAAATTCGAGGACGACGTTGTCGATGTTACCGTTTAGGGTACCGTAGGACTAGATAGTCTATGTAGATGCGTCATCCGAACCATACCTTTTTCTAAACCGAAGAGTCGTATGTATCTTTTAAAAATATACCTTGAGGGATGTTACGGATTTTCAAATGATGTATTTTTCTTAAAAACACCGTAACCCCTATTTTCAAAACTACGATTCACTTCTTTAAAAAAATCCGATTGTATGGTTCGGGTATGTATGTTAGATTTGATACCTATAATTATAGTAGAGATAGAATGTTTAGGTAAACTCGGCTTGATATGAGTTATAAATGCGGTGAAAAGATTATAAGACGGATATGATGATCTGATGATATGTTGGCATACGGATGCAAGTCGATCGAGATGATTTATACCCTGTCGGTCCCCTGATGTGAGATTATTGCGGATGTGACCTGGGACAAAGGTGTATATATATATATATATATATATATAATGTTGTGAATCATGGGTGATAGGCCGTACGTGATGAGTTTGACTTGATGATTGATCCTTACCCTTGACTAGAGGTTGCCGTACGATGGATCATACCGTACGCGATGTTGTTAGGTTGGATGACGATTGATAAATTCCCTGACTCGGTCATATTAGATACGTATACTCGTCAGCATTGCATATGATTTACCTTAAGCTGCATTCATATTATTTTCATTTCATTGCATATACATGTGTTAGTACACATACACCATTATCGATGATGCGTATGTTACACGTACACAGATTTGCCGGCTAACACACTTCATCATCGATAATTGCCATGTCACTACACAGTAGGATTGCTGCATCATGATATAGCTCTTTGCATAATCTGCCATCTATAGTTACCTGTGCACTTTTATACGATGTTGCATGATCTATTGCTATGCTTACATTTCCATCACATGTCGCATACATCATGCTTTATGATTTTACGCGTTGTGGTATGTTGTTTTCATGAGATTTCTGGATTTGCGAACCGTGGTGCTCGGTAAGCCTTCTTCCTTCATATTCATGTGTATATTTTTTCATTTGCATACTTATTTTAAAACCCATAAAAAATTGAAAAATTTCAAAAATTATAAAAATTAAAACATTCAATTTTGGCCTTAATTGACTTGAGTTTGATAAATAGGTTAACTAGCTAGGAACAACTAGATCTTATACTCAGTAAATTTAAAACCCTAAAAATAACCTTTCATAAAATTTAACGGTAGAAAGTATATGTCTTTGTAGTTTATTTAGAAATAGGCAAATTTCGAGTTCACTTCTTGGGCTAAGTCAAAATAAAGGAAAAGTATTGATATTTTTATTAAAGTATAAGTTTGAAAAATAATTCCTAAGCTTAAGTCTAAATCCTGAAAATATATACCCTACAAATTGCATAAACACGAACCTTGAAACTTGGAATAGTAGAAGAGACCTTGAAATGCTCTTATCTAAAGTCCTTAGTATAAAGGGAAATAAAATAAAAATACAAGTGTGAATAAAGAGATAAAAAATGAACACTGGTTTTTGTAATTACTTAAAGCTGCATTAATAGAAAAAATATTTAGCGAGGGTGCTTCATCACCTAGTGCCTTAGACCAACTGGTTTGGGAGTCACTGCTAAAAGCCTTAGGGATTACAAGACTATGAATTACGCTTTAATGTGCAAACACATTTTTTAATCGGTTTTTGGTACCTCAAGAAGTATTAACGGTCGCATGAAGGATGTGTGAGCAAAATTCATCTAAAAATTCACTAATTGAAAAGTACTTTGGAAGATGGACAAGAGTATAATAGCTTGATTTGAATTTCCAAGTGTATGGGTGATATATACTGTTAGTGTATATGCCCTAGAGGCCATTACTGTATCATACTAGTATATATATTACTTAATGGAAGCTTGGGATATTCACCTTGTATTGACAATCTTGCTCAAAATGGTAATATGCTACTTGGTTTGTTTCTGCTTTAATGTGTGCATGTGTTTCTTTTAGCATATCGCCTTTACACATTAGTGGAGCCCTTAGGATCTTTGCTTGATTACTAGCGTTGTGATGGCAGTCACACTCGTGGGGGCTGGGTAATCTATAAGCACATCCTTATGCAGGTCCCTAGTCGCAGGACTATCGAGACAGGGCATCGATACTCCGGAGTAGACTAGCGTATGCGCTTCTCATCCCAGCAGAGGAGACTGTCTGTCCCACAGCCGTCAGTACGTCGTACTTAAGATAGTATGCCGGTGCTCGTTAGGTTACGAGTGCACTGGACAGGACTCATGGGGAACTGTTGGTTGGTACTATACCTATCATCAGTTATCAGTTCCCAGGTGACATGAGTACAGCTTAGTCCGCTGACTTGACACTGTCACTTCGCCTCGAGTGTGTTCCCACTGTACTTTGATTACTACCCTACCACGGCTCAAAGGAGTCGTGCAAACAGGTAGTTTTTGGGTGCAGTCCCGAAGCACTTGGAGGTAGTGACGGTTAGAAAGGATTCGTCTCTCCCGGTATTGGGGGTTGATATCGCGCTGTGTCTAGGAGAGCCATTACACAAAGTCCATGGCCAGGGCAAGCGAAATATACTGCTAGGTTTCCAGTGTTATCACAGGGTGTTATGGGCTACACTCCGACACGACTTGTACCGCTATTAGGGGACTGACGTTTACTGCCTCTAGGCCCGCCATGCGATGTTATCAGACGAACAGACCGGACTGTACGGAGATTGTCACATTCAGGCTCAGTAAGAGTTCAGATGGGTTTCACCTCGTCAGTCTTCTTGTCGGCATCCACCTGGGGACCGTTACATACAGCTAGTGCTGCTTGCGGTCTGTGGTTAAACCCACTGGCAGCGTAGTGTCGAGTATTTAGAGTCCCACACAGAGAGATATTCGCCTTTAGGCAAAAGAGTAGAGGTCGCATGGTTTTGCGACAGATCGCATGGTTTTGCGACAGGGTTCGGTCACATCCGTGCACTTGTGCACGTTTAGTGTCCGGGAAGTTGACACTAGAGGTCTTTGGTTTAAGGCAGATCCTTGTGTACGTTTTGGGATTGGTTTTATCTCGTTTGTATTCGTGTTCCTCGGAACGCGGATGCGGGTATGTATGCACACTTGACAGAGAGACAGAGGCAGAGGATTCTCATTGGGGTTGTTGACTGTTGACTATTGACTTTTGCAAAACCCTAATGAGAATAAGAAATATGATTAATGATAATATTAATTAAGTTTTATTGTGTCATGGTTGAGATGAAGAGTTGACTTTGTTGACTAGGTTGGACTAGTTGACCACCATCATTACAATGGCTATCATTTCATGGCAAAGACTTTTGCTTGCTTGTTTCTTTTTTGCAAAATGAGTGCATGAAATGATATGGCCATTTTGACTTGAACCATCACATAATACTCAATTACTATTATGAGTTATCATGATTTCGGATTATGAAAGCATGGGAGCCAAAAGTCTTGCTCATTCTTTGATTTGATTTCTCTCTCTTGCTTGAGCTCTCCCTCTTGCTCTTCCTCTTGCTCTCTCTCTAGCTCAAGGCAACTCCCTCTCATGAGTTGAGAAGCATTGCCTTAGAGATAAAAGAAAACCCATATAATTTCTCTACTCATCCTAGGTCACAAGGTTTAGCAAACCAAGTGTTCTAGTTTATCCTAGTTTGAAGAGAAGCCAAAGGTAGAAGCTTTCAGGTGGATCCATCTTCGGCGCAAGGAGACGACGAGGTGAAGCCGATCCGTACACCACTAAGAGTTGAAGACGAAGGAGTTCAAGAAAGGTATAACCCCCTAACCGAGTAGGTAAAACTCTTGTTAGGTTTGTTAGATAGTTGTTTAACAAAGATCCGTATTTTGAGTCCATGTTACCACCTCTTGAAAAATCGTTTTTCATCATTTCCGCAAGCCCGTAAGTACCGGGAGAGGTAACGTGGACTTACAGTGGTATCAGAGCCTAGTTAAACAATATCTAACATGTTAGCAAAGTAACTAGAAGTTCGATCGGAGAAAAAGTCGCGAAACATGCCCGAAAAATCAAGTTTCTGCCGATTCTGTTTTCTGTTCAAAAAATAAAAAATCTTACACTAAAAATCGGCTCAGGCTTTTTAGAACACATTGTACAAAAATGGTCCCACGACTCGGTCAAAGCGCCGCGGAACCGCGGCAGGAGCATGCTCCCGCCGCGGAACCGCGGCCGAGTTGACTCGGCCGTAGGAGATTTTTCATGCAGTGTGTTCAGTGGGGTGTTTTGGGATTTTTACAATATGTTTTTTCAGCACAGATTTTCCAGAAA
Source organism: Agapanthus africanus (assembly GCA_030015575.1). Classification (NCBI taxonomy): domain Eukaryota; kingdom Viridiplantae; phylum Streptophyta; class Magnoliopsida; order Asparagales; family Amaryllidaceae; genus Agapanthus; species Agapanthus africanus. Next base: position 229,186,562 of record JASDDO010000022.1, on the reverse strand, counting down.
GCAAAATTTGTTTTTGGGGCCTAAAAATCCGTATTTTAATCGAACTTCTAAAGACATAAGCTAACGGGTTATATCTGTGATGTGATATATGTATTGAACGTCTGCTAATCGCTATACGTCGATTAGTGGGGGTTATACATATCTGTGATCTGTAATGTTGATGGTATGTGTATATGAATTCTTTGGATTGTCGCGGATGAATAGCCGGGGGGTTGTGAGATGAGATTTTTCTTTTTCTTTCAATTCATGTAAATTTGTAATTGATGTAATATTATTTATGTGGCTTCACAACGGGAATGGGGTTGTAGCCGTCATTGTATAATTTCTTTTACTGTTTTTGCTCCTAGGATAGACCCAAGGTGGGGTGCACAAACTACCGGGTATCTCGAAGTGCCGAGTGGCCTACTCACGGTGTTGAGGGAGGTTGCTTCGCTTCGGGTACTTGGCGGGTAGTTTGCCGCACCCGTAGGGGTCTAGAGTGGGGTCTTGGCTATTCATCGCGACCGTGTAATCCGCTCTTCCTTACAGGCTCGTACGGATTGCTGATTCCTAGTATATCCAATGTGTTCATCTTTGATCTGGAATGGCTATCATTGCATGTGACGAATGTGTATATCTATATATGATATCTATTTAGGCGTTGCTTATGTTTTGCATCCGCGCTAGTCCAGCCCCCGCTCTGTCGTTAGTTAAGTAACCTAACGGGTAATGACGGGGCCCCGTGGAGAATGCGGATGGCATAAGCGTACGTCATATTTTCGTTGTTTTCTGGAATGATAGGATTAAATGATGGGACGCATTAAAATTAATGCAAGAAAATAAACCAAGTAAAAGTCGTTGGAACAATTTCAAAAACCACTCGGTTTCTTTTCAAAAATAACTTTTAAAACGCGGAGCTTAAGCCACTCCTTTTAAAAGCTATCAAGGTTCCTTCGATTATATCAAGTTCACTACGTTCAAGGTTTCGCCAAAACCATTCGTAGCCCTCCGTCGTTTCATATGAATATTCAACAGTATTCAAGCTGTGTTTGTTGGCCTTAGTCAAGGCACAGTGTTTGGTAGCTGGTGGATATTCATATGTTGCATAGATAGATGCGTTGGTTTGGGACAGTCGTATTACTTCGTTGGCCATAGTCAAGGGTATATACGGGTGGGTTCAAATCAATCTGGACAACGACGGGTAGAACTTGACATGTGACTTATGATTTGTTGGCCTTAGTCAAGATTATAAGAGCATGGGGCAAAAATCCACATCGGGAGTTTCAAAAGAACTGAAACTTGCTAGCGCTGCATACCATTTGGTGTGTGATGATTCTGGTAGTATTCCTTCAGTTTTGTCACGCGATGATATTTGGATCCCGATCCTACTGTGAGTATATGCTACTCCTCGGGAAATTTCTCACTTAACGATCAATGCTATAAACCAAGTAGGTGTCTAGAAAGGTGTTAGCAGGGCTATGCCCCCAGGGAAAAGAGGTTATTTAATTAAGGAATTTCGCGAAAGCATTGGAAAACCTCCCTCGAAGTACCGACACTAGCCTGGCTGAACGGTTAAGCAAATATTGTACGGTGAGATTGATCCTGACTAATTCTTTCTTTTTGGTTTGAGGAGGGATTCGAGAGACAGTGGGAGCCATCCTGTTTAGATAAATTAAAAACCAATCTAAACTTGCAAGAGCATCATGCTGAGTGTTTTCTTCTCTCTCTCTTAATTGCAGCGACCCAGTGACCACACATAGATTACATTTAGATAATAAAATGACTGAACCTGACTGTTATGATTGACAAAGGTCTGTCCAGATGTCCATTGCCCATGACAAGCTGGGACACCTCTTAACTAATCAAACCCCTGCCGTCTCAGGACCAGTTTCCCCTGTCGCGGATATTGACATCCGTAAGACATCGGAAAAAGACTGTGCGAAAGCCAAGTGCCTCGTGTTAGCCTCAGTTGATGGTGCAAGCCAGAGGCAGCACGAGAAGATGGACTTAGTTTCTATCTTCCTCCATAACAAAGATTTATATGGAGAGCAATCTCGTATCGCAAAATATGAGACCTCGAACGAATTGCTTCAAGCGAGGTTGGCTGTCGGGTCATCTGTAGGGGGCAACGTCCTTACAGAGACCAGCTATTTTGAGCTCACAGACCTGAAGACCACGTTGGAGAACGGGTCAAATACTGACTTGATTCTACAGTCCCTGCCATCTGCTTATACCGTGAAGGAAACCAAAGAAGAAGAAGGAATGGGAAGGGCAAAAGTTTCGGGACTGGATGTAGTAAAAGAGGGAGGTTCCTATTGTTATGGGAATGAACATTGGCAGAAGGATTGCAGGGCTAGCAAAGCTAGTAGCCAGAATTCGAAGCATGTTGTGGCTTCGGCTTCGGTTGTGTTTGTGATAGAGAACTGTATGTCAGTTAACCCTACTTCCTGGGTATTGGATACCGGATCAGGATCTCACATCTGTAATTCATTACAGGCTCTGAGAAACCGTAGGGTTATCAGGAAAGATGATATAACTCTCAGGGTTGCTAACGGAATGAGCATGGATGCTGAATCCGTAGAGGAATATCATCTTGGACTGACAACTGGGCAGATATTGATTCTGCGTAACTGTTTGTATGTACCAGGTGCGACTTATAATATCATATCTGTATCCTTACTTTCTAAGGAAGGATATAATTTTACTTTTGTAAGCGATGTGGTCCACATCCACCTAAATCAAGTTCTGATTGGGTCAGGTACATTAAATAACGGGATATACGTATTGAATCAAGCTCAGATTTTCAGTGTCCAGAACACACTTAAAAGAAAGTCTCCGGAAACAAATCAGGGTTTCTTATGGCATTGTAGACCGGGTCACATTAATGAAACACGGTTAACAAAGTTACATAAAGAGGGATACTTGAATCTGTTCGAGTATCAGTCTTATGCCACTTGTGAATCTTGTCTCATGGGAAAGATGACAAAGACTCCGTTCACTGGACACGGAGTAAGAGCGAGCGAGCTCTTGGGACTCATACACAGTGATGTGTGTGGTCTAATGTCTACACATGCGCGAAGTGGTTATTCATACTTCATTACTTTCACAGATGATTTCTCTAGGTATGGACATGTCTTCTTAATGAAGCACAAATCCGAGGCGTTTGAGAAATTTCGGGAATACAAGAATGAAGTTGAAAAACAAACAGGCGAAAGTATAAAGACACTAAGATCTGATCGAGGTGGTGAATACTTGAGTGCCGAGTTTCTGGACTACTTAAAAGAGAATGGAATTCTCTCTCAGCGTACTCCTCCATACACACCACAACACAACGGTGTATCTGAAAGGCGGAATCGAACCCTATTGGATATGGTTCGTTCCATGATGAGTAAAGCTAAGTTACCGCGATCTTTCTGGGGTTATGCACTAGAAACAGCTGCATATCTCTTGAACCAAGTTCCTACTAAGACAGTGCCTACCACACAATATCAAATGTGGAGTGGGAAGAAACCCTGTCTTAAACCCTTTAAGACATGGGGATGTCCAGCTTTTGTCAAAAAGCAGCATGCGGACAAGCTCAAGGCACGCTCAGTACAGTGAAAGTTTGTGGGATACCCAAAGAACTCCAAGGGGTATCTTTTCTATTACGCAGAGGAGCAAAAGGTCTTTGTTTCTCGTCATGCCCGCTTCTTGGAAACTGAGTTTTTAGAAAATAGGATAAGTGGGAGCGCAATAGAACTGGAAGAAATTCCAGAACCACAAGCTATTACTGAAACCTTAGTAGAACCAGAAGGTTCAGGGGAACCGGACATTCCTGCGCCGCTCCGCAGGAGTAGTAGGCAGTCTCATCCGCCCGAGAGATACTACGGTTTTCTCATAGATGGGGATAGAGTGGATTGCGTCATTGATTATGATGAGCCTACCAGCTTCCAGCAAGCCATTCAGAGCGGCGATTCAGTAAAATGGCTGGATGCAATGCGGACCGAGATGGAGTCCATGTACACCAACAAAGTTTGGACTTTGGACTTTGCTCTAGAAGGGGTAAAAACCGTAGGCTGCAAATGGATCTTCACAAAGAAGATTAGTGTAGATGGGCAGGTCGAAACCTATAAAGCTAGGCTTGTTGCAAAGGGTTTTCGTCAAAGACCTGGTTTGGACTATGACGACACCTTTTCTCCGGTAGCTATGCTCAAATCCATTCGGATCCTTCTTGCCATTGCTGCCTTCCACGATTATGAGATCTGGCATATGGACGTAAAGACGACTTTCCTACATGGAAATTTGGAAGAGTGCGTCTATATGGATCAGCCAGAGGGATTCAATCAGAGTGGGAGCAGCAGTAAAGTGTGCAAGTTGCTCAAGTCCATCTATGGACTGAAGCAGGCATCGCGGTGTTGGAACATCTGCTTTGATGATACTGTCAAAGAATTCGACTTTGTCAAAAACCCAGACGAACCATGCATTTACAGTAAGATTGTAGGGAGAAATGTGGTATTCCTCGTCTTGTACGTCGATGACATTCTCCTAATAGGAAATGATATTCCTATGTTACAGTCAGTCAAAGGATTCTTGTCACAGAGGTTCTCCATGAAGGACCTGGGCGATGCCAACTACATTCTGGGGATCCAGATCTATCGTGATAGATCTAAAAGGATGTTTGGACTTTCACAGTCCAGGTACATCGACACCATACTGAAACGATTCAGTATGGAAGATTCCAAGCACGGTAATCTACCGGCTTGTCACGGAATCACCCTCTCCAAAGAGATGTCTCACAAGACTGATTTGGAAAGGGCTCGCATGTCATCAATACCCTACGCATCTGCGGTAGGATCTATTATGTATGCGATGTTGTGTACCAGACCAGATGTAGCATACGCATTAAGCGTTGTAAACTGGTATCAGTCGGACCCAGGGGAGAAACACTGGATAGCAGTAAAGAACATTCTCAAGTACCTGAGAAGGACTAAGGAGATGTTTTTGGTGTATGGCAGAAAAGACCTCCAGATCGAGGCCTTTGCTGACTCCAGCTTCCAGAGTGATAAGGATGACTCCAAGTCTATGTCGTGTTATGTCTTTACCCTCAATGGAAGGGCGGTTTGCTGGAAGAGCTCCAAGCAGGAAACCGTTGCTGACTCAACTATGGAAGCGGAGTACATAGCTGCTTGCGATGCCGCAAAGGAAGCTGTCTGGATGAAGAAGTTCCTCACGGAGCTTCAGGTGGTCCCTACCAGTGTTAATCCAATACCACTGTATTATGACAACAACGGTGCTATAGCTTTAGCGAAGGAACCCAGGTCCCATCAGAAGTCCGGGCACATTTTGAGGCGGTACCACCTGATCAGGTTGATCGTAGATCGCCGGGAGATCGAGGTGAAGAGAGTAAATACGGAAGATAACACTGCTGATCCACTCATGAAGGCCATACCCCAGACTCAGTTCGAGCGGCTGATCGAGATGATAGGTCTTCGATACGCCAGTACATGGCCATAGTGCAAGTGGGAGATTGTTAGTGTATATGCCCTAGAGGCCATTACTGTATCATACTAGTATGTATATTACATAATGGAAGCTTGGGATATTCACCTTGTATTGACAATCTTGCTCAAAATGGTAGTATGCTACTTGGTTTGTTTCTGCTTTAATGTGTGCATGTGTTTCTTTTAGCATATCGCCTTTACACATTAGTGGAGCCCTTAGAATCTTTGCTTGATTACCAGCGTTGTGATGGCAGTCACACTCGTGGGGGCTGGGTAATCTATAAGCACATCCTTATGCAGGTCCCTAGTCGCAGGACTATCGAGACAGGGCATCGATACTCCGGAGTAGACTAGCGTATGCTCTTCTCATCACAGCAGGGGAGACGGTCTGTCCCACAGCCGTCAGTACGTCGTACTTGAGATAGTATGCGGGTGCTCGTTAGGTTACGAGTACACTGGACAGGACTCGTCGGGAACTATTGGTTGGTATTATACCTATCGTCAGTTATCAGTTCCCAGGTGACATGAGTACAACTTAGTCTGTTGACATGACACTGTCACTTCGTCTCGAGTGTGTTCCCACTGTACTTTGATTACTACCCTACCACGGCTCAAAGGAGTCGTGCAAACAGGTAGTTTTTGGGTGCAGTCCTGAAGCACTTGGAGGCAGTGACGGTTAGACAGGATTCGTCTCTCCCGGTATTGGGGGTTGATATCGCGTTGTGTCTAGGAGAGCCATTACACAAAGTCCCTGGCCAGGGAAAGCGAGATATACTGGTAGGTTTCTAGTGTTATCTCAGGGTGTTCTGGGCTACACTCCGACACGACTTGTACCGCTATTAGGGGACTGAAGTTTACCGCCCCCTAGGGCCGCCATGCGATATTCTCAGACGAACAGACCGGACTGTAAGGAGATTGTCACATCCTGGCTCAGTAGGAGTTCTGATGGGTTTCACCTCGTCAGTCTTCTTGTCGGCATCTACCTGGGGACCGTTACGTACAGCTAGTGCCGCTTGCGGTCTGTGGTTAAACCCACTGCCAGCGTAGTGTCGAGTCTTTAGAGTCCCACACAGAGAGCTATTCGCCTTTAGGCAAAAGAGTAGAGGTCGCATGGTTTTGCGACAGGGTTCGGTCACATCCGTGCACTTGTGCACGTTTAGTGTCCGGGCAATTGACACTAGCGGGCTTTGGTTTAAGCCAGATCCTAGTGTATGTTTTGGGATTGGTTTTATCTCTTTTGTATTCGTGTTCCTCGGAACGCGGATGCGGGTGTGTATGCACACTTGACAGAGAGACAGAGGCAGAGGATTCTCATTGGGGTTGTTGACTGTTGACTTTTGACTTTTGCAAAACCCTAATGAGAATATGAAATATGATTAATGATAATATTAATTAAGTATTATTGTGTCATGGTTGAGAAGAAGAGTTGACTTTGTTGACCTGTTGACTTTGTTGACCGGTTGACTAGGTTGGACTAGTTGACCACCATCATTACAATGGCTATCATTTCATGGCAAAGACTTTTGCTTGCTTGTTTCTTTTTTGCTAAATGAGTGCATGAAATGATATGGCTATTTTGACTTGAACCATCACATAATACTCAATAACTATTATGAGTTATCATGATTTTGGATTATAAGAGCATGGGAGCCAAAAGTCTTGCTCATTCTTTGATTTGCTTTCTCTCTCTTGCTTGAGCTCTCCCTCTTGCTCTTCCTCATGCTCTCTCTCTAGCTCAAGGCAACTCCCTCTTATGAGTTGAGAAACATTGCCTTAGAGATAAAAGAATACCCATATCATTTCTCTACTCATCCTAGTTCACAAGGTTTAGCAAACCAAGTGTTCTAGGTTATCCTAGTTTGAAGAGAAGCCAAAGGTAGAAGCTTTCAGGTGGATCCATCTTCGGCGCAAGGAGACGAAGAGGTGAGGCCGATCCGTACACCGCAAAGAGTTGAAGATGAAGGAGTTCAAGAAAGGTATAACCCCCTAACCGAGTAGGTAAAACTCTTGTTAGGTTTGTTAGATAGTTGTTTAACAAAGATCCGTATTTTGAGTCCATGTTACCACCTCTTGAAAATCATTTTTCATCATTTCCGCAAGCCCGTAAGTACCGGGAGAGGTAACGTGGACTTACATATACACACACGTAGGGATATGTGATTGGGATTTAGATAAGAGATAGGAATTAAGAATAGGACTTATATCTTTAATAGAGATGATAAAAATTCCTAAGTTGAGATAGAACCCTAGAAAGGAAAACTTAAAAGATGCTAAAAGCTAAGTAAGTCTACAGAATATATATAATCTTAAGTTAAATGATAAGGAAGCATGAAAAATACGGGTGGATAATTTATGAGTCAAAGATAATAGAATTCCTTGTTGGAAAACCTAATTGGAGAATAAAAGTCAATAGGCCAAATTGATAGGATTTTGTGAGTAGTATCCGCTGAAAACCCTCAGGAGACAACACTCCTCCTACTAGGGACACCTAGAGGTTTAACGGCTTGTTGCACAAGCTCAGTGCAATCGCGTCTTCCTGCGAAAGTGAGGCTAGGTCTTTTTCAAGAATAAAACTAGATTTGCTCGAGGACGAGCAAAAGAAAAGTTTGGGGGTATTTGTTCATACCATAATTTTGCATTATTATATTCCCCATTCTTATTCATTTTACAAATAAACAGGTGCTTTTGACCCATGTCTACTACATAGTTGTAGGTTACAGGTTCTCGAAACAAAAAACAGTGAAAACGATGAAAATATGATACAAAAGTGAGACTACTACCGACAAATGGAAGAATGTTGATCAAGCCTACAGTTTGAACGCTAAATGAAGATCAAATGAACAAGTTCATAAGTACAAAGGCAGTGCAAGGTTCAAGACTTCAACACGAAGCAAGCGGTAAAGTCCACAAAATTATTCACTGTGGAAATCTGGAAGAAAATTAGAAGACATTCTGAAGAACTAAGTGAAGAAAAGCCAAGAAAAATGCAACAGGAATCAGCCCAAAAGAAGACAGCCCACAAGCCCTCTTTTTGGCCACGGAACTGCGTCCAAACATGGGTTTTGGCCGCGGTTCCGCGGCCGTGCGAAGCCCGGGTCGGTGGAAATTCCTCGTGTCGGTGCGTCGGTGCATTAGTTAGGTTTCTTAGGGGGTAAAATTGTAAAAGCAGATGTACGTCGACTGTAACCCTAGGGTTTCTATGAATCTATAAATAGAAGCCCTAAAACCTTTTTTAGGTTATGCCTCTTTTTATTTCATCTATTCAGATCTGTAAATTCCTGTGTAAATGTTTGGAGAGTGCCATCAATAAAGTAAGTAATTTTATTTCATTACCTTAGTATAATTTTATTATCTTCCCTAGTTAGATAGTTAGAAATGTTTTTCAATTCCCTAATGAGTGAGTAGTCTCCTTGCTTGTTAGGGTTAGATTTGGGGAAGGATTGAGAGATGAAAATCTCTCACCCCTTTCTTGCCATCACATATAATTAATAGGACTCCATGCATACATACACACACCGTTCCCTACGGCACCTTACCCCACGAGGCAACAGTGATACCGTAGTATAAACGACCGATTGCGTATGTTTTCCATGGAGGTTAGGGTAAGAATTAAGAAAGGAAGGATTAGAACCCAGAGGAAGAAACATCGTTTCTTCCCGCTGGTACTAATCCACTTTATTAATTGTTACCATAACACCTAAAAGAGATCTAAATTATGGCATAGAAAGCGGTGAGGAAATCTTCAATTTCCAAACTTAACCGAAACCTAACCCGCAAGATTCTAGTCTTAGTATAAATCAGTTTAGTTTTTAGCGATAATCCATTCACACCGTTTGGAATTAACTCGTTAGACCAAATTAGGAAATACAAAACATCCCTGTGGACCGACCCGTACTCACCGGCTAGCTACCAAGCGACGCCGTTCTTGATTCCGGTTAACAAATATTTTTGATTCATCTTTTAAAAACGCATCTGTACGAGAAATAATACCAATCAAATGACGTCGTTTCCGGGGTCTGATATGCGGCTCGGTTCCCAAAAAATTTTCTGCCCCTCTGGTTTGACTTTTCTCTGCTGTTCAGATATAGGGTTTTCTGTTTTGATCTCTGGATTTTTCCAGATCCGTACTCGTTCGTTAATCCTGCAAAATTCACACGAAAACACCCTTCAAACAATAAAAAGACGATAAATTTTTTATATTTTTCAAATTTTCAGTTTTTATGATTTTTTAATTTTATATTAACCCGAAATTGCAAGAAGAAAATACTACGCCATCCCCGGCAACGGCGCCATTTGATTCGTATTATTTCGCGTTCTTATGCGTTTTTAAAAGATGAATCAAAAATATTTGTTAACCGCAATCAAGAACGGCGTCGCTTGATAGCTAGCCGGTGAGTACGGGTCGGTCCACAGGGATGTTGTGTATTTCCTAATTTGGTCTAACGAGTTAATTCCAAACGGTGTGAATGGATTATCGCTAAAAACTAAACTGATTTATACTAAGACAAGAATCTTGCTAGGATTAGGTTTAGGTTAAGTTTGGAAATTGAAGATTTCCTCACCGCTTTCTATGCCATAATTTAGATCTCTTTTAGGTGTTATGGTAACAATTAATAATGTGGATTAGTACCATCGGGAAGAAACGATGTTTCTTCTCTAGGTTCTAATCCTTCCTTTCTTAATTCTTACCCTAACCTCCATGGAAAACATACGCAACCGGTCGTTTATACTACGGTATCACCATTGCCTCGTGGGGTAAGGTGCCGTAAGGAACGGTGTGTGTATGTATGCATGGAGTCCTATTAATTATATGTGATAGCAAGAAAGGGGTGAGAGATTTTCATCTCTCAAGCCTTCCCCAAATCTAACCCTAACAAGCGAGGAGACTATTCACTCATTAGAAAATTGAAAAACATTTCTAACTATCTAACTAGGGCAGATAATAAAATTATACTAAGGCAATGAAATAAAATTACTTACTTTATTGATGGCTCTCTCCAAACATTTACACAGGAATTTACAGATCTGAATAGATGAAATAAAAAGAGGCATAAACTAAAAAAGGTTTTAGGGCTTCTATTTATAGATTCATAGAAACCCTAGGTTTACAGTCGACGCACATCTGCTTTTACAATTTTACCCCCTAAGAAACCTAACTAATGCACCGACGCACCGACACGAGGAATTTCCACCGACCCGGGCTTCGCACGGCTGCGGAACCGCGGCCAAAACCCATGTTTGGCCGCTGTTCCGCGGCCAAAAAGAGGGCTTGTGGGCTGTCTTCTTTTGGGCTGATTCCTGTTGTATTTTTCTTGGCTTTTCTTCACTTGGTTCTTCAGAATGTCTTCTAGTTTTCTTCCAGATTTCCACAGTGAATAATTTTGTGGACTTTACCGCTTGCTTCGTGTTGAAGTCTTGAACCTTGCACTGCCTTTGTACTTGTGAACTTGTTCATTTGATCTTCATTTAGCCTTCAAACTGTAGGCTTGATCAAGATTCTTCCATTTGTCAGTAGTAGTCTCAATTTTGTATCATCTTTTCATCTTTTTCACTGGTTTTTTGTTCCGGGAACCTATAACCTGCAACTATGTAGCAGACATGGGTCAAAAGCACCTGTTTATTTGTAAAATGAATAAGAATAGGGAATATAATAATGAAAAATTATGGTATGAACACGTGTCTATTTCAAAGAAAGCATGTACTGTTTTAAAAACCCGGTTTCTCTTGATATGATATTTCAGTGCGTCCACCATGTTTCTAGGTTCTGAGACGTGTGATATGTGAAACCCGATTCGATGAGGCGGATGATTCCGTTTGCGGGTACCTGGTGGACCCGATATGGTTCCCCGGGGTGAGAAATGTTTTTCGTGGAGTAGACGATGAGCCTGGCAGGGTGGCGAGTACCTACCGGTGATAGTATTTGGGCTCGGCGGATATCCGGAGGATACCGACCGGAGTCGAGAGTTGAGATGGGCGGATCCGGACTGACGGAGCCCGTGGGCCGATCCGAACTGATGGAGCCCGATATATGAGGATTTACGTGCCGATACTGGTCACGGTTTTCATGATGTTTTCGAGTGTCGATGCTAGGCACTCAGGTTCCATGATTTTGATGTGTCGGGAGGGACACCGTTGATATATATATCCTCATACTTTCATGCACACCCCTTTATGATATTTACGTGCATGAAGACATTGATTTTGGGTGGACGAGGTCCATATGCATGCATTGATTATTACTGTTGGATGTTATCCACATGCACATCGGTATTGATTACCATGTTGGCACGTATACAGACCTGGTCACCCTAGATATCATAGTATTACCTCTATGATATAGTTGACCTAGGAGTCGTTGTTTATTCGATTTCTATCTGTTGATATTTTTCTACTCACGAGTTGGCAACTCACCCCCGTTGTGCCACAGTTCTTGCTGGTTGACCACTTGGATCCGTAGCGGCTTCACTGGCACTCAGTTGCATTGAGTGTTTTGCATTGGTAGGTGGGATATTTGTATCATTCCCACTCTTGTATCTACATTTCATATTGTATCTAGTTAACTACATCAATCAAAAGTTGTAAATTGTATAAGTGATAAGACTTAGTGTGGCTTGTAGTTGCGAGATTTGAGCGATGTGTTTTATATTCACTTTTGGGGTTATATCTTGCTCATTTCTTTATCTTTTTTTGGTGAACTTCGCCGTTGGGCGTCGTATACTCATTTTTACTGTATTGCGTGGTTATGATCCGCCGTTTGGCGAAGAGCCAGCTCCCGATTGGGGATGCCATTATCCTTATTATGTATTTGTAGTTTTGGATCAAAAAAATACAAAAGAGGTGCTTCCAAATTTTTTAAAAAAAAAGACGAAACATGTTTTCAAACTAGTAAACTTCACTTGCATCATTCATGTTTCTTTCTATGCATTAAGAAAAATTTGATTTCATTATACCTTTATTTCAAAATTTCACCTCCTTTACTTTTCTTAAAAGGTTTAGATTTCTGGGTTTCAGCTTACTTGAATTCCGTTACGCCTTTAGATGTTGCGTGATTCAAGTGCTGGTCACGAGCCATTATTTCGGGTCGTGACACCTAGCTGTTCAATGTTGTCGAAATTCCACTTTTCTTGGTCCATTGGGTAGAGGTTGAAGAGGTGATCCTTTTTTGTGAAAGGGGCATAGGATTTCGGGGATTGTTTGGAGATAGATATAGGGCTTTAAGTGGGGGGGTTGTGAGCTTGAGGAACATGAAGGAGAGAAGAGAAAATGATGGGGGAAAGAAGTGGCAGCAGCCCTCCTCCCTCACTCACTATAATTCACACTCTATCTCTCTCCAAAAGTATACCTACCCCATCATTATGTCCCCTTGACTTTTCTTTTTCTTTTTCTTTTCTCTTCACCAATAAACCATAATACATAGCCCAAATGAAATGAAACAAGTAACAAAATGAAACATGTCATGGTGCACTAACCATGAAAACTGTAAAAACGCGGATTTGGCTTAATCCCGTTTAGTAGTGCACTAATCGAGTTTTTATCAAAACTGAATATAATAAATTTTAAAAATGCCAAATCCTTAAAATATAATTTTAAATGAATAAATAATTTAATTCTATTTATTTCATAATTATTGGTATATATTTATACCCTTTTTCGGAAACCACAATTTCGCAAATCGGGCAGTTTTCGGGAAAAATATTATTTTAATATTAAATTCCAAAAATAATATTTTATATTTTTTGAAATGTTACAGTCTTCCCACCATAAATAAATTCGGTCCCCGAATTTAAATTTAAACCCCCAAAATCTAAAACATTTCAATAATCGGCTCAAAACAATAGGGCTACGAAATCATGGAAAACGCAGAAATAACACAACGCGCCAAGTGCGCATGAAAACGAGTACAATGCTCAAAATCTAACTCCGTCAAGCGTTACGCAAATCATATAATTTGCACGCATATCCTCGGAGTTACGATGGAGATGCAGATCTCGAAATCCACTATTGAAATCGAATATACACTAGTCAAATACTATAATACGTGTATAGTACGCATCTTTGAAAACTCCAAAATCTGAATAAAATACATGCAAAATCTTTTCTAAATCACCGCGAGAATGCGTAACTCACGGCATAACTGACGGACGCTCATTTTAACATAATAATATATGTCCATATATGTTTCCTTAAATACACGTTCCGTCGTTTTTCAAAATATCCTAAAAGGTTTTCCTTTATAAATGTTCGTGTCGCTCACGGTCAGGTAGGAAATAGAGAGACTATAGCTCCTTTTGAAAACCCTTTTGGTAATCTTTTAATGCATGCAAAGTACTCAGGTACTGTCCTCAGATCAGTCCTGTTAGGCTACTACACAATATAGTGCTCAACACGAAAACAAAGTGCTCAAAAGCAAAATCAGCCTAAAAAGGCGTATCCAATAATCACATGCGTCTGGTGCGCATGGAAATCAAATCCAAATACAGGTTCTGCAATGCACAAAAACCCAAAACTACGTGCAACAGGTGTGCACGAAAGCATCTGTCCACTGCAACGGTGTGCATGGCAACAATATCCGGTGCACCATTATGCACGAAAACAACATCTGGTGCATCAAATGCACAAAATACAATCAATAACTCAAGCGCATAAAAAGCAACACCGAGTACACCAAGGTGTATAAATCAAAAATCGTGTGCAACTGCATGCACAAAATACATATCAATGCACTGCAAGCACATATAAGCTATCCGAGTGCAAAACTCACATCATCCGTATGAACTCCATGAAATCATAAACACATGCTACGCAGGTATAAAATTGACATCAACGTAATAGGCATGCACAAATCGCAAATCAACACAACTGTTTATAAAATATATATCAGGTGCGATAACTATGCGCAAAATGTAAATACTCAGTAGGTGCAGCCATGGTGCACGAAATCAATATCAGGAAACTCGTCATCAAAACTCAAATCCAAGCGATATAAGCGTGATACTCAGATCACAAACGCCAATCGCAACAAATGACATCGAGGTACACCTCCTACAATGTCGAAAAATAAATCGGTGCGCTTAAAACTGGCAGAGCAAGAACATCCGCTCGCCTCCTGCTCACAGCCTGGCGTCCTCTATCTCTGGGTCCTTATCTTCTCTGTGGATTACCAATCCCGCAATCCATCGGCTCATCGGCCCAATCAGGTGTGCTAATGGGGAAGATTCCGTTCTGGCACTTCTCTGGTCATCTCTCGGTCAATCATCACGACCACTCGTAAGGCAGCACGTTGCTAGCGTCGGCCTCTGGTCCTCTGTATTCACATGACACATCTGGTCCTGGGTGAAAATCTCATTGCAGCAGCGTCCTGGAAGTAATCCGGCTCAGGGTCTCTTTCGATCTTGCCTATGCCGAACTGTACGGATGCTGGTACTCTTACATAATCCTTTCTCGTTTTCGGGACATCTGCGTTCTCAGCACACATTGCCTCGGAAACTGGCTGTATCCCAACGCCTATGTAAGCATACCATGTCTCTAGTCTCGACGGGGAGTAATGACAGCTCGTCAGTGTCTCGCACGAACCCCTGGTTCCACTTGTCTTTATCGTCGTCCTCTATGACGTCACGCCATGCTATCTGCACACTGCAACTGTTCTCGGCCCCTGTCAATCCGAAGCTTCTCACACGGACTCGAATTTGCGTACTCTGTATCTTCATCACTCTGTAGAAGATATCTGTGTAAGTCCATGCTACCTCTCCCGGTGCTTTCGGGCATGCGGAATTTGGTGAAAAACAATTTTCTAGAGGCGGTAACATGGACTCAAAACCGGATCTTTGTTAAACATCTAACTAACAACCTAACTAGGAGTTGTTAACTACTCGGTTAGGGGGTTATACCTTTCTTTCTTGAACTCCTTCATCTTCAAGCCTCGATGGTTGTCCGGATCGGCTTCACCCCGTCGTCTCCTTGCGCCGAAGATTGATCCACCTGAAAGCTTATACCTTTGGCTTCTTCTTCGAGATTTGAAGAAACTAGTTCACTCGGTTTGCTAAACCTTGTGACTAGAGTGAGTAGAGGAGAGTGTGTTGGGATTTTTCACTATGGTTCTTGGTTCTCAACACATGAGACAAGTGAACCATAGACTAAAGAGAGGGAGAGCAAGAGGAAGAAGATGAGAGCTCAAGAACACAAGAGAGAGAATGAAAATGATAGAATGAGAAAGACTTTTCTCTCTTGGCTCTCATAATCCAAAGCCATCATCACAAATCATAGCAATCAAGTATTATATGATGGTTTAAGCTACAATAGACATATCATTTCATGCACTCATTTTTCACAAGAGAAACAAGCAAGGAAAAAGTCTTTGCCATGAAATGATAGCCATTGTCATCATGATGGTCAACTAGTCCAACCTAGTCAACCGGTCAACAAAGTAAACAAGTCAACAAAGTCAACCCCTCAACAACCATGTCACCATAATACTTAATTAATATTATTGTTAATTACATATCATATTCTCATTAGGGTTGAGCAAAAAGTCAATAGTCAACAGTCAACAACCCTAATGAGAATCCTCTGCCTCTGTCTCTCCGTCAACTGTGCATACACACCCGCATCCGCGTTTCGAGGAACACGAATACATACTGGATAAATCCAATCCCAAAACGTACACTAGGATCTGGCTTAAACCAAAGCCCGCTAATGTTAACTGTCCGGACATTGTACGTGCATAAGTGCACGGATGTGACCGAACCCTGTCGCAAAACCATGCGACCTGTCGCAAA
This sequence comes from Agapanthus africanus, assembly GCA_030015575.1. Classification (NCBI taxonomy): domain Eukaryota; kingdom Viridiplantae; phylum Streptophyta; class Magnoliopsida; order Asparagales; family Amaryllidaceae; genus Agapanthus; species Agapanthus africanus. Next base: position 229,170,328 of record JASDDO010000022.1, on the reverse strand, counting down.
ACCATGCGACATCTACTCTTTTGCCTAAAGGCGAATAGCTTTCTGTGTGGGACTCTAAAGACTCGACACTACGCCGGCAGTGGGTTTAACCACAGACCGCAAGCGGCACTAGCTGTGCGTAACGGTCCCCAGGTAGATGCCGACAAGAAGACTGACGAGGTGAAACTCATCTGAACTCTTACTGAGTCTGACTGTGACAATCTCCGTACAGTCCGGTCTGTTCGTCTGATACATCGCATGGCGGGCCTAGGGGGGCGGTAAATGTCAGTCCCCTAATCGCGGTACAAGTCGTGTCAGAGTGAAGCCCAAAACACACTGAGATAACACTAGAAGCCTACCAGTATATCTCGCTTGCCCTGGCCAGGGACTACTCGTGTAATGGCTCTCCTAGACACAGCGCGATGTCAACCCCCAATACCGGGAGAGACGAATCCTGTCTAACCGTCACTGCCTCCAAGTGCTTCGGGACTGCACCCAACTACTACATGTTTGCACGACTCCTTTGAGCCATGGTTGGGTAGTAATCAAAGTACAGTGGGAACACACTCGAGGCGAAGTGACAGTGTCAAGTCAGCGGACTAAGCTGTACTCATGTCACCTGGGAACTGATAACTGACGATAGGTATAGTACCAACCGGTCAGTTCCCGACGAGTCCTGTCCAGTGTATTCGTAACCTAACGAGCACCCGTATACTATCTCTAGTACGACGTACTGATGGCTGTGGGACAGACCATCTCCCACACTGGGATGAGAAGCGCATATGCTAGTCTACTCCGGAGTATCGATGCCCTGTCTCGATAGTTCTGCGACTAGGGACCTGTATAAGGATGTGCTTATAGATTACCCAGCCCCCACTAGTGTGACTGCCATCACAACGCTGGTAATCAAGCAAAGATCCTAAGGGCTCCACTAATGTGTATAGGTGATATACTAAAATAAACACATGTATACATTGAAGTAGAAACAAACCAAGTAGCATACTACTATATTGAGCAAGATTGTTTATACAAGGTGAATATCCCAAGCTTCGATTAAGTAATATACAAACTAGTATGATACAGTCATGGCCTCTAGGGCATATACACTAATAATCTCCCACTTGCACTAAGGCAATGTACTGGCGTATCGAAGTCCTATCATCTCGATCAGCCGCTCGAACTGAATCTGGGGCAAGGCCTTGGTGAATGGATCTGCAGTGTTATCTTCTGAAGCAACCCTCCGAACCTCGATCTCTTGGCGATCCACGATCTCCCTGATCAGGTGATACCGCCTCAAGATGTGTCTGGATCTCTGATAGGACCTGGGTTCCTTCGCTAAAGCTATAGCCCCGTTGTTGTCGCAATACAGAGGTATTGGATCAACAATGGACGGAACCACCTCAAGTTCTTTCAAGAACTTCCTCATCCAGACAGCTTCTTTTGCGTCATCAGATGCAGCGATGTATTCCGCTTCCATCATCGAGTCTGCAACCGTTTCCTGTTTGGAACTCTTCCAACACACCGCCCCTCCATTGTGGGTAAAGACAAAACCCGACATGGACTTGGAATCATCCTTGTCACTCTATAAGCTGGAGTCAGCAAAGGCCTCGATCTGGAGGTCTTTTCCGCCATACACCAAGAACATCTCCTTAGTCCTTCTCAGGTACTTGAGAATGTTCTTTACCGCTATCCAGTGTTTCTCCCCTGGGTTTGACTGATACCGGCTTACTACACTCAGTGCATAAGCTACATCCGTTCTGGTACACAACATCGCATACATTATAGAGCCTACCGCAGAAGCGTTGGGTATAATAGACATGCGATCCCTTTCCAAATCTGTCTTGGGAGACATCTCTATGGAGAGGGTGATCCTGTGACAAGCCGGTAGATTACCGCGCTTGGAATCTTCCATACTGAATCTTTTCAGTATGGTGTCGATGTACCTGGACTGTGAAAGTCCTAATATCCTCTTGGATCTATCACGATGGATCCGGATCCCCAGGATGTATGAGGCATCACCCAGGTCATTCATGGAGAACCTGTGTGACAAGAACCCCTTGACAGATTGTAGTATAGGAATGTCATTTCCTATTAAGAGAATGTCATCCACGTATAAAACGAGGAATACTACAGTTCTCGCTACGAATCTACTATAGTTGCATGGTTCATCTGGATTTTTGATAAAGCCAAATTCCTTGACTGTCTCATCAAAACAGATGTTCCAACTCCGCGATGCCTGCTTTAGTCCGTAAATGGACTTAAGCAACTTGCACAACTTTCCGCTGCTCCCACTCTGAATGAAACCCTCTGGCTGGTCCATAAAGACACACTCCTCTGAATTTCCATTTAGAAAAGCGGTCTTTACGTCCATCTGCCAAATCTCATAATCGTGGAAGGCAGCACTGGCAAGAAGGATCCGAATGGATTTCAGCATAGCTACTGGAGAAAAGGTTTCGTCGTAGTCCAAACCAGGTCGCTGACGAAAACCCTTTGCAACCAGTCTAGCTTTATAGGTCTCATCCTGTCCATCTACACCAATCTTCCTTTTGAAGATCCACTTGCATCCTACGGGTTTTACCCCGTCTGGAGCAATGTCCAACGTCCATACTTTGTTGGTGTACATGGACTCCATTTCGGTCCACATTCCATTCTCTTTTAAATAGTCCAGGAACTCGGCACTCAAGTATTCACCACCTCGATCCGATCTTAGAATCTTGATACTTTTGCCGGTTTGTTTTTCTACTTCATTCTTATATTCCTGGAATTTTCCAAAAGCTTCGGACTTATGTTTCAGTAAGAAGACATAACCGTACCTTGAAAAGTCATCCGTAAAAGTAATGAAGTAAGAATAACCGCTTCGTGCATGTGTAGACATTGGACCGCACACGTCGCTGTGTACGAGTCCCAAGAGCTCGCTCGCTCTTACTCCGTGTCCAGTGAACGGAGTCTTTGTCATCTTTCCTTTGAGACGGGATTGACAAGTGGCATATGATTGATATTCGAACGGATTCAAATATCCTTCTGTATGTAACTTCGTCAACCTTCTCTCATTGATGTGACCCAGTCTACAATGCCATAAGAAAGTCTGATTAATTTCCGGAGACTTTCTTTTGTGTGTATTCTGGACATTGAAAATCTGTGGTTGGTTTAATACGTATATACCATTGCTTAATGTACCTGACCCAATCAGAACTTGATTAAGGTGAATGTTTACAACATTGCTTACAAACGCAAATTCATAACCTTCTTTAGAAACCAAAGATACAGAAATGATATTACAAGTTACGTTGGGTACAAAAAAGCAATTACGTAAAACCAAAACATGTCCATCTGACATTCCCAGGTGATAGTCCCCGATGGCCTTAGCATCCATGCTAGCTCCGTTTGCAACTTTGAGGGTCATGTCACCTGCCTTCAAAACCCTACTATTTCTCAACGCCTGCAAAGAATTACAGATATGAGATCCTGATCTGGTATGCAATACCCAGGAAGTAGTGTTTATTGAAAGAGAGTTTTCAATAACATACACACCTGAAGCTGAAGCCGCAACCTGCTTCAATTCCTGTGTCCTGGCTTTCCAAGCCCTGCAATCATTCTTCCAGTGTCCCTTCTTATGACAATAGAAGCATTCTTCTTTATCCACAAGCTGCCCCGCTTTCTTTGTTGCCTTTGCCTTTCCCTTCGTATCCACTTTACCAACACCGCCCCTTGGTTTGGCGGGGGCTTTCTTCTTCTTTACCTTGGCTTTCTCCTTAGACCTAGAAGAGGAAGATCCTCCTACAAACAAAGTGGATGTTTCCCTACCTTTCTATAGGGTGCCCTCTGCACTCCTCAGCATGTTGAGGAGTTCTGAAAGTTCAACTTCTTTTTCTTGTAAGTTGAAGTTTAGGATAAACTGGGCGTAATTGGAAGGAAGGGACTGGAGAATCAAGTCCGTATAGAGCTCGTTCTCTAACGTGGTCCCAAGTTCCGCGAGCTTCTCAAAGAAGCCAATCATCTTAAGCACGTGTTCTGCTACCGATGATCCGATGGCCAACTTTGCCGAAAATAACTTCTTCGACACTTCGTATCTTGCGATACGAGATTTCTCTCCATACAGTTCTTTTGTATGGAGAAATATGGATTCGAGGTCCATATTCTCGTGCCTCCTCTGATGTTCGTTGTCCATAGAGGCAAGTACGAGACACTTGGCCTTCGCGCTATCAATCTCCCAAGTCTTACGGATTTCCTTATCCGCGACGCTGGAAGTGGGACCTGGGACAGGGGGAGCTTTGGTGTTAAGAAGATACCCCAGCTTGTCGTAAGTGATTGCCATTTTGACATTCCTGAGACAATCTTTGTAGTTTGGCCATGTCAGTATGTTTTTATCTAGAAGTAACTTAAGTCCAGTCATGTCGATTGGTCGCTGCAATTAGGAGAGAGAAGAAGAAACACTCAGCATGATGCTCTTGCAAGTTTAGAGTGGTTTTTAGTTTGTCTAAACAGGATGGCTCCCACTGTTTCTCGAATCCCTCCTCAAACCAAAAAGGAAGAATTAGTCAGGATCAATCTCACCGTACAATACTTGCTTAACCGTTCGGCCAGGCTGGTGTCGGTACTTCGAGGGAGGTTTTCCAACGCTTTCGCGAAGTTCATTAATTTAAGAACCTCTTTTTCTTGGGGGCGTAGCCCCGCTAACACCTTTCTAGATACCTACTAGGTTTATAACATTGATCGTTAAGTGAGAAATTTCCCGAGGAGTAGCATATACTCACAGTAGGATCGGGATCCAAATATCATCACGTGACGAAACTGAAGGAATCCTACCAGAATCATCACACTCCAAATGGTATGCAACACTAGCAAGTTTCAGTTCTTTTGAAACTCCCGATGTGGATTTTTGCCCCATGCTCTTATGACCTTGACTTTGGCCAACAAATCATAAGTCTCATGTCAAGTTCTACCCGTCGTTCTCCAGGTTAATTCGAATCCACCCGTACCTACCCTTGACTTTGGCCAACAAGGAAGTACGACTGTTCCAAACCAACGCATCTATCTATGCTGCACATGAATACCCAATAGCTACCAATCACTATGCCTTGACTTTGGCCAACAAACATAGCTTGAATACTATTGACTATTCATGTGAAACGACGGAGGGCTACGAATGGTTTTGGCGAAACTGTGAACGTAGTGAACTTGATATAATCGATGGAACGAGATAGCTTTTAAAAGGAGTGGCTCAAACTCCGCATTTTAAAAGTTTGTTTTGAAAAGAACCGAGTGGTTTTTCGAAAGTGTTCCAACGACTTTTACTTGGTTTATTTTCTTGCATTAGTTCTTTTAATGCGTGATATTCTTGCATTAGTTCTTTTAATGCGTCCCATCATTTAATCCTACCATTGCAGAAAACAACCAAAATATGACGTACGCTTATGCCATTCGCATTCGCCACGGGGCCCCGTCATTACCCGTTAGGTTACTTAACTAACGACAGAGCGGGGGGTGGGCTAGCGCGGCTGTAAAACATAAGCAACTCCTAAATAATATCATATATAGATATACATTGCAATGATAGCCATTTCAGATCACAGATGAACACATTGGATATACTAGGAACCCGCAATTCGTACAAGCCTGTAACGAAAAACAGATTACACGGTCGCGGTGAATAGCTAAAACCCCACCCAAGACCCCTACGGGTGCGGCAAACTACCCGCCAAGTACCCGAAGTGAAGCAACCTCCCTAAACCCCGTGAGTAGGCCACTCGGCACTTCGGCATACCCGGTAGTTTGTGCACCCCTTCCATGGGTCTATCCTAGGAGCAAAAACAGTAAAAAGAAATTATACAATGACGGCTACAACCCCGACCCGATTGTGCGGCCACACAAATAATTATTACATCAATTTACAAATTTACATGAATTGAAAGAAAAGAAAACTCTCGTCTCACAACCCCCGGCTATTCACCCGCGACAATCCAATGAATTCATATACACAAACCAACAACATTACAGATCACAGATTTGTATAACCCCCACTAATCGACATATAGCGATTAGCAGACGTTCAATACAAATATCACATCACAGAAAAACCCGTCAGCTTAAGTCTTTAGAAGTTCAATCAAAAATACGGATTTTTAGGCCCCAAACACAAAATTTTCGTTCTGGAAAATCTGGGCTGAAAAGACATATTCCAAAAATCCCAAAACAACCCCAGAAATACACTGCACTAAATTTGGACCTCGGCCGAGTCAACTCGGCCGCGGAACCGCGGCGGGAGCGTGCTCCCGCCGCGTTTCCGCGGCGCTTTGGTCGGTTCGTGGGACCAAATTTTCTGGTTATTCTATAAAAAGCCTGAGCCGATTTTTAAGATGAAATTTATCAATTTTTGAACAGAAAAAAAATCGGCAGAAACTTGACATATCGGGTTCGTTTCGTGACTTTTTCTTTGATCGATTTTCTAGTTACTTTGCTAACATGTTAGATAGAGTTTAACTAGGCTCTGATACCACAGTAAGTTCATGCTACCTCTCCCGGTGCTTTCGGGTATGCGGAATTTGGTGAAAAACAATTTTCTAGAGGCGGTAACATGGACTCAAAACCGGATCTTTGTTAAACATCTAACTAACAACCTAACTAGGAGTTGTTAACTACTCGGTTAGGGGGTTATACTTTTCTTTCTTGAACTCCTTCGTCTTCAAGCCTCGATGGTTGTCCGGATCGACTTCACCCTGTCGTCTCCTCGCGCCGAAGATCGATCCACCTGAAAGCTTCTACCTTTGGCTTCTTCTTCGAGCTTTGAAGAAACTAGTTCACTCGGTTTGCTAAACCTTGTGAACTAGAGTGAGTAGAGGAGAGTGTGTTGGGATTTTTCTCTATGGTTCTTGGTTCTCAACACATGAGACAAGTGAACCATAGACTAAAGAGAGGGAGAGCAAGAGGAAGAAGATGAGAGCTCAAGAACACAAGAGAGAGAATGAAAATGATAGAATGAGAAAGACTTTTCTCTCTTGGCTCTCATAATCCAAAGCCATCATCACAAATCATAGCAATCAAGTATTATGTGATGGTTTAAGCTACAATAGCCATATCATTTCATGCACTCATTTTTCACAAGAGAAACAAGCAAGTAAAATGTCTTTTCCATGAAATGATATCCATTGTCATCATGATGGTCAACTAGTCCAACCTAGTCAACCGGTCAACAAAGTCAACAAGTCAACAAATCAACCCCTCAACAACCATGTCACCATAATACTTAATTAATATTATTGTTAATTACATATCATATTCTCATTAGGGTTGAGCAAAAAGTCAATAGTCAACAGTCAACAGTCAACAACCCTAATGAGAATCCTCTGCCTCTGTCTCTCCGTCAACTGTGCAAACACACCCGCATCCGTGTTCCGAGGAACACGAATACATACTGGATAAATCCAATCCCAAAACGTACACTAGGATCTGGCTTAAACCAAAGCCCGCTAGTGTTAACTGTCTGGACACTGTACGTGCATAAGTGCACGGATGTAACCGAACCCCGTCGCAAAACAATGCGACCTGTCGCAAAACCATGCGACCTCTACTCTTTTGCCTAATGGCGAATAGCTTTCTGTGTGGGACTCTAAAGACTCGACACTACGCTGGCAGTGGGTTTAACCACAGACCGCAAGCGGCACTAGCTGTGCGTAAGGGTCCCCAGGTAGATGCCGACAAGAAGACTGACGAGGTGAAACCCATCTGAACTCTTACTGAGTCTGACTGTGCCAATCTCCGTACAGTCCGGTCTGTTCGTCTGATACATCGTATGGCGGGCCTAGGGGGGCGGTAAACGTCAGTCCCCTAATAGCGGTACAAGTCGTGTCGAAGTGAAGCCCAAAACACCCTGAGATAACACTGGAAGCCTACCAGTATATCTCGCTTGCCCTGGCCAGGGACTACTCGTGTAATGGCTCTCCTAGACACAGCGCGATGTCAACCCCAATACCGGGAGAGACGAATCCTGTCTAACCGTCACTGCCTCCAAGTGCTTCGGGACTGCACCCAACTACTACCTGTTTGCACGACTCCTTTGAGCCGTGGTAGGGTAGTAATCAAAGTACAGTGGGAACACACTCGAGGCGAAGTGACAGTGTCAAGTCAGCGGACTAAGCTGTACTCATGTCACCTGGGAACTGATAACTGACGATAGGTATAGTACCAACCGGTCAGTTCCCGACGAGTCCTGTCCAGTGTACTCGTAACCTAACGAGCACCCGTATACTATCTCCAGTACGACGTACTGATGGCTGTGTGACAGACCATCTCCCACACTGGGATAAGAAGCGCATACACTAGTCTACTCCGGAGTATCGATGCCCTGTCTCAATAGTCCTGCGACTAGGGTCCTGTATAAGGATGTGCTTATAGATTACCCAGCCCCCACTAGTGTGACTGCCATCACAACGCTGGTAATCAAGCAAAGATCCTAAGGGCTCCACTAATATGTATAGGTGATATACTAAAATAAACACATGTACACATTGAAGTAGAAACAAACCAAGTAGCATACTTCTATATTGAGCAAGATTGTTTATACAAGGTGAATATCCCAAGCTTCCATTAAGTAATATACAAACTAGTATGATACAGTAATGGCCTCTAGGGCATATACACTAATAATCTGGACGAACACGTCCTCGGGAACTCATCCCAACCATCGGAGGAATACTCAATACTCGTCCGTTCTCGATCACTCACAACGCATCTGGGTGAGGTCCTCTATCCAAAGCTGGTCAGCTTGTTGGTCTCTTATCACATGATATCTGGACGACGTCAAACCTTTTGACCGAGTCATCAAGGTCCCAAAATTTCCTGAAGGCTCAACACCTGAGCGCAGTCTAAAAATATCTGGTACATACCACAGTACCTCTGGACCAACCATAGAAGGGAAAACCCAAGCCTCACTGATGGCACCGCTAAACTGCCACAAACTCTAAGGTTCAAAGCGGTTCCATGGTCATCATGTCGATTTAGGGTTTCATTCTTTTAGAGGGTCCACAGAATTACCTGCATGTTCCTCCGAACACTTTAAACTTGGGAAAAATGGGTTTCTGACACTCGTTCGAACTTTTTAGCTTCTCCTATACAACATGTGAATATTCTTCGCCCGCACGCTAAACAACGCCTCGATCCTCCAAGAAAAGAGATACATCGGCGGTCATCTCTGGCTTGGTTGCTCTAGGTCTGAGTAAGATTCTTTCCACAATAGAAATCTTCAACTCAACTGCGCCTGCATCAACGCATCAATCTGACAAATCACCTCGTCTCTCAACTCGGGATAGACTAGCTATCATCTGTCGCATTCTGCCTGGAAGCTCTGGCGATCTTAGCTCGTAAGCTCTAGAAGCGACATCCCATCATCTCAGCAACAGCTGGGTCACCTATCTGCACGGTCGGCGACATCAAAATCTCTGAGGTATGCTGTACATCAACAGTCCTCTCGCAACTGGCAGCTCTAACAATGGCCCGATCATCCGGTGTAAAACCGAGCACTCTCCTCCACAAGAGGCCACGGCATAACTCTACATCGAGACGTTCCACCGTCACCAGAAACACAATGGTCAGTCCTCGTATCAGACGAGCTCGACCTGACCGCAACACTAGCAGTAGCTCAAACTGCGCTCAAACTATGGTGAAAGGAACCTCAATCGAGTATCGAAGAAAGAAGATCAACGGCATGAGAGGAAACGACAGATCCAGAATGGATACATGATCATAAGAAGGAACAACATCAATGAAAGTATGATCATGGAACTAATAGAATCGAGGATCTCCAATGGATGTATAATCATGGGTATGAAGAGAATCATAAGTCTCAAAAATATGTACATCCTAAGGTTTCTTAAGTGGAGTATTGTATCGTAAATATGTCGCGGAACATACGTACGGTACATCACTCTACTCAAGCTACCTACTCCATCAATCAGGGTTGGCCTATGAAACGAAAGTTCAGGTTTAATACCCCCCGTCCAAGTCTAAGTTCCGTAAGGTCAAGCCTAGGTTCCGAAATACACACCCGCCCTAGACTCCACATAGTCAAACATAGACTCGAACAAGGTTAAACCTAGCGCTCTAATACCAACTTTATCACGACCCGAAATATTAGCTCTTGACCAACACTTGAATCACGCAACGTCTAAAGGCGTAATGGAATTCAAGTAAGCTGAAACCCAGAAATCTAAACATTTTAAGAAAAATAAAGGAGGTGAAGTTTTGAAATAAAGGAATAATGAAATCAAGTTTTCTTAATGCATAGAAAAGGAACAAGAATGATGCAAGTGAAATTTACTAGTTTGAAATAATGGTACCCAAAAGCCACCGTTTTGCACACCCTCTTGGACATGGTAAGGTGGAAATCAAAGCATAGTGGGAATCACACAAGACTCTATGACGATCTCGGGTCTACAGACTAACCTGTACCAGTGTCACCGGAGAACTACTACCTGACGATAAGAATAATACCATATAGGAGTTCTCGATGAGTCCGTTCAGTGTACCCAGTCTCTACTGAGCACCCGTATACCATCTCTGATGTCACACACCAATGGATGTAGGATCATCCATCGCCTATCATATGAGTCAAGATGCGTATACGCTAGTCTACTCTGCTGTATCGAAGCCTTGTCTCGATACACCCTCGACTAGGAACAGTTATAGGATGTACTTGTGGACTACCATGGCCCCACTAGTATGATCTCATCATAGTCCCAGTAGTCGAGTACAGATCCTAAGGGCTTTATCAACATGTGAGAGCACGACAATAAACTAATACAAGTCAACATGTTTAGACAAAGTGAAACCAGATAGCATACTATCATGTAGAGCAAGAAAGTTCTCTCTCTATATATCCAAGCATCCACTATAATATACATCATATTTACAACAATGGCCTCTAGGGCATATATACAACTAACAATCTCCCACTTGTACTAAGGCTAGCTGTCGTAGTATCGCATACCCAACAACCCGAAGAGTCTCTCAAAATGTATCAGGGGTATGGCCGTCGTGATTGGATCCGCAGTGTTGTCCTTCGTATCAACTCTCCTGACCTCGATCTCCTGGAGATCAATTATCTCCCGGATCAGGTGATACCGCATCAGAATATGTCTGGACTTCTGATGGGACCTGGGTTCCTTTGCTAAAGCCGCAGCTCCATTGTTATCACAATACAGAGGTATTGGATGCTCAATGGACGGAACCATACAAAGTTCAGTGATGAAATTCTTCATCCAGACCGTCTCTTTGGCAGCATCGTTGGCAGCGATGTATTCAGCCTCCATCGTCGAGTCTGCCACGGTTTCCTGTTTGGAACTCTTCCAACAAACCGTCCCTCTATTGAGGGTAAAGTCAAATCCCGAGTGCGACTTAGAGTCGCCTTTATCACTTTAGAATCTCGAATCGGTAAAGGACTCCACCTGGACTTCTCCGTTGCCATACACCAAGAACATCTTTTTAGTCTTTCTCAAGTATTTGAGAATGTTCTTCACAGCTGTCCAGTGATTCTTTCCAGGATCTGCTTGATACCTACTCACTACACTTAGTGAGTATACTACATCGGGTCTGGTACATAACATCGCGTACATGATAGAGCCTACTGCCGAAGCATAGGTTATCCCTTGCATGCGAGCTCTTTCCAAATCAGTCTTGGGAGACATTTCTTTGGAGAGAGTGAGTCCAGAGATCATGGGTAAATTCCCACGCTTGGATTCTTCCATACTAAACCTCTTTATTATGGTGTCAATGTACCTGGATTAGGACAATCCCAGTATCCGTCTAGATCTATCTCTATAGATCTTAATCCCCAAAATGCAGGAGGCATCACCTAGATCTTTCATTGAGAATCTATGTGAAGAAGAGCTTGACCGAGTGCAGCATAGAAACATCATTTCCTATCAAGAGTATGTCATCCACGTACAATACGAGGAAGACAACCTTACTCTCTGCCACCTTCTTGTATATACAAGGTTCATCTATATTTTTTATGAAGTCAAACTCTTTGATTACCACATCAAAACATATGTTCCAACTCCGTGATGCCTGCTTCAACCCATAGATGAATTTAAGGTGCTTGCACACCTTTCCGCTGCTCCCACTGTCTACGAAGCCCTCTGGCTGAGTCATGTACACACACTCTTCCAAATCACCATTTAGAAAGGCGGTCTTAACATCCATTTGCCAGATTTTGTAGTCATGGTATATAGCGGTGGCAAGTAAGATCCGAATGGACTTAAGCATAGCCACTGGAGAAAAGGTTTCGTCATAATCCACACCTGGTCGTTGACGAAAACCCTTTGCAACAAGTCTAGCTTTGAAAGTCTCAACTTTTCCATCTACACCAAGTTTCTTCTTAAAGATCCATTTGCTCCCAATGGGTTTTACCCCTTCAAGAGCAATTTCCAAAGTCCATACTTTGTTGGTGTACATGGATTCCATCTCAGATCGCATTGCATCCAGCCATTTCACAGAGTCACCACTCGTGATGGCCTACTCGAAACTAGTCAGGTCATCATCTTCCATGAAGCAATCCTCGCTCCAACCATCAACGAGAAAACCGTAGTATCTTGATCATTCGAAAATAATGTATTTTTAACACGTCAATTTCCCTATCAATTGCATTCATCTAGAAGTGTTCGGTATTCATATTGCACATATTAGCAAAACAGTTGTAAAATACCAGATTACATGTGTTATACTTTAAAACCGGCACTTTAAGGGAAATTGACTGTTTTTCATGGCATCGCATCATTCTTGTGTAGCGCAACACTTGTTTCGAAGTCTGTGCAGGAAATTCCAGGAGAAAGGCCAAATTGTCAAAGTGCTGATCAAAATTACGCCAAGTCTAAGATGTTTGATCTGGCATTAATACAGAGGGAATTACACAATTCAACATATCAGATAAATACCCCAAAGTCAGCCCAAAGCACCTGAAGAAAACTTGCGCAGTACCTCCCTCACGTGACCGTGGATCCGCGGTCGGAGCAGGCACGTGCCGCGGATCCGCGGCAAGGCAGTGACATCAGCAGCTCCAATTTCCTCCACGTGTCTCCAATAACGGCTCAAGCTTCCAGAAGAGTCCAGATTGTCTACGTGGCTTCATCTAGAAGGCTCGGCCTAACAAACTATTTCTAGAAGGCTCTCTTTAACAAACTTTTGGAGGAAAATTCAAATTTTGAATTCTAAATCTAGGGTTGTGAGGTCTATAAAAAGGAGCCTAGATCTAAGGTTGAAGGTTGTTCATTCTCTCTCCCCAAATTCAATACAAGTTGAGTGACACAACTTGAAAACCCTAATTCAAATTCCAAAGCCAAAATCAAGATCCCGAGTACTAAATCAAGCGAGAAACCTTCAACCTTTTAGGAGCGAAGCTGATCTTCAATCGAGCAAGTGATCCAAGCCGATCCGCGACTCAAGGAGACGAGCGAAGCCGAAATCGACGATCAAGTTCCTTCCTCTTGTAGTTCTTGAGAGTTGTAACTAAATTGTTGATAAATAAAAGGTGAAATTCTTTAATCTTGCTTTCTTTAAATTCTTGCATCATGATTCGATCTCAATTTGTGATTGTGGTTCTTGTTGTGATGTTTGAGTAAAACTCCGCTCGTAAAGGAGTCGAGACGATCAATAGAATGATGATGTAACAAATCTCAAAACGATTCTTAAGTCATACGAGTTTTGTAAACCCTAGCAAATTGAAGAATCGACGACCTAGTTTCGTTGCGATGCTTTCTTGATTGTGATCGCTCGAAATTAGGGATCCACGATCGATTCTTGAATTTACTAGAGGCTAGAATGTGAATGATATCAACGAAGGAACAAGGGATAGAAGATGAAACCCTAGTTTCACAGGAAATCCCTAATTCTTGTCGATCATCATCGATCTAGTATCAATTCATCGATGGATAAGAATACGTAATCGCTAGATTTCATCACATCTATAGATCCGATCGATTCCTACGAGCCTCACTTCGATTCTTGATTATTGGTTTGGAAATCATCACAAATTCTCAATTCTTGATTTTATCGTTTCTTGATTTAGACCTAATTTTCTAATTCTTGAACTTCAATTTACAAACCATGAATTGTTTGTTTTCTTTTCTTTAAAGTTTAAACTCATCTAAATCGAAGCACGAACGATTACACTTTCCCTGTGGACGATCCGCACTTACTAACGCGCTACATTCGACACCGTTATTGATTGCGATCAAAATATTTTTGGTTGTGATTTCTATACAATTTTCTAAATACCGACACAACAAGAAATTCATTCAATCAAATGGCGCCATTGCCGGGGATAGTGCGCTAATTGTTTGTATTTTGAAATTTGAGTTGAAAAGTTTATTCCATCTATATTTTTAGATCTAAATTCGCACAAACCCTAAACGTGTTGTTGTGATTTGTTGCGAGGAAATCTGGAATCTATGGAGCTGTGGAATTTTTTTTCAGAATATACCAGAGAGATCAAGAAGTGAACAGTAGCTTGCTGTGGAATTTGTGTGCAGTGAATAGTCTTTTCGACCGCGCATCCGCGGAAAAACGGGGGACTAAAACCGCGGTTCCGCGGCTGTATTAACTCATCTCTGCACGAAAATTTCTCGGTGAAATTATATCTTTCTTATCTCCTTCTCAATCTGCTCAAATTAACAATTTGCTGCAGGTTTCTTTGCAAATAAATCGCAGCGCCGCAAAAAGCAATAAAAATTGTGCATGTTTGATCTTGGTTGTTTGCATATTAATACGGAATTTAAGGGGCACGACCAAATCCAGATTATGTGGGGAGTTCATTACCCTTCCTAAGCCCCAAAAATCACAAACTTGTATCCGCATTTACCCTCATTAACTAAAAAATATCTAAAGATGACTCTAAGGACCGTTGCGCTCACTTAGGACAGAAAAAGGCCGTGGGTAATTCATTGCTTATCCGCGTTTCTTTTGTGGTGTCTAAGGCAAGTGTGTCGAAAGCTAGTGGTTACTTAATTAGGCCCACTATTTACGTAGTGGAGAACCTCCCACTTACCTGGCACATACCTGGCCACAGGAAAGACAAAGAGGCAGTGGAGGATTTATCCTGCGACTTGTCTTTTGGCAGTTAGGAGCGGTCTAGAGCTTTGACCTAGGTGACCACTAGAATTAGGGTTTCTTGTTGCATTTGTTGTGATCGCATCATTTTTTTCAAAAATCCATATCATTTTTTCAAAACAAACACCACATTCATTCATTTTCCCTAATTATAAGTCACGCTGCCACTTGTACTAACCCTTTTTAGTACAAGATAGGCTGGACACGGGATTCTAGTGCCCGTTAGTCTGCGTTTCCCCGATCGACCCAAAAGTCGGTATTTCAACATTTACCTCTTCTTTACCCACCACCACATCCATTTCGATGGATGATTCTCCATCGAACTTCTTTACCACTACTCTGTCGCCGTCCGTTGGTGTGCAGAATCCACCCCGCATCTCTCTCCAAGAGAGGTGCTATCCTACACGAGGTCCTCTTTCGACCTGTCTCTCTATTCCACCAGCCAACGGGGACAATTTTCAGATTAAACCCCAATACATCAACCTTCTACCCAAATATCACGGTCTCGAGACTGAAGACGCATATGTCTTTATCACAAAATTTGAAAATGTATGCGCAATGATGGGTACCTCACAGCTTTCTATGGATGCTATGCGTCTACGTCTTCTCCCA
The DNA here is from genome assembly GCA_030015575.1 of Agapanthus africanus. NCBI lineage: Eukaryota > Viridiplantae > Streptophyta > Magnoliopsida > Asparagales > Amaryllidaceae > Agapanthus > Agapanthus africanus. Next base: position 229,154,641 of record JASDDO010000022.1, on the reverse strand, counting down.
TTCACCTTGTGCGATATAGCCGAGAAGTGGTTGTATAACACTACCGCACATTCCATTTCAAATTGGGAAGAATTCGTCAAAGCATTCCTTAAGAAATTCTACCCACATCATAAAACAGCTCGAGTCCGTAGCGAAATAAATCAATTCACCCAGCTTCCAAATGAACCATTTTCAAAATGTCTTGAACGCTTCAAGGATTTGTTAGTCCAATGTCAACATCACGGAATCCATAGATGGGATCTGTGCCGAATCATTTATGAGGGCATTAATCCTAACACAAAACAGACCCTTGAATTAATGTGTCAAGGCAATTCATGACCAATGATGATGGGGAATCCTGGAAATTTCTAGAAGATTTCGCTGAAAAATCGTTACTGTGGGAGGGTGTGAGTCAATCGTCTAGGGATGGCAATGATGTTTCTATAGGAGTTAGAGCTGAAATTTCAGCTTTACACAAGAAATTCGACAATATGGAAAACAAATTTTTAGCTGCCGCCCAAAATCAAATGTCACTCTCCAAAACTGTATGTGGATGCTGTTCTGATCCTTCTCATTTGACGGAAGAATGTCCACGAAATTCTTCGTTTCAAGGTCACGAGCATACCAATGCCGCATTTCAAAGCCCTAGAAACGATCCATTTTCTTCCACATATAATAAGGGTTGGAGGAATCACCCTAACTTTGCTTGGAACCAATCACAATCTCAAAACACAGTTCCAACCCAACACAATTTCCAAAGGGTCCCTCCACCACAACAGCAACCACTTCCATTGAGTCAGCACCCCTTCCAAGCACTAAACTTCCAAAATCCGGTCAACACACCTGCACCGTCTAATCCTTTGCAGTTAACCGGTACTGATGAATCCTCTTCATTCATGAACTTGCTTTTAACAATAAAGACTTCCGTCGATGATATAAAGAAAAACTCTGCGTCCCAAAGCGAGACTATTAAATCGATGGAGAAATTGCACGATTAAAAGCCGAAATGAGTGCAAGAGAGAAAGGGAACCTCCAGCTCAACCTTTACCCAATCCTGGCTATTCACATCATGTGAATGCAATCACGTTGAGATCTGGAAGAGTGCTTGACAATCATGTTGGGGAAGAGATTGATGACACTGAAAAATCTATCGATGATACCCCAGCTGAGACCTTTCCTTCCACTTCTACTTCTAATTCTAACCCCAGTTCGTCTACCCCACCATTTTCTTCCGAGCCTATTCTCCGTTTCCCACAAGGCTCGACACCTCAGCCCATCTCTTCTAGTTCACCGAAAACGATCCCCACTCCTATTCTTAGATCGTTTCCACCCACACGATCTTCTCCAATGTTGGACCCTGATCTTATTGCTCAAGCTCCTTATCTGAATCGGTTAAGGGGAAACACACTGAGTCCACAAATGGAGAAGATCACTGAAATCTTGAAACAGGTTAACATCAACATCCCTCTTCTAGATGCTATCCAACAAGTCCCCGCTTTTGCGAAAACTCTTAAGGACTTGTGCACTGGAAAGAGGAAGACTCAAGTGCCTAAGAAAATATTCATGACAAAGACAATAGACACAGCCTTCCCCCAACAATTACCGAGGAAACGTAAGGATCCTGGCTATCCTACTATTTCCATTTCTATTGGGGAGAAACACATCAACCGTGCTCTACTAGACCTTGGCGCAAGTGTTAACCTACTTCCTTTCTCAGTCTATGAGCAGTTAGGGATCGGAGAGTTGAAACCAGTACATTGCACTCTCCAAATGGCTGACCGATCAAGCACCAAACCTAGGGGTGAACTGTAGGATGTGTTAATAAAAATTGGGGAATTTGTATTCCCTGTGGACTTTACTGTAATTGATACACAGCCTGTAGCGAACCCACGATATCAAATTCCGGTGATTTTAGGTCGCCCTTTTTGGCCACTTCCAACGCTATAATCAACTGTCGTAATGGTTCTATGACCCTATCTTTCGGGAATAGGTCAATTGAGCTGAACATTTACAAGTTGGGAAGTGTACCCTCCGAACCTACTGCTCAGGTCTGTTCTGTCGACTTAATGGATGTCGACAGCAGCGAATTTGATGATCCTCATGATACCGATCTAGACTCTTTTCATACGTTGTTGTTTGACCCAAGTATGTATCATACACATACGGACTCTTCCACCGAGTTGTCCGGGTCAACAACTAACACTGATTATGAACCGTTTTTAGAGTCTGAAGATCACCCCGCACTTTGTGATTACATTATTCTCCGGGGTATTGATGAGACTTTTGAGGAGATCTTCGCTGATGAACTCGCATTTTTAAATGACACGGGTGTTGAGATGAATCATCTCCCAATCAATGAAATTGAACCTCCACCCCTTCTTCTGGACTATAAAAAGAATGCGAGTAATCCATCACATACACTGTATCGTCTCTCCAATATGAGACGAACACACATTCTATTCCACCACTTACCCTTTCCCCACTTCTTCTTCCACCAACCAGAGCACTGCATTGATAAAATTTTTGAATGGTTGGTGTTAACTTTCGGTCTTTGCAAAGCTTGGCATCGACCACTGATTCTTGACCCCCTCTTGTGATTTTCAAAGATTAACATTGCTTAATTCAAGTTTGGGGGGGCATTTTTTCTGGCTCTTGAAAAGAAATTTTTTTACACAAAATTTTGAGCCAAAAATAAGTTTGGAGGAGGATTTTCACTTAAATATTTTCCCCCCATTTAATAAATTTCCTCCAAGGCTTATAGGTTTTTGAGATTTAGCGGATGGCAACAGTGAGGACACTGCTGAAAACAAGTTTGGGGGAGGTTTGTGCTTATTTTTGCATCATTTGCATCATACTTTGCATAAGCAAAAAACATTTTTGAAAACCTATAAAAATTTAAAAATTTTCAAAAAAATAAAAATATTTTGTACATAAATAAGATAATAAAAGATTAGATAGTGAAAAATTACATCCAAAAGATTAGAAAAATTTAAGAAAACCAGGAAAATTAGAAGTTTTCTTATACGAACTAATAATAAGTAGTTATGAGCCGTTGTCCCATGGGTTAGTAAGATGAAAGAAGTCACTAATCTGAGGATAAAAATAAGTCTGAAAAATAGTTCCTATTCTGGAAGCCAAACATTTTGAACGTTGATACCTAATATTCGCACCTACATACGTCATGAAACTCGGGATAGTAGAGGATACCTTGAAATGCTCTTGTCTAATAACCGATGTATGAAGGAAATAAAAAAAATAAAGAAAATATAAAATGGTGCAGAAAAATGAACACTTGTTTTGTTATCGCTAAGGAAGCAATAAAAAAATATAGCGAGGGTGCCTCTTCACCTAGTGCCCTTAGGCCAACTGGTCTGGGAGTCACTGCTAAGCCTTAGGTGGTGCAAGACGAGGAAAAACACCAAATAAGCAAGCACATGAGTAATCGGTCGGTTAGTACCTCAAGAAGTATTAACAGTCGCATGAAAGTGTGTGAGCAAATTCATCTAAATATTCATTAATTACAAAGTTCTGAAGTGGATGGACAAGAGTATGATAGCTTGAATTGAATTCTCCGGATGTAGGGATGTTTATTACACACACGTAGGGTGATATGATCGATGTTTGGAAGACAGATAGGAATGAAGAATAAAGACGATGTTTTATTGAGCGGTTATGTGATTTCTAACATCTTTTCATGACTATTAAGATAGGGCTCATGACAAGCGAAAAGCTAGCTTAGTTGGAAACCCTAATTTGCAAGGCTTTTCTTTTACAATTCTTTTCTTTAAATGTAATATTCATGATCTTCCTTTTATTATTGGATTTTATGGGTGCAATCCGCTGAAAACCCTCAGGAGACAACACTCCTCCTACTAGGGACACCTAGAGGTTTAAAGGCTTGTTGCATGTGCTCAGTGCAATCGTGTTGCCTACGAAAGTGTGCTAGTTAGTTTTTCTCTTTCTTTATTTTCTCCTTCTCTTTTTAATAAAATAATTCACTCGAGACGACCGAAAATAAGTTTGGGGGAATTTGATCAGTCGAAAATAATGTATTTTTAACACGTCAATTTCCCTATCAATTGCATTCATCTAGAAGTGTTCGGTATTCATATTGCACATATTAGCAAAACAGTTGTAAAATACCAGATTACATGTGTTATACTTTAAAACCAGCACTTTAAGAGAAATTGACTGTTTTTCAAGGCATCGCATCATTCTTGTGTAGCGCAACACTTTTTTCGAAGTCTGTGCAAGAAATTCCAGGAGAAAGGCCAAATTGTTAAAGTGCTGATCAAAATTACGCCAAGTCTAAGATGTTTGATCTGGCATTAATACAGAGGGAATTACACAATTCAACATATCAGATAAATACCCCAAAGTCAGCCCAAAGCACCTGAAGAAAACTTGCACAGTACCTCCCTCACGTGACCGCGGATCCACGGTCGGAGCAGGCACGTGTCGCGGATCCGCGGCAAGGCAGTGACATCAGCAGCTCCAATTTCCTCCACGTGTCTCCAATAACGGCTCAAGCTTCCAGAAGAGTCCAGATTGTCTACGTGGCTTCATCTAGAAGGCTCGGCCTAACAAACTATTTCTAGAAGGCTCTCTTTAACAAACTTTTGGAGGGAAATTCAAATTTTGAATTCTAGATCTAGGGTTGTGAGGTCTTTAAAAAGGAGCCTAGATCTAAGGTTGAAGGTTGTTCATTCTCTCTCCCCAAATTCAATACAAGTTGAGTGACACAACTTGTAAACCCTAATTCAAATTCCAAAGCCAAAATCAAGATCCCGAGTACCAAATCAAGCGAGAAACCATCAACCTTTTAGGAGGGGAGCCGATCCTCAATCGAGCAAGTGATCCAAGCCGATCCGCGACTCAAGGAGACGAGCGAAGCCGAAATCAACGATCAAGTTCCTTCCTCTTGTAGTTCTTGAGAGTTGTAACTAAATTGTTGATAAATAAAAGGTGAAATTCTTTAATCTTGCTTTCTTTAAATTCTTGCATCATGATTCGATCTCAATTTGTGATTGTGGTTCTTGTTGTGATGTTTGAGTAAAACTCCGCTCGTAAAGGAGTCGAGACTATAAATAGAATGATGATGTAATAAATCTCAAAACGATTCTTAAGTCCTACAAGTTTTGTAAACCCTAGCATTGAAGAATCGACGACCTAGTTTCGTTGTGATGCTTTCTTGATTGTGATCGCTCGAAATTAGGGATCCACGATCGATTCTTGAATTTACTAGAGGCTAGAATGTGAATGATATCGATGAAGGAACAAGGGATAGAAGATGAAACCCTAGTTTCATAAGAAATCCCTAATTATCGTCGATCATCATCGATCTAGTATCAATTCATCGATGGATAAGAATACGTAATCGCTAGATTTCATCATATCTATAGATCCGATCGATTCCTACGAGCCTCACATCGATTCTTGATTGTTGGTTTGGAAATCATCACAAATTCTCAATTCTTGATTTTATCGTTTCTTGATTTAGACCTAATTTTATAATTCTTGAACTTCAATTTACAAATCATGAATTGTTTGTTTTCTTTTCTTTAAATTTTCAGCTCATCTAAATCGAAGCACGAACGATTACACTTTCCCTGTGGACGATCCACACTAACTAACGCGCTACATTCAACACCGTTATTGATTGCGGTCAAAATATTTTTGATTGTGATTTCTATACAATTTTCTAAATACCGACACAACGAGAAATTCATTCAATCATATCTCTCAGGTGGATGAGGAACCCTACTAGATCGGCGGAGAGGCAGGGGTTCATCGGGATTTACTGAATCCTCTGGTTCCACCAACTCATATGTTGCAGTTTGTGTAACTGGAACTTCTTCCAGTTCTATCTCATTGCCACTAATTTCTATTTCAAGAAATTGCTTTTCTAAAAAGGTGGCATGCCGAGATACAAACACCTTTTGTTCCTCGGTGTGGTAGAAGATATACCCGCGCGAAAGTTTAAAATATCCAATAAACTTACACAGAAAAGACCTTGCCCCGAGCTTGTCCGGATTCTGTGTTTTTACATATGCCGGAAAACCCCATATCTTAACATAATTAGGATATGGTCTCTTTCCTTTCCATATCTCATATGGAGGGGTTGGCACAGATTTGGTAGGAACCATATTCAATAGGTCTGCAGCCGTTTCTAGTGCATATTGTAGGGTTGCTATGAACACGCACAAGGGTCTACGAGGCATCAACCATGCCCGATTAAAATTTTAGCCGTGCCGAACAACCCAAATCCGGATCTTTAAACTAGAGTTTAAGTGAAAACAAGCATGTTAAACTCTTTAACACTAAGTGAGAGGGATTACAACCTTTGTAGATCCGGTCCTTCACTTCTTAAGCTCCGTGTTGAGGTCCCCTTCGCTGCGATCATCATGTTCCGGACTCTCGAGAGGCTTCACGAAGAGAAAGATGCAGTATTTCTTCCGATCTTCGATAACAAAGATGATCTACCTTGAAGTTTCATTAACACAAGCTAACACTCACTAAATGAAGTGAACACTCTCATCTAAAGGGCAAGGATAAATGAGAATGATGAAGTAGGATTTTTTTCTCTCTTTTATTTTCTTATTCTCACTCATTTTCATCACTTGGAAAAAAGCTAGAAAGCTTTTTCCATGAAGGAACTTAAGGAAGAAGATGGTAGAATCCTTTTGTGATGAATAATGAAAAGAAAATAATGATGAATAATGCAACCATGGTTGCTAAACCTTTGTAGAGAATTAACCAAGGGCTAGGGTTTGGGTCGGGTTAAAAGTGAGTCACTTGAAAATATCAAGCATAATATCTTTTTCAAGACAAAAGAAAAGCTTCTAGAATCAACTAGAAGTCTTAACCCTAATCCAAACCCTAATCATGTTTAAACTCCATTAAACATGTTGCATTAGTAATCATATCATGTTACAATATTATATATCACATATATAATATTTATTGTAACAAAATAAAATAATACATTTAACATATATCGCATATATATCAATGTATTACTCGAGTGAGAAAAAGAATCTTTTAGTGAGCTAATATTAGTTAATGTAATTTAATATATCATATATATTATTATACATTAAATTATCGAATCAACACTTGATCCGACAATCCGGCTATATCACATATAACCGACTAATACGATGACCCGGCTATATCACATATACCCGGCCGATATCTCATATCGCGAGAATCCAATACGGTATCACATACTGCATTATCCTCGGTCCCGTACATATCACATATGTGCTCCTACTCCGTTTTGCCTGAGCCAAGAAACCTCTGTGTAGGACTCTAAAGAATCGTCAATACGCCGGCAGTAGGTGATGATCATATCAAACACCCACAAGCTGCAAGCGGTCTGCTAAACGTAACAGCCACCCAGGTATTGAGCGCTCAGAAGATCATCAAGCAAGCATGTACATTCTCCTGTGAATCCAATCAGTAACACTCCCGTACAGTCCGGTCTCGTCGTCTGATATGTCGCATATCTCGCCTAGGGGTGGTAAACGTCAGACCCCAGTAGCTCGATAAGTCATGTCGATTTGAGGTCTATAACAGTTCGAGAAACTACTGATAACACTTACCAGTAAATCTCAGCAACCCTGGCCAGGGATTTCCGGTTATAGCCAATCAAACACAGCACAACATCAACTCCCTATACCGGGAGAGAAGAATCCCCTCCTATCGCTCATTGCCTCCATGTGATTCGGGACTGTACCCAAAAGCCACCTTTTTGCATGCCCTCTTGGACGTGGTATGATGGAAATCAAAGCACAGTGGAAATCACACAAGACTCTATGACGATCTCGGGTCAACAGACTACTCTGTACCAGTGTCACCGGAGAACTGCCATCTGACGTGAGGTATAATACCATCTGGGAGTTCTCGGCGAGTCCGTCCAGTGTGCCCAATCTCTACTGAGCACCCGTACACCATCCTTGATGTTAAACACCGATGGATATGGGATCATCCATCGCCCATCATATGGGTCAAGATGCGTATACGCTAGTCTACTCTGGTGTATCGATGCACTGTCTCAATACACCCTCGACTAGGAACAGTTATAGGATGTACTCGTCGACTACCGTGGCCCCACTAGTATGATCTCATAATAGTCCATGTAGTCGAGTACATATCCTAAGGGCTTTATCAACATGTAACATAGAGACAATCAGAGTTCATGTTAAGATAAAGTACAACCAGATAGCATACTATCATGTCGAGCAAGAAAGTCCTCCCTATATATGTCCTAGCATCCACTACAATATACATCGTATGTACAGTAATGGCCTCTAGGGCATACATATAACTAACAATTTCCCACTTGCACTAGGGTCATCTATTGTGGTATCACATACCTAACAATTAGCTGTGGTTAAAGTATCTCATACTCAACCATCCCATAAAAGTCTCTACTGGGAAAAAGGCCTTTGTGAGTGGATTCGCGCTGTTGTCCTCTGTGTCTATTCTCCTAACCTCGATCTCCCTGGAGATCAACCATCTCCGTGATCAGGTGATGCTGCCTAAGAATTATATCCGGATTTCTAATGGGACGGGGGTTCCTTGGCATAAGCCACAACTCCATTGTCACACAATGGTTGGAACGAAGTTCATCTCATGAACTTATATATCCAGACTTCCTCTTTGGTAGCATCCTTGGTAACGATGTATCTTGCCTTTAATCGTCTAGTATGTCACGGTATCTAGCTTGGAACTCTTCCAACATACCGTTCTTCCACTGAGGGTAAAGACAATGCCTGCGACTGACATTCAGTCGTCCTTATCACCCTGGAACCTTTCCAGTGATTCTCCCCAGAATCGATTGATACCATCTCACTACAACTAGTGAGTATCCTAACATCCAATTATAACTATCTCATAGATCCAAAACCCAGGATTTAGGAGGTATCATTTTGATCCTATATGGAGAATCATTGTGATAAGCGGAGATTGACCGAGCGTAGCATAGGAAACTCCTTCCCTATCAAGAGTATGTCATCCATATACTCTACGAGGATCACCACAATACTCTCTACTACCTTTTTGTATATACAAGGTTCATCTACCATTTTGATGAACTCAAACTCTTTGACTACCACATCAAAACAGACGTTCCAACTCCGCCATGCCTGCTTTATCACATAAAACATCTTGCACACGTTTCCGCTGCTCCCACTGTCTACGAAGCCCTGTGGATGTTTACTTATAGACGCTCTCTTCCAAATCAACATTTAGAAAAGCAGTCATGACACCCAACCGCCAGATATCGTAGTCATGGTATATAGTCGTGGCAAGTAGGATCTGGATGGACTTAAGCATAGCTTTGAAAGTCTTAACTTTTCCATGTACACCAAGTAATCTTCTCAAGATATACTTGCTCCTGATGGGGATTTAACCCTTCAGATAAAGCAACCAAAGTCCATACTTTGTTGGTGTATAAGGATTCCATCTCAGATCGATAAGCATCCAGCCATTCTTACAGAGTCCCACTCCTGATGGCCAGTTCAAAACTAGTTGGGTCATCATCTCATGATGCAATCCTCGCTCCCACTGTCATAGAGAAACCGAAGTATCTCTCAGGTGGGTGTGGAACCCTACTAGATCGGCGGAGAGGCTGAGGTTCGTTAGAAACTATTGAATCCTTGGTTCTATCAAATCATCAGTTGCAGTTTGTATAGCCGGAACCTTTCCAGTTCTACAGAACTGACTTTGCCTCGAGCTTGTCTGGATTTTGCCTTTTAGACATAGGCCGGACAACCCCAAATCTTAACAAACTTAAGATATGGTCTCTTCCCTTTCCTTATCACATATGAAGTGGTAGGCAACTGATTTGATTTGAACCTTATTCAATAGGTATGCAGCTTCTCAAGTGCATAACTTCCCAAAAGGAAATAGGAAACTCAGTAGTACTCATCATAGAGCACACCATATCACATAGGGTGCTTTGCTCCGCCCCGAAACACCGACGTGCTGTGGTGTATGCGGAGGAGTAATGCTGAGAGAGAATCTCATTATCCTTTAGAATAGTCCAGAAATTCCGTGCTCAAGTATTCTCCTCCTTGATCTCATCAAAGGACATAATACTTATACCCGCTTTTTGGTTCTCTACTTCTAACTTATATTCTGTGAATATCTCAAAAGGTTCAGACTTGTGTTTCAACAGGAACATATGTCCGAATCTTGAGAGATAAACAGTGAATGTAATGAAGTATAAAGAACCGGTCTTGGCATGTGTAGACTGGGGACCTATCATACATCATCATGTATCAATCCCAAGAGTTCACTAACTCTTTCTCTGTTTCCAATAAACAGAGCTGTGGTCATCTTATCTTTGTGACATGACCGGCAAGTTTCACAAGATGTAAATTCAAACAAATTTAAATATGCATCTTAATGTAACTTCAGCTAGTCGGGTCGCATTGATATGACCTAGTCTACAATGCCTCAAGAAGGTTTCATTCATTTCTGAACTCTTCCTCTTGTGTGTGTTCCGTATACCAAGAACTGTAGTTTGATTTAGAACGTCAATGCTTTTAGATAACGTGCCTGAACCGATCAACTCTTGATATAGGAAATGTTCAAAACATTATCCAACAATACAAAATTATATCCTTCTTTACTAATAAAGAGACTGATATGATGTTGTATATCAGGTTCGGTATCTAATAGCATTCGTTCAGAATCAATGTATTCTGGTAATACAGGGTGATAGTGACCAACAGACTTGGCTGCAACACTTGCACCGTTTTCTGTCTCATGAAACTCATCACCGTTCTCAGTTCTCTACCTTTCTGTAGCCCATGTAACAGATTACATATGCGGGATCATGATCCGGTATCTCATACCCAGGACGTAAAGGATACTGAGAAATAGTTCTCTGTAATGAACACACCCGAAGAAGATGCATCAGCATGCACTTTCTTCGTTTGGGCGGCACAGGAAAACTGGTATTCCCCAATTTCCTGCTCTGTCTTATAACAATTATAAGTTGGAGCGGGACCAACGTTCCCCAGCTCAGTATAACAAGCGGGTTCGGTCAATACATCCGTTTTATTATCTTGATTAAAGCGTGATATGGTCGCTACCTGGAGAGAGAGAGAGAAGAAAACACTCAACGTATGCTCTTGCAAGATTAGATTGGTTATCTAATATATCTAATCAGGATGTCTCCCACTGTTTTAGTCAAATCTTCCTTCAAACCCTAAAAGGAAAGACTAGCCGGGATTAATTACACGCTACAAGTTTGCCAATCTTTCAGCCAGGCCAGTGCCGGTACTTTGAGGGAGGTCCCCCGTGCTTTCGCACGAACCTAATTAAAGTAAACATCGTTTTTCCAGGGGCGTAACCCCATTGACACCTTTCTAGACACCTAATTGATCGGCTAATTGTAATGTGTAAATCTCTCCCAGGAGTAACTCTTACTCGCAGCGGGTATCGGGATCCAACTATCTCATAGAAGGTATGCAATCTCATTGCAAATTTCAACACTTGAAATTCCCAATAATATTTTACCCCTAGCGTGCTATGACCTTGACGCATGCCAAACAACACATAGTCCGCTAGTCAAGTTCAACCCGTATATTTCTTGATTGAATTAAACCCACCCGCACGACCCTTGACGCATGCCAAACATCGCCGTACGAATACCCTAATCCAATCGCATCGTATGCTAGAAGATAAGCACTAGTTAGCTACCGTACACTACGCCTTGACGCATGCCAAACTACCGCAGCACGAATACTAAGTAGTACTTATCTGAAATGACGGAGGGCAACGACAGGTTTTTAAGAAAACCCTTTGCGTAATGAACTTGATATCGTTGTAGAATCGAGTGATTTTAAATGGAATGTTTTTGAGGCCTTTTCTAGTTTTGCTAAAGAGGTCACTCCCAGTGAAAGGATCGTCGGCTCTTTCCTCATCGAATAAGGTGCTGGGTATATGATATATACCACTATGAAAATCAAAAACTATAGAAACAATCAAAAGACAAACCGAGTGTGTAGCATCTGCTAGTTTCGCTAAAGAGGTCACTCCCGGTGAAGGGATCTCGGCTATTTCCTTATCGAATAAGGTGCTGGATGTTCTACAAGGAACACCGCTATGCAAAGCAAGAACTAGAGCTACCAGTTTTTAAACAAGTTTCTACAACATCTTAGGTTTCTTTTATTTCATTAATCTCATTAATGAAGTCCCATTTTATTATGCTTCACAAGCATCTCTTTTGAAACGAAATCTGCAATATAACATATATCTCATATATATAATATAAACATTCATCTCAGGCAGTAATATGATCTCATCACAGAACATTGCAGCAGAAGAACATATATGATATATTGGATATACAAGGATGTCCGTGTTTTAGTACGAGCCTGTATAAAACACGGATTCCACGGTCGCGATGAATAGCCTAACCCACATCCCTAGACCCCTACGAGAGCGGCAAGCAACACTGCCAATTCTAGGGTTAGGAGACCCGGTCTCGACTCCTCGAGATGGTCTCCCACTGGACCCCAGAACCCGGTTACTTGTGCTCCCCGCCTTGGGTCTACCTAATGCGGAAAAGTAAATAATATACAATGGTGACATCATCCTCAGCCCGGAAGTGCCCCAATAAAAGAATATTACATACATATGAATTTTACATGAATGAAAAAGAAAATCTCTCATCTCACATTAAACCCCCGGCTATTCAAACACGACGATCCAATATAACATATCACAGCAACACATAATATCTCATATCATCAACATAAGCAAGTATGCGTATCCCGATTGTCGTTGATGTATAGAAACGAAGCCAGCGATACACCACATACTACGCTTACGGTCACAGAAAAGAAAGTGTAAAACTATAACAGTTGGAATCCGCAACCTCTTTAGACATCGCATGCCTAACCAAATGAATTCCTTGGACATCGCATGCCTAACAATTATAAACCCCACATTTTAGTCTCATTATCGAAAACTATTTTCAATATAAAGTCGGGAAATTCAACAAGATTCCCGACATCCTGATCGAATGCTCGTCGCAAACTTTAGTTGACGGCCGCACCCCCGATGCCGTCAACGAAGTGCACAAAGGCGGAACACCGCTGCCGCGAGCACCCGAATGGATGCTTTTAGCGACGGGGTACTCCTACAGTCACTTAGTCGGGGCTATGGGGTGTAGCTATCTATTAAGTTTACCAGGCGAGTATCCGGGTACGCTACGTGATTGCGACGGACTTTTGATCACATCAAAATTCCGTGGCAACCGATCATTTGGGACTGAACTGCTAGATTTATAACATTCAAATTAGTTATCTCATAACTATTTGTGGATTCCAAATATTGTATCACATTCCAGATAAATAGACAATGTTAAACTTTCCGTTCGAATAATCAAACATCCAAGTTTTCCCAAATAGTTCTCAACACTTGAAATTAGTTTAAAAACATCCATCACATGCTACAGTACCAATGGTCCAGCCGTAGAAGGGTCAAGCCAACGCCTCACATGTGGCACGCCGTACTGCCACAAACCCTAAGGTTCAGAGGCAGTTCAAGACGGTCACATAATCGAGTTAAGGTTTGTTGTCTTCTAGAGGGTCCACCGCGTTACTTGCACGACTTAGAACGTTCCTAAACTACGGAAAAATCCAACGCTTGGAAATTTTCTGGCAGGGGAAAAAGTGAGTTATTGATATCCGGTCGAACTTTTTAACACGTTCTAAAAATTACCCGGACAAACTAAACAAAGTTAAATTATCCGATCGAATCAACGAGTCCCCAATACAACCCAGAAAACTCAACACTTGAGTGGAATTAAAAAATTCCCTGAAAAACATGACAAGAAAGGACCTAAGAATAAATATATGAAATTCCAGGGACTAATTCAAAGTTTTGGCCGCGGAACCACGGCCAAACCAAGGGTTTGGCGGCGGTTCAGCGTCCCAATGAACGAATTAGTGGGTCGTACTTCATAGTAATTCTTAGTTTTTCCTGCTAGTTTTTCTGAGCAATTTTAATTCATAAAAAATCACATTTTTGAAAATTGTCCAGAGAAGGGTTCGTATCGGGGTATCCGGGTTCGATCGGACTTTAAACTTCGCTTAGACTTCGCCTAAAGCTCTAGCTTGGCTCTGATACCACTGTAGGGTTGCTATGCATACGCACAAGGATCTACGAGGCATCAACCATGCCCGATTAAAATTTTAGCCCTGCCGAACAACCCAAAGCCGGATCTTTAAACTAGAGTTTAGGTGAAAACAAGCATGTTAAACTCTTTAACACTAAGTGAGAGGGATTACAACCTTTGTAGATCCGGTCCTTCACTTCTTAAGCTCCGTGTTGAGGTCCTTTCGCTGCGATCATCGTGTTCCGGACTCTCGAGAGGCTTCACGAAGAGAAAGATGCAGTCTTGCTTCCGATCTTCGATAAAAAAGATGATCTACCTTGAAGTTTCATAAACACAAGCTAACACTCACTAAATGAAGTGAACACTCTCATCTAAAGGGCAAGGATAGATGAGAATGATGAAGTAGGATTTTTTGCTCTCTTTTATTTTCTTATTCTCACTCATTTTCATCACTTGGAAAAAAGCTAGAAAGCTTTTTCCATGAAGGAACTCAAGGAAGAAGATGATAGAATCCTTTTGTGATGAATAATGAAAAGAAGATAATGATGAATAATGCAACCATGGTTTCTAAACCTTTGTAGAGAATTAACCAAGGGCTAGGGTTTGGGTTGGGTTAAAAGTGAGTCACTTGAAAATATCAAGCATAATATCTTTTTCATGACAAAAGAAAAGCTTCTAGAATCAACTAGAAGTCTTAACCCTAATCCAAAACCTAATCATTTTTAAACTCCACTAAACATGTTGCATTAGTAATCATATCATGTTACAATAATATATATCACATATATAATATTTATTGTAACAAAATAAAATAATACATTTAACATATATCGCATATATATCAATGTATTACTCGAGTGAGAAAAAGAATCTTTTAGTGAGCTAATATTAGTTAATGTAATTTAATATATCATATATATTATTATACATTAAATTATCGAATCAACACTTGATTCGACAATCCGGCTATATCTCATATAACCGACTAATACGATGACCCGGCTATATCACATATACACGGTTGATATCTCATATCGCGAGAATCCAATACGGTATCACATACCGCATTATCCTCGGTCCCGCACATATCACATATGTTCTCCTACTCCGTTTTGCCTGAGCCAAGAAACCTCTGTGTAGGACTCTAAAGAATCGTCAATACGCCGGCAGTAGGTGATGATCATATCAAACACCCATAAGCTGCAAGCGGTCAGCTAAACGTAACAGCCACCCAGGTATTGAGCGCTCAGAAGATCATCAAGCAAGCCTGTACATTCTCCTGTGAATCCAATCAGTAAC
Organism: Agapanthus africanus; assembly: GCA_030015575.1. Classification (NCBI taxonomy): domain Eukaryota; kingdom Viridiplantae; phylum Streptophyta; class Magnoliopsida; order Asparagales; family Amaryllidaceae; genus Agapanthus; species Agapanthus africanus. Next base: position 229,139,223 of record JASDDO010000022.1, on the reverse strand, counting down.
ACTCCCGTACAGTCCGGTCTCATCGTCTGATATGTCGCATATCTCGCCTAGGGGTGGTAAACGTCAGACCCCAGTAGCTCGATAAGTCGTGTCGATTTGAGGTCTATAACAGTTCGAGAAACTACTGATAACACTTACCAGTAAATCTCAGCAACCCTGGCCAGGGATTTCCGGTTATAGCCAATCGAACACAGCATAACATCAACTCCCTATACAGGGTGAGACGAATCCCCTCCTATCGCTCATTGCCTCCATGTGATTCGGGACTGTACCCAAAAGCCACCTTTTTGCATGCCCTTTTGGACGTGGTATGATGGAAATCAAAGCACAGTGGGAATCACATAAGACTCTATGACGATCTCGGGTCAAGAGACTACTCTGTACCAGTGTCACCGGAGAACTGCCATCTGACGTGAGGTATAATACCATCTGGGAGTTCTCGGCGAGTCCGTCCAGTGTACCCAGTCTCTACTGAGCACCCGTACACCATCCTTGATGTCAAAGACCGATGGAAATGGGCTCATCCATCGCCCATCATATGGGTCAAGATGCGTATACGCTAGTCTACTCTGGTGTATCGATGCCCTGTCTCAATACACCCTCGACTAGGAACAGTTATAGGATGTACTCGTCGACTACCGTAGCCCCACTAGTATGATCTCATCATAGTCCCTGTATTTGAGTACATATCCTAAGGGCTTTATCAACATGTAATATAGAGACAATCAGAGTACATGTTAAGATAAAGTACAACCAGATACCATACTATCATGTCGAGCAAGAAAGTCCTCCCTATATATGTCCTAGCATCCACTACAATATACATCGTATGTACAGTAATGGCCTCTACGGCATACATATAACTAACACATATCCCCAAAAGGAAATAGATAACTCAGCAGTGCCCATCGTAGACGCACCATATCTAATAGGGTGTGATTCCTCTGTTCCGATACACCGTTGTGCTGTGGTGTATAAGGAGGAGTAAGCTGAGAGAGAATCTCATTCTCTTTTAGATAGTTCAGGAACTCATTGCTCAAGTATTCTCCTCCTTGATCAGATCGAAGGATCTTAATACTTTTACCCGTTTGGTTCTCTACTTCGTTCTTATATTCTCTAAATTTCTCAAAAGTTTCAGACTTGTGTTTCAACAGGAACACATGTCGCTATCTTGAGAGATCGTCAGTGAATGTAATGAAGTATGAGGAACCATTCCTGGCATGTGTAGATATGGGACCGCATACATCACTATGTATCTGTCCCAAGAGTTCTGTAACTCTTTCTCCGTGTCCACTGAACGGAGTTTTGGTCATTTTGCCTTTGAGACATGAATGGCAAGTTTCATAAGATGATAATTCGAACGCATTTAAATAACCATCTTTATGTAACTTAGCTAGTCGTGTCATATTGATATGACCAAGTCTACAATACCACAAGAAGGATTCGTTCATTTCTGAACTTTTGCTCTTGTGTGTGTTCTGTATATTAAGAACTGTGTTTTGATTTAGAACGTATATGCCATTATGTAACGAGCCTGATCCAATAAAATTTTGATTTTAGAAGATGTTCATAACATTATCCTGTATTACAAAATTATATCCTTCTTTACTTAATAAAGAAACTGATATAATGTTGCATATCATGTTCGGTATATAATAGCATTCATTCAGAATCAATGTATTACCACTTGGTAATACAAGGTGATATTCGCCAACTGCTTTGGATGCAACATTTGCACCATTCCCTACTCTTACGGAATGATCACCCATTCCCAGTTCTCTACCTCTCTTTAGCCCATGCAATATATTGCATTTGTGGGATCCTGATCCGGTATCTAATGCCCAGGATGTAGAGTGAACTGAGAAACAGTTCTCGGTAACTAACACACCCGAAGAAGATGCATCAATATGCTTATTCTTTATTTGGGTGGCGTGAGAATCTAGATATTCTCCTATTCCCTGCTCGGACTTATAACAATTATAAGTGGGAGCGGGATCAACGTTCCCTTGCTCAGTATAACAAACGGGTTCAGTCAATACATCCATATTATTATCTTGATTAAGGCCTGACATGGTCGCTACCTGGAGAGAGAGAGAAGAAAACACTTTAGTGTGCACTCTTGCAAGATTAGATTGGTTATTATCTTATCTAATCAGGATGGCTCCCACTGTTTTAATCAATTCTTCCTTCAAACCCTAAAAGGTAAGATTAGCCGAGATTAATTACACCTAACAAGTTCGCCAATCTTTCAGCCAGATCAGTGTTGGAAGTTTGAGTGAGGTTCCCCGTGCTTTCGTACGTACCTAATTAAAATAAACCTCATTTTCCCAGAGGCATAACCCCGTTAACACCTTTCTAAAAACCTACTTGATCGGCTAATTTGTCATGTGTTAAACTCTCTCAGGAGTAACTCTTACCCGTAGTGGGTATCGGGATCCAACTATCTCATACGAGGTATGCAATCTCATTGCAAATTTCAACACTTGAAATTCTCGATAAAACTTTTGCCCCTAACGTGCTATGACCTTGACGCAGGCTAACAAACCATAGTCCGCTAGTCAAGTTCAACCCGTCATTTCCTGATTGAATTAAACCAACCCGTACGACCCTTGACGCAGGTCAACAAAGTCGCACGACTACCTTAATCCAACCACATCTTATGTTGCAGATAAACACTAGTTAGCTACCGCACACTACACCTTGACGAAGGCCAACAAACGCAGCACGAATACTAAGTAGGACTTATCTGAAATGACGGAGGGCTACGACAGGTTTTTCAGACAACCTTTTGCTTAATGAACTTGATATCGTTGTAGAAACAAGTTATTTTTGAAAAGGAGTGTTTTTGAGGCTTTTCTAGTTTCGCTAAAGAGGCCACTCCCGGTGAAGGGATCTCGGCTTTTTCCTCATCGAATAAGGTGCAGGATATTTCATAAATACCGTTGTGCAAAGCAAGAACTATAGAAGAAATCAAAAACTAAACCGTGAGTTTGTAGCATCCGCCAGTTTTGCTAAAGAGGTCACTCCCGGTGAAGGGATCTCGGCTCTTTACTTATCGAATAAATTGTTGGATATTCTATAAGGAATACCGCTATGCAAAGTAATAACTGTAGCTACCCTTTTTGAAAATTTGATTCTACAACATCTTTTAGGTTTATTTTCTTTTATTAATATCATTATTAAATCCCATCATTTATGCTTCATAAGCATCACAGAAGAAACGAAAGAAGTAATATTTATATATCAACACATATATATATATATATATATAGTATAAGCATCCGTCTCAAGCAGTAATATGATCTCATCACAGAACATTGCAGCAGAAGTCAACATATGAAATATTGGATATACTAGGACGCCTGTGTTTTATTTTGAGCCTGTATAAAACACGGATTCCACAGTCGCGATGATTAGCCAAACCCACATCCCTAGACCCCTACGAGAGAGGCAAGTAACCCTGCCAATTCTAGGGTTAAGAGACCCGGTCTCGACTCCTCGAGATAGCCTCCCACTGGACCCTAAAACCCGGTTACTTGTGCTCTCCGTCTTGGGTCTATCCTAATGCAGAAAAGTAAATAATATACAATGGTGACATCATCCTCAACCCGGAAGTTCCCCAATAAAAGAATATTACATACAAATGAATTTTACATGAATGAAAAAGAAAACTCTCATCTCACATAAAACCCCCGTCTATTCAAAACACGACGATCCAATATAACATATCACAGCAACATATAACAACACATGTCATCAACGTAAGTAAATATGCCTATCACAATTGTCATCAATCTATAGCGACGAAAACGGCGATATACCACATATTACACTTACGGTCACAGAAAAGAAAATGTAAAACTACAATATTTGAAATCCACAATCTCTTTAGACATCGTAAACCCGAAATATCACATATTACGGATTTCATGCCTAACTAAATGAATTCCACATATTGTATCACAACACAGATATCTAGGAGAAGTTACACAATTCGATCGATTCAACGAATTCCAAAAATACCCCAGTGAGCTCAACACTTGAGAAGAAAATAAAAATTCCCAGAAGCATGCCCTATCACCTTCGGACCGTCGCTGAAGGGCCTGTCCCAAGCCTCCACAGTGGCGCCGCGGAACCGCCGCCAAAACCAGGTTTTGGCCACGGTCGTGTGGTCACTGTAGCGAGTTAGGGACTCGTTCTTCAGGTGGGTCCATAAAATTCCCTGCATGATTTTCTGAGTATTTTTAATATGAAAATTTTCAACTTTTTGAAAAATTTCCAAAAAAGGGGTCGTTTCGGGGTTTCGGGGTTCGATCGGACTTCTAACTTCGTCTAGACAACTCCTAATACACTAGCTTAGCTCTGATACCACTGTTGGGGTTAGCTAAGCACCTTAGCAAGATTTTGGCAAGCATCAAACATGCTATATTAAATTTTTTGGGGTGCTAAACAAACCCACTAAGTAATCGAACTAGAGAATTAGGGTTAACTTTGCATGTAAACAACTTTACATCTAAGAAAGAGAGATTACAACCTTTGTAGTCTGTTCCTTCGCTTCATAAGCTCCGAGTAGTAGTCCTTTCGCCGCGATCTATGAACTCCCGGACTCTAGAGAGGCTCCACAAGTCGAATGATCCATGCTTGCTTGAAGACTTCGAAATCCAAGATGGTCTACTTCGAGGAAACACGAACTCAAGTTATGACTTCACTAATTATGAATTAGTGAAGCTAACACACTAATCTATATGTCTATTATAGAAGAGGATGATGAAGTAGGAATTTTTCTCACTTTATTATTTAATTTCTCACTATTTTCTTCTTGATCTGAAAAGCTAGAAAGCAAAATGAGAATGAGGAAGAAGAAGAAGAATGAATGAGAGTGAGGTTAGAAATGCAACCATGAGTCAAGTATATCATCCTTAACCATTGTAGAGAGTTAACCATGGTTATGTGTCATGGTTGTGTTAGAAATATCTAGGGCAAAACAAAAAGGGTGGACTTGGTCGATGGTAATCTACAAGCTTCATGAAGCTTCATCAATGACTCATTTCCACAATTTGAATTACTTAGATATTTAAACCCAAACATTACATATAGCATGGTATAATTCTTATACATACATGCTGCATGTATAACCTAGCATGTTACAATATTATATATCACATATATAATATTTATGTAACAAAACAAAACAATACAATAAACATATATCACATATATGTTAAACGTATCATAAGTGAGAATAATAAATACTTAAGTGAGCATATAATTTATATATATATATATATATATCATTTTATCGAATCAACACTTGATCCAATAACCCGGCTATATCATATATAACCGGCCGATATCATATATTGCGAGAATAGAATACGGTATCACATATCGTATTAATCTCGATCCCCGCACATATCATATATGTGCTCCTATTCCGTTTCACCTGAGCCAGGAAACCTCTGTGTAGGACTTTAAAGACTCATCAATACACCGGCAGTAGGTGATGATGATATCAAACACCTATAAGCCGCAAGCGATCAGCTAAACGTAACAGCCACCCAGGTATTGAGCGACCAGAAGATCAATAAGCAAGCCTGTACATACTCCTGCGAATCCAGTCAGTAACACTACCGTACAGTCCGGTCTCTTCGTCTGATATGTTGCATATCTAGTCTAGGGGTGGTAAACGTCAAACCCTGGTAACCGATAAGTCGTGTCGATGTGAGCCTCATAACGGGTCGAGAAACTGCTGATAACTCTTACCAGTAAATCTCCATATCAGCCCTGGCTAGGGACTTCTAGTTATAGCCAATCGAACACAGCGCAACATCAACTCCCAATACCGGGAGAGACGAAACCCCTCCTATCGCTCATTGCCTCCATGTGATTCGGGACTGTACCCAAAAGCCACCGTTTTGGACATGGTAAGATGGAAATCAAAGCACAGTGGGAATCACACAAGACTCTATGACGATCTTGGGTCTACAGACTAACCTGTACCAGTGTCACCGAAGAACTGCTACCTGACGATAGGTATAATACCATCTAGGAGTTCTCGGATAGTCCGTTCAGTATACCTAGTCTCCACTGAGAACCCATATACCATCTTTGATGTCACACACCAGTAGATGTGGGATCATCCATAGCCCATCATATAGGTCAAGATGCGTATACTCTAGTCTACTCTGGAGTATCGATGCCCTATCTCGATACACCCTCGACTAGGAACAGTTATAGGATTTACTTGTGGACTACCATGGCCCCACTAAGTGTTCGTCTAATGTGGAGTATCTCATCATATTCCTAGTAGTCGAGTACAGATCCTATGGGCTTTATCAACATGTGAGTGCAAGACAGTAGACTGATACAAGTCAACATGTTTAGACAAAGTGAAACCAGATAGCATACTATCATGCCGAGCAAGAAAGTCCTCTCTATATATATCCAAGCATCCATTATAATATACATCATATGTACAACAATGGCCTATAGGGCATATACATAACTAACATATAGTTAGTGCAAAAATCTCAGAAATCGATCAATATCACGTGCACACTGCGTTTAACCAACGCACCAACTCCAATCCAACCCACAAGTGTTCGTCTAATGGCTAACGTGCGTGGCGACACACCAACACCAGCCCAAGTGTAGCAACACACCAGATCACGAACCGTGTCGGATAACGTAACACGCGTACTCAAAACACTAGAATATAGCAAAGTGGTCCCATATTTTGATACACTAACAATTGGTGAAAGTTGCAAGAACCACGAGACCACAAACAACCCCAGAGACCCCACGACAAAGACTCAACTCCCTATCCCCCACTCAGGCCGCAATTTGCGGCCAGAACCATTAAATTTGCGGCCCGTTTTGAGGGGACGAGTCTCAGGTTTTTATGGGGGGTTCTAGGTCACAACACTATGTCACTGTGGTGGGAGCTCTTCCAGAAAACAATTGGTTCTACAGCAGATCACAGAGACCTCGATTTGACACTAAAAAATATGATATTTCATAAAACGCTACATTTAGTGTTCTAAACCATAATTACAAGGCAACACAACAATATAAACTCCTAAATAACAGTTAGAGGTCATTACCTAGCCACTCTTGCTCAACAATCCTAGCTTTCCAAGCTCCAAGGCAACCAAGTGGCTAAATCAAGATATTGAAGTGTTTTAATGGGATTTTTTTGTGAAGTTTAGCAAGGTTTTTGTGAAGAGGGAGTGAGGGTTTCAGTTTGGGAGTTGAGAGAATGAAGAAGAATGAAATGAGAGAAGAATGAGAGAGTGAGAGATCAATATGGTGAGAGGTTTGTGTAGGTAGAGTCAAAGGTTTACACTCACTCTCTCCCTCACCTCATTAAATGCACACATTAATGCCTCATGATTCATTAGCCACCTCTCTCTCTCAATCCAAACAAGATATTTCTTTCACACAAAATATCTTGGGCAAGGTAAATGCAAGGTTAATTAGGACATGGATTAATTAAGGTTTCTTGGTCACATAACAAGATTAACATTAACTAACCCTTACATTAACATGCACGTATGTGTGCAAGCCATATCAAATAATAATAAAATATTAATTAATTTATATAAAATGTGAGAAACTTGTTGGGATACCTACAACGGCAGTATGGTTTCGGGTGGCATCTCACATGCAAATTTCATATTTTTCCATTATAGATAACCCTAAACTTAGGATCTTAACCAGAGAATCAAACAAAAACCAACAAGTAAACATCTTTACTTCTAAGAGTTAGGGATTACAACCTTTGTAGTCCCTTCCTTCACTTCATAAGCTCCGAGCTGAGGTCCCTTTGCTGCGATCATCTAGAACCCGGACTCTAGAGAGGCTCCATGAGGAGAATGAGGCATCTTGCTTGAAGTCTTCAATTTCTAAGATGATCTATTGAAGAAACACTAACCCAAGATTACACTTCTCTAATGAAAGTATTAGTGAAGTGAACACCCTAATCTAAGTGGCAAGAATAGATGAGGATGATGAAGTAGGAATTTTTCTCTTTTTTGTTTTCTATTTCTCACATTGTTTCATCACAAACAAAAAATCAAGCAAGCTCTTTTGTGAGCTTGAAGAAGATGAAGAAGAATGAGTAATGAAAAATGAATTATTGATTAAGGTTAGAATTGCAACCTAGTGTTAAGCATGTCATGCTTAACCCTTCTAGAGACTAAACCATAGGTTAGGGTTAGGGTTGGGTTAATAAATATCAAGTAAATATCAAGAAGGTTTGACAAAGTCAACAAAAGAAAATATCTCCTCAATTTGGTATAAACCCAAAACATAACATTAACCCTAATCGAAACCCAAGCATGGTATCTCAAAACCCTAGATGCATTTGTAACCCTAACATGTTACAATAATTTATATCACATATATAATATATAATGTAACAAAAGAATATAATACAATTAACATATATCACATATATATCAATGTATTACCAAGTGAGAAAAAGAATCATTTAAGTGAGCTTATATTAGTTAATGTAATGTAATATATCACATATATAATTATACATTAAATTATCGAATCAACACTTGATCCGATAATCCGGCTATATTACATATAACCTAGTAATATAACATCTATCATTTTATCGAATCAACCCCTGATGCGATAACCCGGCTATATCACATATACCCGGTCGATATCGTATATCGCGAGAATAGAATACGGTATCTCATATCGTATTAATCTCGGTACCGCACATATCACATATGTGCTCCTACTACGTTTTTCCTGAGCCAGGAAACCTCTGTGTAGGACTCTAAAGAATCGTCAATACGCCGGCAGTAGGTGATGATCATATCAAACACCCACAAGCAGCAAGCGGTCAGCTAAACGTAACAGCAACCCGGGTATTGAGCGATCAGAAGATCAACAAGCAAGCCTGTACATACTCCTGTGAATCCAATCAGTAACATTTCCGTACAGTCCGGTATCTTTGTCTGATATGTAGCATATCCAGTCTAGGGGTGGTAAACGTCAGACCCCAGTAACCAATAATTCATGTAGATGTGAGGCTCATAACGGGTCGAGAAACTACTGATAACACTTACCAGTAGCACTCCATATCAGCCCTGGCCAGGGACTTCCAGTTATAGCCAATCGAACACAGCGCAACATCAACCCCCAATACCGGGAGAGACGAAACCCCTCGTATCGCTCATTGCCTCCATGTGATTCGGGACTGTACCCAAAAGCCATCATTTTGCATGCCCTCTTGGACGTGGTAAGGTGGAAATCAAAGCACAGTAGGAATCACACAAGACTCTATGACGATCTCGGGTCTACAGACTAACCTGTACCAGTGTCACCGGAGAACTGCTACCTGACGATAGGAATAATACCATCTAGGAGTTCTCGGCGAGTCCGTTCAGTGTACCCAGTCTCCACTGAGCACCCGTATACCATCTTTGATGTCACACACCAATGGATGTGGGATCATCCATCGCCTATCATATGGGTCAAGATGCGTATACACTAGTCTACTCTGGAGTATCGATGCCCTATCTCGATACACCCTCGACTAGGAACAATTATAGGATGTACTTGTGGACTACCAAGGCCCCACTAGTATGATCTCATCATAGTCCCAGTCGTCGAGTATATATCCTAAGGGCTTTATCAACATGTGAGAGAAAGATAGTAAACCAATACGAGTCAACATGTTAAGACAAAGTGAAACCAAATAGCATACTATCATGTCGAGTAAGAAAGTCATCTCTATATATATCCAAGCATCCACTATAATATACATCATATGTACAACAATGGCCTCTGGGGCATATATACAACTAACAATCTCCCACTTGCACTAAGGCCAGCTGTTGTAGTATCACATACCCAACATCCCGAAGAGTGTCTCAAATTGTATCTTGGGTATGGCCTTCGTGAGTGGATCCGCAGTGTTGTCCTTCGTGTCAACTCTCCTGACCTTGATCTCGCGGCGATCAACTATATCCCGGATCAGGTGATACCGTCTCAGAATATGTCTGCATCTCTGATGGGATCTGGGTTCCTTGGCCAAAGCCACAACTCCAGTGTTATCACAATACAAAGGTATTGGATGCTCAATGGACGGAACCATACCAAGTTCAGTGATGAACTTCTTCATCCAGACAGCCTCATTGGCAGCATCGTTGGCAGCGATGTATTCAGCCTCCATCGTCGAGTCTGCCACGGTTTCTTGCTTGGAACTCTTCCAACAAACCGCCCCTCCATTTAGGGTAAAGACAAATCCCGAGTGCGACTTTGAGTCGTCCTTATCACTTTGGAAGCTCGAATCGGTAAAGGACTCTACCCGGAGTTCTCTATTACCATACACCAAGAACATCTCCTTAGTCCTTCTCAAGTACTTGAGAATGTTCTTCACAGCTGTCCAGTGATTCTCTCCAGGATCAGCTTGATACCTACTCACTACACTTAGTAAATATGCAATATCGGGTCTGGTACATAGTATCGAGTACATGATAGAGCCTACTGCCGAAGCATAGGGTATCCCTCGCATGCGAGCTCTCTCCAAATCAGTCTTAGGAGACATCTCTTTGGAGAGAGTGAGTCCAGAGATCGTGGGTAAATACCCATGCTTGGATTCTTCCATACTAAAGCTCTTTAGTATGGTGTCAATGTACCTGGATTGGGACAATCCCAATATCCTCTTAGATCTATCTCTATAGATCTTAATCCCCAAAATGCAGGGGGCATCTGTCACGACCCGAAAGAGCACGTGACTGGCCCTTGGACCATATGAAGTCTATAGGACCCCATCTGATCCAAGTAAGCCAAAATCCCAGCAATCTAAAACCATTTAAAGAGTAAATAAGGAAAACTGTTTTTTGAAAAGTAAGGAAATCATGTTTGGAAATCAAAGTTTTTAAATAACTAAGCCGAATATGCATTTTTTTAAAATGTGTAACCTTTCCTGAAAATTTCGGCAGAGTTTCCTTTGTAAAAACTGGCCCCGAACGGGGTACAACAAGAATAATATATATGAAATGATAAAAGGCATCCCCAAGCGGGAGCTATCTCTTCGTCCATCGACGGTCACAACCACGCAAGCAATAATAATATACAACGCCAAAGGGCGAGGATCAAAACCCAAGAAAAAAAACTCAAAACAGCCAGAAAAACGTAATACTACTAGCGCGACTCTAAGGTCGAAATAAAACAACACTGTTTTCTAAGTCTGAAACAAAATACAAGTTTTGGTTGATGGAAATTCTAGATACAATAAATGATACATGAACAATGGCGGTTCTGATACAAAAGAACCCACCTATCCAAGCAAGTCACCCATAAGGAAGCAGTATGCCAGAAATGCCGCTATGGAATCTGTACGGCAAAAACCTGCAAGGACTGGGGTACAACGGGGATGAGTTGCAAACTCGTGAATAGAAAATATCTACAAGCAGAGATCGAATGCATGACCCATCCTAGGTCAATACGATCAGATATAAATAAACCTCAATATGAATAAAGCTGAAGCATGCTAAACTGGCAATGTAATCTCTACATGAGTGTAATGCCAAGTGCTCGTGCTAGTGCCTCAGGTAATAGCATGTCATGAATATGAGGTATGATCAATGTAATCAAATCTGCATACACGTGGATCCCGTCCACTCGTCACCAAATGACAATAACCATCATGCAAATAAATATCATGAAACCTGTGCATGGAAATATGAGGATATAACCCACCCGTGTCCCTCGCGACACGTCAAAATCATGGAACCGGAGTGCCCAGCATCGGCACTCGAAAACATCATGAAAACTGTGTCCAGCATCGGCACATAAATCCTGATATAGCGGGCACCGTCAGTCCGGATCGGCCCGCGGGCTCTGTCTGCGGTATCGGCCCTCGGCCCCGGCAGGACGGCCAAATCTATCCATCGACTCTGGTCAGTATCCTCCGGATAACCGCCAGGTCCAACCAATCACCGGTAGGTACTCGCCCGCCTCCAGGCTCAATCGGCAAAGCTCATCGATCATCTTGCCGAGGGGAACCATACCGGGTCCACCATGTACCCGCAATCGGCTCATCCACTCCTCGATTCGGGTTTCACATGTTGCTCTCAGCACCGAGAAAACACATGGTGGACGCACTGAAATATCATATCAAGGGTAACCGGGTTTTTAAAGCAATGACATATTCTCTTTTGAAACACTCTCGGTTCCCAAATCCAGAAATATCATAGAAACAACATATCTCAATGCGTATAATCAAAAGCATGAAGTATGTGACATGTAAAGGAAGGTATGCATATCATCATGTCATGCAAGGATCATATACTGAATGCAATAGTACTACAGTGTAGTGACATGGCAATTATCGATGATGAGTGTGTGAGCTGGCAACAAGTGTACGTGGAACATATGCATCATCGATAATGGTGCTGGTGTCCTAGCAGCATGACTGAAATATAACCACAGTACAAGCGATGCAATGCAAATAGCATGAATATGCGGAATCGAATAATCAACGCAAAAGTAAAGAATCTACACCAATATGTACAAGTCACGTAGGGGTGCCATTTGAAATAAGACGAATCAGGGCTTTTGGAAAAACAAGGGCTACGGTGTTTTAAGAAAAGATACATCATTTGAAAATATCCGTATGACCCTTCTGCCTATCTTTAAAATATCCCCGATTCGTTAGTTCGAAATAGGTATGACTCGGTCCAGTCTAATGTCTACTAAGTAATCTAGACAGGAGGGGTAAGAAACCACCTAATCTGAGTCAATATATATAGATATGATAGTCGGTGATCCCGTCTCAATAACATATCGTAAGATATCCTCGAGTCATGAGTGCGGATCTATCATCAATATCGGCTCGTATGGTAGATCGTCGTACGGCATCCCAATAGCTGGGTAGGGATCAATATCACAGTACCTCATCACATATCAGGTATCACTATCATCAGATCGCATAATCTGGAGTACTACTCTAAGTCTAGTACAAATAGATACCATCTATAAAAATATGAATGCGGGTAAAGCACATGTCCAAAGGCCCGCTAAAACTATCATATCGCACCTCGAAGACAAGCTATGTCACATCGCCGATCTCACGGCCTCACATCAAGTATCATCTCAAACCACGTATCATCCTCAAATCCCGTATATAAACACATAGTTCCATACCCATGTGTAGATATACGCACCATCATATGCACTCTAATAAATGAAAGAATGAATGCAAGTATGTGTGTAAATGTATGTGTGGGTGCAACCACTACTCTAGGGTTCGCACTATACTAAACCAATATATTCTTATCATCAAAATATCATTATTACCATCAATAACCCTAAACAACACATAATAAATATTCGTGTGTATACGTATTCGTATACATCACCACGGACTGCGGGGGTGCTATACGCCATCCACCCGACTTTTCCCCGTAGATATAAATCTACTCACATTGCGTCTCGTGTGCCAAAGCCGATGTCGCTATCTTCACCTCCTTTGCCTCAACATCACGCGGGGTACCTACAAGTATATCACAATGCTAAAGCACATGAAAATCACATCGGAAACCAAAATAGCACACGCTACCCGCATAGGTAAAAACCTATCGACTCGCATGTAAACACAATCAAAATCCACTTGTCGTTGACATCCAAACGCCACCCGACAGGAATGAATCACCAAATACCAAAATCCATGCTAAAACAAGTCCCAAATTATACACCAACATAGGAAAATCAACCCAGATTTCATCCTAGATGGAATCAGTCAAAACTAGACATACTCAGGGTCAAAACTAGAGGAAATGGGGGCATGCACAGAAAACGAGGCAATTCCTTAAAATACCTTATTTTAGAATTTTCCATAATTTTTCCCCATTTATCTGTATTTAATTATACCAGAATATTAAAATATTCATTAAAATAATATTAAATTATAAAATTTCCCAAAAGTCATATTTTATTATTTTGAAGACGTTACAATCTACCCCCCTTAAAGAAATTCGGTCCCCGAATTTAAATTTAAACCCCCAAATACTGAAATATTTCAATACAAATTCCAAGTCATCGGGGCTCCGAAATCATCTATACATAAAACATCATAGCGCAATGCATGCGTATGAGTACTGAGCAGATAACTCAAAAGCAACACTCCATCAAGCATCCGCAATCATCGGAGTCATGGTAACGACACAATGTCAAATCCAATACAAAATCAATATGATATGGACCAAGACTATACATGTAGACACCCAATCTATACATGTAATTAGCTGTGCAACTGTATGCCAAATCTTTTTAAGTCGCTGTGCGATGCGCGTAACACTGCACAGTGGCGGACGTTTCTCATAAGAAAATAACTATATATGTGTATATATATCCTTTGTTTAATAAGCACGTTCCACCATTTTGAAAATAATCAGAAGGGTTCCTTGTTTTTAAAACGTTTTGTGTCATATCGGACACGTAGGTATATACTGAGACTATAGCTCGCTTTTCGGAAATCCCTTCGATAACTATCGATGAATGCAAAATATATCCAGGCACTGTCCACTGACTAGTCCTGCTCAGTATGAAAGCAAATATCCCACATCATAAAAATGTACTGCTCCAAAAGGAATAAATTCCAAAAATGCACATAACACCACCCTGTGCGTCTGACGCGCACGGAAATCAAAATCCATATATGCGCTAAACATGTGCACAAAACAACATCTAGGTGCAATGGGTGTGCACGAAGCATCTGTCATAGGCAACATGTGTGCCTGACAGCCAAAACAGGTGCATCTGACATGCACGAAGAATCTCGATTTAGTGCATCTGGTGTGCCCCAAAATCGTATCTCAAAACATGTGCCCAACATGCCCGAAAATCCAAATCAGTGCATCCATCATGCACGAATGAAAATCTAGACCCTGCGCACTCAATATGCACGGAATCACAAAATCCAATAGCAAAGTCGAATATGCGTAAGTCCAGTCAAAAGCACGGAGTGCAAGAATCCACATCAATATCACAATCAAAATCGACATACCGAAAGGCATCAAATCGAAGTCAGGTGCAATCGTAATGCAAAAAATATAAATCCGGTGCAACAAAGGCACGAAATATAAATCTGATGCGATAAACGCAAGAAACATAAAACCGGTGCGACAAATGCACGAAGTATAGAACTGGTGCATCCCATGCACAAATACTAAGCAATAACTCAAATACGTAAGCAGCAACACCAAGTGTATCCAGATATGAAGAAAATCATAAACGTGTGCAGCTGCGGGCACAAAACACATATCGATGCACTACAAGCACATATAAGCTATACCGAGTGCAAAATCAAAGCACTAAAATTACATGAAACTCTGCTGGAAGCGTAAATCAAATCACCAGCATGAAATAGGCATGAAATCGCAATCAACAGCTCAAGAGAAATAACTATGTACAAGGTATAAATACCCAGTAGGTGCAACCATGGTGCACAAAATCAAATATCATGAAACTCAGTCATCAAGACTAAATCATGCAAATAGATCGCCCAAAATACCGAAATCCAAAGCAACGGATACGTGATAATCAAATCACAAAATCACAAATCATAATTACCGTCGTCGGTATACCCTCCTTCAGGGTCGAGAAGGTACCGGTACATCCGATGCTAGCGGCGCAAGATATCTACTTGCCTCCTGCTCGCGGCTGGCGTCCTCTGCCTCTGGTTCCTGATCTTTCCTGTAGATTACCAACTCGCAATCCATCGGCTCATCGGCCCAGTCAGGTGTGCTCACAGGAACGATTCCGTTCTTGCACTTCCCTGGTCATCTCTCGGTCAATCCTCACGACCGCTCGTAAAGCAGCACATCTCTGGCGCCGACCTCGGGTCCTCTGAATGCATATCACACATCCGATCCTGGGTGCAACTCTTATTGCAGCAGTGTACTGGAAGGAATCCTACTCAAGGTCTCTTCTGATCTTGCCTAAGCCAAACTGTAAGGAGGCTGGTACTCTGGCGTAATCTTTTCTCGCTCTCTGGACCTCTGCATCCTTAGTACAACATCTCCTCGGAAGCTGGTCACATCTCTGCGCCTCTGTATACATGTCCGGCCTTTAATCTTAACGGGGTGTAGTAATAGCTCGTCTGCCTCTCGCACGAACTTCTTGTCCCGCTTGTTTGTATCATCGACCATTCGACGTCGCGTCTTTATCTGCACACTGCAATGTCCTCGGCTACGGTCCATCCGAAGTCTCTAACACGGACTCGAAATCACGAACTCAGTATCTTCATCACTCAGTAGAAGATATCTAGCCGAACACGTCCTCAGCGTGCATATCGCATCTCTGATGTCAGCGGAGTGGAACTTCATCTCGTCGAAATCTCGTGCAAACTCTTTACTCCACCTTGCTCCACTATCGACTGATTCGGACTCATCTCATCATGGCTACACAGACTGCGCTCCGACGGCTATGCTCGTATCTGGAGTCTCCCAAGCAGTGTCCCATCACATGATATCCGAATGATGTCGAATCACCCGATCGACTCGTCAGAACCTCACAATCTCCCAAGAGCTCAACATCTCGGGTACAGTTTAATAGTATCGAGTACATGCCACAGCGTCGGTGGTCCAGCCGTAGAAGGGCAAACCCAAGCCTCACTAATAGCGCCGAGGAACTGCCGCAAACCCTAAGGTTCAAAGGCTTTCACACGGTCATTAAGTCGAGTTAGGGTTTCATTCTTCTAGAGGGTCCATAGAATCACCTGCATATCTTTCCGTATACTTTAAACTTGGAAAATGGGTTCCTGACCTTCGATCGTCTTAATCGACTCTCAACGAATCTGCGTGAAGTCGCCTCTAGCTGGAATCAATCTATCTGATGACCTCGCATCGGGGTAAGCGAACGAACCACATGTCCTAGTCATTAATCCTCGGTGACTAGCGACTCACTATCACATCTCTAAGAATATGCTCATGCTGCAGTAGCTCCAATCATCTGGGCGATATCTCATCACTCGCAGCAACAACTGGCTCATTCGTCGGTACGCTAAGCAGCGCCTCAACCATCATGAATAAGCGATACATCAACGGTCATCACATCCTGGCTGGCCTCTATCAGTGGCTTAATCCTCTGGTACCGTCCGGTACATCCTAGAAATCTCACAGCAGCGATCTGTCAAACGCCCATAGTGCGGAAACACAAAATACGAAACCTCAATGCAACCGTATGTCTCTGGAATCACGCCCCGGTCAGTCCTCGTCCACGACGAGCTCATGCTGACAACTCGAGCCGTAGCTCACTCTGCCCGTGCAATCGCGGCAGCAAAACCATAACCAGTATCGATGAAGATAGATCATAGGAAGGAATATGACACAATGCAAGGAAATGTACAACCTAAGGTTTCTTAAGCGGAGTGGCGTGTCGTAAGTATGCCGCGGAACATACCCACGGTACGTCACTCTACTTTAGTCACCCATTCCATCAACCAAGGGTCATCCTACACGACGAAAGTTCGGGTCTAATACCCCCTCGACCAAGTCTAAGTTCAGTAAGGTCAAGCCTAAGTTCCTTATATAGATAACACCCTAGGCTCCACATAGTCAAACTTAGACTCGAACCAAGGTCAACCTAGCGCTCTGATACCAACTTTGTCACGACCCGAAAGAGCACGTGACTGGCCCTTGGACCATATGAAGTCTATAGGACCCCATCTGATCCAAGTAAGCCAAAAGCCCAGCAATCTAAAACCATTTAAAGAGCAAATAAGCAAAACTGTTTTTGAAAAGTAAGGAAATCATGTTTGGAAATCAAAGTTTTTAAATAACTAAGCTGAATATGCATTTTTTTAAAATGTGTAACCTTTCCTGAAAATTTCGGCAGAGTTTCCTTTGTAAAAACTGGCCCCGAACGAGGTACAACAAGAATAATATATATGAAATGATAAAAGGCATCCCCAAGCGGGAGCTAGCTCTTCGTCCATCGACGGTCACAACCACGCAAGCAATAATAATATACAACGCCAAAGGGCGAGGATCAAAACCCAAAAAAAAGAAACTCAAAACAGCCAGAAAACCGTAATACTACTAGCGCGACTCTAAGGTCGAAATAAAACAACACTGTTTTCTAAGTCTGAAACAAAATACAAGTTTTGGTTGATGGAAATTCTAGATACAATAAATGATACATGAACAATGGCGGTTCTGATACAAAAGAACCCACCTATCCAAGCAAGTCACCCATAAGGAAGCAGTGTGCCAGAAATGCCGCTATGGAATCTGTACGGAAAAAACCTGCAAGGACTGGGGCACAACGGGGGTGAGTTTCCAACTCGTGAATAGAAAATATCTACAAGCAGAGATCGAATGCATGACCCATCCTAGGACAATACGATCAGATATAAATAAACCTCAATATGAATAAAGCTGAAGCATGCTAAACTGGCAATGTAATCTCTACATGAGTGTAATGCCAAGTGCTCGTGCTAGTGCCTCAGGTAATAACATGTCATGAATATGAGGTATGATCAATGTAATCAAATCTGCATACACGTGGATCCCGTCCACTCGTCTCCCAATGACAATAACCATCATGCAAGTAAATATCATGAAACCTGTGCATGGAAATATGAGGATATAACCCACCCGTGTCCCTCGCGACATGTCAAAATCATGGAACCGGAGTGCCCAGCATCGGCACTCGAAAACATCATGAAAACTGTGCCCAGCATCGGCACATAAATCCTCATATATCGGGCTCCGTCAGTCCGGATCGGCCCGCAGGCTCTGTCTGCGGTATCGGCCCTCGGCCCCGGCAGGACGCCCAAATCTATCCATCGACTCTGGTCAGTATCCTCCGGATAACCGCCAGGTCCAACCAATCACCGGTAGGTACTCGCCCGCCTCCAGGCTCAATCGGCAAAGCTCATCGATCATCTTGCCGAGGGGAACCATACCGGGTCCACCATGTACCCGCAATCGGCTCATCCACTCCTCGATTCGGGTTTCACATGTCGCTCTCGGCACCGAGAAAACACATGGTGGACGCACTGAAATATCATATCAAGGGTAACCGGGTTTTTAAAGCAATGACATATTCTCTTTTGAAACACTCTCGGTTCCCAAATCCAGAAATATCATAGAAACAACATATCTCAATGCGTATAATCAAAAGCATGAAGTATGCGACATGTAAAGGAAGGTATGCATATCATCATGTCATGCAAGGATCATATACTGAATGCAATAGTACTACAGTGTAGTGACATGGAAATTATCGATGATGAGTGTGTGAGCCGGCAACAAGTGTACGTGGAATATATGCATCATCGATAATGGTGCTGGTGTCCTAGCAGCATGACTGAACTATAACCACAGTACAAGCGATGCAATGCAAATAGCATGAATATGCGGAATCGAATAATCAACGCAAAAGTAAAGAATCTACACCAATCTGTACAAGTCACGCAGGGGTGCCATTTGAAATAAGACGAATCAGGGCTTTTGGAAAAACAAGGGCTACGGTGTTTTAAGAAAAGATACATCATTTGAAAATATCCGTATGACCCTTCTGCCTATCTTTAAAATATCCCCGATTCGTTAGTTTGAAATAGGTATGACTCGGTCCAGTCTAATGTCTACTAAGTAATCTAGACAGGAGGGGTAAGAAACCACCTAATCCGAGTCAATATATATAGATATGATAGTCGGTGATCCCGTCTCAATAACATATCGTAAGATATCCTCGAGTCATGAGTGCGGATCTATCATCAATATCGGCTCGTATGGTAGATCGTCGTACGGCATCCCAATAGCTGGGTAGGGGTCAATATCATAGTACCTCATCACATATCAGGTATCACTATCATCAGATCGCATAATCTGGGGTACTACTCTAAGTCTAGTACAAATCGATACCATCTATAAAAATATGAATGCGGGTAAAGCACATGTCCAAAAGCCCGCTAAAACTATCATTTAGCACCTCGAAGACAAGCTATGTCACATCGCCGATCTCACGGCCTCACATCAAGTATCATCTCAAACCACGTATCATCCTCAAATCCCGTATATAAACACATAGTTCCATACCCATGTGTAGATATACGCACCATCATATGCACTCTAATAAATGAAAGAATGAATGCAAGTATGTGTGTAAATGTATGTGTGAGTGCAACCACTACTCTAGGATTCGCACTATACTAAACCAATATATTCTTAACATCAAAATATCATTATTACCATCAATAACCCTAAACAACACATAATAAATATTCGTGTGTATACGTATTCGTATACATCACCACGGACTGCGGGGGTGCTATACGCCATCCACCCGACTTCTCCCCGTAGATATAAATCTACTCACATTGCTTCTCGTGTGCCAAAGCCGATGTCGCTATCTTCACCTCCTTTGCCTCAACATCACGCGGGGTACCTACAAGTATATCACAATGCTAAAGCACATGAAAATCACATCGGAAACCAAAATAGCACACGCTACCCGCATAGGTAAAAACCTATCGACTCGCATGTAAACACAATCAAAATCCACTTGTCGTTGACGTCCAAACGCCACCCGACAGGAATGAATCACCAAATACCAAAATCCATGCTAAAACAAGTCCCAAATTATACACCAACATAGGAAAATCAACCCAGATTTCACCCTAGATGGAATCAGTCAAAACTAGACATACTCAGGATCAAAACTAGAGGAAATGGGGGCATGCACAGAAAATGAGGCAATTCCTTAAAATACCTTATTTGAGAATTTTCCATAATTTTTCCCCATTTATCTGTATTTAATTATACCAGAATATTAAAATATTCATTAAAATAATATTAAATTATAAAATTTCCCAAAAATCATATTTTATTATTTTGAAGACGTTACAGCATCACCTAGATATTTCAGTGAGAATCTATGTGATAAGAAAAGCTTGACCGCGTGCAGCATAGGAACATCATTTCCTATCAAGAGTATGTCATCCATGTACAATACGAGGAAGGCTACCTTACTCTCTGCAACTTTCTTGTAAATACAAGGTTCATCTACGTTCTTGATGAAGTCAAACTCTTTTACTACCACATTGAAACAGATGTTCCAACTCCGTGATGCCTGCTTTAACCCGAAGATGGATTTGAGCAGCTTGCACACCTTTTCGCTGCTCCCACTGTCTTCGAAGCCCTCTGGCTGAGTCATGTACAGGCACTCCTCTAAATAACCATTTAAAAAGGCGGACTTAACATCCATTTGCCAGATTTCGTAGTCATGGTATGAAGCAATGGAAAGTAAGATCCGGATGGACTTAAGCATAGCCACTGGAGAAAAGGTTTCTTCATAATCCACACCCGGTCGTTAACGAAAACCCTTTGCTACAAGTCTAGGTTTGAAAGTCTCAACTTTTCCATCTACACCAAGTTTCTTCTTAAAGATCCATTTGCTCCCAATGGGTTTTACCCCTTCAGGAGCAACTTCCAAAGTCCATACTTTGTTGGTGTACATGGATTCCATCTCATATCGCATTGCATCCAGCCACTTCGTAGAGTCCCCACTCGTGATGACCTGTTCGAAGTTAGTCGGGTCAACATCTTCCATGATGCAATCCTCGCTCCCACCGTCTATAAGAAAACCGTAGTATCTCTCAGGTGGATGAGGAACCCTACTAGATCGGCGGAGAGGCCGGGGTTCGTTGGGAACTACTGAATTCTCTTATTCCACCAAATCTTCTGTTGTAGTTTGTGGTGCTGGAACTCTTCCAGCTCCACCTCCTCTCCACTAATTTCTTTTACAAGAAATTCCTCTTCTAAAAAGGTGGCATGTTGAGCAACAAACACCTTTTGTTGTTTATCATGGTAGAATGGATATCCATACGAATTGCTTGGATATCCCACAAACTTACAAAAAATTGATCTTGCCTCGAGCTTGTCCGGATTTCGCTTTTTAATATAGGCCGGACAACCCCATATCTTTACTCGTTTAAGAGATGGTCTCTTCCTATTCCATATCTCATATGGAGTGGTAGGCACCGATTTGGTTGGAACTCTATTCAATAGGTATATGACTGTCTCAAGCGCATACCCCCGAAAGGAAATAGGTAACTCAGCAGTGCTCATCATAGAGTGCACCATATCTAATAGGGTGAGATTCCTCCGTTCCAATACACCGTTATGCTGTGGTGTATACGGAGGAGTAAGCTGAGAGAGAATCCCATTCTCTTTTAGATAGTCCAGAAACTCATTGCTCAAGTATTCTCCTCCTCGATCAGATCGAAGGATCTTAATACTTTTACCCGTTTTGGTTCTCGACTTCGTTCTTATATTCTTTGAATTTCTCAAAAGCTTCAGACTTGTGTTTCAATAGGAACACATGTCCGTATCTTGAGAAATCGTCAGTGAATGTAATGAAGTACGAGGAACCATTTCTGGCATGTGTAGACATAGGACCGCATAAATCACTACATATCAGTCCCAAGAGTTTCGTAACTCTTTCTCCATGTCCACTAAACGGAGTTTTGGTCATCTTGCCTTTGAGACATGACTGGCAAGTGTCATAAGATGAAAATTCGAACGGATTCAAATATCCATCCTTATGTAATTTAGCCAGTCGTGTCGCATTGATGTGACCTAGTCTACAATACCACAAGTAGGATTTGTTCATTTCTGAACTCTTCCTTTTTGTGAGTGTTTTGTACATTAAGGACTGTAGTTAGATTGAGAACGTATATGCCATTATTTAACGAGCCTGATCGAATCAACTTTAGATTCAGGAAGATGTTCATAACATTATCCTGTACTACAAAATTATATCCTTCCTTACTCAATAAATAAACTGATATAAGATTGCATATCAGGTTCGGAATGTAATAGCATTCGTTCAGAATTAATGTATTACCATTTGGTAACACAAGGTGATATTCGCCAACAGCCTTGGCTGCAACATTTGCACCATTCCCTACTCTTATGGAATGATCACCCTCTCCCAGTTCCCTACCATTCCGTAGCCCATGTAACATATTACATATGTGGGATCCCGATCCGGCATCTAATACCCAGGACGTAGAGTGAACTGAGAAACAATTCTCAATAACCAACACACCCGAAGAAGATGTATCAGCATGTTTATTCTTCGTTTGGGCGGCTTGAGAATCCGGATATTCTCCTATTCCCTGCTCAGTCTTATAACAATTATAAGAAAGAACTGGAGCAACGTTCCCCTGCTCAGTATCATAAGCGGGTTCGGTCAATACATCCATATTATCTTGATTAAGGCCTGACATGGTCGCTATCTGGAAAGAGAGAGAAGAAAACACTTTAGAGTATGCTCATGCAAGATTAGATTGGTTATTATCTTATCTAATCAGGATAGCTCCCACTGTTTTCATCAAATCTTCCTTCAAACTCTAAAAGGTAAGACTAGACGGGATTAATTACACTTTACAAGTTCGCCAATCTTTCAGCCAGGTTAGTGTTGGTACTTTGTGGGAGGTTCCCTGTGCTTTCGTATGGACCTAATTAAAATAAACCTCGTTTTCCCAGAGGCATAACCCCGTTAACACCTTTCTAGACACCTACTTGATCGGCTAATTGTCATGTGTAAAACTCTCCCAGGAGTAACTCTTACTCTCGGTGGGTATCAGGATCCAACTATCTCATAGAAGGTATGCAATCTCATTGCAAATTTCAACACTTGAAATTCCCGATAATACTTTTGCCCCTAGCAACTCATGACCTTGGCTATGGTCAACAAATCATAAGCGCTAGCCAAGTTCAACCCGTCATTTCCTGATTGAATTAAACCCACCCGTACGACCTTTGGCTAAGGTCAACAAAGTCGTACGACTACCCTAACTCAATCACATCTTATATTTCAGATAAGCACTAGTTAGCTACCGCACACTATGTCTTGACGCAGGCCAACAAACGTAGCACGAATACTAAGTAGCACCTATCTGAAATGAAGGAGGGCTACGCAGGTTTTTCAGAAAACCATGAGCGTAAAGAACTCGATATCGTTGTAGAAACAAGTGATTTTGAAAAGGAGTGATTTTGAGGCTTTTTCTAGTTTCGCTAAAAAGGTCACTCCCAATGAAGGGATCTCGACACTTTCCTTATCGAATAAGGTGCAGGATATTTCAAAAATACCGCTATGCAAAGAAAAACTAGAGCTACCCTTTTTATAAATTTGATTCTACAAAAAATTTTAGGTTTCTTATCTTTCATTAATCTCATTAATGAATCCCATCATTTAAGCTTCCTAAGCATCACAGAAGAAACAAAATTACAACGTATGCTTATGTCATCCGCATTCGCCACAGTGTCCCGTTATGCACCGTCAGGTTACTTAACTAACGGCATACCGGGAAGGGACTAGCGCGGGTGCAAAACATAAGCAACGTTTATTATATATCATATATACAATAATAAAGCATTCGTCTGAGGCATATAAAATGATCACATCACAGTATATCAGCAGCAGAAGAAACATATGAAATATTGGATATACTAGGAGGTCCGTGTTTTATTTTGAGCCTTTATAAAACACGGATTCCACGGTCGCGATGAATAGCCAAACCCACATCCCTAGAACCTTACGAGAGCGGCAAGTAACTCTTCCAATTCTAGGGTTAGGAGACTCGGTCTCGACTCCTCGAGATGGCCTCCTACCGGACCTTATAACCCGGTTACTTATGCTCCCCTCCTTCGGTCTATCCTAATGCGGAAAAGTAAATAATATACAATAGTGACAACATCCTCAACCCGGAAGTGCCCCAATAAAAGAATATTACATACATTGAATTTTACATGAATGAAAATGAAAACCCTCATCTCACATAAAACCGTCGGCTATTCAGAACACGACGATCCAATAAAACATATCACAGCAACACATAACATCACATGTCATCGGCGTAAGTAAATATGCCTATCACAATTGTCGTTGACATATAGCGACGACAACGGCGATATACCACATATTACGCTTACGGTCGCAGATTTTTTTTTGAAAAACTACAACATTTGAAATCCACAATCATCGTAGACATCGTAAACCCGAAATATCACATATTACGGATTTCATGCCTAACTATATGAATTCTACATATTGTTTCACATTACAGATAAAGTTAGACGATATTAAACATTCCGATCGAATCAACAAACACCCAAAAATTTCCAAAATGCTCAACACTTGAGCGTAGTTTAGAAGTGTTCATCACATGATACAGTAGTAGTGAACCGGCCGTAGAAGGGTCAAACCAACGCTTCACATGTGGCAACGCTGAACTACCACAAACCCTAGGGTTTAGAGGTGGTTCTGACGGTCATATAATCGAGTTAAGGTTTTTGTTCTTCTAGAGGGTCCACCGCGTCACTTGCAAGGTATTTGAATGTTCTTTAACTATGAAAAAGATCCAACTCTTGAAAAAATTTCAGCAAGGGAAAAAGTCGGTATTTGATACCCGGTCGAACTTTTTAATACCATCTAAAAAAATGAAACAAAAGCTAGAATTACGAATACGAAACACTCTGAATTACCATTTCTAAAAGATAACATCACATGAAAAATTAGCAAAAGCAAACAACACCAAAAGAACCAAACCCAAGAGACCAGAACATGACCAAAATCTGGAGCTCAAAACCCACCACTAGGCCGGCCTCCTCGGATTTTCCCTCTTGTGCTCGGCCAAAATCCGAGCACAGGGGTCCAGGTTTTGGTTATGTTCATTATTTGTCCCATACATGATTCTACAACTGTTTGAAAAATTTTTAGAATCCATTTTTAAATCGACAGAAAATAGGATATTATATCCGGTGTTTCGGAGTTGTTTCGGTTTCATAATCCTACACTTATCCGTCTAATTCTCTAGTTAGGCTCTGATACCACTGTTGGGATACCTACAATGGCAGCGAGGTTTCGGGTGGCATCTCACATTCCAATTTCATATTTTGCCATTATAGATAACCCTAAACCTAGGATCTTAACTAGAGTATCAAACAAAAACCAACAAGTAAACATCTTTACTTCTAAGAGTTAGGGATTACAACCTTTGTAGTCCATTCCTTCGCTTCATAAGCTCCGAGTTGAGGTCCCTTCACCGCGATCATCAAGAACCTGGACTCTAGAGAGGCTCCATGAGGTGAATGAGGCATCTTGCTTGAAGTGTTCACTTTCTAAGATGATCTACCTTGAAAAAACACTAACCCAAGCTCACACTTCTCTAATGAAATTATTAGTGAAGTGAACACCCTAATATAAGTGGCTAGAATAGATGAGGATGATGAAATAGGAATTTTGCGCTCTTTTGTTTCCTATTTCTCACTTTGTTTCATCACAAACCAAAAATCAAGCAAGCTCTTTTGTGAGCTTGAAGAAAATGAAGAAGAATGAGTGATGAAAAATGAATTATTGTTTGAGGTTAGAATTGCAGTCTAAGGTTAAGCATGTCATGCTTAACCCTTGTAGAGACTAAACCATAGGTTAGGGTTAGGGTGGGGTTAATAAATATCAAGTAAATATCAAGAAGGTTTGACAAAGTCAACAAAAAAATATCTCCTCAATTTGGTATAAACCCAAAACATAACATTAACCCTAATCCAAACCCTAGCATGGTTTAATCTCAAAACCCTAGTTGCATTTGTAATCCTAACATGTTACAATAATATATATCACATATATAATATATAATGTAACAAAAGAAAATAATACAATTAACATATATCACATATATATCAATGTATTACCAAGTGAGAAAAAGAATCATTTAAGTGGGCTTATACTAGTTAATGTAATGTAATATATCAGATATATAATTATAAATTAAATTATCGAATCAACACTTGATCCGATAATCCGGCTATATTACATATAACCGACTAATATAACATATATCATTTTATCGAATCAACCCTTGTTCCGATAACCCGGCTATATCACATATCCCCGGTCGATATCACATATCGCGAGAATAGAATACGGTATCTCATATCGTATTAATGTCGGTCCCGCACATATCACATATGTGCTCCTACTCGGTTTTGCCTGAGCTAGGAAACCTCTGTGTAGGACTCTAAAGAATCGTCAATACGCCGACTGTTGGTGATGATCATATCAAACACCCACAAGCTGCAAACAGTCAGCTAAACGTAACAGCCACCCGGGTAATGAGCGATCAGAAGATCAACACGCAAGCTTGTACATACTCCTGTGAATCCAATCAGTAACACTACTGTACAGTCCGGTCTCTTCGTCTGATATATCGCATATCCAGTCTAGTGTGGTAAACGTCAGACCCCAGTAACCGATAATTCGTGTCGATGTGAGGCTTATAACGGGTCGAGAAACTACTTATAACACTTACCAGTAGCACTCCATATCAGCCCTGGCCAGGGACTTCCAGTTATAGCCAATTGAACACAGCGCAACATCAACCCCCAATACCGGGAGAGACGAAACCCCTCCTATCGCTCATTGCTTTCTTGTGATTCGGGATTGTACCCAAAATCCACCGTTTTGCATGTTCTCGTGAACGTGGTAAGGTAGAAATCAAAGCACAGAATCACATAAAACTCCATGACGATCTCGAGTTTACAGAATAACCTGTACCAGTGTCACCTGAGAACTGCTATCTGACGATAGGTATAATACTATCTAGGAGTTCTCGGCGAGTCCGTTCAGTGTACCCAGTCTCTACTGAGCACCCGTATACCTTCTCCGATGTCAAACACCAATGGATATAGGATCATCCATCGCTCATCATATGGGTCGAGAAGCGTATACGCTAGTCTACTCTGGAGTATCGATGCCCTGTCTCAATACTCCCTCTACTAGGAACAGTTATAGGATGTGCTCTTAGACTACCCTGGCCCCACTAGTATGATCTGCATCATAGTCTCAGTAGTTGAGTACATTTCTTAAGGGCTTTATCAACATGTGAGAGCAAGACAGTAAACCAATACGAGTCAACATGTTAAGAAAAAATAAAACCAAATAGCATACTATCATGTCGAGCAAGAAAGTCATCTCTATATATATCCAAGCATCCACTATAATATACATCATATGCACAACAATGGCATCTAGGGCATATATACAACTAACCGAACCCGATTTGGTAAACTTTTCCTTAAAACCCCACATTATCGCTTAATTAACACTAATCGCATTCCAAGGTGTTACACCTGGTGAAGGGATCTTGGCTCTTTCCTTATCGAATAAGGCGCTAGATATTCTACAAGGAATACCGCTATACAAAGCAAGAACTAGGGCTGCCAGTTTTTAAAACATGTTTCTACAATATTTTTAGGTTTCTTTATTTCATTAATCTCATTAATGAAGTCCTATCAATTATGCTTCCTGAGTATCACATAAGAAACGAAAGCATCAATAGTTATTATATATTATATATATAATATACGCATTCGTCTCAGAACATATCAAGTGATCACATCACAAAATATCAGCAGCAGAAGACAACATATGAAATATTGGATATACTAGGATTTCCGGGTTTTAAATTAAGCCTATACAAAACACGGATTCCACGGTCGTGATGAATTGCCAATCCCATATCCCTAGACCCTTACGAGAGCGACAAGTAACCCTCCCAATTCTATAGTTAGGAGACCCGGTCTCGACTCCTTGAGATGGTCTCCTACTGGACTTTAGAACCCGGTTACTCGTGCTCTCCTCCTTGGGTCTATCCTAATGCAGAAAAGTAAATAATATACATCAACGGTGACATCTTCCTCAACCCGGAAGTTCCCTAATAAAAGAATATTACATACAAGTTTTTTACATGAATGAAAATGCAAAACTCTCTTCTCACATAAAAACCCCCGGCTATTCAAACACGACGATCCAATATAACATATCCCAGCAACACATAACATCACATGTCATCAACGTAAGTAAATATGCATATCCCAATTGTTGTTGACGTATAGCAACGAAACCGGCAATACTCCACATGTTACGCTTACGGTCGCAGAAAAGAAAATGAAAACTACAACAATTGGAATCTACAACCACCTTAGACATCATATACCCAATGTATCACATACTTCGGAATTCATGCCTAACCAAATGAATTCCTTAGACATCGCATGCTTAACTATTATAAACCCTGCATTTTAGTCTCGATATCGAAAACACTTTTCAATATCAAATCGGGTAATTCAACAAGATTCCCGACATCCTGATCGAATGCTCGTCTGAAACTTTAGTATACGGCCGCACCCCAGATACCGTCGACGAAGTGCACTTAGCCGGAACACCACGGCCGCGAGCACCCGGACGGATGCTTTTGGTAACGGGGTTCTCCTACAGTCACTTGGTCAGGGCTATGTGGTGTGGCAATCTAATAAGATTACCCGACGAGTATCCGCGTACGCTACGTGATTGCGACAGACTTTTGATCACATCAAAATCCTGTTGCAACCGATTAAATGAGACTAAATTGCTAGATTTATAAAATTCAAATTAGTTTCTTGTGGATTCCAAGTATTGTACCCCATCACATGATATCCGGACGACGTTAAACTTTTAGATCGATTCATCAAAGTCTCACAATTCCCCGAGAGCTCAACACTTGAGCACGGTTTAAAAATACCCAGAACATGCCGCAGTACCTATGGACCAACCGTAGAAGGGCAGACCCAAGCCTCATTAATGGTACCGCGGAACTACCGCAAACCCTAAGGTTTGTAAGCGGTTCCATGGTCATTATGTCGAGTTAGGGTTTCATTCTTCTAGAAGGTCCACAGAATTACTTGCATGTTTAAATATGGAAAAATAAGTTTCTGACATTTGTTCTAACATTTTAATTTCGCCTAGACAACATGTGAATACCCGAAACAATGTTAAAACTACGAATACAAAACACTCCGGATTGCCTATACTTTAAGATCACATCACATGCAAACTTAAAAAAAAAAAGCAACACTTGAGACACCAAAACCCAGAGACTGGAACACACTAAAAAATTCAACCCAAAATTCCCTAATTTGGCCGAGCTGGCCGGTTTTTGTGACATTGTGGCCGTTCCAAATCTCACCAAAAGGGCTAAATTTTCTACTGTGTTCATGCTGCATCTCATACAACATCCTGCAGTTGCTTAAAAAAAATTGACAATTTAAAAAATTCGACAGAAACTGGGTTGCAATGTTTCAAGTTTCGGAGCCATTTCAGTTTCGTAATCTAACAAACATCGTCTAATTTTCTATCGTGGCACCGATACCACTATTGGGTTTCCTGGTACGCCAACAAGGTTCCGAGAGGTATCGTCCATGCCATTTTCAAAAATTTGCCGTACTAGCTAATCCTAACCCTAGAATCTTAACTAGAAAATCCGACGATACAACAATGTTAACAACTTTACATCTAAGTGAATGAGGAATACAACCTTTGTAGACCGGTCCTTCACTTCTAAAGCTCCGTGCAGTAGTCCCTTTGCTCCAAGTAGTGAACACCCGAACTCTAGTAAGGATTCACATGAAGAAATGAACAAGCTTTCTCGAAGTCTTCGAGGCCGAAGATGTTCTACGTTGAGCAGACTCAAGCTCATGCCATCTCTTCACTAATGGTAGATTAGTGAAGCAAACACCCTAAACTAAATGGCTAATATAGTAGAGGATGATAAAGTAGGAAATGAGCTTACTTTAGATTTAATTTCCTCACAATATTTACTCACTTAGAAAAAAGCTAGCAAGCTTTTTCTCATATGAAGAAGAAGATGAAGAATGAAGATGAGAGAATGAACTCATGAGGTGAGAATAGCAACCATGGGTGAGTTAGTGTCATACACTAACTCATGTAGAGATTAAACCATGGCTAATCAATAATGGTTAGGTTAATAAATATCTATAAGTAAAACAAAATTAGTGGACTTGGTCAATGGTTCCACAAGTTTCTACAAGCTTCAACCATGTGATCAATTTCCATCTAATTTGGTTTACTTTAGATAAATAAAAACCTTACATTATATTAAGTATGGTGTGAGTCTCATACACCCATGTTGCATGTGGCATCATGCATGACACATTAAAATGTACATTAATATATATCACATATATACTAAGTGTGCATAAGTGAGAAAAAGAAATGTTTAAGTGAGCTAATATTAGTTAATGTAAATTAATATATCACATATATAATTATACATTAAATCATTAAATCAACACATAATTTAATAATCCGGCTATATCACATACAACCGGCTAATATCAAATGTAACAATCTATCGAATCAACACTTGATCCGATAACCCGACTATATCACATATAACCGACCGATATCACATATAGCGAGAATAGAATGCAGTATCACATACGCGCATTAATCTCGGTCCCGCACATATCACATATGTGCTCCTACTTCGTTTCGCAGGAACCAGGAAACCTCTGTGTAGGACTCTAAAGATTCGTCAATACGCCGACAGTAAGTGATGATCATATCAAACACCCACAAGCCGCAAGCGGTCTGCTAAACGTAACGGCCACCCGGGTATTGAGTGATCAGAAGATCAACAAGCAAGCCTGCTCATACTCCTGCGAATCCAATCAGTAACACTACCGTACAGTCTGGTCTCTTCGTCTGATATGTCGCATATCTCGCCTGGGAGTGGTAAACGTCAGACCCCCAATAGCTTGATAAGTCATGCCAATGTGAGGCTCATAACAGGCTGAGAAACTACTGATAACACTTATCAGTAAATCTCAGAAACAACCCTGGCCAGGGACTTCCTATTATAGCCAATCGAGCACTGCGCAACATCAACCCCCAATACAGAGAGAGACGAAATCCCCTCCTATCGCTCATTGCCTCCATATGACTCAGGACTGTACTAAAAAACCACCGTTTTGCACGTTCTCTTGAACATGGTAAGGTGGAAATTAAAGCACAGTGGGAATCACACAAGACTCTATGACGATCTCGGGTCGACAGACTAACCTGTACCAGTGTCACCAGAGAATTGCCATCTGACATGAGATATAATACCATCTAGGAGTTCTCGGCGAGTCCATACAGTGTACCCAGTCTTCACTGAGCACTCGTATATCATCTCTGATGTCAAACACCAATGTATATGGGATCATCCATCGCCCATCTACATAGGTCCAGAAGGTATACGCTAGTCTACTCTGGTATATCGATGTCTCGTCTCGATAAACTCACGACTAGGGACATTAAAGGATGTACTCACGGACTACCTTTGTCCCACTAGTATGATCCGCATCATAATTCAGGTAGTCAAGTAAACATCCTAAGGGCTTTATCAACATGTAATAGAGAGACACTCAGTGTACATGTTAAGATAAAGAGTAACCAGATAGCATACTATCATGTCGAGCAAGAAAGTCCTCCCTATGTATGTCCAAGCATCCACTATAATATACATCATATGTACAATAATGGCCTCTAGGACATACATATAACTAACAACACTAACTCAAGCTACCTCTTCACTAATTAGGGATTAGTGAAGCAAACAACCTAAACTAAATCGCTAATCTAGTGTAGGTTGATGAAGTAGAAATATTGCTCAATTTAGATTTATTTTTCTCAATAATTTTCTCCACCTCCTTAAAACCTAGAGAGTTCTCTCTTGATGAAGAAGAAGATGAAGTCAATAATGTTATGGCAACCATAGGTGAGAAATATCTCATATAACTCATGTAGAGACTTAACCATGGTTTTTGATAATGGTTAGGTTAATAAATATCTAAGGTAAGACAAAACTAGTGGACTAAGTCAATGGTTCCACAAGCTTCCACAAGCTTCAACTATGTGCTAATTTCTAACTAATTCTAATTTACTTTAAATAAATAAACCCCACATTATCATAAGCATGGTGTGAGTCTCATACACCCATGTAGCATGTACTAACAAGCATGACACAATAATATATATCACATATATATTAAATGTGCTCAAGTGAGAAAAAGAAATGCTTAAGTGAGCTAATATTAGTTAATGTATGTTAATATATCAAACATACAATTATACATTAAATTATTAAATCAACACTTGATTTAATAATCCGGCTATATCACATATAACCGACTAATATTATTTGTATCAATTTATCGAATCAACACTTGATTCGACAATCCGGCTATATCTCATATAACCGACCGATATCACATATCGCGATAATAAAATACGGCATCACATACACGTATTAATCTCATTCCCGCACATATCACATATATGCTCCTACTTCGTTTCGCCTGAGCAAAGAAACCTCTGTGTAGGACTCTAAAGACTCGTCAATACGCCGGCAGCAGGTGATGATCATATCAGTCACCCACAAGCCGTCAGCGGTATTAGCTCGACGTAATGGCTATCCGGGTATTGAGCGATCAGAAGATCAACAAGCAAGCTTGTCTAAACTCCCACAAAGCCTGTCAGTAACACTACCGTATAGTCCAGTCTCTTCGTCTGATATGTCGCATATCTAGTTTAGGGTTGGTAAACGTCAGACCCTAGTAACTTGATAAGTCATGCCGATATGAGGATCATAATGGGTCGAGAAACTACTAATAACACTTACTAGTAAATCTCTGAGTCAGCCCTAGCCAGGGACTTCCTGTTTTGGCCAATCGAGCACAGCGCAACATCAACCCCCAATACCGGGAGTGACGAATCCCCTCATATCGCTCATTGCCTCCATGTGACTCGGGACTGTACCTAGAAACCACCATTTTGCACATTCTCTTAAATGTGGTAAGGTGGAAATCAAAGAACAGTGGGAATCACACAAGTCTCTATGACGATCTCGGGTGTACAGACTAACCTGTACCAGTGTCACCAGAGAACTACTATCTGACGATAGGTATAATACCATCTAAGATTTCTCGGCGAGTCATGTTCAGTGTACCCAGTCTCCACTGAGCATCCGTATACCATCTTTGATTTCAAACACCAATGGATGTGGGATCATCCATCGCCCATCATATGGGTTAAGAAGCGTATACGCTAGTCTACTCTGGAATATTGATGCCCTGTCTTGATACACCCACGACTAGAAACAATTAAAGGATGAACTTGTGGACTACCATTGGCCCACTAGTATGATCTCCATCATAGTCCTGGTCAGTCAAGTACACATCCTAAGGGCTTTATCAACATGTGAGAGAAAGACAATATCATAATACAAGTCTAGATGTTAAGACAAAGAGTTACCAGATAGCATACTATCATGTCGAGCAAGAAAGTCATCTCTATATATGTGCAAGCATCCACTATAATATGAAATCATGTACAATAATGGCCTCTAGGGCATACATATAACTAACAATCTCCCACTTGCACTAAGGCCAGTTGTTATAGTATCTCATACCCAACATCCCAAAAAGTCCATAAAATTGTATTTGGGGAATGGCCTTCGTGAGTGGATCCGCCGTGTTATTCTTCGTGTCAACTCTCCTGACCTTGATCTCCCGGAAATTAACTATCTCCCGGATTAGGTGCTACTACCTCAAAATATGCTTGGATCGCTGATGGGACCTAGGTTCCTTGGCCAAAGCCACTGCTCCATTGTTATCACAATACAAAGGTATTGGATGCTCGATGGACGGAACCACTCCAAGTTCAGTTATGAACTTCTTTATCCAGAAAGCCTCTTTGGCAGCATCGTTGGTAGCGATGTATTCATCCTCCATCGTCGAGTCTGCCACGGTTTCTTTCTTGGAAATCTTCCAACAAACCGTCCCTCTATTGAGCGTGAAGACAAAACCCAAAACCGACTTAGAGTCGTCCTTATCACTCTGGAAGCTCGAGTCGGTAAAGGACTACACTTGGAGTTCACCATTACCATACACCAAGAACATTTCTTTAGTACTTAAGAATGTTCTTCACAGTTGTCCTGTGATTCTCTCCGGGATCTGATTGATACCTACTTACTACACTTAGTGACTATGCTATATCGGGTCTGGTACATAACATCGCGTACAAGATAGAGCCTACTGCCGAAGTATAGGGTATCCCATGCATGCGAGCTCTCTCCAAATCAGTCTTGGGAGACATCTCTTTAGAGAGAGTGATTCCTGTGATCGTGGGTAAATTTGAAATCCTCCATACTAAACCTCTTTAGTATGGTGTCTATGTACTTGGATTGTGACAATCCCAGTATTCGTTTAGATCTATCTCTATAGATCTTAATCCTTAGGATGTAGGAGGCATCACCCAGATCCTTCATGGAGAATCTTTGTGATAAGAAGAGCTTGACCGAGTGCATCATAGGAACATCATTTCCTATTAAGAGTATTTTATCCACGTACAATACGAGAAAGACGACCTTACTCTCTGCCATCTTCTTGTATATACAAGGTTCATTTACGTTTTTGATGAAGTTAAACTCTTTGACTACGAAATCAAAATAGATGTTCCAACTTCGCGATGCCTGCTTTAACCCGTAGATTGATTTAAGCAGCTTGCCCACCTTTCCGCTGCTCCCATTGTCTACGAAGCCTTTTGGCTGAGTTATGTACACGCTCTCTTCTAAATCACCATTTAGAAAGGCGGTCTTAACATCCATCTGCCAGATTTCGTAGTCATGGTATCCAGCGATGGCAAGTAGGATCCGGATGGACTTAAGCATAGCCACAGGAGAAAAGGTTTCATCATAATCCACACTTGATCGTTGATGAAAACCTTTTGCAACAAGTCTAGCTTTGAAAGTCTCAACTTTTCCATCTACACCAAGTTTCTTCTTAAAGATCCATTTGCTCCCAATGGGTTTTACCCTTTCGGGAGCAACTTCCAAAGTCCATACTTTGTTGGTGTACATGGATTCCATCTCAAATCGCAATACATCCAGCCATTTAAAAGAGTCCCCACTCATGATGGCCTGCTCGAAGCTAGTTGGGTCATTATCTTACATGATGCAATCCTCACTCCCACTATCAATGAGAAAACCGTGGTATCTCTCAAGTGGATGAGGAACCCTACTAGATCGGCGGAGAGGCTGAGCTTCATCGGGGACTACTGAATCCTCTTGTTCCACTAAATCTTCAGTTGTAGTCTGTGTAGTTGGAACTTCTTCCAGTTCTACTTTTTTGCCAGTAATTTCTTTTTCAAGAAATTCCTTTTCTAAAAAGGTGGCATGTTGAGCAACAAACACCTTTTGTTCCTCACTGTGGTAGAAAAATATCCATATGAATTCTTTGGATATCCCACAAACTTGCAAAGAACTGATCGTGCCTCGAGTTTGTCCGGATTTTTCCTTTTGACATAGGCCGGACAACCCCATATCTTAACTCGTTTGAGATATGGTCTCTTACCACTCCATATCTCACATGTTGTTGTAGGCACATATTTAGATGAAACTTGATTCAATAGGTATGCTGCTGTCTCAAGGACATAATCCCAAAAGAAAATAGGCAACTCAGTGGTGCTCATCATAGAGCGCACCATATCCAATATGGTGCGATTCCTCCGCTCCGATACACCATTGTGCCGTGGTGTATACGGAGGAGTGAGCTGAGAGAGAATCCCATTCTCTTTTAGATATTCACGGAATTCCGTGCTCAAGTATTCTCCTCTCTGATCAGATCGTAGGATTTTAATACTTTTACCCGTCTGGTTCTCGACTTCAAGCTTATATTCATTGAATTTCTCAAAAGCTTCAGACTTGTGTTTCAACAGGAACACATGTCCGTATCTTGAGAGATCGTTAGTGAATGTAATGAAGTACGAGAAACCATTCCTGACATTGTAGACATGGGACCGCATACATCACTATGTTGTTAGTGTTTATGCCCTAGAAAGCCATTACTGTATCATACGAGTTTGTATATTACTTAATGGAAGCTTGGGATATTCACATGTATATAACAGTCTTGCTAAACATGGTAGTATGCTACTTGGTTTTTCTATCTTAATATGTGAGTATACATATTGATAGAGCTCTTAGGATCTTGCTTGACTACCAGCGTTGTGATGGCAGTCACACTAGTGTGGGCTGGGTAGTCTACAAGCACATCCTTATTCAGGTCCCTAGTCGTTGGATTATCGAGACAGGGCATCGATACTCCGGAGTAGACAAGTGTGTACGCTTCTCATCCCAATTGGGGAGATGGTCTGTCCCACAGCCGTCAGTACGTCGTACTGGAGATAGTATGCAGGTGCTCGTTAGGTTACGGGTACACCGGACAGGACTCACAGGGAACTGTTGGTTGGTTTTATACCAGTCGTCAGTGAACAATTCCCAGGTGACATGAGTACAGCATAGTCCGCAGACTTGACACTGCTACTTCGCCTCGAGTGTGTCCCACTGTTCTTAGATTGCTACCCTACCACGGCTCAAAGGAGTCGTGCAAACAGGTAGCAGTTGGGTGCAGTCCCGAGCACTTGGAGGCAGTGGCGGTTAGACAGGATTCGGCTCTCCCGGTATTGCGGGTTGATATCGCGCTGTGTCAGAGAGCCATTACGCAAAGTCCCTGGCCAGGGCAAGCGAGATTTGCTGGTAGGTTCCAGTAGTTTCTCAGGGTGTAATGGGCTACGCTCCGACACGACTTATACCGCTATTAGGGGACTGACGCTTGCTGCCCCCCTAGGCCCGATATGCGATAGTCTTAGACGAATAGACCGGACTGTACGGAGATTGTCACATCAGACTCAGTAGGAGTTCGGATGGGTTTCCTCATCGGCCTTCTTATCGACATCTACCTGGGGACCGTTATGTACAGCTAGTGCCGCTTGCGGTCTGTGGTTAAACCCACTGCCAGCGTAGTAGTCGAGTCTCTAGAGTCCCACACAGAGAGTTTCCCTACTCCAGGCGAAACGATATAGATGTCGTATGGTTTTACGACAAGGGTTCGGACGCATACGTGTGTTTACGCACGTACGACTTTCGGAAAGTTTTTACTAGTCGGTTTTGGTTTAAGCCAGTTACTAGTATCCGGTTATTGGATTTATACAGTCTAAAGATTTTCCGTGTTTTCACGGATAGGAGGGGCGTTCTCGTAATTGCGCGAGAAGCTTCTAGAAGATGGTGACTAAGGAGGTTTAGGTGGCATATACATTGAATGAGATTAGTGAGTCATTTGGATGATTCATCCATGTCATTAATGCTTCATAATTGCTTAATGACTCATGGAGATGAATCACCATAAGATATTTATCAAGCATGGTTGTAAATCATTTTCTTTTCTTCTCTTGATAAATAAAAATGCTTGATATATATTATGATAACTCATTTTCTCTTCTCATTATTATGTTCATCTTCTCTCTCCTCAAGCTCTCTCTCTTCAAACCCTAATCCTCCCCTCTCATGTGTTGAGTACAAGGATTAGTTAGACTACTTAATCCATAACCATACTCTATTTCATCTAGGTACTTTGATTAGCACTTAAAGATACCTAGTTGCCTCAAGTTTAGAGGCAAAGCTTGGAGTTTAGCTCTCGTGGTGGATCGTCTACTACTTGGAGAAGGCCGAGGAGGAGGTGGAGTTTGTAAAGACGAAGGACATGTTTCTTTAGGTATAATCCCTTTACATAGTAGTTGTTAACTTCTATGTTTGATGTTAGTTATCGTTTAGCTTCGATTCATGCGGTTAGTCGATGTTTAAGCAAAGAACAAGATCGTTTTTCATATTTCCGTCTCCCCGCAAGTCGTGGGGTGTTGTACATCGACTTACAGTGGTATCAGAGCCTCGCTAAACAATAAATAACTCACTTGCAAAATTGTATGAATTTCGAACGGAAAAAACAAAACCGGAAAACCCCGATATCATGAGTTTCTGTCGTTTTTTAAATGAGGTCCCAAAATTTTTCAGGGACCTTCAGAAAGCCTTAAATGATAGTATAAGAATACCCATGAAATCTGGGCTCATGAATCGGCTAAAGCGCCGCGGAACCGCGGCGGATCCCACCGATTCGCCGCGATTCCGCCGCCGAGTTGTCGATTCATCATCCCAATTTTCCTGTGTTAGTTCTCTGTGATATTTGGTATTTTCTGGAAATTTTTAATATTTGCTCTGGTTTCAGATATACAGAGAAGTATTGGAGCAAAATTAAATGTGTTTAATCGATCCAAATTATACGGTATTTGCTTGTTGGATTATATCTGTGTTTGTTTAATGTGTTCGTAAACCTCCCCTAACTGCTAGTATGTCGGTTGGCAGGGGGTTGCACATTTCTGTAATGGTTTTTACTGTTTGTGGATGTGAACTGTATTGGACTGTTGTGATAATTAGCCGGGGTTATGTGATGGGTTATTATTTGATTCATTTGATGTAAATGTAATTTGTTGTAATATTATTTTTGCGGGGCACATCCAGGTTGCGGTTGTAGCCACCGTTGTATTATTTCATTTTACTGTTTTTGCTCCTAGAACAGACCCAAGGTGGGGTGCACAAACTGCCGGGCAGGTAGTTTACCGTACCCGTAGGGGTCTTGGGTGGGGTAATGGCTATTCATCACAACTGTGTAATCTGTCTTTTGTTGCAGGCTCTAAACAAACGCGGATTGCTTGCAAATCCAATAAAGTTCATATGAGATCTGGAATGCCTATTATTGCGTCTGACGAATGTACAATATCTATATATGATAGCTATTTAGACGTCACTTATGTTTTACACCCGCGCTAGCCCAGCCCCCGCTCTGTCGTTAGTTAAGTAACCTAACGGGTGATGACGGGACCCCGTAGCGAATGCGGATGGCATAAGAGGACGTTGTATTTTCGTTGTTTTCTACAATGATAGGTTAATGATGGGACGCATTATTTATAATGCAAAGAAAATAAACCAAAAGTTGAATCGTTGGAACATAGTGATTGGTAGCTGCTGG
This sequence comes from Agapanthus africanus, assembly GCA_030015575.1. Lineage (NCBI taxonomy): Eukaryota > Viridiplantae > Streptophyta > Magnoliopsida > Asparagales > Amaryllidaceae > Agapanthus > Agapanthus africanus. The sequence goes on along the minus strand of JASDDO010000022.1, from coordinate 229,099,441 downwards.
GGTATTCATTTGTTGCATAAATAGATGAGTGGGTTTGGGACAGTCGTATTACTTTGTTTGGCCCTTAGTCAAGAGTATATACGGATGGGTTCAAATCAACAGGATAATGATGGGCAGAACTTGACATGTGACTTATGATTTGTTGGCCTTTAGTCAAGATCATAAGAACATGGGGCAAAAATCTATATCGGGAATTTCAAAAGAAACTGAAATTTGCAAAGAGATGCATACCATTTGGAGTTTGATGAATGTTGGTAGGATTCCTTCAACATTATCATACGATGATATTTGGATCCTGATCCTACTGTGAGTATATGCTACTTATCAGGATATTCGTCACTTAACGATCAATGCTATAAACCAAGTAGGTGTCAAGAAAGGTGTCAGCGGGGTTACGCCCCCAGAGAAAAGAGGTTCTTTAATTAAGGAACTTCGCGAAAGCGTTGGAAAACCTCCCTCGAAGTATCGACACTAGCCTGGCTGAACGGTTAAGCAAGAATTGTACAGTGAGAATAGTCCTGGCTAATTCTTCTTTTATGGTTTGAGGAAGGATTCGAGAAACAGTGGGAGCCATCCAGTTTAGATAAATTAAAAACAAATCTAAACTTGCAAGAGCATCATACTAAAGTGTTTTCTTCTCTCTCTCTCTCATTGCAGCGACCTTGTGACCATGACTAGGTTACATCTAGATAACAAGTTGACTGAATCTAATTTATATGACTGGCAAAGGTCTGTCCAGATGACCATTGCCTATGACAAGCTGGACCACCCTATTACTACTCAAGATCCCGCCGTCCCAGGTCCAGTTTCCACCATCGCGGATATGGATATCCGTCACACAAAGGAAAAGAATAAAGCGAAAGCCAAGTGCCTCGTGTTGGCTTCAGTTGATGGTATATACCAGAAGCAGCACGAGAAGATGGACTCTGTTTCCATCTTTCTCCATAACAAAGATTTATATGGAGAGCAATCTCATATCGCAAGATATGAGGCCTCAAACGAATTAATTCAAGTGAGGTCGGATGACGGGTCATCTGTAAGGGACGATGTCCTTACGATGACTAGCTATATTGATGAGCTCAAGGACCTGGAGACCACGTTGGGAAACAGGTCATATACTGACTTATTTCCACAATCCCTACCCTCTACTTACACCCTGAAAGAAACCAGGGAGACACAAGCTCTGCTTAATAGGGGACCTTCTTCTTCTTCATCCAAGGCGAAAGCAAAAGGTGAAAAGAAGAAGACCTCTACAAAGCCGATATACGGTGTCAGCAAAGTAGGAGGAAAGGGAAGAGAAAAAGTTTCGGGACTTGGTATAGGTAAGGAGGGATATTCCTATTGTTATGGGAATGGACATTGGGAGAAGGATTGCAGGGCTTTGGAAGCCAGTAGCCAGGATACGAAGCATGTTGTGGCTTCAGCCTCAAGTGTGTTTGTAATTGAGAACTGTTTGTCAATTAACTTTACTTCCTGGGTACTAGATACCGGAGCAGGATCTCATATCTGTAATTCGTTACATGCTTTGAGAAACCGTAAAGTTATAAGGATAGGTGATTTGTCTCTCAGAGTTGCAAACGGAATGAGCGTAGACGCTGAATCCGTGGGAGAATATCACCTAGGTTTGACAAGTGGGCAGATATTGATTCTACGTAACTGTCTGTATGTACCAAGTTTGACTTGTAATATTATATCAGTGTCCTCACTTTCAACAGAGGGATATGACTTTACATTCGTAAGCGATGTAGTTCACATCCACCTAAATCAAGTTCTGATTGGGTCCAGTACATTAGATGACGGTATATACGTATTAAATCAAGCTCCGGTTTTCAATGTCCAGAACACACTTAAAAGAAAGTCTCCAGAAATAAATCAGGCTTTCCTATGGCATTGTAGACTAGGTCACATCAATGAAACACGATTAACGAAGTTACATAGAGAAGGTTATTTGAATCCGTTCGAATATCAATCTTATGCCACTTGTGAATCTTGTCTCATGGGAAAGATGACAAAGACTCCATTTACTGGACACGTAGTAAGAGCGAGTGAGCTCTTAGGACTCGTACACAGTGACGTGTGCGGTCCAATGTCTACACATGCGCGAGGTGGTTATTCCTACTTCATTACTTTTACGGATGATTTCTCTAGGTATGGATATATCTTCTTAATGAAGCATAAATCCGAGGCCTTTGAGAAATTCCAAGAATACAAGAATGAATTGGAAAACAGACAGGCAAAAGTATAAAGACACTGAGATATGATCGAGGTGGTGAATACTTAAGTGCCGAATTCCTGGGTTACTTAAAAGAGAATGGAATTCTCTCTCAGCTTACTCCTCCATACACACAACAACACAATGGTGTATCGGAAAGGTGGAATCGAACCCTATTGGATATGGTTCGTTCCATGATGAGTAAGGCTGAGTTACCGCGATCTTTCTGGGGTTATGCACTAGAATCAGCTGAATACCTTTTAAACCAGGTTCCAACCAAGACTGTTCCTGCCACACCATATCAGATATGGAGTGGGAAGAAACCCTGTCTAAAACATTTTAGGACATGGGGGTGTCCAGCTTTTGTAAAAAAGCAGCATCCGGACAAGCTTGAGGCACGCTCAGTACAGTGTAAGCTTGTGTGATATCCAAAGAACTCCAAGGGATATTATTTCTATTACGCAGAGGAACAAAAGGTTTTTGTTTCTCGTCATGCCCACTTCTTAGAAACTGAATTTTTAGAAAATCATAAGAGTGGGAGCGCAGTAGAACTGGAAGAAATTCCAGAACCACAAGCTGTTACTGAAAGTTTGGTAGAATAAGAAGTTTCAGAAGAAAGGGACATACCAGCGCCTATCCGCAGAAGTAGTAGGCAGTCTCATCCGCCCGAGAGATACTACGGTTTTCTCATAGACGGGGATAGAGAAGATTGCGTCATTGATAATGACGACCCTACTAGCTTCCAGCAAGCCATTCAGAGCGGTGACTCGGTAAAATGGCTGGATGCAATGCGGACCGAAATGGAGTCCATGTACACTAACAAAGTATGGACTTTGGACACTACTCCAGATGGGGTAAAACCCGTAGGATGCAAGTGGATCTTCAGAAAGAAGATTGGTGTAGATGGACAGGTTGAAACCTATAAGGCTAGACTTGTTGCAAAGGGTTTCCGTGAAAGACCTGGTTTGGACTATGACGAAACCTTTTCTCCAGTGGCTATGCTGAAATCCATTCGGGTCCTTCTTGCTATTGCTGCCTTCCACGATTATGAGATCTGGCAGATGGACGTAAAGATGGCCTTTCTAAATGGAAATTTAGAAGACAGCGTCTATATGGATCAGCCAAAGGGATTCATTCAGAGTGGGAGCAGCGGTAAAGTATGCAAGCTGCTTAAGTCCATTTATGGACTAAAGCAGGCATCGCGGAGTTGGAACATCTGTTTTGATGATACTGTCAAAGAATTCGACTTTATCAAAAATCCAGATGAACCATGCATATACAGTAAGAATGTAGGGAGAGTTGTTGTATTCCTCGTCTTGTACGTGGATGACATTCTCCTAATAGGAAATGATATTCCTATGCTACAGTCAGTCAAAAGATTCTTGTCACAGAAATTCTCCATGAAGGACCTGGGTGATGCCACCTACATTCTTGGGATCCAAATCTATCATGATAGATCAAAGAGGATGTTGGGACTTTCACGGTCCAGGTACATAGACACCATATTGAAAAGATTCAGTATGGAAGATTCTAAGCGCGGTAACCTACCGGCTTGTCACGGAATCACCCTCTCCAAAAAGATGTCTCCCAAGACTGATTTGGAAAGGGAACGCATGTCGATTATACCCTACGCTTCTGCGGTAGGCTCTATAATGTATGCGATGTTATGTACCAGACCAGATGTAGCATACGCATTGAGCGTTGTAAGCCGGTATCAGGCAAACCCAGGGGAGAATCACTGGATAGCAGTAAAGAACATTCTCAAGTACCTGAAAGGGACTAAGGAGATGTTCTTGGTTTATGGCGGAAAAGACCTCAGGATGGAGGCCTATACTGATTCCGGCTTCGAGAGTGACAAGGATGACTCCAAGTCCATGTCGGGTTATGTCTTTACCCTCAATGGAGGGGCGGTCTGTTGGAAGAGTTCCAAGCAGGACACCGTTGCTGACTCAACGATGGAAGCGGAATACATAGCTCCTTGCGATGCCGCAAAAGAAGCTGTCTGGATGAAGAAGTTCCTCACAGAACTTCAGGTGGTTCCTACCAGTGTTGGTCCAATACCTCTGTATTGTGACAACAACGGCGCAATAGCTTTAGCGAAGGAACCCAGGTCCCATCAGAAGTCTAGACACATCTTAAGGCGGTATCACCTGATCAGGGAGATCATTGATCGCCGGGAGATCGAGGTAAAGAGAGTTAATACAGAGGATAACATTGCTGATCCATTCACTAAGGCCCTACCTCAGATTCAGTTCGAGAGGCTACTCAAGATCATCGGTCTTCGATACGCCAGTACATGGCCCTAGTGCAAGTTGGAGATTGTTAGTGTTTATGCCCTAGAAGGCCATTACTGTATCATACTAGTTTGTATATTACTTAATGGAAGCTTGGGATATTCACATGTATATAACAGTCTTGCTAAACATAGTAGTATGCTACTTGGTTTTTCTATCTTAATATGTGAGTATACGTATTGATAGAGCACTTAGGATCTTGCTTGACTACCAGCGTTGTGATGGCAGTCACACTAGTGGGGGCTGGGTAGTCTACAAGCACATCCTTATTCAGGTCCCTAGTCATTGGATTATCGAGACAGGGCATCGATACTCCGGAGTAGACTAGTGTGTACGCTTCTCATCCCAGTTGGGGAGATGGTCTGTCCCACACCCGTCAGTACGTTGTACTGGAGATAGTATGCAGGTGCTCGTTAGGTTATGAGTACACCGGACAGCACTCACAGGGAACTGTTGGTTGGTTTTATACCAGTCGTCAGTGAACAGTTCCCAGGTGACATGAGTACAACATAGTCCGCAGACTTGACACTGCTACTTCGCCTCGAGTGTGTCCCACTGTTCTTAGATTGCTACCCTACCACGGCTCAAAGGAGTCGTGCAAACAGGTAGCAGTTGGGTGCAGTCCCAAGCACTTGGAGGCAGTGGTGGTTAGACAGGATTCGTCTCTCCCGGTATTGCGGGTTGATATCGCGCTGTGTCAGAGAGCCATTACGCAAAGTCCCTGGCCAGGGCAAGCGAGATTTGCTGGTAGGTTCCAGTAGTTTCTCAGGGTGTAATGGGCTACGCTCCGACACGACTTATACCGCTATTAGGGGACTGACGCTTGCCGCCCCCTAGGCCCGATATGCGATAGTCTTAGACGAACAGACCGGACTGTACGGAGATTGTCACATCAGACTCAGTAGGAGTTCGGATGGGTTTCCTCATCGGCCTTCTTATCGACATCTACCTGGGGACCGTTACGTACAGCTAGTGCCGCTTGCGGTCTGTGGTTAAACCCACTGCCAGCGTTGTAGTCGAGTCTCTAGAGTCCCACACAGAGAGTTTCCCTACTCCAGGCGAAACGATATAGAGGTCGTATGGTTTTACGACAAGGGTTCGGACGCATACGTGTGTTTACGCACGTACGACTTTCGGACAGTTTTTACTAGTCGGCTTTGGTTTAAGCCAGTTACTAGTATCCGGTTATTGGATTTATACAGTCTAAAGATTTTCCGTGTTTTCACGGATAGGAGGGGCGTTCTCGTAATTGCGTGAGAAGCTTCTAGAAGATGGTGACTAAGGAGGTTTAGGTGGCATATACATTGAATGAGATTAGTGAATCATATGGATGATTCATCCATGTCATTAATGCTTCATAATTGCTTAATGACTCATGGAGATGAATCACCATAAGATATTTATCAAGCATGGTTGTAAATCATTTTCTTTTCTTTTCTTGATAAATAAAAATGCTTGATATATATTTTGATAACTCATTTTCTCTTCTTATTATTATGTTCATCTTCTCTCTCCTCAAGCTCTCTCTCTTCAAACCCTAATCCTTCCCTCTCATGTGTTGAGTACAAGGATTAGTTAGACTACTTAATCCATAACCATACTCTATTTCATCTAGGAACTTTGATTAGCACTTAAAGATACCTAGTTGCCTCAAGTTTAGAGGCAAAGCTTAGAGTTTAGCTCTCGTGGTGGATCGTCTACTACTTGGAGAAGGCCGAGGAGGAGGTGGAGTTCGTAAAGACGAAGGACACGGTTCTTTAGGTATAATCCCTTTACATAGTAGTTGTTAACTTCTATGTTTGATGTTAGTTATCGTTTAGCTTCGATTCATGCGGTTAGTCGATGTTTAAGAAAAGAACAAGATCGTTTTTCATATTTCCGCCTCCCCGTAAGTCGTGGGGTGTTGTACATCGACTTATATATGTATGAGTCCCAAGAGTTCCGTAACTCTTTCTCTGTGTCCAGTAAACGGAGCTTTGGTCATCTTGCCTTTGAGACATGTCTAGCAAGTTTCATAAGATGAAAATTCAAACGGATTCAAATATCCATCCTTATGTAACATAGCTAGTCGTGTCGTATTGATATGACCTAGTCTACAATGCCACAAGAAGGATTCATTCATTTCCGAACTCTTCCTCTTGTGTGTGTTTTATACGTTAAGAACTGTGCTTTGATTTAGAACGTATATGTCATTACATAGCGAGCCTGATCCAATCAACTTTTGATTCAGAAAAATGTTCATAACTTTGTCCTACAATACAAAATTATATCCTTCTTTACTTAATCAAGAAACTGATATAATTTCGCATATCAGGTTCGGTATGTAATAGTATTCGTTCAGAATTAATGTATTACTATTTGGCAATACAAGGTGATATTCGCCAACTGATTTGGCCGTAACATTTGCACCATTCCCTACTCTTACAGAATGATCACATATTCCCAGTTCTCTACCTTTCCTTAGCCCATGCAATATATTACATATGTGGGATCCTGATCCGGTATCTATTACCCAGAACGTAGAGTGTACTGAGAAACAGTTCTCCGTAACTAACACACCCGAAGAAGATGCATCAACATGCTGGGAATCCGGATATTCTCCGATTTCCTGCTCAGACTTATAACTATTATAAGATAGAGCGGGACCAATATTCCCCAACACAGTATAATAAGCAGGTTCGGTCAATACATCTATATTTGTAACATTTTAGAAATATAAAATATTATTTTGGAAATTAAATATTAAAATAATATATTTCGCGAAAAACTATTCAATTTACGAATAGGGGTTTTTCGTAAAATGGTATAAGTATATACTAATATTTGGAATATAAGTGTAGATTAAAATGATTTTTTCATTAAAAAGTTATTTATCGGATTTTGGCGTTTTTATAATTAAATATATGCAAGTTTAAGTTAAAATTTATTATTGCACTACTAATCACGATTAAGCTAAATCCGTATTTTTACATTTTTCCATTTCTAGTGCACCATGTCATGTGACATTTTCGTTGCATATTGTTTTATTGTGTTTGGTTTTATTTATTTGGAAAAAAAAGGAAAAAGGTTTTGTCTTGTGACATGGCATGAAACAAAGAGATATTTTGAGAGAGTGAGAGTAAGAGATATTTTGAGAGAGAGAGTGTGAGGTTAAGAGAGAGAGACCTTTGACTTCTACATCATTCTTCTTCCTTCTTCATTTCTTCACCAATTCCTTCATCTCCTTCATCCTTCTCTACCTCCATGAATCATCCCCAATTCATTTCCAAAACTCCATGCCACCTTCATTAAAAAGTTGCACAAGCTTATCCTAAGCCCTTTGAACCATTCAAGTTTGGATTTTGAAGACTTTGGGCAACTCAAGAATTTTCCTAGGTTGCCAAATAAGGTATATTTCCTTTTCTATTAGTTAAGTTGTTATGTTAGTGTATCTTAGTTTAGTTTAGATTTTGTAGTAATTAGGTTTTGTGATCTTGGAAATTTCCAAGTTGATAATTAGAGATTTATGGACTTGTTAAGATGCAATAGAGGTGTAGTGAGTGTTTCAATACTTTAGAGATTGCTTTTCTAGACCAAAACAGAGAATAGAACCCGATACACGTACATATAATTTTCCCGTGTCGATTTTGTGAAACCTAGAAGACTACAGGGTATCTGGAGCAACTTGGGTTATTTCTGAGATAATCAAACAAGTCCACTTATATAGATAAACCACTAGAAAACCACCACCAAAATACGAGACTCGTACCCCACCAGAAAACCGGCGGCGCCGGACTTTATTGGAATCTCTCTGGGCCTCCTTTTGGCTTAGGTGTTGTGGTTTTGCCTGTAGCTCACTTAACCTATAACCTATTACCTGTATTGTTTGTTTAGTCAAAATTGACTTGACGTAAAATCTGGGAGTTGTTTGTGAGTGCTTTAGAAATGTTTTCCGATATTTGAATTCTTGGTTTTGATATTTGAGATTTGATTTAGTTGTTGGACGTTTGTACGTCAACAACGAGGGTTGTTTGGTTATTTTTACATGCGTAAGCTATATGTTCTAACCTATAAGAAATTCGTGTGCCGTATCGATTTTCAGATATTAATTTTAATAGTATTGCGATTGTGTATTGATTGTAGGTACCTTTCCATGGACTTCCGAGACCACGAAACACATCGACTTGGATTACGCGAGGAGAATAGCAGGTGAGTAGATTTATATCTATGGGAGAAGTCGGGTGGATGGCGTATAGCACCCCCGCAACCATTGATATGGAAAGATTGTTATACAAATTATAATTTTGATAAAGGATATGCTACGAACGTACGGACATGATTATAGGTTTTAGTAAGAGATGATATCATAAAAGTTGACACTAATAGATATATTGGCTTGAGAATATGATATATATATATATATATATATATATATATATATATATATATATATATATATATATACATGATAAAGTGATGTGGGATATTTAGATGATAGATATAGATTACGGATTGATATATGAGAATATGAATGAGAAAGTGAATCGTGATAAGTATAAATTGAAAAGGGACAAGTATGAGATTTATAGTGACTTGATGTGAGTCGAGATCGATACGACTTGAGATTAACCAGATATGACGTATATGCAAGATAACATGATATAAGACTGATATAGATGTATTATGTGATTAATAAGATATGCCATACGAGACTTTAGATCCGTACCTTTGTTGGTGAACAGGACGATAGATTCCCTATTCTTTTTTATGACACCGTACGATGGATTACCGTACGCGATGCGTTTACCGAATGTTTGATCCGCGCTCATGAATTGAGGATGATGATCGAGGATATTGCGACACTTGATACTACAAGGAGGGATCGTCGACATAAAGAGGCTACCTTATTATATTTCATGTTTATGTTGGATTATTCCTCGTGTGATACCTATCATGTTTCCAGTATTTAATGCTATATGATATCATTTGCTAGTACACCTGCACAATTACCGTTGATGCACATGTTACACTTATACAGATTTGTCGGCTCACACATATTCATCATCGGTAATTTCCATGACACTTACACGGTAGAACTGCCATATCATGGGATTAATCCTAAACGTAAAAGTACATTCATTGTTCAGTACTATCACTTGACATGCTTGCATGATAAATTTGCTCATATTACTACTCTATGTTGCATACAAAATACTTTATGGTTATATGCTTGAGATGTTGTTTTCATCAGATCTCTGGATTTGAGAACCGCAGTTATATTTCAAAGGGAATTATGTATTGCTTTAAAACGCGGTTTCTCTTAATATGATATTTTGAGGCGTCCACCATGAGTTTTCTCAGTTCTGAGCTATGATTATACCCGATTCGAGGAGCGGTAGGCACCGTCTGTGGGTACATGGTAGACCCGGTATGGTACCCCAAGGCAAGAAATGATTTTTGTGGTGTAGACGATGAGCTTGGCAGAGGAGCACTACCTACCGGTGATAGTTTTGGGTTCGGCGGTTATCTGGAGGATACCGACCGGAATCGTTAGATGATATGGGCCGATCCGGACCGATGGAGCCCAAGATAGTTTGGCGCGGTGGATATCTGGAGGATACCGACCTTAGTCATGATATGGGCCGATCCGGACTGACGGAGCCCGAGATATGAGGATTTACGTGTCGATACTGGACACGGGTTTTCATGTTGTTTCGAGTGTCGGTGTTGGACACTCAGGTTCTATGATTTTGATGTGTCGTTGTTGGACACACGTGGTTGATATTCTCATATATACAGGCTTATGTTTTCATGAAGTTTCGAGTGTCGGTGTTGGACACTCAGGTTCCTTGATATTAGTTGAGTCATTGACGGACACGTGGATGATATCCACATGGATATGGGCATATGATGTTAGATGTTTATTTCTATATGTCATTGCATTAACTCGATTGTTGACATATATGCATTTATTGTCACCCTAGATATCATAGTATTACCTTCAGGATATAGTGACCTGGGAAATCGTTGTTTTATTCTATTTCTACCTGCCGATGTTTTCTGCTCACGAGTTGGAAACTCACCCTCGCTATGCTACGGTTCTTGTAGGTTTGACCACTTGGGATCAGTTGCGGTATCGCTTGCACACAGTTTCTTCCAGGGTGTTATTCTTTGGTATGTGGGACACATGTTAGATCTGTTGCGATTCCATAGCACCCTACTGGGTTTTTACAGTAACTACCATGCCAAATTTAAAAATTCTAAGGTGCTAATCAATCCTAAGTTAGGATCAAGCTAGAGTAACTAAACAATATAACATGTAATCAACCATTACACTAAGTGAATGAGAAATACAACCTTTGTAGACCGGTCCTTCAATTCTAAAGCTCCATGTAGTTGTCCCTTCGCTGCGATCGAAGATCTCCTGAACTCTAGTATGGGTTCCTTTGGAGAAATGAATAAGCTTGCTCGAAGTCTTCGATGCCGAAGATGATCTACGTCGAGGAGACTCAAACCCAAGCTATCTCTTCACTAGGTCAAGAACTTTATTAAGAGAACACCCTTTACTACCCAAGCAAGTGTATAGGATGATGAAGTAGGAAGTGGGCTCACTTTAGATTTTATTTTCTCACAATATTTCTTCATGTTTCATAGAGCTAGTAAGCTTGAAGAAGGAAGGAGATGAAGAAAGCAACCATGAAAAATGAAGAATGAAAACTAATGAGGTGAGAATAGCAACCATGGGTGAGTTAGTTGTCATATACTAACCATTATAGAGACTAAACCATTGCTAGTTGAAATGGTTAGGTTAATAAATATGTTAAGTGAGACAAAACAAGTGGACTTTGTCAAAGATACTTCAAGCTTCTCCATGCTTCCAAGCATGATAAAATTCTCACTAATTTTGAATTATTAAGATAAATAAAAACCTTCACATTTTAATTATCATGGTGTAAGTCACACACACACACTCATGCTTGCATGTATCAGCAAGCATGATACAAACCATGTACATAAGTATATATCACATATACACTTAATGCACAAATTAAGTGAGAAAAGAAATCTTAAGTGAGCTAATACTAGTTAATGTAAATTAATATATCAAATATATAATTATACATTAGATTATCAAATCAACACTTGATTTAATAATCCGGCTATATCACATATAACCGACCAATATCATGTGTATCAATTTATCGAATCAACACTTGATTCGATAACCCGGCTATATCACATATAACTGATCGATACGAATAAATCGTGAGAATAGAATACGCTATCTCAAACACGTATTAATCTCGGTCCCGCATATATCTCATATGTGTTCCTACTTCATTTCGCCTGAGCCAGGAAACCTCTGTGTAGGACTCGAAAGACTCGTCAATACGCCAGCAGTTGGTGATGATCATATTAAACACCCACAAGCCACAAGAGGCATGCTAAACGTAACGGCCACCCGGGTATTGAGCGATCAGAAGATCAATAAGCAAGCCTGCTCATACTCCTACGAATCCAATCAGTAACACATACAGTACAGTCCGGTCTCTTCGTCTGATATGTCGTATATCTCGTCTCAGGGTGGTAAACGTCAGACCCCAGTAACTCGATAAGTCATGCCGATGTGAGGCTCATAACAGGTCGAGAAACTACTGTTAACACTTACCAGTAAATCTCAGAATCAGCCCTGGCAAGGAACTTCATGTTATAGCCAATCGAGCACAGCGCAACATCAACTCCGAATACCGGGAGAGATGAATCCCCTCCTATCGCTCATTGCCTCCATGTGACTCGGGACTGTACCCAAAAACCACCGTTTTTCACGTTCTCTTGAACGTGGTAAGGTGGAAATCAAAGCACAGTGGGAATCACACAAGACTCTATGACGATCTCGGGTCGACAGACTAATCTCTACCAGTGTCACCAGAGAACTGCCATCTGACGTGAGGTATAATACCATTTGGGAGTTCTCGGCGAGTCCGTCCAGTGTACCCAGTCTCCACTGAGCACCCGTATATCATCTCTGATGTCAAACACCAATGGATATGAGATCATCCATCATCCATCTACATGGGTCGAGAAGCTACACTCTAGTATATCGATTCCTCGTCTCGATACACCCACGATGTAACATTTTGAAAATTTAGAAATAAATACAATTAATCAATTAAATAATAATATGCCAATTTAAAAAGTTATTAAGACAAAATAGGGCATTTTCATAAGTAGTATGTGAAACAAATAAAATTAAAATTTTAGCCTGCAACATAAATCAATTACAAGGGTTTTAATAATAAATTTATCTTCATTTTAATAAAATGGTTTTTATATAATAAACAAGGTAGTGACGGGTCATTTTGTAAAATTTAGGAAAATTATGCAAACTTGAAATTGTAAGGGTGTAAGCAGAAAAAAGGGTTAGGTAATAATTTAGATCAGAATTTTATCACAAATTAACACAATTGAAGAGATAATACATGGCCACCTCCTTCTTGCATGCACCCTTCATACACAACACCTCTTCCTTGCATGAGAGTGACACACTCTTGTTGTTGACACCTCCTCCTACACCTCACTCTTCCTTTCCCATATATATATTGTGTTCAGATCATTTTAACATATTAAAATTCAGAAAAATTCATGTTTTAAAGAAAACTAAGAACAAGCAAAGAAGAATAAAAGAAAAGAGAGAAGAGAAGAAAAACTAGGCTAAGGAGTTCACCATCAAGCTAGGAACTAGGAGCTTATGCATCTTGGAGGGAGATCATCCAGCAATCCTTTTAGGTAAAATCCTTAATCACTGTATTAATTTAGTTCTGTAACTAGTTTAAATTAGAAATCAAAATGTCTATAATATCGTATTTTAGGCAAAACTGAGCTCTGTTTTAATTTGCTATAGTTTAGATAAAAGTTAACCTAACCAAAGAGTGCCTTAATGTTGTATGTTGGACATAGAACAAAGCATAGGAGCACGAACCCAGGGACTCGGATTTTGGCCGGCGAGGTATAGGCAAATTCCGGCATCGCCGGATTTGTAGGGAGGTTTGGTGTTTTGGGGTTTGGAGTAGGTCTCTATATAGATGTTGGAATAATTTGGTATTGTTTAATTAAGTTAGTTTAACTGTATATAAAATCTGGGAGCAAATATCGGAAAAGGGATCAAAATTCTCAAATACGACACGGGTAAAACGTAACGCGTTCTGTTTTTTGTTGCGAAACAGCAGTGGGTTAAATTTCAGTAAAGTTAAGTGTTAGATCGTTTGCAATAGTCGTACGTAGTATAATTAGTACGTACAACTTGTGTTTTCATGATTTTGTCATATCGGAATGTAGCCGTTTTCTTATACAAGTTAATTCAATGTTAGATTTGAGTCCGGGAACTTCGGATGCCGCAAGGAAAGGAAAATGTTTGGTGATTCTTGAGTAGTTACGATGTATTCCGGTGAGTAGACTAAATATCTACCGGGGGATTGTGTAAAGATGGCGTGATACTCCCGTATTTTGTTAAATTGAAAGATTTGATTTTATATGCGAAGTTAATAATATGCATTCATATATACCTATACATCGTTATGTTAATAGATGTTAGAACACTGCACAATAATCGACGAGTTATGCCTCACGTGCACATCTTTACATGTTACACTACACCTCGTCGATATTAACATGTCACTTTTACACTAAATAATTATCCTGTTAAAAATGATTCCTATCATACCTAAATTATTAATAACAGTGGTAACTTGAATCAATGACATCATGTTTACTATCCAAGTATTCTAAGTTGATATAAGAGGCATTTTTATTATTGAGGATTTATGGTTTTGAGTTTTTCCATATTATCGTATAAATTTAGTGATTTTTCATATTGATGTAAGATGTCCACCATAAGATGCTGTTTTTATGAATTGGTTTTATTCCGGACCGAGTGGGGAAGATATACGGTTGCGGATTTTTACGTTATCCAGACTGAGTGGGGGAGATATACAGTTGGATACATGGTGGACCCGGTCGAGACCGAGGGGCAGGATAGCCGCATTTGATACGAGGGAGCCTAGCGAGGATACTCGATACTGGAGATAGTTGTGAAACGGCGGATATCTATATGATACCGACCGGTGTTATTGATCACAGGATCATTCGAGGAATGATGCCTGAGGGAAACGGAAGATTTGTGTCGATGATGGACATGGAAAGATGAACTTTATTTGGAAACAAATGATGTTGATTTCAGTTATTGTTTTATGTGATTAGTATTACAAATTAGTGTTTTTCACATGTTATCATATATTACAATTATTCTTATTGTAGTTAGTTGTAGTTCGTCATATTTACATTATCAGCCGTTATATGTTAGTTTTATTCACTGAGTTGGCAACTCACTCCCGTTGTGCCACAGTTCCTTGCAGGAGTAGAGTGGACGGTTAGCAGCAGTGCAGATCCACTTTTCAGCTTTTATCGCATCTTTTGATAGGTGAGTTACATATGTAGTAACCTTCTCTTTTGATATTGTATTTTGGATCTAGAAAATCTCCATCAGACCTTATATTATGACTTAGAACGAGAGTGGTGGTTGTATGTATATTATTTGGCAGATGAGATCGCTTAGTTATGTTAAATGGTATTTCTTTTATTTATGTCTGAGATTCTTTTGATGTCATATAAGTTGTATACTTATTTCCGCTGTTAACATTGTTGATCCCAACTAGGGATGCAACCAAACTTAACACTTTATAATTGCTTTATTATAAATTCAATACGGAGTTACTGTTAAAATCTAAATTACTTAAAACGGTGATTTTTACTTAAAAACTAAATTTTCATAAAATTTCCGCAAAAAGGGTTTTGATCTTGGTTATTGTCTTACTCGGGTTCTGTAAATATCTTGGGATATTATGCAATCTAAATGCCGGTCACATCCAAACTTTGGGTTGTGACACACGACTAGGGACATTAAAGGTATACTCACAGACTACCATTGTTCTACTAGTATGATCCACATCATAATTCTGGTAGTCAAGTACACATCCTAAGGACTTTACCAACATGTAACTGAGAGACAATCAGTGTACATGTTAAGATAAAGAGTAACCAGATAGCATACTATCATGTCGAGCAAGAAAGTCCCCCCCATATATGTCCAAACATCCACTACAATAAACATCTCATGTACAATAATGGCCTCTAGGGAATACATATAACTAACAGGATCGTGCCCACTCTCGTACTTTTATATCCCGTTGTATCTAGATAAACTTCATCAAATCAAATCAGAAACTAAAAATTGTATATTGGTAGACCTAGTCAGACTTGGGTATTGTGCGAGACTTAGAGCGATGGGCTTATGTTCGCTTTCTTGAGTTTTGAAGTCTTGCTTATTTATTGTTCTTTCTGGGTTGATCTTCACCGTTGTGCGTCGTATATATGGTATTGTGTGGTTGTGATTCCGCCAGTTGGCGAAGAGGTAGCTCCCGCTTGGGGATGCCTATATATTGTTATGTATATGGTTTTGGATCAAAATATACAAGGGAAGTGCTGCCCAAATTTTTATAAAAAGACGAAACTTGTCTTCGACAAGTATAATTGTAACACCTTAAAATGCGATTAGTGTTTATTAGACGCTAATGCGGGTTTTCGATAAAAAGTTTACCAATTTGGGTTCCTCACAATTTATAACAATTAATTAATATTTTATTATTAATTGTTTTGGGCTCGCACACACGTGCGCACGTTAATGTGAGGGTTTGCTTGTGCTAATTTTGTTAGTGACCATGACACTTAGCCTAATCCTAATCCTTGTTTAAACCTTAAACCTAACCCTAGATATTTGTGAGAGATATTTCCTTTGGTCTTTTGAAATGAGAGGAGGTGGCAAGGTGAATCATGGAGAGCATTAATGGTTGCATTAATGGAGGTGAGGGGGAGGGTAAGATTAAGGGATTAGCTTACCCTACACTCACCTCACTCTCTCATTATCATTTCACACTCTCATTTGTCTATCCCTTTCTCATTTCTCTTCACTTCCCTCAATCCTCAACTAAACACTTACCTTCTAATCACAAAACCTTCACTAAACTTCACAAAATCTCACCTGAATCACTTCATAAACCTTGTTTTGCCTCTTGGATGCCTTGGAGCTTGGAAAGATAGGATCTTTAAGCTTGTGGGAGTAGGTAAGGATCTCTTTCTGTTAAGTAAGTCTTTTTAGTGTTGTGTAGCTTGTAAGTTTCAGTTTGGATCGTGTAAATTTTCGTTTCGTGCAAATATAGTATTTTTAGTACAATTTTGGTGTCTCGGATGATCCGCTATCAAACCGGGCATTTGTTGGAAAAGTTCCCATCACAGTGACCATGTGTAGTGACCTAGAACCTACCAAAAAAACCGGAGCCCATTCCCTCTTTAACAGGCAGCAGATTTATTGGTTCTGGCCGCAATTTGCGGCCAGAGTAGGGGCTGGGGGGTTGTATTTTAGGCATAGGGTCTCTGGGGTTGTGTGTGGTCTTGTGGTTTGTGCAACTTTTACAAACTATTTGGGTAGAAAAATCTGGGATCACTTTGCTTGTTTTCTAGTATTTCGACTACGCGCGTTACGTTATCCGACACGGTTCGTGTCTTTGTGTATCTGTAGCTCTTGGGTTAGTTTCGTTGTGTTGCTACGCGCGTTAGCCACTAGACGAACACTTGAGAGTTTGTTTGGAGTTGATGCGTCGGTCAAACGTAGTAGTAACATGTTATTGGTCGATTGCTAATATGAACTTTTTATATTGTTATTTTATGATCTGGTGTCGCAGGCGGGGATTTCGGACGCTGCGAAGAAGGGAAAGCGAGTGGTTGGCTTTACTTAGCCCCAGGATCGCCATGGAGTAGATTTAACATCTACAGGAGAATCGCCCGCATGGCGTTATGCGTCTGGGCTAGATATGATATGATATTAGTCGCTTGTTATATTGCACATATAGAGATTGCGCATAAAACTTCATTGCATATTATTACTTGTTGTGCTTGGACTTGTACCCTTTGGATACTGCACTATTTTTGACGGCTCATGTTGCACGAGCACTGATTGTATGCCATTCACACCGTCAATAATTGCCATGACACACACAACACTTATACATACGTGAGATTGTATTGGTTAGGGACATTGAGACATTGATTCATATTTCATTGTGCATATGACATATAGCATACCTGTATACCTACATGCTTACACATATGCCTTGCCATGACTACATGCTAGATACCCATATACCTATATGGTATTGTACCATTAGTGATAGGTATAAACACATATGAGACATAACTACATGTACATCTTGCATACATACATACATGTACATCCGTATACCTTTGATATAGCTACACATATACCTGGAGGGTATTGTATCATTATTGTCATGTATATACACATACCTAGATTGATATAGCTACACATATACTTGGTGGGTATTGTATCATTATTGTCATGTATATACACATACCTGGAGGGTATTACATCATTACTGATAGGTAAATACACATATCTTGCTATACCAATATGGTTACGCATACCTGGCTATAGCTACATGTTCACCTTTATATGATGTTGCGTTTGGTTTCGGAGAAAGTAGGAACCGCATGATATATTTTATAACTTGTTGCAGTTAAATAGCGGTTTTTCCTTTATATGCTCATATTACTGTTTCATGTTGCATATATTATATTTCATGGATTTTGCATTGATATATGTATTTCATATGATGTTTTCTGGATGTTTTACTCTTGGGTATATATATCAGTGGTATGGGACGCTGATATATATACATGTATATATATATCTGTGGTATGGGACGCTGTTATATATGTACACCTAATATATATATATATATATCAATGGTATGGGACGTTGTTATATATGTATATCTATAATATATATATCATCATAATGATCTATGCAAATATTCTTATTCATTATATATGAGGGCCGATATTATGGTCTATATGAGAGCCGATATTATGGTCGAGATTAGGGGCCGATATTATGGTCGATATGAGGGCCGATATTATGGTGGATATGAGGGCCGATATTATGGTCGAGATTAGGGGTCGATATTATGGACGATATGGGGAGCCTATGCGCCCGATGTGAGGGGCCTATGTGCCCGATATGATGGGCTTATATGCCCGATATGAGGAGAACATGTTTTATTTCATACTCCGCATTTATTTTGATATGCATTGCTTCATGTATTAGTAGTACCTGATAGAGTACCTTTCATGACTGTTGCATATACATATTGCTATTTATTGCTATAAGCGTGCATGTGATAGATTAGCGCAGTACGTACATACTTGCGATTACCTGCATATGTTATTTACTATTCAAGAGTTGGAAACTCACCCCCGTTGTGCTACAGGGTTGTACAGGTTGTCCCTCAGAGCAGTCAGAGGCATGGCTATCTTCTTCACATCGTATCATCTTTTGCAGCGGATACCGCTACGGCTGACAGGGTGAGTTTTGCTATAGGTGGGTTTTACGGTTATCCGATGTTGCTCATTGTATATTCATTGTATCCAGTACTCTCCATCTACCATTTTCATGTATTGACTTAGAGACGAGTTATGAAGAAGATATTGTATATTATTTGTGACTTGGAGAATTTCATGCTGTTCACTTCATATCGTCTTTTTCTTCGCTACGGCGTCGTATATCTGTTGTGGTGGTTGTTTTCCGCCTTTGTGCATGGATTTTCTCCTGTTTGGGGATGTTTTACTTATATCTTTTTGTTGTACTCTTTTGGGGGGCTTGTTTTACAAAGGAGGTGCCGCCAAATTTTTAAAGGAAATAAATTTGGACTTTAAAGAATTTGATTGAGATTTCAAAAGTTTTAACAATGTTATTATCACTTACTACTTTTGATGGTTTAGATTGCTGGGTTTTTGGGTTACTTGAATTACATTACGCCTGGAGACGTTACGTAGCTTAAGGGCCATCACGTGATAAATTTTGGGTCATGACAAAGTTGGTATCAAAGCGCTAGGTTTTACCTTTCGGAGTGTAGGATGACCTTAGTATGATGGAGTAGGTAGCTTAAGCAGAGTAATGTTGCGTGTGTATGTCCGCGGCATACTTACGACACGATACTCCGCCTAAAGTGACCTAAGTACTATTGCTTGAAATTTCTTCCTTGATGATACATATCCTTGTGGTTCGATTTCTGTGTTCTTATCGAATCCTATTTCCATTTATATCCTTTTGCCGCCGATGACTTTGAGGGCTCAGAGAGAGGCTGCGAGAGTCGAGGTCGGAGTTGACTCGTTTGGGACGAGGACTGACCAAGACGGTACGCTCGTTGCACAGGAGCAGATTGATCCGCCTTCGATAGATCGTATCGCTAGGATTGAGGCAGAGATGCAGGACTTGCGCAAGATCATGGGGTCGTTGGTTGAGGCCAGTCGAGCGCAGTGACAGGAGGTTGCCACCCCCGTTATCCAGTTATTCCTTGCTATCAGCACATAGCATTCTGTCACGTATACAGCAGCAGTGGATGCAGCCCGTTTAGATGAGGAACGTCTTCCCAAGACTTTGGGAGTTCCGAGACCGAGGAGGGCTCGTACATGTGTATTATCCAAGAGACGGAGGCTTAGTCGTCGAGACAGATTTCGGTTACGTCGTGGGAGTAGAAGAGGATTTGAACGAGGACAGTTGTCTAGCTCTTATCCCCTGGAGGGTCAGCAGCCATCGCATGGATGTTTCCGGTGTGGGAGTTTCCATCACCTTGTCAAGATTGTACCACGGTACGCCAGAGGAGGGCAAAAGTACCATATATTACCTTACCACATTCACCTCAGGGAGAGTCGCCTGTTGTGCCTGTTGTTGATCCGTGTTAGACTTATTTTCAGATAGGTCGTGGTCGCGGAGGATTTGTTCCGAGAGTACAGGATGGTGATGGAGGAGTTCAGCCAGTTGCGGGTAGAGGGCAGGCACGAGTGTTTGCTTTTACTCATCAGGACGCGCGGGCGTCCAATGCAGAGTTTTCAGGTATTCTTAATTCGTATGTTCTTTTGATGCACTTGTTTGTTTAATTCGGGATCTATGCACTCATTTGTCTACACACATTGTGCCGTGGTTGAGCCGAGAGTCGTGTATGCTAGATCAGCCGTTTGTTGTGTTTACTCTTGTTAGCGATCCTTTGGTTGCGCGACACGTGTTTCGGTCATGTGCCAATTAGGTAGGAGGCAGAGATTCGTCCGTCGATTTGATCCTTCTTGAGATGTTGTACTTTTTTGTTCTCCTGGGCATGGACTGGTTAGCTACATGCTATGCGTCTGTGGACTGCCACGAGAAGACAATCAGGTTTTGTCTTCCCGGCGAGTCAGTTCTTGTTGTGTAGGGGACTATGGTGCCGCCCCTCACAGCTTAATTTCTGCCTTTTTCGCTTGTCAGCTTTAGAGGAGAGGATGTCCTGGATTCTTGGCTTTCATTTGTGATATGGAGCCACAGTGGGTTCGTTGGACCGAGTTCCTATCATGCGAGAGTTTTTCCGACGTTTTTCCAGATGAGCCAGCGGAGCTTAGGGAGCTTAAGGACCGGCTGCAGGGTTGCTAGATAGGGGGCTTGTGTGTCCGAGTGTTTCGCTTCGGGAAGCTCCTACTCTGTTCGTCAATGAGAAGGACGGCATTTTGAGGTTGTGTATTGATTTTCGTCAATTGAACCGAGTTAAGGTGCGGATTAGGCATCCTTTACCTCGCATTGACGATTTTTTTGATCAGCTCTAGGGTGCGAGAAATTTTTCTAAGTTTGTTCTGGGATCAGGTCAACATTTGTTGCGGGTTCGGAGTGGTGACATTCCGAAGACTTATTTTGAGTGCGCTACGGGCTTTTTGAGTTTTGGTGGTGTCGTTGGACTCACCAATGCTGCAGCAGCATTCGTGGATGTGATGAACCAGGTTTCTCAGGCCTTTCCTCGACCAGTCGATTGTTGTATTATTGATGACATTCTTGTCTATTCCAAGAGTCGTGAGGAACATGAGTAGCACTTGAAGATTTCCTTGCAGACGTTGAGAGAGCACTGGCTGTTTGCTAAATTCTTGAAGTGTTCCTTCAGGCTTGATAGTGTTGACTTCCTAGGTCAGGGGGTTACGGGAGACGGTATTCGTATAGACCCGAGGGAGATTGTGTCCGTAAAGCTTGGGCCCAGACTTGTTCAGGAACAGAGGTCCGCAGATTTTTGGGCTTAACCAGTTTTTATCGCCGTTTCGTGCAGGATTTTTGTGTATCGCTGCACCGTTGACCGTACTGACAAGGAAGGGAGTTTCTTTTCTTTAGACTGAGGCATGCATGCAGAGTTTTCGGCAGTTGAAGACTTGGTTGACGACTGCACCAACTCTATCTTTTGCTTTCTGGATCGGGCGACTTTGTCGTTTATTGTGATGTTTCGTGAGTGGGGCTCGATTGTGTACTGATGTAGCATGATAGAGTTATCGCTTATGCTTCCCGACAGTTGGAGGAAGTACTAGCAGGATTTATTCCACTCATGATCTGGAGATGGCCGCAGTGGTCTTGCGCTGGAGATTTGGGGACACTACTTGTACGGAGAGTCGTGTCAGATTTTCACGGACCACCAGAGCTTGTCTACATCTTCTTGCAACAGATTTTGATTGTTGAGACAGCACCGTTGGATGGAGCTTGTGATGGATTATGATTGTGAGATCCATTATTTCGCGTGGCAAGACGATTATGGTAGCTTATGCTTGAGTCGTAGGCCGGGGGGTAGTTTGTTCCAGTTATGCACAGTTCGGAGACAGTCTTCTGCGGATTTACATTTCTTGTGCGACAGATGAGTATAGTTTAAGTTTGCCTCTACTGAGGGAACAATTTGCTCATGTCCGCGCCCATCCACTTTTACTTAATCGTTTTCGTGAGGCACAGACCGCCGATGCTCGTTGTCTGAGATTCTTGAGCATGTTTGGCTGGGTAGAGATTCGGAGTTCGTGATTTATGACCAGGGTGTGCTGTGTTACGGACTCGATGGCATGTACCGATACTGATGGGTATAGACGTGAGGTCCTATAGTAGGCACATCAGTCAGCTTTCTGTGTTCATCCAAGTGCCACCGAGATATAACGTGACTTGAGAGTTGGTTACTGGTGGGCAGGGATGAAAGGTGAAGTTTTGGATTTCGTTTTGAGGTGCTTGGCTTGTCTGCGAGCTAAGGTTGAGCATTTGAGGCTGGCTAGAGAGTTGCAACCTTTTCACTGTTCCAGAGTGGGAATGGGAGCAGATCTCCATGAATTTCGTTGTGGTGTCTACCTAGGTTTAGACAGGGTGTGACTCCATTTGGGTGATTGTTGTCCGGTTATGCTCAGTTTGCTCAGTTGTTCTTCGGTAAGTTTGTGCGTTTGCATGGAGTTCCTTCATGCGTTGTATCCGATAGAGGCACCCAGTTTGCTAGCCGTCATTGCCAGAACCTTTAAGAAGCCTTGGATACTGGTTGAGATTTAGCTCTGCTTTTCCATTTGTAGGCCGATGGTCAGACAGAGCGGACCATACAGACTCTAGAGGTTATGATTGTGCATACGTACTAATTGTTTGTTGGCTGTGGGATTGTCACTTTCCATTGATGGAGTTCTCCTACGATAACTGTTATTAGGAGACATCTCAACGGCAACTTTCAGACCTTGTGTGAAGGTTGTGTCGATCGCCAGTCTGTTTTATTGACTCCGCGAGAGCAGGATTTTAGACCCAAGCTTGTCGAGAGGGTTCGGAGAAGATCCAGTTGATTCAGGTCAGGATGAGAGTAGCCCAGTGCAGACAAGAGTCTTATGCCGACCGTAGTTGTCGCAGTGGGAAATCATGTATTCCTATGGATTTTTCCGATAAATGGCGTGTTGAGTTTTGGGAAGCTTAGTCCTAAAATTGTAGGTCCTTTTGAAATTCTTTAGCGAGTTAGTACCGTTGCCTATAATTTGGCACTTCCGCCCAGATTTTTGAGTATTCATCTTGTATTCCTTGTATTGATGGTTTGCAAATACCTTCATGACCCTTCTCACATGATTCAGCATCAGACCGTTTAGCATGGACGCGATCTTTTCATTCACCGGCAGCCGATAGTGCTAGTAGACCGGCAGGTGGAGAAACTTCGGTCTAGGGTGTTACCATCTGTGGAGGTTTCTTTGGCGTAGCCGTATAGTGAGGAGATAACTTAGGAGGCTGCGAGCGAGATTGGGTGTTTTGCACTCATCTCTTTGAAGGTATGCATAGTAAGAATTTTAAATTCGGGGACGTATTTTCTATAGGGAGATTATAACACCTTAGAATGCGATTAGTGTTAATTAGAAGGTAATGCGGGTTTTCTGTAAAAAGATTACCAATTTAGGTTTCTCTCATTTTATAACATAATATTTTATTATTAATTGTTTTGGGCTTGCACACACGTGTGCACGTAAATGTGAGGGTTTGCTTGTGCTAATTTTGTTAGTGACCATGACACTTAACCTAATCTTAATCCTTGTTTAAACCTTAACCCTACCCTAGATATTTGTGGGAGATATTTCCTTTGGTCTTTTTGAATGAGAGGAGGTGGCAAGGTGAATCATGGAGAGCATTAATGGTTGCATTAATAGAGGTGAGGGGGAGGGTAAGATTAAGGGTTTAGCTTATTCTACACTCACCTCACTCTCTCATTATCATTTCACACTCTCATTTCTCTTCACTTTCCTCAACCCTCAACTGAACACTTACCTTCTCATCACAAAACCTTCACTAAACATCACAAAATCTCAACCGAATCACTTCATAAACCTTTTTTTGCCTCTTGGATGCCTTGGAGCTTGGAAAGATAAGATCTTTGAGCTTGTGGGAGTAGGTAAGGATCTCTTTCTGTTAAGTAAGTATTTTTAGTGTTGTGTAGCTTGTATGTTTCAGTTTGGATCGCGTAAAGTTTCGTTTCGTGCAAATATCATATTTTTAATGTAGATTTGGTGTCTCGGATGATCTGCTATCAAACCAGGCATTTATTGGAAAAGTTCCCAACACAGTGACCTTGTGTAGTAACCTAGAACCTACCATAAAAACCGGAGCCCATTCCCTCTCTAACAGGCCGCAGATTTATTGGTTCTGGCCTTAATTTAAGGCCAGAGTAGGGGCTGGGGTGTTGTATTTTTGGCATAGGTTCTCTGGGTTGTGTGTGGTCTTGTGGTATGTGCAACTTTTACAAACTATTTGGCTAACAAAATCAGGGACCACTTTGCTTTTTTTTCTAGTATTTTTACTACGCGCGTTACGTTATCCGACACGGTTCATGTCTTTGTGTATCTGTTGCTCTTGGATTAGTTTCGTAGTGTCGCTATGCGCGTTAACCACTAGACGAACACTTGAGAGTATGTTTGGAGTTTATGCGTTGGTCAAACGTAGTGGTTACGTGTTATTGGTCGATTGCTAATATGAACTCGTTATATTGTTGTTTTATGATCTAGGGTCGCAGGCGGGGACTTCGGACGCTGCGAAGAAGGGAAAGCGAGCGGTTGGCTTTACCTAGCCCCAGGATCATCAATGAGTAGATTTAACATCTACAGGGGAATCGCCCGCATGGCGTTATGCGTCTGGGCTAGATATGATATTATATTAGTCGCATGTTATATTGCACATATAGAGATTGGGCATAAAACTTCATTGCATATTATTACTTGTTGTTCTTGGACTTGTACCCTTTGGACACTGCACTATTATTGACTGCTCATATTGCACGAGCAATGATTGTATGCCGCTCACACCATCAATAATTGCTATGACACGCACAACACTTATACATACGTGAGATTGTATTGGTTAGGGACATTGAGACATTGATTCATATTTTATTGTGCATATGACATATAGCATACCTGTATACCTACATGCTTACACATATGCCTTGCCATGACTACATGCTAGCTACCCATATACCTTTATTGTATTGTACCATTAGTGATAGGTATAAACACAAATGAAACATAGCTACATGTACATCTTGCATACATACTTACATGTACACCCCTATACCTTGATATAGCTACACATATACCTGGAGGGTATTGTATCATTATTGTCATGCATATACACATACCTAGCTTGATATAGCTACACATATACCTGGAGGGTATTGTATCATTATTGTCATGTATATACACATACCTAGCTTGATATAGATACACACATACCTGGAGGGTTTTACATCGATACTGATAGGTAGATACACATATCTTGCTATACCGACATGATTACGCATACCTGGCTATAGTTACATGTTCACCTTTATACGATGTTGCGTTTGGTTTCAGAGAAAGTAGGAACCGCATGATATATTTTATAACTTGTTGCAGCTAAATAGCGGTTTTTCCTTTATATGATCATATTACTGTTTCATGTTGCATATATTATATTTAATGGATTTCACATTGATATATGGATTTCATATGATGTTTTCTGGATGTTTTACTCTTGGGTATATATATCAGTTGTATGGGACGCTGATATATATACATGTGTATATATATATATCAGTGGTATGGGACGCTGTTATATATATACACATAATATATATATATATATATATTTATATATATATCAGTGGTGTGGGATGCTGTTATATATGTATACCTATAATATATATCATCATAATGATCTGTGCAAGTATTCTTATTCATTATATATGAGGGCCGATATTATGGTCGATATCAGGGCCGATATTACGGTCGATATGAGGGTCAATATTATGGTCGAGATTAGGGGCCGATATTATGGTCGAGATTAGGGGCCGATATTATGGCCGATATGAAGGGGCCTATGTGCCCGATATGATGGGCCTATGTACCCGATATGAGGATGACATGTTTTATTTCATACTCCGCATTTATTTTGAAATGCATTGCTTCATGTATTAGTAGTACCTGATAGAGTACCTTTCATGACTGTTGCTTATACATATTGCAATTTATTGATATAAGCGTGCATGTGATAGATTAGCGCAGTACGTGCATACTTGCGATTATCTGCATATGTTATTTACTATTAACGAGTTAGTAACTCAACCCCGTTGTACCACAGGGTTGTACAGGTTTTCCCTCAGAGCAGTCAGAGGCAGGGCCATCTTCTTCACATCGTATCATCTTTTGCAGCGGATACCGCTACGGCTGACTAGGTGCAGTTTTGCTATAGGTGGGTTTCGCGGTTATCCGATATTGCTCATTGTATATTTGTTGTATCCAGTACTCTCCATCTACCATTTTCATCTATTGACTTAGAGACGAGTTGTGGGGACGATATTGTATATTATTTGTGACTTGGAGATTTTCATGATGTTCACTTCATATCGTCTTTTTCTTCGCTACGGTGTCGTATATCTGTTGTGGTGGTTGTTTTCCGCCTTTGGGCGTGGATTTGCTCCCGTTTGGGGATGCTTTACTTATATCTTTATGCTGTACCCTTTTTGGGGCCTTGTTTTACAAAGGAGGTGCCGCCAAATTTTTAAAGGAAATAAATTTGGACTTTAAAGAATTTGATTGAGATTTCAAAAGTTTTAACAATGTTATTAGCACTTACTACTTTTGATGGTTTAGATTGCTGAGTTTTCGGCTTACTTGAATTACGTTACGCCTGGAGACGTTACGTAGTTTAAGGGCCGTCATGTGCTAAATTTTGGGTCGTGACAATAATCAACTTGCATTTTCATGTTTCATTAGCTATGCATTTATAGAAAACATGATTTATTATACCTTTATTTGAAAACTGCACCCCCTATTTTCTGCAAAAAGGTTTTGATTTTCTGGGCTTCGGCTTACTTGATTTACGTTACGCCTTTAGACGTTAAGTAATTTAAGTGCCGGTCACGTGCTAAATTATTGGTCGTGACAAAGTTGGTATCAGTGCATTAGGTTTAACCTTGGTTTGAGTCTAGGTTTGACTATGCGGAGTCTAGGGCGTATATATTTCGGAACCTAGGCTTGACCTTACGGAACTTAGACTTGACAAGGGGGGATATTAGACCCGAACATTCGTTTCATAGGTTGACCTTGATTGATAGAGTAGGTAGCTTGAGTAGAGTGACGTACCGTACGTATATTCCGCGGCATACTTACGATACGATACTCCATTTAAGTAACCTTAGGATGTATATATCATGAGATCTGTGATACTATTCGTTCCTATGATCATATGTCCATTTGGGATCTGTTGTTTTCTTTCGTTCATTTGATCTATCTTCATCGATACCTGTTTGAGGTTCCTGTCACCATGGTTTGAGCGCAGAGAGAGCTGCTGCTAGAGATGCGGTCAGGGAGAGCTCATCACAGACGAGGGCTGACCATGATATTTTCTGGTGACATAAGAACGTGTAGATATAGTGTTGGTGTTGAGATCTCTCGTTTGAGGCGAGTGTTCGGTTTTGCACTGGATGATCAAGCTATTGATAGAGGTTGCCGGATTGAGAGTACTGTTGATGTACAGCCTACCTCAGAGATCGTGATGTTGTCTTCCGTGTAGACAGATGACCCAGCTGTTGCTGAGATTGATGGGATGTCGCTTCCGGAGTTTATGAGCTGAGACCGCTGGAGCTTTCAGGCAGAGATGTGATGGCAGATAGCTATTCTATCTTGAGTTGAGTGACTGATATGATTCGTCAGATTTGATGTGCCGACGAAGGCTCAGATGAGATGAAGAATTCCAGTTGAAGGATCTTACTTATATCTAGAGTAAATTGAGCAAGAGAGGACGTTGTTCATTGGATACTCCGATGTGGAATCGGTAAGTTGACCGTCTTCAGATAGAACGACTTCACCCAGATGTATTGTGAGTTGATCGAGAACGGACAAATATAGTGTATTCCTCCGATGATTTGGACGAGTTACCGAGGACGTGTTTGGCTAGATATCTTCCACAGAGTGATGAAGATACTGAGTTCGTAATTTCGAGTCTGTGTGAGAGACTCCAGATTGACTATAGCCGAGAACGAATTGCAATGTGCAGAATGCAAGAGATGACGTCGAAGTGGACGATGATAAAGATGAGTGGAACAAGAGGTTCGTGCGAGATGTTAACTAGCGGTTGTTACTCTCCGTTGATGCCAGAGGATTGATACGTGTGCAGAGGCGTTAGATACATCCAAATTTCAGAGAAAAGCCGTGATGAGGACGCAGCTGTCCGGTTATGAGAAAAGAGTTAAGCAAGAGTGCCAACCTTCGTATAGTTCGGTATAGGTGAGATTGGAAGAAGCCATGAGCAGGTTCTTTCCAGGACACCACAGCGATAAGTATTTGCACCCAGGATCAGTTATATCGCGCATATTGAGAGGGCCAGATGCCGCCGTCAGTAATGTGCCGTTGGTGAGTGGTCATGTTGATTGGCAAAACGGTGATCTGAGGAGTTCCAGAGCGGAACTGCTCCGTTAGTACACCTGACCGGGTCGACGAGCAGAAGGATCGTTAGATTGGTAATCCACAAAGAAATGGGAACCCAGAGACCGAAGACGCCATACCGTGAGCAGGAGGCAAGTAGATGATCTTGCTCTGCCAGCTTGGGCGTATCGACATTTTTCGACATTGTAGGAGATGTACCTCAATGTCATTTATTGTGATTGCGTTTTGTGATCCGAATATCATACTTTTATCGCTTGAACTTGAGTTTCGATAATTGGGTTTCATGATTTATGTTTTTGTGCACCATGGCTGCACCTATTGGATATTTTCATTTGTGCACTGTTATTGCACTTGATTTATGTTAATACACCGCTACACTGGTTTATGATTTGTGCATATCTATTGCACTTGATTTCAATTTTTTGCTTTCGTTGCACGTATTTATGATTCTGAGGATTTCAATACTGTCTATTTCTATTTCGTGCATGTCATACGCACTTGACTTGATTTTTGCACTCGGTATAGCTCATATGTGCTTACAGTGTATTGGGATGGATTTTGTGCACGCAGTTGCACACGTTTATGATTCTATACACCTTGGTATACTCGGTGCTGTTTTTGCGAGCATTTGAGATATTGATGAGTTTTCGTGCATTGGTTGCACCAGATATGTATTTCGTGCATTTGTTGCACCAGATTTATGTTTTTGTGCGCGTCTGCACTTGACGTTCGTTACCGTGCACACTATTGCACTAGATGTTTTATACGGACCTGACACACTTGTTTTGGATTTTCGCGCATATTGGGCGCATGGTATGAGAATTTGTGCAACTGGGTGCACTCAATTGAGATTTTTATTCGCGCATGTTGGATGCACTTAATGGAGACTTTATCCATGCATGGCTGTTGCGCTTGATTGAGATTTTCGTGCCCTCTAGATGCACTTGATATTGCTGTCGTGAAAATTCGTTGCACTAGACAGATGTTTTCGTGCACACCCGTTGCACTTAGTTTTGCTTTTGTGCATATTGTGGCACTTTTATTGGATTTGATTTCCATGCGCACCAGATGCACGTGATGTTAGATACGTCTTTTGAGGCTGATTTTATTTATGAGTATCACGTTTTGATGATGTGTCACTGTAGGGTTCCTAGGCACTCTAGTTAAGTCTCATATGTGATCAAACACGCACAAATAAAATTTTACGGGTGCCTACAAACCCGACTACGGATCGTTTACTAGATATTTAGGCGAAATATGTAAACTAGTTAACAATTTAACTAAGGGAACGGACATACAACCTTTGTAGATCCGTTTGTCCACCTCCATAGCTCCGCAACGAAGTGCCTCCGCTGTCCAAGTGAACTCCCGGGCTCTAGCGTCGGCTTCGTCGAAGAATGAGCGAGCTTGATCGTCGGTTCAATGCCGAAGATGATCTGCGTCGAGATATCGTAAGAACAAGCTCCAACTTCACCAAGTCGGAAAAACTTGTGAAGGAAACACCCTATACTACTTGGCAATAGATAGAGGATGAAGAAATAGGAAGTGGGTAAACTTTAGTTTTGGATTTCACTCACTTTTTCATGACTTGCCATTGGAGTAGCAAGGTTTCTCCATTGAAGAAGAAGATGAAGCAAGAAGAAGATGATATGATATCTTAATTAAAATAGTAAAGAAAATGTAATACTTATCATATCATTAACCTTAGTTAGTTGTAGAGAATTGACTAAGGTTAATATGAAGAGTTAGGGTTAAGAAAGAAGACAAAATGGTTACTTAGTCAAAGTTTCTAGAATCCTTAACTACAAACAAAATAAGCCACCATTTCATTTTCTTTATCTTTTTCTTTTTCCAAAATAAATAAATAAATAAATATGAAAAAGAAAACCCTAATCTTAATCTTAACCATGGTCTAATTCTTTACACTAACCCTTGCTTGCATGCATCATCAAACATGATACAACATGTGCACAAAATATATCACATATGCAATGTGCACAAACTAAGTGAGTAAATCCATTTAAAATAAACCGATACTAGTTAATGCAAAGCAATATATCAAATATATAATTATGTATTAAATCATTAAATCAACACTTGATTTAACGATCCGGTCATATCGCATATAACCGGCTAGTATCCAACGTGTCGGCTTATCGAATCAATCCTTGATTCGATAACTAGGTTATATCGCATATAACCATTCGATACATTGATCGCGAGAATAGAATACGGTATCATATACACGCATTATTCTCGGTCCCGCACATATCTCATATGCGCTCCTATTTCGTTTCGCTTGAGCTAGGAAATCTCTGTGTAGGACTCTAAAGACTCGTCAATACGCCGGCAGCAGATGATGATCATATCAAACATCCGCAAGCCGCAAGCGGTCTGCCAAACGTAACGGCCACCCGGGTATTGAGCAATCAGAAGATCGACGAGCAAGCCCGCTCACACTCCTGCGAATCCGACCAGTAACACTTACCGTACGGTCCGGTCTGTTCGTCTGATATGTCGCATATCTCGCCTAGGGGTGGTAAACGTCAGACCCCAATAGCTCGATAAGTCATGCCGACGTAGGGTCCATAACATTCGTGAAACTACTGATAACTCTTACCAGTATATCACTGCAACCCTGGCCAGGGATTTCCTGTTATGGCCAGTCGAGCATAGCACAACATCAACCCCCAATACCGGGAGAGACGAATCCCCTCCTATCGCTCATTGCCTCCATGTGAATCGGGACTGTACCCAAAAACCACCTGTTTGCACAACTCAGTAGAGCCGTGGTAGGGTGGAAATCAAAGCACAGTGGGAGACACACAAGACTCTATGACGATCTCGGGTCAACAGACTAAGCTGTACCAGTGTCACCAGAGAACTGCCATCTGACGTGAGGTATAATACCATCTGGGAGTTCTCGGCGAGTCCGTTCAGTGTACCCAGTCTCCACTGAGCACCCGCATACCATCTTCGATGTCAAACACCAATGAATATGGGATCATCCATCGCCCATCGCATGGGTCGAGAAGATATGCGCTAGTCTACTCTGGAATATCGATGCCCCGTCTCGATATTTCCTCGACTAGGAACAATTCAAGGATGTACTCATGGACTACCCAGGCCCCACTAGTATGATCTACATCATAGTCCTGGAAGTCGAGTACACATCCTATGGGCTTTATCAACATGTAATCAGAGAGAGACAGAAAGTATACATGTTAAGACAAAGTGCAACCAGATAGCGTACTATCATGTCGAGCAAGAAAGTCCTACCTATATATGTCCCAGCATCCACTACAATATACATCCAATGTACAGTAATGGCCTCTAGGGCATACATATAACTAACAATCTCCCACTTGCACTAGGGCCATCTGCAGCAGTGGTTGCAGTATCACATACTCAACCATCCCTTAAATTGTCTCTCTTTGGGAAAAGGGCCTTCGTGAGTGGATCCGTCGTGTTGTCCTCTGTGTCTTCTCTCCTGACCTCGATCACCCTGGAGATCAACTATCTCCATGATCAGGTGATGCTTCCTCAGAATTTGTCTGGGCCACTGATGGGACCAGGGTTCCAGGATCGAAACCACGCTTCCATTGTCATACAATGGCAGGAACCTAGTTCATCTTATGAACCAATATACACCCAAACAGCCTCTTTGGTAGTATCTTTAACAGCGATGTTACCAGCCTTTATCATCTAGTTTGCCACGGTATCGAGCTTGGAACTCTTCCAACATACCGTCCCTCTATTGAGGGTAAAGACAATGCCCGTGACTGACATTCAGTCGTCTTTATCACCCTGGAACACTTCCAGTGATTCTCCCCAGGATCGATTGATACAGTCTCACTATACCTAGTGAGAACCCTAATATCCCTTTAGATCTATCTCATAGGTCCAAAACTCAGGATTTAGGAGGTATCACTCTGATCCTATACGGAGAATCTTTGTGATAAACGGAGATTGATCGAGCGTAGCATAAGAAACTCCTTCTTATCAAGAGTATGTCATCCACGTACTCTACGAGGATCACAACCATACTCCCTACTACCTTCTTGTATATACAAGGTTCATCTACCATTTTGATGATGTCAACTTCTTTGACTAATCCATCAAAACAGATGTTCCATCTCCGCGATACCTGCTTTATCCTATAAAGCATCTTGCACACGTTTCCGCTGCTCCCACTGTCTACGAGGCCCTCTGGCTGTGTACTTATAGACACACTCTTCTAAAACATCATTTAGAAAAGCAGTCATGACACCCAACCACCAGATATCGTAGTCATGGTATGTAGCCGTGGCAAGTAGGATCTGGATGGACTTAAGCATAGGTACTGGAAAAGGTTTCATCATTATCCACGCCTGGTCAATGACGAAAACCTTTAACAAATCTAGCTTTGAAAGTCTCAACTTTTCCATGTACACCAAGTAATCTTCTCAAGATATACTTGCTCCTGATGGGGATTTAACCCTTCAGATATAGCAGCTAAAGTCCAAACTTTGCTGGTGTACATGGATTCCATCTCAGATTGCTAAGCATCCAGCCATTCTTACAGAGTCCCTACTCTCGATGGCCTGCTCGAAACTAGTTGGGTCATCATCTCATGATGCAATCCTTGCTCCCACTGTCATCGAGAAACCGAGGTATCTCTCAGGCGGATGAGGAACCCTACTAGATCGGCGGAGGGGCTGAGGTTCGTCGGGAACTATAGAATCTTATGGTTCTGTCAAATCATCAACTGCAGTTTTGTATAGCTGGAACCTTTCCAGTTCTACAGAACTGATCCTGCCTC
Source organism: Agapanthus africanus (assembly GCA_030015575.1). Taxonomy (NCBI): domain Eukaryota; kingdom Viridiplantae; phylum Streptophyta; class Magnoliopsida; order Asparagales; family Amaryllidaceae; genus Agapanthus; species Agapanthus africanus. Next base: position 229,065,780 of record JASDDO010000022.1, on the reverse strand, counting down.
GATCTTGTCTGGTTTTTGCTTTAAACATAGGCCGGACAACCCCAAATCCTAACTAACTTAAGATATGGGCTCTTCCCTTTCCATATCACATATGAAGCGGTAGGCAATGATTTGATTCGAACCCTATTCAATAGGTATGCAACTTCTCAAGTGCATAACCCCTTTAAGGAAAAAGGTAACTCAGTAGTACTCATCATAGAGCACACCATATCAAATAGGGTGTATCTGCTCCGCCCCGATATACCATCGTGCTATGGTGTATACGGAGGAGTTATTCTGAGAGAGAATCTCATTCTCCTTTAGAATAGTCCAGGATTTCCGTGCTCAAGTATTCTCCTCGTTGATCTCATCATAGGACATAATACTTATACCCGTATTTTGGTTCTCTACTTCTCGCTTATATTCCGCGAATATCTCAAAATTTTTGGACTTATATTTCAACAGAAATATATGACTGAATCTTGAGAGATTATCATAGTATAAAGAACCAGTCCTGGCATGTGTAGACAGGAGACTTTACATACATCATCATGTATCAGTCCCAAGAGTTTACTAACTCTTTCTCTGTTTCTAATAAACAGAGCTATGGTCATCTAATCTTTATGACATGACTGGCAAGTTTCACAAGATGTAAATTCAAACTGATTTAAATATGCATCTAAAATGTAACTTCAGCCAGTCGGGTCGTATTGATGTGACCTAGTCTACAATGCCTCAAGAAGGATTCGTTCATTTCTGAACTCTTCTTCTTGTGTGTGTTCTGTATACTAGGAACTGTAGTTTGATTTAGAACTTCAATGCTTTTAGATAACGTGCCTGAACCGATCAACTTTTGATATAGGAAATGTTCAAAACATTATCCAAAAATACAAAATTTTATCATTTCTTTACTAATAAAGAGACTGATATGATTTTGTATATCAGGTTCGGTATCTAATAACATTCGTTCAGAATCAATGTATTTGTAATACAGGGTGACAGTGACCGACAGACTTGGCTGCAACACTTGCCCCGTTTTCTGTCTCATGAAACTTATCACCCGTTCTCAGTTTTTCTACCTTTTTGTAGCCCTATGTAACAGATTACATATCTGGGATCCTGATCCGGTATCATATACCAGGATGCGGAGGATACTGAGAAATAGTTCTGTATAATGAACACACCCGAAGATGATGCATCAGCATGCACTCTCTTCGTTTGGGCGGCACGGGAAATCTGGTATTCCCCAATTTCCTGCTCTGTCTTATAACAATTATAAGTAGGAGCGGGACCAACGTTCCCCAGCTCAGTATAACAAGCGGGTTCGGTCAATATTCCGTATTATTATCTTGATTAAGGCGTGATATGGTCGCTACCAGGAGAGAGAGAGAAGAAAACACTCTGCGTGCGCTCTTGCAAGATCAGATCGGTTATATATTTTATCTAATCAGGATGGCTCCCACTGCTTTTTATCAAATCTTCCTTCAAACCCTAAAAGGAAAGACTAGCCGGGATTAATTACACACTACAAGTTCGCCAATCTTTCAGCCAGGCCAGTGTCGGTACTTTGAGGGAGGTCCCCCGTGCTTTCGCACGAACCTAATTAATGTAAACCTCGTTTTCCCAGAGGCGTAACCCCGTTGACACCTTTCTAGACACCTACTTGATCGGCTAATTGCAAAGTGCAAAACTCTCCCAGGAGTAACTCTTACTCGCAGCGGGTATCGGGATCCAACTATCATATAGAAGGTATGCAATCTCATTGCAAATTTCAACACTTGAAACTCCCGATAAAGGTTTTTACCCCTAGCACCTATGACCTTAACTATGGTCAACAAATCATAAGTACTAGTCAAGTTCTACCCGTCATTTCGTGATTAATTAGACCCACCCACATGACCCTTAACTAAGGTCAACAAAGTCACGCGACTGTCCTAACTAATCGCATCATATGCGGTGTAGGAAGACATCACTTAGCTACCGTACACTGTGCCTTGACTATGGTCAACAAACACAGCACGAATACTAAGTACTCTACTTCCTAAAATGACGGAGGGTTGCGAATGGTTTTTGTGAAAACCTTTAACGCTTTGAACTTGATCTCGTTGTGGAATCAAACGGTTTTTAAATGGAATGCTTTTCGAAGCTTTTCTAGTTTTGCTAAAGGGGTCACTCCCGGTGAAGGGATCGTCGGCCCTTTCCTCGTCGAATGAGGTGCGGGATATATCATATATATCACTGTGCAAAGCGAAAACTATAGAAGCGATCAAATGACAAACCGAGGGTTGTAGCATCTGCCAGTTATTGCTAAAGGAGTCACTCCCGGTGAAGGGATCTCGGTCCTTTCCTTATCGAATAAGGTGCAGGATGTTCTACAAGGAACACCACGATGCAAAGCAAGAACTGTAGCTACCTGTTTTTATTTTGAAATTCGATTCCACAACATCAATTAGGTTTATTTTCTTTCATTAATCTCATTAATGAATATCCCATCATTTAAGTCCACCTAACCATCACAGATAAATATAACGTACGCTTATGCCATCCGCGTTCGCCTCGATGTCCCGTCTGCACCGTTAGGTTAGGTAACTAACGCCAGAGCGAGGCAGGGCTAGCGCGGGTGTAAAACATAAGCAACGTCTATATAATATATCATATATACCATATATAATACCTGTCACAGCACAGAACATCGCATGATCACAGATAAAACACAGCAGAAGAAACATATGAAATATTGGATATACTAGGACGTCCGTGTTTTCAATACGAGCCAGTATAAAACACGGATTCCACGGTCGTGATGAATAGCCAATCCCACACCCCAAGACCCCTACGAGAGCGGCAAGCAACCCTGCCAATTCTAGGGTTAGAATACCCGGACTCGACTCCTCGAGTTGGTCTCCCACTGGACCCCAGAACCCGGTTACTTGTGCTCCCCTCCTTGGGTCTATCCTAGTGCAGAAAAGAAAATAATATACATCAACGGTGACAACTTCCGCAACCTGGAAGTGCCCCAATAAAAGAATATTACATACAAGTTTTTACATGAATGAAAATGAAAAAACACTCATCTCACATAAAAACCCCCCGGCTATTCAAACACGACGATCCAATATAACATATCCAGCAACACATAACATCACATGTCATCAACGTAAGTAAATATGCGCATCCCAATTGTCGTTGACATATAGCAACGAAACCGGCGATATCACACATTACACTTACGGTCACAGAAAAGAAAGTGTAAAACTACAACAGTTGGAATCCGCAACCTCCTCAGACATCGCATGCCTGACCAAATGAATTACTTAGACATCGCATGCCTAACAATTATAAACCCCGCATTTTAGTCTCAAAATCGAAAACTCTTTTCAATACCAAGTCGGGCAATTCAACAGGATTCCCGACATCCTGATCGAATGCTCGTCGCAAACTTCAGTAGACGGCCGCACCCCCGACGCCGTTGACAAAGTGCACTAAGGCGGAACACCGCTACCGCGAGCACCCGAACGGATGCTTTCGGCGACGGGGTTCTCCTACAGTCACTTGGTCGAGGCTATGGGGTGCAGCTGTCTATTAAGTTTACCGGCGAGTATCCGCGTACGCTACGTGATTGCGATGGACTTTTGATCACATCAAAATTCCGTGGCAACCGATCAAGTGAGACTAAACTGCTGTGTTTATAACATTCATTTAGTTATCTCATAACTCTTTGTGAATTCCAATTATTGTATCACATTCCAGATAAACGGAAAATGTTAAACTTTTCGATCGAACAATCGAACACCCAAGTTTTCCCGAAACAGATCAACACATGAAACAAGTCTAACAACATTCAGTTCGTACCTCAGTACCAACGGTCCAGCCGTAGAAGGGTCAAGCCAACGCCTCACATGTGGCACGCCGTACTGCCCCAAACCCGAAGGTTCAAAGGGCAGTTCAAGACGGTCACATAATCGAGTTAAGGTTTGTTGTCTTCTAGAGGGACCATTGCGTTACTTGCACTACTTAGAACATCGTTAAACTTCGGAAAAATCCAACACTTGGAAATTTCCCGACAGGGGAAAAATTGGGTATTTATATCCAGTCGAACTTTTTAACATATTCAAAAATTTATCCGGAACGACACATAGACAAAGTTTGACAATCCGATCGAATGTATGAACTCCCAATACAACCCAAAATACTCAACTCTTGATTTCAGAAAAAAAATATTCCAGGAAAACCAACACTGAAAAATAGGAGTTACTGTGCAAAATTGAGTGCCTAATAAGACAAAACAGCGGCGGAAGGGCCGCATTAGCACGCTAATGCCGCGGTTCCGCCGCACTTTTGAGGGATCATTAGGTAATTTTTGCACCGTAATTCTTAGATTTACCTGCTGATTTTTCTGCATATTTTTAATTTGCAAAAATCCACATTTTACAAAAAAGTACAGAGAGCAATTTGGAAATCGGATTTCGGTTCGATCGGACTTCAAACTCCGTCTACGCTTCGCCTAAGGCTCTAGCTAGGCTCTGATACCACTGTAGGGTTCCTAGGCACTCTAGTTAAGTCTCATATGTGATCAAACACGCACAAATAAAATTTTACGGGTGCCTACAAACCCGACTACGGATCGTTTACTAGATATTTAGGCGAAATATGTAAACTAGTTAACAATTTAACTAAGGGAACGGACATACAACCTTTGTAGATCCGTTTGTCCACCTCCATAGCTCCGCAACGAAGTGCCTCCGCTGTCCAAGTGAACTCCCGGGCTCTAGCGTCGGCTTCGTCGAAGAATGAGCGAGCTTGATCGTCGGTTCAATGCCGAAGATGATCTACGTCGAGATATCGCAAGAACAAGCTCCAACTTCACCAAGTCGGAAAAACTTGTGAAGGAAACACCCTATACTACTTGGCAATAGATAGAGGATGAAGAAATAGGAAGTGGGTAAACTTTAGTTTTGGATTTCACTCACTTTTTCATGACTTGCCATTGGAGTAGCAAGGTTTCTCCATTGAAGAAGAAGATGAAGCAAGAAGAAGATGATATGATATCTTAATTAAAATAGTAAAGAAAATGTAATACTTATCATATCATTAACCTTAGTTAGTTGTAGAGAATTGACTAAGGTTAATATGAAGAGTTAGGGTTAAGAAAGAAGACAAAATGGTTACTTAGTCAAAGTTTCTAGAATCCTTAACTACAAACAAAATAAGCCACCATTTCATTTTCTTTATCTTTTTCTTTTTCCAAAATAAATAAATAAATAAATATGAAAAAGAAAACCCTAATCTTAATCTTAACCATGGTCTAATTCTTTACACTAACCCTTGCTTGCATGCATCATCAAACATGATACAACATGTGCACAAAATATATCACATATGCAATGTGCACAAACTAAGTGAGTAAATCCATTTAAAGTAAACCGATACTAGTTAATGCAAAGCAATATATCAAATATATAATTATGTATTAAATCATTAAATCAACACTTGATTTAACGATCCGGTCATATCGCATATAACCGGCTAGTATCCAACGTGTCGGCTTATCGAATCAATCCTTGATTCGATAACTAGGTTATATCGCATATAACCATTCGATACATTGATCGCGAGAATAGAATACGGTATCATATACACGCATTATTCTCGGTCCCGCACATATCTCATATGCGCTCCTATTTCGTTTCGCTTGAGCTAGGAAATCTCTGTGTAGGACTCTAAAGACTCGTCAATACGCCGGCAGCAGATGATGATCATATCAAACATCCGCAAGCCGCAAGCGGTCTGCCAAACGTAACGGCCACCCGGGTATTGAGCAATCAGAAGATCGACGAGCAAGCCCGCTCACACTCCTGCGAATCCGACCAGTAACACTTACCGTACGGTCCGGTCTGTTCGTCTGATATGTCGCATATCTCGCCTAGGGGTGGTAAACGTCAGACCCCAATAGCTCGATAAGTCATGCCGACGTAGGGTCCATAACATTCGTGAAACTACTGATAACTCTTACCAGTATATCACTGCAACCCTGGCCAGGGATTTCCTGTTATGGCCAGTCGAGCATAGCACAACATCAACCCCCAATACCGGGAGAGACGAATCCCCTCCTATCGCTCATTGCCTCCATGTGAATCGGGACTGTACCCAAAAACCACCTGTTTGCACAACTCAGTAGAGCCGTGGTAGGGTGGAAATCAAAGCACAGTGGGAGACACACAAGACTCTATGACGATCTTGGGTCAACAGACTAAGCTGTACCAGTGTCACCAGAGAACTGCCATCTGACGTGAGGTATAATACCATCTGGGAGTTCTCGGCGAGTCCGTTCAGTGTACCCAGTCTCCACTGAGCACCCGCATACCATCTTCGATGTCAAACACCAATGAATATGGGATCATCCATCGCCCATCGCATGGGTCGAGAAGATATGCGCTAGTCTACTCTGGAATATCGATGCCCCGTCTCGATATTTCCTCGACTAGGAACAATTCAAGGATGTACTCATGGACTACCCAGGCCCCACTAGTATGATCTACATCATATTCCTGGAAGTCGAGTACACATCCTATGGGCTTTATCAACATGTAATCAGAGAGAGACAGAAAGTATACATGTTAAGACAAAGTGCAACCAGATAGCGTACTATCATGTCGAGCAAGAAAGTCCTACCTATATATGTCCCAGCATCCACTACAATATACATCCAATGTACAGTAATGGCCTCTAGGGCATACATATAACTAACAGTCACGACCCGAAAAAGCACGTGACTGGCACTTGAATCATATCAAGTCTATAGGACCCCATCAAATCCAAGTAAGCCAAAACCCCAGACATCTAAAATCATTTTTTAAGGAGTAAATAAGAAAAACTAGTTTTAAGAAGTGAAGAAAATTTGTTTTAAAACAAGTAAGCCGAATATGCATTTTGAAAATCCTCAATGTCCTTTCTGAAAATTTTGGCAGAGTTTCCTTTGTAAATACTGGCGCCGAACGGGGTACAACAAGAATAATATATATGCAATGATAAAAAGGCATCCCCAAGCGGGAGCTAGCTCTTCGTCAGTCGACGATCACAACCACGCAAGCAGTATAATATACAACGCCGAAGGGCGAGGATCAAAACTCAAAAGGAAACTCAAAATCAGCATGAAAATCATTATACTACAATGCGCGACTCTAAGGTCGAAATAATACATAACTAGTTTTCGAAGTCTGAAACAATATACAAGTTTGGTTGATGGAATTAATAGATACAACTGAATAAAATAATACAAGGGTGGTCACGATGCGAGTGAACCCACCTACCAATGCAATCATACAGAAAGGGAGCAGTGTGCCAGAAAAGCCGCAATGGAACCTGTACGGCAAAACCTGCAAGAACTGTGGCACAACGGGGGTGAGTTGCCAACACGTGAATAGAAAATATCACAGAGCAGAAATCGTATGTATGACTCATCCTAGGTCAATACGATCAAATATATTTATAAACCTCAATTGAATAAGTCTAAAGCATGATAAGGTGGCAATGTAACATCTATACATGAGTGTAGTGCCAAGTGCTCGTGCCAATGCCTCAGGTAATAACATATCATAAATATGAGGTATGATCAATATCGACTATATCATGAAGTCTATAAGTATGTGAATATCATCCAACTATGTAATCAATGTCATCATGTATGTGGATCTCTTCCAACTATGTGATCATGTCATTAATGTCAACTATATGTATGTGGATATCGTCCACGTGTCACCCAATGACAACAAACATCATGCATATAAATATCATAAAGCATATGCATGGAAGTATGAGGATGTAAATCAACATGTGTCGCTCGTGACATATCAAATCATGGAACCTGAGTGTCAAGCATCGACACTCGAAAACATCATGAAACCTGTGCCAAGTATCGGTACGTAAATCCTCATATACATAGGGCTCCGTCAGTCCGGATCGACCCGTCTCATCTCTCCACTCCGGTCGGTATCCCCCAGATATCCGCCGAGATCAAAAACAATCACCGGTATGTAGTACTCCCCTGCCAGGCTCACCGTCTAACATATACGAGTCTTCTTGCCCCGGGGTACCTCACCGGGTCCACCATGTACCCGCAGACGGTGCCTACCGCTCCTCAAATCGGGTTTCACATGCCACTCTCGGAACGGAGAAAACACATGGTGGACGAACTAAAATATCATATCAAGGGTAACCGGGTTTTTAAAACAATACACTCTCTTTTAAAATACCCGCGGTTCCCAAATCCAGAAATATCATGGAAACAACATATCTCAATGCGTATAATCAGAAAGCATGATGTATGCGACATATAAAAGAAATGTAAGCATAATAGTATATCAGGCAACATGAAATAGTAATATGCACATATTTAGGGGAGACCGCTTCTTTAAAATGAATCAGTTTTAAAAAGTATCTTGCGGTTCCCAAATCCTCAATTCAACCAGAATCATTTATGTATGTGAAAATGTGTATGTGTACAAGTATGAGTGTACAATATGTAAGTACATGAGTATTAATGTACAATAGGTATGTGCACAAGTATGAGTGTATAATATGTAAGTACACGAGTATGAATGTACAATAGGTATGTGCACATGTATGAGTGTACAATATGCAAGTACACAAGTATGCTATGCAAGGGGTTATATCCTGAATGCAACAGTACTACGGAGTAGTGGCATGGCAATTATCGATGATGAAGTGTGTCAGCCGGCAAGCAGGTGTACGTGGAACATATGCATCATTGATATTGGTGATGGTGTCCTAACAGCATGGTTTTGATATAACAATAAACATATTAAACATGCAATGCGATGCAAACAGTAAGAATATGCGGCAAATGAATAATAAACACAACAGTGTAGAATCTACATCAATGTATCTTTGTCATACTGTTTTGCCATTTAAAAGAAGACCAATCGGGTTTTTTTGGAAAATAAGGTCTACAGTGTTTTTAAGAAAAGAAGCGTCGTTTGAAGATATCCGTAGAATCACTTTTCCTGTCTTTAAAATACTCCCGATTCGTTAGTTTTGAAATAGGTATGACATCGGTCTAGCCTAACATCTACTAGCAAAACTACAGCTCTAACTAACAAGTCAATCAGGAGGGTTATGGAAACCACCTAAATCTGAGTCGATATATATATATATATATATAATAGTCGGTGATCCCGCCTCAAAGGTACCGCGTACGATACAATATCATATGACATTATCGAGTCATGAGTGCGGATCTATCATCAATATAACACTCGTACGGTAAATTATCGTACGGCATCCCAAAAGCTGGGTACGGGTCAATATCACATTCATCTCACCAATCACTTGGTATCCTTATCACCATATCTCATGGTCTGGGGTACTGATCTAAGTCTAGTACAAATCGATACCATCTAGGTAAATATAAATGCGTGTGTGAAACACACGTCCAAAGGCCCACTAAAATCACATGTCGTATCCCAAATACGAATCACATCATATCACCGATCTCATGGCGCTATGCCCAATATCATCGACTCATCTCCAAATATCATCCACGATTCTCATCATCTAGGTATAAGTACAACAAGCAAGCGCGTGTGTGTGTCGGTGTAAACCTATTCTAGGGTTCGCAACTAGGAAACTATACTAGTTTACTTCTAAACCCCAATCTATCCAAAGTACACCTAATCACATCTAGAATCTCCAAATCACACTTAACACTATCATATACGTAGTATATATATATTATACTAAATATCGAAGTGCGGGGGTGCTATACGCCATCCACCCGACTTCCCCGTAGATATAATCTACTCACCTTGATCTTTTTTGCCGATGTCGATGTCGCCACCATCTTCTTCATCGTCTCGGATCATCGTGGGGGTACTTACATGTCACACGTATCGTATCGCTTCACATTAAAACTAAATCGAAATCAAAACGACACACGAAAACCAGAACGATACGCTTAAAAACCTATAGGTTAGAACCTATGGTTAGCTTTCGCAAATCAACCCGATATCACTCGATATAGACGTACAAACGTCACATGATCGAGATAAAGCACAATTACAAAAATCCAGAATTTAAAATACAGAAAACCATTGCTCGAATCAAAGCAGCAAATAGAGAAAGTGGTCCCAGATTTTGACTCAGGCCAAAACAGGGCAAACAAACAACTCTGGGGTGATATATAGGGTACATATGACCTACAGAAGCAACCTGGGCACCTACTTTAACAGGGGGGCCGGCCACATAAGCTAAAATTCTGGCCAGGCCGGTTTGGTTAAGGAATTAGGGTCTCGTTTGCAGAGGGTGGTCTCCTGGTGGTCTAACTAAGCCCCTATTATTGTTTATTTGTCTCAGAACTTCCCCGGATCATCCCAGATTTCCCTGCACGCCAAATACCCTCACAAAACCGATATGCAAAGTTTCTGTTTTTCGTTTCTGGTTCTAGTTTGGGTTTAGTCTAGGTTTGCTAGCAATTGGGAGGGGTTTAAGGTCACTAATAAGGCTTATTGCACCATCTCTACTTAAATCAAACCCTAATTCCCAACTTGAGTTTTCAAAACTCACTAAACTTTGCCAAAACGATATCAAACTTGAAATGAGTATTAAACACTTGAAATACTACACTAATTGCGAAAGGGTTTACCTCATTTAGCTCTCAAGAATCCTCTACAGCGCCAAAATCAAGTTTTTCTTGGTCCAAGGGGTAGCTAGAGGGCTTGTGCACCTTTTTTATGAAATGGGTGTGAGGTTTTGGAGAGTTTTTCCTGGAGTTTTGTGGCTTGAAGATTGAGGAGGAAGGGGGGTGCAGCAGCAGCAACAAGGGAAGAGAGGGGAGAGAAATGAGTGGAAGAAATGATGGGGGATGGCTCATAACAAAGGGTTGACCCTTCACCTACTCTTTCTCTCTCTTAATCATTCTTCACTATTCTAATCATATCCTTTTCTTTTCTTTTCTTTTCCTTTCCCAAATAATCAACAACCATGCTATAAAAACATGTAGGAAAGCCATGGAAATAAATGTAACAAGTGTAAAATGATATGGTGCAATGTTTTGCACAAAATACGCTTAAAGCGCGATTAGCGATTTTTAATCGCGATTAGCACTAAATTAGCAAATAATTAATCATAAAAACTCAAAAATTGTATAATTCCATAAAACACCCTCTTTTAAGTAATTTCTATAATTTTCAAAATTTTCTCCAATTTATCGGTATTTAATTATACCGAAATATTAAAATATTCTTTTAAAACTAATATTAAATTATAAAAATTCCACAAAAATAATATTTTATTTTTTTGAAATGTTACAATGTTTCCCCCTTAAAGAAATTCGGTCCCCGAATTTAAATTTAAAACCCCTCAAATACTAAAACATTTTAGTAAAAGTCCAAGTCGTCGGGGCTCCGAAATCATCAATACATAGACGCATCATAGCGCAATGCATGCGCATGGACAATGAGCAGATAAATCAAAATCAAATCTCCATCAAGCATCCCACAATCATCGGAGTCATGGTAAAGACACAAATGTCAAATCCAAAACAACACCAATATGATATATATCAAAGTTATACATGTAAATATCTGAAGGAAATGCATGCCAAACCTTTTTTAGTCGCTGTGTGATGCACATAACACTGCACAGTGGCGGACGTCTATTGTTAGAAAATAACAATATATGTATATATCTTTTGTTTAATATGTACGTTCCGCCGTTTTGAAAACAATTTAGAAGGGTTTCCTTGTTTTGAACGTTTCGTGTCATATCAGACACGTAGGTAATTACTGAGACTATAGCTCGCTTTTTGGAAATCCCTTCGATAACTATCAATGCATGCAAAATATATCCAGGTACTGTCCTCTGACCAGTCCTGCTCAGTACGATAACAAATATCACACATCATAAAAACGTACTTCTCCATAAGAAATCTATCTCAAAATGTATATAAGAATACCCAGTGCATCTGGTGTGCATGGAAATCAAAATCCATATATGTGCCATACATGTGCACAGAAGCAACATCTAAGTGCAACGGGTGTGCACGAAACAACTGTCATAGGAAACGTGTGTGCCTGACAGCAAAATCAGGTGTATCAAACATGCATGAAAATCTTGATTTAGTGCATCTGGTGTGCGCCAAAATCGCATCTCAAAACATGCGCTCAACACACGCGAAAATCTAAATCAGGTGCATCCATCATGCACTAATAAAATCTAAATCATGTGCATCCAACATGCACGAAATCACTAAATCAAATATCAAGCTTCGAACATGCGCAAAGTCCAAATCAAATGCACGGAGTGCAAGAAATCAACATCAATATCAAAATCAAAATCAAAATCGATGGTATACAATATGGCTCAATCAAAATCAGGTATACCGCGGTATATAATCTCACAACCCTGTGCATCAGCGTGCACAAATCAAATCTAAGCACAAAAGTGCATGAAAACTATGCTGAAAGCATAAGTCAAATCGCATGCATAACATAAGCATGAAATCAAAATCAACATATCGAATGATATCAAATCGAAGTCAGGTGCAACCGTAGTGCACAAAATATAAATCCGGTGCGATAAACGCACGAAACATAAAACTGGTGCGACAAACGCACGAAATATAAATCTGGTGCGACAAACGCACGAAATACAAATATCATGGAACTCAGTCATCAAGACTAAATCATGCAAATAGATCGCCCAAAATACCGAAATCCAAGGTGACGGATACGTGATAATCGAATCACAAAATCACAAATCATAAATACCGTCGTCGATATTTCCTCCTTCAAAGTCGAGAAGGTGTCGGAGCATCCAATGCTAGCAGCGCAAGATATCTACTTGCATCTTGCTCACGGTCTGACGTCCTCTATCTCTGGGCCCTTATCTTCTCTGTGGATTACTAATCTCGCAATCCATCGGCTCATCGGCCCTGTCAGGTGTGCTAACGGGGGCGATTCCGTTCTGGCACTTCTCTGGTCATCTTTCGGTCAGCCCTTATGGCCATTCGTAAAGCATCACGTCACTGGCGCTGACCTCTGGTCCTCTGAATACACATTACACATCTGATCCCGAGTGCAAATCTTATCACAGCTGTGTCCTGGAAGGGATCCTGCTCAAGGTCTCTTCCGATCTCGCCTATGCCGAACTGTACGAAGGCTGGTACTCTTGCATAATCTCTTCTCGCTCTATAGACATCTGCGTCCTCAGCACAACATTTCCTCGGAAACTGGTCGCATTCCAACACCTCTGTAGACATATCCGACCTTTAATCTTAACGTGGAGTAACAACGGCTCGTCAGCATCTCATACGAACCTCTTGTCCCATTTGTCTGTATCATCGTCTATTTCGACGTCATGTCTCTATCCGCGCACTGCAAATGTTCTCGGCTACGGTCAATCCGAAGTCTCTCATACGGACTCGAAATCACGAACTCGGTATCTTCATCACTTTGTGGAAGATATCTAGCCGAACACGTCCTCAGGAACTTGTCCCAATCTACGGAGATATACTCCATTCCCGTCCGTTCTTGACCAATTCACAACGCACCTGGGTGAGGTCCTCTATCCGAACCTGGTCAACTATCTCGTCGACGATGCCGAACTCTGGCCTGCTGGGTGTGTGCAATATGACCACTCCTGGGTCCAGGTCTTCTCGTATAGTATTCCAGAAAAGTCCTGTCGAGGTCTTTCTCAAATCTCGCATCTGCCGAATTGCCCGGAAATTTCCACCCTTACTATATCTTTTTCTTGTTCCGGAACGGATGTATGCTCATCGCGACTCCTTCTGGAAGATATATCCTTATACAACGCCTCTGCATGCGTATCGCATCTCTGATGTCAGCGGAGTGGAACGTCATCCCGTCGAATTCTCGTGCGACCTATTTACTCTACTCTGCTCCAATGTCGACAGATTCGGACTCGTCTTCTCGTGGCTGCATGGACTGCGCTCCAACGGCTATACTCGTATCTGGAGTCTCCAAGCAATATATCCCATCACATGATATCCGAATAATGTCGAACCATCCGATCGATTTGTCAGAACCTCAAAATCCCCCAAGAGATCAACATCTTGGGTACAGTTTTAATAGTATTCCGGTACATACTATAGCACCTGTGGACCAACCGTAGAAGGGAAAACCCAAGCCTCACAAATGGCACAGCTAAACTGCCGCAAACCCTAAGGTTCAGAGGCGTTCCATGGTCATTACGTCGAGTGAGGGTTTCATTCTTCTAGAGGGTCCATAGAATTACTTGGATTGTCTTCCGAATACTTTAAACATTGAAATAGGTTCCTGACATTCGATCGTCTCTATCGACTCTCAACGAATCTGCGTGAAGTCGTCTCTAGCTAGAATCAATCCATCTGATGACCTCGCGTCGGGGTAGTCGAACGAACTGCATGTCCTAGTCATTCATCCTCGGGTGACTAGCGACCTTCCATCAAACCTCTAAGCATATACTTATGCTGCAGTAGCTCTAATATCTGGGCGATATCTCGTCATTTGCAGTAACAACTGGCTCATTCGTTTGTATGCTGAACAGCGCCTCAATCATCATGAATAAGCGATATATCAATGGTCATCACTTTCTGGGTGGCCTCTAGCAGTAGCTTGATCCTCTGGTGTTGATCTGCACGTCCGAGAAATCTCGTAAAAGCGATCTGTCAAACGCTCAATGCGCGAAAACGAATAAAACGAAGCCTCTATGCAATCGTACGTCTCTGGGATCACGCCCTGGTCAGTCCTCGTCCATGACGAGCTCGTGCTGACGCAACTCTAGCCGTAGCTCTCTCTACCCAAGTAATCGTGGCAGCAAAATCAAAACCAATATCGATTAGGATAGATCATAGGAATGAATATAATACTGTGCAAGGAAATGTACATCCTAAGGTTTCTTAAGCGGAGTAGCGTATCGTAAGTATGCCGCGGAACATACGTACGGTACGTCACTCTACTCAAGCTACCTACTACATCAACCAAGGGTCATCCTACACGACGAAAGTTCGGGTATAATACCCCCTCGACTAAGTCTAAGTTCCTTATGGTCAAGCCTATGTTCCGGATATATATAAACGCTCTAGGCTCCACATAGTCATACTTAGACTCGAACCAAGCTTAACCTAGCGCTCTGATACCAACTTTGTCACGACCCGAAAAAGCACGTGATTGGCACTTGAATCATATGAAGTCTATAGGACCCCATCTAATCCAAGTAAGCCAAAAGCCCAGAAATCTAAAACCATTTTTTAAGGAGTAAATAAGGAAAACTAGTTTTAAGAAGTGAAGAAAACATGTTTTAAAACAAGGTTTTTAAATAAGTAAGCCGAAAATGCATTTTTAAAATCCTCAATGTCCTTTCTAAAAATTTTGGCAGAGTTTCCTTTGTAAATACTGGCCCCGAGCGGGGTACAACAAGAATAATATATATGCAATGATAAAAAGGCATGCCCAAGCGGGATCTAGCTCTTCGTCAATCGACGATCACAACTACGCAAGCAGTATAAATACAACGCCGAAGGTCGAGGATCAAAACTCAAAAGGAAACTCAAAATCAATATGAAAACCATAATACTACAACGCGCGACTCTAAGGTCGAAATAATACATAACTAGTTTTCTAAGTCTGAAACAATATACAAGTTTGGTTGATGGAATTACTAGATACAACTGAATAAAATAATACAAAGGTGGTCACGATGCGAGTGAACCCACCTACCAATGCAATCACCCAGAAAGGGAGCAGTGTGCCAAAAAAGCCGCAATGGAACCTGTACGGCAAAACCTGCAAGAACCGTGGCACAACGGGGGTGAGTTGCCTACTCGTGAATAGAAAACATCACAGAGCAGAAATCGTATGTATGACTCATCCTAGGTCAATACGATCAGATATATATATAAACCTCAAATGAATAAGTCTGAAGCATGATAAGATGGTAATGTAACATCTATACATGAGTGTAGTGCCAAGTGCTCGTGCCAGTGCCTCAGGTAATAATATATCATAAATATGAGGTATGATCAATGTCGACTATATCATGAAGTCTATAAGTATGTGGATATCATCCAACTATGTAATCAATATCATCATGTATGTGGATCTCGTCCAACTATGTGATCATGTCATCAATGTCAACTATATGTATGTGGATATCGTCCACATGTCACCCAATGACAACAAACATCATGCATGTAAACATCATAAAGCATATGCATGGAAGTATGAGGATGTAAATCAACATGTGTCGCTCGCGACATATCAAATCATGGAACCTGAGTGTCAATCATCGACACTCGAAAACATCATGAAACCTGTGCCTAGCATCGGCACGTAAATCCTCATATACATAGGGCACCGTCAGTTCGGATCGACCCGTCTCAACTCTCCACTCCGGTCGGTATCCCCCAGATATCCGCCGAGCTAAAAATCAATCACCGATAGGTAGTACTCCCCTGCCAGGCTCACCGTCTAACATATATGAGTCTTCTTGCCCCGGAGTACCTCACCGGGTCCACCATGTACCCGTAGACGGTGCCTACCGCTCCTCGAATCGGGTTTCACATGCCACTCTCAGAACCGAGAAAACACATGGTGGACGCACTGAAATATCATATAAAAGGTAACCGGGTTTTTAAAATATTACATACTCTCTTTTAAAATACCCACGGTTTCCAAATCCAGAAATATCATGGAAACAACATATCTCAATGCGTATAATCAGAAAGCATGATGTATGCGACATATAAAAGAAATGTAAGCATAACAGTAAATCATGCAACATGTAATAGTAATATGCACATATTTAGGGTAGACCGCTTCTTTAAAATGAATCAGTTTTAAAAAGTATCATGCGGTTCCCAAATCCTCAATTCAACCAGAATCATTTATGTATGTGCAAATTTGTATGTGTACAAGTATGAGTGTACAATATGTAAGTACATGAATATGAATGTACAATAGGTATGTGCACAAGTATGAGTGTACAATATGTAAGTACACGAGTTTGAATGTACAATAGGTATGTGCACAAGTATGAGTGTACAATATGTAAGTACCCAAGTATGCCATGAAAGGGGTCATATCCTGAATGCAAAAGTACTACAGTGTAGTGACATGGCAATTATTGATGATGAAGTGTGTGAGCCGGCAAGCAGGTGTACGTGGAACATATACATCATCGATAATGGTGCTGGTGTCCTAACAGCATGGTTTTGATAAAACAATAAACATATTTAACATGCAATGCGATGCAAACAGTAAGAATATACGGCAAATGAATAATAAACACAACAGTGTAGAATCTACATCAATGTATCTATGTCATACTGTTTTGCCATTTAAAAGAAGACCAATCGAGGTTTTTAAGAAAATAAGGGCTACGGTATTTTTAAGAAAACATGTGTCTTTTGAAGATATCCGTAGAATCCCTTTGCCTTTCTTTAAAATACACCTGATTCGTTAGTTTTGAAATAGGTATAACATCGGCCAAGCCTAACGTCAACTAGCAAAACTACAGCTCTAACTAACAAGTCAATCAGGAGGGGTATGGAAACCACCTAAATCTGAGTCGATATATATATATATATATATATATATATAATAGTCGGTGATCCCGCCTCAATGGTACCGCGTACGATACAATATCATATGACATTCTCGAGTCATCAGTGCAGATCTATCATCAATATAACGCTCGTACGGTAAATCATCGTACGGCATCCCAAAAGCTGGGTACGGGTCAATATCACATTCATCTCACCAATCACTTGGTATCCTTATCACCATATCTCATGGTCTGGGTACTGATCAAGTCTAGTACAAATCGATACTATCTAGGTAAATATAAATGCGTGTGTGAAACACACGTCCAAAGGCCCGCTAAAATCACATGTCGTATCCCAAATACGAATCACATCATATCACCGATCTCATGGCGCTATGCCCAATATCATCGACTCATCTCCAAATATCATCCACTATTCTCATCATCCAGGTATAAGTACAACAAGAAAGCGTGTGTGTGTCTCGGTGTAAAC
Organism: Agapanthus africanus; assembly: GCA_030015575.1. Classification (NCBI taxonomy): domain Eukaryota; kingdom Viridiplantae; phylum Streptophyta; class Magnoliopsida; order Asparagales; family Amaryllidaceae; genus Agapanthus; species Agapanthus africanus. The sequence continues at coordinate 229,047,749 of JASDDO010000022.1, read as the reverse complement.
CTATTCTAGGGTTCGCAACTAGGAAACTATATTAGTTTACTTCTAAACCCTAATCTATCCATAGTACACCTAATCACATCTAGAATCTCCAAATCACACTTAACACTATCATATACTTAGTATATATAAATATATATATATATTATACTAAATATCGAACTGCGGGGGTGTTATACGCCATCCACCCGACTTCCTCCGTAGATATAATCTACTCACCTTGATCTTGCTTGCCGATGTCGATGTCGCCACCATCTTCTTCATCGTCTCAGATCACCGTAGGGGTACCTACATGTCACACGTATCACATCGGATTAAAACTAAATCGAAATCAAAACGACACACGAAAACTAAAACGATACGGTTAAAAGCCTATAGGTTAGAACCTATGGTTAGCTTTCGCAAATCAACCCTATATCACTCGATATAGACGTACAAACGTCACATGATAGAGATAAAGTACAATTTCAAAAATCCAGAATTTAAAATACAGAAAAACATTGCTCGAATCAAAGTAGCAACTAGAGAAAGTGGTCCCAGATTTTGACTCAGGCCAAAACAGGGCAAACAAACAACTCTGGGGTGATATATAGGGTACATATGACCTACGGAAGCAACCGGGGCACCTACTTTAACAGGGGGGCCGGCCACATAAGCTAAAATTCCGACCAGGCTGGTTTGGTTAAGGATTTAGGGACTCGTTTGCAGAGGGTGGTCTCCTGGTGGTCTAACTAAGCCCCTATTATTGTTTATTTGTCTCAGAACTTCCCCGGATCATCCCAGATTTCCCTGCACGCCAAATACCCTCACAAAACCGATATGCAAAGTTTCTGTTTTTCTTTTCTGGTTCTAGTTTGGGTTTAGTCTGGGTTTGCAAACAATTGGGAGGGGTTTAAGGTCACGAATAAGGCTTATTACACTATCTCTACTTAAATCAAACCCTAATTCCCAACTTGAGTTTTCAAAGCTCACTAAACTTTGCCAAAACGATATCAAAGTTGAAATGAGGCTTAAACACTTGAAATACTACACTAATTGTGAAAGGGTTTACCTCATTTAGCTCCCAAGAATCCTCTACAGCGCCAAAATCAAGTTTTTCTTGGTCCAAGGGATAGCTAGAGGGCTTGTGCACCATTTTGTGAAATGGGTGTGAGGTTTTGGAGAGTTTTTCATGGAGTTTTGTGGCTTGAAGATGGAGGAGGAAGGGGGTGCAGCAGCAACAACAAGGGAAGAGAGGGGAGAGAAATGAGAGGAAGAAATGATGGGGATGGCTCATAATAAAGGGTTGACCCCTCACCTACTCTTTCTCTCTCTTAATCATTCTTCACTATTCTAATCATATCCTTTTCTTTTCTTTTCTTTTCCTTTCCCAAATAATCAACAACCATGCTATAAATACATGTAGGAAAGCCATGGAAATAAATGTAACAAGTGTAAAATGATATGGTGCAATGTTTTGCACAAAATACGCTTAAAGCGCGATTAGCGATTTTTAATCGCGATTAGAGATTTTTAATCGCGATTAGCACTAAATTAGCATATAATTAATCATAAAAACTCAAAAATTATTTAATTCCATAAAACACCCTCTTTTAAGTAATTTCTATAACTTTCAAAAAAATTCCCCAATTTATCGGTATTTAATTATACCGAAATATTAAAATATTCATTTAAAATTAATATTAAATTATAAAAATTCCCCAAAAATAAAATTTTATTTTTTTGAAATGTTACATGATGGGTACTATGTTATATAGTAGTCGAGCAGGACTGATCTGAGGACAGTGCCTGAGTACTTTTGCATGCATCAAAAGTTTACCAAGAGGTTTTCAAAAAGGAGATATAGCCTCGCTATTTCCTGTTAGTTGTATATATGCCCTAGAGGCCATTGTTGTACATACGATGTATATTATAGTGGATGTGTGGATATATATATAGAGGACTTTCTTGCTCGACATGATAGTATGCTATTTGGTTTGACTTTGTCTTAACAAGATGACTTGTATTGGTTTACTGTCTTGCTTTCACATGTTGATAAAGCCCTTAGGATATGTACTTGACTACTAGGACTAAGATGTAGATCATACTAGTGGGACCAGGGTAGTCAACGAGTACATCCTATAACTGTTCCTAGTCGAGGGAGTATCGAGACAGGGCATCGATACTCCAGAGTAGACTAGCGTATACGCATCTTGACCCATATGATGGGCGATGGATGATCCCATATCCATCGGTGTTTGACATCAAAGATGGTGTACAGGTGCTCAGTGGAGACTGGGTACACTGATCGGACTCGCCGAGAACTCCTAGATGGTATTATACCTATCTTCAGATAGCAGTTCTCTGGTGACACTAGTAAATGTTAGTCTGTAGACCCGAGATCGTCATAGAGTCTTGTGTGATTCCCACTGTGCTTTGATTTCCACCTTACATGTTCAAGAGAATGTGCAAAACGGTGGATTTTGGGTACATTCCCGAATCACATGGAGGAAATGAGCGATAAGAGGGGTTTCGACTCTCCCGGTATTGGAGGTTGATGTTGTGCTGTGCTCGATAGGCTATAACTGGAAGTCCCTGGCCAGGGCTGCTATGGAGATCTACTGGTAAGTGTTATCAGTAGTTTCTCGACTTGTTATGAGCCTCACATCGGTACGACTTATTGGTTACTGGGGTCTGATATTTACTACCCCTAGACTGGATATGCTACATATCAGACGAAGAGACCGGACTGTACGGTAGTGTTACTGATTGGATTCATAGGAGTATGTACAGGCTTTCTTGTTGATCTTCTGATCGCTCAATACCTGGGTGGCTGTTACGTTTAGCTGACCACTTCCAGCTTATGGGTGTTTGATATGATCATCACCTACTGCCGGCGTATTGACGATTCTTTAGAGTCATACACAGAGGTTTCCTGGCTCAGGAAAAATGGACTAGGGGCACATATGTGATATGTGCGGGACCGAGAATAATACACGTATGTGATATCGTATTCGATTCTCGTGATAGGTGATATCGGCTGGGTATATGTGATATAGCCGGGTTATCGGATCAAGTGTTGATTCGATAAAATGGTATATGTTATATTAGTCGGTTATATGTATATAGCCGGATTATCGGATCAAGAGTTGATTCGATAATTTAATGTATAATTATATATGTGATATATTACATTACATTAGCTAATATAAGCTCACTTAAATGATTCTTTTTCTCATTTGGATAATACATTGATATATATGTGATATATGTTAATTGTATTATTTTCTTTTGTTACATTATATATTATATATGTGATATATAATATTGTAACATGTTAGGGTTACAAATGCAATTAGGGTTTTGAGATTAAACCATGCTAGGGTTTAAATTAGGGTTAACAATTATTTTAGGTTAATTCCAAATTGTGGATTTAAATTGAGATATTTTGTTATGTTAACTAAAGTCTACCCTTTAAAAAATATCTAGATAATTGTTGACCTAACTATTGAACCCTAGGCTATAGTTTATTCTCTACAAGGGTTAAGCATGACATGCTTAACCTTGGTTGCATTTCTAACTTCACACAATAATTCATTCACAACTTCATCTTCTTCTTCCTCTTCACAAAAGCTTTCTTGCGTTTTGATGTGTGATGAATTAAAGCGAGATAAAGAAAACTAAAGAGAGCAAAATTCCAACTCCATCATCCTCATCTATTCTAGCCACTTAGATTAGGGTGTTCACTTCACTAATACCTCATTAGAGAAGTGTGAGCTTGGGTTAGTGTTTCTTCAAGGTAGATCATCTTAGAAAGTGAAGATTTCAAGAAAGATGCCTTATTCACCTCATGGAGCCTCTCTAGAGTCCGGGTACTTGATGATCGCAGCGAAGGGACCTCAACTAGGAGCTAATGAAGCGAAGGAACGGACTACAAAGGTTGTAATCCCTATCTCTTAGAATTAAAGATGTTTACTTTGATGTTTTGTTTGATTCTCTAGTTAAAGTTCCTAGGTTTAGGGTTATCTTTAATGAAATTTTTTTAACTTGGCACGGATGATGCTTCCTGAAACCTTGCTGCCGTTGTAGGTAACCCAACAGTGGTATCAGAGCTACTAGGCATTAGATGTCGACCTATAGGGGGTTCTCACTGTGTGATAGTGTGGCGAAGTATAGTCTCTTACCCCCAGGGTGTCCCGAGACCAGAAAGTATTCCGACGGGTTGTAGTCCTCGCGCGGGGGTATGCGTAAAAAGTAGTTGCTGAGGAACCCGTTGGTGCCACGGTGACCCCATTGGATAGGGTGGCTGCCTGACCAACAGTGGTATCAGAGCATAGCTAGAGAATTAAACGGATAAGTATAGGATTACGAAACTGAAACAACTCCGAAACACCCGACGTAAAACCCTAGTTTCTGTAAATTTTACAGAGTGTTAAAAAACTTTCCAAACAGTTGCAGAGTGATGTATGTGATACAATATGAACACCGTACAAATTTTTTCCCATTCCCTGAAAATTTTGCCGAGATCATTAAGTACAAAACCGGCCATATCGGATCTTCAGGGTCTGAAATTTGTACCGTGTTTCAGTCTCTGGGTTGTGGTAATTTAGGTGTTGTTTGTGTTTGCTAATTTTTCATGTGATGTTATCTTTTAGCAACGGCAATTCGGAGTGTTTCGTATTCGTAATTCTTGCTTTTGTTTCGGTTATTTTAGATGGTATTAAAAGGTTTGAACGGATATTATATACCCCCTTTTTCCCTTGTCGAAATTTTTTCAAGAGTTGGATCTTTTTCATAGTTAAAGAATATTCAAATAGCATGCAAGTGATGCGGTGAACCCTCTAGAAGAACAAAACTTTAACTCGATTTTGTGACCGTCAAAACCGCCACTAAACCCTAAGGCTTGTTGCAGTTTAGTGGTGCCACAAGTGAGGCATTGGTTGACCCTTCTACGGCTGGTTCATTGCTACTGTGGCATGCGATGGATACTTTTAAACTACGCTCAAGTGTTGAGCATTTTGGGAAATTTTTGGTGTTTGTTGATTCGATCGGAATGTTTAACATCGTCTAGCTTTTTCTGTAATGTGATACAATATGCGGAATTCATATAGTTAGGCATGAAATCCGTAATATGTGATATTTCGGGTTTACGATGCTAAGATGATTATGGATTCCAAATGTTGTAGTTTTTCACTTTCTTTTTTTCGACCTTAAGTATAATATGTGGTATATCGTTGTTTTCGTTGCTATATGTCAACGACAATTGTAATAGGTGTTGGATATATGTATGCCCTAGAGGCCATTATATGATAGTGTATGTACCGGTATGTGTGTGTGTGTGTGTGTGTGTATTCAGAGGACAGTCTTGCTCGACATGATAGTATGCTATTTGGTTACTCTTTATCTTGATATGTTCACATGATCATGCTTTTATTCATTGGGTACATGTTGATAAAGCCCTTAGGATATTTGCTTGACTACTGGGATTATGATGTGGATCATACTAGTGGGACATCAATAGTTTATAACCATATCCCTGGAATGTTCCTAGTCTTGGGTGTATCGAGACGGGGCATCGATATTTCAGAGTAGATTAGCGTATAAGATTCTTGTCCCATATGATGGGCGATGAATGATCCCATATCCATCTGGTGTGCTGACACCAAAGATTGTATACGGGTGCTCAGTAGAGACTGGGTACACTGAACGGACACTCCGAGAACTCTTATATGGTATTATATCTTACGTCGGATAGCAGTTCTCAGGTGACACTGGTACAGGTTAGTCTGTAGACCCGAGATCGTCATGGAGTCTTGTGTGTCCTCCCACTGTACTTTGATCTCCACCCTACCACGGCTCTACTGAGTCGTGCAAACAGGTGGATTTTGGGTACAGTCCCGAGGCACATGGAGGCAATGAGCGATAGGAGGGGTTTTTTCTCTCCCGGTATTGGTGTTTGATGTTGCGCCATGTTCGATTGGCTATAACAAGAAGTCCCTAGCCAGGGCTGCTAAGATTTACTGATAAGTGTTATCAGTAGTTTCTCGATCTGTTATGAGCCATATACTGAAATGACTTATTGAGTTATTAGTGTCGACGTTAGTCCCTAGACTCGATATACAACATATCTGACGAAGAGACCGGACTGTACGGTAAGTGTTACCAGTTGGCTCGACAGAAGTTTTGACAGGTTTGCTTGTTCTTCTTCTGATCGTTCAATACACTGGTGGCCCATACGTTTAGCTGACCGCTTATGGCTTGTGGGTGTTTGATATGATCATCACCTACTGCCGGTGTATTGACGAGTCTTAGAGTCCCACATAGAAGTTTCCTAGATCAGGCGAAACGATGTGGTGTGCATATGAGATATGCACGGGAGCTCGATTAAATGCGAGTATGTAATACCGTATTTTAATCGGGCATTTTCTGTTGGTTGGGTCATATGAGATATGACCGGTTTATTAAATCAAGTGTTGATTTAATATTTGACCTTTATCTGATTTAAATAAACCTTTTCTTTATGATGTATGGATGGATGTATATGTACATATTTATGTGCATGTACACATACATACATACATTTATATCATGGTTGTTGATACATAGAAGATAGCAATGCAAGACTCACATGGTGTATAAATATCTTCATATTTATTTGATTTTGAGAAAAAGGAAAATGATTTAAATCATGGTTGACTATACAAAACTTTACCCTTAGTTACAACCATGGTTTCATTTTATTTGTTCCATAACATAAACACAAAATATCTAGATATTTATTAACCCTAGTTTGGCATGAGACATATATCTTGGATATTATTCATTTTCTATTATTATTATCATTATCCTTTTATCTCTCATGAGCTCAAGATTGCCATCTTCTTCCTCCTCATCTCTCATGCTCTCTTGATTATTCTAGTGAGTGTGTGAGCTAAAAAGAAAGGGTTTTTGAGTGAGAAAATAAACCACACAATCATTCTATACTAGTTTAGAGTGTTAGCTTCACTTTCTCATTCATCAAGTGAAGCAAGGAGCTTGGGCAAAGGAGCTTCGGGTGGATCGTCGTGGACTTGGAGGGAGCTTGAGCAAGCTAGTTCCAACTCGAGGAGATCCAAGGAGTCAAGGAGGGAAGTCTACAAAGGTTGCATCACTTAACCCTTAGTGTCGATTTCTTCTAGTATATGATGCTAGTTAATTGTTATCCTAAATTTCTAGTTCGATTCATGGTTAGTTTGCTTAGCACCCCCCTTTAATTTTTCTTATGGCATGTGTGATGCTTCCAAACCCTAGGTAAGGTGCTAAGGAAACCCTACAGTGGTGTCAGAGCGAAGCTAGAGCTTTAGAGTAACCTAGACGACGTTAAAAACCTCGAGCAAACGAAACACGACGCCCAAAACATGCTCACTGGAAATTTTTCAAAAAGTTGGATTTTTTTACATTAAAAATACTCAGAAAATCGTGCAGTGTATTTTATAAGCCCCCAAGAAGAACGAAGCCCTAACTCGACTAAACGACCGCGGAACAGCGGCAGAAAGGTCTTTCTGCGGCGGTTCCGCGGCGCCGTTGGTGAGTCTTAGACTGTGCCTTCTTGTGCTGGCCGTATATACTTGTAGCAGTTTCTGGTATATTTTAAAACTGCTCAAGTGTTCAGCTTTCTGAGAATTCTTTGGGTGATTGATCGTTTGATCGAACTTTTTAACTGCGTCTAGTATATGTGAATCTGATATAATAATTAGAATCTACAAATTTGTTTGTTGCGTGTAAATCTAGCATTTCGGTCTTGGATGTAATTGGAAATTTTGTTGAATTATCCGAGTTATTTTGAAAAGGTGTTTTCATTGATTAGACCTAAATGCAAGCTTTACATTGTTGGGCATCAAATCATGAATATGTGATATCCCGGGTTTGTGTTTTCTAAGGGCAGTTACGATTCCAATTGTTGTAGTTTTTCATTTTCTTTTCTGCGACCGTAAGTGTAGTATGTGGTGTATCGCCGGTTTCGTTGCTATACATCAACGACAATCAAGGTACGCATACTTACTTACGTTGATGATATGTGATATTATGTGTTGCTGAGATATGATGTGCAGAATTGTCGTGATTGAATATCAGGGGGGTTTTATGTGAGATGAGAGTTTTCTTTTCATTCATGTAAAATTCAATTGTATGTAATGTTCTTTTATTTGGGGCACTTCCGGATTGAGGATGATGTCACCATTGTTGTATATTATTTACTTTTCCGCATTAGAATAGACCTAAGGAGGGGAGCACAAGTGACTGGGTTCTAGGGTTCAGTGGGGGGCCATCTCGAGGAGTCGAGACCGGGTCTCCTAAACTCTAGAATTAGTAGGGTCACTTGCCGCTCTCGTAGGGGTCTAGGGGTGTGGGCTTCGCTATTCAGCACGACCGTGGAATCCGTATTTTCTATTGATGGGTAAATATAAAATACGGACCTCCTAGATATCCTATATTATATGTGCTTCTGCTGCTTATATTCTGTGATGTGATCACTTGATATATCTGAGAAGAATGGAATATTATATATATGATATATAATAGACGTTGCTTATGTTTTGCACCCGCGCTAGCCCCGTCTCGGTATGCCGTTAGTTAAGTAACCTAACGGTGCATAACGGAACATTGTGGCGAATGCGGGTGGCATAAGCGTACGTTATATTTTTGTTTCTTTTCTGTGATGGCTTAAGAACTTAAATAGATGGGACTACATTAATAAGATTAATGTAAAGAAAAATGAACCTAAAAGATGTTGTAGAATCGGATTTAAAACCCAGTCGGTTTTTTTGTGAAAAAGCAAGTTTTTAAAGTGCGGAGCTTAAGCCACTCCTTTTAAGCCCATTTGATTCTGCAACGATATCAAGTTCAAAGCGTTAAAAGTTTTCTTAAAAACTATCCGCAACCCTCCGTCATTTTATGAAGTAGAGTACTTAGTATTTGTGCTACGTATGTTGACTTTAGCCAAGGCGTAGTGTACGGTATATAAATGATGTCTTCCTATACTTCATATGATGAGATTAATTAGGACAAATACATGATTATGTTGACTATAGCCAAGGGTCATGTCGGTGGGTTTAATTAATCATGAAATGACGAGTATAACTTGACTGATGCTTATGATATGTTGACTATAGCCATGGTCATAAGTACTAGGGGTAAAAACCATATCGAGAGTTTCAAGAGTTGAAATTTGCAATGAGATTGCATACCTTTTATGTGATAGTAGGATCTTGATATCACTGTGAGCAAGAGTTGCTCCGGGGAAAGTTTTGCACTTTATAATTATCTAACCCATTAGGTGTCTAGAAAGGTGTCAACGGGGCTACGCCTCTGGGAAAACGAGGTTTATTCTAATTAGGTCTGTGCGAAAGCACGGGGAACCTTCCTCAAAGTACCGGCACTGGCCTGGCTGAACGGTTAGCGAAGTTGTAGAATGTAATTAATCCCGGCTAATTTTCGTTTTAAAGGTTTTAAGGAAAATTTGATAAAAGCAGTGGGAGACATCGATTAGACGAGATAATAACCAATCTGATCTTTGTAAGAGCTTTCGCTGAGTGTATTCTTTTCTCTCTCTTAATGGCAGATAACAATGATAGGTCTTAAGCTTCTACTAGATAAAAACAAGTTGACCGGACCGAACTACAAAGACTGGCTGAGGAACATTACAATTGCTCTCACATATGATAAATTATCATATGTCCTCACTGCCAATGCCCCGCCCACCCCAGGACCTGAATCTTCTACTGCGGATAGGGAAATCCGCAAAACGTGGGATATTGACTGTGCTATTTCCAATTGCCTCGCGCTTGCATCGATGGACAATACACATCAATGTTAGTGTATATGCCCTAGAGATCATTACTGTATCATACTAGTTTGTATATTACTTAATGGAAGCTTGGGATATTCACCTTGTATAGACAATCTTGCTCAAAATAGTAGTATACTACTTAGTTTGTTTCTGCTTTAATGTGTACATGTGTTTATTTTAGTATATCACCTATACACATTAGTGGAGCCCTTAAGATCTTTGCTCGATTACCAGCGTTGTGATGGCAGTCACACTCGTGGGGGCTGGGTAATCCACAAGCACATCCTTATGCAGGTCCCTAGTCGTAGGACTATCGAGACAGGGCATCGATACTCCGGAGTAGACTAGCGTATGCGCTTCTCATCCCAGCAGGAGAGACGGTCTGTCCCACAGCCGTCAGTACGTCGTACTTGAGATAGTATGCGGGTGCTCGTTAGGTTACGAGTACACTGGACAGGACTCGCGGGGAACTGTTGGTTGGTACTATACCTATCGTCAGTTATCAGTTCCCAGGTGATATGAGTACAGCTTAGTCCGCTGACTTGACACTGTCACTTCGCCTCGAGTGTGTTCCCACTGTACTTAGATTACTACCCTACCACGGCTCAAAGGAGTCGTGCAAACAGGTAGTAGTTGGGTGCAGTCCCGAAGCACTTGGAGGCAGTGACGGTTAGACAGGATTCGTCTCTCCCGGTATTGGGGGTTGATATCGCGCTGTGTCTAGGAGAGCAATTACACAAATTCCCTGGCCAGGGCAAGCGAGATATACAGGTAGGTTTCCAGTGTTATCTCAGGGTGTTCTGGGCTACACTCCGACACGACTTGTACCGCTATTAGGGGACAGACGTTTACCGTCCCTCTAGGCCTGCCATGCGATGTTCTCAGACGAACAGACTGGACTGCACGCAGATTGCCACATTCAGGCTCAGTAGGAGTTCAGATAGGTTTCACCTCGTCAGTCTTCTTATCGGCATCTACCTGGGGACCGTTACGCACAGCTAGTGCCGCTTGCGGTCTGTGGTTAAACCCACTGCCAGCGTAGTGTCGAGTCTTTAGAGTCCCACACAGAAAGCTATTCGTCTTTAGGCAAAAGAGTAGAGGTCGCATGGTTTTGCGACAGGGTTCGGTCACATCCGTGCACTTGTGCACGTTTAGTGTCCGGACAGTAAACACTTGCAGGATTTAGTTTAAGCCAGATCCTAGTGTACGTTTTGGGATTGGTTTTATCTCGTATGTATTCGTGTTCCTCGGAACGCGGATGCGGGTGTGTATGCACAGTTGACAGAGAGACAGAGGCAGAGGATTCTCATTAGGGTTGTTGACTGTTGACTATTGACTTTTGCTAAACCCTAATGAGAATAAGAAATATGATTAATGATAATATTAATTAAGTATTATTGTGTCATGGTTGAGATGAAGGGTTGACTTTGTTGACCGGTTGACTTTGTTGACCGGTTGACTAGGTTGGACTAGTTGACCACCATCATTACAATGGCTATCATTTCATGGAAAAGACTTTTGCTTGCTTGTTTCTTTTTGCAAAATAAGTGCATGAAATGATATAGCCATGTTGACTTGAACCATCACATAATACTCAATTACTATTATGAGTTATCATGATTTTGGATTATGAGAGCTTTGATGGCAAAAGAGTTGCTCATTCTCTCATTTTCTTTCTCTCTCTTGCTTGAGCTCTCCCTCTTCCTCTTCCTCTTGCTCTCTCTCTAGTTCATGGTTCACTTGTCTTAATTATTAAGAAGCAAGAACCATTGAGATAAAACCCAACACAATCCTCTACTCATCCTAGTTCACAAGGTTTAGCAAACCAAGTGTTCTAGTTTCTTCTAGTTTGAAGTGAAGCCAAAGGTAGAAGCTTTCAGGTGGATCCATCTTCGGCGCAAGGAGACGACGAGGTGAGGCCGATCCGACCACCGCAAGGAGTTGAAGACGAAGGAGTTCAAGTTAAGGTATAACCACCTAACCTAGTAGGTAAAACTCTTGTTAGGATTGTTAGATAGTTGTTTAACAAAGATCCGTATTTTGAGTCCAAGTTACCTTCTCTAGAAAAATCGTTTTTCATCATTTCCGCAAGCCCGTAAGTACCGGGAGAGGTAATGCGGACTTACAGTGGTATCAGAGCCTAGTTAAACACTATCTAACATGTTAGCAAAGTAACTAGAAGTTCGATCGGAGAAAAAGTCGCGAAACGAACCCGAAAAATCAAGTTTCTGTCGATTCTGTATTCTGTTCAAAAAATTATAAATCTTGCACCAAAAATCGACTCAGGCTTTTTAAAATACACCCAAGAAATTTGGTCCACCGACTAGGTCAAAGCTCCGCGGAAACGCGGCGGGAGCATGCTCCCGCCGTGGTTCCGCGGCCGAGTTGACTCGGCCGTGGCACAAATTTCTTGCAGTGTGCTTCTGGGGTTGTTTTGGGATTTTTACAGTATGATTTTTCTGCCCAGATTTTCCAGAAAGCAAAATTTGTTTTTGGGGCCTAAAAATCCGTATTTTGATCGAACTTCTAAAGACTTAAGCTAACGGGTTATATCTGTGATGTGATATATGTATTGAACGTCTGCTAATCGCTATACGTCGATTAGTGAGGGTTATACATATCTGTGATCTGTAATGTTGATGGTATGTGTATATGAATTCATTGGATTGTCGCGGATGAATAGCCGGGGGGTTGTGAGATGAGAGTTTTCTTTTTCTTTCAATTCATGTAAATTTATAATTGATGTAGTATTATTTATATGGCCGCACAACCGGGATGGGGTTGTAGCCGTCATTGTATAATTTCTTTTACTGTTTTTGCTCCCAGGATAGACCCATGGTGGGGTGCACAAACTACCGGGTATCTCGAAGTGCCGAGTGGCCTACTCACGGTGTTGAGGGAGGTTGCTTCGCTTCGGGTACTTGGCAGGTAGTTTGCCGCATCCATAGGGGTCTAGGGTGGGGTCTTGGCTATTCATCGCGACCGTGTAATCCGCTCTTCGTTACAGGCTCATACGGATTGCGGATTCCTAGTATATCCAATGTGTTCATCTGTGATCTGGAATGGCTATCATTGCATGTGACGAATGTGAATATCTATATATGATATCTATTTATGCGTTGCTTATGTTTTGCATCCGCGCTAGTCCAGCCCCCGCTCTGTCGTTAGTTAAGTAACCTAACGGGTAATGACGGGGCCCCGGGCGAATGCGGATGGCATAAGCGTACGTCATATTTTCGTTGTTTTCTGCAATGGTAGGATTAAATGATGGGACGCATTAAATTAATGCAAGAAAATAAACCAAAGTTGAGTCGTTGGAACACTTTCAAAACCACTCGGTTTCTTTTCAAAAATAACTTTTGAACGCGGAGCTTAAGCCACTCCTTTTAAAAGCTATCTCGTTCCATCGATTATATCAAGTTCGCTACGTTCACGGTTTCGCCAAAACCATTCGTAGCCCTCCGTCGTTTCACATGGATGGTCAATAGTATTCAAGCTATATTTGTTGGCCAAAGTCAAGGCATAGTGATTGGTAGCTATTGGGTATTCATGTGCAGCATAGATAGATGTGTTGGTTTGGGACAGTCGTACTGCCTTATTGGCCAAAGTCATGGGTAGGTACGGGTGGGTTCAAATTAACCTGGAGAATGACGGGTAGAACTTGACATGTGACTTATGATTTGTTGGCCAAAGTCAAGGTCATAAGAGCATGGGACAAAAATCCACATCGGGAGTTTCAAAAGAACTGAAACTTGCTAGCGCTGCATACCATTTGGAGTGTGATGATTCTGGTAGGATTCCTTCAGTTTTGCCACGCAATGATATTTGGATCCCGATCCTACTGTGAGTATATGCTACTCCTCGGGAAATTTCTCACTTAACGATCAATGCTATAAACCAAGTAGGTGTCTAGAAAGGTGTTAGCGGGCTACGCCCACAGTTAAAAGAGGTTATTTAATTAAGGAACTTCGCGAAAGCGTTGGAAAACCTCCCTCGAAGTACCGACACCAGCCTGGCTGAACGGTTAAGCAAGAATTGTACGGTGAGATTGATCCTGACTAATTCTTCCTTTTTGGTTTGAGGAGGGATTCGAGAGACAGTGGGAGCCATCCTGTTTAGACAAATTAAAAACCACTCTAAACTTGCAAGAGAATCATGCTAAAGTGTTTCTTATCTCTCTCCTAATTGCAGCGACCAAACATCATGACCGGACTTAAGTTACTACTAGATAAAAACATACTGACAGGGCCAAACTACAAAGATTGGCTCAGGAATGTCAAAATGGCAATCACTTATGACAAGTTGGGGTATCTCCTTACCACCAAAGCTCCCCCTGTCCCAGGTCCCAAAACCAGCGTCGCGGATAGAGAAATCCGTAAGACCTGGGAAATCGATTGCGCGAAGGCCAAGTGCCTCGTGCTTGCCTCTATGGACAATGAACAGCAGAGGAGGCACGAGAATATGGACCTTGAATCCATATTTCTCCATACAAAAGAACTGTATAGAGAGCAATCTCGTATCGCCAGATACGAAGTCTCGAAAAAGCTGTTTTCGGTGAGATTGGCCATCGGATCATCGGTAGCGGAACACGTACTTAAGGTGATTGGCTTCATTGAGGAGCTCGCGGACCTTGGGACCACGTTAGAGAACGAGCTCTATACGGACTTGATTCTCCAGTCCCTTCCTTCCACTTACGCCCAGTTTATCCTGAACTTCAACTTACAAGAAAAAGAAGTTGAACTTTCAGAACTCCTCAACATGCTGAGGAATGCAGAGGGAACCCTACAGAAAGGTAGGGAAACATCCGCTTTGTTTGTAGGAGGATCTTCCTCTTCTAGGTCCAAGGCGAAAGCCAAAGGAAAGAAGAAGAAAGCCCCCGCCAAACCAAGGGGCGGTGTTAGTAAAGTGGATACGAGGGGAAAGACAAAGGCAACAAAGGTAGCGGGAAAGCTTGTGGGAAAGGAAGAATGCTTTTACTGTCACAAGAGTGGACAATAGAAAAAGGATTGCAGGGCTTGGAAGGCCAGAACCCAGGATCTGAAGCAAGTTGCGGCTTCAGCTTCAGGTGTGTATGTTATTGAAAACTGTCTATCAATAAACTCTACATCCTGGGTATTGGATACCGGATCAGGATCTCATATCTGTAATTCTTTACAGGCACTGAGAAGGCGTAGGGTTTTGAAGGCAGGTGATATGACCCTCAGAGTTGCAAACGGAGCTGGCATGGATGCTGAGTCCGCGGGGGACTATCACCTGGGGTTGTCAGATGGACACATTTTGGTTTTGCGTGATTGCTATTTTGTACCCAATGCAACTTGTAATATCATTTCTGTATCTTTGTTCTCTAAAGAAGGTTATGAATTTGCATTTGTAAGCAATGTTGTAAACATTCACCTTAATCAAGTTCTGATTGGGTCAGGTACATTAAGCAATGGTATATACGTATTAAACCAACCACAGATTTTCATTGTCCAGAATACACACAAAAAAAAGTCTCCAGAAACTAATCAGGCTTTCTTATGGCATTGTAGACTAGGTCATATCAATGAGAGAAGGTTGACGAAGTTACATACAGAAGGATATTTGGATCCGTTCGAATATCAATCATATGCAACTTGTCAATCCTGTCTCAAAGGAAAGATGACAAAGACTCCGTTCACTGGACACGGAGAAAGAGCGAGCGAACTCTTGGTACTCGTACACAGCGACGTGTGCAGTCCAATGTCTACAGATGCGCGAAGCGGTTATTCTTACTTCATTACTTTTACGGATGACTTTTCAAGGTATGGATATGTCTTCTTAATGAAACATAAATCCGAACACTTTGGAAAATTCCAGGAATATAAGAATGAAGTAGAAAAACAAACAGGCAAAAGTATCAAGACACTAAGATCTGATCGAAGTGGTGAATACTTAAGTGCCGAGTTCCTGGATAACCTAAAAGAGAATGGAATTCTCTCTCAGCTTACTCCGCCATACACTCCGCAGCATAACGGTGTATCGGAGAGTCGGAACCGAACCCTATCAGATATGGTACGGTCCATGATGAGTAACGCTGAGTTACCGCGATCATTCTGGGGATATGCACTAGAATCAGCTGCATACCTTTTGAACCGAGTTCCAACTAAGACTGTGCCTACCACACCATATCAGATGTGGTGTGGGAAGAAACCCTATCTTAAGCACATTAAGACATGGGGATGTCCAGCTTTTGTCAAAAAGCAGCATGCGGACAAACTCGAGGCACGCTCAGTACAGTGCAAGTTTGTAGGATATCCAAGGAACTCCAAGGGATATTTCTTCTATTGCGAAGAGGAACAAAAGATTTTTGTTTCTCGACATGCCCACTTCTTGGAAGCTGAGTTTTTGGAAAATCAGATAAGTGGGAGCGCAATAGAACTGGAAGAAATTCCAGAACCACGGGCTATTACTGAAAGCTTAGTGGAAGCAGAGGGTTCGAAAGATCATGACATTCCTGCGCCGCTCCGCAGGAGTAGTAGGGAGTTTCATCTGCCCGAGAGATACTATGGTTTTCTCATAGACGAGGATAGAGAGGATTACATCATTGATAGTGATGAGACGACTAGCTTCCAGCAGGCCATTCAGAGCGTTGACTCGGTAAAATGGCTGGATGCAATGCGGACCGAAATGGAGTCCATGTACACCAACAAAGTATGGACGTTGGACGTTGCTCCAGATGGGGTAAAACCCGTAGGATGCAAGTGGATCTTCAAAAGGAAGATTGGTGTAGATGGACAGGTTGAGACCTATAAGGATAGACTTGTTGCAAAGGGTTTTCGTCAAAGACCTGGTTTGGACTATGACGAAACCTTTTCTCCAGTGGCTATGCTGAAATCCATTCTGATCCTTCTTGCCATTGCTGCCTTCCACGATTATGAGATTTGGCAGATGGACGTAAAGACCGCTTTTCTAAATGGAAATTTAGAGGAATGTGTCTATATGGACCATCCAGAGGGTTTCATTCAGAGTGGGAGCAGCGGAAAGGTGTGCAAGTTGCTTAAGTCCATCTATGGACTAAAGCAGGCATCGCGAAGTTGGAACATCTGTTTTGATAAAATGGTCAAAGAATTTGGCTTTATCAAAAATCCAGATGAACCATGCATCTATAGTAGATTTGTAGCAAGAACTGTCGTATTCCTCGTTTTGTATGTGGATGACATTCTTTTAATAGGAAATGACGTTCCTATGCTACAATCTGTCAAAGGGTTCTTGTCACACAGGTTCTCCATGAAAGACCTGGGTGATGCCTCGTACATTCTGGGGATCTGGATCTTTCGTGACAGATCCACGAGGATATTAGGACTTTCACAGTCCAGGTACATCGACACCATACTGAGAAGATTCAGTATGGAAGATTCCAAGCGCGGTAATCTACCGGCTTGTCACGGGATCACCTTTTCCAAAGAGATGTCTCCCAAGACTGATTTGGAAAGGGATCGCATGTCTATTATACCCTACGCTTCTGCGGTAGGCTCTATAATGTATGCGATGTTGTGTACCATACCAGATGTAGCTTATGCACTGAGTGTGGTAAGCCAGTATCAGTCAAACCCTGGGGAGAAACACTGGATAGCAGTAAAGAACATTCTCAAGTACCTGAGAAGGACTAAGAAGATGTTCTTTGTGTATGGAGGAAAAGACCTCCAGATCGAGGCCTTTGCTGACTCCAGCTTCGAGAGTGACAAGGATGATTCCAAGTCCATGTCGGGTTATGTCTTTACCCTCAATGGAGGGGCGGTGTGTTGGAAGAGTTCCAAACAGGAAACCGTTGCTGACTCGACGATGGAAGCGGAATATATCGATGCTGCAGATGCCGCAAAAGAAGCAGTCTGGATAAGGAAGTTCTTGACAGAACTTCAGGTGGTTCCGTCCATTGTTGATCCAATACCGCTGTATTGCGACAACAACGGGGCTATTGCTTTAGCTAAGGAACCCAGTTCCCATCAGAAGTCCAGACACATCTTGAGGCGGTATCACCTGATCAGGGAGATCGTGGGTCGCCAGGAGATCGAGGTTCGGAGTGTTGCTACGGAAGATAACACTGCTAATCCACTCACGAAGGCTTTACCCCAGACTCAGTTAGAGCGGCTGATCGAGATGATAGGTCTTCGATACGCCAGTACATTTCCTTAGTGCAAGAGGGAGATTGTTAGTGTATATGCCCTAGAGGCCATTACTGTATCATACTAGTTTGTATATTACTTAATGGAAGCTTGGGATATTCACCTTGTATAGACAATCTTGCTCAAAATAGTAGTATGCTACTTGGTTTATTTCTGTTTTAATGTGTACATGTGTTTATTTTAGTATATCACCTATACATATTAGTGGAGCCCTTAGGATCTTTGCTTGAGTACCAGCGTTGTGATGGCAGTCACACTCGTGTGGGCTGGGTAATCCACAAGCACATCCTTATGCAGGTCCCTAGTCGTAGGACTATAGAGACAGGGCATCGATACTCCAGAGTAGACTAGCGTATGCGCTTCTCATCCCAGCAGAGGAGACTGTCTGTCCCACAGCCGTCAGTACGTCGTACTTAAGATAGTATGCCGGTGCTCGTTAGGTTACGAGTGCACTGGACAGGACTCATGGGGAACTGTTGGTTGGTATTATACCTATCATCAGTTATCAGTTCCCAGGTGACATGAGTACAGCTTAGTCCGCTGACTTGACACTGTCACTTCGCCTCGAGTGTGTTCCCACTGTACTTAGATTACTACCCTACCACGGCTCAAAGGAGTCGTGCAAACAGGTAGTAGTTGGGTGCTGTCCCGAAGCACTTGGAGGCAGTGACGGTTAGACAGGATTCGTCTCTCCCGGTATTAGGGGTTGATATCGCGCTGTGTCTAGGAGAGCCATTACACAAAGTCCCTGGCCTGGGCAAGCAAGATATACTGGTAGGTTTCCAGTATTATCTTAGGGTGTTCTGGGCTACACTCCGACACGACTTGTACCGCTATTAGGGGACTGACCTTTACCGCCCCCTAGGCCCGTCATGCGATGTTCTCAGACGAACAGACCGGACTGTACGCAGATTGTCACATTCAGGCTCAGTAGGAGTTCAGATGGGTTTCACCTCGTCAGTCTTCTTATCGGCATCTACCTGAGGACCGTTACGCACAGCTAGTGCCGCTTGCGGTCTGTGGTTAAACCCACTGCCAGCGTAGTGTCGAGTCTTTAGAGTCCCACACAGAAAGCTATTCGCCTTTAGGCAAAAGAGTAGAGGTCGCATGGTTTTGCGACAGGTCGCATGGTTTTGCGACAGGGTTCGGTCACATCCGTGCACTTGTGCACGTTTAATGTCCGGACAGTAAACACTAGCGGGCTTTGGTTTAAGCCAGATCCTAGTGTACGTTTTAGGATTGGTTTTATCTCGTATGTATTCGTGTTCCTCGGAACGCGGATGCGGGTGTGTATGCACAGTTGACAGAGAGACAGAGGCAGAGGATTCTCATTGGGGTTGTTGACTGTTGACTATTGACTTTTGCTAAACCCTAATGAGAATAAGAAATATGATTAATGATAATATTAATTAAGTATTATTGTGTCATAGTTGAGATGAAGGGTTGACTTTGTTGACTTGTTGACTTTGTTGACCGGTTGACTAGGTTGGACTAGTTGACCACCATCATTACAATGGCTATCATTTCATGGCAAAGACTTTTGCTTGCTTATTTCTTTTTGCAAAATGAGTGCATGAAATGATATGGCCATTTTGACTTGAACCATCACATAATACTCAATTACTATTATGAGTTATCATGATTTTGGATTATGAGAGCTTGGATGGCAAAAGAGTTGCTCATTCTCTCATTTTCTTTCTCTCTCTTGCTTGAGCTCTCCCTCTTCCTCTTCCTCTTGCTCTCTCTCTAGTTCATGGTTCACTTGTCTTAATTATTGAGAATAAGAACCATTGAGATAAAACCCAACACAATCCTCTACTCATCCTAGTTCACAAGGTTTAGCAAATCAAGTGTTCTAGTTTCTTCTAGTTTGAAGTGAAGCCAAAGGTAGAAGCTTTCAGGTGGATCCATCTTCGACGCAAGGAGACGACGAGGTGAGGCCGATCCGACCACCGCAAGGAGTTGAAGACGAAGGAGTTCAAGTTAAGGTATAACCATCTAACCGAGTAAGTAAAACTCTTGTTAGGATTGTTAGATAGTTGTTTAACAAAAATCCGTATTTTGAGTCCATGTTACCTCCTCTAGAAAAATCGTTTTACATCATTTCCGCAAGCCCGTAAGTACCAGGAGAGGTAATGTGGAGTTACAATCAAAAGCAACACGAGCAGCTGGATGTCCAATCCGTCTTTCTCCATACAAAAGATATGTATGGGGAGCAATCTCGGATCCAGAGATACGAAGCATCTCGAAAATTATTTCAGATGCGGATGGCTCCAGGCACACCAGTAGGCGATCATGTTTTGAAGATGATAGCTCTTATAGAATAGCTTGAGGACCTCAGATGGATAATGGATAATGAACATTATACTGATATTGTTCTGTAGTCTCTTCCCTCCGCCTTTGCTCCATAGTGAATTTCAACATGCATGACATGGAGAAATCACTACCAGAGCTTCTCAATATGTTGAGAAG
Source organism: Agapanthus africanus (assembly GCA_030015575.1). Lineage (NCBI taxonomy): Eukaryota > Viridiplantae > Streptophyta > Magnoliopsida > Asparagales > Amaryllidaceae > Agapanthus > Agapanthus africanus. The sequence goes on along the minus strand of JASDDO010000022.1, from coordinate 229,027,331 downwards.
TGCCGAGAGCACGCTGAAAGAGAAGTCCCCCTCTATGCTTGTTTGACAATCTACCTCTTCCATCCCAAAAGCCAAGGCCAAGGGAAAGAATAAGAAGAAATTCACCATACCAAGAGGAGGAATAAAGAAGGCGAAGGGGAAATACAAATTCAAAGCTGCGGAGTCGGGGAAGGGAGAATGTTTTCACTGCAAGAAGACGGGGCACTGGAAGCGGAACTGTACTGAGTACCTTGAACTTAAGAAAAAGAAGCATGGTGATGTTTCAGCTTCAGGTGTGTTCGTGATTGAAAACAGTTTTTCTATTAACTCTGCTTCCTGGATATTAGATACCGGTTCGGGTTCTCATATTTGCAATTCTGTGCAGGCGTTGAGAAATAGCAGAGTTTTTAAGATAGGTGATCATACTCTCTAAATTGGAAATGGTTCCAATGTACATGCAGTTTCAGTAGGAGAGTATCACCTAGGGTTGCCGTCGGGTTGTATATTGGTTTTGAACCCATATTATTTTGTACCAAGTATGATTTGTAATATTATATCCGTTTCCTTGTTAGACAATGAAGGATATCATTTTGCTGTACAACACAATGTTATGAACATTAAACTAAGTCAAGAGTTGATTGGTTGTGGTACACTTAATAACGGGATATACGTCCTTAATCAACACACAGTTTTCAACATTAAACACATAAGTAAAAGAAAATTTTTAGATATAAATGAAGCTTTTCTTTGGCATTGTAGACTTAGTCATATTAATGAAACAAGACTAAACAAGCTACATAAAGATGGATATTTAAAATCTTTTGAGTATAAATCTTATGCGAATTGCCAGTCTTGTATCAAAGGTAAAATGACCAAAACTCCGTTTACTGGACACGGAGAACGAGCTACTAAGCTCCTAGGCCTCATACATAGTGATGTATGTGGGCCAAAGTCTACACATGCAAGAGGCGGTTTTTCGTACTTCATAACTTTTACGGATGATTTCTTAAGATTCAGTCATGTGTTTTTGATAAAGCATAAGTATGAAGCTTTTAAGAAATTCAAGGAGTACAAACTTGAAGTAGAAAACCAAACAGGAATGAGCATCAAGACACTTCGATCAGATCGAGGTGGATAGTACATAAGTACTGTGTTCTTGGACTTGCTAAAAGAGAATGAGATTCTCTCTCAGCTCACTCCCCCTTACACACCACAACACAATGGTGTGTCCGAGCGGCGGAATCGTACCCTATTAGATATGGTACGATCCATGATGAGTGATTCTTAGTTACCTCTCTCTTTTTGGGGGCATGCATTGGAGACTGCAGCTTTTCTGTTAAACAAAGTTCCAACCAAGATCGTGTCTACCACTCCATATGAGATATGGTATGGGAAGAGACTATCTCTTAAGAAAGTTAAGATTTGGGGTTGTCTGGCTTTTTTCAAAAAGAAGAATCCAGACAAACTCGAGACAAGATCAGTCAAATGTATATTTGTGGGATATCCAAAACATTCGTTTGGGTATCTATTCTACCACAGGGAGGAACAAAAGGTATTTGTTTCTCAGCATTCCACATTTTTAGAAAATGAGATTTTTCCAAATGATGCATGGCAACTTGGTAGATCTAGAAGAGGTTCTAGAGACACAAGTTACAAATTATGACTTGGTTGAACCTGATGTTGCAACAGAATCCAATGAACCTCGGCCACTCCGTAGATCTGGTAGGACTTCTCGCCTACCGGAGAGATACTACGGTTTTCTTATTGATGGTGATAGAGAAGATTGCATCATGGATGATGATGACCTGCCAGTTTTCAGCAATCTATCATGATTGGTGACTCTGTGAAGTGGCTGGATGCCATGAGATCCGAAATGGAGTCTATGTACACCAACAAAGTATGGACTTTGGAGAATGAACCCTCTGGGGTAAAACCCATAGGGTGCAAATGGATCTTTAAAAGAAAGATCGATATAGATAGACAGGTGGAGACCTATAAGGCAAGGTTGGTAGTGAAAAGTTTTCGTCAAAGACCAGGACTGGACTATGACGAGACTTTCTCTCCGGTAGCCATGCTTAAATCCATTCGGATCCTACTTGCTATTGCTGCTCACTACGACTATGAAATCTGACAGATGGACGTTAAAACAGCGTTTCTAAATGGTGATTTATAAGAATGCGTTTATATGGATTAGCCAGAGGGCTTCATTGACAGTGGGAGCAGCGGGAAAGCGTGTAGGTTGCTTAAATCCATTTATGGATTAAAGCGGGGATCACGGAGTTGGAACATCTATTTTGATGATGTTATCAAAGAGTTTGATTTCATCAAAAATCCAGATGAACCTTGTGTTTATAAGAAGACTGTAGGGAAAACTGTTGCATTCCTCGTATTGTACGTGGATGACATTCTTCTGATAGGAAATGACATTCCTATGCTATAGTTGGTCAAATCATTCTTATCATTAAGGTTCTCCATGAAGGACCTAGGAGATGCCACGTACATTTTGGGCATTCGGATCTATAGGGATAGATCCAAACGGTTATTGGGATTGTCCGAAACCAAGTACATAAACACCATCCTAAAGAGGTTTAGTATGGAAGACTCCAAGCGGGGTGCCTTACCCGCTTGCAATGGAGTCACACTCTCCAAGAACGATTGTCCAAAGTCTGATGAAGAGAGAGCTCGCATGAGCATTATTCCCTACTGTCACGACCCGAAAGAGCACGTGACTGGCCCTTGAACCATATGAAGCCTATAGGACTCCATCTGATCCAAGTAAGCCAAAAGCCCAGAAATCTAAAACCATTTTTGAGAATAAGTAAAGAAAACTGGTTTAAAGAAGTGAAGAAATACAGGTTTGAAATCAAGGTTTTTAAATAACTAAGCCGAAGGTACGTTTTGAAAACAATAAAGTCTTTTCTAAAAATTTCGGCAGAGTTTCTTTTGAAAAACTGGCCCCGAATGGGGTACAACAAGTATAACAATATGTATGCAATGATAATGGCATCCCCAAGCGGGAGCTAGCTCTTCGTCAATCGACGGTCACAACCACATATGCAGCAATAATATACAATGCCTAGTGGCGAGGATCAAATCCAAAGAAAACTCAAAAGCAATAAGAAAAAAACGCAATACTACTAAGCGCGACTCTAAGGTCGAAATAATACAAGTTTTGGTTGATGGAAATTCTAGATACAATGAAATAAATAAATACAATGGTGGTTCTTGATGCGAAAGAATCCACCTACCAAAGCAAGTCACCCGCAAGAAGAAAGTGTGCCAGAAATGCCGCAATAGAACCTGTACGGCAGAACCTGCAAGAACTGTGGCACAACGGGGGTGAGTTGCCAACTCGTGAATAGAAACATCTACAAGCAGAAACCGAATGCAAGACATAAACCTAAGTCAACGATCAATAATATAATCCACAAGAGTACATCTGAGTGTAATAGGGTGGCAAGGTAACATCTAATCATGTATGTAGTGCCAGGTACTCAGGTAATCACATGTCATCAGTGTAAGGTATGTCTGCATGAAGTAACCATGAAGAAATATCAATGATATCAATACACATATATTAGCGTCCCATACCACTAATATTGGTGTAAGGGTATATATAACAGCGCCCTCATACCCTGTTATATATACAAATAAAGTATGATCAATGTAAAACCAGTCTGTATATGATCCAAGTCTGTATATAATCCATGTCTGTATGTATGTGGAACCCGTCCACTCGTCACCCACTGACGATAAGCATCAAGTATGCAAGTATGAGGATATAAACAATATCATGGAAAAACATCATGAAAACCCGTGCCTAGCATCGACACGTAAATCCTCATCCATATGGGGCTCCGTCGGCTGTATCGGCCCTCGGCCCCCGGCAGTACGAGTCAACCCATGTCCATCTCTGGGCTCCGTCTGCGGTATCGGCCCTCGGCCCCCGGCAGTACGGGTCAGCCCATCTCTCGACTGCGGCCGGTATCCTCCAGATATCCGCCGAGCTCAAATACAATCACCGGGAGGTACTCGCCCGCCTCCAGGCTCAATCGGCAAACCCATCGATAATCTCGCCGAGGGGAACCATACCGGGCCCACCACGAACCCGCAAACGGATCATCACCTCCTCGAATCGGGTTTCAAGCACACGTCTCAGCACCGAGAAAACGCGTGGTGGACGCACCGAAATATCATATCACGAGGTACCGGGTTTTCATAAAAGTGCCTCTTTTCTTAAATAACCCCACGGTCCTCAAAAACCAGAAATCACATGAAAATCCAACATCAGGAAGTAAATCCAATGCGATGTGCTATGCAGTCAATCCATGACGTATGCGACATGTAAAGAACAGTAATCATATCGGAAATCATGCAACATGGAATAGTAATGTGCATATGTCGAAGGAAGAATCATCTCATGAATGCAATAGTACTACAGTGTAGTGGCATGGCAATTATCGATGATGAAGTGTGTGAGCCGGCAAATAGTGTACGTGGAACATACGCATCATCGATAATGGTGCTGGTGTCCTAACAACATGATAATAATATAGCAATGAACATATGCCAGCAATGCGAATAGCATGAAGATGCAGAAATCTAGTAGTCAACACCACAGTAAAGTATCTACTATGCAACTACACCTAAGTATCAGGTCAAACAGGAGGGGTAGGTGTGGAAACCACCTAAATCTGAGTCGGTATATATATAAAGATATATAGTCGGTGATCTCGCCTCAATGTCATATCATAAGATATCCTCGAGTTATGAGTGCGGATCTATCATCAATATCGGCACGTACGGTAAATCATCGTACGGCATCCCCAAAAGCTGGGTAGGGGTCAACATCTCACTGTCTCATCACATAACAGATATCACCATCATCAGAACATATAGTCTGGATTACTACTCTATGTCTAGTACAAAACGGTAACATCAGTAAAGTATGCATGCGGGGGTAAACACACATCCCAAGCCCGCAAGAATCACAAGTCATATCCCACATATGAATCGTATCAAATCACCGATCCCATGGCACCAAGCCCATATCATCGACTCATCTCCAAAGTCATCACATATCATCAATCATAGTGCAAGTACAAGTGATAAGCAAGGGTGTGTGTATAGGTGTAATTCTATCCTAGGGTTCGCGACTATGAACTGCACTAGTCACTTCTAACCCTGTACTATCCATAATACACGTAATATCACGATAACTACATAATAATCTATCTACGGACTGCGGGGGTGCTATACGCCATCCACCCGACTTCCCCCTGTAGATATAATCTACTCACCTTGCTTCTCGTGTGCCAAAGCCGATGTCGCTATCTTCACCTCCTTTGCCTCAACATCACGCGGGGTACCTACAAGTATATCACAATGCTAAAGCACATGAAAATCACATCGGAAACCAAAATAGCACACTCTACCCGCATAGATAAAAACCTATCGACTCGCATGTAAACACAATCAAAATCCACTTGTCGTTGACGTCCAAACTCCACCCGACAGGAATGAATCACCAAATACCAAAATCCATGCTAAAACAAGTCCCAAATTATACACCAACATAGGAAAATCAACCCAGATTTCACCCTAGATGGAATCAGTCAAAACTAGACATACTCAGGGTCAAAACTAGAGGAAATGGGGGCATGCACAGAAAACGAGGCAATTCCTTAAAATACCTTATTTTAGAATTTTCCATAATTTTTCCCCATTTATCTGTATTTAATTATACCAGAATATTAAAATATTCATTAAAATAATATTAAATTATAAAATTTCCCAAAAATCATATTTTATTATTTTGAAGACGTTACAATCTACCCCCTTAAAGAAATTCGGTCCCCGAATTTAAATTTAAACCCCCAAATACTAAAATATTTCAATACAAATTCCAAGTCATCGGGGCTCCGAAATCATCTATACATAAAACATCATAGCGCAATACATGCGCATGAGTACTGAGCAGATAACTCAAAAGCAACACTCCATCAAGCATCCGCAATCATCGGAGTTATGGTAACGACACAATGTCAAATCCAATACAAAATCAATATGATATGGACCAAGACTATACATGTAGACACCCAATCTATACATGTAATTAGCTGATGCAACTGTATGCCAAATCTTTTTAAGTCGCTGTGCGATGCGCGTAACACTGCACAGTGGCGGACGTTTCTCATAAGAAAATAACTATATATGTGTATATATATCCTTTGTTTAATAAGCACGTTCCACCATTTTGAAAATAATCAGAAGGGTTTCCTTGTTTTTAAAACGTTTTGTGTCATATCGGACACGTAGGTATATACTGAGACTATAGCTCGCTTTTCGGAAATCCCTTCGATAACTATCGATGCATGCAAAATATATCCAGGCACTGTCCACTGACTAGTCCTGCTCAGTATGAAAGCAAATATCCCACATCATAAATTCCAAAAATGCACATAACACCACCCTGTGCGTCTGACGCGCACGGAAATCAAAATCCATATATGCGCTAAACATGTGCACAAAACAACATCTAGGTGCAACGGGTGTGCACGAAGCATCTGTCATAGACAACATGTGTGCCTGACAGCCAAAACAGGTGCATCTGAAATGCACGAAGAATCTCGATTTAGTGCATCTGATGTGCCCCAAAATCGTATCTCAAAACATGCGCCCAACATGCGCGAAAATCCAAATCGGTGCATCCATCATGCACGAATGAAAATCTAGACCCTGCGCACTCAATATGCACGGAATCACAAAATCCAATAGCAACGTCGAATATGCGTAAGTCAAACCCCAAAGCACGGAGTGCAAGAATCCACATCAATATCACAATCAAAATCGACATACCGAAAGGCATCAAATCGAAGTCAGGTGCAATCGTAATGCACAAAATATAAATCCGGTGCAACAAAGGCACGAAATATAAATCTGATGCGATAAACGCAAGAAACATAAAACTGGTGCGACAAATGCACGAAGTATAGAACTGGTGCATCCCATGCACAAATACCAAGCAATAACTCAAATACGTAAGCAGCAACACCAAGTGTATCCAGATATGAAGAAAATCATAAACGTGTGCAGCTGCGGGCACAAAACACATATCGATGCACTACAAGTACATATAAGCTATACCGAGTGCAAAATCAAAACACTAAAATTACATGAAACTCTGCTGGAAACGTAAATCAAATCACCAGCATAAAATAGGCATGAAATTGCAATCAACAGCTCAAGAGTAATAATTATGTACAAGGTATAAATACCCAGTAAGTGCAACCATGGTGCACAAAATCAAATATCATGAAACTCAGTCATCAAAACTAAATCATGCAAACAGAACGCCCAAAATACCGAAATCCAAAATGACGGATACGTGATAATCGAATCACAAAATCACAAATCATAAATACCGTCGTCGGTAGTTCCTCCTTCAAGGTCGAGAAGGAGTCGGTGCAATCCACTGCTAGCAGCGTAGGATATCTACCTTCCTCTTGCTCACGATCTGGCGTCCTCTGGCTCTCTGGGACCTTATCTTCTCCGTGGATTTCCAATCTCACAGTCAACCGGCTCATCGGCCCTGTCAGATGTGCTAACGGGGACGATTCCGTTCTGGCACTTCTCTGGTCACCTCTCGGTCAAACCTCACGACCACTCGTAAGGCAGCATATCACTGGCGTCGGCCTCTGGCTCTCTGAAAGAATGTCACACATCTGATCCTGGGTGCAATCATCATGGCAGCAATGTCCTGGAAGGGATCCTGCTCAAGGTCTCTTCCAAGCATGCCTATGCCGATCTGTACAGAGGCTGGCCTTCCTGCACAACCTCTTCTCGCTCAAAAGACACCTGTGTCCTCAGCACAATATTTTCTCAGAAACTGGTCACATCCCAACGTCTCTGTAAGCATATCAGGTCTCTAGTCTCGACGGGAAGCAATGACAGCTCGTCAGTGTCTCACACGAACCTCTTGTTCCACCTGTATCTATCGCCGTCCATTATGGCGCCATGCTAAGCTACGATGCACCGCACTGTTCTCGGCCGCAGTCAATCTGAAGTCTCTCGTACGGACTCGAAATCGCGTACTCTGTAGCTTCATCATTCCGTAGAAGATGTCAGGCCGAACTGGTCCTCGGGAACACGTCCCAACCATCGGAGGAATACTTATCACTCGTCCGTCCTTGGTCAATCCGCAACGCATCTGGGTAAGTTCCTTTATCCGAACTTAGTCGACTACCCAGTCGACAATGCCGAACTCTGTCCTGCTGGGTGTGCGCAATACGACCACTCCTGGTCTAGGTCTTCTCGTATCGTACTCCAGAAAGGTCCTGTCGAGGTTCCTTCTCAAATCTCAAACCTGCCGAAATGCCCGGAAGTCGTCATCCGATGCTGAAGCTAAAGCTCATTCCGGAATGGCTGCATACATATTGCGCTTCTTTCTGGAAGATCTATCCACATACCACGCCTCGGGGTGCGTATCACATCTCTGATGTCAGCGGAGTGGGACGTCATCTCGTCGAAATATCTTGCGAACTCTTTTCTTCACTCTGCGTCAATGTCGACTGATTCGGACTCGTCTCATCATGGCTGCATGTACTGTGCTCCAACGGCTATGCTCGCATCTGGAGTCTCCCAAGCAGTGTCCCATCACGATATCCGAAGATGTCGAACCATCCGATCGACTCGCCAGATCCTCATAATCCCCCAAGAGCTCACATCTCGGGTACAGTTTAATAGTATCGAGTACATGCCACAGCGTCGGTGGTCCAGCCGTAGAAGGGCAAACCCAAGCCTCACTAATGGCGCCGAGGAACCGCCGCAAACCCGAAGGTTCAAAGGCTTTCATACGGTCATTAAGTCGAGTTAGGGTTTCATTCTTCTAGAGGGTCCATAGAATCACCTGCATATCTTTCCGTATACTTTAAACTTGGAAAATAGGTTCCTGACATTCGATCGTCTCTATCGACTCTCAACGAACCTACGTGAAGTCGTCTCTATCTGGAATCGATCCACCTGATGACTCGCATCGGGTAAGCAAACTCACCACACGTCCTAGTCATTCATCCTCGGTGACTAGCGACTCGCTATCATAACTCCAAGAACATGCTCATGCTGCAGTAGCTCCAACCATCTGGGCGATATCTCGTCATTTGCAGTAGCAACTGGCTCATACGCCTGTACGCCGAACAACGCCTCAATCCTCCAGGAAAGGCAATACATAAGCGGTCATCTCTGAGTCGGTCTGCTCTAGATCTGAGTAAGACTCTCCACACTGGAAATCTTCAACTCATCTGGGCCCGCTCTGGCGCAAAATCGGACGAATCGCCTTCGTCTCTCAAATCGGATAGACTAGCTATCATCAGTCGCATGACTGCCCGAAAGCTCCGGCAATCTCAGCTCGTAAGCTCTGAAAGCAACATCCTGTCAATCTCAGCCACAGCTGGTCCATCTGTCTGCATGGTAGGCGACATCACAATCTCTGAGGTATGCTGTACATCAACAGTCTTCTCTCAACTGGCAGCTCTAACAATGGCCCGATCATCCGGTGCAAGACCAAGCACTCGCCTCCACTAGAGGTCACAATCACCAACACTAACTCGAGACGTTCCCATGTCACCAGAAAACACAATGGTCGGCCCTCGTACCAAACGAGCTCACACCGGCCGTAACCCTAGCAGCAGCCCAAACTGCGCTCAAACATGGCGACAGGAACCTCAGTCGAGTATCAAAGAGAGCACATCAATGGCAAGAAAGGAAACAACAGATTCAAAGTGGATACATGATCATAGGAAGGAACAGCATCAATGGAGGTATGATCATGAAACTAATAGAATCGGGGATCTCAAATGGATGTATAATCCAGGATATGAAGAGAATCACTGATCTCGAAAGTATGTACATCCTATGGTTCCTTAAGCGGAGTGGCGTGTCGTAAGTATGCCGCGGAACATACCAACGGTACGTCACTCTACTTTAGTCACCTAATCCATCAACCAAGGGTCATCCTAATACGATGAATGTTCGGGTCGAATACCCCCTCGACCAAGTCTAAGTTCCGTAAGGTCAAGCCTAAGTTTCGTATATAAACAACGCCCTAGGCTCCACATAGTCAAACTCAGACTCGAACCAAGGTCAACCTAGCGCTCTGATACCAACTTTGTCACGACCCGAAAGAGCACGTGACTGGCCCTTGAACCATATGAAGCCTATAGGACTCCATCTGATCCAAGTAAGCCAAAAGCCCAGAAATCTAAAACCATTTTTGAGAATAAGTAAAGAAAACTGGTTTAAAGAAGTGAAGAAATACAGGTTTGAAATCAAGGTTTTTAAATAACTAAGCCGAAGGTACGTTTTGAAAACAATAAAGTCTTTTCTAAAAATTTCGGCAGAGTTTCTTTTGAAAAACTGGCCCCGAATGGGGTACAACAAGTATAACAATATGTATGCAATGATAATGGCATCCCCAAGCGGGAGCTAGCTCTTCGTCAATCGACGGTCACAACCATATATGCAGCAATAATATACAATGCCTAGTGGCGAGGATCAAATCCAAAGAAAACTCAAAAGCAATAAGAAAAAAACGCAATACTACTAAGCGCGACTTTAAGGTCGAAATAATACAAGTTTTGGTTGATGAAAATTCTAGATACAATGAAATAAATAAATACAATGGTGGTTCTTGATGCGAAAGAATCCACCTACCAAAGCAAGTCACCCGCAAGAAGAAAGTGTGCCAGAAATGCCGCAATAGAACCTGTACGGCAGAACCTGCAAGAACTGTGGCACAACGGGGGTGAGTTGCCAACTCGTGAATAGAAACATCTACAAGCAGAAACCGAATGCAAGACATAAACCTAAGTCAACGATCAATAATATAATCGACAAGAGTACATCTGAGTGTAATAGGGTGGCAAGGTAACATCTAATCATGTATGTAGTGCCAGGTACTCAGGTAATCACATGTCATCAGTGTAAGGTATGTCTGCATGAAGTAACCATGAAGAAATATCAATGATATCAATACACATATATTAGCGTCCCATACCACTAATATTGGTGTAAGGGTATATATAACAGCGCCCTCATACCCTGTTATATATACAAATAAAGTATGATCAATGTAAAACCAGTCTGTATATGATCCAAGTCTGTATATAATCCATGTCTGTATGTATGTGGAACCCGTCCACTCGTCACCCACTGACGATAAGCATCAAGTATGCAAGTATGAGGATATAAACAATATCATGGAAAAACATCATGAAAACCCGTGCCTAGCATCGACACGTAAATCCTCATCCATATGGGGCTCCGTCGGCGGTATCGGCCCTCGGCCCCCGGCAGTACGAGTCAACCCATGTCCATCTCTGGGCTCCGTCCGCGGTATCGGCCCTCGGCCCCCGGCAGTACGGGTCAGCCCATCTCTCGACTGCGGCCGGTATCCTCCAGATATCCGCCGAGCTCAAATACAATCACCGGTAGGTACTCGCCCGCCTCCAGGCTCAATCGGCAAACCCATCGATAATCTCGCCGAGGGGAACCATACCGGGCCCACCACGAACCCGCAAACGGATCATCACCTCCTCGAATCGGGTTTCAAGCACACGTCTCAGCACCGAGAAAATGCGTGGTGGACGCACCGAAATATCATATCACGAGGTACCGGGTTTTCATAAAAGTGCCTCTTTTCTTAAATAACCCCACGGTCCTCAAAAACCAGAAATCACATGAAAATCCAACATCAGGAAGTAAATCCAATGCGATGTGCTATGCAGTCAATCCATGACGTATGAGACATGTAAAGAACAGTAATCATATCGGAAATCATGCAACATGGAATAGTAATGTGCATATGTCGAAGGAAGAATCATCTCATGAATGCAATAGTACTATAGTGTAGTGGCATGGCAATTATCGATGATGAAGTGTGTGAGCCGGCAAATAGTGTACGTGGAACATACGCATCATCGATAATGGTGCTGGTGTCCTAACAACATGATAATAATATAGCAATGAACATATGCCAGCAATGCGAATAGCATGAAGATGCAGAAATCTAGTAGTCAACACCACAGTAAAGTATCTACTATGCAACTACACCTAAGTATCAGGTCAAACAGGAGGGGTAGGTGTGGAAACCACCTAAATCTGAGTCGGTATATATATAAAGATATATAGTCGGTGATCTCGCCTCAATGTCATATCATAAGATATCCTCGAGTTATGAGTGCGGATCTATCATCAATATCGGCACGTACGGTAAATCATCGTACGGCATCCCCAAAAGCTGGGTAGGGGTCAACATCTCACTGTCTCATCACATAACAGATATCACCATCATCAGAACATATAGTCTGGAGTACTACTCTATGTCTAGTACAAAATGGTAACATCAGTAAAGTATGCATGCGGGGGTAAACACACATCCCAAGCCCGCAAGAATCACAAGTCATATCCCACATATGAATCGTATCAAATCACCGATCCCATGGCACCAAGCCCATATCATCGACTCATCTCCAAAGTCATCACATATCATCAATCATAGTGCAAGTACAAGTGATAAGCAAGGGTGTGTGTATAGGTGTAATTCTATCCTAGGGTTCGCGACTATGAACTGCACTAGTCACTTCTAACCCTGTACTATCCATAATACACGTAATATCACGATAACTACATAATAATCTATCTACGGACTGCGGGGGTGCTATACGCCATCCACCCGACTTCCCCCTGTAGATATAATCTACTCACCTTGCTTCTCGTGTGCCAAAGCCGATGTCGCTATCTTCACCTCCTTTGCCTCAACATCACGCGGGGTACCTACAAGTATATCACAATGCTAAAGCACATGAAAATCACATCGGAAACCAAAATAGCACACGCTACCCGCATAGATAAAAACCTATCGACTCGCATGTAAACACAATCAAAATCCACTTGTCGTTGACGTCTAAACGCCACCCGACAGGAATGAATCACCAAATACCAAAATCCATGCTAAAACAAGTTCCAAATTATACACCAACATAGGAAAATCAACCCAGATTTCACCCTAGATGGAATCAGTCAAAACTAGACATACTCAGGGTCAAAACTAGAGGAAATGGGGGCATGCACAGAAAACGAGGCAATTCCTTAAAATACCTTATTTTAGAATTTTCCATAATTTTTCCCCATTTATCTGTATTTAATTATACCAGAATATTAAAATATTCATTAAAATAATATTAAATTATAAAATTTCCTAAAAATCATATTTTATTATTTTGAAGACGTTACACCTACACTTCAGCCGTAGGATCAATAATGTATGCGATGTTGTGTATACGCCTTGATGTAGCTTATGCACTAGGTGTAGTAAGCAGGTATCAGTCGAACCCAGGGGAGAATCACTGGACTGCTGTGAAGAACATTCTTAAGTACTTGCGAAGGACTAAAGAATTGTTCTTGGTATATTGTAACGGCGATCTATAAATGGAGGCCTTTACCCATTCGAGCTTCTAGAGTAATAAGGATGACAACAAGTCTATCACAGGGTTTGCAGTTACCCTCAACGGAGGGATGGTGAGTTGGAAGAGTTCCAAACAGGATACCGTTGTAGACTCTACGATGGAAGATGAGGACATTGCTGCAAATGATGCTGCCAAGGAAACCGTCTGGATGAGGAAATTCATCTCAGAGCTAGGAGTAGTTCCAACCAATATTGATCCAATACCTTTTTATTATGACAATAATGCGGCTATGGCGTTGGCCAAAGAGCCCAGGTCCCATCAGAAGTCCAGACACATCCTGAGGCGATATCATTTGATCCGGGAGATTGTTGATCGCCACGAGATCGAGATTAAGAGAGTAGATACAAAGGACAACACTGCGGATCCATTCACCAAGGCCCTCCCTCAGCCGTAGCATGAGCGACTTTTTGAGATGTTGGGTATGAGATACGCCAATAACTGGCCTTAGTGCAAGTGGGAGATTGTTGGATATATGTATGCCGTAGAGGCCATTATATGATAGTGTATGTACCGGTATGTGTGTGTCTGTGTGTGTATTTATATATTTAGAGGACAGTCTTGCTCGACATGATAGTATGCTATTTGGTTACTCTTTATCTTGACATGTTCACTTGATCATGGTTTTATTCATTTGGTACATGTTGATAAAACGCTTAGGATATTTGCTTGACTACTTGGATTATATTGTGGATCATACTAGTGGGACATCCGTAATTTATAAGCATATCCTTAAAATGTTCTTAGTCATGGGTGTATCGAGACGGGGCATCGATATTCCAGAGTAGACTAGCGTATACGATTCTTGTCCCATATGATGGGCGATGGATGATCCCATATCCAACTGGTGTGCTGACACCAAAGATTATATACGGGTGCTCAGTAGAGACTGGGTACACTAAACGGACTCGCCGAGAACTCCTATGTGGTATTATATCTTACGTCAGATAGTAGTTCTCAGGTGACACTGGTACAGGTTAGTCCGTATACCCGAGATCATCATAGAGACTTGTGTATCCTCCCACTGTACTTTGATCTCCACCCTACCACGGCTGTACTGAGTCGTGCAAAAAGTTGGATTTTGGGTACAGTCCCGAGGCATATGGAGGCAATGGGCGATAGGAGGGGTTTTGTCTCTCCCGGTATTGGGCGTTGATGTTGCGCCATTTTTGATTGGCTATAACAGGAAGTCCCTTGCCAGGGCTTCTAAGATTTATTTATAAGTGTTATCAGTAGTTTCTCGATCTGTTATGAACCATATACCGACATGACTTATTGAGTTATTAGGGTCGACGTTACCATCCCTAGACTCGATATGCAACATATCTGACGAAGAGACCGGACTGTACGGTAAGTGTTACCAGTTGGCGTGACAGGAGTTTTGACAGGTTTGCTTGTTCTTCTTCTGATCGTTCAATACCCAGATGGCCGTTACGTTTAGCTGACCGCTTACGGCTTGTGAGTGTTTGATATGATCATCACCTACTGCCGGTGTATTGACGAGTCTTAGAGTCCCAAACAGAAGTTTCCTAGCTCAGACGAAACGATGTGGTGTGCATATGAGATATGCGCGGGGGCTCAATTAAATGAGAGTATATCATACCGTATTTTAATCGGGCGTTTTCTACTGGTCGGGTCGTATAAGATATGACCGGTTTATTAAATCAGGTGTTAATTTAATATTTGAACTTTATCTCATTTAAATAAACCTTTTCTTTATGATGTATGCATGGATGTATATGTACATATTGATGTGCGTGCACACATACATACATACATTTGTATCATGGTTGTTGATACATAGAAGATGGCAATGCAAGACTCACATGGTGTATAAATATCTTCATATTTATTTGATTTTGAGAAAAATGAAAATGATTTAAATCATCGTTGACTATTCAAAGCTTTCCCCTTAGTTACAACCATGGTTTCATTTCATTTGTTCCTTAACTCAAACACAAAATATCTAGATATTTATTAACCCTAGTTTGTCATGAGACATATATCTTGGATATTATTCATTTTCTGTTATTGTTATCATTATCCTTTTATCTCTCATGAGCTCATGGTTGCCATCTTCTTCTTCCTCATCTCTTATGCTCTCTTGATTATTCTAGTGAGTGTGTGAGCTAAAATGAAAGGGCTTTTGAGTGAGAAAACAAACCACACAATCATTCTATACTAGTTTTGCCTATTAGTTTAGAGTGTTAGCTTCACTTCCTCATTCATCAAGTGAAGCAAGGAGCTTGGGCAAAGGAGCTTCGGGTGGATCGTCGTGGACTTGAAGGGAGCTTGAGAAATCCGGTTCCAACTCGTGGAGATCCAAGGAGTCAAGGAGGGAAGTCTACAAAGGTTGTATCACTTAACCCTTAGTGTGGATTTTTTCTAGTATGTGATGCTAGTTAATTGTTACCCAAAATTTCTAGTTCGATTCATGGTTAGTTTTCTTAGCACCCCCTTTAATTTTTGTTATGGCATGTGTGATGCTTCCAAACCCTAGGTAAGGTGCTAAGGAAACCCTACAATAGGCATATTTACTTACGTTGATGACATGTGATGTTATGTGTTGCTGTGATATGTTATATTGGATCGTCGTGATCTGAATAGCCGGGGTTTTTTTTGTGAGATGAGGGTTTTTATTTTCATTCATGTAAAATTTATTGTATGTAATATTCTTTTATTGGGGCACTTCCGAGTTGAGAATGATGTCACCATTGTATATTATTTACTTTTCCGCATTAGTATAGACCCAGGGATGGGAGCACAGGTAACCGGCTGTAGGGTCCAGTGGGAGGCCATCTCGAGGAGTCGAGACCGTGTCTCCTAACCCTAGAATTGGCAGCGTTACTTATCGCTCTCGTAGGGGTCTAGGGTTGTGGGTTTGGCTATTCATCGCGACCATGGAATCCGTGTTTTATATAGGCTCAAAATAAAACACGGACCTCCTGGTATATCTAATATGTCATATGTTTCTTTTGCTGCTGGTATACTGTGACGTGACCATATTATATACGTGAGACGAATGCTTTATTATTGTATATATGATATATAATAAACGTTGCTTATTTTTTACACCCGTGCTAGTCCCGCCCCGGTATGCCGTTAGTTAAGTAACCTAACGGTGCTTAACGGGACACAGTGGCGAATGCGGATGGCATAACCGTACGTTGTATTTTCGTTTCTTCTATGATGCTTAGGAAGCATAAATGATGGGATTCATTAATGAGATTAATGAAAGAAAGGAAACCTAAAAGATGTTGTGCAATCAAATTTATAAAAAGGGTAGCTCTAGTTTTAGCTTTGCATAGCTAGCGGTATTCCTTGTAGAATATCCAGCACATTATTCGATAAGGAAAGAGCCGAGATCCCTTCACCGGGAGTGACCACTTTAGCGAAACTGGCAGATGCTACAACTCACTCGGTTTTGATTTTGATTGCTTCTATAGTTCTTGCTTTGCATAGCGGTATTTGTGAAATATACTGCACCTTATTCGATAAGGAAAGAGCCGAGATCCCTTCACCGGGAGTGACCTCTTTAGCAAAACTATAAAAAGCCTCAAAAACACTCCTTTTTCAAAATCACTTGTTTTTATAACAATATCAAGTTCATTACGCTCATGGTTTTCTGAAAAACCTACGTAGCCCTCCGTCATTTCAGATAAAGATTATTTAGTATTCGTGCTACATTTATTGACCTCTGTAAAGGCGTAGTGTGCGGTAGCTGATTAGTACTTATCTGTAAATCATGAGATGAGATTGGATTAGGGTAATCGTACGACCTTGTTGACCTCTGTCAAGGGTCATGCGGGTGGGTTTGATTCAATCAAGAAAAGACGGGTTGAATTTGACTAGTGCACTATGGTTTGTTGAACTCTGTCAAGGTCATAGCACGCTAGGGGCAAAAGCATTATCGGGAATTTCAAGTGTTGAAATTTGCAATGAGATTGCATACCTTCTATAAGATAATTGGATCCTGATACCCACTGGGAGTAAGAGTTACTCCTGGGAGAGTTTTACACATGACAATTAGCCGATCAAGTAGGTGTCTAAAAAGGTGTTAACGGGGCTATGCCTCTGGGAAAATGAGGTTTATTTTAATTAGGTCCGTGCGAAAGCACGGGGAACCTCCCTCAAAGTATTAACACTGACCTGGATGAAAGATTGGCGAACTTGTAAGGTGTAATTAATCTCGACTAATCTTACCTTTTAGGGTTTGAAGAAAGATTTGATAGAACTAGTGGTAGCCATATTGATTAGATAAGATAATAACCAACCTAATCTTGCAAGAGCATACGCTAAAGTGTTTCCTTCTCCCTCTCTCCAGGTAGCGACCATGTCAGGCCTTAATCAAGATAATAATATGGATGTATTGACCGAACCCGCTTATTATACTGAGCAGGGAACGTTGGTCCCGCTCCAACTTATAATTGTTATAAGTCCGAGCAGAAAATAGGAGAATATCCAGATTCTCAGGCCACCCAAACGAAGAACAAGCATGCTGATGCATCTTCTTCGGGTGTGTTAGTTATCGAGAACTGTTTCTCAGTTCACTCTACGTCCTGGGTATTAGATACCGGATTGGGATCCCATATATGTAATATGTTACATGGGCTACGTAAAGGTAGAGAACTGGAAAAGGGTGAACATTCCATAAGAGTAGGGAATGGTGCAAATGTTGCAGCCAAAGATGTTGGCGAATATCACCTTGTGTTACCAAAAGGTAATACATTGATTCTGAACGAATGCTATTACATTCCGACCCTGATATGCAATCTTATATCAGTTTCTTTACTGAGTAAAGAAGGATATAATTTTGTAGTACAGGATAATGTTATGAACATATTCCTGAATAAAAACTTGATTGGATCAGGCCCGTTAATTAATGGCATATACATTCTCAATAAAACTACAGTACTTAATGTACAAAACACACACAAGAGGAAGAGTTCAGAAATGAACGAATCCTTCTTATGGCATTGTAGATTAGGTCATATCAATGCGACACGACTCTCTAAGTTACATAAAGAAGGATATTTGAATACATTTGAATTATCATCTTATGACACTTTCCAGTCATGTCTCAAAGGCAAAATGACCAAAACTCCGTTTAGTAGACACAGAGAAAGAGTTACGGAACTCTTGGGACTGATACATAGTGATGTATGTGGTCCCATGTGTACACATGACACGGATGGTTCCTCATACTTCATTACATTCACTGACGATCTCTAAAGATACGAACATGTGATCCTGTTGAAACACAAGTCTGAAGCTTTTGAGAAATTCAAAGAATATAAACATGAAGTCGACAACCAAAAGGGTAAAAGTATTAAAATCCTTCGATCTGATCGAGGAGGAGAATACTTGAGCAATAAGTTCCGGGACTATCTAAAAGAGAATGGGATTCTCTCTCAGCTTACTCCTCCCTATACACCACAGCACAACAGTGTATCGGAGCGGAGGAATCGCACCCTATTAGATATGGTGCGCTCTATGATGAGCACCGCTGAGTTGCCTATTTCCTTTTGGGGTTATGCGCTTGAAGCAGCAACATACCTATTGAATCAGGTTCCATCAAAATCTGTACCTACCATACCATATGAGATATGGAGTGGGAAGAGACCATGTCTTAAACGAGTTAAGATATGGGGTTGTCCGGCCTATGTCAAAAGGAAAAATCCAGACAAACTTGAGGAACGATTAGTTCTTTGTAAGTTTGTTGGATATCCTAAACATTCGAATGGATATCTATTCTACCACGGTGAACAACAAAAGGTGTTTGTTGCTCAACATGCCACCTTTTTAGAAAAGGAATTTCTTGCAAAAGAAATTAGTGGCGAAGAGGTAGAGCTGGAAGAAGTTCCAGCAGAACAAACTACAACTGAAAATTCAGTGGAACCAGAGGATTCGATAGCTCCCAACGAACCCCAGCCTCTCCGCCTATCTAATAGGGTTCCTCATCCACCTGCGAGATACTACGGTTTTCTCATAGACGGTGGGAGCGAAGATTGCATCATGGAAGAAGATGACCCGACTAGCTTCGAGCAGGCCATCACGAGTGGAGACTCTGTGAAGTGGTTGGATGCAATGCGTTCTGAGATGGAATCCATGTACACCAACAAAATATGGACTTTGGAAGTTGCTCCTGAAGGGGTAAAACCTATTGGGAGCAAATGGATCTTTAAGAAGAAACTTGGTGTAGATGGAAAAGTTGAGACTTTCAAAGATAGACTTGTTGCAAAGGGATTTTGTCAACGAACAGGTATGGATTATGACGAAACCTTTTCTCTAGTGGCTATGCTTAAGTCCATCCAGATCCTACTTGCCATTGCTGCATACCATGACTATGAAATCTGGCAGATGGATGTTAAGACCACCTTTGTAAATGGTGATTTAGAGGAGTGTGTGTACATAACTCAGCCAGAGGGCTTTGTAGAAAGTGGGAGCAACGGAAAGGTGTGTAAGATGCTTAAATCCATCTACGGGTTAAAGAAAGCATCGCGGAGTTGGAACATCTGCTTTAATACGGTAGTCAAAGAGTTTGACTTCATCAAGAACGTAGATGAACCATGTATATACAAGAAGGTTGCAGAGAGTAAGGTTGTCTTCCTCGTATTGTACGTGGATGACATACTCTTGATAGGAAATGATGTTCCTATGCTGCACTTGGTCAAGCTCTTCTTATCACACAGATTCTCAATGAAATATCTAGGTGATGCCTCCTGCATTTTCGGGATTAAGATCTATAGAGATAGATCTAAACGGATACTGGGATTGTCCCAATTCAGGTACATTTACACCATACTAAAGAGGTTTAGTATGAAAGAATCCAAGCGTGGGTATTTACCCAGGATCTCTGGACTCACTAACTCCGAAGAGATGTCTCCTAAGACTGAATTGGAGAGAGCTCGCATGCAAGGGATACCCTATGCTTCGGCAGTAGACTCTATCATGTACACGATGCTATGTACCAGACCCGATATAGCATACTCACTATGTGTAGTGAGTAGGTATCAAGCAGATCCTGGAGAGCGTCACTAGACAGCTGTGAAGAACATTCTCAAGTACTTGAGAAGGATTCGAGCTTCCAAAGTGATAAGGACGACTCTAAGTCGCACTCGGGATTTGTCTTTACCCTCAATGGAAGGGCGGTTTGTTGGAAGAGTTCCAAGCAAGAAACCGTGGCAGACTCGACGATGGAGGCTAAATACATCGCCGCAAACGATGCTGCCAAAGAGGCTGTCTGGGTCAAGAAGATCATAACTGAACTTGGTGCGGTTCTGTCCATTGAGCATCCAATACCTTTGTATTGTGATAACAATGGAGCTGTGGCTTTGGCGAAGGAACCCAGGTCCCATCAGAGATCCAGGCATATTCTAAGGCGGTATCACCTGATCCGGGAGATAGTTGATCGCCGAGAAATTGAGGTCAGGAGAGTTGACACGAAGGACAACACAGCGGATCCACTCACGAAGGCCATACCCCAAATACAATTTGA
This sequence comes from Agapanthus africanus, assembly GCA_030015575.1. Lineage (NCBI taxonomy): Eukaryota > Viridiplantae > Streptophyta > Magnoliopsida > Asparagales > Amaryllidaceae > Agapanthus > Agapanthus africanus. Next base: position 229,006,334 of record JASDDO010000022.1, on the reverse strand, counting down.
GAGACTCTTCGGGATGTTGGGTATGCGATACTACAACAGCTGGCCTTAGTGCAAGTGGGAGATTGTTAGTTGTATATATGCCCTAGAGTCCATTGTTGTACATATGATGTATATTATAGTGGATGCTTGGATATATATAGAGAGGACTTTCTTGTTCGACATAATAGTATGCTATTTAGTTTCACTTTGTCTTAACATGTTGACTTGTATTGGTTTACTATCTTGCTCTCACATGTTGATAAAGCCCTTAGGATATGTACTTGACTACTAGGACTATGATGCAGATCATACTAGTGGGGCCAGGGAAGTCAACGAGTACATCCTATAACTGTTCCTAGTCGAGAGAGTATTGAGACACGGCATCGATACTCCAGAGTAGACTAGCGTATATGCATCTTGACCCATATGATGTGCGATGGATGATCCCATATCCATCGGTGTTTGACATGAAAGATGGTGTACGGGTGCTCAGTGGAGACTAGGTACACTGAACGGACTCGCCGAGAACTCCTAGATGGTATTATACCTATCGTCAGATAGCAGTTCTCTGGTGACACTAATACAGGTTAGTCTGTAGACCCGAGATCGTCAGAGAGTCTTGTGTGATTCCCACTGTGCTTTGATTTCCACCTTACCACGTTCAAGAGAACGTGCAAAACGGTGACTTTTGGGTACAGTCCCGAATCACATGGAGGAAATGAGCGATAGGAGGGGTTTCGTCTCTCCCGGTATTGGGGGTTGATGTTGCACTGTGCTCGATAGGCTATAACTGGAAGTCCCTGGCCAGGGCTGCTATGGAGATCTACTGGTAAGTGTTATCAGTAATTTCTCGACCTGTTATGAGCCTCACATCGGCATGACTTATCGGTTACTGGGGTCTCATGTTTACCACCCTTAGACTGGATATGCGACATATCAGTCGAAGAGACCGGACTGTACGGTAGTGTTACTGATTGGATTCATAAGAGTATGTATAAGCTTGCTTGTTGATCTTCTGATCGCTCAATACCCGGGTGGCTGTTACGTTTAGCTGACATCTTGCAGCTTGTGGGTGTTTGATATGATCATCACCTACTGCCGGCGTATTGACGATTCTTTAGAGTCCTACACAGAGGTTTCCTAGCTCAGGCAAAACAGAGTAGGAGCACATATGTGATTTGTGCGGGACAGAGAATAATACACGTATGTGATACCGTATTCGATTTTCGCGATATGTGATATCGGCCGGGTATATGTGATATAGCCGGTTTATCGGATCAAGTGTTGGTTCGATAAAATGGTACATGTTATATTAGTCGGTTATATGTATATAGACGGATTATCGGATCAAGAGTTGATTCGATAATTTAATGTATAATTATATATGTGATATATTACATTAAATTAGCTAATATAAACTCACTTAAATGATTCTTTTTCTCACTTGGATAATACATTGATATATATATGTGATATATGTTAATTGTATTATTTTCTTTTGTTACATTATATATTATATATGTGATATATAATATTGTAACATGTTAGGGTTACAAATGCAATTAGGGTTTTGAGATTAAACCATGCTAGGGTTTAAATTAGGGTTAACATTTATTTTAGGTTAATTCTAAATTGTGGATTTAAATTGAGATATTTTGTTATGTTGACTAAAGTCCACCCTTTAGAAAATATCTAGATATTTGTTTACCTAACCATTGAATCCTAGCATATGGTTTATTCTCTACAAGGGTTAAGCATGACATGCTTAACCTTGGTTGCATTTTTAACCTCACACAATAATTCATTCACAACTTCATCTTCTTCTTCCTCTTCACAAAAGCTTTCTAGCTTTTTGATGTGTGATGAATTAAAGTGAGATAAAGAAAACTAAAGAGAGCAAAATTCCTACTTCATCATCCTCATTTATTCTTGTCACTTAAATTAGGGTGTTCACATCACTAATACCTCATTAGAGAAGTGTGAGCTTGGGTTAGTGTTTCTTCAAGGTAGATCATCTTAGAAAGTGAAGACTTCAAGCAAGATGCCTCATTCACCTCATGGAGCCTCTATAGAGTCTGGGTACTTGATGATCGCAGTGAAGGGACCTCAACTCGGAGCTAATGAAGCGAAGGAACAGACTACAAAAGTTGTAATACTTATCTCTTAGAAGTAAAGATGTTTACTTTTATGTTTTGTTTGATTCTTTAGTTAAAGTTCCTAGGTTTAGGGTTATCTTTAATGGCAAAATTTTAACTTGGCATGGATGATGCCTCCCGAAACCTTGTTGCCGTTGTAGGTAACCCAACGTTTCCTACGTGTCCACGAGTGACACAAAATTTTACAAGGAGAACCTTTTGGGATATTTCAAAGAGGCGGGACGTATAATTTGAGCAAACATATATAAGTATATATTGCAGGGTTGTCTAGCATAGCAACAAGGTTTCGGGAGGCATCGTCCATGCCAATTTCAAATTTTTCCGTTCTAGCTAACCCTAACCCAAGAATCGTTACTAGAAAATCCGACGAATCGATATGCAAACAACTTTGCAAGGAAGTGAACAAGGAATACAACCTTTGTAGACCGGTCCTTCACTTCAATAGCTCCATATTGTAGTCTCTTCGCTGCGAATGGTGAACTCCCGGACTCTAGAGAGGGTTCACTTGAAGAAACGAACAAGCTTGCTCAATATCTTCGAAGCCGAAGATGATCTACGTCGAGAAGACTCGAGCTCATGCTACATCTTCACTAATGTGTGAAATTAGTGAAGCAAACACCCTAAACTAAATGGCTAATAGTAGAGGATGACGAAGTAGGAAGTGGGCTCACTTTAGTTTTATTTTTCTCACAATCTTTCATCACTTCAAGAAAATCAAGAGAGCTTTTTCAATGAGGAAGAAGAAGATTAAGCAAGTGATGAAAGAATAATCATGTGAGGTTAGAAATGCAACCATGGTTAGTGTATGTCATGCACTAACCATTGTAAAGACTAAACCATAGCTATGAGTTAAGGTTGGGTTAACAAATATCTTAAGCTAGACAAATAAGTAGACTAAGTCAATGAAACATACAAGCTTCTACAAGCTTTGAACCATGACTAATTCCAAATGTTTGAATTTGCTTAAATATAATTATGAACCCTAATTTTGACCCTAGCATGGTATATGTCTCATACATACATGTTCCATGTGTAACCTAGCATGACACAATAATATATATCACATATATATTTTGTGTGCAAAGAAAACAATACATATATCACATATATGTAAAGTGTATCCTATGTGAGAAAAATGAATACTGTAACATTTCAGAAATATAAAATAATATTTTTGGAAATTTAATATTAAAATAATATATTTTGCGAGAACTACCCGATTTGTGAAATTGGGATTTTCGTAAATTGGTATAAGTGTATACCAATATTTGAAAGCTTATTGGAGAATAAAATGATATTTATCTGATTTTGGATAAAATCTGTGTTTGTACATTTTTCATGATTTTGCACCATGTCATGTGCATGTGTGTGTTTGTGAGTTTTGTGAGATAGAGAATGTGAAAGGAAATGAAGAGGAAAAGAAAAGAAAAGGAAATGAATTGAGTGTGAATAGAATCAATTTGATCCCATGGACAATGAGATATTTGTGAAAGAAACAAGAATAGATATTTGTGAGAGAGGTAAGTGTAGGGAGAGATATTTGTTGTGAGAGTGTGAGGGTAAGAGAGAGAGAGAGGGTTAACTTGGCTGCCCCAAATCATTCATCTCCATCACTTCCTCACTACCCTCATGCCACATCTCCAAATATTTCTCAAAACCCTATGCCCTCTTCACTAAAAACATGCACACCTCCATTCTAAACCCTTAGAACCTTTCAAGTTTGGATTTTGAAGACTTGGGCAACTCAAGAAAGTTTTTTGGTTGCAAATAAGGTAATCCATACACTTTAGTTTGGTTTTTGGTGTTAAATATCGTATTTCTAGTTAGAAATTGAGTTAATGAGGTTATCGATTGTAGAATATTATAAGTTGTTGTCAAGTGGTCAATTAAGATGTAGGGAGTGTTTACAAGACCTTATAGAGTGTTATATTGACCTAGAATTGAGTTTAGAACCTGATACACGAAGTTAGAATTGTTCCGTGTCGATTTTGTGAAACCTTAAGGCCTTCAAGGAATCTGGGATGATCTGGGAAGTTTCTCAGAAAAACAAACAACTCTAGAGACTTAATTGGGACAATAGGACACCACCCTGATGAGACGAGCCCATTCCCTCACCAGATGGCCGAGCAGGCCAGATTTTTAAGGGTAGTGGCCGGCCACTTGGTGGTGGTTAGTGCTGGAATTGGTCCAGTAGCTCATATACTTCATATACAACACCCTATACTTGTTTGTTTTGTTCCTATTGACCTGAACCATAATCTAGGAGCTATTGTGAGTGGTTTTGGTTATGTTTTCCGTATTTTGGAATTATTGGTTTTGGTATTTGATATTGTATTGGGTCGTTAGATGTTGGTACGTCGACGACGAGGGTTGTTTGGTTGGTTTTTGCTTGCGTAGGCTATAGGTTCTAACTTATGAGCGCACCGTGTGCCGTATCGGTTTTCGAACATTAATTTTGATGGTATTATGATATGTGTTGATATTGTAGGTACCTTCGCGTGGATTTTGAGATGACGAAGCACATCGACTACGGCTAAGCGAGGAGTTTACCAGGTGAGTAGATGTATATCTAATGGGGGAAGTCGTGTGGATGGCGTATAGCACCCCCATAAACATTGATATGGAATATCGTTTGATTATTTTATCCTCATAAATGATATGCGATGGAAATGATTATAGGATTTAATAAGGATAATATGATAAAAGTTGACACTAATGAACATAGTGACATATGAGAGTATGAAATGAGAAGTGAATCATGATCAGTACGAATTGAAAGAGAACGAGTATACGATGTGATATGGTGACTTAGTGTGATATGTCGTTATATGGATGCGAGTCGATATGAGATAGTTGATACCTTTGTCGGTCCACGATATGAGATTGATAAAGATGTGACCTGGGATATAGAGACATATATAATGTTGTGAATCATGAGCTTTATGCAGTACGAAACGTTGGTCCGTACCCTCATTGTCATATAGGCTGATAGGATCCTTATTTGTTTAATGCTGTTGTACGATGGATTATACCGTACGTAATGTTGTGAGGCTGAATGCCGATTGATAGATTCACCGACTCGGATATATATTGTAGACACGTATACCTTGTAGAGTTTAGCTGACGATGTACTTTATACTACGTTCATGTCATTCTCATTACATTACATATACCTGTGCTAGTACACCTACACCATTATCGATGATGCATATGTTACACTCATACAGATTGGTCGGCTCACACGCCTTCATCATCGATAATTGCTATGTCAATACACAGTAGAATTGCTGCATCATAAATACATGCCTACCTGTTGATACCCACATATCTTGCTATTGCTACATATACCCCTAAATGGTATTGTATTTTCATTTGACATTGAGACATTGATTCTTATTCCATTGTGCATATGAAATATAGCATACTTGTATACCTACATGCTTACACATATACCTTGCTATACCTACATGGTATTGCATCATTATTGACATGTATATACACATACCTTGCTACAGCTACACCTATAACTACATGGTATTGCATCATTATTGACATGTATATACACATACCTTGCTATAGCTATATGTACATCATGCATACATACTTACATGTACACCCTGATACTTGCTATAACCACATGTTCACCTTTATATGATGTTGCTTGGATTTTGGAGAATTGGAAACCACATGATATATTTAATAACTTGATGCAATTAAATAGCAGTTTTTCCTTGATATGTTCATATTACTATTTTATGTTTCATATATTATATTTCATGGATTTACGCATTGAGATATAGATTTCACGTGATTTATGGATTTGAGAACCGTGGAGGTATTTCAAGAAATTCATGTATTGTTTGAAAACCCAGTTTCTCTTGATATGATATTTCAGTGCATCCACCTTGAGTTTTCTCGGTTATGAGACTTGTGTTAGATACCCGATTCGAGGAGCGGTAGGCACCGTCTGCGGGTACATGGTGGACCCGGTATGGTTCCCCGGGACAAGAGGTGATTTTCGTGGTATAGACGATGAGCCTGGTAGGAGGGCTAGCACCTATCGGTGATAGTATTTAGATTCAGCGGTTATCGTGGGGATACCGACTAGATTTATGTACGGGCATGACATTAGGTCCAGTTATGGTGACGGCGCCTGACGGATGAGTATTTACGTGTCGATACTGGACACGGGTTTCAAGATGTTTCGAGTGTCGATGTTGGACACTCAGGTTCCATGATTTTTGATGTGTCGTTGATGGACACATGAGATAGATATCCTCATATATAGACACACACACACACATGCATATGTTTTCATGATATTTCGGGTATCGATGTTGGATACTCAGGTTCCATAAGACTTACAGATTTGAGGGCCGATATGAGGATGCAATGCCTAAGCTAAAAGGATTTACGTGTCGATATTGGACACGGGTTTCATGATGTTTCGAGTGTCAATGTTGGACACTCAGGTTCCATGATTTTGATGTGTCGTGAGGGACACACGTTGATTTATATCCTCATATTTACCTGCATATGCTTTCATGATATTTAAATGCATGATGTTGTTGTGTCATTAGTTGACACGTAGATGAGATCCACATGCATACATGCATTTGATTATATTGATGGATGATATCCACTTGCTGATAGGCATTGATTATGTTGTTGGCACATATGCAGATACGGTCACCCTAGATATCATAGTATTACCTTTATGATATAGTTGACCGAGGAATCATTATTTATTTCGATTTCTATCTGATGATGTTTTTTACTCATGAGTTGGCAACTCACTCCCGTTGTACCACAGTTCTTGCAGGTTGACTGCTTGGATCACTAGCGGCATCACTGGCACACATATGCTTTCGGGTGATTTGCTTTGGGTAGGTGGTATATGTTGGATCGTGCCACTTTTGTATTATTATTCCTATTGTATCTAGTCAACTCCATCAAATCAGAAACTAGTATTTGTATAAGTAGTAAGACTTAGCAAGACTTGTAGTTGTGAGACTTGAGCGATAGGTTATATGTTCGCTTGGTGGGTTTGATATCTTGCTTTACTTTATCCCTTGTGTTGATCTTCACCGTTGGGCATCGTATACTTATATTATGTCTTGCGTGGTTGTGACCCTGCCGATTGGCGAAGATCTAGCTCCCGCTTGGGGATGCCTATATATTGTTGTATATCTGTTTTGGATCAAAATATTCAAGAGAGGTGCTGCCCGAAATTAAAAAAAAGGGTTTAGATTTCTGGGTTTCGGCTTACTTATTTTACGTTGCGCCTTTAGACGTTGCGTGATTTAAGTGCCGGTCCCGAACTAAATTCGGGTCGAGACAAATACTTAAGTGAGCTAATATTAGTTAATGTAAGTTAATATATCAAATATATAATTATACATTAAATTGTTAAATCAACTCTTGATTTAATAATCCGGCTATGTCTCATATAACCGAATAATATCAAGTGTAACAAGTTATCGAATCAACACTTGATCCGATAACTTGGCTATATCATATATAACCTACGAATGTCACATATCGCGAGAATAGAATGTGGTATCACATACTGGAATTAATCTCGGTCCCGACATATCATATATGTGCTCCTACTCCGTTTCGCATGAACCAGGAAACCTCTGTGTAGGACTTTAAAGACTCGTCAATACGCCGGCAGTAGATGATGATCATATAAAACACCCACAAGACGCAACCGGTCCGCTAAATGTAACGGCCACCCGGGTATTGAGCGATCAGAAGATCAACAAGAAAGCCTGCTCGTACTCCTGCGAATCCAATCAGTAACACTACCGTACAGTCCGGTCTCTTCGTCTGATATATTGCATATCACAGCCTAGGGGTGGTATAAAGTCAGACCCCAATAGCCTGATAAGTCATGCCGATGCAAGGTCCATAATAGTTCGAGAAACTACCGATAACACTTACCAGTAAATCTCAGCAACCTTAACCAGGGATTTCCTGTTATGGCCAATCGAGCATAGCGCAACATAACTCCCAATACTGGGAGAGATGAAACGCCTCCGATCGCCCATTGCCTCCATTTGACTCGGGACTGTACCTAAAAACCACCTTTTTGCACGATCTCTTGACTGTGGTATGGTGAAATCAAAGCACAGTGGGAATCCCACAGGACTCTATGGCGATCTCGGGTCTGCAGACTAACCAGTACCGGTGTCACCAAAGAACTGCTATCCGACGATAGGTATAATACCATCTAGGAGTTCTCGGTGAGTCCGTCCAGTGTACCCAGTCTCCTTTGAGCTCCCGTATACCTTCTCTGATGTCAAACCCCAATGGATATGAGATCATCCATCACCCATCTCATGGGTCGAGAAGCGTATACGCTAGTCTACTCTGGAGTATCGATTCCCTATCTCGATACTCCCACGACTAGGAACAGTTATAGGATGTACTTTTGGACTACCCATGGCCCCACTAGTATGATCTCCATCATAGTCCTGGTAGTCAAGTACACATCCTAAGGGCTTTATCAACATATGAGAGAGAGACAATAAGTGTACATGTTAAGATAAAGAGTAACCAGATAGCATACTATCACGTGGAGCAAGAAATTCCTCCCTATAAACGTCCAAACATCCACTACAATATACATCACATATACAATAATGGCATCTAGGGCATACATATAACTAACAATCACCCACTTGCACTAAGGCCATTTGTTGTAGTATCCAATACCCAATAATTTAGCATTGGTTGTAGTATCCTATACTCAACCATCCTAAAAATCTCTTAAATAGTATTTGGGGAAGCAGGCCTTGGTGAGTGGATCCGCCGTATTAACTTCAAAATCTACTCTCCTTACCTCGATCCCTTGGAGATCAACCATCTCCCTTATTAGGTGATACTTGCCTTAGAATATGTCTGGAACGCTGATGGGACCTGCGTTCCTAAGCCAAAGCCACAACTCCATTGTTGCCATAATAACAGTTATTGGACGCTCAATGGTAGGAACCTTGTTTATCTCATGAAAAAGAAATTCCCAGACAACCATTTTGGTAGCATCAATGGTAGCAATGTATTCAGCCTTTATCGTATAGTATGTCAAGGTATCTATCTTGGAACTCTTCTAACATACCGTCCCTCCACTGAGGGCAAAGACAATGCATGTGACTGACTCTCATTCGATCTTATCACTCTGGAAGCTGGAACCAGGAACTGTCACGACCCAAAAGAGCACGTGACTGGCCCTTGAACCATATGAAGTCTATAGGACTCCATCTGATCCAAGTAAGCCAAAAGCCCAGAAATCTAAAACCATTTTAAGGGTAAATAAAGAAAACTGGTTTAAAGAAGTGAAGAAAAACATTTTTGAAGTAAAGGTTTTTAAATATCTAAGCCGAATATGCATTTTTAAAAAAATGTAAAGTCTTTTCTAAAAATTTCGGCAGAGTTTCTTTTGTAAATACTGGTCCCGAACGGGGTACAACAAGAACAATATATATATGCAATGAATAAAAGGCATCACCAAACGGGAGCTAGCTCTTCGTCAATTGACTGTCACAACCACGCAAGCAATATAATATACAATGCCGAATTGCGAGGATCAAATCCAAAAGAAACTCAGTAAGCATGAAAACCGCAATACTACTAAGCGCGACTCTAAGGTCGAATAATACATCACTAATGTCTAAGTCTGAAACAATATACAAGTTTTGGTTGATGGAATTCTAGATACAATAGAATAATACAAGTACAATGGTGGTTCTTGATGCAAAAGAACCCACCTACCAAAGCAAATCACCCGCCAAAGAAGCAATGTGCCAGAAATGCCGCAAATGAACCTGTACGGAAAACCTGCAAGAACTGTGGCACAACGGGGGTGAGTTGCCAACTCGTGAATAGAGAATATCTACAAGCAGAAACCGAATGCATGACATAATCCTAAGTCAAACAATCAGATATATAAACCTCAAAGAATAAGCCTGAAGTATGAAAAGGTGGCAATGTAACATTTAAACATGTAGGTAGTGCCAAATACTCGTGTCAGTGCCTCAGGTAATAACATGTCATAAACATAAGGTATGTCTGCATGAGGTAAATATGATGAAGTATCAAATGAATATCAATACACATAAATTAGCGTCTCATTCCACTAATATTGGTGTAAGGGTATATATAACAGCGCCCTCATACCCAGTTATATATACAAATGAAGTATGATCAATGTAATAATAGTCTGTATAAATGTGGATCCCGTCCACCTGTCACCCCAATGACAATGAGCATCATGCATGTAAATGTGAGGATATAATCAAAATCATGGAAACATCATGAAACCTGTGCCTAGCATCGGCACGTAAATCCTCGTCCATATGGGGTTCCGTCTGCGGTATCGGCCCTCGGCCCCGGCAGCACGGGTCAAACATGTACATCTCTCAACTCCGGTCGGTATCCCCCGGATATCCGCCGAGCTCAAATACAATCACCGGTAGGTACTCGCCCACATCCAGGCTCAATCGGCATAATCCTTCGATTTTCTTGCCGAGGGGAACCATACCGGGCCCCACCATGTACCCTCATACGGCACACACTCCTCGTATGGGGTATATAATCAGAACCGATAAATCTCATGGTGGCTGCGCAAATATCATATCAAGGAAAACCGGGTATTTCAAATAAGTACATACTCTCTTTTGAAACTATCCACGGTTCCCAAAATCCAGAAATATCATGAAAACGAATATCTCAATGCGTATAATCAGAAAGCATGATGAATGTGACATAGAATAATAGTATGCACATACAAGTTCATATCCTGATGCAATAATACTACTGTGTAGTGACATGGCAATTATCGATGATGAAGTGTGTGAGCCGGCAAACAAGTGTACATGGAACATATGCATCATCGATAATGGTGCTGGTGTCCTAATAACATGATTGCAATATAGAAATAAACACATGCAATGCGATGCGGAATCGAATAATCAATGCAACAGTGAAGAATCTACACCAATATGTACATATCCTTCAGTGGTTCCTTTTAAAATAAGACGAATCGGGGTTTTTGTGAAATAAGGGTTACGGTGTTTTTAAGAATAGATACCCCTTTTTAAAATACCCGTAGAACCCCCTTTACTTGTCCTTAAGATATTCCCGATTCGCTAGTTTTGAAATAGGTATGACTCGGGTCTAGTCTAACATCTACTAAGCCAAGTCCATCAGGAGGGGTATGGAAACCACCTAAATCTGAGTCGATATATATATATATATATATATATATATATAGTCGGTGATCCCGCCTCAATAGTATCGCGTACGATACAGTATATCATCTGACATCTTCGAGTCATGAGTGCGGATCTATCATCATTATAAAGCTCGTACGGCATCCCAATAGCTGGGTACGGGTCAATATCAAAATCAGCTCGTCAATTATTTGGTATCCTCATCATCATATCACATAATCTGGGGTACCGATTTAAGTCTAGTACAACTGATACCATCAATATCACTGCGTGTGTAAACACATGTCCATAGGCCCGCTAGAGATCACATGTCGTATCCCAAATACGAATCATATCAAATCTCCGATCTCGCAGCACAAAACCCAATATCATCGACTCATCTCCAACGTCATCCACTATCCATCATCATCACAGTATAAGTATAGCAAAACAACATGTGTGTGTGTGTGGGTGTAAACCTATCCTAGGGTTCGCAACTAGGAAATATTCTAGTTTACTTCTAACCATATCACATCTAACACATCTCAAATAATCCACTACACTATACTATCATAAATAACATACATAAGGTGTACCAACTACGGACTGCGGGGGTGCTTTACGCCATCCACCCGACTTCCCCCGTAGATATAATCTACTCACCTTGCGTCTTCGTTGTCGACGTCACCACGTGTTTTCTTGTCGTCCCGAAGTCTTCATGGGGTACCTACATATCAAAGTATCGTATATACGCATTAAAACCAAATCAAATCTAAAACGGCACACGAAACCCAAAACGATACGATAAGGGGCTTATAGGTTAGAACCTACGGGCACACCTTCAAAACCATCTATCAATCCTCGATATCGTCGTATAAACGCCAAATAGTCGAGGTAAAACACAATACACAATTTTAGAATTGAAAATACGGAATACGGAAACAACAATCCAAAACAGCAACTAAGGAAATAGGTTCCAGATTTCACCCTAGGTCAATTTAGACAAATCTATACATGCCAGGGGTCTAATCTACTGGTAAGGGGACACCAAAACCAAAACGAGGCAAATACACCATGGTCTGGCCGCAAATTGCGGCCAGAATGGTTAACTCTGCGGCCGGGTATAGGAGGTAGGGGCTAGGGTTCTGGTGGTAGCTTCCTGGGTGCCTGCACATGTCACTGTCCAATCAATTTTAATTTAGGAAGTCTCGGGTGATAGCAGATTCAATATACCCTTCACAGATTTCACAAATTCCTCGATATCGATTTCTAAATCCGTAATCCGGGTCTTAAGTCTCAGTTTTGGGTCTCAATTCATACACTAGGGTGTTGGTGTAGCCTCTACTGAGCTCAATTTCCCATCACAACTCATAATTTCCTCAAACCCTAACTAGGTTTTCTTTAAGTCCACCGAATCACACAATATCGATTCTAAACTAGTATGGGGGTGTATGTAATACAAAAACTAAGCTAATGGTTCAGTAATTACCCCATTTGGCAACTCAAGAATTTTATTGAGTTGCCCCTAGTAGCCAAAATCCTTGCTTTCTTGGTCCAATGTGTAGATCTTGAGCTTGTGCACACATTTAATGAAATGAGAGTGGGGTTTTGGAGTTGTTTTAGAGGTGTTTAGAGGGCTTGAAGAGGGGAGGGAGGTGAGGTGCAAGAGCAGCAGCAGCAATGGAGGGAGAGGGAGGGAAATGAGGAGATGAAAATGGCTAAGTGTTTGGTCAAAGAAGCCCATACCTCTCTTTCTCACCAAACCTCGCTCTTTATTGTTTTCTCTTTTCTTTTTCTTTTCCTCCAAAAACCCTTCTCACATGAATAGTAACCCCAAATAACATGATAGAAAAATGCACAAGTGTAGAAAAAGATATGTGCATGTTTTGCACAAAATTGCTAAAAACCGATTAGAGATTTTTAATCGCGATTAGCACTAAATTAGCATATAACTAATTATAAAAACTTAAAAATGGCATAATTCCATAAAATAACCTATTTTAGAATTTTCCATAATTTTTTCCAAATTTTTTTGTATTTAATTATACCTAAATATTAAAAATATTCATTAAAAATAATATTAAATTATAAAAATTCCCAAAAATCATATTTTATTATTTTGAAACGTTACAATCTACCCCCGTTAAAGAAATTCGGTCAGCGAATTTAAATTTAAACCCCCAATACTAAAACATTTCTGTAAAAATCCATATTGTCGGGGCTCCGAAAACATCAATACATAGCGAATATCATAAAATGTACTGGTCTACTAGAAATCAATCCCCAAAATGTATATATAAGAATATCCTGTGCGTCTGGTGCGCAAGAAAATCAAAATCCACATATGTGTCATACATGGGCACAAAACAACATCTAGGTGCAACTGGTGTGCACGAAACATCTGTCATAGGCAACGTGTGTGCCTGACAGCAAAATCAGGTGCATATAACATGCACGAAGAGTCCCGATTTAGTGCATCTGGCGTGCACCAAAATCATATACCAAAACACTAAAGGTGCATGAAAACTATGCTGGAAGCGTAAATCAAATCACTGGCATAAAATAGGCATGAAATCACAATCAATACCTCAACGTAATAACTATGCACAAAATATAAATACCCAGTGGGTGCATAAAACAAATGTCATGAAACTCAGTCATCAAAACTAAATCATGCAAACAGAACGCCCAAAATACCGAAATCCAAGATGACGGATACGTGATAATCGAATCACAAAATCACAAATCATAAATACCGTCGTCGGTAGTTCCTCCTTCAAAGTCGAGAAGGAGTCGGTGCATCCAATGCTAGCAGCGCAAGATATCTACTTGCCTCTTGCTCACGGTCTGGTGTCTTCTGTCTCTGGGTCTCTATCTTCCTGTGGATTACCAATCTCACGATCCATCGGCTCATCGGCCCTGTCAGGTGTGCTAACGGGGACGATTCCGTTCTGGCACTTCTCTGGTCATCTTTCAGTCAATCCTCATGACTTACTCGTAAAGCAGCATATCACTGGCGTCGGTCTCTGGCTCTCTGAATGCACATCACACATCTGATCCTGGGTGCAAACATCATTGCAGTAGTGTCCTGGAAGGAATCGCGCTCAAGGTCTCTTCCGATCTTGCCTATGCCGAACTGTACGGAGGTTGGTACTCTTGCATAATCTCTTCTCGCTCAATGGATATCTGTGTCCTCAGCACAATATTTCTCGGAATCTGGTCGCATCCCAACGCCTCTGTAAGCATATCAGGTCTCTGGTCTCAACGGAAAGTAATGACAACTCGTCAGCGTCTCGCACGAACCTCTTGTCCACTTGTCTGTATCATCATCCACATCGACGTCACGTCTTTATCTGTGCACTGCAACGTTCTCGGCTACGGTCAATCCGAAGTCTCTCGCACGGACTCGAAATCGTATACTCTGTAGCTTCATCATTCTATAGAAGATGTCTGGCCGAACAGGTCCTCGGGAACACGCCCCAACCATCGGATGAATACTCAATACTCGTCCGTCCTCGATCAACTCGCAACGCATCTAGGTAAGGTCCTTTATCCGAACCTGTTCAACTACCTCGTCGACGATGCCGAACTCTGTCCTGCCGGGTGTGCGCAATATGACCACTCGTGGGTCTAGGTCTTCTCGTATCGTATTCCAGAAAGGTCTCTCTCTCTCAAATCACATTCCTGCCGAATTGCCCGGAAGTCATCGTCCTTTACTGAAGCTAAATCTTGTTCCGGAACGGCTGCATACTCATCGAGCCTCTTTCTGGAATCTATATCCATATACATTGCCTCTGCGTGCGTATCGCATCTCTGATATCGGCGGAGTGGAACGTCATCTCGTCGAAATCTCTTGCGAACTCTTTACTTCACTCTGCTTCAATGTCGACTGATTCGGACTCGTCTCATCGTGGCTGCACGGACTGCGCTCCAACGGCTATGCTTGTATCTGGAGTCTCCCATGCAATGCATCCCCTCACATGATATCCGAATGATGTCGAATCGTCCGATCGACTCGTCAGACCCTCATAATCCCCCAAGAGATCAACATCTTGAGTACAGTTTAATAGTATCGAGTACATGCCACAGCGTCGGTGGTCCAGCCGTAGAAGGGCAAACCCAAGCCTCACTAATGGCGCCGCGGAACTGCCACAAACCCTAGGGTTCAAAGGCTTTCATACGGTCAATAAGTCGAGTTAGGGTTTCATTCTTCTAGAGGGTCCATGGAATCGCCTGCATGTCTTTCCGTATACTTTAAACTTGGAAAATGGCTCCTGACACTCGATCGTCTCTATCGACTCTCAACGTCTCCGCGTGAAGTCGTCTCTAGCTGGAAGCAATCTATCTGATGACCTCGCATCGGGGTAAGTAAACGAACCACATGTCCTAGTCATTCATCCTCGGGTGACTAGCGACTCACCATCATATCTCTAAGTATATACTCATGCTGCAGTAGCTCCAATCGTCTGGGCGATATCTCGTCATTTGCAGCAACAACTGGCTCATTCTTCTGTACGCTGAACAATGCCTCAATCCTTCAGGAAAGGCGATACATTGGCGGTCCTCTCTAAATCGGTCTGCTCTAGATCTGAGTAAGACTCTCCATACTGGAAATCTTCAACTCAACCGGGCCTGCTCCGGCGCATAAATCGGACGAATCACCTTCGTCTCTCAAGTCGGGTAGACAAGATATCATCTGTCTCATATCTTCCTGGAAGCTCCGGCGATCTCAGCTCGTAAGCTCCGGAAGCGACATCCTATGAATCTCAGCAACCGCTGGTCCATCTGTCTGCACGGTAGGAGACATCATAATCTCTGAGGTATGCTGTACATCAACAGTCCTCTCTCAACTGGCAGCTCTAACAATGACCCGATCATCCGGTGCAAAACCAAGCACTTGCCACCACCAGAGGTCACAATCATCAATACTAACTCGAGACGTTCCCATGTCACCAGAAAACACAATGGTCAGCCCTCGTACCAGAAGAGCTCGCCCTGACCGTAACCCTAGCAGCAGCCCAAACTGCGCTCAAACATGGCGACAGGAACCTCAATCGAGTATCGAAGAGAGCAGATCAATGGCAAAAAGAAAACAACAGATCCAGAATGGATACATGATCATAAGAAAGAACAGCATCAAGGAAAGTATGATCATGGAACTAATAGAATCGAGGATCTCAAATGGATGTATAATCATGGATATGAAGAGAATCACTGATCTCGAAAATGTGTACATCCTAAGGTTCCTTAAGCAGAGTAGAGTATCGTTAGTATGCCGCGGAACATACCCACGGTACATCACTCTACTTTAGTCACCTATTCCATCAACCAAGGGTCATCCTACGTGACGAAAGTTCGGGTCTAATACCCCCTCGACTAAGTCTAAGTTCCGTAAGGTCAAGCCTAAGTTCCGTGTATATATAGATGCCCTAGGCTCCACATAGTCAAACTTAGACTCGAACCAAGGTCAACCTAGTGCTTTGATACCAACTTTGTCACGACCCAAAAGAGCACGTGACTGGCCCTTGAACCATATGAAGTCTATAGGACTCCATCTGATCCAAGTAAGCTAAAAGCCCAGAAATCTAAAACCATTTTAAGGGTAAATAAAGAAAACTGGTTTAAAGAAGTGAAGAAAAACATGTTTGAAGTCAAGGTTTTTAAATAACTAAGCCGAATATGCATTTTAAAAAAATGTAAAGTCTTTTCTAAAAATTGCGGCAGAGTTTCTTTTGTAATTACTGGCCCCGAACGGGGTACAACAAGAACAATATATATATATGCAATGAATAAAAGGCATCCCCAAGCGGGAGCTAGCTCTTCGTCAATTGACGGTCACAACCACGCAAGCAATATAATATACAACGCCGAATGGCGATGATCAAATCCAAAAGAAACTCAGTAAGCATGAAAACCGCAATACTACTAAGCGCGACTCTAAGGTCGAATAATACATCACTAATGTTTAAGTCTGAAACAATATACAAGTTTTGGTTGATGGAATTCTAGACACAAAGGAATAATATAAGTACAATGGTGGTTCTTGATGTAAAAGAACCCACCTACCAAAGCAAATCACCCGCCAAAGAAGCAGTGTGCCAGAAATGCCGCAAAGGAACCTGTACGGCAAACTTGCAAGAACTGTGGCACAACGGGGGTGGGTTGCCAACTCGTGAATAGAGAATATCTACAAGCAGAAACCGAATGCATGACATAATCCTAGGTCAAACAATCAGATATATAAACGTCAAAAAATAAGCCTGAAGCATGAAAAGGTGGCAATGTAACATCTAAACATGTAGGTAGTGCCAAATACTCGTGTCAGTGCCTCAGGTAATAACATGTCATAAACATAAGGTATGTCTGCATGAGGTAAATATGATGAAGTATCAAATGAATATCAATACACATATATTAGCGTCCCATTCCACTAATATTGGTGTAAGGGTATATATAACAGCGCCCTCATACCCTGTTATATATATAAATGAAGTATGATCAATGTAATAATAGTCTGTATAAATGTGGATCCCGTCCACCTGTCACCCCAATGACAATGAGCATCATGCATGTAAATGTGAGGATATAATCAAAATCATGGAAACATCATGAAACTTGTGCCTAGCATCGACACGTAAATCCTCGTCCATATGGGGCTCCGTCTACGGTATCGGCCCTCGGCCCCGGCAGCGCGGGTCAACCCATGTCCATCTCTCAACTCCGGTCGGTATCCCCCGGATATCCGCCGAGCTCAAATACAATCACCGGTAGGTACTCGCCCACCTCCAGGCTCAATCGGCATAATCCTTCGATCTTCTTGCCGAAGGGAACCATACCGGGCCCCACCATGTACCCTCATACGGTACACACTCCTCGTATGGGGTATATAATCAGAATCGATAAATCTCATGGTGGCTGCGCAAATATCATATCAAGGAAAACCGGGTATTTCAAATAAGTACATACTCTCCTTTGAAACTATCCACGGTTCCCAAAATCCAGAAATATCATGAAAACGAATATCTCAATGCGTATAATCAGAAAGCATGATGAATGTGACATAGAATAATAGTATGCACATACAAGGTCATATCCTGATGCAATAATACTACTATGTAGTGACATGGCAATTATCGATGATGAAGTGTATGAGCCGGCAAACAAGTGTACGTGGAATATATGCATCATCGATAATGGTGCTGGTGTCCTAACAGCATGATTGCAATATAGAAATAAACACATGCAATGCGATGAAGAATCGAATAATCAATGCAACAGTGAAGAATCTACACCAATATGTACATATCCTGCAGTGGTGCCTTTTAAAATAAGACGAATCGGGGTTTTTGTGAAATAAGGGTTACGGTGTTTTTAAGAATAGATACCCCTTTTTAAAATACCCGTAGAACCCCCTTTACTTGTCCTTAAGATATTCCCGATTCGCTAGTTTTGAAATAGGTATGACTCGGGTCTAGTCTTAACATCTACTAAGCCAAGTCCATCAGGCGGGGTATGGAAATCACCTAAATCTGAGTCGATATATATATATATATATATATATATATATAGTCGGTGATCCCGCCTCAATTGTATCGCGTACGATACAGTATATCATCTGACATCCTCGAGTCATGAGTGCGGATCTATCATCATTATAAAGCTCGTATGGTAAATCGTCGTACGGCATCCCAATAGCTGGGTACGGGTCAATATCAAAATCAGCTCATCAATTATTTGGTATCCTCATCATCATATCACATAATCTGGGGTACTGATCTAAGTCTAGTACAACTGATACCATCAATATCACTGCGTGTGTAAACACACGTCCATAGGCCCGCTAGAGATCACATGTCGTATCCCAAATACGAATCATATCAAATCTCCGATCTCGCGGCACAAAACCCAATATCATCGACTCATCTCCAACGTCATCCACTATCCATCATCATCACAGTATAAGTATAGCAAATCAACATGTGTGTGCGTGTGGGTGTAAACCTATCCTACGGTTCGCAACTAGGAAATATTCTAGTTTACTTCTAACCATATCACATCTAACACATCTCAAATAATCCACTACACTATACTATCATAAATAATATACATAAGGTGTACCAACTACGGACTGGGGGGGTGCTATACGCCATCTACCCGACTTCTCCCGTAGATATAATCTACTCACCTTGCGTCTTCGTTGTCGACGTCACCACGCGTTTTCTTGTCGTCCCGAAGTCTTCATGGGGTACCTACATATCAAAGTATCGTATATGCGCATTAAAACCAAATTAAATCTAAAACGGCACACGAAACCCAAAACGATACGATAAGGGGCTTATAGGTTAGAACCTACGGGCACGCCTTCAAAACCATCTATCAATCCTCGATATCGTCGTATAAACGCCAAATAGTCAAGGTAAAACACAATACACAATTTCAGAATTGAAAGTACGGAATACGGAAACACGAATCCAAAACAGCAACTAAGAAAATAGGCTCCAGATTTCACCCTAGGTCAATTTAGACAAATCTATACATGCCAGGGGTCTAATCTACTAGTAAGGGGACACCAAAAAAAAACGAGGCAAATCCATCATGGTCTGGCCGCAAATTGCGGCCAGAATGGATAAATCTGCGGCCGGGTATTGGAGGTAGGGGCTAGGGTTCTGGTGGTAGCTTCTTGGGTGCCTGCACATGTCACTGTCCAATCAATTTTAATTTTGGATGTCTCGGGTGATAGCAGATTCAATATACCCTTCACAGATTTCACAAATTCCCCGATATCGGTTTATAAATCCGTAATCTGGGTCTTAAGTCTCAGGTTTGGGTCTCAATTCATACACTAGGGTGTTGGTGTAGCCTCTACTGAGCTCAATTTCCCATCACAACTCATAATTTCCTCAAACCCTAACTAGGTTTTCTTTAAGTCCACCAAATCACACAATATCGATTCTAAACTAGAATGGGGGTGTATGTAATACAAAAACTAAGCTAATGGTTCAGTAATTACCTCATTTGGCAACTCAAGAATTTTCTTGAGTTGCCCCTAGTGGCCAAAATCCTTGCTTTCTTGGTCCAATGTATAGATCTTGAGCTTGTGCACACATTTAATGAAAAGAGAGTGGGGTTTTGGAGTTGATTTAGAGGTGTTTAGAGGGCTTGAAGAGGGGAGGGAGGTGAGGTGCAGGAGCAGCAGCAGCAATGGAGGGAGAGGGAGGGAAATGAGGAGAGGAAAATGGCTAAGTGCTCGGTCAAAGAAGCCCATACCTCTCTCTCTCACCAAACCTCATTCTTTATTCTTTTCTCTTTTCTTTTTCTTTTCCTCTAAAAACCCTTCTCATAAGAATAGTAACCCCAAATAACATGATAGAAAAATGCACAAGTGTAGAAAAAGATATGTGCATGTTTTGCACAAAATTGCTAAAAACCGATTAGCGATTTTTAATCGCGATTAGCACTAAATTAGCATATAACTAATTATAAAAACTTAAAAATGGCATAATTCCATAAAATAACCTATTTTAGAATTTTCCATAATTTTTTCCAAATTTTTCTGTATTTAATTATACCTAAATATTAAAATATTCATTAAAAATAATATTAAATTATAAAAATTCCCAAAAATCATATTTTATTATTTTGAAACGTTACAGGAACATTCATTTAGTGCTTCTCAAGTTCTCAAGAATGTCCTCCACATCTGTCCAGTGATTCTCCCAAGATCCGATTGATTCCTGATCATTATACCTAGTGAGTCATCTACATCTAGTCTGGTATATAATATCGCACACATGATAGATCCTACTGCTGAAGCATAGGTTATCCCTTGCAAGCGAGCTCTCTCCAAATCAGTTTGAAAACATCTTTCTGGAGAGAGTGATTTCTAAGTAAGTGGACGAACCACCACGCTTAGAATCCTTTATACTAAACCCATTTTAGTATGGTGTTAATGTACCTGGATTTGGGACACTCCCAATATCCACTTAGATCTATCACCATAGATCATAATCCATAAGATGTAGTAGGTATCATCCAGATCTTCTATTGAGAATCCTCGTGATAAGAGGAGCTTGACCGATTGTAGCATAGGAAACCCTTTCCCATCAAGAGTATGTTATCTACGTACAATACGTGGAACACAACCTTACTCTCTACAACCTTCTTGTATATACAAGGTTCATCTACCTTTTTGATGAAGTCAAACTATTTGACTGCCACATCAAAACAGATGTTCCAACTCCGCGATACTTGCATTGATCCTGATGGACTTAAGCATAGCTTTGAAAGTCTCAACTTTTCCATCTATACCAAGAATCTTCTCAAAATCCATTTGCTCCCAATGGGTTTTACCCCTTCAGGTGCAACAAGCAAAATCATACTTTGTTGGTGTTCATGGATTCCATCTTCAATCGCATAGCATCCAGCCTTTTCACTGAGTCACCACTCGTGATGACCTGCCTGAACCTAGTTGGTCCATCATCTACCATGATGCAATCCTCGCTCCCACTGTCACCGAGAAGACCACAGTATCTCTTAAGCGGATGAGGAACCCTACCAGATTCGCGGAGAGGCTGAGATTCGTTGGAGACTATTGAATCCTTTCATTTCACTAAATCATCAGCTATTAGTTTGTCTAGCTGGAACTCCTTCCAGTTCTACCTCATGACCACTAATTTCTTCACAAGAAATTCCTTGTCTAAAAAGGTGCCATGCTGATAAACAAAACACCTTTTGCTCCTCAGTGTGGTAGAAGATATTCCCTCATAAATGTTTGGGATATCCTAACAAACTTATACAGAATTGACCTTGCCTCGAGCTTATCCGGATTCTGCCTTTCAACATAGGCCGGACAACCCCATATCTTAACTCGTTTAAGACATGGTCTCTTCCTATTCCATATCTCAAATGTAGTGGTAGGCCCTGATTTGGACGGAACCCCATTCAATAGGTATGCAGCTTCTCAAGTGAATGACACCCAAAAGGAAACAGGTAACTCAGCAGTACTCATCATAGAGCGCACCATATCTCATAGGGTGCGATACCTCCGCCCCGATACACCGTTGTGCAGTGGTGTATACGAAGGAGTAAGCTAAGAGAGAATCACATTCTCCTTTAAATAATTCACGAACTCCATGCCCAAGTATTCGCTTCATCGATCTCATCGAAGGACTTTAATACTTTACCTGTCTGGTTCTTTAACTTCAAGCTTATATTCCTTGAATTCTCAAAAGTTTCAGACTTGTATTTCAACAGGAACATATGTCCGAATCTTGAGAGATAGTCGATGAATGTAATGAAGTAGCAAGAACCATCACTGGCATTTGTAGACATAGGACCGTATACATCATCATGTATCTATCCCAAGAGTTCATTAACTCTTTCTCTGTTTCCAGTAAACGAAGTATAGGTCATTTTACCTTTGAGACAAGACTGGAAAGTATCATAAGATGAAAATTCGAACAGATTCTTATATTCATCCTTTTGTAACTTAGCTGGCTGTGTCGTATTGATATGACCTAGTCTACAATGCCACAAGAAGGATTCGTTGATTTCTGAACTACTCCTCTTGTTTTTGTTATAGATACTTTGAACTGTGGTTTGATTTAGAACGTATATGCTATTATATAACCTGTCTGATCCAATCAACTCTTGATTCAAGAAAATGTTCACAACATTATCCTCTAATACAGAATTATATCCTTCTTTAACTCATTAAAGAAACCGATGTAATGTTGTATATCAGGTTCGGTATGTAATAACATTCATTCAGAATCAATGTATTAATACAAGGTGATATTTGCCAACTGATTTGGCTGCAATACTTGCACCATTCTCTACACTTAGAGACATATCACCCAATCTCAGTTCTCTACCTTTCTATAGCCCATGTAACATATTACATATGTGGGATCCTGATTTGGTATCACATACCCAGGACGTAGAGGATACTGAGAAACAGTTCTCGGTAATGAACACACCCGAAGAAGATGCATCAACATGCACTTTCTTCGATTGGGCAACATGGGAATCCGGATATTCCCTTATTTCCTGCTCGGACTTATAACAGTTATAACAAAGAGCGGAACCAATGTTCCCTAGCTCAGTATAATAAGCAGGTTCGGTCAATGCATCCATATTATTATCTTGATTAAGGCGTGACATGGTTGCTACAAGGAGAGAGAGAGAAGAAAACACTCTGTGTGCGCTCTTACAAGATCAGATTGGTTATTATTTTATCTAATCAGGATGGCTACCACTGTTTTAGTCAAATCTTCCTTCAAACCCTAAAAGGTAAGACTAGCCGGGATTAATTACACCCTACAAGTTTGCCAATCTTTTGGCCAGACCAGTGTTGGTACTTTGAGGGAGGTTCCCCATGCTTTCGCACGGACCTAATTAAAATAAAACTCGTTTTCCCAGGGGCGTAACCCCGTTAACTCATTTCTAGACACATACTTGATCGGCTAATTGTAATGTGTAAAACTCTCCCAGGAGTAACTCTTACTCGCTGTGGATATCGGGATCCAACTATCTCATAGATGGTATGCAATCTCATTGCAAATTTCAACACATGAAATTCCCGATAATATTTTGCCCCTGGCTACTTATGACCTTAACATGGTCAACAAATCATAAGCGCTAGTCAAGTTCAACCCGTCATTTCCTGATTGAATTAAACCCACCCGCACGACCCTTAACATAGTCAACAAAGTCGTACGACTGCCCTAATCCAACCGCATCATATGTTTAAGAAGATAAGCACTAATCAGCTACTGCATACTACGCCTTAACATAGTCAACAAACGTAGCACTAATACTAAGGAGTGCTTATCTGAAATGACGGAGGGCTAAGACAAGTTTTTAAGAAAACCTTTTGTGTAATGAACTTGATATCATTGTAGAATCGAGTGATTTTGAAAGGAATGTTTTTGAGGCTTTTACTAGTTTTTGCTAAAGCGGTCACTTCCGGTGAAAGCATCTCGGCTCTTTCCTTATCGAATAAGGTGCAGGATATTTCACAAATACCACTTTGCAAAGCAAAAACTATAGAAGCAATCCAAAGACAAACCGAGTGGGTTGTAGCATCTGCTAGTTTCGCTAAAGAGGTCACTCCCGGTGAAAAGATCTCCGCTCTTTCTTTATCGAGTAAGGTGCTGGATATTCTACAAGGAATACCGCTATGCAAAGCAAAAACTATAGCTTCCAGTTTTTAAAACAAGTTTCTACAACATCTTTAGGTTTCTTTTATTTCATTAATCTCATTAATGAAGTCCCATTTATTATGCATCCCAAGCATCACATATGAAACGAAAATAGCAATATTAATTATATCTCATATATATAATATACGCATTCGTTTCAGAACATATCAAGTGATCACAATACAAAATATCAGCAGCAGAAGAATCACATATGAAATATTGGATATACTATGAATTCCGCGTTTTAAATTAATCCAGTATAAAACACGGATTCCACGATCGCGATGAATAGCCAAACCCACATCCCTAGACCCCTACGAGAGCGGCAAGCAACACTTCCAATTCTAGAGTTAGGAGACCCGATCTCGACTCCTCGAGATAGTCTCCCACTGGACCCTAGAACCCGGTTACTTGTGCTTCCCGCCTTGGGTCTATTCTAATGCGTAAAAGTAAATAATATATATCAATGGTGACATCATCCTCAACCCGGAAGTGCCCCAATAAAAGAATATTACATACAAGATTTTACATGAATGAAAATGAAAAACTCTCATCTCACATAAAAAACCCCGTCTATTCAGAACATGACGATCCAATATAACATATCACAGTAACACATAACATCACATGTCATCAACGTAAGTAAATATGCGTATCCCAGTTGTAGTTGACATATAGTACCGAAACCGACGATACACCACATATTACAATTACGGTCGCAGAAAAGAAAGTGAAAAACTAAAACAGTTGGAATCTGCAACAACCTTAGACATCATAAACTCGAAATATCACATACTTTCGATTTCATGCCTAACCAAATGAATTCCTTAGACATCACATTGTTAACAATTATAAACCCCGCATTTTAGTCTCGATATAAAAAATACTTTCCAATAACATGTCGGGTAATTTAACAAGATTCCCGATAACCTGATCAAATGCTCATCGGAAACTTTAGCAGACAGCCGCACCCCCCGATACCGTCGACGAAGTGCACTAAGGCGGAACACCACGGCCGCGAGCACCCGAACGGATGCTTTTGGCGATAGGGTTCTCGTACAGTCACTTGGTCGGGGCTATGGGGCATGGCTATCTAGTAAGGTTACCTGGCGATTATCCGTATACGCTACGTGATTGCGACGGACTTTTGATCACATCAAAATCATGTGGCAACCGATCAAACGAGACTAAATTGCTAGATTTATAAAATTCAAATTAGTGTGGATTCCAAGTATTGTATCCCATTACATGATACCCAAACGACGTTAAAATTTTCGATCGATTCATCAAAGTCCCACAATTCCTCGAGAGATCAACACTTGAGCACAGTTTTATAATACCCAGAACATGCCACAGTACTTATGAACCAACCGTAAAAGGGCAGACCCAAGTCTCATTAATAGCACCGCGGAACTGTCGCAAACCCTAAGGTTAGAAAGCGGTTCCATGGTCATTATGTCTAGTTAGGGTTTCATTCTTCTAGAGGGTTCACAGAATTACTTGCATGATTTTCCGAATACGTTAAACTTGGAAAAATAGGTTTTTGACATTCGATCGATCTTTTTAACTTCGCCTAGACAACATGCGAATACCCAAAACATTGTTAAAACAACAAATACGAAACACTCCGAATTGCTTATAGTGTATGATCACATCTCATGCAAAATTAGCAAAAACAAACAACACCTGAAACACAAAAACTCGGTGACTGGAACACTACAAAAATTTGAAGCCCGAACTCCCCTGGAAACCGAGCAGCTCGGAAATTTGGCTAATATGGCCGGCCAAAAAGTGATCAAATTGGATCAAATTTCTGTGGTGTTCATGTTATATTTCATACAACATTCTGGAGTTATTTAAAAAAATTTTGAAGACTTTTTAAATTCGACAAAAACCAAGTTTTCGTATTGGATGTTTCGGAGTAGTTTCGGTTTCGTAATCCTAGCAAACATCGTCTAATTTTCTAGCATGGCTCTGATACCACTGCAGGGTTGTCTAGCACGGCAATAAGGTTTTGGGAGGCATCGTCCATGCCAATTTCAAAATTTTCTTTTCTAGCTAGCCCTAACCCAAGAATCGTTACTAGAAAATCCGACGAATCGATATGCAAACAACTTTGCAAAGAAGTGAACAAGTAATACAACCTTTATAGACCGGTCTTTCACTTCAATAGCTCCATGTTGTAGTCCCTTCGCTGCAAATGGTGAACTCCCAGACTCTAGAGAGGGTTCACTTGAAGAAACGAACAAACTTGCTCAATGTCTTCGAAGCTGAAGATGATCTTCGTCGAGGAGACTCGAGCGCATGCTACCTCTTCACTAATGTATGAAATTAGTGAAGAAAACACCCTAAACTAAATGGCTAATAGTATAGGATGATGAAGTAGGATGTGGGCTCACTTTAGTTTTATTTTTCTCATAATCTTTCATCACTTCATGAAAATCAAGAGAGCTTTTTCATGAGGAAGAAGAAGATGAAGCAAGTGATGAAAGAATAATCAAGTGAGGTTAGAAATGCAACCATGGTGAGTGTATGTCATACACTGACCATTGTAAAGACTAAACCATAGCTATGAGTTAAGGTTGGGTTAACAAATATCTTAAGCTAAACAAACAAGTGGACTAAGTCAATGAAACCTACAAGCTTCTACAAGCTTTGAACCATGACTAATTCCAAATGTTTGAATTTGCTTAAATATAATTATGAACCCTAACTTTAACCCTAGATGGTATAAGTCTCATATATACATGTTGCATGTGTAACCTAGCATGACACAATAATATATATCACATATATATTTTGTGTGCAAAGAAAACAATACATATATCACATATATGTAAAGTCTATCTTATGTGAGAAAAATGAATCCTTAAGTGAGATAATATTAGTTAATGTAATTTAATATATCAAATATATAATTATACATTAAATTATTAAATCAACTCTTGATTTAATAATCCGGCTATGTGTCATATAACCGACTAATATCAAGTGTAACAACTTATCGAATCAACACATGATCCGATAACTTGGCTATATCACATATAACCTACGAATGTCACATATCGTGAGAATAGAATGCGGTATCACATCGCATAATCTCGGTCCCGCACATATCACATATGTGCTCCTACTCTGTTTCGTATGAACTAGGAAAGCTCTGTGTAGGACTCTAAAGACTCGTCAATACGCCGACAATAGGTGATAATCATATCAAACACCCACAAGCCGCAAGCGGTCTGCTAAACGTAATGGCCACCCGGGTATTAAGCGATCAGAAGATCAACAAGCAAGCCTGCTCGTACTCCTGCGAATCCAATCAGTAACACTACCGTACGGTCCGGTCTCTTCATCTGATATGTCGCATGTCACAGCCTGGGGGTGGTATAACGTCAGACCCTCATAGCCTGATAAGTCATGCCGATGCAAGGTACATAAAGGTTCGAGAAACTACTGATAACACTTACCAGTAGATCTCAGCAACCCTGGCCAGGGATTTCCTGTTATTGCCAATCGAGCATAGCGCAACATCAACTCCCAATACCGGGAGAGACGAAACCCCTCCTATCGCTCATTGCCTCCATGTGACTCGGTACTGTACACAAAAACCACCTTTTTGCACGATCTCTTGATCATGGTATGGTGGAAATCAAAGTACAGTCGGAATCACACAAGACTCTATGACGATCTCGGGTCTACAGACTAACCTGTACCAGCGTCACCAAAGAACTGCTATCTGATGATAGGTATAATACCATCTAGGAGTTCTCGGCGAGTCCGTCGAGTATACCCAGTCTCCACTGAGCACCCATATACCTTCTCTGATGTCAAACACTAATGGATATGGGATCATTCATCACCCATCTCATGGGTCGAGAAGCGTATACGCTAGTCTACTCTGGAGTATCGATACCCTATCTCGATACTCCCACGACTAAGAACTGTTATAGGGTGTACTTGTGGACTACCCATGGCCCCACTAGTATGATCTTCATCATAGTCCTGGTAGTCAAGTACACATCCTAAGGGCTTTATCGACATGTGAGAGATAGATAATAAGTGTACATGTTAAGATAAAGAGCAAGCAGATAGCATACTATCATGTCGAGCAAGAAAGTCCTCCTTATATATATCCAAGCATCCACTACAATATACATCACATGTACAGTAATGGACTCTAGGGTATATATGTAACTAACATATATTTACTACTTTACAAATGATCGTCCGCCACTTGTGCCGTCAGCTACGCATAGCACGGCGATTCGGAAAAGATGATTTTGCATGAGTTATTCAGCTTTTAAAATGGTTTTACAAGGATGCGTACTATATTCGTATTATGATTTGACTATAGTATAATTGGATTTCAACAGTGGATTTCGAGATTTGTATTTCCTTTATAACTCCTACGATTGCACGATGCTTGACGGAGATTGATTTTGAGTTTCGTACTCATTTTCATGCGCACACGATATGCTGTTGTATTTCTGTGTATTCTGTGATTTCGGAGCCCCGTTGTATTGGACTGATTATTGATATGTTTTAGTATTTAGGGGTTTAAATTTAAATTCGGGGACCGAATTTTTTTAAGGGGGGAGATTGTAACATTTCATAAATATAAAATATTATTTTGGAAATTAAATATTAAAATAATATATTTCACGAAAAACTATTCAATTTGTGAATAGGGATTTTTCGTAAAATGGTATAAGTATATACCAATATTTGGAATATAAATGGAGATTAAAATGATTTATTTATTAAAAAGATATTTATCAGATTTTGGCATTTTTATAATTAAATATATGCAAGTTTAAGTTAAAATTGATTAGTGCGCTACTAATAACGATTAAGCCAAATCCGTATTTTTACATTTTTCCATGGCTAGTGCACTATGTCATGTGACATTTTGGTTGCATATTGTTTTATTGTGTTTGGTTTTATTTATTTGGAAAAAAAGGAAAAAGGTTTTGTCTTGTGACATGGCATGAAACGAATAGATATTTTGAGAGAGTGAGAGTAAGAGATATTTTGAGAGAGAGAGTGAGGTGAAGAGAGAGAGACCTTTGACTTCTACATCATTCTTCTTCCTTCTTCATTTCTTTACCAATTCCTTCATCTCCTTCATCCTTCTCTACCTCCATGAATCATCCCCAATTCATTTCCAAAACTCCATGCCACCTTCATTAAAAAGATGCACAAGCTTATTCTAAACACTTTGAACCATTTAAGTTTGGATTTTGAAGACTTTGGGCAACTCAAGAATTTTCCTAAGTTGCCAAATGAGGTATATTTCCTTTCCTATTAGTTAAGTTGTTAGTGTATCATAGTTTAGTTTAGATTTCGTATTAATTAGGTTTTGTGATCTTGGAAATTTCCAAGTTGATAATTAGATATTTGTGGACTTTTTAAGATGCAATAGAGGTGCAGTGAGTGTTTCAAGACCTTAAAGATTGCTTTTCTGGAACAAAACAGAGAATAGAACCCGATACACGAACTTAGAATTTTCCCGTGTCGGTTTTGTGAAACTTAGGAGACTACAGGTTATCTGGAACAACTTGGGTTATTTCTGAGATAATCAAACAAGTCCACTGACTTAGATAAACCACTAGAAGACCACCACAAAAATACGAGACTCGTACCCCACCAGAAAACTGGCGGCGCCAGACTTTATAGGAATCTCGCCGGGCCTCTTTTTGGCATAGGTGTTAAGGTTTTTCCTTTAGTTCACTTAACCTATAACCTATCCCTTTATTGTTTGTTTAGTCCCAATTGACTTGAGATAAAATCTGGGAGCTGTTTGTGAGTGCTTTAACAAAGTTTTTTGATATTTGAATTCTTGGTTTTGATATTTGAGTTTTGATTTGGTTGTTGGACGTTTGTACGTCAACAACGAGGGTTGTTTGGTTGTTTTTGCATGCGTATGCTATAGGTTCTAACCTATAAGCAATTCATGTGCCATATCGGTTTTCGGATATTAGTTTTAACAGTATTGCGATTGTGTATTGATTGTAGGTACCTTCGCATGGACTTCCGAGACCACGAAGCACATCGACTTGGATTACGCGAGGAGAATAGTAGGTGAGTAGATTTATATTTATGGGGGAAATCGGGTGGATGGCGTATAGCACCCCCGCAACCTTTGATATGGAAATATTGTTATATAAATTATAATTTTGATAAAGGATATGCTACGAATTTACGGACATGATTATAGGTTTTAGGAAGAGATGATATGATAAAAGTTGACACTAATGGATATATTGGCTTGAGAATATGATATATATATATATATAGAGAGAGAGAGAGAGAGACACACACACATGATAAAGTGATGTGGGATATTGAGATGATAGATATAGATGACTCGGATTGATATATGAGAATATGAATGAGAAAGTGAATCGTGATAAGTATAAATTGAAAATGGACAAGTATGAGATTTATAATGACTTGATGTGAGATCGAGATCGATACGACTTGAGATTAACAAGATATGACGTATATGCAAGATTACTTGATATAAGACTAATATAGATGTGTTATGTGATTAAAAAGATATGCCATACAAGACTTTAGATCTGTACCTTTCTTGGTGAATAGGACGATAGATTCCCTATTCTGTTTGATGACATCATACGATGGTTTACCGGATGCGATGCGTTTACCGAATGTTTGATCCGCGCTCATGAATTGAGGATGATGATCGAGGATATTGCGACACTTGATACTACGAGGCGGGATCGTCGACATAAAGAGGCTACCTTATTATATTTCATATTTATGTTGGATTATTCCTCGTGTGATACCTATCATGTTTCCAGTATTTAATGCTATATGATATCATTTGCTAGTACACCTGCACAATTACCGTTGATGTGCATGTTACACTTACACAGATTTGTCGGCTTACACACATTCATCATCGGTAATTGTCATGCCACTTACACGGTAGAACTGCCATATCATGAGATTAATCATAAACGTAAAAGTAAATTCATTATTCAGTACTATCACTTGACATGCTTGCATGATATACTCGATATGCTCATATTACTACTCTATGTTGCATACATCGTACTTTATGGTTATATGCTTCAGATGTTGTTTTCATGAGATCTCTGGATTTAAGAACCACAGTTATATTTCAACGGGAATTATTTAAAACGCAGTTTCTCTTGATATGATATTTTGAGGCGTCCACCATGAGTTTTCTTGGTTCTGGGCTATGATTATACCCGATTTGAGAAGAGGTAGGCACCGTCTGTGGGTATATGGTGGACCCAGTATGGTACCCCGGCGCAGGAAATGATTTTTATGGTGTAGACGATGAGCCTGGTGTTGGGATTCCTTAGCACCCTACTAGCTTTTCAATGTATCAAGCATGCCAATTTCAAAAATTCTAGAGTGCTAAAGAACCCTTAACTATGATCAAACTAGAGTAATTAGACAAAACTAACATGTAATCAAACATTACAAC
Organism: Agapanthus africanus; assembly: GCA_030015575.1. Taxonomy (NCBI): domain Eukaryota; kingdom Viridiplantae; phylum Streptophyta; class Magnoliopsida; order Asparagales; family Amaryllidaceae; genus Agapanthus; species Agapanthus africanus. The sequence goes on along the minus strand of JASDDO010000022.1, from coordinate 228,974,305 downwards.
TAAGTGAATGAGGAATACAACCTTTGAATTACTTAATAATAAATATAAACCTTTAACATTAAGCTAAGCATGGTGTGAGTCTCATACATCCATGTTGCATGTGTAACCATTCATGACACACTAATATATATCACATATATATTATGTGTGCAAAAAAGAAAACAATACAATTAACATATATCACATATATATTAAATGTATCATGAGTGAGAAAAAGAAATGCTTGAGTGAACTAATATTAGTTAATGTAATTTAATATATCAAATATATAATTATACATTAAATCATTAAATCAACACTTGATTTAATAATCCGGCTATATCACATATAACCGACTAATATCATATGTATCAATTTATCGAATCGACACTTGATCCGATAACCCGGCTATATCACATATAACCGGCCGATATCACATATCGCGAGAATAGAATATGTTATTACATACGCGCATTAATCTCGGTCCCGCACATTTCACATATGTGCTCCTACTCCTTTTCGCATGAACCAGGAAACCTCTGTGTAGGACTCTGAAGACTCGTCAATACGCCGGCAGTAGGTGATGATCATATCAAACACCCACAAGCCGCAAGCAATCTGCTAAACGTAACGGCCATCCGGGTATTGAGCGATCAGAAGATCAACAAGCAAGCCTTCATATACTCCTACGAATCCAATCAGTAACACTACCGTACAGTCCGGTCTCTTCGTCTGACATGTCGCATATCTCGCCTAGGGGTGGTAAATGTCAGACCCCAATAGCTTGATAAGTCATGCCGATGCAAGTTCCATAACGGGTCGAGAAACTACTGATAACACTTACCAGTAAATCTCATCTACCTTGGCCAGGGATTTCCAGTTATGGGCAATCGAGCATAGCGCAACAGCAACCCCCAATACCGGGAGAGACGAAATCCCCTCCTATCTCTCATTGCCTCCATGTGATTCGGGACTGTATCCAAAAACCACCTGTTTGCATGACTCGGTAGAGCCATGGTAGGGTGGAAATCAAAGCACAGTGGGAGACACACTGTTGGATATATGTATGCCCTAGAGGCCATTATATGATAGTGGATGTATTTATATATGTATATATATATATTCAGTGTACATTCTTGCTCGACATGATAGTATGCTATCTAGTTCTTCTTTATCTGACATGTTGACTTGATCATTCTTTTATTCATTCACACATGTTGATAAAGCCTTGAGGATATTTTCTTGAATACTGTGATTATGATGGAGATCATACTAGTGGGACGTCTGTAGTTTATAAGCATATCCTGAAATGTCCCTAGTCGTAGGTGTATCGAGACGGGGCATCGATATACCAAAGTAGACTAGCGTATATGATACTAGACCCATATGATGGGCCATGGATGTTCCCACATTCATTGATGTATGACATTGAGATTGTATACGGGTGCTCAGTGGTGACTGGGTACACTTGACGGACTCGCCGAGAACTTCTATATGGTATTATATCTATCGTCGGATAGCTGTTCTCATGTGACACTGGTACAGGTTAGTCTGTAGACCCGAGATCGTCATAGAGACTTGTGTGTTCTCCCATTATACTTTGATTACCACCCTACCACGGCTCTACTGAGTCGTGCAAATAGGTGGCTTTTGGGTACAGTCCCGAGACACACGAAGACGATGAGCGATAGGAGGGGTTTCGTCTCTCCCAGTATTGGGAGTTGATGATGTGCTGTGCTCGATTGGCTATATCAGTAAGTCCCTGGCCAGGGTTGTTGAGATTTACTGATAAGATTTATCAATAGTTTCTCGATCTGTTATAGACCATTCATCGGCAAGAATTATTGAGTTATTGGGGTCGACGTTACCATCCCTAGACTCGATATGCAGCATATCTGACGAAGAGACCGGATTGTACGGTAGTGGTGCCGGTTGGATCGACGGGAGTTGTGACAGGTTCGCTTGTTTTCTTCTGATTGCTTAATACCCGGGTGGCCGTTACGTTTAGCTGACCTCTTGCGGCTTGGGGGTGCTTGATATGATCATCACCCACTGCCGGTGTATTGACGAGTCTTAGAGTCCCACAATGGAGTTACCTAGTCCAGGCGAAACGATGTGGTGTGCATATGAGATATGCGCGGGGACCCGATTAAATGCGCGTATGTGATACCGTATATTAATCGGACGGTTTGCTATTGGTCGGATCGTATGTGATATGACCGGTTTGCCAAATCAAATGTTGATTTATCATTGACCATTAGCTTTTTCACTTTAAACCCTTCTTGTCTTTGTTGTATGCTTGCGTGTATGCATTTATTCTCATTGATGCATATATGGATGTGCATGCACACATACATGCATACATAATTCTATCATGGTTGTTGATATAGTGGATGGTGGAAATATAAGACTCACACCTTTTATAAATATATGGATATTTCTTTTTGGAAAAGAAAATGGAAATGGAAATTATTATCATGCTTGATTATTTCATTCACCCACTAACCTTTGTATTAACCTTGAGTTAATTTCCATGGCCATTATGCATCCAAAAGAAAATATCTAGATATTTATTAACTTGAGTTAAGAGTGAGAAGAAGAAAATATATATATTCTTTTCTCATTCTTATCTTTATCTTTATCATTATCTTTGAGCTCTTCATTAGCCATCATCTTCTTCCTCCTCTCTCTTGCTCTCTAGTTTTCATTTGTGAGCAAAAGAGTGATCAAATTAAGGTTTTGAAGTGAGAAAACAAACCACATCACTATTCTACACTAGTCTTGCCCATTAGTGTAGAGTGTTTGCTTCTACTTTTTCTCTTGATCTAGTGGAGCTTCAAGCTTGGTCAAAGAAGACTCCGGGTGGATCGTCGTGGACCTAGGGGATCTCAAGCGAGCCTTTCTCAACCCTCAAGTAGCCAAGAAGTCTAGCGTAGCGAGCTACAAAGGTTGTATTCTCAAACCCTTGCTTTTTACTACTTGTGTTGGTGTTAAAGTCTTGTTACCCTAGCTTTTCTAGAATGATCCTTAGGTTAGTTTCTCTAGCACCCTATAAAATTTTAATATGGCATGTGTGATACTACCAAACCCTTATAGTGGTGTTGTAGAAACACCTTCATGGTATCAGAGCCTAACTAGAAGCCTAGACGATGTTACGACAATACGAAAACGAAAACTTCCGCAAAAATACGAAATTAGAAACCGTTGAAAATGCTCTCTGTAAATTTTTTAAAAAGTGGCCTGAAAATTATTTAAATAACTGCAGTGTGACATTTAAGAGAATATAAGAACACAGGTGCAAAACGAGAGGGGGTGACCGGTTTTTGGCCGGCGGCCAAAAGGTATTTTCCGGCGTCGCCGACCCATTTGTCTCCACTCCCCCTCAATTTTCTCCTGTGGTCTTTTACCCATATTCTGGGGTTTCTGGTATTGTTTATGTTGTCCAGAATTGCATGTGATGTAAGTTTGGTATTGGGAAATTTGCGGAATAGTTCGTATTCGTATTTTTATAGCATTGTATTGGTAACGTTGGCGACGCTAAACAGGTCGATCGAATTAACAAACACTCGTATTTTCCAGGTTGAACGTACTCGATAACTAATGCAGGTATTCCTATAGACCCTCTAGAAGAAAGTAACCCTAACTCGAGATGTGACCACCAAACTACGACTGAACCTTAGGGTTTACCGTAGTTAGTGGCGCCACAAATGAGGCTTGGGTCTGCCCTTCTACGGCTGGTCCATTAAATACTGTGGCATAGATTTCGGGTATTGTTTAACGGTGCTCAAGTGTTGAGCTTGTTGGGGAATGCGGGTGTTCGTTAATTCGATCGAAGGGTTTAACACCGCTTAGTAGTATGTGATACTTGTTTCTGCGACCGTAAGCGTAGTTTGTGTATCGCCAGTTTCGTTGCTATATGTCAACGGCAATTGGGGTACGCTCACTTGCTTACGTAGATAACATGTGATGTTATGTGTTGTTGTGTCGTGATGTATTGGATTGTCGTGATCGAATAGCCGGGGGGTTTTATATGAGATGAGAGTTTTACTTTTCATTCATGTAAAATTCATTTGTAATGTAATATTCTTTTATTTGGGGCACTTCCGGGTTGAGGATTGATCAGTCGAAAATATTTCATTTTTAACACGTCAATTTCCCTACTATTTGCAATCATCTAAAGGTGTTCGGTATGAATATAGCACATATTAGCAATTCGTCTGTAAAATACAAAATAACATGTGTTATACATTATAACCGGCATTTTGAGGGAAATTGAGTGTTTATTATTGCACGCATGATCTTTGTATATCGCAACACTTGTCTCGAGATTGTATGCAGGAAATTCCAGGTAAAAGAGACGGAATGCTAAAAGTACGGATAAAAATACACCAAGTCCAAGACTTGTGATCTAGCAGTGAACAAGAAAGATTTATAAGATTCCAGAGATCATAAAAGTACCATTAGGCCAACACAATGCAGCATAAGAGTTTCCATGCATCAATACCACCAAACGGACGCGGATCCACGACCAAATGGGCCGATCCGCAGCGGATCCGCGGCCGCTTTAACTCATCAGAGGTAGAAACATTTTCCGAGGCTATCTTTTCAACATCAAAACTTCTTCAAGACACTTCATTCTCCAGAGATCTCCAGAAGCTTCCTTTCTAACAGCCAAGCTTCTTATACAAGCCTAATACCTCCAAGCTTCTCAAGCAAGCTAGCTAAATCGAGAAGGTTCTCCTCAACAACCAAGCTTCTCAAACAAGCTAGCTAACTATCTTAATCTAAAAGCTTCCTTCATAACAACCAAGCTTACATAGGAAGCTAAACCTAGCTTAGCTTCTAAAGGATGCTAGATTAAGCTTCAAGGGGAAGCTAAAGGAGAAGACTATATAAAGGGACCCAAGGCTTCATTACAAAGGTTGTTCGGTAGTTAAATTTTAGCGAGATCCAAATCAATTCCACACAAATTGAGTGACACAATTTGATCCAAATCAAGACCATCGAGTACCGATTCAAGCAAGCATTCAACAATCCTTTTTGCAGCAACGCCGATCTTCATCCGAGCAAGAGATCCAAGATGATCCGCGACTCACGAAAACGATGCGAAGCTAGATCGACGATCGAGTTCTCTCCTCAATTCTTGTAGCCTTTGAGTGAATTGTAACGAAACGTTGAATAATAAAAGGTGAAAATTCTTGATCTTGCTTTTCTTTACATTTGAGCATTATAAAGAGTTATCAATTCTTGATAGTTTTCTTTTTCATGATGTTTGAGTGAAATCTCCGCTCATGGAGGAATCGAGAAAATAGGTAGATGACGATGATTAAATTCTTGAACGATTCTTTAGTCTTATGAGTTTTGTAAACTTTAGGAAATTGAATCATCGACAACCTAGTTTTGAGTGAGATGCTTTCTTGAATGTTTTCGGTCTTAATTAGAGAATAACGATAGATGATTGAATTTTTTAGAGGCTAGAATTTGAATGCTATTCAACGAAAGGACAAGGGATGTGATGAAGAAACCCTAGTATCTTCAAGAGATCCCTAAACCTCGTTGATCGTCATCAATCTAGCAACAAATCATTAATAGATAAGAATTTGTAATCATAATTCTTCATCATCACTATCGATTAGATCGATTCCTACGAGCCTTTTTACAAATCTTGATAATTCATTCGATTTGGATATCATCTTGACAATTCTTGATTCTTGATCTTTATTTTCTTGGTGATTCTTGAAACTAAATTTCGCAATTATCGAAACATTTTCTTTTATCTTTTAATTTTCGACTCAACTAAAACAATAGCGAGCAAATCACACTTTCTCAGTGGACGATCCGTTCTCATTGACGAAACTACAATAGACACCATCAATTGATTGCGGTATAAATTTCTTTAGTTGTGAAACATCTTATACACGACATGAAGACAAGATCAATGAAATAGTGCCGTTGCCGAGGATCGTGTGCTAATTTGTTCGTTTTTGTAATTTGAGTTGAAAATTTTATTATTCTATTAGAATTTTTAGATCAAAATTCGCACAAACGCTAAACGATTTGTTGTGATTTGTTTCAAGGAGATCTGGAATCTATAGGGTGAGGAAAAATTTTCTGAATATTCCAAAGAGCTCAGTGAGTGAACAGGAGCAATTGCACAAATTTTTGTGCGGTGATCTTTTATTTGCGCCGCGGAACCGCGGCATTAGTGTGCTTCCTGCGGCGGAACCGCGGTGATCCTAGGGTTTCACTGTACCAAACTTCTCTGGTATATTTTGAACTTTCTTATCTACTCCCTGCTCTGTCCATTAACCAATTTCTGCAGGATTGTTTGCAAAAATTCGCAGCACCGCAAAAAGAAAAACTGTGCGTGTTTGATCTTGGTTGTTTGCATTTTTTAATACGAAAATTAAGGGGCAAAGAACAAATTCAGATTAGGTGGGGCGTTCATTACCCTTCCTAAGCCCCAAAAATCATGAAACTTGCATCCGCATTACCCTCATTAACTAAAAAACATATAGACATGACTCTAAGGACCGTCGCGCTCACTTAGGACAGAAGGAGATCGTGGGTAATCTATTGCTTATCCGCGTTTCTTTTGTTGTGTCTAAGGTAAGTGTGTTTAAGGCAAATGGTTACTTAATTAGGCCCACTACTTACGTATTGGAGAACCTCCCACTTACCTGGCACTTACCTGGCCTAAGGAGAGACAAAGAGGCAGTAGAGGATCTATCTTGCGACTTGTCTTCTGGAAGTCTAGGAGCGGTCTAGAGACTTGACCTAGGTGACCACTAGATTTAGGATTTCTTGTGCATTGTTTGTGATTTGATTTTTTAAAAAACCCGTATCTTTTTCAAACCAAACACCAACTCATCT